>CM070028.1:30387197-31764906 GCA_036247105.1 Cirrhinus mrigala
AATAAAATAACCACACTTTTACTGAAAATAACATAATACAACTGGACAGAAAATATAATAATATTAAATATTAATATAACATTTTATTTAGTTCTATGGAACAGAATTTTATATAATCTTTTTAACTAATTATCCAAATAATGTATAGTTCTACACAGGTATTATTATCAGAGCATGTGAGCAGATCACAGCGGGAGCAGATCAGTGGATTTTTTTTTCATAACTAATTATCATGCATGTCATTTATTTTGTCATAAATCATGCATGACATTATTAATTAAGTCACCTCAATTTTAGCTGACAGTTTGGATCCTGTAGTAAATCACTGAGCTCCTTCACTCCTGATTGTCCAGGATCATTTCCTGTGAGATCCAGCTCTATCAGGTGTGAAGGGTTTGATCTCAGAGCTGAAGCCAGAGCTTTATAACCTTCTTCAGTGATACTGCAGTCTGAAAGTCTAGAGCAAGAATGAAAATGTAACATTCAGGTTAATCAGTTTTTCTATAAATGTCCTAAACAATAGAAGTCGATTAAAAAATTCAAGAATTTGTTTCTAGAATTAATTAAAAAATCAGTTACAAAGCTACTGCTGGAAGCAAACAAAAACGATACCAGACATTAACTCACCTGAGTTTCTCCAGTCTACAGTTTTCATTCAGTCCATCAGAGAGCAGCTTTATGCCTAAATCCTGTAGATTATTATTGCTTAAGTCAAGATCCTTCAGACTACTGGAGTCTGAACTGAGAACTGAGCTAAGAGCTGAACAGCTTTCCATTGTTAGATCACACTTACTGAGTCTGAAAAAAATAATAACAAAAAAAAAAGGAAGCAGAGGCATTGAGATTAAAGTAACACCAGAGAAATCAGAAGATTACCACTGAAATCATTAATTTATCATTTGTCAGATGTAAGATTGTTTACCTTTGTAAGGCTGTAACTGTACATTTATGCATAATGGCATGATAAAGGTAAACTTGAGAGAAAATTATTTATTTATTTATTTATTTATTTTTAAAGAGAGGTTTATCCAGGACAAAATCAAACCTGGTCTCCTAAATGAGAACTGCTCAATATGTCAATGTACCAGCACTGATCATTATTGGTATTTTCATATGTTGTCAATGAATGCTGTGGTGTTGAGTATGGCAGATGGTGAAATGTATTTACTTCAGTATCTCCAGCTCACACACAGGATTCTTCAGTCCCTCACAGATCTCTTTGACTCCTGAGTCCAGTAGACAGCTGTTGTTCAGGTCCATCTCTTTCAGGATGGTTTTGGAGGAGAGAACAGTAGCTAGAACTGAACAGTTTTTCACTGTCAGCTCGCAATTATTTAGCCTAAACACACAAAAAAATATTTTTATCTTATGTAGCACATACAATATTTAACACACATTAGATCATTAGATTTTTATATTTTATAATACATTAGTGCCCAGTTTTATAAACAGGACTTAGCCTAAGCCAGGTTTAGGCCATAGTTCAATTAGGACATTTAAGTCATTTTTATAAACGTGCTTTAGAGAAAAAACATTACTGTTGTGCATTTTGAGACAAAACAAAGGCACTGATATATTTTAAAATCAGTCAGTGCAAGTTTCTTTCAGTTGAAACAGCTCAGACTTACATTTTAGTCTAGGACTAGGCATAAGCGTTGTCTGGGAAACCAGGAGTATATACATTTATAATGAATAAAGAAATTACAGTGCATTATATTATAGATTATATATAATATATGTAACTTATAAAATATAACTATGCAGGGCTTTAAGCAACAGCCCGCAAAGATTTCAGGTCAAACTTATAAGAGTGGTTACTATGTGAACATTGGAGGCCATAAGCCTGAATGGACAGCTATGGAAAAAGGAAGTCCCACAATGCTCAGCTCTTGTACTGTTTCTGTTCAACTTGTATATGGCTTAAATAGGGAAAATAATAAAAAGAATCTAATTTCTCATCACAGTAACGCAAATGGCACCCAGATCTACCTAACTCTATCACCCAGTGACTACAGTCCCACTGACTCCCTGTGCCAGTGTATTGATGAATGTAACAGCTGGATATACCAATTCTTCATTTAAATAAACAAAGAAAACATAAATGATTGTATTAGACAAAAAGGATCAAATTCTCAAGGTAAACCACAAACTTGGGTGAACCCAGAACTCTAGGGATCAAAAAAATAAAGGGAAAGTCAAGAATATCGGTGTGATTTTGGATTGCAGTAATCATCTCAAAGTAACACCTAAATCAGAATACTAGCATCTCATACATATAGCAAGGAATAGATGCTTTTATTTTACTGTATATCACAGTATCATTTTATTTCTACATTTTTCTCTTATTTCAATTAAAATATATTTGTACATTTTTATACACTTTTTACATATAATTAGTTATCTGAACATTGAATTAGCATTGTGCATGAATATGAATAATCTTGCCTGTAAAATCATATTCACTCACTTCATTTTTTCCACTATGCTATGAGAATCCATCAAAAAAGCAGAGAGTTTCTCTCCATCCAGGTCTCCTAATTTATCTTCACTCAGATCCAGTTCTGTCAGTAATAATGGACTTGTACCCAGAACTTTAGTGAGATAATCACACGCTTCCTCTGCAGCAAGACTTTTCAGAAACCTACAGGAAGTAGAAGACAATTTTAGATTTCACAGTCTTGTTGTAATTCTACACTTCTCGCTGCTCCCATCATGCTTATGGGTGGGTTTAAACAAACATAGATACAATCCACAGTGAAAGGTGCAGTGTGTGGAAGATTGGGGCCCAAATGGTAGCTCAGGAAGGGTGTATATCATGAGGAGAAGCACTGGGTTAACATAATACAATATCAGCAATGACAGACATTTGCATTCGAACGGAATTAAATTTCTCAAAGGATCACTGTGTTCACAGAAAGCAGTAGGTCATTTTCTTCTGGAGTTTTTACAGAGGTTGTGTGAGTAAAACGCCTGTGAAACACAAATTTTTCTATTGTTCCCCCTGGGAAAACTAGTCTGGTCTGAATAGAGCTTTAGTGTGAGGTTTCATTTGGTTTTTAGTTGTTCCTAGAGTTTGTAATCGGTTTCTAAATCATTCATTCTAGGTTTTAGTTTTAGAACTATAACCTCACAGGTTATCTATAACTATAACATCAAAGTGTTTACAGAAACCTAAATAACTGCTTATATTCAATTTTAGATGTTTTTTTTCAGTCTGAATTGTTTAAAGAGAACATGGTATTAGCAAGTGTAAAAAGATTTTGTCAGTGAAAACTATGACGAAAAATGTTCGTTATCAAGCTTTTTTTCCCATGACTAAAAGATGAGACGACAATAAGGCCAATAAACAAAAACTAAGTTATCAACATGCAATTTTTATTGATGAAATAAGACGAGACTAAAATGTAATTAAAAAAAAAAAAATAAAAACTTTGCCAAAAACCTCTCTTTATTTTCATCAGAGAAAAGGAGAGAGAATGTTATTGCAGACTGCTTCACACGCCTCTACTATGCAAGCTTTCGTGTATGATTGCCAGATAACAAGGTAAAACATATTATGCAAAGCAGTACAATGATAATTGAGAGATGAACAAATAAAAAGCCTAATGTATCATATTTGATACATTTTAACATAATTTTTGTAAAATATTATATGTAGATGATGAAGCAAATCTATGCTGATTCAAGGCAGTAAGTGTTCATCTTGAAATATATGTTCTGGCAATATTAACCTTCCATTTTGCATGTGACGTGATTAATTAAACAATGGATCAAAACAGGACAAGGCTTGTCAACTGATTATTTGTTATCTTGCAGCATGGTTGCAGAAAAAGATATTTGAAATCAAGGCTTGCTTTTGACATTGGTGGGGGCACCAGAGCCCCCATTAATTAGATTTTCCATAAAATCAAACTTTATTTACCCTTAAATTATTGTTAATGTATGTACATAATGACATCCTAGGCTAGAAGATTGTGTGTTGTGCATCTTTCATCATGTCTTTCTGTCAGTATGCTTTTTATAGAGAGCTAATATCAGCAAAGATCACAATTTCTTTTTCTGTTTGCTGTTTTTTCAAACACTGCACTTCAAATTTATTGACGCAACTTTGTTAATTCCTAAAGTGAAGTTTTATATTAACTTCTCGTTCATATGACTACCTTTTTCTAACCTATTTACTTTTTAGGTAGCTTTTTGGGAACATCAATGGTATTACATATTTCAGATGTGTCCAAAATCACAAAAACATATACATATATTTAATTGTTTGATCAAAATCGCTGGATATTGGTAGGAACAATTCCTTAATGGCCCTACATAATTCTACGCACTTGTTTGAAGTGTACAATTTTTAAAAGTATTTGAAGATTTTACTCACCTGATGGTTGTCAATTTACAACTTTCATCCTGTAGTAAATCATTGAGCTGCTTCACTCCTGATTGTCCAGGATCATTTCCTGTGAGATCCAGCTCTATCAGGTGTGAAGGGTTTGATCTCAGAGCTGAAGCCAGAGCTTTATAACCTTCTTCAGTGATACTGCAGTCTGAAAGACTGTATATTAAAGAAGCTGTTATTCATTTACCCTCAAACCCAAAAAGAGATGTTAGGCACAATATAGTCAAAGTGTAACTAAGGTGAACAAATTAATTGAAATGAAAGCCTCCCATTTTCTTGTTTTCAGTTAATCACATGATAAATCTAATTCACATGTTGGAAAAAAAAATACATTAATGAAAATACGCACTTCAGTTTTTCTAATTTGCACTGTGTATTTTCCAGCAGATGACAGATCTTCTCATTTCCTGAGTCTCCCAGTTTATTTCCACTCAGATCCAGCTCTATAAGGTTTGAAGGGTTTGAATTTAAAGCTTCAGTCAGAACACAACAATCTTCTGCTGTGATATTGCTGTTATTCAAACTGTGTTAGGAGAAAACACAGTTACAATTTTAATTAAGTATAGAGTTAGTTATTAGTTTAAAGTCAACACTCTCTGATAACTGATACATAAACGCTTCCAGCAGCAAATTCATAAGTATTAAAAGTTGTCATAATAATTATAAAACTTACATCAGTGTGTTGAGTTTGCAGTGTTTATCCTGCAGTACAGCAGCAAGTTTCTTCAATCCTGAATGCCCTACTTCACGTTCACACAGATTCAGTTCTCTCAGAAGTAACAGGTTTTTACCCACAACTCCAGTCACATACTGACAGGCTTCATCTGCAGCAGGACTCAAAAACCTACCAAAATGAAGCAGGATTCAATTCAACTAAACTAGCATCTGGTTCTGATGTGAAACAATGAGAAATTAATTATCTTGAACTTACTTTGCTGCAACCAATTGTATTATTGAAAAGAAAAATTCTATTAATAATTCATCTGTATATCATTTCTTTTGTACTATTTTATCACGTCTCACCTCAGTGTCTTCAGTTGACAGTTTGGATCCTGTAGTAAATCATTGAGCTCCTTCACTCCTGATTGTCCAGGATCATTTCCTGTGAGATCCAGCTCTATCAGATGTGAAGGGTTTGATCTCAGAGCTGAAGCCAGAGCTTTATAACCTTCTTCAGTGATACGGCAGTCTGAAAGTCTACAGAAAGCAAATTTGAAATCAAATGCATTTGTTCTTTTTAATACAAATCCATCTTTTGTATCAATACTAACTTTATAAAAATATATATATATTTATTGTATATGGTGATTACTGAAGAAATACATAACTCATCATCTGATAGAACCATGTCTTTCATTTTACTACAGTCATTTTACCTGGTGATGCCCTGACTTTTGCTGTAATTTGAATTACTTTTACCGTATTAACTGCTTGAGTGGTACAGCACCATATGTGGGATCGATATTTGTGTGCCCTTGGTAATACGGTCCCACATATGGGGTTTTAGAATGTAGTGATGTCACATAGCTGCCAGAATCCATTGGACTTTCCTGCTATGACTGGTGCTGAGCCAGAGATGGACGCGCTCAGCCCTTGTCATATAATCACAACTCTGCTGTGTTTTCAACCACATAACGTCTGTTGGTTTTAGACATTTAAATACAAATGTACTAGCAAAACAACACAATTATTATAGTTTGTAAAATACACCCAATGTCGATAAAAGTGGCAATAACAGATCAGATACACATTGTGTAAATAATTATAAAGTTCACACTATTATTCTTCCAGCTCACCAGCCACTTACTTTCATGCATTTTGGGAGAACTGGATGAATGTAGGTGTTGTAAATCTGAGAGATACAATTCTGTGAACTGTGGGACAAACTAACATGGAGGTTAACTAACAAGATCATTAAGAATAAGAATATCAAATAGTTGATGACATGGCGATTACATGTCACCATGGAAATAAGGTGATACTTTCTAAAATAACGGTCACCTTAACCAAAAAAAAAAAACACTAGGGCGTCAGCTAGAATATTTTACATCTACATGTGAAGGGGTTAATGGCAAAAGTTTTAAATGATTATCTGTAAGATATAAATTATATGTATTGCAAGGTGTTGCCATTCAAGATAAAAACACAGGTCAGGCCTCTGCCAGGGCCTCTGTCTTCTTAAAAGGGTTAACTTTAAACAAACAAACCCAAAAACTTATTAAATTTAAATAGCCATTCATTTAACTCACCTGAGTTTCTCCAGTTTGCAGTTTGCACTTTCTAATCCATTCTGGAGTTTCTTCACCCCAGAATCCTGCAGATTATTGTTACTTATGTCAAGCTCTTTAAGAATGGGGTTTGATATCAGGACTGTAGTGAGAACTGAACAGCTTTCCTCTGTTAGGCCACAATCACGCAGCCTAAGATGATGAACATGAAAGTGAAAATTTACAAACACAAGGTGCTTTGATTTCACTATTAAAGTTTAGGTCACATGCTTTATTTAACATGGATTACTTGTGCAATAAAAACCACATTAAAAATACTCACATCAGTGTATTGAGTTTACAGTGTTTATCCTGCAGTAGAGCAGCGATTTGATTCACTTGTGTGTCTACTAGTTCATGTTCACTCAGATTTAGCTCTTTTAGGAGTAGAGGGTTTTTACCCACAACTTTAGTCACAAACTGACAGGCTTCATCTGCAGCAGGACCCAAAAACCTGCAAATGAGATGATGAAGCAGGATATAATAATTTAATTCCCAAATATACTTGATGAAAAATAGCATCCACATTTGAGGGACAGAAGTGTAAAATAGTTTTTCTTGAATTTACTTTGATGCAGCAGGTTTGTATTAGCGAAATATTTCTATAAATAATTCACCTGCATTCAATTTGTTTGATTTAGTTCACATCTCACCTCAGTGTGTTCAGAAGACAGTTTGGATCCTGTAGTAAATCATTGAGCTCCTTTACTCCTGATTGTCCAGGATCATTTCCTGTGAGATCCAGCTCTATCAGATGTGAAGGGTTTGATCTCAGAGCTGAAGCCAGAGCTTTATAACCTTCTTCAGTGATACTGCAGTTTGAAAGTCTAGAGCAAGAATGAAAATGTAAAATTATTTAGCTATTGTAGAATTTACCTTAACAATATTAATCCCTAAAGTTATATAATACATTGCAAAGGGAAGGCCAAATAAAGGCAAACAAAAGGCTCAGACCTTTAAAATGTTAACTCGCCTAAGAATCTCCAGCAATCTTAAAGTAGGGTGAACACACGTCCTCTTTTCCCAGGACATGTCCACTTTTTGGACCTAAAAAAATGTGTCTGGCCGGGATTTCTTAATTGCCCAAAATGTCTGGGATTCGGCTTTTGCTTTCTACAGTCGCCATTAACTGTATGCATTTTTGAATTAAAGCCCTGCGCGGGAGTTTTCTTAGTCCCACTTCCGCTGACTTTCTGACTATTACGGCCTGTTTACGCAAACATTATAATACTGCATATAATTTTTGCGCATCAGGAAGCCGCTATTTAAATGAGCGCTTGCTGTTCACTTTCACTTTTGTTTTCACTATCACACACACTCTGTGTAAAGGGAGCAGGGCACATCTTACAAGATCTGTCAGTCATTTTTTCTTACTCTTGACCTGTGATATTAGTCAAATCTGCCTCCTGCAGCTTGATTATTGCATAAATTACATTTGACTGAAATGCTTATATTGAAACATTTTGCATTCTGTCTGTGATACAACTGTGCAAGATGTTAAGTTTTGTGAAGGATGGCCACTGGAAGGAAGCCTTTTAGCTGCGTTTATGGTGCTGCATAAGTGTGACTGTAAAATCTATATTTTTGGGCCATATATTGGGATATGGCCCAAAAATATAGTGCTGAGCCAGAGATGGATGCACTCAGCCCTTGATAATCACAACTCTGCTGTATTTTCAACCACATAACGTCTGTTGGTTTTAGACATTTAAATACAAATGTACTAGCAAAACAGCACAATTATTATAGTTTGTAAAATACACCCAATGTCGATAAAAGCGGCAATAACAGATCAGATACACATTGTGTAAATAATTATAAAGTTCACGCTATTATTCTTCTAGCTCACCAGCCACTTACTTTCATGCATTTTGGGAGAAGTGGATGAATGTTTGTGTTGTAAATCTGAGAAATACAATTCTGTGAACTGTGGGACAAACTAACATAGAGGTCAACTAACAAGATCATTAAGAATAAGAATATCAAATAGTTGATGACATGGCGATTACATGTCACCATGGAAATAAGGTGATACTTCTAAAATAACGGTCACCTTAACCAAAAAAAAAAAAACACTAGGGGGTCAGCTAGAATATTTTACATCTACATGTGAAGGGGTTAATGGCAAAATTTAATATAATACTGCATATAATATTTGCGCATCAGGGAGCCGCTATTTAAATGAGCACTTGCTGTTCACTTTCACTTTTGTTTTCACTATCACACACACTCTGTGTAAAGGGAGCAGGGCACATCTTACAAGATCTGTCAGTCATTTTTTCTTACTCTTGACCTGTGATATTAGTCAAATCTGCCTCCTGCAGCTTGATTATTGCATAAATTACATTTGACTGAAATGCTTGTATTGAAACATTATATTTCTATATAGTCATTTTTTCTTACTCTTGACCTGCGATATTAGTCAAATCTGCCTCCTGCAGCTTGATTATTGCATAAATTACATTTGACCGAAATGCTTGTATTGAAACATTTTGCATTCTGTCTGTGATACCACTGTGCAAGATGTTAAGTTTTGTGAAGGATGGCCACTGGAAGGAAGCCTTTTAACTGCGTTTATGGTGCTGCATAAGTGTGACAGTAAAATCTATATTTTTGGGCCATATATTGGGATATGGCCATTGCACTACCTTGGGAGCTTTGTTGTTGTTGTGTGGAAGGACCTGGAACATACGGTTTATGCCAGAAAACAAATTTCACTAATCTGAAGCAACAAGTTATGTCTCCAATTCTGTGGCAGATTAACCAGCTCAGTATTAATACATGGATCTGAATTCTGAATGAACCCTAGGGCTGCAACTAATGATTGCCTAAATATATATAAATATAGAAAAAACAAAAGCACAATATAAATGTTAACTTGTAAGAAGTATAATGTCTCTATCCATAGGGACTACCACATCTAATTAGATATTGTGTGTGTATATATATATATATATATATATATATATATATATATATATATATATATATATATATATATATATATATATATATATATATATATACACACACACATACACTACCGTTCAAAAGTTTGGGGTCAGTAAGACTTGTAATAGTCTTTAAAGTAGTCTCTTATGCTCATCAAGGCTGCATTTATTTGATTAAAAATATAGAAAAAAAACAGTAATATTGCAAAATGTTTTTACAATATAAAATAATTTTTTTTATTTTAACATACTTTAAAATAGAATTTATTCCTGTGATGAAAAGCTGAATTTTTATCAGCTGTTACTCCAGTCTTAAGTGTCACATGATCCTTCAGAAATCATTCTAATATGCGGATTTATTATTAGAATGATCAATGTTGGATAATATCAACAGTTGTGCTGCCAAATATTTTTTGGAACCTGTAATTTTTTTTTCAGGATTCTTTCATGAATAACAAGTTTAAAAAGTACAGTGTTTATTCAAAATATAAATATTTTATAACAAAGTAAATTATTTATTATTAACTTTTAATAAACTTTTAATTATTAACTTAATACATCCTTGGTGAATAAAAGTATTAATTTCTTAAAAAAAAAAAAAAAAAAAGAAACAATAAAAATGTACTGACCCCAAACTTTTGAACGGTAGTGTATATATATATATGATCTGGAGGGTACAACAATGACATATGTTACCTAGCTGTTTTTAGTGTACATTTGGAAATTTTTTTTAACATCTTGATAAAGTTGATCTTGATCAGTCAAATAGAAGCAGTTTTAAATTAATAATTTTGCATAATGCGCATATTTTTGAACAAAAGTGATAGTAAACTCTCTGAAATTCATTATTTAACCATGTAATGAGCATTTTGTAAAAAAAAAAGTAAAACAAAATCACAATCTTTAAGTTTGGTTGAGATCAGTTGTTGTCTGTTATCACACAACTTACCTCAGTATCTCCAGTTCACACTTTACATTCTCCAGTGCAGTGCAGAGCAGCTTCACACCTAAATCCTGCAGATTATTATTGTTCATGTTCAGTTCTTTCAGATTGGTATCTGATCCAAGAACTGTAGCAAGAGCTGAACAGCTTCTCTCTGTTAAGTCACAATCATTCAACCTACAAGAAAAAAAAAAATCACATTAGATTGAATACCAACAGTATAATACCGCACAATGTATGAGCTAAATGCAAATATTTTCAACCTATTACTCTTACGTAAACAGTAAAAATATTGTGAGGATGGAAGACTACCTTGGCATTGCACCTACAACACCATTAGTATGTTTGATTAAGTGTTAAATTTGCTACATCAAACAAGCAAGAATACCATTTTAAGGTTTACAGCGTTATTGACAATGAGTTACACATTTGAAAGCACTCCACTGTCTTTAGTGTCCTGAGGTGGAAAATATGGAGGTTAATGATTAGACCACTGAAAAGTTCTTAATAGACTTAGACTTAAATTAGGAAGTTTGGAGTGAAAATAACTATGGAATAAAGTATTTTATAAAAATGTTATACTGTTCTTCTGCTGCTGTTATCTAAAAAGCTGCTAAATAAATTTCATTAAATGACTTACATAGCTCTTTTGGAGGTTTTGATGACTGATAACAATCTAATAAGACACTCGTCTGATTTCTTAAATTTCTGAAGCTCAAACTCTTCCAGCTCCTCTTCTGACGTCAACAAAACAAAGGTCAAAGCAGACCACTGGGCAGGTGAAAGGTCAGAAGATGAGAGATTCCCTTTGCTAAGGTGAGTCTGAATCTCTTTCACTAGAGTTTGATCATTCAGTTCATTCAGACAGTAGAACAGATTGATGGATCTCTCTGGAGACAGATTAGCTTCCAATTTCTGCTTGATGTACTGAACTATTTCCTTTTTGCTCTGGTCATTGCTGTCTTGCTGTGTCAGCAGACCTCGTAAGAGTCGTCGATTGGACTGGAGTGACAGACCGAGAAGGAAGCGAAGGAAAAGGTCCAGGTGTCCACTGTCACTCTCGAGTGCTTTATCCACTGCAGCCTTGAGCAAATCAGTCATGTTTTTTCTGGATTTGGGCTGGAGTAACAGAACAAAAAAGAAGTGAAGGAAAGGGTCCAGGTGTCCATTGCCACTCTTAAGTGCATTGTCCACTGCAGTCTTGAGAAAATCAGACATAGTTGGGTCATGAACAAACACACTTTTCTTGTTGATGTCTAGAAGGAGATGTGCATAAAGGGCTGCAATAAACTCTTGAATGCTCAAGTGAACAAAGCAATACATGGTACCAAGAATGATCCCTGTTTCCTCCTTAAAGATCTGGGTACACATGCCTGAA
Organism: Cirrhinus mrigala; assembly: GCA_036247105.1. Lineage (NCBI taxonomy): Eukaryota > Metazoa > Chordata > Actinopteri > Cypriniformes > Cyprinidae > Cirrhinus > Cirrhinus mrigala. The sequence goes on from CM070028.1 coordinate 30,399,133, forward strand.
TACACTGATGCCTTATAGACGTCAATACCACAGGCTTCCAGATCTTTGTCATAGAAGATCAGGTTGTTTCTTTCCAGCTGTTGAAATGCCAGTTTCCCCAGTAAAAGGATGACATCCTTATCCCATGAAACATCTGGTGTGTATTCTCCATCATATTTTCGTCTGCTCTGCTGGATCTGAAAGCGGAGAAAGTGTGTGTACATTTGCGTAAGACTCTTGGGAGTGTCTTCAGTATTCAGTTCCTGCAGTGTTTTGGAGGCGTCATCAGCCTGATTGTTTTTCAGATCATTATTTCTTTTTTCCACCAAAATATTCTGGAGAACGGTGGCTGAAATCCAGCAGACGACTGGAATGTGGCACATGATAAAGAGACTCTTTGATTGTTTAACATGATCAATGATTTCTTTGGCCTGATTCTGATCTTCAAATCTTTTTTTAAAATATTCCTCCTTCTGTGCATCATTGAATCCTCGTACCTCCGTCAGCCGGTCGATACAGTCAGGGGGAATCTTACTGGCAGCTGCTGGTCTGGTGGTGATCCAGATGAGAGCACAAGGAAGAAGATTTCCCTTGATGAGGTTAGTCAGGAGAACATCCAGAGAGGCTGGTGATGATACATCAGACCATGTCTCATTAACATCAAACTTCAGAGGAAGACGAAATTCATCCAATCCATCAAGAATGAACAGGACTTTTTGGTCCCTTCTTGCAATGTTCAGTCCTTTTATCTCTGGGAAAAACTGAGTTATAAGGTCCAACAAACTTTGTTTTTCTTTTTCCTTTAAGTTCATCTCCCGGAAAGGAAGAGGAAATATGAAGCTGATATCTTGATTTTCTTTTCCTTCAGCCCAATCTAAAACAAACTTTTGCACAGAGACTGATTTTCCGATGCCTGCAACTCCTTTTGTCAGTACAGTTCTGATCTGCTTGTCTTGTTCAGGTGCTTCAAACATGTTTGTGCACTCAATTTGTATCTCTTGTGATTCAGAATGTCTGGAAGTAACTTCAATCTGTCTTACCTCATGTTCAGTATTGACCTGTTCACTACAACCCTGAGTGATATAAAGATCTGTGTAGATGTTATTCAGAAGTGTGGAGTCACCTTGCTTTGCAATTCCTTCAAACACACGTTGATACTTTTTCTTTAGGCTACATTTGAGCTGATGAACAAAGATCAGCTCATCTAAATACAGGGACAGAAAAAACAGAATTTTTTATTAGTTAGTTTTAGTATTAGTTTTCTCTGCTGCATTTATAAGTGAAAATATGACAGATGCTAATGAGTCTCTTACCTTCTAGAGTATTAGCAGCTTCATCTTGCTTCATCTCTCTCAGGAAGTAGAGTGTGAGATCAAGAGCTGCTTCTTTGATACTGCATCTATTCTCATTAAAGTCCTTCACATAGTATTGTAAGTCTTCTTTTTGTAATAATTTCTTAAACCTTTCCAGTTCCTTCTTCAGAAATGTGATTATTTTGCTTTCAAGATCCTAAAAACAAAACAAAATAAACATATCCACATATATATATATATATATAATATATATATATATATATATATACACATATATATATATATATATATATATATATATATATATATATATATATATATATATATATATATATATATATATATATATACACACACATATATACATATATATATATATATATATATATATACATACACACACACACACACATTTTTACGGGTTCTTAAAAGGAAACATAAATGCTCAAGATAAATCAGAAATCAAATTTCTATTGAATATTGTTGCATGTGTTGTTCAGTAACCTATTTGTTTATTATAGATATAAACATTATTGAAAATGTTTTCCTACCTTGAAGATCCACAGGAGATTGTCTTTGGAATTCATGTGGTTCCTGTCAGCCTGGACATCTAAATCTAACGTCTCATACTGAAGCCTATTAGTGAATAAAATAAAATACTGCATTTTCAAGGAAAATATTTTAATTTAATTTAATTTAATTTATTTATATAATTATATTTTTTAAACAAAGAAAAATAGAAAGCAATAGCTGCTTAAGTTCACACTGTCAAAGTGCATGACCTATTTAAGTATAAATGCAGGTAAATATTAGGTCTCTCATTGTAATATTTTATAATATAATAATATAATATTACACTGTGAAGCAGTTGTTAGTGCACCAAAATGAATGGAGACTGCAAAATACCACAGTTCACATCAAATCATTATAATCTTCTCTGTCTCTAATCTTCTTTGCTGATGTTCTTAGTATCTTAATAAAAACTCTGATAAATAATTGAACAGTATAGCTTCATGATAAATATTGATTTAAATATTCAACAGTCTATGTGCAACCAACAATAAGAATCGGCACACTGCCATGCTGCTCCCAAAGATCAATTTACTGAATATATTGAATCATATATTGAAACAAGTGGATTCTTGTTTACTTATAGTGAAGTGATTCATTTGATCAAGCGCTTGCAAAAAGTTTTTTGTGTGCGCATATATGTATTTTTTCAACCAACAATACAAAACTTATGTAGTACCTTTTGGTAGATGATGTTTTTTTCTCACTGAATTCCGGTGGCTCACCACCTTTTGAATGGTCACTCTTCACAGACACACAGCTGGACACATGTGTTCCTGATCTTACACTAAAGACACAAACAACAGAGGAAAAAAGAAACAATATTACAGGGGGTACGTCAGTCCAATATATGAAGTTTTAATGTTGTAAATTGTAATTAATATACAATTATATTGATGCATTTGTTCTACTATACTTATACATGTTTGGTTGAATGATCTATTGTATTTTCCATGGTGAATTTATGCTGTTTAATCACTGCCTGTATAATTGCATTAATGGAAAAAAGCTCCAGACCAGAGTTCAGTAAAGGTTACCAGACATTGTGTTCAGTGATTTTTTTTTGTTTGTTTTTTTTTTTAAATTCAGTCAACATCTATCACAAAAACACAATGGCAAAATTAGCTAACATAATGCTATAATGTAATACCTTTTGGTAGATGTTTTTTTCTCACTGAATTCCGGTGGCTCACCACCTTTTGAATGGTCACTCCTCACAGACACAGAGCTGAACACATGTGTTCTTGATCTTACACTAAAGACACAAACAACAGAGGAAAAAAGAAACAATATTACAGGGGGTACGTCAGCCCAGTTTATGAATTTTTAATGTTGTAAATTGTAATTAACATACAATTATATTCAGTGTTGGGCTAGTTACTTCCAAAACGTAATACATTATATACAGTCAGGTCCATAAATATTGGGACATCGACACAATTCTAACATTTTTGGCTCTATACACCACCACAATGGATTTGAAATTAAACAAACAAGATGTGCTTTAACTGCAGACTGTCAGCTTTAAATTGAGGGTAATTATATCCAAATCAGGTGAACGGTGTAGGCAGGGACCGAAATTAAGTTTTTGACACACCGGCCAAGTTGGCCGGTGGATTAAAAAAATCAACCGGCCAAGCTTATTTTTTACCTGCCAAAATTCTGAACGATTTAACACAGATATATCCAAAGCACGTTATTCTGTATATTATGTGTGCTCCGGACAGAGAGGAGTGACAATTAAAATAGGGCTGGACGATATGGCAAAAATTCATATCACGATATATTTCTTAATTTCGGTCGATACGATATAATTCCGATATCGATACGGACAATATTAAAAAGCCTCAGGAAAAACACACACTATGGATGTTTGTACCTACAAATGTCTGCAAACTGAATTTGCAAAGTCTATAATACCTCCAGGCTCCTCCTATTAAAATTATATATACATTTTTTTTAAACAAAAACAGTACAAAAAAAATAAGGTTCATATTTTATTTGTATTTAGCCTTTACAAACAGGAAATGTGAAATAAACTATCAAATAAATAAAATTCTCAGACTCAGCTTATTAACAATAATATATTTCCGTTTAAACTAGAACAGGCTGAATATTCATATAAATTGAAACAACAAACAAACTGCTTCAGCCAGGATAAAGAAACAAAAAAAATACAATAAAATAAATAAAGAGTGAGCAACAACAAAAACACATTGCTCTGGCCGGAACATTGTTGAGTGTTGATTAGGGATGCTCATTTTAACCGGTTAACTGTTAACCGACAGAAGAATTTTGACCGATTAATACAATCAGTTAAACGGTTTAAAAGGTCTTTTTTTTTCAGTAATTCAGTAATCAAAATATTGTAAAACGTTTTCTGGATGGTTAAAATAAAATGAAATTGCATTTTTGAGAGAAAAAAGATAAATCGCGTAGGCCTATAACGTTAAGTCGCATTTTATTATTAAGAAAGACCTGGTGTCGACGCGAAATATTTACAATACACTATAAACATAGGCTAGGCTATTTTAGTTCCCCTCACTCCACAAAAAAAATCCTTTCAATTTAACGGTATTTAGACAAGAACAAGAATGAAAAATATAAGAAGCTCGGCGACAAGACAAAACCAAACCATTGAGGCTAAAGCGAAACTGAAACTAATATTGTGTCTCATACGACACAAACCCAAATGTCTCCGTATTCAAGATGTATTTGAATGCTAAAATATTATTTGTTATGTAAACCTGGTTTTGTACTTCTCGCATTAAAATATCCACACAAAAAAATGTTTGGCATAATATCACGGCAGTACGATTAAGCAGTGTGATTTTTTTTCCATATGTTTGGCTGATTGTGTGTGCGCGTGCGGCGCCGGCGCAATCACTTGATTTTTTCCTTCTAACAGGGAAAACGACTCTTTACAGATCATCAAAACTGTAAACGGTTTGCTGTTTGTAAAATAAAGAAAAATAGGATGCCGCTTTCAGCCGTCTTCCTTTCGCGCAGCACAAAAATGAACGAAAACTCTGCTACTAGCTACTTGTTGCACTTTTTTTTGTTTGTTTTATTAAGTAAAAATATTTATCTTATAGGCATGTTCTTTCATTATATATATAGCCTAGCTTTATGATGTTTTTCTCCATTCGTAGAGGCGCTGCAGGTGATGCGACGTGTCCATGTGAATCCTCATGTTCTGTTGTTTGCTGCTTTTTGCGCATGTAAAATTAATCCCGGAAAACAAATGTTAGTATTTTAACGGGTCACAGACACTTATCCTTTCTAAAATAATTAACGTTATATTCTAATTTAAAATAATCTTGTCGGTTAACGGTTAATAATCGGTTAACAAGCGTCGGCTGTCGGTTAGGAAAAATAACCGAAATGAACATCCCTAGTGTTGATGACACTCTATAACAGGCTCTAGAGGTTTCTGGCAAGAAATATTATTCAGGTAAGAAATATAATTTCTGGTCAGGGATACTCATTTTGTAGCTAAAACTTTCCGCGACGGAACTTAACCAACTACTGCTGAGCGCTGGCAGCGTGTCTGTGATGTACGTCATCACGCAATTCTGTTCTGCTCTTTCTGACGGCTGAGCACTTAACGTCATTCAGTGACAAATGCTAATGTATAAAATTATATATATATACAAATGTATATCGAAATATCGGAAATGGGTTTAAAAATCGTATCACCGTTATTGAAAAAAATTCTATCGCAATATATATTGATATCGAATTATTGTCCAGCCCTAAATTAAAACATCAATAAGAATTCTGGTGGTGGCTTTTCTTCCAGTTCGCCAAGCTTTCTTTTTGAAGGCTGGCTGGCTCCAGTTAAAAACCGCCACATCTCGCCGCTAGCACGAAACTACCGCTACGTTGAGTGTGGGATAGACGGAAATGACGTGAGTGCGGCGCTCGCATTTCACTTACGCTTCGGTACGTCGCATGCAGACGGGGGCGGGGGAGCATCACAGAGATCCGCAAGACTGATACTGATTAACATTACTGGTGAAAAGATTTACTCGCCATGTGGCGGATGGCGCTTTAAATTTAACTCGCCAGACAGAGAATTTACTCGCATTTGGCGAGTGGCGAGTGTTAATTTCGGACCCTGGGTGTAGGAATTACAACAATCTGCATATGTGACTCCCACTTGTTAAGGGACCAAAAGTAATGGGACAATTGGCTTCTCAGCTGTTCCAAGGCCAGGTGTGTGTAATTCCCTCATTATCCCAATTACAATGAGCAGATAAAAGGTCCAGAGTTCATTTCAAGTGTGCTATTTGCATTTGGAATCTGTTGCTGTCAACTCTCAAGAGGAGATCCAAAGAGCTGTCACTATCAGTGAAGCAAGCCATCATTAGGCTGAAAAAACAAAACAAACCCATCAGAGAGATAGCAAAAACATTAGGCGTGGCCAAAACAACTATTTGGAACATTCTTAAAAAGAAGGAACGCACCGGTGAGCTCAGCAACAGCAAAAGACCCGGAAGACCACGGGAAACAACTGTGGTGGATGACCGAAGAATTCTTTCCCTGGTGAAGAAAACACCCTTCACAACAGTTGGCCAGATCAAGAACACTCTCCAGGAGGCAGGTGTATGTGTGTCAAAGTCAACAATCAAGAGAAGACTTCACCAGAGTGAATACAGAGGGTTCACCACAAGATGTAAAACACTGGTGAGCCTTAAAAACAGGAAGGCCAGATTAGAGTTTTCCAAACGACATCTAAAAAAGCCTTCACAGTTCTGGAACAACATCCTATGGACAGATGAGACCAAGATCAACTTGTACCAGAGTGATGGGAAGAGGAGAGTATGGAGAAGGAAAGGAACTGCTCATGATCCTAAGCATACCACCTCATCAAGTGAAGCATGGTGGTGGTAGTGTCATGGCGTGGGCATGTATGGCTGCCAATGGAACTGGTTCTCTTGTATTTATTGATGATGTGACTGTTGACAAAAGCAACAGGATGAATTCTGAAGTGTTTCAGTCAATATTATTTGCTCATATTCAGCCAAATGCTTCAGAACTCATTGGACGGCGCTTCACAGTGCAGATGGACAATGACCCAAAGCATACTGCAAAAGCAACCAAACAGTTTTTTAAGGGAAAGAAGTGGAAAGTTATGTAATGGCCAAGTCAATCACCTGACCTGAATCTGACTGAGCATGGATTTCACTTGCTGAAGACATAACTGAAGGGAAAATGCCCCAAGAACAAGCAGGAACTGCAGTAGAGGCCTGGCAGAGCATCACCAGGGATGAAACCCAGCGTCTGGTGATGTCTATGCGTTCCAGAGTTCAGGCTATAATTGACTGCAAAGGATTTGCAACCAAGTATTAAAAAAGTGAAAGTTTGATTTATGATTATTATTCTGTCCCATTACTTTTGGTCCCTTAACAAGTGGGAGGCACAAGTGCAAACTGTTGTAATTCCTACACCGTTCACCTGATTTGGATGTAAATACCCTCAAATTAAAGCTGACAGTCTGCAGTTAAAGCACATCTTATGTTCATTTCATTTCAAATCCATTGTGGTGGTGTATAGAGCCAAAAATGTTAGAATTGTGTCGATGTCCCAATATTTATGGACCTGACTGTATTACTGGTTACTGTCTTTTAAAAGTAATTAGTTACATTACAATATTACTGTCTCTGAACTGTAATGCGTTACACTACTTTTGAGTGTGTGATTAGGCATTATAAAATACCAAAATGTAGTTTATTGCTGCTCATTTTACATCCAGTGGAGGGTGGAGCTCTAGACCAGAGTTCAGTAAAGGTTACCAGCCATTGTGTTCAGTGATTAATTCAGTCAACATCTATCACAAAAACCAGAATGGCAAAATTGGCTAACATAATGCTTTAATTGTAATACCTTTTGGTAGACAATGTTTTTTTCTCACTGAATTCCGGTGGCTCACCACCTTTTGAATGGTCGCTCATCACAGACACAGAGCTGGACACATGTGAGTCTGATCTTACACTGCTGACACAGAGAACAGAGAAAGAAAGAAAAAAATATAAAAGATATATACATATATATATATATATATATAGAGAGAGAGAGAGAGAGAGAGAGAGAGAAAGAGAGAGAGAGGATACTTCTTCAGTCTCATTTAAAGAGATTTTGTGTGCCAAATGGGACTTTGTTTAGTTCAGTTTAGCTCAAACTAATTCACTAAATCATCAGGCTGCTATTAAGGAATAACAGGTAAACTACCAGTCAAGTAAAGTACTGCCGTCTCATCCTGCACAATTTCCATTTCACCGAAAAACACAACTGGCTATAAAACTGTGTTATAGTGCAACCATATTAAATCTCATGAGTAAACAAACTACTGTATGTTGATCCCATTGACCAGATGAGTAAATACTAAAGCACAAATACCATGTAATTTCTATAGCACCGAATATACTGAACAATGAACTGTGTACAGTGAACGAGACTAAGAAAGAGACAAAAATCTTTTAAATTTCTATGGAGATAAAATAATGCCATAAAGATTTGCATGTGAAGAGTACGTGTTGTGCAAGTGTACATAAGACTGTAAGTGTAAATTAAATTTGCATGCGCAAGAGAAGCTTTGTAAAAGTGTAAATCGCATTTCAAGCGTAAGAAAAAAAGATTTGCAGTATTTTACTGTTACTCGTAAGTGTAATTCATGTATTGTGAAACTGCAGTTTCATGTTTTTGCAAAATAAATATGATCTGCATTCTTCCGACTTCCATTTCTCCGCGCTTACACTTTTGGCACGTTCTTTTCGCTAAAATACGTTCAAAAGCACTGCAAGCCTGTGAACAGTGATTTGCACACGAAAACAACAGTTTAAAGATCTGCAAAACAGATTGTCTGCGTAGGACCAATCTGTATGTGTAAAAAACAAACTGTTGCAAATGTCTAAATGACTTGTTGTGTATGTAGCGCACAAAGTTGCCGAAATAATCAGATATGTACAGCTCCGTCTTTCTTTTATCTGCACTTACACTTTTGGCACGATTCTCTCACTCACTGAGTTTTGCAAGCGTGAGGGGGAGGGCGGGTCCACCGCCTTTTTGTAGCCAATCAAATGAGACTCTCGCGGACTCCATTTACTCTTATCTGATTGGTTCAATAAACACATCACACGGCAAAACATTTATCTACATTTAGTTCTCGCTGCCGCTCGCTTCCAGTGGAATGGTACTTTTAATATAGACATACATTAAAAATAAATAAAATAAAATAAAAACACGATATAAGTTGTGTACCAGGCTAAGTGTTCATACTGAATTTCGAACTGTGTCCTTTTCCTCCTCAACAGGCAATATATGATAGTTTACTGTAATATTGTAATTTTGATGATACTTAATATAAAACTGCCACGAGGTATGTATTACCCGTGGCTGTTTTTTAAATGTAGCCTACATAGCAGACTTTGAATAAAACATTCAAGTCTCCCAGTCATTGACTTTTACCAAAATGGTGTAATTTACAATCCTCTAAAAATGGTTTAGATAAAAAAAGATCGATTAGATAAAAACGTGGCATTTATATTATGCCTATATTTTCGTGCTGTCATTATCTTGCTACTTATGTTTTAATCGTAACTACATTGCTAGGCAGCGCCTTTGACTCACTGAATTAGCAGTTGAGATTCAAAAATAAAGTCAAAATTAGTAAAAGAAAGCGATTTATGGATGCTGAAGAGCATAGAAGCACTAATGCCATTAGTCTGAGTCAGCATCTGACAGCTCATCTGACTGTGATCTCATATTTAGTTTCCTTATGAAAACAGTGGCATAATACACTGAAATAAAATGTTCTTTAGGCGTATAAAAACGGTAGTCGTGCTTGGGTAAAATTTACCCGTTGGAGGTTTTTAGATGTACAGTGACCCCTGGCGGTGCTAGTGTTAAACATGGCCTAGTATCTGCACTAGCAGCATAATTTGTAATTTATAATAACATGCATAATTTCACCTGTCTACTGATCAGGGACGACTCAAATTTTTTAACTAAAATTTGGTTCAATATAGTGAATATAATATTTATTTATTTTTTTCACTTTAACATGTTATAATTTAAGGGGATTGTACAACATTTTTTCTAAATCTTCAAAAATTTCAAAGTATACAATTGAGTGTTAAATACAATAAACAGTGACATGGTCTGGAAAACACAACTTATAAAGTATCATGTTGTAATTAAGTTGTTGTTTATTTATTTATTTTAATGTAAATGTACATTAAAAGTACCATTCCACCGGAAGCGAGCGGCAGCGAGAACTAAATGAAGATAAATGATTTGCCGTGTGATGTGTTTATTGAACCAATCAGATAAGAGTAAATGGAGTCCGCGAGAGTCTCATTTGATTGGCTACAAAAAGGTGGTGGACCCGCCCTCCCCCTCACGCTTGCAAAACTCAGTGAGTGAGAGAATCGTGCCAAAAGTGTAAGCGCAGATAAAAGAAAGACGGAGCTGTACAAATCGGATTATTTCGGCAACTTTGTGCGCTACATACACAACAAGTCATTTAGACATTTGCAACAGCAACTGTATGTGTTTTTTACACATACAGATTGGTCCTACGCAGTCAATCTGTTTTGCAGATTTTTAAACTGTTGTTTTCGTGTGCAAATCACTGTTCACAGGCTTGCAGTGCTTTTGACAGTATTTTAGCGAAAAGAACGTGCCAAAAGTGTAAGCGCGGAGAAATGGAAGTCGGAAGAATGCAGATCGTATTTATTTTGCAAAAACATGAAGCTGCAGTTTCACAATACATGAATTACACTTACGAGTAACAGTAAAATACTGCAAATCTTTTTTTCTTACGCTTGAAATGCGATTTACACTTTTACAAAGCTTCTCTTGCGCATGCAAATTTAATTTACACTTACAGTCTTATGTACACTTGCACAACACGTACTCTTCACATGCAAATCTTTAAGGCATTATTTTATCTCCATAAATTTCCCTTTAAAAATATCCACTGATTTACACTGTTAAGCCAAGTTTGATGCGTATTTGTATTCATTTGAAGTAACTCTATTTTGCCCATTATTTACATTTAATACCCACTAAACATGCAACCCCAAAAGTGTAATACAAGCAACTTTATATGATAAATAAAACATACTAGAGTTAAACCCCACAGAGAGACAAATATGCTCAAAGAAGACCAATAGTCAAATATTAAGTTCAATCAGTTGACAGAGTCAGTCACCTCTTGAATACTAAATACAGACAATGTTTGTAGCATAAATACCAGAACAGATAGAATGGTTTTAAAAATACTATGATCACTTAAACACACCAATTGTTCAATTGTTCCCAATGGGAGCGCCTTGTTTTTTTAAATGCCTGGAGCATGCCGAGCACTAAGTGTTCGGCTAGCATTTTTTTTTTTTGAGCTGTTCTCAATGGCTGTTCTTCAAAAATGCCACGTTTTTTAAAACATCTAGGAGAGTGCCGGGCACTGAGCATCTTTTTTTGCATTGAACGTTCAGCCGATTTTTCTCCGCGCTGATGGTTTTCCACTAAACCGTCAAATCAGCGCTCAGTGATTACTCCTTTAAAAAGTAATCAAATTACTGTTCTGATTACTTTATTTCAAAAGTAATTAGTTACATTACTCGTTACGTTACTTTTTTTTCCTGTACATCCACGAAATTTAAGTGAAATAGTGAACTTGTGTGTTCCCTACCATCCCAGCATAAATGCTCCGATAAAATATTTGTTATTAAAGCATCAACATTCACAAACTGCTGTTATTTTAACTAAAAGCAATAGGCTGCTGTGTGTGTGGTTGCAGAATGCACGGCATTTCGAGCGCTGAGTGAATTCTCTGATTGTCCATTGCATTCCATATAGCTGTTCTTGTTGCTTTTGTGCAATACATGAATAGCAATTAATTTGTTTTAGATATTTTATGTTTAGATATTTCTATTTTGCGGGAGTCCCGCAAATCATTTTATTCTATCGCATCCCGCACAAACACAAGTCTCTGCCTGCCCAGCCCGCGCCCGCAGCCGCCCATCAAGTCTTGTACCGCGCAAGTCTTGTACTCTCTGTTGTGTCGAGTCCAGTGCCAGTGGATTAGAGACCATTCTCACTGGACTCGACGCAACAGAGACCGGCGCGGTACGACAATTAGAAGCTGATGCGTTGCTCTCCGCACCCGGTACGTTTTCAATAAGTTTTAATGTGCTGTGCTGCCCTTTCAGAGGTTTTAAATTGGATATGGAGTTTTTTACGGTTGAAAAAGATTTCTTCTCCTCTAACTGACAACGCACAATAATGTTCTTGCCTTTGACAGAAATAAACTAAAAATAATGATTGTATTTCCAGCTACAGAACGTGTGCTTTCCTCTCTCCATGCTGACTATGTTTTCATTGGTAGTATCCGCCTCACAGGCGCTTTCCAGTCAAAGTAGTTCTCAGGTAAAGGATGTCGCGTGTGCCATCTAACACCCTTTTTATAATCTACATGATAAATCACATTCTGTCGGCAGTGACGTAACGCAGCGGTAACTATACTCTAATTACTCATTTGGAAATTATAACGCGTTAAATTACTCCGTTACTAAAAAAATAATCAAATTACTGTAACGCGTTACGAAGTAACGCATTACTGGCCAACACTGGTCAGATTTAGGGCAGAGCACACCTCTGAAAACAATGTTTACACCCTTTTTTGCTTTTCATCTTCTTCTTTTCACAGCGGTTGATTGTCGCCCGGTGTTTTTCGCTCAATATTTGCATAAAGTTGAGGAATGCCTAAACTTTTTGACTCTCTAGGTCACTCTCAAAATTTTATCTGCACTGCTTTCCATGCTCTGTGCAAGCGTTAAGCTCAACTTTCATAGACATGAATTGAAAATGCTTGCTCCGCTGCACTCGCTACGTGCCAGAGGAAACGCACCATGAGAGTTGTTGAAGAATGTTCAACTTTGGGTAAAACACTGCCCTCATCACTGTCACTTTCTAGTCAGCCAACCAATCAGAGTGGAGGAGGGGCGGGACTAATACTGACTAACCTGCTTGTACTACGGATGAAAAAATGAAGAAGTTAATATTGCTTGTCTCCGAGTATTTATGTCTTAAACAGATTGAAATGCCGGACTGCCTGGTGTTTTCAGCTGGCAAAAAATGCTTTGGAGGACACGTGGCCTTATTCATTACTAAATAAAAGAGGAGGGAATTTCAAATCCACCCCATTCAGCAGTAATAAATAATAGATCAGTTTCAAGTTGTTTTTAACCTAGAATGATCTATAGACTAAAAGCAGCAATAGGAAGTTCTAAACTGAAGTTTTGCACGGCATTTGACATGACAACAGCAAGAAAAAGACTCCACTGTCAATAGGACTTTTTTTCTTCACAGAAAGTGTTTAAAACAATTATCTAAACACAAACTCTTACCTTTGTTTCTCAGAGAGACTCATCTCAGCTGGAGAGTCCTTTCCTCGCTCCTCTGACATACTGCAGGTAAACAGACTGGCTTGTGAAAACAATCAGATGCTCATCATGACCTGTAAATGAGAATATTTTGCTGAAATAACATTGCAATTCAGATGGATGAATGTTGAATTAATAACCTTGTAACCAATAACCATTGTAACCTTGATGATTTCAGATCATTCAGATCATTCCATACAACATATGGATCTAAATGTAATACTTTACAATACGGTTCCATTTTTTTAACATTAAAATGAACTAACAATGAAATATACTTGTAGAGCTTTTATTAATCCTAGTTAATATTATCAACATTTATTAACCCTTTGAGCGGTACGGTCCCACATATGGGATTTAAAACGTTCGGTGAAGTCACCCAACTGCCAAATTCAAACTGAGTTTTCGCGCGTTGGCTGGCTGATCCAGAGAGAGACGTGCACTGAGCTTGTCATACAATCACAATTATGCAGTGTTTTCAACCACATAACGTTTATTTTAGGTTTCAAACTTTTACATACACGTAAGTACTAGTAAAACAATACATTTAGAGTTTGTAAAATACACACGGATGTCTTTGGAAGCAGCAATAACAATCCATTCAAGTATAATTTGCCGACGTGTTTGATGCATATCAGATACAAATAGTGTAAGTAACGATATAATTCACTTCATTCCTTTCCCAGTTCACCAAACACTTACTTGCATGTATTTCGGGAGAAACTGGTGAATTTACGTGCTGTAAATCCGGCTGACAGGACTCTCTGAACGGCAGCGCGAACAAACATGGCGGCGCCCATCTCACGTTATAGATCAAGATCCGGATAATTTATAAAGGTTTTAAAACGGCAAAATACACTCACTTACACGTATTCGTGAATCGGAAGATCAGATAGTTTAAGACATGTTAAGCAAGTGTGTGAACATTTTGAATAAAAAAAAAGGAAAAACGAAATAAAAGCGCTATAGCTGCTGCAGTGTGTCACGTGACAATCATGAACTCTTCGCCATGGGAACAACAAAGGGAACGTTCTAAAATAACGGTCGCCTAAAAAAAAAAAAAAAAAAAAAAAATAGAATATTTTAAACTCACCAGTGAAAGGGTTAATGCACTATTAAAATCCAAAATTGTATATATGAATATGAATTAATGAGCTAAAATAAACAGCTGTATTTTTATTAGGTACTGTTAATAAAGATTAATAAATACTGTAAGAAATGTTTTACTCATTGTTAATGTCAGTTAAGGTATTAATTCATTTTAATTAATAGACCTTATTTTGAAGTTTACACAGTGATTGATGGTAAAACAATGCATACTTTGTTTTCTTTTGCTTAATATGTTTTATGCAATGATATGCTATGAAAACCAAAATATTGAAATTTGTTTTAGGTATATTCCATAACATTCATGTAAATGAAATGGTTTTAGGGAACATCGGTGAAAAACATTAAGACATTAATTTTTTTTAATAGGCATTATGGACAGATAAGTTGAGAGTGACTCTTGAAGGACCAGCACCACATCTTCTTGTACCACTGTTTGAAGAATTCATCTTCCAGAATCTGGCAGCAAGTTTAAGGAGCTAAATGTATTTCACAATACTTGTAACAGCATGTTATTCTTATTAAGTGAGGTTCATTTTTTAGGCTTGTTTACCCAATCAGTGTCTCTGAGAACCTGACACCTTGTAATTCTAGGAGACTCCAGGAAGGTTGCAGTTCTGGAATATGGTGGTGCTGGAGACTAAATAGTTCTTGATGGTTTTATACCTAATTCTTCAGATTAATTATTAATACTTTTGCAGTGAACAAGTATCTTTTCTTTTCCGTTTTTTTTTTTTTTTTTCTGACCCTGCTGTCCCAGTGAGCATTTTGCTGACCAATGGTCATGTCTTAAAGGGGTCATGGGATGCCCATTTTCCACAAGTTGATATGATTCTTTAGGGTCTTAATGAAAAGTCTATAATATAACTTGGTTAAAAATTCTCAACGGTAGTGTAAAACAACACCCTTTTTACCTTGCCAAAATCAGCTCTGCAAAAATCATTCCATTCTGGTCAAGGCTGCTTTAAATGCAAATGAGCTCTTCTCGCCCCGCCCCTCTCTTATGGGGCTGTGGATTAAAGATCCTGTTTACTTTAGCCGCATTATATATGTAGATCAGGAGGTGCATTCCCTTCACGAACAAACGTAATCTGCTGCATCTTCAGCGGCTCAGATGTCGGGAGTAAATGACGATCACTACCTTCATTATTACATCCAGCAACACAACACCTCAATCGCTGAATTCTTGTCTAACTTACATCCCTGCTCCGGCATCAAAACATGCAGGTTGGACTGTTACAACTGATTGGAGGTAATACGCTGATGTCAGTCAACTATCTATTTTTATCTATTATATTTTGAGGATGTTAATAATGTTTGAGGAGTGTGCACTAATATTGTTCGCACTTATATTTTTAGTTCTGTTTGTTTGTGTTTTGTCTCAAGAACATGCCCAAAATTGGGGAACAAAAATTAATATTCTGGATCTCCTTTAAGCATAAGGGACCTCTAAGGGACCTCCTGTCAACTGCCAGTAAAACAGAGAGACAAATCTGCTGAGAAAATCAGCCCACTGTGGGTCATTCTAAACAGCACTGAACGTTGCCAATTGCTTTTGTACTGTTTACATTCTTCATAATACTGGCAGAAAGGACAAAAAAAAAATCATAGCATATAGCATTCATTTTTGGATTTTGGTCCTGAATGCAAAGTGGTAAAGGAGTGTTTATTTATTTTTCCCCCCTCCTTCTTCACAAATTTGCACTAAAAGAAATGTGCTAAGTTTTTATAATGATTTTTGGGGAGTCTCTGGTTATCAATTACTCTGTGCAGAGTTAAATACTCGGCTGCACTGGTCTGCTCTGAAACGGACTAATCAAAAAATCTTTCCTGTTGCGGCCTTTGATGTTGAAATTAGCTGATGATGAATGAAATGCAGTGAATAAACAATTAGCTGCTTTCAGTGAACTCTGCTGAATTTGCATACAGATCAGGACACATTAATGTGGCCACTCTCACTCACAAATATTTCAGTGCAAATACTGCTTAACCATGCCACGGCGGGCAAGCCCATAAACTTACCTTACATGAGGGACGTCTGTTAGTACAGAGATGGCTGTTTAGCCATTTTATTATAAACAATTCAGATCCTCCCTATACGCAAAATACGCAAGCTGCGAAGGGACCCAGAAACACCATGGGGGGCCCACTTGCTCTCAAGATGATTTATTTTAGTTTCGTTTTTAAAGTGGGTCAGCGGTTATCAAAACATGAATGTTTATTTCTTTTAATGCGGTGTGCTGCTGCCCTTTCTATGTAAAAATAAGTCAAATCATGTAACATGAATGTCGTACAGTCTCTTGCTTGAGACCCAGATAGCAAGAATGTTTGGGCCAAATGTGGCTGATAGCTGGCACATATGGCTTAGATATGGCATTGCTGAACAGATATGGACCAGATTGTTACCATATATGTTTTGCCATAAGTTTAGAATTTGCGGGAAATTATTGCTTGGTTCACAGCTCCTTTTAAGGCATATGGTCCAGATAACATTAGAACCAAGTAAGGTTTAGCTATGGCTGACATTGGTAAACATTGACTTCTGGCTAACATTTGAATTACATTTGGAAAAGGCCACACCTTGGTTGCTACGACGACCACACCAGTTTGACCGAAAGGCGGCAATTCCCTCGTGGATTTTCCGTCACACAAGTGCTTCAGGTAAGTAATATTTTGGCATTTTAAAGTAATTTTATTTAAATATTCATGATTATTTGTCAGCATTTGTAGTTATTAGATGTTTAGTTATTTGTTTCATTGAGAAAGGCGTTGAGTTAGATGTCCCAGTTAGCAAATTTCCTTTCGCCTGGATCTGGCCGTAATCTACAGATAAAGTGTGGCCCAGATTAGTATTTGTTCGACGGCCCAAAATTGGCCCATATGTTTTTAGCCAGAACTGAACCCAACCAGAGCCATGACTTGTTCATCAATACGTGATGCAATGTTGAGAAAATACTTAGAAAATTTAAATAATTTTTGTTTTTCAAGTCAAATGCTGTGTGCCCAGGAGGTAAGTATAGCCTAGTAAATGGTGTTTGTGTGAATGTCCACAAAACTTGAAGACTTTATATTAGCAGATTTAGAAAATGATTATTATCTATTATTTAGAAAATTTTAAAGATGAAAAAGAATAATTATCTCATTGCCATTGTGTGAATAATATGCAATAAGTAAAAAGTAAGTAAAGTTTGAAAATGTATTTGAAAATGTAACAACTTGATTATATAATCCAGATTACATATTTAAAATCCCACACTGTTGAGCATTTTGATTTTTAGTGTAATCCTGCAGGTCTACCTTTTAGGTTGTAATACTGATAGTAATTATTAAATTTCTCTTCACTGTAGGTGCTGTCAGGCAGAATCCCCTGAATCCCCTGCATTACTAACACACCTTCAAGCAACTCTTCTCAACACTTTTCTTCTCAACACTCAAGTTTAATATTATTTGTTCTTAAAAACTGGTTGAGACTCAAATTTGTCCATTTAATATATATATATATATATATATATATATATATATATATATATATATATATATATATATATATATATATATATATATACATATATATATGCTAAATGTATATCTGTTGAATATTCTTAAAAATGGATCAAATTGTAATGTTAAATATATGTGTTATATATTTATATGAATATTCTAACTCGAGTAACTGTTAAGTGCATTTAAATTATTTTATTTACATTTTTGTTGTTGAGTGTGTGGTTTACTCTCTACTTAATACGAATTTTACATTTACAGTCAGCGGCATGTGGGCCACATTAGGGCAGTGAGGTCTTAACAGAACTCAGCCTTACTAGTGTGACACATAAGGCCCATATATGGGCCACATAAAAATGTATAACTTAGCTCATGATAGGTGGAGTTATGGCTCTGGTTTGGTTCAGTTCTGGCTAAAAACATATGGGCCAATTTTGGGCCGGCGAACAAATACTAATCTGGGCCACACTTTAGCTGTAGGTTTGGGCCAAATTCGGGCCAAATGAAATTTGCTAACTGGGGACTAAAAAACAAGTTGAAAGCTTACCGAGCCACGGAAGGGACAGATGTTTCTTAAGCGCTTTCCGTTGCGATTTGAGACGGAGTGAACCACGGACAAATGCGTTTCATTCATTCATTAATACCGGAGTCGTATAGTCTCTTGCTCGAGACTAAAAAAACGAGTTTCTCAAGTGCTTCTCGTGAGCGCAGTTCCACACGGACTGAACCACGGGCAAACGCGTTTCATTCATTCATTAATATCACATTCACGTGGTGACACAATTCAAAGGCCCATCTGTAGCACCGCCCCTACTCGAAATGTCTGACTTGTCTGATACTTTCGATTTCATGATACTATACATTTATAGCCTACTGCAGCTAAACAGCCAGTGCAAACATCAGCACTGCTTTGTGAAAAGTGGCAGCTGTTCAGCATGACCTGAAGATGATTTGAGATTAATATCATGGCATTTTAGAGGGACGAATGAAAAAGAAAAAGATTATTATAGATCATTCCACAAAACACATGGCCTACAGGAAATAAACATTAAGAACTCTGCTACTCACATTGATAACCAACAATAATATTTTACTATTTGTAGCTACTAAACGTAATGTGACCATGTCTCTACATGAACCAAAACATTTTCCAAAACATTTTTATTTCAAATAAAACCTTATTAGATGAAAGAATGTATGTTGGAGTATAGCTACCTATGTTGGATTTCGTCGAGATCTTAATTTCCTGTGACTGCATTCTACTTTTGATTTCGCATTACATTTAGTACTGCGAGTTATCTAAACGATAAAAGCAGACTAAATGAAAGAAGTGTGGGAAAAATCCTTCAGAAAAATAATTATTCCATTTTAATAAGCGTGGTGATCAAACAGTTTTTTTTTGTTTGTTTTTCGCAATTTTCAGGCTCTAGTTTACTCCAACTTTAAATCATGCTGAAATACCTTCATACACTCCAAATAATTGTAACAAGGGAAGTATTAAAGCTTGAACACTGAACATTGATTTTAATGTTTCTGAATACATAGTATATATTATTTATTTATATAATATTATGTAATTTTGTGAAATATTTTGTACTATTTAAAATAACTGTCTTCTATTTAAATTTAAAAATATTTTTAAATGTAGTTTTTTTCTGTGATCAAATTTGAATTTTTAGCATCATTACTCCAATCAAATGATCCTTCAGGAGTAATCCTAATATTCTGATTTGCTGCTCAAAAACATTTCTTAATATTATTATTGATTACTGATATTATTATTAACTATTCTGATGTCGCTTTATGGACTTTTAAGGGTTAAATTACATTTTTATGCAGTCATGTTCGTGAACAGCAATCTATTGAAAATATCAGCTAAAGCATAAAGGAAACGCCGTTCTGACAGCGTCTTTACATCCATTTTGACGTCTAATCGCAGACGTAAGTACCATAAGTACGCGATTAGACGCGCAAACCAAAAATGCGTGAAAAAAATGCTGGCGTGACTGTATTTTCAAGACGCGGCTGACTTGACCGCAATAGAAAACGTATTCGGTAAATCTTACAAATAGTATAAAACAAATCCCTAATTTATTTTCTCGATAAAGCGTAATCAAGTATTTCAACTTACAGGTTTGTTCACTAAAAAGATATTTAGAAGTATCCGAAACACTCCTTTTCTGTCATGTTTTAGGCTTGTTGCCCCTCTAGCGGTGCGAGTCCAGTCTCTGATAAAACCTTCCGTGTCTGCTGTATGACAGACTTTGGTAACGATCAACGGCATAGACTGGCGAGTACCTCTTTCCCGTATTTGTTTATGTTTCCTTATTTAGCGCATACGCTTTCGTTTTCGTCTTCTTCGTGGATTTTACTGGAGCGTTGTGAACATCTGATCTGGATCATTCCGCCACCTACTGGAAAGGAGTGTTGATATGCTGCTGTGTATTTCCAAATGTTTTATTTCTAATTATTTAACCTAACACATTTCAGCACTGCATTTATGTGATATTAGGAAAATTAGGATATTATAAATGCCCGACAAATTGTTTGTTTCATTCATATTCAACATTATTCCATGTTCTACAGCTTCTTGACATTCATCCATGATGCATAAACCTGCATTATGTTTCTCCTTTAAGTATTAACATAGCATTTCAATTTGAGTGTCTCTTTCTCAGATGTGTGAAAATGATTGGCTTTTTTATATTGATGTTTATTGAGGGTAACAGGTATATAATGATATACAGCTCAGGAAGAATATTTTCTAAATTTTGCAAATGAAATGAATATTCTTTCATATGTATAAAATATTTTTCTAAAATCCAACAAGTTTTTTGATTAGGGCTGATGGTCATAAACACACTTCACATTGTGTGATGAACTCTAGTGGTGATCTTAAGAAACTGCATACAAATTAAACATTCTGTTAGTAGATTGATGCAGTTTGAAGTGCAGCATTATATCCTAAACCAATTAAACTAATTATTTGATATTTGATTTCCTTATGCTAATATGTTTATGTTTATTAGTCGTGTTCCTGAATTTTTCCTTTCAAATGATTATCAAGGTCTTCAGTCACACAATTACATAAAACAAAATTGAGTCTTTAGTTCAAACTTGCATCGAAGCTCATAAATCAACACCAAATACAACTGACCTGAGATAATATCATATAATGTCTCTGTTCACAGTAAAACATCTCTTTTCTCACATTTGAAAATTTAGCTTCATATTTAGCTTATACGATTCTGATGGATTATGTACAATATATACAAAAAATGTAAAAATATATCTGAGTGCTAATTTGATCATCAGATTTGTGATTAGCTTTATAGTTCAATCCAAAAATCATTATGATTGTAGAATTTATATTGAAAACCCAGAATCTTCTCTGTTCTGATCACTGAATCTTTACTGCTCCACCTGTGAATTAAACAAAACCATCATTTATCATTTATATCAACACTAAACCAGCAAAGACTAATCAATATCACTCCTGCAAATGTTGTCATTCATTAAAATTCATTACAATAACATCTGCAGTTTTGTGCAAATGGCCATTCTGACATATTTGAATATTTAATGAACATATTAGATTCTGGATACAGTGTTCATTTATCCTCATAGATACAGTACTTTATTGAGGCTCTTCTGTGGATCTTCACCTGATAATAATGTCCCTTTTCATTTCACAGGTTCCTATGATTTAAACCAGGATTTAAACTGTACAGCACTGTGCTTTGTAGCAGCTCTAAACAAAGTCTGCTCACAGTCTAGTCTGTAAGGAGAAATCAGATGAGAAAATGATCAGTGTTGGCTGTAAAGAATTGCAAATTAATTACTGTATTTCAATTTAAAAAGTGTAACACATTAAACTAAGAGAAAATTCACATTAGTTACTTAATTTTGCACATAATTTTTTCTTCTTTACTGTGACAATGGGAATCAGACACTTTTGCAGTCACAATAACATTTGAACATAATTCATGTTTTAAATTAATTCTATTTAAAATCCAAATATTGTTTTAAACATACACTACCACTCAAAAGTTTGGGATCAGTAAGACTGATAACTGTAAAGTTTTTTTTTAAAAGAAGCCTCTTATGCTCATCAAGACTGCATTTATTTGATCAAAAATACAGAAAAAAAAAAACCAAAAAAACAATAATACTGCAAAATGTTATTACAATATAACATAATGGTTTTTATTTTAATATACTTTAAAATAGAATTTATACATGTGATCAAAGCTGAATTTTCATCAGCTGCTACTTCAGTGTTAAGTGTCACATGATCCTTCAGAAATCATTCTAATATGATGATTTATTGTTAGAATTGTCAATGTTGGAATTATTTTTTTTTTTTTTAGAACCTGTGATTCTTTTTTTCAGGATTATTTGATTAATAACAATTTAAAAAGAACAGCATTTATTCAAAATATAAATATTTTCTAACAATGTAAATCTATGCTATCACTTTTTGTTATTAATTTAACACATCTTTGTTGAATAAAAGTATTAATTTCTTTCAAAAAGAAAAAAAAAAAAAACTTTGAACAGTAGTGTATATTGTTGTAAAGATTTCTGTTTTAAATAAATGCTGTTCTTTTTAACTTTTTATTCATCAAAGAATTCTGAAAAAAAGTATCACAGGTTCCAAAAAAACATTAAGCAACGCAACGGTTTCCAGCACTGATAATAAATCAGTATATTAACATGATTTCTGAAGGATCATGTGAGTAACAGCTGGAGTAACAGCTGATGAAAATTCAGCTTTGTATCACAGGAATAAATTATATATTAAAGTATATTAAAATAATAATAATAATAATAATAATAAACATTATTTTATATTGTAAAACCATTTTACAGTATTATTGTTTTTTACTGTATTTTTGATCAAATAAATGTCTTGATGAGCTTTAAAGACTTCTTTAAAAAAACATTACAAGTCATACTGATCCCAAACTTTTCAGTGGTAGTGTGTTTAAAACAATATTTGGATTAAATTAAATTATTAAATATAATCAATTTAACAATTGAATTATGTTCAAATTTTATGGTGACTGCAAAAGAGTCCGATTCCCATTATCACGGTAAAGAAGAAACACATGCTGATGAGTTCATGGTTTATGTGACTGATGACAAGGAGTAAACATGAATGATATTCTGAATTAAAATTAAAATCTTTGAGTGAAACTTTTAAGTGTTTGTCCTCTAGTTTAAAGGCCACCTATTATGCAAAATCCACTTTTTCATGGTGTTTGGACATATATGTGTTGGCAGTGTGTGAACACAACCACCCTACAATGATAAATAGCCACCCAATCCCTATTTTTTAATCCCCATTAAACCAAATCAGTCTCACTAGACATGCCGTTTTAATTCTCTAAGCAGTGTGATGTCACATTGTTTATGCCCCGCCCACGTCCTTGTCCACGTCCATGTCCACTGACTGATAGCTCTGCATTGCCATAGTTTCCACCTCAAGTTGCCTTTGGTTGTACGCTGTCCTCCATTTTATCTGCGCTCGAGCAGCTGTAACATCAACAATGTCTCGTAAGCAATCCCAGTGTTCTGTGTTTGGATGTAAGATAGACCATAAGAGTCTTCATTTTTCTCTACCAACATCTGAGCCACTGATGACGCAGTGGATTAAATTTATATATGTTAAATATGTTTATGTCTGTGCAAAACATTTCACTCCAGACTGCTTTGTGAACGAGGGGCAATACCATTTTAACCGCATTTGTGTGTGTCATTTCGTTAAAGCGCATAGCGAACATTATCAAAGTATTTGTGTGTATGTGTGTTGCTCATCTGTCATTGCAAATGGGCTGTAAAAAAACTCTACAATTACATAAATGTATCAAATAACCATTCTGAGACATACTGGTTCATTCTCATAGATGTTTCTTCTGCTGGAGTCTCTCCTTTATCTATGTATGACTCTGGTTCATACATGTACGGCTGAATACTGGTTCTCTTGCTCTGTCATGTTGCTTCTACCGGTTTATTGCTGCAGGTATGCAAAGCAGAGATGTATACACCACGCCCTCCTCTGAAGATGGGGCGGGAAATGCAGCTCATACGCATTTAAAACTAAAGCATCTCTTTTTTAGACATTACATTTTCAAAAATTAAGTGCATATATACTCAGTACATATCAAACGATCTGTAATAACAGACAAAGTAATAGTGCTAAAAAAGTGCTTATTACCACTAAAATACATATATATTGGAAGTTGGACGTTATGATGCAACTTTTTAAAATGCAAGTGAACCCAAAAATGAAAATTCTGCCATTAATTACTCACCCTCATTTCATTCCAAAACCCTAAGAGATCAGATACAGAACTTCATGCACAGAGTTACCTGGGTAGTATCTCGTGACACTGGTGGCGCTTCCAAACGCTTGCCAGGGCAATGAAGGATCATCTCTGCTGTTCTCTATAAAGACTCGCTCTAACGCTTGCGTCCAGTTCAGCTCATTCAGAATCACCGAAGCTACAGACAGACAGACACGTCATGAACGCTCATTGACTCATTCAGAGATCTAATAGCATCAGTCTGGTTCCTCACCGCCTTTGTAGATGTCTGTGGGGATCTGAACGGCGGTGTGTGAGTAATTTACATGATTTTTAAAGTTCGGATCGTACACAAACTCCAGTTTCAATGACATGTGGGAATTAATGTCCTCACCGTCCTGATAAGAATCATGATATAATCAGAGTCCATTGTTTCAGCTTCAGTCTGATCTTCAAAATCAATGTCATATGGTGATAAATGAACATGCAAAATAGTAGTTTTGGAGTTAGAAGTTTGAGTAACCAGCTTCTAAAATGAAATGTAGTATGAATGCATAAATATTTCCTATAAAATATACAAAGCATAATTTTTTCCTTTACATTACATATGCTTTTCTCCACTTTCAAACCATGAAAATCCACAAATACAAGATTTTTACATGTTTTCCACATGGGCAATAGATAGACATGTACTCACATAGTCCATCTCTGCTTTAGAGTTATAATATTCAATATTTTCCTCCTGAAATAAACACACAGAACAGAAATACAAAAATCTGCTGTTTAAGATCAGTTTGAGAACCTGAAGATTCAAATACAGATGTCCTCCACATGACAAACTCTTAGTTCAGCACAATTCACTCATGGTTAGTCGAGCTGAACAGCTCTAATGAGTCAAATCAGTCAGAAAAACGAGACGTCACTATCTATTGGGTTTAAACGGACCCTCCAGCTACCGACTCACAGAAATCATGACTCACATTGTGTGTGTGTGTGTTTGTCTGTAAAGCTCGTATCAGGATCAGAGAAACACAGATGTGAATGTCAGAGGAAAGTTTCGCAGATGGGAAAAAAGTGCAGCGTTTGATTCAAAAATGAAACGCTTAGTCGGTGCAGTTCATTGTAATGAATCAACACAGGAGTCATTGGTCAGAATCGACTCGGATGACTCACTCACACGTGCAAAAGCAATGTTAAAAATGAAGTTTCAAACTGAGTGAAAAGTTTTGCGAAATGCATAACCATAAATTGGTGACGTTAAAGTCGTCTGACCTTGATTCCATCCTGCCAACGATGATCTTTCTGAAGATGCTCTGCTTCACTCGCAAGTCTCTGATGGAAAACATGGACCAGAACCATTAAAATAAATATTTTACAAAGAATGTGTGTGATTTTGTGTGCGTTTTCTTACCTCAAGTGCTTTTTGTTTCTTAGCCAGCAGTCTCTCGATGTCAGTCGCAACTTTCTTGATTATTATTTCTGACCAGACTGAACTGTCCTTTCTTCTCACTGTAGAACTGAAACATCAAAACATCCTCTCAATTATATATGTATATATCAGTGTATATATATACAAACCACTAGTCAAAGGTTTTTGAACAGTAAGATTTTTAATGTTTTTTTAAAGAAGTATCTTCTGCTCACCAAGCCTGCATTTAACTGATCCAAAGTACAGCAAAAACTGTAAAAAAAAACCTGAAATATTTTTACAATGTAAAATAACAATGTAATATTCTATTTGAATATATTTCAAAATATAATTTATTTCTGTGATTTCAAAGCTGAATTTTTAGCATCATTATTCTAGTCACATGATACTTCAGAAATCATTCTATTTGCTGCTCAAAAAACATTTAATATTATTATTACACTGAGAACAGCGGAGTACAATTTTTTTCAGGGTTCTTTGATGTTTAAAAGTTTAAAAGAACAGCACTTATCTGTTCCATTTTTTTTTCAGTGTTATAAATGGCTTTTGATCAATTCAAAGCATCCTTGCTTTATCCTCCACCCGACTCCAAGCTTTTGAATGGTATGATGGCATTTTAGTGCCACGTAAAAAAAAAGAGACAAGAATACAAGAAAAATTAAAAAATCATAATTACATGAATAAAGTTCTCAAAATATTTCTAGAATAAATTCAAAATTCAGAGAATTTATAGTAATTACTATTACAAATTTTGACTGTATTCTCGAAACGTTTTGACTTTATTCTCATAATTTCAACTTTATTCTTGAGACATTTCGACTTTACTCTCCAAACATTTCGAACTTATTCGCTAAACATTTTGACTTTATTCTTGAAACATTTTGACTTTTTTTTTGCTATTTTGACTTTATTCCCAAAACATTTAAACTTTATTCTCATAATTTTAACTTTATTCTCGAAATTTCAATTTTATTCTCAAAACATTTCAACTTTATTCTTGTAATTTCAACTTTATTCTTGAAACATTTCAATCCTATTTCTGGAATGTCGACTTTATTTTCAAAACATTTCAATTTTAATCTCATATTTGTAGATTTTTTTTTTTTTTTTTATGTGGCACTAAAATGTTGTTGTAGAATAGTATATTGTATAATGTTAAAAATGCTTTTTATTTCAACTAAATGCTGATCTTTGGATCTTTCATAAATGAATCCTAAAAAGTGTAATAAACTGTTTTAAATATTGATAATAATAAAAATAAATGTTTCTTGAATCACAAATCAGCATATTGAATGATTTCTGAAGGATCATGTGACACTGAAGACTGGGTCCATGGAGAGAATCCATCAGCCTGCTGGGAAACGGTGAGCGAGCTGCATGTTTGTTTTTTGCATTATTAATGTTCATCGCTGGGAAACCCGTGTAACTTCCTGTCAGATGTGACGCACTAAAAATAAACTCATTTTGCAGTGATTCCACCTTGTGTAAATGAGTGTTTGCGCTCCAGCGTGAGGTGTGAGACAACAGCTGCTAAAAATCCAGCGCCGTGACTGAAGACTGAAGCCTCATTAACCCGGTAAATAACCTCTGAGTCCAGAACAAGAGCTGTTTAGAGCTCAGATCAATACAGAAACATCAAACACATGCTCACTTACACACTGACAACCTGAACTTTTAGACATAGCATTTAAAGTAAGACAACGAGTCAAGATGAAGCCCATGAACTTGTTTTTACAAAGAAAAAAAAAAAACAAAATAAATCAATATTATAGCCTAAGATTAGATAATTCAAACTAGTCCTGCTGGATAGAACTGGATTCTGCATTTATCAATGTTTATCTGTTTACATTGTGTTAATCTAATTTTGAAATATTTAAATGTGATAACAGCACAAAATAAGAGCTGAACTTTGCACACTTCAATTTCCCATTTTTCATGTTACTTTGTTTTTCCAATTATGATGCTAACTCTCATCAATTTAATAGGTCACGACATAGAAATGTATTGCATTGTCAATGATATTTCATGGTGACAATGTGACAAATTAAAAAAAAAAATAATAATAAAATAAAATCATTAAACATGCATAAACGCAAACTGACACAGAAATATGAGTCTGTAAGGATGGGGAGACAAACACTGCTGTTACAAAGACTGATGAAAGTTGAGGTCAGAGGTCAAGTGTTAGGATCAAGAGCATTATCCAGGGATGGTCAGAAGACATGGCTGTCGCATGACGTGTATTTCTGCTGAATAAAATCCCTCTGGGTTTTAATCTCAGCTCTAGAGGCTCTTCATGAAAAGATCATTAGTTCTCATTAGAAAACTGTTTATCTCAAATATCATTAATAACGTGATGACCTAACAAATAATGCATGTACAAACATGCTGGTTATATCCCTGTATTGATCATCATCAGCAGTGAAGCGCTCTGTCTACAGCACTGTGGCATTCTGGGTAAATGAATGAGGGGCGAACCATCTGTTCTCTCTCAGTGATGTGAGCAGACGCACACACAGAGCTTCAGGATGCATTGAGACGCTGTAGCCTCTCGGTGGTAGAATGGCAGGATCATTATATTCTCCAGCACGGATTCTGCAGGAGTGTCTGAGTTCTTCGTTGTTTGTGGGTGTTTGACATGCAAGCCAGACCCACGGTAATGAGCACACGTTTGACAGAGATGCTGGAAAAGCCACACACACAGCCTTACCCCTTTTAGTTGTTGAGCGCCGCTGATGTGCTGTAAGACTCTGTCAATCTCCTGTTCAATGCGACGAGCCCAGTGCATGATCCTACACAACACACACAACAAAACCATCACACAATGGAGAAACACAGCTTCTGCTGTAAGTTTCATGACAGAAATCAGGGATTTATTTTACTGTAGCTGTACATATCATCATGGCTATGGCTGTGTATATGTATCACTGTAGCTGTATATGCCATTTTTGTTATTTTGCAATACGTATATATAAATTAATATGCCTTATTTTCTCTCTCTCTCTCTCTCTCTCTCTCTCTCTCTCTCTCTCTATATATATATATATATATCATTATATATATATATATCATTTCAAGTGTTTGGTGCATTCTCAACAACGTGCATATGCACCACTTTTTCGTTAAAAAAAATCTCCTCAGAATATTAAAAGACCGCCAGCTTTGTGCTCTGTATTGAAACCCACAATAGTATTTAAAATATCAGTAAGCTTAATATACAGTATCTCACAAAAGAGAGTACACCCCTCACATTTCAGCTAACGTTAGTATATCTTCTTAAGGAACAATACTATAGAAATGAAACTTGGATATATTTTAGAGTAGTCAATGTGCAGCATGTATAGCAGTGTATATTTACTGTCATCCTAAAAATAACTCAACATACAGCCACTATTGTCAAAACAGCTGGCAACAAAAGTAAGTACACCCTAAGTGATAACAGCACAATGTCATTTAACCATGCAAAGCCACATGTCCTATTCATCATGTTATTTATCTGATTGACAGGACCATACTAAGTTGTGTATCTTGTATTAGAGCAGTTAAAATGTGGTGCTTTGAGTACAATTCTTCATACAATTCTCACCATGTGTCACTGACCACTTGATGTTTAACAAGGCACCTCATGGCAAAGAACTCTCTGAAGATTTGAGAATTAGAATAGTTGCTCTCCACAAAGATGGCCTAGGCTATAAGAGGCTGAGTAACAACCTGAAACTGAGTTACAGTATTATAGCTAGGGTCATACAGAGGTTTTCCAAGACGGGTTCCATTTTGAGGCCTCGCAAGGGTTGATCAACGAAGTTGAGTGTTCATTCTGTGTATCAGGTGTATCACACCCTGGATTCAAAAAACAGATGCATGTGTGCTGCCAGCATTGCTTTAGAGGTTGCAGAAGTAGAATGTCTGCTTGTCAGTGCTCAGACCATAGGCTGCACACTGCAACATTTTGGTTTGCATTGGCGTCATCCAAGAAGGAAGCCTCTTCTGAAACTGGCTTACAAGAAAGCCTGCAAACAGTTTGCTGAAGACAACCTGTCCAAGAGGATCAATTACTGTAATCATGTCCTATGGTCTGATGAAACTAAGATAAACTTGTTTGGCTCAGATGGTGTCCAGCATGTGGTGATGCGCTGATGAGGAGCACCAAGAAAACTGTGTCTCTCCTACAGTCAAGCATGGTGGTGGTAGCATCATGGTTTGGGGCTGCATGAGTGCTGCGGTTTATTGAGGGAAACGTGGATTCCATTATGTACTGTACATTTCTAAAGCAGAACATGATGTGTTCCCTTCAGAAACTGGGCAGAACGGCAGTTTTCCAACATGATAATGACCCCAAACACTCCACCAAGATAACAATTGCCTTGTTGAGGAAGGTGCAGGTGAAGGTGATCTGACCTGAACCCTACTGAGCACCTATGGGGCATCCTCAAGTGGTACGTGGAGAAACACCATGTGTCTAACATCCAGCAGCTTCATGATGTCATTGTAGAGGATTTGAAGTGGATTCCAGCAACAACCTGTGCAGCTCTGGTGAATTTCATGCCCAAAATAATTAAGGCAGTGTTAGACAACAATGGTTTGACAAAACATTGACACTCTGGACACAGTTTTGACAAGTTCACTTAGGGTGTTCTCACTTTTGTTGCCAGCTGTTTTGACAATAGTGGCTGTATGTTGAGTTATTTTTAGGGGACAGTAAATATACACTGCTATACAAGCTGCACACTGACTATAAAATATATCCAAATTTCAATTCTATAGTATTGCTCCTTGAGAAGACATACTAAAATGATTGATGAACTGTGAGGTGTGTACTCACTTTTGTGAGATACTGTAGATAAAATCATAATTTAGTGGGTACTTGCATTTGGGAGGTGGCTGTCCTGAACCCTAACCCCTAAATTTCAATTTATGAAAATTACATTTAAGTAATTTTTTCATTTTATTCCATTGTAATTTTTAAAATTTCTTTCTGATTTTTTAAAGTGCAGTTAAATAAATATACATTAATATATATATATATATATATATATATATATATATATATATTATTTTCTTTGTAAATGATGAAAATTTATGTTAAAAAATGTGTCCCGCATTTTAATGCCACTACCGAAACCAACTACCGACTGATTTTAAATACACCCCTAAATTTATGATCAGGAAATTTTTCTGGTTGACTAGTAGTTGTTCATTTTAAGCTATTAGTTGATTATTAGTCGCACATTTAATAATAAACCATATAAATCATAATAATGAGCTTTTAATTGCCTACATAGCCTAATAAGCGCTCAAGCACATGCAAAAAATCTTGCCACAGCACCGGCAGATATAATAATTATGAATGTGTCAGAGAAAAACAGCAAGGAGACTACATTAACGTTTTAATAAGTTATTGATAAACTAGTGCTAGTGTTATTGTAATTGCACACAAAAAGTAGAGTCTTTACAGATTCGAAAGATGTATTACTTTTATCTACGACCGGAAATGACTGAGTATTTTAAGAGCAATTGATCGCACCAGCACCTCCATCTGCCATGATACTGTTCGGCATCCACACTCCACACAGACACTTAAATATCACACATTTTTCTAGGTTAACATTAGATTGAGCAGCCATGTAAAGTTTGCTACTACATACATCATTCAGATGAAAAGCCATTTTTGAGGTTGATGAATAATAGGTAAGCATTTGGATGTGCTGCTTGATGGACTATATTACTACATCACCACACAGACCAGCCGTTAACGATATGTCTGTCATGGACTGCGCTAGCTAACCCTGTGCTGATTAGCATCTTTGAGCTATGTTCAAAGGTATCTAAAATTGTCACTACCGAAACAGTCACTACCAAAACATTTGGTGGAGTTTCTGTAGTGACGTCATTGATTGTTTTGGGTATAATTCCATAAATTTATCACTACTGAAACAGTCACGACTGAAACAGTTGGTGAAGTTTCGGTAGTGACATCTTTGTTTTTTTGTGTGTTATTCTATAAAACTGTCACTACCATAACAGTCACAACCAAAACATGTCACCATTGTTTTGATAGTGACAAAAGGGAATCCTTTATTTGGGGGAAATAAACAACATTTTTTTATAGTTATGCAATTTTTAGTATTTTAGTAAGTGGGTTAAAAAGACAAATATTCTGAAACTTTTTGAAAATACAATATGAGAACTAATTACACAGTTACTACAAATGTGTACCTTGGATATTATACAATTTGCACACATAGGAAATTTGTGGAAAAAGACACTTTTTTTTCAAGACGCTTACAACCAATTCTATAGAATGGCCCATATACAATATAAACCATGCAATGACAATGATCTGAAAACTATAAACTGTAATACAGGTTGTATTTCTCTGCAATACTGTAATGTTTGGTTTCTACCATATAATTTGATGTTTTGTACCAGAAAATGATTCTAAGTAAATATATTTTCAGTGACCTCAACTGAACTGTCCTCATTCGTACAGCACACAGTATCAGTGACAGAATATGATATAATATCCTCACAGTCGGCTAAACCGATCAATATAATCAATGTACAGAAAGCGATGTGTTTATACAGTCCACAAACACGCAGGCTACAAACAAACCGCGCTGCTCAACAGAACGCAGTCCCGCTCTACAGATGCAGATGAATTATTTAGCATCTGTGGGGTCCGTTCGGCTTCATTAAACCGTCCGTTCTGCTACAGAACAGCATGTACGGCTAAATCACAACCCTGCAGTCTGATCATAAATATCACCTGTTTCCACGACAACAGATTTGTACGTGATTACAGCTCGACTGCAGTTATGATATATTACATAAGTTCAGGTCATTTAGCATCCACACTCTGAACCTAATTAAATCACAACTGTCAATTAACAAGAGAAGATCATAATGAGCGTTTGCTTAGCGAAATCTCTACAGGTCAAGCTTTTAATAATCTGTATTAATTGAGAGGATAAGATGACTGTGTATATATATATATATATATATATACAAAAAAATGGCATACTACTGCCTTCTTAATACTTATAGCTGTTGACTTTACTAAAAAGGGGATAAAGGTCACTTGGCAAATTATTATCATAGATGGCATTTCATTATTTTAGAGGAATGCAGCAAGATTTCAGTCTCCACTTTTAATCGCAGCTACTGTAAACACACACATGCTCTGGTTTACTGCACGTTTGCACGTTTAGCAGCATGTGTTACAAAATATGTAGAGGTGAGTGTATCAGGGTGTGTGTGTCAGTGATTCAGGCGATCTGATGCACTCTCAGCAGCTGATCTGAGCATGCCCAGAAACACACACACACATACACACACAACTGAGATCTTCCCTGCTGCCTATTACCTGACACACACTCCCTAGAGACACAGACAGAGATACAGGTGTATGAGGGGCTGCTGTGACCCATATTCACTTTACAAAGAAAGATCAGCTCTAAGCCACAGAAGACAAGACTGCGAGGATAGATAGATAGATAGATAGATAGATAGATAGATAGATAGATAGATAGATAGATAGACAGACAGATAGATAGATAGATAGATAGATAGATAGATAGATAGATAGACAGACAGATAGATAGATAGATAGAGATGTGACAGTACGTACTTTGTAATGTTCTGGATTATTGAACCAGTGAGTAAATCTCAAATCTCTGTTGTCTGTCTGCCAGACGACACACATTAGCTAAATGAGTTAATATATAAGTTAATATAGATTGTTAAATATAGACCTTAATTATAATGTCTACAATTTAAGATGAATTAGAGGATCATTTGTTCCCAAAGTATAATTTAGTAAACTCACATTTACCCCAAAATAAACATTTAATTGTGTGATAATATGAGTTTTTCCCATGTATAATGTTGTGGAAGTGATGTTTTCTGACATGTAACGTTGAGAAAATAAGTGTTTCTTACATGTAATACAGTTTTTCTTATGTGTAAAATTGTGAATATTAGTATTTCATACATGTAATGGCATGGAAATTATTGTATTCTATGTGCAA
Source organism: Cirrhinus mrigala (assembly GCA_036247105.1). Lineage (NCBI taxonomy): Eukaryota > Metazoa > Chordata > Actinopteri > Cypriniformes > Cyprinidae > Cirrhinus > Cirrhinus mrigala. The sequence goes on from CM070028.1 coordinate 30,432,817, forward strand.
TTTTGTAGAAAGAACTGTAATGTGTGAAAATGAGCTGTTCTTTTCCATAATCCTTTACACATAACATTGTGGAAATTAACATTTCTTGTGCATGTAATGCTGCGGAAATGATTATTTATTTTACGTGTAATTTTGTAAAAAGATTGACTGTGTGGAAATACATTTCCGTTATGTGTAATGCTGTGGAAGTGACTTTCTTATGTGAAATGTTGTGGAAATTAGCTTTTCTTTTCCAGAAATTCATACTGGTAACGGTTTACGTGCATTGATTATATCTTACATATAATTTTGTAGAAAACTGTATTAAGCGTAACCATGTAGAAATAAGTTGTCCTTATGAGTAATGCTGTGGAAATGACTTTCTTGGTGTAATGTGATGGAAATTAATTTCCAGAATCTTTGTGGAAATTAACATTTCTTGTACGTGCATTGCTGTGGAGATGTGATTTTGTGTAAAATGGCTTTAATGCTTAGTATTTCTGTGGAAACTAATATTTCTGAAACGTAACGTTGTGGTAATGGACATTTCTTGTACATATATTGCTGTGGAAGTAAACAATCTTGTTTGTATTTTTTGTGGAAATTGACATTGCTCATAGGCTGCGTGCATTGCTGTGAATAATTACATTTCTAACGTAACGTTGTGGAAACTGACATGTTCTTACAAAGCATATAACAATGTGGAAATGAATGATTCCTTCATATAATCCTGTGAAAATGTGAGCGTTTCTTACGTGTAATGCTGTGGAAATGTGAGCGCGTCCACTGCGGTCCACGATCCGCTGAAAATCACCATCATCATCAGCAGACACGCGTGAGCCCATCTCGCCATTTTCCATGAAAACACTCCAATCCACAGCACAGATCCTCACTGTTATCCAGGAGAGCAGAATATCCAGATATAACGCGGCTGTAATCGCTCTTTTCTGTCTGAAAAGTAAAAATGTAGTGAAATAAAGAGATGTCGGTGGGCGAAAGATGCTGCGCGTGATGATGCTGCCGTGCACGCGCGCCCGCGACACCCCACAGATCTGCGCGCGACCCCATTCATTTCCTAAACACACTGAAACACAAACCTTGCAAAAAGACTTGCACTTAATATTCATTAATTCATACAAACACTATAGCAAAATAAAAATAAAAAATAATTAAAAAAATACATTTACATTTAAATTTAAGAAATAAAAACACTGTAACAAACCTCACATCGAACATACAATGAATGGAAGAGTGTGAATTAACAAAAATGTGTTTTATTTTGTGAGCAATTTGTACCTACTTGGAAATATTGTACCTCACAGTCAGCTGATTTATGCATAATTTGTTTATTTAATTTATTATATTACAAACTTACGAATAAATTAAAGTTAATTAGCAGATGAAATGTTTGTATCTAATTCATGTGCATAGACTTCTCTATAATAATAATAATTTCATATTCATGACATTATCTGCACACTTGCTGGGCGAAGTCTCGGTAGTGGTGATGATCAGTGAATATGGTGGAGCACAGAGAGGAATAATGAATCACAGCAGGAAAAGCAATCACACACAGAACTGTAAAATACTAGTTCTGCTGAAGATTTAGACACTAGTGACATGCTGAAATTGCTGCTTGTACTTCACATAATGTGATGGCGTGTTGACCTCTAGTGGTGAACTTGAGAAGCACATGTGAACTTATAAAAATATCAAGTTAAAATATAAGTTTTTTATTTGTACATCTACAATATGCAAACACATAACAATACAAGAGAGAATTAAAATCACTAATCAAAAAGCATTAGATAGACTATCTAAACCGGTGAACCGGAAACAATCCATCCAACCACAGATCTCAAGAGCGAAACTTCTTCCTCCAGGCTGGATGGAGAAATCAGAAGAAAACAATAGTTGAGTGGAACAAGTTGGAAATTAGTTACTATATTTCAAATACTACAAAGTACACTGTATTAAAAATATCTGCTTTATTTATTTGAAATATAATACATTTAAAGTAATTAAGTGATATTTAAATGTTAGCGTTAGCAGGACTGCAACAAATGGATGTTTACTCACCTCAAGTTACAGTTTGAGTTTCGTAGCACATCAATGAGCTGCTGCTTTGAGTCTCCTATTTTATTTTTACTCAGATCAAGCTCTTTTAAAAACTGCAGTGCTTTCTTTTCAGCCAAAGACTGAGCCAAACAAGCAACATCTGTAATGCCACAGCCATTTAGACTAGAAAGAGACAAACAGAAAGACAGAGAAAAGATAATTATTTTCTCTTTAACCCAGAGAGCAATATTAATCCAGAGGGCACAGTCATTTTGCCATTTCTTAGCAGAATTTTGTAGGCAAAGTCACTTTAACTCTAAACCATGTTATGAGAAAATTCACCTAATGGATTTTCAGTGGTAGAAAAAAATTCCCTGTTTCCCATTAATTACTTAAACTTTGCTTGCCATAGTATAATTTGTCCCACAGAAGTTTGATAATAAACAAAAATATTTTAAAGTTCTCATTAACATAAACTTGGACAGTTGCATAAGCAAGGAATGTGTCACTCCTAGCCAGTCAACCACCATAAATGAAGGAGACAGGCTGAATATAAATGCATTTCACTCTCTGACAGTAGATGGTGCTCATGGAACAGAGCAGACTGCACAGACTTTCTGTTCCTGATATGCACCTTTTACAGAAAAGGAAATCACAAAGTATTTACATTTTTCAAACAGCCATTCAGATGTTTGTATTAATTTTGGTGTTTATCAAAAAACACTTAAACTCTTAAAAATAAAGGTGTTTAAAAGGTTTTTCACAGCAATGCCATAGAAGAACCATTTTTGGTTCCAAAAGAACTATTCAGTCAACTTTTTATAATCTGAAGAACCTTCTTTTGCCACAAGGAACCATCTATGAAACAGAAAGGTTCTTCAGATGTTAAAGGTTCTTTATGGAACCATTTAGACAAAAAAAAGGTTCTTCTATAGCATTGTGAAGCACCTTTAGTGTAACATATAAAGACTTAGTAATTATTTTCAATAATTAATTTTTACTATAACATTTTTACATTGTAATCTGGACTAAAACCTGCTTGAAACTATATATTTAAGTTTATTGACATTTATAGTTGTGTTATTTTGCACTTTTGATCCGTTTTAAACATTTGATTAATTTTCCCATTTTGTGTAACGTTTTATTGTATTTTCAAAAGCATTGTTATGCTTAAAATTCTTATATTCCAATTTTTATATTAGTATTTATATTATTATTTATTTTAAAAAACAAACAAACAAACAACAAATCAATATAAAACTCTCACAAAACTCTTAACCGATCCAGCTTCTTAATTTTGAAACCCTGAAATTGTACCAGGCTGATGCATTTACTTTTAAAGTGCACAAAATGTTTTCCCCACATGATGATTTTGAAATGATTTTAAGCATTTTTAAGTATGTTCCTCACCTCAGTCTCTCCAGTTTACAGCGTGAATTATCCAGTATGTCACATAAGTGTTTCACTCCTTTGTTTTCAATTTTATTCCCACTGAGGTCCAGCTCTCTTAGGTGTGAAAGGTTTGGACACAGAGCTGAAGTCAGGATGAGACACTGTTTCTCTGTAATACTGCATCCACACAGACTGAAGACAGAAAAAGGAAAGACAGTGAATCATATTCATATTAAGTTTATGTGCAAGTTAAATGCATCATGACTAAATGTCATATAGCACCTTAATATACCAGCGGAAGCATAGAAAATTTATTTTAGAGCCAATAACCAATTCCTAGCGAGGATTTAAGGATACTAGATTCAACCCAAGTTTAGACAATCATCACTCAGTCAAATCTGATTTTGTGAATTATAAATTTAGAACTGATTGAAATACTTCAATTGACTATTTTCACATTCTTAATGTGAGAAAATCAATCTCAATTTAAAATAATTTTATGTTGTTTTATAAAGTCATTTTATGTCTATTATAAATCAAAGCAGTGGGCAAGAAAAAAAACTTGCTAACTTCATAAGCACACTTCCAGAAACATGCATTTCATGACCCCTTTTAGAGTTTTTGAAAAGCACCCTCAGTGTTATAAAAACTATTTAACTCTGTCAGAATAATCTGTTGTTCATGTTTTTGTCTTTTCTCACTGCTATTTTAATTTGTTATTTTAAGATTTCTCAGATTTCAGCGTAACGGAAGGCAGCGCTAAGGTGCTCTGCAGGTAAACCTCACTTCCCTGAGTTGCACTAGCGACAAACACTAGTGCCTACAGTCTTTAGCCTCCTTGTTAATGTGCCCTGTTGTCTTAATAAATAGTAGATTTAAATCACACTGTAACTGCTGTACAGTGTAATGATACTAACTGTAGTTTTTCCAGATTGCATTTTGAACTGCCCAACAGAACACCAAGGTTTTCAACTCCAGAGTTTCCTAGTTGATTCCCACTGAGGTCCAGCTCTCTCAGGTGTGATGGGTTTGATTTCAGAGCTGAGGTCAGTGAGACACACTGCTTCTCTTGAATACTGCATTCACAAAGTCTGAAGACAAAAACAGAAAGGACAGTGGTTCAGATCCTTGACAGACGTTTTAATTAAAAAGCAAAAGTAGGCATACAGTCCTCCATATAGTCTTAGTTGCCATAGTTTAACTGTTTTTAATTGTTTTTAATGTTTTGTTTGCCAGAACATGTTGAATTCTTCTCCTTCATTAAAAAAAATAGAGAAATAAATTTCTTTTTTGGTCTCCTGTTCATTGTTGCTGCAAATGTGAATCCCATAATATTTCTGCAGAACATGAACATAATCAGTATGAAGACACAGACTGAAGACAGAAAGAGAAAATTATGGCTCAGATCTGTGAAAATCAATTAAGGATTTGGATTTTTTTTTGCCTGCCTGTAATTTGTCTTTTGCAAGTCACACTTGAAATTCTCTTCAAACAGTATTAAATCTATGAAGCACTACTTATTTCAGATGAATTCACTTCACGTCAATTTTAAGATGTTTAAGGTTCTTCCATGTATTTAGGTCTGCTGTTCTCAGCCACATGTAGTAAGGTTTCCTAGATTGGTTAACATGAACTAATGATGAACAATATTTCTACAGTATTTTTTTAAAATGAAAAGTGATATCTCTTAACATTAACAAAGATTAATCTGATCAAGTTTTCATTCATAATTACTGACCCATGACCAAACTGACTTTTTAATTATTTGTGTTTTTAATGGTGTTTAATTTTAATACTAAACATTATAGTGAGGCCTTTGGCTCAAACATATGAGGAAAAAGTATCATCAAATACATGTTAATGGTGTAAAATACTCACGTCAGTGTGTTGAGTTTGCAGTGTTTATCCTGCAGTAGAGCAGCGATCTGATTCACTCGTGTGTCTCCTAGTTTACATTTATTCAGATTGAGCTCTGTCAGGTGTAATGGGTTTTTACCCACAATTCCAGTCACATACTGACAGGCTTCATCTGCAGCAGGACCCAAAAACCTGCAAAAGTTAAAGCAGGATTCAGTTTAATTCTGAACTAAATGTCCACTGCCTTACAAAACATTGATAATGCAGAATGTATTACTCTTACGGTTTTACTTTGAACATAAAAAAAATATTTTTTGACGTCTAAATATTTCTTTGAATGAAACAGCGCAACAAATGTCCTGAAGAGCAAAAGATTGATTTGCAATACAAATATGTACAGTGAAGTTTCTTTCTAGACACCACGTTTGTGAAGACTCTGTACATTGTACTTTGCAGTGCTGCATTCTACAATAATGAAGATCATCTTGATACAATAGGTTCTTTCACACCACAAATGCAACATGAAGAGCAATTTTGTAGAAATCTGCCTTTCTGTTTTCTTTATATAAATGCTTGTAATTAACTTTTACAAGTATAATCCAAATGGACTGTTAAAAATCATGAATTTAATAAATTATTATAATCCTTTCACAAATCATTGATCTTATTTAATAATTAGGTATTAAACTCAGAGGCTAAGATGTGGTAAGAGAATGCTGATGTAGGTACAAACAGAGATCAAAAATTGTTTGTTTAATTGATGGTTTAATTGCCATTCAGCTAAAATCTTAAAACTACTGTACTTAAGGACACTCACCTCAGTATTTTCAGTGAATATTTTTGATTCTGTAGTAAATCATTGAGCTCCTTCACTCCTGATTGTCCAGGATCATTTCCTGTGAGATCCAGCTCTATCAGGTGTGAAGGGTTTGATCTCAGAGCTGAAGCCAGAGCTTTATAACCTTCTTCAGTGATACTGCAGTCTGAAAATCTAATTAACAAAATTAGTACATTCTGGTTAGTAAAATTAAGATTGTGGTTCAAATTAATCCATTCATCCACTGCACAATTACAATTAATGTAAGAGTTGAACAGACAAAAGGAACGCTTGATTCTGATTGACTACAGATGTGCTGATTATTTTCAATAACTGCACAGTTAAAGTAGTTCCATTCAAGTCTTGACAGCATTACAGTTCCAATCCCAGTTGCGTTCACACAGCGTTTTGTTTATTACGAGCGTGACAAACATATTCTATATCCCCTGAATAACACCTGTAGAAAATGCTGTTGTCAAACCCAAATAGTGACTGTGAATGCAGCACAGACATTTGTATTACAGACAGATGCCTTTTAATTCTTGGCACCATGAATTTTTCCATGTTTGTTGTTTGTTGTTGTTTGTTGTTGTTGTTGTTGTTGTAAAGTTAGTATTTTATGAGAAAATGTTTAAATAAAACATTCAACGATTAATGGCAGAAGTTATTATTTATTGTTAGTTTGACTAAGGTTATTGGTAAGCATCAAATGATTAATCAGAAAATAATAAATAGATTTAATGTAAAATAAAAAAAATAACTGAATAACTAATTGATTAACTGAAAAAAAAAAAAAAAAAATCAACAGATGAATTGATCATCAAAATAATTGTTTGTTGCAGCCCTATACCATAATATGATATAGTGAGAATATAGGGCTCATACTTGAGGAAAAAAGTGCCTCAATTTTATTTAGAAGTCCAAACTGAGCAAAAATTTGCAATTCGGTGCAGTTGTTATTTATATGGTCAAGAGTAAGATGAAAATCACAAAACTCTGATGCATTTGCTTTTAAAATGTACAAAAGTTTCTAACAGGGTATGCCCACCAGACCCCCCTCAATTTCAGACTCTTTGTGAGATATTCAATAAAGCATTTAAGTTAAACTGCAACGTTTAAATGATATTAAGCATTTTCTTTCTTCTATGTAAATGTTCCTCACCTCAGTCGTTCCAGTTTACAGTGTGAATCCTTCAGTAGGTCACTTAAGCGATTCACTCCTGTGTTTTTTATTTGATTCCCACTGAGGTTCAGTTCTCGCAGGTGTGATGGGTTTGATTTCAGAGCTGAAGTCAGGATGAGACACTGTTTCTCTTCAATACTGCATCCACACAGACTGAAGACAGAAAGAGAAAAGACAATGAATCATATCCATGTTAAGTCTGTGTGAGTTAAATGCACCATGACTAAATATCATACAGCACACTAATACACCAGCAAATACATTCAAATTTATTATAGAACCATAAACCAATTTCTAGCTAGGATTTGAGGATACTAGATTTAACCCAACTTTAGCCAATCACCACTTAGTCAAAAACAATTTGTAAATTATAAATGTAGATCTAATTTTGTGAAATACAAATACAGATGTTATGACTGCTCGGAAACACAAACACTGTGGTTCCAATTGCAGTTAGTTTAATAAAGGGTAATCCATAACCATAGACAGAATAACAGAAGAACTCAAAAACAGAGGAAAAACACAAACAATGAACAAGTCCAAAGCACAGGCAAAAGAGAGAAATCCACAAAACAGGCAGAGAATCAAAAAAAAACAAAAAAAACAAGACAGGAAACCAGGAGAACACTAGAACTACAGTGTAACACTAACAAGACTTAACAATGGCTGACTGAGTTAACCAGGCTTTTGTAGGGTGAAATAACAGGGTAAATATAACACATGTGAATCAGTGATGAGTCTGGCCAAGGATTATGGGACATGCATTTAGTGAGGCAGAAACAGTCTGGGATGGAGTGTCCTTATGGCGTTATTTTTTAGTCAAAAGTTATGAGCGTGTAAGACATGCTCACGAGCACATTATGTTATTTCACACGCGCAAAAATGAACCTTCAGCTGGCATGATAAAAGTACTCGCGCACAAATTCAACAACCGAGAGGTGTACAGGCAGCTGCGCGCGAGCGCCTGGCATACTCTCATAGGTTAACTCTGCTTGTACAGTGGAATCCTGCTCGCGCGCAGCGGGCTTCTGCTCGCGGAGTGCTGTTTTGCTCGCGCAGTGGATTTCTCCTCGCTCAGCTGATTTCTGCTCCCTCGAGTCTAGATGACTTTTGACAATTTGGGGGCGGAAACCAAGGAGGGCACTGACTCTCTTATGATTGGTCACTTTCATCGTAATCACACCCACAGGGACATCCTTGTACCTTGATTGACAGCTCATTACAGGAAGCACGGAGACAGTTGTGCTGCTTAATATTTTTTTTATAACCTGAGATACTTTTTTCAGGATTATTTGTTGAATAAAAAGTTAAAAAGAACTGTATTTATTTAGAATAGAAATCTTTTGTAACAATATACACTACCGTTCAAAAGTTTGGGAACAATAACTATTTTTTTTTAAGAAATTAGTACTTTAATTCAACAAGGATGCGTTAAATTGATAAAAGGTGATGGTAACGATGTATATTGTTAGAAATGTTTTTATTTTGAATAAATGCTGTTTTTATGAATAAATGCTGTTAACGTTTTACTCATCAATGAATCCTGAAAAAAGTATTCCAAAAAAATATATTAAACAGCACAACTGTTTCCATCATTGATAATAACTGAGTATCAAATCAGCATATTAGAATGATTTCTGAAGGATCATAAGACACCAAAGACTGGAGTACTTGCTGATGAAAATTCAGCTTTGCATCACAAAAATAAATTACATTTTAAAATATATTAAAAAAGAGAACCATTATTTTAAATTGTAATAATATTTCATAATATTACTGTTTTTTTTTGTTTTGTTTTGTTTTTTTTTGCAGTGTTAACTGAATGGCTGAACTCCGTCAGATACTTTGACTCCGTGCTTCCTGTAATGAGAGCTGTCAATCAAGGTACAAGGATGTCCCTGTGGGTGTGATTACGATGAAAGTGACCAATCATAAGAGAGTCAGTGCCCTCCTTGGTTTCCGCCCCCAAATTGTCAAAAGTCATCTAGACTCGAGGGAGCAGAAATCAGCTGAGCGAGGAGAAATCCACTGCGCGAGCAAAACAGCACTCCGCGAGCAGAAGCCCGCTGCGCGCGAGCAGGATTCCACTGTACAAGCAGAGTTAACCTATGAGAGTATGCCAGGCGCTCGCGCGCAGCTGCCTGTACACCTCTCGGTTGTTGAATTTGTGCGCGAGTACTTTTATCATGCCAGCTGAAGGTTCATTTTTGCGCGTGTGAAATAACATAATGTGCTCGTGAGCATGTCTTACACGCTCATAACTTTTGACTAAAAAATAACGCCATATGTCCTCTAGTGGTCATCCAAGACACTTCTGGACACTCCAACCAGCTGAAGTGATTGAAGCATTTCAATCACTAGTTCCACATTTTTAATGTAAGCAAATCAAAATCTCATTTTAAAGTAATTTTTGTGTCAAAAGTCAGTTTACTGTTCTTTCAATTTTAAATGGAATCCAAGAATAGTGTAGAAAGAAGTCAGATTGAATTTACTGCATGCCGGCGTAGTGTGTTACTGTTGCTATTATAAATCACAGTAGTGAGTTTCTGCTTAGGTTTACAAAAACAAGTAACACCCACTGCTTTTGGCAGTTAAAAGGAGGATAGAAAATTATCAACTTTACAGACCATTACAAATGTCTGAAAAAAAAAAAAAAAAATATATATATATATATATATATATATATATATATTATATATATATATATATATATATATATATATATATATTGCTAACCCAATAGGAAAACCTTCAGAAACATGCATTTTATTACCCCTTTTAGATTTAATTGCTGTACAGTGTAATGACACTAACTGTATTTTTTCCAGCTTGCATTGTGAACTGCCAAACAGAACACCAAGGTTTTCAACTCCAGAGTCTCCTAGTTTATTTTCACTCAGGTCCAGTTCTCTCAGGTGTGATGGGTTTGATTTCAGAGCTGAAGTCAGAGCAGAACAACCTTCGTCTGTCATATCACAGCCTCTTAACCTACATTGGGAAAAATAGAAAAGCAGAAAATAAGCATTTTATAAAGACAGAGGAAGAGAGATCATCTTTACTTCACCAGATCACAAAGTACTTAGGCTCTTTACAATATACAGAGTATAAAGTGTCTTAGTTTAAAAACTGTTTAAGTAATTTTAAAGCATTTTGATTATTATATTATATTAATTATATATTATGTCAATGTTACTGATCTCAATCTCTCCAGTTTACAGTGTGAATCATTCAGTATGTTACATATGTGCTTCACTCCTTTATTTCCTATTTTATTTTTACTGAAATTCAGCTCTCTCGGGTGTGATGGGTTTGATTTCAGAGCTGAAGTCAGGATGAGACACTGTTTCTCTGTAATACTGCATCCACACAGACTGAAGACAGAAAGAGAAAATAATGGCTCAGATCTATGAAAATCTTTTTTTTTTTTGCCTGCCTGTAAATTGTCTTTTGGAAGTCACATTTGAAATTATCTTCAAACAGCATTAAATCTATGAAGCAATACTTTTATTTGAGATGAATTCACTTCACATCAATTTTACGATGTTTAGGGTTCTTCCATGTATTTAGGTCTACTGTTCTCAGCCACATGTAGTAAGGTTTCCTAGATTGGTTAACATGAACTAATGATGAACAATTATTCTACAGCATTTTTTAAATGAAAAGTTTTATCTCTTAACATTAACAATGAACATTAACAAAGATTAATCTGATCAAGTTTTCATTCATAATTACTGATCCATGACCAAACTGACTTTTTAATTATTTGTGTTTTTAATGTTGTTTAATTTTAATACTAAACATTATAGTGAGGCATCTGGCTCAAACATATGAGGAAAAAGTATTATCAAATACATGTTAACGGTGTAAAATACTCACGTCAGTGTGTTGAGTTTGCAGTGTTTATCTTGCAGTAGAGCAGCGATCTGATTCACTCGTGTGTCTCCTAGTTTACATTTATTCAGATTGAGCTCTGTCAGGAGTAATGGGTTTTTACCCACAATTCCAGTCACATACTGACAGGCTTCATCTGCAGCAGGACCCACAAACCTGCAAAAGTTAAAGCAGGATTCAGTTTAATTCTGAACTAAATGTCCACTGCCTTACAAAACATTGATAATGCAGAATGTATTACTCTTACTGTTTTACTTTGAACATAAAAAAAAAATATTTTTTGACGTCTAAATATTTCTTTGAATGAAACAGCACAACAAATGTCCTGAAGAGCTGAAGGGCACAAGATAGATTTGCAATACAAATATGTACAGTGAAGTTTCTTTCTAGACACCACGTTTGTGAAGACTCTGTACATTGTACTTTGCAGTGCTGCATTCTACAATAATGAAGATCATCTTGATACAATAGGTTCTTTCACACCACAAATGCAACATGAAGAGCACTTTTGTAGAAATCTGCCTTTCTGTTTTCTTTATATAAATGCTTGTAATTAAATTTTACAAGTATAATCCAAATGGACTGTTAAAAATCATGAATTTATTAAATTATTATAATCCTTTCACAAATCATTGATCTTATTTAATAATTAGGTATTAAACTCAGAGGCTAAGATGTGGTAACAGAATGCTGATGTAGGTACAAACAGAGATCAAAAATTGTTTGTTTAATTGATGCTTTAATTGACATTCAGCTAAAATCTTAAAACTACTGTACTTAAGGACACTCACCTCAGTATTTTCAGTGAATATTTTTGATTCTGTAGTAAATCATTGAGCTCCTTCACTCCTGATTGTCCAGGATCATTTCCTGTGAGATCCAGCTCTATCAGGTGTGAAGGGTTTGATCTCAGAGCTGAAGCCAGAGCTTTATAACCTTCTTCACTGATACTGCAGTTTGAAAGTCTATTTAACAAAATTAGTACATTCTGGTTAGTAAAATTAACATCGTGGTTCAAATTAATCCATTCATCCACTGCACAATTACAATTAATGTAAGAGTTGAACAGACAAAAGGAACGCTTGATTCTGATTGGCTACAGATGTGCTGATTATTTTCAATAACTGCACAGCTAAAGTAGTTCCATTCAAGTCTTGACAGCATTACAGTTCCAATCCCAGTTGCGTTCACACAGCGTTTTGTTTATTACGAGCATGACAAACATATTCTATATCCCCTGAATAACACCTGAATAAGCTAGTGCACATTTTCTGAACTCACATTCTCACTTAAAGATGGAAACGCATAATAATAGATATAATATAGAGCATAATATATATATATATATATATATATATATATATATATATATATATATATTGCTAACCCAATAGGAAAACCTTCAGAAACATGCATTTTATTACCCATTTTAGATTTAACTGCTGTACAGTGTAATGACACTAACTGTATTTTTTCCAGATTGCACTTTGAACTGCCCAACAGAACACCAAGGTTTTCAACTCCAGAGTCTCCTAGTTGATTCTCACTGAGGTTCAGTTCTCTCAGGTGTGATGGGTTTGATTTCAGAGCTGATATCAGGATGAGACACTGTTTCTCTGTAATACTGCATCTACACAAACTGAAGGCAAGAGAAAAGACAATGTTAAGTTAATATCTGAGTAAAATGCATCATGAATAAACACCATACTGTCACTAACACACCAACAAAAACCTGGACCATAAAAGACAAGAGCATATCTAAGACTTGAGGATGTTACAACTAGTTACAACTCTCCAAGTCTGGAGCATCTTCACACTCGCACATAAAATGCTTGTGAATTATAAAAGCAGATTAAGATCACTGAAAATACTATTGAAATTGTTTTCACATTGTTAATTTGAGAAAAACAAGAACATTTTGTACATAAATCACAATTTTAAGTGATTTTTAGAGTCTAGTTTACCATCAAAAAATATAAACTTGGCTTTAAAAAAAAAAAAAAAAAAACCTGATTTAGTGAATAGTACCATTAGTCCTGTAAAAACCTCATAACTGTCAGAATAATCTACTATCATTCATGTTATGTTCATTTTTTAAAGTCTGTTTTTACTGTTTTACTGTTTACTGTTTTATATATATATATAATTTTTATTTTTTTATTGCTCTAAACAATATAATGACATGAAAAAAATTCTAAATTCACAAAACATTTTGTCCCTGGTTCTCAGGAGGCTAGACTGCTAAATGAGTCATTTGTTTACATCGTATCTGCACTGTTTTTGTTATGATGAGTCAGTGAGTGCGTGCCATGCAATGAACAAAACTTACTAACCTAAAGACTTCTGGTTTTGGCACTACATTTACAGTATATGCTCAACAGAAATGTGTGTGATTATTTAAAATGCTACATGCTTTTTAGGCAACATGCGTAAAAAATTAAAATTTGATGTTACATCAACAGGTCTAAATTAGATTTTTCACTCCCTTATTGTGAATTTTGGGTGAATTTTTGTTCTTTTTAGTGCCATTTTTTGCCCTAAGCCCCCAATTAATTTCCAACCAGGTTGTATATAAGAAAAATGCTTAAGAAAGAAGGGAAGCGGTAGGGGGCATGTGGGGTGCCCCCCCTCGGGAGATATTGTGTTCCTTCCTACTCTAAGGCCATGTCCACACTAATACGTTTTCGTTTAAAAACGCATAATTTTCTATCCGTTTTATCCTTCTGTCCACACTGAGATGGCGTTTTTGGTCAAGGAAAACGGAGCTTTTTGAAAACGCTCTCTAAAGTGGATAAAGTTGAAAAAGCCGTTTTCGTGTTGCAGTGTGGACTGTGAAAACGGAGGCTTTTGAAAACGATGACGCATGTTTAGTCATGTGACGCATATTGTACCAACAGATATCTATGTTTATACCGGTAATTGTGGCTGTTATGTGCTATTAATTTTCACACTGCTTCTAAAGATATTTGAACACTCTTCATATTACAGTCTTAAAAAGATGACAGAAAATGTATTCACAGTTGTTGTCCTGACTAATGCAGCTAAACGTGAGGGCAGCTGCTTTTTAGATTAAACATGAGAGTGCGTGACATGGACGCATCAGTGAATTATGAGAAATTTCCGTAAATAAAATGATCCTGCCAAGAATTGCTGCAAACTTATGTCTGTTCTGTTTTTAAGCATGCGCAGTATGGCTAATTTAACATTTTCCTAGGTTTCAGTGCAGATGAGAAACAATTGGAAAACACTTGAAAACGCTAGTGTGGACGGAGAGCGTTTTAAAACGAAAACTCCATTTTCAAATGTATCCGGATTAATGTAGACATAGCCTCATAAATCAATTGCGTGCTTTGCGTAATATTATTCAAATATTATACTGTCATATAAAATTAGTATTAATAATAAATGAATTTGTACTACAGAGGTGGCACAGAAGAACACAAAAGTGGCTTGTAGGTACATTTTCAGACATTTAATGAGGCATCATTATCAAGCATGTGAAGTTTGAGGCAGATTGGAGATTGTTTGCATGAATTACAACAACTTCCTGTTTCAAGGCTTTAACAACATGCTTTAGCACTTAGTAAGTGTTGCTAGCATGTTTGAGCATGTTTTTAGCAAGTTTAGCACTCAATGGCTTATTTTAGCATGTTGCTAATAGTGTATCACAGTGTTAAACATGTCACTTCCCGTTGACAGTAGGTGGCGCTTTGACTATAACTTAATATTGTCACGTAAATGTGTTCAGGCCAGGACTCTTATTAAACATGCTAAGTTTGGGGCAGATTGGACATTGTATGCCTGAGTTACAGTAACTTCCTGTTTCATTGCATTAATAGTATGCTTTAGCACTTAGCTAAGTGTTGTTAACATGTTTAAGCATATTTCTAGCATGTTGCTACCCTATTTAACACTTGTTGATACTTTTTAATATGTTACTAGGCATGCATAACAGTATTAAATATGTCACTTCCTGTTGCCAGCAGGTGGCGCTATGACTATAACTGAATATGGGCATGGGCATGTGTTCAGGCCAGGACCTTGTCAAACATGTTAAGTTTGCGGCAGATTGGACATTGCATGCCTGAGTTACAGTCATTTTCAATTTGATTGTACTATTAGCATGCTTTAGCAAGTAACAGTGTTGCTAGCATGCTTTACTGTGTTTGTAGCATGTTGCATGTTAAGTTTAGGGTATTAACATGTCTTAACATGTTAAGACATGTTAAACATGTCACTTCCTGTTGTCAGCAGGTGGCGCTATGACTATAACTGAATATGGACATGACTGATATTAACCCTTTCACACCTGAGTTTAAAATATTCTAGCTGAGCCCCCAGGGTGAGTTTTTTTTAGGCGACGGTTATTTAGAACGTATCGCCTTATTGTTTCCATGGCGACGCATCGTGTTTGTCACGTGACACAACGCAGCCACAATAGCGCTGTATCACACATGTATTACTTTTATATAGTTTTTCCCTTTTTATTATTAATATTCACAAACGTGCCGACTGTATTATGAAATATATGATATTCCGATTCTGAAATATGTGCAAGTAAATGTATATGGAGGTTTAACCCTTTGAGCAGCACCCAACTGCCAAATTCAGACGAGCTCTGATTTTTCGCTGAGCCAGAGAGAGACACGGGCTGCGCTTGACATATAATCACAATTATGCAGTGTTTTCCACCACATAACGTTTATTTTAGGTTTCAAACATTTAAATACACATAAGTACTAGTAAAACAATAGAGTTTGTAAAATACACACGGACGTCTACTGAAGCAGCAATAACAATCCATTCAAATATAATTTGCCGACGTGGTTGATTTATATAAGATACACAGAGTGTAAGTAACGATATAATTCACTCCAGTCCTTTCCCAGTTCACCAGCCACTTACTTGCATGTATTTCGGGAGTAACTGGTGAATTTATGTGCTGTAAATCCGGCTGACAGGACTCTCTGAACATCTTACGTTACAGATCATGATCCAGATCATTTATAAAAGTTTTAAAACGGCAAAATACACTCACTTACATGTATTCGTGAATCGGAATATCAGATAGTTGAACACATGGCAAGCAAGTATGTGAATATTTTAAATAAAAAAAGAAAAAATGAAATAAAAGCCATACATCTACATACAGCGCTATAGCGGCTGCAGTGTCACGTGACAATCATGACGCGTCACCATGGAAACAATAAAGGGAACGTTCTAAAATAACGGTCACCTAAAAAAAACTCACTCTGGGGGGTCAGATATATTTTAAACTCACCACTGAAAGGGTTAAACACTTTTATAATGAGCGTTTTAGTTGATCTATGCTGAGTGATGGGCGCCGCCATGTTAGTTTGCGCTAAATTCGAGCTGTGGGATTTACAAAACGAAAATTCCCGAAAAACATGAAAGTAAGTCTTTGGTGAGCTTGGAGAAGAGCAGAGTAAACTTTACAGTTACCTACACAATTTGTATATGACATCAATAAAACATGTTGAAAGATAACATTTGTAAGGATCATTATTGCTGCTTCTACAGACATCGGTGTGTATTTTGCAAACTACAAATGCATTGTTTTACTAGGACTTACGTGTATTTAAATGTCTGGAACCTAAAATAAGCATTATACGGTTGAAAACACCGAATAGTTGCGATAATATGACAAGCGCTCAGTGCGTCCGATCTGCCTCAGCGCCAGCCAAAGCGCCAAAGCAGATTTGAATTCACCAGTTGATCACGTGACGCGCTGAACGTTCGAATCACACCGGTGTGATCATACGCTTCAGGGACCAGCCAAGAATGATCACACCGGTGTGATTGTACATGTGAAAGGGTTAAACGTGTGAAGTTTGGGGCATATCAGACATTTTAAGATCCCCAAAATGCCCCGAAAGGTGGAATAAAAAAAATAAAAATAAATAAATAATAATCCTTAGAAAAACAATAGGGCCCTCGCCCTTTTAGGGCTCGCACCCTAATAAACAGAGCAATTCCAGACGGGTCTTCGCACTGCAGTGCTCGGGCCCTAATTAAATCAAACAGGCCACTCAAGAACATTCTATGACTGATCCCTGAACCAAGCAGAAGTAGATTTGGATGTCTACTTTGGGAAGATGGTCCTGCAGGAAAGTCCACTGATTATCTGCTTCATTCTTTGCATCATAGGCATCACAATTCTTGCCAAAATTGTCTGATACTTCAAAGAATACAGTACAGCCTTAATACAGTCATGATTTCCACTTCCTGCTACAGTAAAACAACCCCATAACAGGACTGGCCCACCTCCATGTTTTCATTTGTATGGTTGGTGTTAGGAACAAGTGTTTGTAACTTATCTACAAGGCTGTTAATACAATGTGTTATGGTTACATAAAAATATACATACCTGCCGATGTTAATATTGCATGTTATATGTGATGTTTGATTTAAATATGATTAATTAATAACTAGATCGAAACAATATATAGTTGACTGATTACTGATGATACATAATCAGTCATACTCCACGTATGATTAGAGAGCAG
The DNA here is from genome assembly GCA_036247105.1 of Cirrhinus mrigala. Taxonomy (NCBI): domain Eukaryota; kingdom Metazoa; phylum Chordata; class Actinopteri; order Cypriniformes; family Cyprinidae; genus Cirrhinus; species Cirrhinus mrigala. The sequence goes on from CM070028.1 coordinate 30,450,521, forward strand.
TTATTAATTAAAGTATTTAAAGTTTTTAGATTACCTGATGGTCTTTAATTTAAAGCGTTCATCCTGTAGTAAATCACTGAGCTCCTTCACTCCTGATTGTCTAGGATCATTTCCTGTGAGATCCAGCTCTATCAGGTGTGAAGGGTTTGATCTCAGAGCTGAAGCCAGAGCTTTATACCCTTCTTCTGTTATACTACAACCTGAAAGTCTAGAACAGAAACAAAAATAAATGAGATATTCTAAAAATTTCCTGAATAATAGAAATCCCAGATCAATTATATTTCATTCTTTGTACAAATGTATTGAAAGTTTGTTGCAAAAACTGATATGTGACTATAGAGGCAAAAAGGGACAGAGAACTGTAATATGTTAGACATCAATGTCACTTTCAGGGTTTTAATTATATAGAAGTCTTTGATCTGTATGATCCACAACATACAAGCAACCTCAAAATGGTTGAAAAACAAGATAGAACATTGAAGTTTTGTAACTTAATGGGACAAAACTGAAAAATGAATAAATAAAAATAAAATTATACAATTAATTAAAAAACCTCCACAGTGTTGTAAAATGCACATAAACAAGTATAGGAAATGTTTAGTCAAGACCATCCTCATCTGCCCGCTCAAAAATAATACATCAATCCTGTCACATATAGTTTTGAAATAAATGTTGATTATCAGATCTCGCTTACCTTTATGCAAATAATTAACCTGCTCAAACAGACTGATCTAAATTCTGACTTAACAGTAGGACTACAAATAATGAATAAATCACTAAATTTTAAACCACAATAAAGAAAAACAGCACCATCTAAGTGTTAACTCTAGAAGAATGTCTACATATATAGAGATGTCTATATCAAATTACTATAATCCCTGTACAGTTACTGCACTAATAATAATTACAATACTAAATGTAACATGTACAATTTGAAACCTCAGGCAACACGGCCATATAGTGTGCAGAGCTCCCCCAAGCCTTCCTGCTGCAACATACGCCCTGCCATTCAACCGCAAAGTTGTTTGAAGCGGTCTAGATGGCAGGACAGGAGACTTCAGAGAGTATGACTCGCTCTGGGAGAGATAGTCATAATCAGTGTGCTGAAAGAGGTGATGCTCAGCTGAGTACGATCTTGACCATGATCTCTCAAGCTCAGATGGAGATCGGGGAGAAATGGAACGCTTCTGGGGGAAGGATGGTCATGGCTCAACTAACTACGAGCAGGCTTCTGTTTCTTACACTCCCAAACTAGATCCAACCTCTTAGTAGCACAGGCCATAACCTTCAACATCTCCCTGTATGCAGGGCTGGTGGACTGGTATGACTCAGTGCTCACACTTTTCTTGTCATCACCAACGCACCCAAATCCTCATCTTGACTGGATGACACCAGTAGCTTGCTAACCACTGAATGGCTTGCACAAGATATAAATCTAAATCATCTGTTGCTAGACAACTTACCTGAGTATCGCCATACTAAAACAATTCAGATCAACAAGTTTTGGTTGATCTCAATGTCTGCTGTCATACAACTTACCTCAGTATCTCCAATTTACACTGTATATTCTTCAGTCCAGTACAGAGCAGCTTCACTCCTGAATCTTGCAGATTATTATTGTTCATGTTCAGCTCTTTCAGATTGGTATCTGATCCAAGAACTGTAGCCAGAGCTGAACAGCTTTTGTCTGTTAAGTTACAATCATTTAACCTACAGGGGAAATAAATCACATCAAAGAATTAGGTGGAACATATACAATAACCTTTGTATTATAATTAATATATTTATATTATTTTACATGAACAGGGTGAGCCACATCCCTCAAAAACTAATAATTTCTGTATATTAGTATTTTTGATTCAATGGCATTTGCAATATAAAATAACTTTTTTTTCTATAATAACTTTCTTTTTAGCCATTTGAATAACACTGATGTTTCTATTCTAGTATATGGGCCTTGAAAGCCTAATATATCAAAACAAAACACCTTTTGTACACCTCTTTTATATTTTGTCTAAAAGTTCAAACAATAATCAAACATTTCAAAACAATAATACATTTCTACATACTATATAGATGCAATGATGGCACTGCTAAAAAAAAAAAAAAAAAAATCAATAATTTGGTTATGGCTGCACGATTTGGAGAAAAAAAATCTAATTGCGATTTTTCTGATCAAAATTGCGATTTGCGATTTAAAATGTGATTTATTACTATTTCATAAAAGAGCTACAGGTTTGATGTAGTGGTTTTAACAGCACCAAAGAAAGACCAAGCATAATCACAAAGTATGCTACACTGTGCTACTGTTTATTTAAAACCTCTTAAACATTGTTGCCATTTTTTTAAATGAAGTTGTCAGTTGTCATGACAAATTAAGAAAATATCTACAGTATCTTAAATAAAATTAAATTAACAATTAAATATAAAATCTTTCCCTTAACAGCACAAAAACAGTTAACCTATCAAAATAAACCATGTAACATATTTAGTAAAGGCATATCAATTCACATTCTCCACCAGTCCTGTATAAACTATGGCAAGCAAAGTAATTTATTTATTTATTTAATACCGTGAGATGGTGGAGCGCAACAACGCCGTAAAGTACTGCAGCTGCTCACTTAACTGATTGTTAGTCTGTTTGTGTAATGATGCAGTTAAGCGCTCCTAACTTGATAGACAGCTCTCGTTAAACCCATAAAGTGAAAGTGAAAGCCATCTCACTTTAAGGCAGTTTTTCTCAAAATTCCATTCCTGAAAATATTCGCCATCAGCCAACCTAAGATAGCCATAACGTTGGTTACGTTCAAGCTATGGAAAAAATAAAAACAGTCTTGGAAAGTGCTTGAACCCAGCTTGGTGTCAAAACCTAAAAAAGGTAAAATTTCACCATGTGTTGGGTTTTCCTGGATCGCATCACATATTTGCCTTCTCTGGCAAAATACGACACCTCTCCTGATAGTGCCAGCTGATGTCCGCAAACTGTCAAACACGGTGCATCCCTCTGCTTTCACGTTTATTCCATTTACCATCAACTGTTTCACTAGGTTTGACGTGTTTCCCCCTTTACACGCAACTGTTGTAAAACATTTGCTGCAAGTCGCATTTAGTTTTTGCCATTTTAAGTTAGACACGTTTAATGTAGCTTGCTAAGCTAATGGCAAACCACCTGCTGCAGTGAGAGCAAGTGTAACGATATTTGCTGCATTCACGTGCTTCTCGGATGGTCTGATTTCCCGACGATTTGTGCTTTTAATTTGAAATGTGAAAATGGACAGTAACTACAAAGATGTCTTGGATTTGTATCATCAAAGCTTTCCGACGTTCATGTGAGTTTTCTCATTCAGGAAATATTTTTTCTGATCATTCTGACACCTCATGAATGCAGTATATAAATTTAATTAGCGATCATGCATGTTGATGAATTAAAGCTTCTTACGTTCAGCACGTTTTACAAAGTATTTGTCTTTGAAGTACATCAGAACGTCGAAATCCAAAATAATTCCAAACAAATGCGGTGGTACCAAGGTACCAAGTTGTCTGCAGGACTTTTCTCTTCTGCAGACACACTTTGTTGGGAAGTTGAGCCGCAGCTCTCGCTCATCTTTTCCAAATGGCATTAACGTTATTTGCACATTCAGTCAGTACATGCAGTATTAAAATGGCCCCTAATGGTTAAACTCTGCATCAAACATAATATACGCATGAAGACATAATATGCACATGAAGCGAACTGTCAAAAACTATGTATATGCTTGTTACCATATTTGATAGTCCACTGAAATAATCGCAGCTCTTGCGATTTGAAAATCACTTAATCGTGCAGGCCTAAATTTGCTTTGCAATTTAATTCCACTTTACTCATAAAAAGTGTATGATAGAGTATGATAAAGAATCACTATAAAGCAATGTGGATCATTTCATATTCCAAATTAAACCACAACATGACAAAACGTTTTAAATGACTTACAAAGCTCTTTTGGAGGTTTTGATGACTGCTGATAATCTAATGAGACATTCGTCTGATTTCTTGAATTTCTGCAGCTCAAACTCCTCCAGCTCCTTCTCTGATGTCAACAACACAAAGGCCAAAGCAGACCACTGGGCAGGTGAAAGGTCAGAAGATGAGAGATTTCCTTTGCTAAGGTGGGCCTGAATGTCTTTTACCAGAGTTTGATCATTCAGTTCATTCAGACAGTAGAACAGATTGATGGATCTCTCTGGAGACAGATCAGCTTCAAATGTTTGCTTGATGTACTGAACTATTTTCTTTATGCTCTGGTCACTGCCATCTTGCTGTGTTAACAGACCTCGTAAGAGTCGTCGATTGGATTGGAGTGACAGACCAAGAAGGAAGCGAAGAAAAAGATCCAGGTGTCCATTGTCACTCTTGAGCGCCTTGTCCACTGCAGTCTTGAGCAAATCAAACATGGCTTCATTTTCTTCCTGTTCTATAGAGTCTTGAACAAACACACTTTTCTTGTTAATGTCTAGAAAGAGATGTGCATAAAGTGCTGCAATAAACTCTTGAATGCTCAAATGAACGAAGCAGTATGTGGTACCAAGAATTATCCCTGTTTCCTCCTTAAAGATCTGGGTACACATGCCTGAGTACGCTGATGCTTTAGAGACATCAATACCACAGGATTCCAGGTCTGTGTCATAGAAGATCAGGTTGTTTTTTTCCAGCTGTTGAAATGCCAGTTTCCCCAGAGAACAGATGGTCTGTTCATCCCAGGAAACATCTGGTGTGTATTCTCCACTGTACTTTCGACGGCTCTGCTGTATTTGAAAGCGGAGAAAGTGTGTGTACATTTGTGTCAGAGTCTTGGGAGTGTCTTCAGTATTTGATTCCTGCAGTGTTTTAGAGGTATCAGTAAACTGATTTCTCTCATTGTTACTTCTTTTCTCCTCTAAAATATTCTGGAGAACAGTGGCTGAAATCCAGCAGAAGACTGGGATGTGGCACATAATAAAGAGGCTCTTTGATTGTTTAACATGATCAATGATTTTTTTGGACTGATTCTCATCTGTGAATCTTTTTTTGAAGTACTCTTCCTTTTGTGCATCATTGAAACCTCTTATCTCTGTCACCCGGTCGATACAGTCAGGAGGAATCTTACTGGCAGCTGCTGGTCTGGTTGTGATCCAGATAAGAGCAGAAGGAAGCAGATTTCCCTTGATGAGGTTTGTTAGGAGAACATCTAGAGAGGCTGGTGATGATACATCAGACCACGTCTCATTAACATCAAAATACAGAGGAAGACGGCATTCATCCAAACCATCAAGGATAAACAGTACTTTAAAATTATTCCTTCTTGTAAGGTTCAGTCCTTTTGACTCTGGGAAAAACTGAGTTATAAGGTCCATCAAACTTTGTTTTTCATTCTCCTTTAAGTTCATCTCTCTGAATGGAAGAGGAAATATAAACTTGATATCTTGATTTTCTTTTCCTTCAGCCCAATCCAGAACAAACTTTTGCACAGAGACTGATTTTCCGATGCCAGCAACTCCTTTTGTCAGTACAGTTTTGATCTCCTTACCTTGTTCAGGTGCTTTAAACATCTTTGTGCATTCAACTGGTTCTTCTTGTGATTCATAACGCCTGGAAGTAACTTCAATCTGTCTTACCTCATGTTCAGTATTGACCTGTTCACTACAACCCTGAGTGATATAGAGATCTGTGTACATGTTATTCAGAAGTGTGGAGTCACCTTGCTTTGCAATTCCTTCAAATACACACTGATACTTTTTCTTCAGGCTACATTTTAGCTGATGAATAAAGATGAGATAATCTATATGCAGGAACAACAACAACAAAAGTTTCAGTCCACATTTTCTAATACATTCATAAATGACAGATGGTCATGAGTCTCTTACCTTCTAGAATATTAGCAGCTTCATCTTGCTTCATCTCTCTCAGGAAGTGTAGTGTGAGATCAAGAGCCGATTCTTTAATACTGCATCTATTCTCATGAAAGTCTTTAACAAAAGACTGCAAATTCTCCTTTTGTAATATTTTTTTAAACTTTTCAAGCTCATTCTTCAGAAATGTGATTATTTTGCTCTCAATGTCCTAAATCAAAATAAATAAATCAATAAAATATAAATTAATTTCTGTGTTCAATAACACATTTATAAACATTAAAAGCTTGTGTTTTCTTACATGGAAGATCCCTAGGAGATTGTCTTCAAAATTCTTGTGGTTCCTGTGAATCTGAAAGTCTGAACCAAATGTCTCATATTGAGACCTGTTAACAAATAAATAAAATAACATACTTAATTTCCAGGCAAATATTACAGAATCTCTTGTAAATATTTTAGCAAAGAGGAAAAGAAAGAATTAGCTGTTAATACCCTGATAAATATTTCAGATTTTATTTATTTACATGTTTATAAATTTACATGCCTCTTAGTGATTGCTTGTGTAGTTGTTTTACTGAAAGACGCTAAAGAAAGAGTTCAATAAAGGTAATTAAATATTGTGGTTAATAATTTATTTTAGATTTTCTTCAGTCAGGTTCTATCACATGTCCCTGTAGATAAATAATGTAAAACACATGAAATACCCTTTGATAGATAACGTTTTTTTCTCACTGAAGTTTGGCATGCCTTCTTTTGAACGGTCACTCTTCACAGACACAGAGCTGGACACATGTGAGCCTGATCTTACGCTAATAGCACAAAGAGCAGAGAGAAAATCTCTATTACAGGGGAAGTACTTCAGTATAAATTAAAAAAGTTTTAATGCTGCAAATAATAATTAGATAAAGTATAGCTGTGCATTTCATCCTACTAAGAATATGGATGGATGGATATATGCATGTTTGGCTGCATTATCTTTATTTACATGCTGAATTTATAGACATGCCTCTTAGAGATTGCCTGTGTAAGTTGTTTTACTGAAGGAAGCTCCAGAACGAGTTTAATAAATGTCATTAAATATTGTGGTAAATAATTTATTTGAAGTTTTCTTCAGAAATACCTTTTGGTAGATGGCGTTTTTTTCTCACTGAAGTCTGGCATGCCTTGTTTCGAACGGTCACTCTTTACAGACACAGAGCTGGACACATGTGAGCCTGATCTCACACTAATGATCCAGAGAAGACAAAGAGGTAAAAACAAACAAACAAACAAACAAACAAACACACATGTTGACTGACTGTGGCATTTGCACAACAATGATCATACATTTAGCCACTTTTTTATACATTGTAATTTTAAAAATTAGTGTACATTCAGAATAAAATGTTGCTGAGGGTAATTCCACAAACTATGATTTTTCTTTTTGGACTTTAAGCACTGTATGTAAGTTATTAAGTTTCACTGTCCATAAAGCTCTGTTTGCCATGTAGTTTAATAGAATTAAAAAATAAAAAATAAAAATAAAAATTGTGTTTAAAATGATTCTCTGAAAACACCTGAGTCTCACCTCTGTTTCTCTGAGAAACTCATCTCAGACAAAGAGTCTTGTACTCGCTCATCAACACTGGTTTGTGAAAGCAGTCACCCATTCAGTACAACCTGATGATGACACATTAGTGAAAATAAAGAATTTCATAGAATTTCATAATTTTTATTATTATTAATATATTTCAATATTTCAATTCTTGTAAAATAACTGAATAAAAGTGAAGTGAATTACAGTATAGTCGGCATGAATATGTATGTATATATAATATATATATATACACACACAACTAATATGTGACCTGAAAGGTTAGTGTATTCAATGATAACAGATTTTAGTTACGATGTTCTTTAACCAACCAATGTAAAAAATTATTAAACAAATAAACAACAATGTTCGATGCTAGGATTTTTTAGGCCTATCTGTCTAACTGTGCATGTCCGGTTTAAAATACTTTCGATTTCGCATCAAAAACAAAAAAAAAAAAAAAAAAAAAAAAAAAAAAAAAAAAAAAAAAAAAAAACAGCCTAACATCGAAGAGAAACTGCAGAAACGTATTTCTTTTAAATCTTAGATATAACGTCACAATATGAAACAAATCCCTGATCGATTATTTAAACTGTTCACTAAGAAGATATTTAGATATTTACACTCTTTTTCTGCCATTTTTTTAGGCTTGTTGCTCCTCGAGTCTCTGGTAAAACTTTCCGTGTCTTTAGACTGCTGTATGTTTGCAGACTTTGGTAATGATTAACAGCGTAGACTTGCAGTTCTAACGTCCTCAATTGCCATATGATCCCACATGACCACTGAAGTGAGCCGGCGTTGAGTGTTGATGGTTTGTGGATTAAATACACAATATGAAACTTGCTACGGTCTGTGATAGCTTTACATTTTTAATAAGTTCTTTTTCTGGGACAGAGCACGGATCAAATCCAACAAATACCTGTTTCTGTTATTTGTTTATGTGTTTTCTTATTTAGCGCAGATACTTTCGTTTTCGTCTTCTTCGTGGGTTTTCCTGGCGCGTTGTGAACAGCTGATCAGGATCATTCCGCCACCTACTGGAAAGGAGTGTGGCTATGACGCTATATATTTGTAAATGTTTTATTTCTAAACATTTAACACAATACATTTTAACACTACATTTATTATTTTCCCTGTATTTGTGATATTGTTAATACCAGGCAAATTATTTTGGTTTTATTCACTATTAATGCATGTTCTACAGCTTCTTGACATTCATAAAAAGATGCATAAACCTGCATTATGTTTCTCCACGATATATTAACATATCATTTGAATTTGAGTGTCTTTCTTAGATGTGTGAAAATGATTGGCTCTTTTATATTTATGCTGATTGAGGGCAACAGGTCTATAATGATCAGCTAAGGAAGAATCTTTTCTATGTTTTGCAAATGAAATTATAAATGCATTCCCTCCATGCTCTTGACAGCCTAACCTCTATCCATACCTTATTACATAAATGTGCACTGCAAATTTAAACTGCAACTGAATGTTTATCATTTCGTGGCCCAACACAAATGAATATTCTTTCATATGTATAAAATATTTTTTTCTAAAGCTCTCCATCTAACTAGTTTTTGATTAAGGCTGATGGTCATAAACAGACTTCACATGGTGTGAAGAACTCTAGTGGTGATCTTGAGAAACTGTATATAAACTTGACATTGTGTTTGTAGACTGATGCAGTCTGAGGTTATATCCTAAACCAGTAATATTAATTTATTTGATATTTGATTTCCTTATGCTAAAGTGTTTATGATTATTAATGTAGCATTCCTGCATGCTTCTCTCTCACATAGTTGTCAAGGTCCTTAGTGGCAAAAATACATAAAACACAATTTAGTCTTTAGTTCAAACTTGTATTGAAGCTCATAAATCAATATCAAATACAACTGACCTAAGATGAAATCATCTCATGTCTCTGTTCACAGCAAAACATCTCTTTACTCACATTTGAAAATTTATCTTATGATTCTGATGCATTATGTACAAAATATACAAAAAAACAATGTAAAAATATATATCTGAATGCTACATTTGATAATTAGAATCATGATTAGCTTAATCCCAAAATCATTATGATTGTAGACTTTATACTAAAGACCCAGAATCCTCTCTGATCACTGACTCTATTCTCTTCACAGCTCCACCTGTGAATAAAACAAAATCATCAATTATATCAACACTAAACCAGCAATAACCATTCAATATCACTCCTATATCAATCCACATGTTGGATTATTTAATTTTAAAGTGCATGTGTGTATTTCATTCATTAAAGGAGAAGTCCACTTCCAGAACAACAATTCACAAATAATTTACTCACCCCTTGTCATCCAAGATGTTCATGTCTTTCTGTCTTCAAACATGAAAAAATCATGGTTTTTGAGGAAAGCATTTCAGGATTTTTCTCCATATAATGAACTTCATTGGTGCCCCGATTTTAAACTTCCAAAATGTAGTTTAAATGCAGCTTCAAAAGCCTTTAACAGATCCCAGCCAAGGAAGAAGGGTCTTATCTAGCGAAACGATTGGTCATTTTTTTTGGAATATATATATATATTTTTTATACTTTTTAAGCACAAAAGCTCATGTAGCACAAGCTCTGGGATGTGCATTCACGATGCTACGTGCTATTGAATCACGTCAAAAGGTCACGCTGAACTACAGACCCAGTGTTTACAAAGTGAACGTGCAAAGACTAAAAAAGTGCAAGTAAGTTTGTAAACGCTGTTTACAAACAAAAAGGTAGAACAATGTCCTCCTCTCAAGTTGTAGGAGAAAATAAGATGGAGTTTTTCAACAAACTCAGTACACAGACGATGAACACGTGATTTGTAGTAGTGATGGGAAGTTCAGATCATTTTACCGACTCGGACCTTTGAGTCTCGTTCAGCAAAATGAATGAATCTTTTTTTGAGTCATTTCGTTCATTTTAGCAATATATTACTAAAATGTTACATGTTACTTCCCTAACACATCTACTGCTTACACAAACATTGATCACACTACAAACAAGACAAAACTGTAATGCTATAAGTAACAGAAAAGATTAATTTATTGTTTACCTGGGTCTTTAGTCTGTGATTAGCTCACCTCACCTCTTATCTGACAAGTTTTCGGGTTTGAGTCATTCGTTCATCACGTGACAGCCACATAAGCTTAACCAATGCAGTGTGAGCTGGCGAAATAATTGATTATTTCATCTCGGTTAAGGCTAGAAGGGATACAGCTCTAGCTACTGGGCATGCGAACATCAATCTAACATTATTTTTGTCACACTGTAACTGTTTTTGTATTATAGTAAGGGCAAAGTTTAGGGTTGGGGTAGGTGTAGACCTTAAAAAAACAAAAAAAAAAAAAACAATCTATTAGGTAGGTAGGTTACAGTCTGAGCTGTATCCTTTATAGCCACAACCGTTCATCTCTCGAGTCTTCGGGTTCGAGTCGTTTGTTCATCACGTGACAGCCCCATAAGATGAATGAATAACTCAAAAAACCCGAAGACTCGAAACAGGTGAACTAATTCCAGTAAAGAACCTAACAGGATGTTGTGCATGCGCGACTGAAGGAATCACTCCCTGAGACGACTCGTTCTTCCCGAGTCACATTAGAGATTCGTTCAAAATGAAAGAATAGTTCAAGAACGACCCATTACTAATTTGTAGCATCAGGGACGCGCATCCCAGAGCCTTGCTACACAAGCTTTTATGCTTAAAAAGTATACAAATTATTATTATTTTTTTTAAAAATGACATTGTTTCACTAGATAAGACCCTTCTTCCTTGGCTGGGATCGGTTAGAGCCCTTTGAAGCTGCATTTAAACTACATTTTGGAAGTTCAAAATTGGGGCACCAGTGAAGTCCATTTCATGGAGAAAAATTCTGAAATGCTTTCCTTAAAAACCATAATTTCTTTATGACTGAAGACAGAAAGACATTAACATCTTGGATGACAAGGGGGTAAATTATTTGAGTAAATTATTTGTAAATTGTTGTTCTGGAAGTGGACTTCTCCTTTAAAATTCTTTAAGATTAGTAACAGCTGCAATTTTGTACAAATGGCCATTCTGACATAGTGCTGTAAGTTAAAGCTTTAAAATTGATTTTATTTTTTGTGCTGAACATATTAGATTCTGGTTACAGGTGTCACCTCACACATATTCATTTATCCTCATAGATACAGAACTTTATTGAGGATCTTCTGTGGATCTTCACCTGATAACAATGCTCCTTTTCATTTCACAGGTTCCTATGATTTAAACCAGGATGTAAATTGTACAGCAGTGTGCTTTGTAGCAGCTCTAAACAAAGTCGGTTCATGTTCTAGTCTGTAAGGAGAAATCACAAGAGAAAATAATCAACATTTGCTATGAATAATTGTAAATCAGTTACTATATTTCAGTTTGAAAAGTAAAATGAAGTGGAACACATTAAACTAAGATGAAATTCACATTGATTACTTAATTTTGCACACACATCTAAAACAATCTTTGGGTTTTAAATAAAATGCATTTAAAACAAAGTATGTTCAAATATTATTGTGACTGCAGAAGAGTCTGTGACTTCTATTGAGTCACTGTAAAGGAGAAACAAGCTGATGAGTTCATGGTTTATGTAACTGATGACAAGAAGCAAATATAAATGATATTCTAAATTAAAATAAAAACTTTTGAGAGAAACTTTTGAGTGTTTGTCCTCTAGTTTAAAGGGCACCTTTACTAAACTATGGTGTGGACATATATGTGTTAGCAGTGTGTGAACACAACCAACCTACAATGATAAAAATCCACCCAATCCTTATTTTTTAATCCCCATTAAACCAACTCAGTCTCACTAGACATGCCGTTTTGATTCTCTAAGCAGTGTGACATCACATTGTTTATGCCCCGCCCATGTCCGCTGACTGACAGACCTGCATTGCCACAGTTTCCACCTCAAGTTGTCTTTGGTTGTACGCTGTCCTCCATTTTCTCTGCACTCGAGCAGCTGTAACATCAACAATGTCTCGTAAGCAATCCCAGTGTTCTGTGTTTGGAAGTAAGATTTAGATGGAACATTTTTTACTACAAAAATCTGAGCCACTGAAGACACAGTGGATTACTTTTATTTTTGAAGGTAATGTGCATCAAAATCTACCTGAATATGTTTATGCCTGCGCAAAACATTTCACTCCAGACTGCTTTTTGAAAGAGGGGCAATACAAGGCAGGCTTAGTGCTTAGCTAACATTTTAACTGCATTTGTGTGCGTGTCATTTCATTAAAGTGCATAGCGAACATTATCAAAGCATTTGTGTGTATGTGTGTTGCTCATCTGTTATTGCAAATGGGCTGTAAAAACTCCACAATTACATAAATGTATCAAATAATGGTTCATTCTCATAGACGTTTCTTCTGCCGGAGTCTCTCCTTTATCTAGGTATGACTCCGGTTCATACATGTACGGCTGAACACGGGTTCTCTTGCTCTATCATGTTGCCTCTACCGGTTTATTGCTGCAGGAAAGCAGAAATGTATACGCTATGCCCTCCTCTGAAGATGGGGTGGGAAAATGCAGCTCATATGCATTTAAAACTAAAGCAGCTCTTTTTTAGACACACCCCAAAAATTACATTTTCTAAGTTATACTAAATGATCTGTGGGGTAGCTTGAGCTGAAACTTCAGACACATTCGAGGGACACCTATTACATCTTGTAAAAAGGGGCATATTAAGAGTCCTTTAATGAGGTCAATTATTTTGTACTGTTCTCTGAGGTCCCCTTATTATATCATTTAAAGATTAAAGATAAAGATTTAAAAAACATTTAGAAATAATAGACTTTTTTCTATACTGTTTTAACACTTCCCATCAGAACAAAGTTTGAAGACGCATGGTGGATTTTAAATTTCAGAAGTAAACACCCACTGCTATGACTGGCTAACATTTGTGTATGTTTGACAGCATATATTCCTCAAAGATGGATGCTGCTGTGATGTAGGTCAAAGATGCACATATACTCAGTACATATCAAATGATCTGTAATAACAGACAAAACAATAGTGCTATAAAAGTGCTTATTACCTCTAAAATGCATATATATTGGAATTTGGACATTATGGTGCAACTTTTTAAAATGCAAGTGAACCCAAAAATGAAATTTCTGCCATTAATTACTCACCCTTATTTAATTCCAAACCCCTAAGAGATCAGATAGCGAACTTCATGCAGAGTTATCTGGGTAATATCTCGTGACACTGGTGGTGCTTCCAAATGCTTGCCAGAGCAATGACGGGTCATCTCTGTTGATCTCTAAGATGATGAATATGTCCTATAAAATATACCAAGCATCATTTTCCTTTACATTACACATGCTCTTCCCCACTTTCAAAACATGAAAATCCACAAAGATTTTTACATATGTTCTTCACATGGGCGATGTACTCACATAGTCCATCTCTGCTTTAGAGTTATAATATTCAATATTTTCCTCCTAAAATAAACACACAGAACAGAAATACAAAAAACTGCTGTTTAAGATCAGTTTGAGAACCTGAAGATTCAAATACAGATGTCCTCCACATGACAAACTCTTAGTTCAGCACAATTCACTCATGGTCAGTCGAGCTGAACAGCTCTAATGAGTCAAATCAGTCAGAAAAACGAGACGTCACAATCTATTGGGAGTAAACAGACCCTCCAGCTACAGACTCACAGAAATCATGACTCACATTGTGTGTGTGTGTTTGTCTGTAAAGCTTGTATTGAGATCAGAGAAACATAGATGTGAATGTCAGAGGAAAAGGAGCATCAAGTTTCGTAGATGAGTAAAAAGTGCAGCGTTTGATTCAAGAATCAACACAGGAGTCATTAGTCAGAATCGATTCAGATGACTCACTCACACGTGCAAAAGCAATGTTTAAAATGAAATTTCAAACTGAGTGAAAAGTATTGCGAAATGCATAACCATAAATTGGTGATGTTAAAGTCATCTGACCTTGATTCCATCCTGCCAACGATGATCTTTCTGAAGATGCTCTGCTTCACTCGCAAGTTTCTGATGGAAAACATGGACCAGAACTGTCAAAATGAATACTTTACAAAGAATCTGTGATTTTTTTGTGCGTTTTCTTCCCTCAAGTGCTTTGCGTTTCTTGTCCAGCAGTCTCTCGATGTCAGTCGCAGCTTTCTCGATTATCATTTCTGACCAGACTGAACTGTCTTTTCTTCTCACTGTAGAACTGAAACATCAAAACATCCTCTCAATTATATATGTATATATCAGTGTATATATATATATACACCACTAGTCAAAGGTTTTTGAACAGTAAGATTTTTCATGTTTTTTAAAGAAGTATCTTCTGCTCACCAGCCTGCATTTAATTGATCCAAAGTACAGCAAAAACTGTAAAAATATGACATATTTTTACAATGTAAAATAACTGTAATAATTTGAATATATTTTAAAATGTAATTTATTTCTGTGATTTCAAAGCTGAATTTTTAGAATCATTATTCTAGTCACACGATACTTCAGAAATCATTCTATTTCCTGCTCAAAAAACATTTAATATTATTATTACACTGAAAACAGCTGAGTAGATTTTTTTCAGGTTTCTTTGATGAATAGAAAGTTTAAAAGAACAGCATTTATCTGTTTCATTTTTTTTTTCAGTGTTATAAATGGCTTTTGATCAATTTAAAGCATCCTTGCTCCCACCCGACTCCAAGCTTTTGAATGGTATGATGGCATTTTAGTGCCACGTAAAAAAAAAAAAAAAGACAAGAATAAAAGAAAAAGAATAAAATCATAATTACAAATATTTCTAGAATAAATTCAAAATTGAGTAGATTTTTTTCAGGTTTCTTTGATGAATAGAAAGTTTAAAAGAACAGCATTTATCTGTTTCATTTTTTTTTTCAGTGTTATAAATGGCTTTTGATCAATTTAAAGCATCCTTGCTCCCACCCGACTCCAAGCTTTTGAATGGTATGATGGCATTTTAGTGCCACGTAAAAAAAAAAAAAAAGACAAGAATAAAAGAAAAAGAATAAAATCATAATTACAAATATTTCTAGAATAAATTCAAAATTCAGAGAATTTATAGCAATTACTATTAAAATTTTTGACTGTATTCTAGAAACATTTTGACTTCATTCTCATAATTTCAACTTTATTCTTGAGACATTTTGACCTTATTGTTGAAACATTTCGACTTTTTTTTTTTATATTTTGACTCTGTTCCTGAAACATTTAAACTTCATTCTCATAATTTCAACTTTATTCTCGAAATTTCGACTTTATTCTCAAAACATTTCAACTTTATTCTTGTAATTTCAACTTTATTCTTGAAACATTTCGACTTTAATTTCGTAATTTCAGATTTTTTTTTTTTTTTAATGTGGCACTAAAATGTTGTTGTAGAATAGTATATTGTATAATGTTAAAAATGCTTTTTATTTATAATATATATAAAAATAATAATAATAATAATAATAATAATAAATGTTTCTTGAACCACAAATCAGCATATTGAATGATTTCTGAAGGATCATGTCACACTGAAGACTGGGTCCATGGAGAGAATCCATCAACCTGGGGGGAAACGGTGAGCGAGCTGCATGTTTGTTTTTTGCATTATTAATGCTCATCGCTGGGAAACTCATGTAACTTCCTGTCAGATGTGACACACTAAAAATAAACTCATTTTGCAGTGATTCCACCTTGTGTAAATGAGTGTTTGCGCTCCAGCGTGAGGTGTGAGACAACAGCTGCTAAAAATCCAGCGCCGTGACTGAAGACTGAAGCCTCATTAACCCGGTAAATAACCTCTGAGTCCAGAACAAGAGCTGTTTAGAGCTCAGATCAATACAGGAACATCAAACACACGCTCACTTACACACTGACAACCTGAACTTTCAGACATAGCATTTAAAGTAAGACAATGAGTCAAGATGAAGCCCATGAACTTGTTTTTACAAAGAAAAAAAAAAAACAAAATAAATCAATATTAAAGCCTAAGATTAGACAATTCAAACTAGTCCTGCTGGATAGAACTGGACTCTGCATTTATTTATCAATGTTTATCTGTTTACATTGTGTTAATCTAATTTTGAAATATTTAAATGTGATAACAGCACAAAATAAGAGCCGAATTTGCGCACTTCAATTTCCCATCCTCTTTTTCATTTTACTTTGTTTTTACAATTATGACACTAACTCTCATCAATTTAATAGGTCACGATATAGAAATGTATTGCATTATCAGTGGTATTTCATGGTGACAATGTGACAAAGTCAAAAAAATAAAAAATAAAATAAAATCACTAAACATGCATAAATGCAAACTGACACAGAAATATGAGTCTGTAAGGATGGGGAGACAAACACTGCTGTTACAAAGACTGATAAAAGTTGAGGTCAGAGGTCAAGTGTTAGGATCAAGAGCATTATCCAGGGATGGTTCAGAAGACATGGCTGTCACATGACGTGTATTTCTGCTGAATAAAATCCCACTGGGTTTTAATCTCAGCTCTAGAGGCTCTTCATGAAAAGATCATTAGTTCTCATTAGAAAACTGTTTATCTCAAATATCATTAATAACGTGATGACCTAACAAATAATGCATGTACAAACATGCTGGTTATATCCCTGTATTGATCATCATCAGCAGTGAAGCGCTCTGTCTACAGCACTGTGGCATTCTGGGTAAATGAATGAGGGGCGAACCATCTGTTCTCTCTCAGTGATGTGAGCAGACGCACACACAGAGCTTCAGGATGCATTGAGACGCTGTAGCCTCTCGGTGGTAGAATGGCAGGATCATTATATTCTCCAGCACGGATTCTGCAGGAGTGTCTGAGTTCTTCGTTGTTTGTGGGTGTTTGACATGCAAGCCAGACCCACGGTAATGAGCACACGTTTGACAGAGATGCTGGAAAAGCCACACACACAGCCTTACCCCTTTTAGTTGTTGAGCGCCGCTGATGTGCTGCAAGACTCTGTCAATCTCCTGTTCAATGCGACGAGCCCAGTGCATGATCCTACACAACACACACAACAAAACCATCACACAATGGAGAAACACAGCTTCTGCTGTAAGTCTCAAGACAGAAATCAGGGATTTATATCACTAGCTGTACATATCATCATGGCTGTGGCTGTATATATGTATCACTGTAGCTGTATATGTCATTTTTGTTATTTTGCATTACGTATATATAAATTAATATGCCTTACTCTCTCTCTCTCTATCTCAATGTGCATATGCACCACTTTTTCGTTAAAAAAAAAAAAATCTCCTCAGAATATTAAAAGACCGCCAGCTCTGTGATCTGTATTGAAACCCACAATAGTATTTAAAATATCAGTAAGCTTAATATACAGTATCTCACAAAAGTGAGTACACCCCTCAGCTAACATTTTTAGTATATCTTCTTAAGAAACAATAATATAGAAATGACACTTGGAAATATTTTAGAGTAGTCAATGTGCAGCTTGTATAGCAGTGTATATTTACCGTCCCCTAAAAATAACTCAACATACAGCCATTATTGTCAAAACAGCTGGCAACAAAAGTAAGTACACCCTAAGTGATAACAGCACTGTGTCATTTAAAAATGCAAAGCCACATGTCCTATTCATCATGTTTTTTATCTGCTTGACAGGACCATACAAAGTTGTGTATCTTGTATTAGAGCAGTTAAAATGTGGTGGTTTGAGTACAATTCTTCATACAATTCTCACCATGTGTCACTGACCACTTGATGTTTAACAAGGCACCTCATGGCAAAGAACTCTCTGAATATTTGAGAATTAGAATAGTTGCTCTCTACTAAGATGGCCTAGGCTATAAGAGGTTCAGTAACAACCTGAAACTGAGTTACAGTACTGTAGCCAAGGTCATACAGAGGTTTTCCAAGACGGGTTCCATTTGGAATAGGCCTCGCAAGGGTCGATCAACGAAGTTGAGTGCTCGTTCTGTGCATCAGGTGCAGAACCTGGCTTTAAAAAACAGATGCATGAGTGCTGCCAGCATTGCTTTAGAGATTGCAAAAGTAGAAGGTCTGCTTGTCAGTGCTCAGATCATACGATGCACACTGCAACAAGTCGCTTTGCATTTGCGTCATCCGAGAAGGAAGCCTCTTCTGAAACTGGCTTACAAGAAAGCCTGCAAACAGTTTGTTTAAATGTGTTCAAGAATATGAAAAATCTGAAACAAAATGTCACTACCGAACAGCACTTTTCTATAATTAAGCACACTTTTTTGGGAGATGTTCTATAACATTTAGTTTTTTATGTGTGTATCACTGCGCTAGCATCTTTGAGCTATGTTCAAAAGTATCTAAAATTGTCACTACCAAAACATTCGGTGGAGTTTCTGTAGTGGCGTCATTGATTTTTTTGGGTATAACTCCATAAATTTATCACTACCGAAACAGTCATGACTGAAACATTTGGTGAAGTTTCAGTAGTGACATCTTTGTTTTTTTGTGTGTTATTCTATAAAACTGTCACTACCATAACAGTCACAACTGAAACATGTCATCATTTTTTGGTTTTGGTACTGACAAAAGGGAACACATTATCCTTAATAAACAACATTTTTGGGAAATAAACAACATTTTTGTACAGTTTTTAGTATTTTAGTAAGTGGGTTAAAAAGACAAATATTCTGAAACTTTTTGAAAATACAATATGAGAACTAACTGCACAGTTACTAGAAATGTGTACCTTGGATATTATACAATGTGCACACATAGGACATTTGTGGAAAAAGACACATTTTTTCAAGACGCTTACAACCAATTCTATAGAATGGCCCATATATAATATAAACCATGCGATGACAATGATCTGAAAACTGTAATACAGGTTGTATTTCTCTGCAATACTGTAATGTTTGGTTTCTACCATATAATTTGATGTTTTGTGCCAGAAAATGATTTAAGTAAATATATTTTCAGTGACCTCACCTGAACTGTCCTCATTCTTACAGCACACAGTATCAGTGACAGAATATGATATAATATCCTCACAGTCGGCTAAACCGATCAATATAATCAATGTACAGAAAGCGATGTGTTTATACAGTCCACAAACACGCAGGCTACAAACAAACCGCGCTGCTCAACAGAACGCAGTCCCGCTCTACAGATGCAGATGAATTATTTAGCATCTGTGGGGTCCGTTCGGCTTCATTAAACCGTCGGTTCTGCTACAGAACAGCATGTACGGCTAAATCACAACCCTGCAGTCTGATCATAAATATCACCTGTTTCCACGACAACAGATTTGTACGTGATTACAGCTCGACTGCAGTTATGTTATATTACATAAGTTCAGGTCATTTAGCATCCACACTCTGAACCTAATTAAATCACAACTGTCAATTAACAAGAGAAGATCATAATGAGCATTTGCTTAGCGAAATCTCTACAGGTCAAGCTTTTAATAATCTGTATTAATTGAGAGGATACGATGACTGTGTATATATATATATATATATATATATATATATATATATACAAAAAAAAATGGCATACTACTGCCTTCTTAATACTTACAGCTGTTGACTTTACTAAAAAGGGGATAAAGGTCACTTGGCAAATTATTATCATAGATGGCATTTCATTATTTTAGAGGAATGCAGCAAGATTTCAGCCTCCACTTTTAATCGCAGCTACTGTAAACACACACATGCTCTGATTTACTGCACGTTTGCAGGTTTAGCAGCATGTGTTACAAAATATGTAGAGGTGAGAGTGTATCAGGGTGTGTGTGTCAGTGATTCAGGCGATCTGAGGCACTCTCAGCAGCTGATCTGAGCATGCCCAGAAACACACACACACACACACACACACACACAACTGAGATCTTCCCTGCTGCCTATTACCTGACACACACTCCCTAGAGACACAGACAGAGATACAGGGATATGAGGGGCTGCTGTGACCCATATTCACTTTACAAAGAAAGATCAGCTTTAAGCCACAGAGGACAAGACTGTGAGGATAGATAGTACATAGATAGATAGACAGATAGATAAATAGATAGATAGATAGACAGATAGATAGAGATGTGACAGTAAGTACTTTGTAATGTTCTGGATTACTGAACCAGTGAGTAAATCTCAAATCACTGCTGTCTCTCTGTCAGACGACACACATTAGCTAAATGAGTTAATATATAAGTTAACATAGATTGTTAAATATAATTAATACCTTAATTATAATATCTACAATTTAAGATGAATTACAGGATCATTTGTTCCCAATGTATAATTTAGTAAACTCACATTTACCCCAAAATAACCATTTAATTGTGTGGTAATGTGAGTTTTTCCCATGTGTTATATTGTGGAAGTGAAGTTCTTCTGCATTGCTGTGGAAATTAACATTTGTTAAGTGTAATACTATGGAAATGACTTTCTTACATTTAATGCTGTGGAAATGAGCTTTTCTTTTCCAGAATCCCTTACACATAAGACTGTGGAAATTAACATCTCTTGCACATGTAATGCTGAGGAAATAATTATATTTTGCGTGTAATTTTGTAGAAAATAGTATTAAGATCGACTGTGTGGAAATACATTTCCCTTATGTGTAATGCTGTGGAAATTAGCTTTTCTTTTCCAGAATCCCTTACAGGTAATGTGGAAATTAACATTCCTTGTACATGCATTGCTGTGGAAATGATTATATCTTACATGTAATTTTGTAGAAAACTGTATTAAGCGTAACCGTGTGGAAATAAGTTTTCCTTATGAGTAATGCTGTGGAAATGACTTTGTGTAATGTGATGAAAATTAGCTGCTTTCCAGAATCTTTGTGGAAATGAACATTTCTTGTACGCGCGCATTGCTGTGGAAATGTGATTTTGTGTTAAATGGCTTTTATGGTTAGTATTTCTGTGGAAACTAATATTTTTTTAAACGTAACGTTGTGAAAATGCACATTTCTTTTGTATATACATTGTTGTGGAAATGAACATTTCCTATGTGTAATGCTGTGGAAGTGAGCGTTTACGTTGTGGAAAAAAAATCTTTTTATTTTGTGTAAAATTTTGGTGGAAATGTACATTTCTCATAGGCTACGTGCATTGCTGTGAATAATTACATTTCTAACGTAACGTTGTGGAAACTGACATGTTCTTACAAAGCATATAATACTGTGGAAATGAAAGATTCCTTCATACAATGCAGTGAAAATGTGAGCGTTTCTTACGTGTAATGCTGTGGAAATGTGAGCGCGTCCACTGCGGTCCACGATCCGCTGAAAATCACCATCATCATCAGCAGACACGCGTGAGCCCATCTCGCCATTTTCCATGAAAACACTCCAATCCACAGCACAGATCCTCACTGTTATCCAGGAGAGCAGAATATCCAGATATAACGCGGCTGTAATTTCTCTTTATGGTCTGAAAAGTAAAAATGTAATGAAATAAAGAGATGTCGGTGGGCGAAAGATGCTGCGCGTGATGATGCTGCCGTGCACGCGCGCCCGCGACACCCCACAGATCTGCGCGCGACCCCATTCATTTCCTAAACACACTGAAACACAAACCTTGCAAAAAGACATCCACTTAAAATTCACTAATTTATACAAACACTGTAACACATTACAGCAAAATAATTTAATTTGTAAATAATTTCACATTTAGGAAATAAAAACAATAATAGCTCACGCCATACAAAACTCGCGTTTGAACATAAAATGAAGAGTATGAATATACAAAATATGAGCAATTTAACTATCTGAAAGTATTGTACAACTAGTCGTTGAACTGATCATTTTCTTTCTTAATTCAATTATAGTGCAAATGTATGAGTTAATCAAATAAGTTAATTCGTTTAAGTGGTTGTATCTAATTTATATGCATACAAGTCAGTGTAATAATGATAATTAATTAATATTTATTACATAATGTGTACACTAGCTGGGAAAAGTCTCAGTAGTGGTGATGATCAGTGAATATGGTGGAGCAGAGAGAGGAATAATGGATCACAGCAGGAAAAGCAATCACACACAGAACTGTAAAATACTAGTTCTGCTGAAGATTTGGACACTAGCAACATGCTGAAATTGTTGCTTGTATTTCACATAATGTGATGTTGTGTTGACCTCTAGTGGTGAACTTGAGAAACACATGTGAGCGTTTAAGTTTCAAGTCTACAACTTTAAGGAAAATCTTGGCATTTGTGTTGTGTTGCTGGATGTAATAATGAACATATTGGTCGTCATTTACTCCTGACATCTGAGCCACTGAAGATGCAGTAGATTACGTTTGTTTGTGAAGGGAATGCGCCTCCCGATCTACATATATCCATCTATGTTCACACAAATCATTCATGATCCAGCTTCACTTACAGCAGAAGTGAGTATAAGGAATTTTTTAAGAATCTTTGCGATCACCTTTCCTTATAACGTGGTAGTTAGGAAGTTTAGCGGCTAACACGGCTAAATGCGGCTAATGTAAACAAGACCGTCTTTCCACAGAGAGAAGAGAGGGGCGGGGTGAGCAGAGCTCATTTGCATTTAAAGGAACAACTCCTTAGAATGAGATGATTTTTGCAGAGCTCATTTTGACAAGGTAAAAAGGGTGTTGTTTTACAAAACCATTGAAAATGTTTAATCAAAGTATATTAGAGACTTTTCATTAAGACCCCAAAGAATCATATCAACTTGTGGAAAATGGGCATCTGGTGACCCCTTTAAAAGGTTCTTCACAGCGATGCCACAGAAGAACCATTTTTGATTCTACAAAGAACCATTCAGTCAAAGGTTCTTTAAAGAACCATCTCTTTCTCAACTTTTTTATAATCTAAAGACCCTTCTTTTGCCACAAAGAACCTTCAGTGAAACAGAAAGGTTCTTCAGATGTTAAAGGTTCTTTATGGATCCACTTGGACAAAAAAGTTTCTTCTTTGGCATCGTGAAGCACCTTTAATTTTAAGAGTGTAACATATAAAGACATAATATTTATTTTCAAAAATTACTTTTTACTAAAACATTTTTACATTTTAATCTAAAAAAATGCTAGAAAATATATATTTAAAAAGGTTTATTGAACTTTATAGTTGTGTTCTTTTGCACTTTTAATCTGTACTGTTACTTTTGAAAACTTCTTTTTGTATATTATATACATTTTTATATTATTATTTCTATTATTATTTATAAAAAAAAAAAAAAAAAAAAAAGATAAAACTCTCACAAAAACTCTTAACAGATTCAGCTTCTTAATGTTCCCTGAAATTGCACCAGACTGATGCATTTACTTTTAAAGTGCACCATTTATTTATTTTTTTTCCTCGCTGGATGAATTTTGTATCGAGTTCAGATTTGACAGGGAAATTCGCAGTATTGACCAACAGAAGTTACCTGACATTTTAAAATTTAAAAGAAGGAATAAGTTAGGTTTAAAAATTAATACATATTATATAATAAAGAAAAATAAAAGCACAACCGAAGTGTCAGAGATGGAAGATTTTGCAGGAACACACATTCACTCTGCAACTTATCAATGTTCATTTCTGTTATTGTTATAATACCATTACAGTTACTTTTATCACAAACATAATTCTTGCATTGAACAAATTGTTTTCTTTTTGTGCTCCTTTGCTTAAACTCTGTCTGGTTTGAGGTGCATGTACTTTAGGCAGCTTTGCTCATACCATTACCCTGCTGTTGTTCGCTCTGTGGCCTCATTTTTTTTTTTTTTTTTTTTTTTTTTTTTTGTTCTTTTGTTTTTTTTAGTTCTTTGTAGTTACACACTTTTTTCAATACTGTTAGTGACATTACTGTTACTGAGGTTCTTTATGCACATCTAAAGTGCTTTAAAACTAATTGCCAATAAAATTATCAACTGCCATAGCCATTTGTGACAATATAAAATTCACTGCCCAAAATGTACCTGCATTTGGTACCTGTCAGGTGTTTATATCAGACACTGCTTCAATCAGTTCACAAAACACAACAGGAATTATTTTCCACAAATATAATCTGAATTTAGATTATTTGTGAGATACTAAGTAAAAGTGTTTTAGATAAACTGAAATGTTGAAATGATTTTAAGCATCTTAAGTATGTTCCTCACCTCAATCTCTCCAGTTTACAGCGTGAATTATCCAGCATGTCACATAAATGATTCACTCCTTTGTTGTCAAGATCCATGTCAAGTTCATGTGCGAGTTAAATGCATCATGATTAAATGTCATAAATCAATTCCTAATGAGGATTTGAGGATACTTAAGCAAACTTCCAGAAACATGCATTTCATTACCACTTTTAGATTTGTGAAAATCATCATCAGTGTTATAGAAACCATTTAACTCTGTCAGAATAATCTATTGTTGTGCATGTTTTTGTCTGTTCTCACTTCCATCTCATTTTGCACCTAAGTTTTGTCAGATTTCAGCATCAGTCCATTAGCTCATAGTACTTTTAAATCTTTCCTCAGAAGGAGAAATGCCAGAATATTCAGTGAATATTCTATTTGAAAGTATTGTACATCTAGTCATTGAACTTTTTTTTTCTTTTTATTCAATTGTAGTGCAAATTTATGAATTAATCAAATAAGTTATTAAGTTTAAGTGGTTGTATCTAATTTATATGCATAAAATTCAGTGTAATAATAATAATTAATTCATATTCATTACATAATTTGTACACTAGCTGGGAAAAGTCTCAGTAGCGGTGATGATCAGTGTGAATGTGATGAATATGGTGGAGCACAGAGAGGAATAATGGATCACAGCAGGAAAAGCAATCACACACTGAACTGTACAATACTAGTTCTGCTGAAGATTGTGACACTAGCCACATGCTGAAACTGTTGCTTGTACTTCACATAATGTGATGGTGTGTTGACCTCTAGTGGTGAACTTGAGAAACACGTGTGAGCGTTTGAATTCCAAGTCTACAACTTTCAGGAAAATATTGGTATTTGCTGCTGTATTTCCAATTTTACTAATAGCTGATTTTTGGACTAATGAACTCTACAAACAAATTAAAATCTTCAAGTTTTTTTATTTTTATTTTATTGTATTGTATTTATTTTTTTTATTTACAATATGCAAACACATAATAAAATACAGGAGAATATTAAAATCTAAACTGGTGACTGTGAAAGCACATAATATGTACATTTTAATTCTCTCAGCTGGCAAAGATCAGTGTGGGCTGCTGTGGGAGAACAGATTCATCCACAACTCTTATGTCAGTCGAAGCTTTGTCTTATGTACAGAGACATGTTTCTTATGAGACATAGACAGAACATACAAACACAATTTTAAATAAATACATTCTGTATAGAAAATGTTAGAGAAATGTAATGTAAAACATAGGTAAATGTAAAATAAAATTATGGTATAAAGAAATTTAAATATGACCACTGATCTATAAAAATGGCTATTAGAAATCAGTGCAAAGGACTGATTTGATTCTGTGCATTTGTAGCCCACAATATTTCATCCTCATTTTAGATTTTCAATAAATGTAAATAATTTAATACATTTAAGTGCTAAATTACAATCACAGTTATGATCAGCAGTATTTTATTTGTGTCATTGTCGAAGTATTTAATCCAAACATCATGATGAAGGAATTACACTATGGACCTTTGCATCTCATCTCATCTCAGCCTCTTGTCCCTCCTCTGTTTCACCTGTAAAATATGCAAAATACTATTCAGATTGTTTGTATTTATTGCTTACTGTTTAACAATATCTCACCACAATTACATCACATAAATTGATTTACTGCAGTGCTAAAGTGAGAACCTTTTGAGGATTCCTCACCTAATAGTGACTTTTCTTATTCTGTTGATTTCACAGATTTCTCTTGAGCTTTATACAGTTCACTAATGTATTTTAGACCAGCTACAATATTTCACTACTACTACTATATTTCAAATAGTACAAAGTACACTGTATCAAAAACATTTGTTTTATTTGTTTGAAATATAATACATTTAAAGTAATTAAATGATATTTGAATGTTGGCATTAGCATGTCTGCGACAAATGGATGTTTACTCACCTCAGTTTACAGTTTGAGTTTCGTAGCACATCAATGAGCTGCTGCTTTGAGTCTCCTATTTTATTGTTACTCAGATCAAGCTCTTTTAAAAACTGCAGTGCATTCTTTTCAGCCAAAGTCTGAGCCAAAACAGCAACATCTGTAATGCCACAGTCATGTAGACTAGAAAAAGACAAACAGAAAGACAGAGAAAGGAGAATTATTTTCTCTTTAACCCAGAGTGCAATATTAATCCAGAGGGCACAGTCATTTTGCCATTTCTTAGCATAAGTTTGTAGGCAAAATCACTTCAACTCTAAACCATGTGATAAGAAAAAAAAACCTAATGGATTTTTAGTGGCAGAAAAAAATTCTCTGTTTCCCATTAATTATTTAAACTTTGCTTGCCATAGTCTAATTTGACCCACAGAAGTTTGATAATGAACCAAAAATATTTTAAAGTTCTCATTAACATAAACTTGGACTGTTGCATCAGCAAGGCATGTGTCACTCCCAGCCAGTCAACTGTCATGAGTGAAGGAGACAGGCTGAATAAAAGGCTGAATAAAAATGCATTTCACTCTGACAGTAGATGGTGCTCATGGAACAGAGCAGAACTTTCTGTTCCTGACATGCAACTTTTACAGAGAAGAAAGTCACAAAGTATGTACATGTTTTCATCAGCCATTCAGAAGAACCATTTTTGGTTCCACAAAAAACATTTAGTCAAAGGTTCTTTAAAGAGATAGAAGTGTCAGAGATAGAAGATTCTGCAGGAACACACATTCACTCTGCAACTTAATGTTAATTTATGTCAATGTTATAATACCATTACAGTTACTCTTATCACAATCATAATTTCTTGCATTAAACGAATTGTCTTTTTGTGCTCCTTTGCTTACACTCTGTCTGGTTTGAGGTGCATGTACTTCAGGCAGCTTCACTCATACCATTACCCCGCTGTTGTTCGCTCTGTGGCCTCTGCTGTTGTTTTTAAAAGTGCTTTGTAGTTACATATTTTTTTAATGACTGTTATTGACATTACTGTTACTGAGGTTCTTTATGCACATCTAAAGTGCTTTAAAGATAATTGCTAATGAAATTATCACCTGCCATAGTCGTCTGTGACACTATGAAATTCACTGCCCAAAATTTACCTGCATTTGGTACCTGTCAGGTGTTTATATCAGACCCTGTTTTCTTCAGTTCACAAAACACAACAGGAATTATTTTCCACAAATATAATCTGAACTTCTTTATGAGATATTGAGTAAAAGTGTTTTAGTGAATTGCAATGTAGAAATTAATTTAAGCATTTTTAAGTATGTTCCTCACCTCAGTCTCTCCAGTTTACAGTGTGAATTATCCAATATGTTACATAAGTGTTTCACTCCTTTGTTTTCAATTTTATTCCCACTGAGGTCCAGCTCTCTCAGGTGTGAAAGGTTTGAACACAGAGCTGTAGTCAGGATGAGACACTGTTTCTCTGTAATACTGCATCCACACAGACTGAAGACAGAAAAAGGAAAGACAGTGAATCATATTCATGTTAAGTTTATGTGCAAGTTAAATGCATCATGACTAAATGTCATATAGCACCTTAATATACCAGCGGACGCATGGAAAATTTATTTTAGAACCAATAACCAGTTCCTAGCCAGGATTTAAGGATACTAGATTCAACCCAAGTTTAGACAATCATCACTCAGTCAATAAAAAAAAAAAAAAAAAACACTAAGTGTTTCCAGCTTGCATTGTGAACTGCCCAACAGAACAGCAAGGTTTTCAGCTCCAGAGTCTCCTAGTTGATTCTCACTGAGGTCCAGCTCTCTCAGGTGTGATGGGTTTGATTTCAGAGATGAAGTCAGGATGAGACACTGTTTCTCAGATCTATGAAAATCTTTTTTTTTTTTTTTTTTTTTTTGCCTGCCTGTAATTTGTCTTTTGAAAAGTCACACTTGAAATTCTCTTCAAACAGCATTAAATCTATGAAGCAATACTTTTATTTCAGATGAATTCACTTCACGTCAATTTTAAGATGTTTAAGGTTCTTCCATGTATTTAGGTCTGCTGTTCTCAGCCACATGTAGTAAGGTTTCCTAGATTGGTTAACATGAACTAATGATGAACAATTATTCTACAGCATTTTTTAAATGAAAAGTTATCTCTCTTAAAATTATGCACTGTGAACTAACATGAACAAAGAGCAAGAAACAAAGATTACTCTGGTCAAGTGTTCATTCATAGTTACTGACCCAAGATCAAAATGACTTGGCCTAATGTTTAAAAGCTAAACTTCATTTTTTTTTTTTTTAATTATTTGTGTGTTTTAAAGGCCTGTTTAATTTTAATACTACTACACTGAAGCCTCTGGCTCAAACTAGAGTTGTCAAAAGGTACCGGGTTCGGTACTTTCGGTACTGAAATTTTAAAAACGTCCATTTCCCACTCACATTTGAGTGCTGTTGAGCAGATTTTTAAACATCGCTGATTGGCCATAGTGTTCACGCCCTCAACAGACATGACTGTGATTGGCTACAATGATAAGGCACTTCACGCTCCTCACCGAGCGCTCACACATAAGCATAACAAGAGCGTTTTAAAGCGTGTGTCAGCGGATCCCTAATACATCTGCATATAGACTGATCCGCCAACAGATGTGGCTTTCAAACGCTTCCGTTGTGCTTATATGTCAGAACACGACAACCTTCTCCTGTGATATCACTGTTATTCAGACTGTGTTAGGGAGAAAAATGTAAGTAAGCACTCTCCAGTAAAAGACACATAGAACACGCCCAGCAGCAAGTTCACAAGTATTAAGAGGTGCCATCATAATGATAAAACTTACATCAGTTTGTTGAGTTGACAGTGTTTATCCTGCAGTAGAGCAGCGATCTGATTCACTTGGGTGTCTCCTAGTTCACGTTTACTCAGTTTCAGCTCTCTCAGGAGTAATGGGTTTTTAGTGTGAAGAACTTCATTTAGATATTTACAGGCTTCTTCTGCAGCAGGACTCAAAAACCTGCAGAAAATAAGATGAAACAATATTCAATTAAATTCCTAATAAACTTGATCGAATAAAAAAATAGCCTCTGATTCTGCATGTGAAATGATTTATTTTATATTTGTGAAATAATATTTAAATAAATGATTTGCTTGCAATTCATATTGTATTATTTCATCACGTCTCACCTCAGTGTCTTCAGTTGACAATTTGGATTCTGTAGTAAATCACTGAGCTCCTTCACTCCTGATTGTCCAGGATCATTTCCTGTGAGATCCAGCTCTATCAGGTGTGAAGGGTTTGATCTCAGAGCTGAAGCCAGAGCTTTATAACCTTCTTCAGTGATACTGCAGTCTGACAGTCTAGAAATGGAATGCAAATGTAAAATTTATCTGAATAATCAGTTACTCCACAATTTTTTTTTAAACAAAATGAATCCATACAAAAATAGATGGCTGAATATGGAGGCAAACCATAGGCCTAGTGACTTTGAATGTGTTACATATTAATTCACCTAAGTTTCTCTAGTTTGCAGTTCTCTTTCAGTGCATTAGACAGCAGCTTCACTGAATCCTTTAGATTATTATTGCTCAGGTCAAGATCCTTCAGACTGCTGGAGTCTGAACTGAGAACTGAAGTAAGAGCGGAACAACCTTCCTCAGTTAGATCACAGTTACTGAGCCTGAAAATAATACAGAAATGTAAATACTGTTATCAATTATGTCATATTCCTGTGATTGCTGTGATGTTGAGTGTAGCTGACAGGGAAATGTACTCACTTGAGTATTTTCAGCTCACACACAGAATTCTTCAGTCCATCACAGATCTCTTTGACTCCTGAGTCCAGCAGACGGCTGTTTTTCAGGTCCATCTCTTTCAGGATGGGTTTAGAGGAGAGAACAGTAGCTAGAACTTGGCAGCTTTTCTCCATCAGATTACAATTATTCAACCTAAAAACAAACAAACAAAAACATTTTTTTATCTTATTTTACTTCAGGAAAATTTACTTTAAAAATATTTAACACTCATCAGATCAACAGATCTCCATATCTGCTAATGCACTTAACTGACAATCATTAGTAGTAATTAAACAGAGAAGACATAATGTATAAATGTTCACTCACTTCATTATTTCCACCTTGCTATGAGAGTCCATCAAAAGAGCAGAGAGCTTCTCCCAACACAGGTCTCCTAATTTATCTTCACTCAGGTCCAGTTCTTTCAGTAGTAATGGACTTGTAGCCAAAACTTTAGTGAGATGATCACATGCTTCCTGTGCAGCAGGACTTTTCAAAAATCTACAGGAAGTAGAAGAGAATTTTAGATTATTATTATAGGCCCAAATCAGAAAACAGAACATTTCTACTTAGTATATATTTAGTGTCTTAGAGCAAGGTTTGCAGTTTTATTTTCTAGGTTTTCAGATAAGCTCAGTCTACAAAAACATACAAACTTACATTCAATATTTTGTTAGCTTCTGTTTTTCTTCACTCCCTACATCTGATAATCACATGCAAATGCTTTTGATTCACACAAGCAAACACACACACTTTGTGTTTCCATGTTTTATGGGGACATTCCATAGGCATCATGGTTTTTATACTGTACAAACCATATTTTTCTATTGCCCTACACCTACCCTACACCTAAACCTAGCCCTCACAGGAGACTGTGCACAATTTTACTTTCTCATTTCGCATTTACTTTCAAAAAACCTGTTTCCTCATGGGGACCTAAAAAATGTCCCCACAAGGTCTAAATTTACTGGAATTACTATCCTCGTGGGGACATTTGGTCCTCGTAACGTGATAAATACCAGATACACATATACACGCACACACACACACACACCAGTTTTATGTTTGTATGTTTTGTGTGGTACAACTGCTGGTAACTGATCTGCAAGGCTGTTAATACAACATGTTTATGGTTACATAAAAACATGTACCTATCAATGTTAATATTGCATGTTATATGCTATGCTTGATTTAAAGATGATTAATTAAACACTAGATCAAAACAAGATATAGTTGACTGATCATTGATGTTTGAAGCATGATTGAAGAGCAGTTACTAATTAAAGTATTCACAGTTTTTAAATTACCTGATGTTTTTTAATTTACAGCGCTTATTCTGTAGTAAACTATTAAGCTCCTTCACTCCTGATTGTCCAGGATCATTTCCTGTGAGATTCAGCTCTAACAGGTGTGAAGGGTTTGATCTCAGAGCTGAAGCCAGAGCTTTATAACCTTCTTCAGTGATCCTGCAGTCTGAAAGCCTAATAAAAAGAAGAAAAAGAAAAAAAAAAGTAGTTGTTGTTGTTAATAGTAGTTGTTATACTTAACTCAGCTAAGTTCAGTTTATTCTTTGTTAGATCAACAACATCTGACAAACTACTTGGAACATCATAATATAATTCTCTTTTACTTAACTTACATTTAGTTACAGTTTATAGTACTATACAAGTACTGAAATTTCAGCCTTAGTAGTCTTATTTTTTCAGTTAACATAATCAAATTTACAAATGTACATTAATATGCTAAAATGTAGAATTCGAAATACTCACTTCAGTTTTCCCATTTTGCATTGTGTATTTTTCAACAGAAGACAGATCTTCTCAATTCCTGAGTTCTGTAGTTTATTCCCACTCAGATCCAGCTCCATCAGGTTTGAAGGATTTGAATAAAATGCTGACGTCAGAGCAGCACAACCTTCTGCTGTAATACTGTTATTATTCAGCCTGCAGAGAAAATAAAACAAAGACAGGAAACATTCTTCAGTTTATCTCATAACCTTACTTACTGAAAAACACTAATCATTTTAATAAAAAAAAAAATTAAATAAAAAAAAAATATTGAAAATATAACATCAAATTAATGTTATATATGGAAGATATTTTACATATAAAAGTATAAAATAAAACAAAATACTTACTTAAGAGCTTTGAGTTTACAGTGTTTATCCTGCAGTAGAGCAGTGATCTGATTCACTCGTGTGTCTCCTAGTTCACGTTCACTTAGATTCAACTCTCTCAGTAGTAACGGGTTTTTACCCACAATTCCAGTCAGATACTGACAGGCTTCATTTGCAGCAGGACTCAAAAACCTGCAGAGGAGAAGATGAAGTAGGACTCAATTAAATTACCTCACCATTTAAGATGTAATTGAAAGAAAAGTCAATATTGTTAAAAAATCATTTTTTGAAATCTTGAGATCACTAACTTTAGTACAACAATGGCATATTTTCTCACTTAAACAATACTGTTTTTTTTTTTTTATAAGTAAATTACCTATATAGGATTAATTTTTGATTATAATTAATCACATCTCACCTCAGTCTCTTCAGTTGAGATTTTGGATCCTGTAGTAAATCATTAAGCTGCTTCACTCCTGATTGTCCAGGATCATTTCCTGAGAGATCCAGCTCTATCAGGTGTGAAGGGTTTGATCTCAGAGCTGAAGCCAGAGCTTTATAACCTTCTTCAGTGATACTGCAGTCTGAAAGTCTAGAGAAAATAAATACATAATAAATATATTACACAATACATAACTACATTTATTACACAATATCCACATAAGTCTACAAATACATTTTTCCTCTTTTTATGAGTAACACTAAGAAAAACAATTCATTGGCTGAAAGAAGCATCTATTTCGTATGTTAAATATAAAAATGTCGTGAAGTAAAAAGAATGTTAATAATTCAAATAATTAAAATCTAATAAACATTTAATAACCTTTTTACCTGAGTTTCTGCAGTGTGCAGTTTGTATTTTCTAATCCGTTCTGGAGTTTCTTCACTCCTGAATCCTGCAGATTATTGTTGCTCATGTCAAGCTCTTTCAGACTGGGGTTTGATATCAGGACTGTAGCGAGAGCTGAACAGCTTCTCTCTGTTAGACCACAATCATGCAACCTAAAATATTGAACAGAAGATAAAATTTATAAAGTACTTAATGCTTATACTAGGTATAAAACAATGTATGGTTCATCTGATTGCTTATGATATTTTAAAATTTACAGTTAAAAAAGAGGTTTCATTTTCATTTTTCAGATTTCATTTGCTAAGCGAAAACGTGTATACAGTACAAGTCATGCCAACACTGAAATACAATATTTAAAAATCACCACACATTATATTTATAAAAAAAATAATTTAAACCATTTCAAAAATTAAGGTGGTGTAAAAATTACATTTCAGCTTCAATAATTTTTCCAATTAAAATGTTTCATGATAATTAATCTAACCAAATGGACATTATTAATCCAATTTAAATCTAGCATGCAGCAATATACTCTAATATGCAGAATTGTAGATACATAAAATTACACACATCAGTTTCTCTAATCTGAATTGTGTATTTTTCAACAGAGGACAGATTTTCTCAATTTCTGAGTTATGCAGTTTATTTCCACTCAGATCCAGTTCTGTCAGGTTTGATGGATTTGAATTAAATGCTGAAGTCAGAGCAGCACAACCTTCTGCTGTAATTCTGTTATTATTCAGTCTGCAGAGAAAGAAAATAATCACAAGAAACATTCTTCAGTTTCTCTCAAAACCTTCTTTAATGAACAACAATAATATTCTTAGTCCAAACCATTTAAAGTTATTGTAAAGTATTAAACCATGTAAAATACTCACATCAATGTGTTAAGTTTACAGTGTTTATCCTGCAGTAGAGCAGCGATCTGATTCACTCGTGTGTCTCCTAGTTCACATCCACTCAGATTCAGATCTCTCAGGAGTAACGGGTTTTTACCCACAATTCCAGTCACAAACTGACAGGCTTCATCTGCAACAGGACTCAAAAACCTGCAGAAGACAGAATATGATACAGGAAATCAGTAGACAGTTTTTGTTTATCTTGAAATCACTTTAACGCTGATGCAACAACAAATTGTGCAGAATATTGCATTAGTGAAATGGCATTTGTTAATAATTTGCCTGCATATAATTTATTTTGTATTATTTAATTATGTCTCACCTCAGTGTCTTCAGCTGACAGTTTGGATCCTGTAGTAAATCATTGAGCTCCTTCACTCCTGATTGTCCAGGATCATTTCCTGTGAGATCCAGCTCTATCAGGTGCGAAGGGTTTGATCTCAGAGCTGAAGCCAGAGCTTTATAACCTTCTTCAGTGATACTGCAGTCTGAAAGTCTGCAGAAAAGAGGTTTAAAATAAAATAAAAAAAGTCTTATATCATAAAATCATCAAATGTATTTTCACTTAAAAGTAATGAGAAATGCATTGTTTAACAGAGGCATGTTTTTTTCCCATTTCTTTCTGTTTCTATAGTAATTTTAACTTTGATCAAAAGATTATATTGTGATTAAAATCAAACCATGGTTCACTAAACTCACCTGAGTTTTTCCAGTTTGCAGTTTGCATTTTCTAATCCGTTCTGGAGTTTGTTCAGTCCTGAATCCTGCAGATTATTGTTGCTCATGTCAAGCTCTTTCAGACTGGGGTTTGATCTCAGGACTGTAGCGAGAGCTGAACAGCTTCCCTCTGTTAGACCACAATCACGCAGCCTAAAAGAGAATTTACAAACACAAAATACCTGGTACCAACATTCAGTCTCTGAGAAGTCAATCACTGGAAAATACTGTTTTGTCACCTGGTTTAAGATCAATCTACAATAGTAAATGAACACAACACTCACTGAAGAGCTTTGAGTTTACAGTGTTTATCCTGCAGTAGAAGAGCGATCTGATTCACTCGTGTGTCTCCTAGTTTTTGTCCACTCAGATTCAGCTCTCTCAAGAGTAACGGGTTTTTACCCACAATTCCAGTCACATACTGACAGGCTTCTTCTGCAGCAGGACTCAAAAACCTAGACACAGGAGAAGTACACTGACATTACATACTATATAATTGTTTGTAATCTCAGTCATTTCAAAGCTTTTATAAATGTCTTTTTGATGGTTTAATTTTCTTCCAGCTACAAACTTTTAAAAACACTTACCTTGTTTTCAGTGTTTCTGATGAAAACCATCCCTTTAGTGGGTTTTGTGAGTCACTGAGTTGCTTCACTCCTGATTGTCCAGGATCATTTCCTGTGAGATCCAGCTCTATCAGGCTTAAGTTTGATTTTAGAGCTAAAGCCAGAGCTTTATAACCTTCTTCTGTGATACTGCAGTTTGAAAGTCTACAAAACAAAAAAGCTTAAATTTAAGTACATTTTAGCATTTAAATTTAACATTGTGTTTCAAATTAATTAACTGCTGCACAATATGCTGAGTCACAATATATAACTAGACCACACCAGAGCTTAATACATTATCAGATATGATATTAAAAAAAAAAAAAAAAAACAGACATGCAAGCAAACCACTTCAGTTTTTATTCCGTCATAAATGCATGCATCAACTATTTATGAACTATTACGTGATGGATTATTACATAAACTAAATCAGAATGATCAGTGCCGTTTAAAATGTGTATCAAATGAAATCTTTACTAATTGGCTGTTTTATGTTTTGAGTGGTTTACAGTTTTAATTTGTTTTTCTTCCCAGTAGACATGTGTTGATATCAAACTCTCAAGCTATTATTGTGACATGCAATTTTATTACATTGTTATCAGTGTTTAAATAAATTTCTAACATTTATAATTTGTTTAAAAGCAATTCTCAAACTAGACTTTACACAGACTTTAAGTTTTTACGTATTACGTATTTGGTGCTGTGATAATTAAATAATTAAACAATTTCAGGTGATTACCAGGGCAACAGCTGCATTTATATCTAGGGTTGGGTACCGAAACCCGGTGCCAATACGGCACTGGTACCCATGTGACCGGTATGTACCGGACCGAATCAGAACGCAAATTTCGGTGCCTCATTTCGGTGCCACTTAAATGCCTGAACTGTCGATTGAAGTATTTGTCTTCTGGTGCGATGACACGGATGTAAAAGCATTGATTCATCAACATGCATGATTGCTAGTTAAATTTAAATACTGCATTCATGGGGTGTCAGAATGATCAGAAAATGTATTTACTGAATGAGAAAACTCACGTGAACGTCGGAAAGCTTTGATGATAGAAATCCAAGACATCTTTGTAGTTACTATCCGTTTTCACATTTCAAATTAAAAGCACAAATCGTCTGGAAATGAGACCATCCGAGAAGCGTGTGAATGCTGCAACTATCGTTACACTTGCTCTGACTGCAGCAGGTGGTTTGCCGTTAGCTTAGCGAGCTACATTAAACGCGTCTAACTTAAAATGACAAAAACTAAACATTTTAAAGTGTGGCTATATTTCACGAGAAATGATTCAGACACCGCGACGTGCAGCAAATGTTTTACAGCAGTTGCGTGTGAAGGGGAAAATGCGTCAAACCTAATGAAACATTTGATGGTATGTGGAATAAACTTGAAAGCAGAGGGATGCACCGTGTTTGACAGTTTGCACACATCAGCTGGAGAGGTCGTATTTTGCTAGAGACGGCAAATATGTGATGCGATCTAGGAAAACCCAACATATGGTGAAATTTGACCTTTTTTTAGGTTTTGACACCATATGAAAGCTGAGTTCAGGCCCCTTTCCAAAACTTTTATTTTTTACATAACCTACGTTATGGCTATCTTAGGTTGGCTGACAGCGATGATTTTCAGGAATGGGATTTTGAGAAAAACGGCTTTAAAGTGAGACGGCTTTCACTTTCACTTTACGGGTTTAACGAGAGCTGTCTGTCAAGTTAGGAGCGCTACTGCATCATTACACAAACAGACTAACGTTTGTTTTCCGTTGATCACCCATTTTACGTTTAGTAAATAATGCAGCACCTTGTAGGAAAAGCGAGCGCAGCGCAACTGTTCGCGCACTGTGATAAAACAGACTGTCATCGGACGACTCCTCTTTAGTAACTTCATCATCCAATCCTTCATCTCTGGATGTGAAATAGCCTGTAACATCATTTAGGGCACTGACATCACCAAAACTGAGCAGATTGAGACAAGTAAGATCGGTTAAGTGAGCAGCTGCAGTACTTTAGACGGCGTTGTTGTGCTCCGCCATCTCACGATATTAAAATAAATAAATAAATACATACATACATACATAAATAACTTTGCTTGCCGTACTTTACACAGGACTGGTGGAGAATGTGAACTGATACGCCTTTACTAAATATGTTAGGTGGTTTATTTTGATAGGTTAGCTGTTTTTGTGGTGTTAAGGGAAAGCACCTCCGCAGCACGTTCTTAACATAGGAGAAACACAGTCATTTCTGCTTGCTTCAATAAATGTCTATTTTTCTGCACTAAACAAGTGAATTTCAAAGAGATATTTTCAGAGATGATAGACAAGATGTTATAGAATAATAATTTAATGAAAAACGAATTTCCTGAAAACGTCCCACCGCCACATCCGACGGGTTTTCCCAGATCTCATCACATATAGTCATATTTCTGCACAAGAATTGCTGAAATTTTAAGATTTTAAATTATTGTAGTTGGGTAAGGTGGTTTAGGTTTTATTGTTTTGCATTAACTTAATAATGTATAGTACTTCTTTTTTTTTTTTTTTTACTTTTAATACATTGTTCAATTTAAAGAACTTTTTTGTCCAATAAAAATATATTCTTGTGTCATCCACCACTTTGTGGCTTTTTTAAAAGTATCGGTTCAGGCACCGTTTTGGCACCGGTACCGTTTTAAAAGTATCGATTTGGCACCGGTATCGAAAAAACCCCAAAGATACCCAACCCTATTTATATCTTATACAAACAAACAAACAAACAAATGTTTAAGACTAACTAGATATTTTAATAAGTATGGAATATAGAGAAACAGGTGCTAACTACAGGTTGCGTATAACCAACTTCTACATCATTAAGAAAGATATGTATCACAATAAACACACTTTTGTGTACGTTTAAAGGGGGGAGAGGGTGAGGTTCTAATGCTATTTCATGCATTCTGAGTTATTTACACTGTTAAAAAGTTGGATTCTCATGTTCAAAAAATTATCAAGTTTTAAAAAAATAATTTGGATGTATGATGGAGTATTTTTGTGCCAAATATACTCCTTCAGGGCCCGTATACATTTCGGAAAGTTTATTGCAAGAATATCTCTTCGTGAAGGGTGGATTTCCTTGTATGGCCACTTCGGGAAGAGTGCGTGAACGCACACAGCAAGAGCGCACCCATCAATTATTATAATCCAGGTTACCTTCTATTAATTAACATGCATGTCTCCAGGACATTGTGTATGAGTATTGCAGTCTTGTATAGTGTCATTTGTATTGTATACTGTTTTAGGCATGCTTTATGATTGAACCCCCAGAAAATGCAATCTTATTGATATCATGCTTCCTATGAAATTAAACCTCATTTAATGCCCGACACAGTGGTATACAGATCTGCATTTTCTGCTCTTCTACTTCTTCTCTGGTTGCTGCTTGTGTGGGACTTACTAAATCCCAGGGCTGGCTCAGCCATGACTGGCAGGCCTTAACAACAGCCATGTCTTCAATTCCTATCTGGGAGAAAACTCTTCCAACCACCACCAAGTTGGAAAAACACTTTTGGAGTTTGTCACTGTTCAAACTGGAAAGAACCGGATTGCAATTCCAACACCATTAAGATATTAATCTATTAGACTCATTCAACGGCCAAGGCAGAGGCAAACGAAAGTCAAATGAAACAGAGGTTTAGTATAAGATGTAGACTGAAGGTTTCACTCAGGTGGTTATGAGACTCCGTTTCATAGCTTCATCCCCGGATTCATTTATTCAGTCTCATTTGCTCTTCCCCCATGTATGTGTGATTGTATGTTTATTTGCTAAGACTAGTTATGTGTTAATGTTTAGTTAATAAAACGTTTGTGCACAAATTACATGAGTTTCTGATTCTGTCACTGCTTGTGAATTAATTGTCCCTTTTACAATTCTGATGTAGCTAGACGCTCTAATGCAATAGTTCTTTAAGAACATTATTTTCTGTGACCACAAAAATATAATTTTTTAGAGTTGATATGAAATTACACTGAATGCTCCCTGGACGAACAGATTAGTTGATGGAAATATTAATTCTGCTACAGTTACTACTGACAGTTGATATAAATATTTGCAACTAATTATAATTAACTGCAATTATTTATACACTTTTAATTTGCTTAAAAGTTACACTGTTAATTTCCAATTCTGTTATTTTTTATTACATTTTTAAAAAATTCTTTAAGTGTTTCTTTTAGTTTTAACTTACAGTTTTTTCACCTCTGTAGGGAACCAGATTCAATAAACATATATTATTTCTATAAATGTTGTGGTGTTGAGTGTAGCTGATGAAATGTACTCACTTCAGTATCTTCAGCTGAGACTTCTGGAGTCCCTCACAGATTTTTTTGACTCCTGAGTCCAGCAGACGACTGTTGTTCAGGTCCATCTCTTTCAGGATGGTTTTGGAGGAGAGAACAGTAGCTAGAACTGAACAGTGTTTTCCTGTCAGCTTACAATTATTCAGCCTGAACACAAAACGTATTATTTATCATTCACATATTCAACACACATCAAATCCACAGTTCTTCATATCTGCTCACAAGTGTCTGACAGTCCTTTATATTAAACAAAACAAAAGTTATATAGTATAAATAATGTTTACTCACTTCATTTTCTCCACTTTGTTATGAGAGTCCATCAAAAAAGCAGATAGTTTTTCTCCATCCAGGTCTCCTAATTTATCTTCACTCAGATCCAGTTCTGTTAGTACGAATGGATTTGTATCCAGAACTTGACTCAGATAGTCACACGCATCCTGTGCAGCTGAACCTTTTTTCAAAAACCTACAGGAAGCAGAAAATTTAGATGATCTAATCTTGTTAGCCTAATTTTAAGCCTTTTGCAGCTCCCATCATCCTTATGGATCCAGTGTAGCATTAAAGTACACTAAAGAATAGAATGTGTTAGTTATAATTATGACAGTTTTGCTTAACAACAATTCAGTAAATTCCTTTTTATGTAATTCAAATTCTGCATTCGCTTCATTTGTCACATTAACTTAGTTGCACACATCTGAATGTGTCTGTGGCTTATTTTGAAATACTGAAAGGCTTTTATTACCTGATATTCTTTAATTTACAGCATCCACCCCGCAGTAAATTAATGAGCTCCTTCACTCCCGATTTTCCAGGATCATTTCCTATGAGATCCAGCTCTGTCAGGTGTGAGTTCGATTTCAGAGATGAAGTCAGAGTTTTATAACCTTTTTCAGTGATACTGCAGTCTGAAAGCCTAAATATACAAAAAAAAAAAAAGCTGTTAAGTACTACACCCAGTGCATTAAAAGCATCTGCTTCATTTGAGTTTCATACAATACTTAAAGTTCTCTTTAAACACACACACAAAATTAGTTTCCATAGCCATCTTTTTTTTTTTGTTAATCTAATTAAGTGGACATTTATAAATGTATATTATCATGAAGAAATGTAGATAAATAAAATACACACTTCAGTTTCTTCAAGCTACATTGTGGATGCCCTAACAGATCACAGATCATCTTGATTCCAGTGTTTCCTAGTTTATTCCCACTCAGATCCAGCTCTATCAGGTTTGAAGGATTTGAAATGAACACTGAATTCAGAGCAGCAAAACCTTTTTCTGTAATACTGTTGTTATTTAGCCTGCAGAGAAGGAAAACAAAGACAGGAAAAATTATTTGGAATATTTTAGCCATAACACACAACTTTATTAACAGCAGGGCTCAACGCTAAGGATTTTTTTCTACTGGCCCGGTCCTACCACAAAAACAAAAAAAACAAAAACAAAAACAAAGTTGTTGTTATCATTGTTTTTGACTCATGTTATGTTTTATTTTAATAAATAAGCTTATATGACACCGAAATTTTACATACCAAATACAATTCTACAATTCTCGATTCCAATTTCAATACTGCACCTGTCTTTGCCAGCAGGCGGTGCTTATGGAATGAGAGTGATATTACGTTTCTATAGTTACCGCTGTAAACAAAGTTGAGCTGTGCTTATGAACACTACTTGAAATACATCATACTCGGGCAAATGAAAAGAAAACGCCATGTAAACTTTTTTTTTTTTTTTTTTTAAACAGTTCTCCTCACAGATGCATTCACATAAACCACAGTTTCAGTATTTAGGATAATATTTCCAATATTTCGCACATTGTGCATCTTGCTCTGCCTGCTACAGTATTTTTTTTTTTCTCTTTGCGTTCGTCTTTAGCATCTCTGGCGTTTCTTAACGGATGTCTAAAGAGTTCGTAATATTTCCACACACATGACATTTGAGTGCAAGCCCAGAACAAGAGATCGGTTGAAATATGTCCGGTCGATCGGTGCATCTGTCTCCACTGTCTAAATTAATTATGTATTGATCATTGTTAAAGCTACAAAGCTAAAACTTTTGTAGGCTATTTGTCCGTCAGAGACGCGTCTCTCTGTGATCGCTTAAAATGTTAAATTGTCAAGGTTAAAAAACATGTGCAACCCGATCGGGCCAGTAACATATTCGTCTTTCACGCTGGCCCCGGGCCGTCGGGCACTCCTTATTGTCAAGCCCTGAACAGAAATGTTTTTAAAGCCAAAGACACTGGGTCTCCCTTCTGACACAACATGCATTTTAATGCCACAGCAAACCTAGCCTAATATAAGTTAAAACTTCTTAAGCAATTAAGTAAACAATCTGTGATAAACGCAAAATCAAATTACAAGCAATAAGACAAATAAACACAGCAAGACACAAGTTATTTTTTTTCCCATGTAGCCTATTATTCAAGTTCAAAATACTACAAAAAAAAGGCATCATTAAATATGAAATTAAATAAAACTGTGAGGACTGCATAAATTAAATATGTGAAAGTTTTTCAGTCAAGAGCAGCAGGTATATTAGGTTGCTGTCACTTTAATACTGAACGCACAGATTTAATTTATTGATACAAATCTGATTTTCTCCCAACTGTTTATGCTCACTTTAAACATATCTGACTGTGTTCACCTGAATACACGCCAAGTCAGGCATTTTGATACATGATGTGTAATATGTAAATATAGTGTATTGTTGTATTGTACATGCTTTAGGCGTGTGTGCACACCGGGCCACCTGAAAGCTTGTGAACACAGTAAGGATGTAACGATTACCGGTTTGACGATAAATCATGATCAAATTCCCCACGGTTAGTATTAACGTTTCGTATTTTAATCATCATTAAAACTGTATTTGATTATCGTGATTTGAACAACTGATGATAACGGAAAAAAACAAGATAATCATGAGATGCTTCCACATAGACTGTGAACATTTGCACATTTTTTTTATTTTATTATTTTATTTTTTTAATCAACCAGTCTGGCGAATCATTTCAGTTTTGCAAAGCGAAAACAGGCTGTCCAATAAGATCTGAACATTACATCACTTGGCCAGAGAAACTGCTGTAGCAAAAAAAGGCAGTGTAAACAAACACAAAAGAAGAGTATTCAGAGAGTGAAAAGAATGCGTTCTTGTTATCATTGTATCTGAGAACAGATGGTTTTTCCTTACGTCCTTAATGCAATTTCTATTAATTCTTCACTGAATTATGTTAAATGGAGGAGATCACTGTCCGTTTTCTTCCACGTGCATGAGTGTTATAGTCAGTGTTCACTCTCTAGATCTTCCATATTAAAAAAACTCAATATCGTATTATCAGAGACGCATCGCCTTCGATGATGAACGCGATATTGCATAGCTTGTCAGTGAACTACGACTGTGTGTAGTAAATGTCGCTCCATCTGACAGCAGGTGATGAAGATTTACAACTAATCACGGAACGGGCATTACTGACAAAATGTGCATGATAATCACATCTGATTATTTGCACAGCCCTACTGTAAAATATAAAGCAATGTCAATACTCACGTCAGTATGTTGA
This sequence comes from Cirrhinus mrigala, assembly GCA_036247105.1. Lineage (NCBI taxonomy): Eukaryota > Metazoa > Chordata > Actinopteri > Cypriniformes > Cyprinidae > Cirrhinus > Cirrhinus mrigala. Next base: position 30,493,848 of record CM070028.1, read on the forward strand.
ATTTACAGTGTTTATCCCGCAGTAGAGCAGCGATCTGATTCACTCGTGTGTCTCCTAGTTCACACTGACTCAGATTCAGCTCTCTCAGGAGTAACGGGTTTTTACCCACAATTCCAGTTATAAACCGACAGGCTTCATCTGCATCAGGATCCAAAAACCTGCAGAAGAGAAGATGATATAAGAAATCAGTAGACAGTTTTTGTTTATCTTGATGTAACATTGTAATGACTGATTGGATGCAGTATTGGCTTTGTTTGTTAACCAGTTAGCATATACAATTTAGATGTCTGAAAACTGCCAAATTGACCCCAAACCAGCCCAAATTTTGTCCACCCGCCCAAGCCAATTTTTTAAATCGCAAAATCAAAACTGCCCAATCTGGCAACACTGACTATGAGATGAACAGAATAAACTTTATTGTTACCCACATTATATTAATAAAACACATCAGAATATAGCTGAAAAGATCATTATTGCTGATTCCATAGATGTTAGTGTGTATTTTACAAACTACAATTGTCTTGCTTGAACTTATGTATATCTAAATGTCTGAAGCTTAAAATAAATATTACATGAAAATACTGCATAGTTGTGATACATATGCCAAGCAGAGAGAAAAATTTGTCATTGGCGGATTACACTGAGAGTGATCTATTGCAATTTGTAGCTGTAATTCCCACTCCTGTCCAGTTGGTGGCGAGTGCGCATCACATGATAAAGACAACAAATGTATGCGTTTGCAAATGTCCTTAATCCTTAATTTATTGTACTGTAGAGAACAGCACAAAAAGCAAACAACAACAAAAATAATTATTCTGCCCCAGCATCCTGTCTTTAGTTTGTGACAGGCCAACGAACCTCCTCAACATCACAGACTAAATTGGCCCTGGACAGGCAGTGGGGGTAAAATCCTCTTGCATGCCTGATCCAACCCTGGCACACAACAACTAAAACATATGAGACTACTTGTTCTTATGCCCTTGCCCTTCCTATTTCTCTTCCATGTTACAGTTTTTTTCAGTTGCTAACATCCTTTTGTCCTATCTGTAGTCACATTTTCAAAACTCTAAACACAATAAGCACAACATCTGTCTGTTTTGACCATATCATTAACACAATTTGTGTTATTTTCACACAATATGCAGTCAATTACCACATTTCTAAAATGCATACATTTTCTTTTCATACAAGCTTACCCAAAACCAAAATCATGGATCTTTTTAGTCTTATTTGTAAATGCTTAAACACAGCATGTCAGAAATGAAGATCTAATGTTCCAAACCTTAAATACAGTATAAAGCTTCTACTTCTGCAACAAGAGTAAACAGGTGTTGAAACTCTTTCCATTACATCAACATAAATAGACCTCTTTGAATTGGTTTTGTGGATGCAGAACAACACAAAGAATCAAGGAGAGAAAAATAATGTCTGGGAGAGGGATAGAAATAGTTGTAGAAGGTAGAGGAGTAGTTGGATCAGAAAAGGGGAGAAGAAAAGGTAGGGGAGAGGAGTAAGAATGTGTGCTGGACTGTGCATTTTTATGTTTGTTTTTCCCCCTTACACATGTGGAACCTAAGAAAGCTTATGTCTGCCATTGAATATAAAGGGTACAGGGTAATTGTGACATTTTTATCTCACAATTCTGATAAAGTCTGAATTGCAAGATGTAAACTTGGAATTCCAAGAATATACGTCCGAATTGTGAGATGAAAATGGTTATAAATATTATATTTTCTTTTTTATTCTGTGATGGAAACAAGCTTGCATAGTAACCAAAGGCCACGTATGTTGATCACTGGCATCAGCTATCATAGGGCATCATCCACATCCAACCCTGATCCACTGGAAAGCAATTGCAATCAATGTTCCAATCGAATTTCTGCATAGAGGACCCTATTTTTTTCTTTTATACATTCTATAAAGTAATGATGACTCATTCAGTTTTAGATAGTATATTGCCAAGTAAGAACACATTCAACACCTAAAAATGTAAAATGGGTTTCTGTTTAGGGTAAAATCAAATTACAAAAACAAACAAAAATAAATGAAAAAAAAAAAAACAAAACAAAAAACACACAAACAAACAAAAGATTTAAATATTGTCTGTTATATTTGGGTAGAACTGAAACATGACAATCAATGCAGTTTTTGTAAAGTCAACTGTTAGTATTTTGACAGTCACTGTGCTATGATTGATTATATGTTTCTGTGGATAGAAACTAGTGGTAATGTTTTGACCGAATGACTCATTTTTAATCGGGTTTGCTGTGTTTTGATAGAGTTTGTATTTATCTAACAAAATATGGTTTTGATCAGAAAACGAACAATTTGGCTAATTGTGTGATATAGGTGTTGCTGTGTTAAGAGTTTAGAAAAAGTACTTCAAGTACTGATAAATGCTTGTTAGCAATTGAAAAAAAAAAAAAAAAAAAAAAAAAAAACTGTACTGTTGCCATCCTCCTCCTTCTCCTCCTCGTCCCCTTTCACCTCCTACTCTTCCTCTTCAAATTGACACATTATTGTATGCGGGATATTGAATATTAAAAAAGACTGGATAGGATTCACAGTTACACTTTTACTAGTGGTCTGACAAAAAAAATATCAAGATAAAAAATAATAATAATAAATAAAATGAAAATACATTACAAAGTCATTGTGAAATAGAAAATTGTAAATTAGTCTTGTGTTGTCCTCTGTCTATATATGCTTTCCAATCGAAGGTTCATTCATAATTGTGTTCTAATTGAGCTCAAACTTTGCAGACTTGAGTGAACAATAGTGGTTGAGTGGTTATAGTGTTTTAGCAATCGAGAAAAACTGTAATACAAATAATATAATATTATAGAAAAATATTAGAAATTACTTAATGTTCTTTATGGCTCTAACAAAAGTGTTTTGAGAATTTCACTTCTGATCTGAGAAATGCACCAAATTGTAAGTTGACTTTGGCCCTTTTATCTCCATCAAAACACCTAGTGTTTCCACTTGGGTAATTGTGTGCTAATTAAGCTCAAACTTTGCAGACTTGAGTGAACAATATTGTATGCTAGTGCTTTCTAAATGACCACATGGTGTAAGCACTGAGAAATGTAGGGATTTGTGTGTAGAGATTTGCTGTAACATTTCACCAAATCTGACTTGTGTTAAAGCAGGGGAATAGTGTTTATAGTTCAGGGAAATGGGTGTGCTTTTTGAAAAATGGCATTATGGTTTTGAAATTTTAGTTCAAATGACTGGTTATAGTGTTTTAGCAATAAAGAAAAACTGTAATATGACGGGTAATAATAGATTATGATGGAATGTCCATCAAAACGACGTTAAACCTCTGGTGCCAAGCTCTGGCTCATCTCTGGCTAAGTGCCAGCCAAAGCGTGAAATCAGGTCTGACTCAGGTCTCACTTGATGCACTGAACTTTGTAATATTACCTCAGTGTCTTTAGTTGACAGTTTGGATCCTGTAGTAAATCATGGAGAAGCCTCACTCCTGATTGTCCAGGATCATTTCCTGTGAGATCCAGCTCTATCAGGTGTGAAGGGTTTGATCTCAGAGCTGAAGCCAGAGCTTTATAACCTTCTTCAGTGACACTGCAGTATGAAAGACTAGAACAGGGGTTAAAATGGAACATTTATGTTATTAATTAATTATTCTAGAAACTCCAGAAATGAAATTTCATTGTATGTCAGATTACTTATTTCAAGCATTGAGTTAAGATGCATTACTTTTGCATTACTGTTACTGAAATGCATTACTTTTTAAATTAACAACAAATTAACTGATTTACTTTTTCAAACAAGCAAAGCATGTTATTCTTTTTTTTCATTCCTGCCAGAATGTTTTAGTGGAATGCAATTGTACTTATTTGCAACACTGGATTATTTCTGTCAGTGTGCTCTCATGTGCAGCAGTCATAAACCTAAACTGCCATTGTCATGACAACCAGGTCAACAGGTCAAAATGTTGACTACAGAATGACTACAACATTTATTTTCACATGATACATTGTGAAAATTTAATTACAACATTCTGAACAGTTTCAGGCAAGTAAAAATTTGCTTCCTGCAATTACAATTGCAAATTAATGCTTATACATGCATATACCTGCTACACACACACACACACACACACACACACACACACTCTCTCTCTCTCTTTTTTAACACTAGAACCACCACGGGGTCAATTTTACCCGTACCTGTTTTTCAAATGTACATAACAGATTTTCAATAAAACACTCAAGTCTCCCAGTCATTGACTTTTACTAAAATTGTGTAATTTAAAATCTACTGGTGTTAAAAAGTGTTTAGATAATACCAGATCGAAAAACGGAGCATTTATACCTAAAAGCACCAACGCGGGTCAAATTTACGCACTATATAATGCGTGCATTTTCGTGTTGTGACGAGTGCCCAGAGTATGCGTCAGCGTTACCTGGGAGACAAACTCACCGCACCTGGAAATCCTCATCACGGGCCGATCGGACACGGCTGCTCGCAATCAGACCCAGCCCATATAAGTGGCGTCTGACAGAGAGGAGGTGAGAAATGTCTCCAAAGCTATTAGAAACTAATCGTGTTTGTGCTTACCTTTGCAGAGAGCAGCTCGATACCAACACTAAATACTATGATTATTGGAGAGTTATGCGTCCTGGGTTGGCTCAGGATCTGACGGCTCATCTGACAGCGATCTCATATTTAGATGTTTTAGCCTAACGTTACACATATTGCTCAAACTTTGGATTATTTATTACATTTTTGTTTTGCATTTTCTATTGTTTATTGTCCGCTACTGTGTTTATTCTAGTCTGGCCGTTCGCATCATCCTATGCAGTGTGCGCGAGTTATTATTACACATTGTTGTCTATGGGCTATTTTCATAATTTAAATAACATGAACTGTCTTAATTTATTGAATAATGACAATGAAATCTAATATTACACCACATAATTATGTAGTTCCTTCTTTTTAATTCCTTTTGTCAGCGCAGTCTTGTTTATGTTAAATTGACTGTTATGAAAACGGACTGTAGGCTGCATAAAAATCTATAAACAAAACAACAGGGCAAAAATAAGTTGATGACTAGACAATATTTTTTTTTTATGACACTAGACACTTCTTTATCAAGACAGTGGCATAATACAGTGAAATTAAATCTTCCTTAGCCATATAAAAACACTTGTTTGTGCGTGGGTAAAATTTACCCACATGGCGGTTTTAGGTATACAGCGACCTCTGGCAGTTCTAGTGTTAAAACATGATTACTTACTTTCTGATGAGTAAATTTTAAACAAACAAGAGGCCTAGAGTTACACAGCAACTCACCAAAGTTTCTCTAGTTTACAATTCTCTTTCAGTCCATCAGAAAGCAGCGTCACTCCTAAATCTTCCAGAATATTATTGCTCAGGTCAAGATCCTTCAAACTGCTGGAGTCTAATTTAAGAACTGAAGCAAGAGCTGAACAGATTTCACCTGTTAGATCACATCGACTGAGCCTGAAAATAATGATTGAACAATATCAAAAAAGGAAGATTCTATTCATTTCAGGAAAAAGATTAACTCGAGTAATGCAGCTGTTTTTTTAGCCACTTAAAATTATTGTCTGTGAGATAATAAAAAATGGAACACTACAAATTAAATTTCAAGTGTCAATTAACAAAATTCTTAAATTAATTAAATGAAATCTTAAAGTTTTGACAGAAGGGAAAAGACAGAGTAAACCGAATATCTAGTTAAACCATATTATTGTGATTGTTAGTTTCTTCAGTGTAGCTGATGGTAAAATGTACTCACTTGAGTATCTTCAAATCACACACAGGATTCTTCAGTCCCTCACAGATCTCTTTGACTCCTGAGCCCAGTAGTCGACTGTTGTTCAGGTCCATCTCTTTCAGGATGGTTTTGGAGGAGAGAACAGTAGCTAGAACGGAACAGCTTTTCTCTGTCAGCTTACAATTATTCAACCTAAACATAAAAACAGCATTATTTATTATTCAACACACATCAGATCATTAGGCCTTTATTTATGCTCACAGATGTGACTGACAGTCTTTTATAATGAATAAACAGGAGTCATAATGTATAAATCATGTTCACTCACTTCGTTTTCTCCAGTTTGCTATGAGAGTCCATCAAAAGAGCGGATAGTTTCTCCCCATCCAGGTCTCCTAATTTATCTTCACTCAGGTCCAGTTTTGTCAGAAGTAATGGACTTATTTTCAGTACTTTAGTGAGATACTTGCACGCTTCCTGTGCAGCAGGACTTTTCAGAAACCTGCAGGGTGTAGAAGAGAATTAAAAATTTTGGTTTTTGGACAAAAGACATTATGTTTCCGCTCCTCAAGAGTTTTGGAAGTGGCTGCTGTAGAAGGCTTAGTCAGAGGGTGTTTAGCCAGTTTGGAAAAATAAATACAGATATTTTAAGAAACCATTAAAACTGTGTACAAGACAGGTTGTATTAGTCATTAGTGGACCATATAGCTAAGATGCTAATCATGCTCCACATGCAGCCATTAGATGGCACTGATTGCTTTTGCAGTGCTGTCAGAAGAAATCCATGCACAAAAGAAATTCATTTAAAAATAGTATTTTGTAGACTGTTAAGTAACTGTTTAGTGTCAATTTTCTATTTATATGGGACATATTTCTCAGAAAATTACAGAAGAATCACACATCTGTTCTGTTAATTCAATGTAATATAACGCTCCTAATTTTGCATACTGTGTGTGCTCTGATGTAATTAAAAACTAATCAATAAAAGACATGACTTCTCAACTGATTATTAATGCAGCACTGCAGCATGGTTGCAGAAAGTTAAAGTTTTTTAAAGTACAACTTTAAAAAAAAAAAAAAAACCTTAAGATTTCTCCACCTAATGGTGTTCAATTTATAGCGCCCATCCTGTAGTAAATCATTGAGCTGCTTCACTCCTGATTGTCCAGGATCATTTCCTGTGAGATCCAGCTCTATCAGGTGTGAAGGGTTTGATCTCAGAGCTGAAGCCAGAGCTTTATAACCTTCTTCAGTGATACTGCAGTCTGAAAGTCTAGAATGGAAAAGAATGGTTTTCTTTGTTGAGATACAGTTTATCATACAGATACTACGCTTTATAAATAACTTGTAACAAAATGTATGCTTATGTAGTGTGTTTTTCTCCCACAGAATCTATAAGTAGGTGCATTAACCAAATCCTTGATAATCAAAATTTAAGTTCATCATTTGCCAAAAAGTTAATTTTGTCATTATTCATTCACCCCCATGTTGTGTTTAAAACTTAATTGAGTCAAACACAAAAACAGAACATTAACCCCAGTATAAGTGAAACTATATGAAAATCATCAATTGAACATAATTTTGTATTAACATACAGTAATTTGGATTAATGTCAATACGCACTTCAGTTTTTCTAATATGCATTGTTTGTTTTCTAACAGATGACAGATCTTTTTAATTCCTGAGTTTTCTAGTTTATTCCCACTCAGATCCAGCTCTATCAGGTTTGAAGGATTTGAATTAAATGCTGACGTCAGAGCAGCACAACCTTCTTCTGTAATGCTGTTATTATTCAGCCTGCAGAGAAAGAAACAAAGACAGGAATTATTCTTTGGTTTATTTCATCCACAATACAAAACTACTAACAGAAGGACACATTTATATGGTTCTTATTCTGCAACTACTTTAATGAACAGCAATAACAGCATTTTGAAAACGTCAAATACTCACATCAGTGTGTTGAGTTTACAGTGTTTATCCTGCAGTAGAGCAGTGATCTGATTCACTCGTGTGTCTCCTAGTTCACCTTCACCCAGATTCAGCTCTCTCATGAGTAACGCGTTTTTACCCACAATTCCATTCACATATTGGCAGGCTTTATCTGCAGCAGGACCCAAAAACCTGCAGAAGAGAAGAGGAAGCAGGATTCAATTCAAATTAACTTGGTATAATCAAAAATATAATTTGATTCTGATGGGAAACTGTGAGACAAGATTTATCTTGAGCTTTCTTTTAATGCAACAGACTGTATTTGTGTTACAAAATTTTATTTTGTATTATTTCATCATGTCTCACCTCAGTGTCTTCAGTTGACAGTTTGGATCCTGTAGTAAATCATTGAGCTCCTTCACTCCTGATTGTCCAGGATCATTTCCTGTGAGATCCAGCTCTATCAGGTGTGAAGGGTTTGATCTCAGAGCTGAAGCCAGAGCTTTATAACCTTCTTCAGTGATACTGCAGTCTGAAAGTCTAGAGGAAGACAAAAACAAGTCAAAAATGCAATCACTCATTTAATAAAAACAAGATTACATTTTTCAGATTAGGACATTTATAACTGTCTGTTCCCAAAAAATGCAGCATGTTTGCCAATATTTAAATAAACCTTTTTAGACAAAAGTGAACGTTTTTTCACTGCTGTAATATACATAACAAACTTTTCTGTTAATTTTTAAATTCACCAAATTCAAACCTGAGTATCTGCAGTGTACACTGAGAATTTCCCAGTAGAGTGGAGATTTCAATCACTCCAGAATTTGTTACTGTATTTCCACTCAGAACCAACTCTACCAGGTTTGAAGGGTTTGAATTAAAAGCTGACACCAGAGCAGCACAACCTTCTTCTGTAATACAGATGGAACTAAACCTACAGAACAGAGAAAACAAGCCATACATACAATTATGCAACTAATAGCTTTGGCTATTACTACTTTAGCCCACCACTATGTGATTTGCATGAGAATTCTTTTTCAGTAGCTGGCTTTTTTTCTTACTTATTGACTAAATGACTTACTTCAGCCTTTTCAGTTTACACTGTTCATTCTTAAACAGAGTAGAGAAGATCTTCACTCCTGAGTTTCTGAGTTTTGTCCCACTCAGATTCAGCTCACTCAGATTTGAAGGGTTTAAAGCTAAAGCTTTAGTCAGAGCATGACAATCTTCATCTGTGATATTGATGTTATTTACACTGCATTAAGAGAAAACACAGTTACAGTTTTAACTAAATAATTGTCAAGCGTTAGTTGTTAGTTAAAAGTCGACACTCTCTTGTAAGTGTTACATAAAACACATCCAGCAGCAAGTTCATAATGATAAAAAGCTGTCATCATAATGGTAAAACTTACATTAGTGTGTTGAGTTTACAGTGTTTATCCTGCAGTACAGCAGCAAGTTTCTTCAATCCTGAGGGTCCAAGTTTACGTTCACTCAGATTCAGCTCTGTCTGGAGTAACAGGTTTTCACCCAGAATTTTATTCACATACTGACAGGCTTCATCTGCAGCAGGACTCAAAAACCTGCAGAATAGAAGATGAAGCAGGATTCATTCAGTTCTCAATTAAACTTGGAGTAATGAAAAATAGCAGCCAATTCTGCTGGATAAGTGCGTAAAGTGGTTAAAATTACTTTCCTGCAAACAAATTGCATTAATTAAATAATTATTTCATAAATAATTCACTATCACATAATTTAGTTTGTATGATTTCATCAAATCTCACCTCAGTTTTAGTTGACGGTTTGTATCCTGTAGTAAATTATTGAGCTCCTTCACTCCTGATTGTCCAGGATCATTTCCTGTGAGATCCAGCTCTATCAGGTGTGAAGGGTTTGATCTCAGAGCTGAAGCCAGAGCTTTATAACCTTCTTCAGTGATACTGCAGTTTGAAAGTCTAACAAAAGAGATTTAACACAAAATGCATTGGAGCTTTTTTTGCAGAAATATTAATTGTTTTAATATTTAATAATTCAAAAATACCATTATTATTTATTTTCTCTGATTATTGAGGCAATGTATAACTTAATATATTACCCTTTCTTTATTATACTACAGTAATTTTGTTAAGTTCCTGGAGATGCCCTGACATTTGTGCTAATTTCAACTAATTTTACTGTCATACTGGCAATAGTTTTATTACATTAGATTTAGCAAAAATTGTGCTACAGTAATAATATGTATCTGAGACATCGAAACCTTGTGATTAAATATATATATATATATATATATATATATATATATATATATATATATATATATATATATATATATATATATATATATATATATATATTTAAGGACAGTAAGATATAAATATACATATAAAATATACAGTAAACATTATTTCACAACATTTTTGAGTACTGCATTATGTAAGCCAGAGATTATGTAGGCCATGTTTTTGCTGCAACATGTTGTGAAAGCCATCCTGTTCCAGAAATAAGGTCACAAAAACCTTTTTGTTTTCTGTATTTTACAAAAGCACAACATTTTGTTGTTTGTTAAGTGGCACAATTAAAAGTAGACCTTTTTTACAGCTTCAAATTATGTCTTCTTTTTATCTGGTATTGCAAGTGCTGTTGTAGAAAAAATCCAAGTGATTGTGCCAGTACCTCAGTCATCTGCTGAGGGTTAACGTTAAACAAAATCAAACAGTGGTTCACTGAACTCACCTGAGTTTCTCTAGTTTGCAGTTTGTATTTTTTAATCCACTCTGAAGTTTCTTCACTCCAGAATCCTGTAGATTATTGTTGCTCATGTCAAGCTTTTTTAGACTGGGGTTTGATATCAGGACTGTAGCGAGAGCTGAACAGCTTTCCTTTGTTAGAGCACACTTATGCAGACTAAAATGTTGAACATGAGAAGGAGAATTTACAAACACAAAGTACCTGATTATATCTAGTGATTACTTAGAATTATTGTGTTTTGGTCATCTGGGTTCTTTAAGATTCTTCAAATGTGCAATAATAAATGAAAAGAATACTTACATCAGTGTGTTGAGTTTACAGTGTTTATCCTGCAGTAGAGCAGTGATCTGATTCACTCGTGTGTCTCCTAGTTCACGTTCACTCAGATTCAGTTCTCTCAGGAGTAATGGGTTTTTACCCACAATTCCATTCACATACTGACAGGCTTCATCTGCAGCAGGACTCAAAAACCTGGAGACATGAGTAGTCAAACCAGGACATAAAAGCCAGTTTGTTTTGTACAATAATTTTAAAAACATTAAGTTACTTTATGATTCTACAAACTCTGTACATATGTGCTAAACACTTATCTTATGTTCTTAATTATGCTCATCCTTGAAAGAGTGCAACTTTATTAGATGTTTGATTGTTTATGGTGTTCTTGATATATGTGAGCTACTGGATCAAGTAATTTCCCTAAAGGGATGGATAAAATATTATCTAATCTAATCAAAATTCTAGTGTTTGTATTAACTTATCAGGTAATGTCAGTGGTATGACCCATTTCTAATGTGGTCAAAACTACAAAAACAGTGCTTGCCTATAAATACATTTTAACTACTATTTTAAGTCACTAGATATTGGTATGGACATCTAAATCTATGCCCTTGGGAGAAATAAATTGAGATTACCTTCCATATGATGATTTATTTTCACAAGCTTGTGAAAAGCCCTACAGTCATTTCAAAGCTTTTACAAATGTTATTTTGGACTGTTTAATTCACCTTCAGCTAAAATGTTTTAAGACTAAGTCTAGAATATTTTAACACTCACTTCAGAGTCTTCAGTTTACAGTTTGGATCCTGTAGTAAATCATTGAGCTGCTTCACTCCTGATTGTCCAGGATCATTTCCTGTGAGATCCAGCTCTATCAGGTATGAAGGGTTTGATCTCAGAGCTGAAGCCAGAGCTTTATAACCTTCTTCAGTGATATTGCAGTCTGAAAGTCTACAGGAAATAAATACACAAGTTAAAATTAACAGTGTGCTTCAAATTATTTAATTATTGCACAAATCAGAAAATATGAAATTACACTAAATCACTAAATCACAATACAGCTGAATGAATGGTCAGATATGCAGGAACACAACTTATAGTTTTAGCCTGCCTGCTAGAATGAATCAGAAGGATTTGGATAGTTACAAATGGTCATCAAATGAAGCAAATTATCAGTATGTATCATTAGCAAAAAAAAAAAAAAAAAAGCTCTGTTAAACAGCACACACTCACACTGCACTGTATCTTAGACAGGTTTAGACTCTCACATTCTATGTATATCTTGTAAAATATTTCATAATTAACAATCACTTCAGTTTGAAGAAATGTATACAATATTACTATACTAGAAGTGTTATGTTTAATTGTCTTATTTTCGTATTATTATTGGTTTAATTAATGGAATGCTGCTTTGAAATCAAGTCCATTTGGACTAAATCTTCAGATTTTCTGACTGAAATTATGTTTTTTTTTTTTTTTTTTTTTTGGAAAACACCAGTTAACAACATCTATTAGTCTTTGGAGCAGCTGCCTGATCACCAAATTTGGCAAGATGACAGAAGCAGTACAATTGACCAAAATGCTGGTGACATTCAAACTTTTGTAAACAAAAAGTTCAGCAAAAAATTTTCGTGGTTATGTTTACATATCCAACAACATGCAGATAATGTAACTATTAGTGTATCTGATGGTAAAATGTACTCACTTCAGTATCTTTAGCTCACACACAGGATTCTTCAGTCCCTTACAGATCTCTTTGACTCCTGAGTCCAGCAGACGACTGTTGTTTAGGTTCATCTCTTTCAGGACGGTTTTGGAGGAGAGAACAGTAGCTAGAGCTAAACAGTTTTTCTCTGTCTGCTTACAATTATTCAGCCTAAACACAAAAACAGCATTAAAATGTATTCAGTGCATATTTAACACACATATTCAACACACTTCATATCTACTCCACGTACAATTGGAAGTTCTTTATAATAGACAAACAGAGACGTTATAATGTATTTTGCATGTTCACTCACTTCATTTTTTCCACTTTGCTATGAGAGTCCATCAAAAGAGCAGAGAGTTTCTCCCCACCCAGGTCTCCTAATTTATCTTCACTTAGATCCAGTTCTGTCAGTACTAATGGATTTGTACCTAGTACTTTAGTAAGGCACTCACACGCCTCCTGTGCAGTAGGGCTTTTCAAAAACCTAAAGGAGGTAGAAGAGAACTTAGATTAGATAATCATGCTATAATTTCATGTCATTTGCAGCTTTCATCCTTCTTATGGGTCCAATGTAGCATTAATGTCATTGTTATTATGACTGCCTCCACTTCTGCTGAGAAAATATAATTATACAAAAGAAAACTTGATTTCCAACCTCATGAAATTCAGCTGTGTGATGAAACATAGCTGTGACTCCATTTCTTTAAAATATTTGAAGAAAATTATCACCTGATGGTCTTTAACTTACAGCATCCACCCTGCTGTAAATCAATGAGCCCCTCCACTCCTGACTGTCCAGGATAATTTCCTCTAAGATCCAGTTCTGTCAGGTGTGAGTTTGACTTTAGAGATGAAGTCAAAGTTGTATATCCTTCTTCTGTAATACTACAATCTGCAAGTCTATATAGATATATAAACAAGATTGATTAAATGACATCATCTGCTTCTGTTAAATTTATATAATAGCTATATAAATCCGGGTTCACACTACAGGATTTTTAAAATCCTAACCGATTATGAAATCTGGTTGCAGCGCACACATAAGGAGAATCTTTGCAGATTATCTTCCCTGAAATCTTAAACATGCACACACTACAAGATTTGAAAATTGTGGCGCATCACACGCTACAAGATATTATTATGTTTAAACTTTATGTAGCCTACGTTATTTGTTATTTTATATGAGCCTAGACATATAGCATGGTGTAAGCTATTTGTATTAATTTTGTTAATAAAAGTTCTATTATTATTTATAGGCTAAGTTAGTGTAATGTTGTATTAACTTGTTGATTGAATTGCATTTAAGCAACTGACGCCGATTTGCCGCTAATTTAAAAGTAAAAGTAAAAATAAAATGTGCACGGTGCATTTATGAGCTAGGCATATTTTAAAGCTTAGGACAGTGAGGAAAAGAGGGGAAACTTAAACAAGCTAAAAACGAACAATTGCTTGATACCAAATCGCCACTGAAATCCAAAGTAACATGCAACTGTCACCGTCACATCCCTAGCAGAAAAGCCGCCTTTTTTTTTTTTTTTTTTTGTTAAATGTATTATCTCTTCTGATATATTTTCAGTCAAATCGTTCTCTGTGTCCAGTAAAGAACGTTTTGAGAATCTGTCCCATGCCATTGAAAATTGGAGCCAGTATACTATTCTCATCATAACTGAGAAACTTGTTTCTGATGTAGCCGAACAGCAACTTTGCTAAAGCCGGCAAAATAACGAAAGTCCTGTCTGTCACAAGTTGATGAGTCGCGACTCACAAGGATATGGGACTTAAATTGAAATTAATTTAGTCTAAAACATACTTATTCTATCCAGTAAAATAATAACATAATACAAATAAAATGAGAAAATGTGAATTCTTTCATTTTTTATGACAAATCATGATTGGCTCCCCCCTCCCAGTGTTACTACAAAAACATAAGAAGCAGTTTCCTCCATCTCCACTATCCAATGGACCGTACAGCAGCTGTTTTGCGGTCGCGCATTGGCTGTTGTGAAAGTACTGACGTAATCATAGCCGTGATCATCCCGATTTAAAATCCTGAATATCAAACATGTTTGATATGATCGGGGCGGCCCCGATTTGTGTGAGAGCAGATCGGGAGTATCCTGTAGTGTGAGCCTGGCTTAATAGCTGATAATTTTCCTCTGTCCCTGTTTTGTGTGTTCCTTCTCATTACTTACTGATTGTTTGGACCTGTGTCTTGTTAGTTCAAGCCACATCATAATTCCGAGATGAGAACATGTGACATTCTACTCTATCTGAATTATGCTTTTCTATGGCAAAACTATCAACAGCAAAGCCCTCATGAACTCGTAATTACAACTTGTGTAATGTATATTCACAAACAGACATGTACATAAATGAAAATACACACTTCAGTTTTTCTAATTTGCACTGTGCATTTTCCAACAGAAGACAGATTTTCTCAATTCCGGTGTTCCGTAGTTTATTTCCACTCAGATCCAGCTCTATCAAGTTTGAAGGATTTGAATTAAATGCTGAAGTCAGAGCAGCACAACCTTCTGATGTAATGCTGTTATTATTCAGCCTGCAGACACAGAAAACAAAGACAGGAAACAGTATTCAGTTTATCTCAAAACCTTCTTTAATAAACAACGACAAAACAAGTGAAAATATAACATCAAAATAATATTGTATTTGAAAGCCATTTTACATACAGAAATATTAAACTATGTACAATACTCACATCAATGTGTTGAGTTTACAGTGTTTATCCCGCAGTAGAGCAGCGATCTGATCCATTTGTTTGTCTCCTAGGTTCTGTTGTTCTAGATTCAGATCTCTCAGGAGTAATGGGTTTTCACCCACAATTCCAGACACAACCTGACAGGCTTTATCTGCAGCAGGCCCTAAAAACCTGCAGAAGAGAAGATGAAAGATGATTAAATTCAGTTCTCTCCTAAACTTGTTATAATGAAAAAATCTAGAAATTACTGCTTAAAACCTATATTAAAACTTTAAATCAAATCACCATTAACAATACAAGAGATTACTGTATTAGTGAAATCTCTCCTCTATAAAAAAAACAAACAAAAA
The DNA here is from genome assembly GCA_036247105.1 of Cirrhinus mrigala. Lineage (NCBI taxonomy): Eukaryota > Metazoa > Chordata > Actinopteri > Cypriniformes > Cyprinidae > Cirrhinus > Cirrhinus mrigala. The sequence continues at coordinate 30,509,348 of CM070028.1, forward strand.
AAAACATCCTTAATGTCATTTTTTTGTATAATTTCATCACATCTCACCTCAGTGTATTCAGTTTACAGTTTGCATCCTGTAGTAAATCATTGAGCTGCTTCACTCCTGATTGTCCAGGATCATTTCCTGTGAGATCCAGCTCTATCAGGTGTGAAGGGTTTGATCTCAGAGCTGAAGCCAGAGCTTTATAACCTTCTTCAGTGATACTGCAGTTTGAAAGTCTAGAATATGAATGAAAATGTAACATTCAGATTAATTGATTATTCTAGAAATTTTCGAAACAATCTAAATCCGTGAAAGGAAACACTCTGTGAGATGGAAGCAAACCAAAAAAGTACTTTTAGTATGCCAATCATCAGCTCACCTGAGTTTCTCTAGTTTACAGTTTTCTTTCAGTCCACTAGAGAGCAGCTTCACTCCTGAATCATGTAGATTATTACTGCTCAGGTCAAGATCCCTCAGACTGCTGGAGTCTGAACTGAGAACTGAAATGAGAGCTGAACAGCTGTCCTCCTTTAGATTACAGTTACTGAGCCTGAATAATAATAAAAATGAATAATAAATAATAATAATTGTAGAAATCAGAGGTGTTGAGAATTAAGCAGCACCAGAGAAACCAGCAGATTACCAACAAAATTTGATCATTAATGTATTTTTCCCCAGCCTTTAACAAACATGTTGCATGGGTTGGGGATCTCCGACAAAAGAAATGCTCAATATGTTAAATTACCAGCATAGTTAATTTTAGATTTTGTCCACTCCTAATGGTTTAATATAAGATTTAATAAATATATAATATATTCATGATTTTTGTTGTGTTGAGTGTAGCTAATAGTAAAATGTACTCACTTCAGTATTTTCAGCTCACACACAGGATTTTTTAGTCCCTTACAGATCTCTTTGACTCCTGAGTTCAGCAGATGGCTGTTGTTCAGGTCCATCTCCTTCAGGATGGGTTTGGAGGAGAGAACAGTAGCTAGAACGGAACAGCTTTTCTCTGTCAGCTTACAATTATTCAACCTAAATGCAAAAAAAAAGCAAAACAAAAAAAAAAACACATCTTTTATTTAACACGCACATTAGATCAACAGTCTTTAAATGTTGTGGGTAATCTTTATAATGAAAAAATAAGTTATAACATATTGTATTATATATTATTCAAGGAAACTATATATATTATATATGCATTTATATTATATATGCAAGCCTTTGAGGACAATTCCTCATAAATTTCAGGTCATACGCAGAAGAAAGGGGTTACTATGTGAACACTGGCGACCATAAATCTGAATAGACAGTTCCACAAGGTTTAATTCTTGCACTGTTCCTGTTTAACTTCTATATGGTTTTACTAGGCCAAATAATGAAAAGGAACCAAACTGATCATCACAGCAATGCAGGTGACATTCAGATCTACCTAGTCTATCACCTAGTGACTACAGTCCCCCTGAGCCAGTGTATTGATCAAAGTAACGGTTGGATGCACAAAATCTTCCTTTTAAATAAACAGAGAAAACAGTGGTTATTGTATTTGGCAAAAAGGATAAAATTCTCAAAGTTAACCCAAAACTTTGGTAAACCCAGCATTTTAGGGATCACAAAACATCAAGTCAAGAATACAGGTGTAATTTAGGATTTCAGTAGTCACATCAAGTAATGACTAAATCAGCAAACTATCAACTCAAAAATATAGCCAGAAATATATGATTTTTATATCCCACTACAACTTGATAAAATTGTTTCATGCTTTCACTAGTCAAATGGACTACAATCATCTCATTTACAATCACCTGTCTTCCCCAAAAGACCCTTCAGAAAGCTGCAGCTCATACAGAACACAATGCTTCCAGGATTATGACCAGAACCAGAACATCACACTCAGGTTCTAACATTGACTTCCATGTACATTTAGAATTGCTGTTATAGTATTATTGCCTGCTAATTTATTGAGTGTTAGAAATACCTGGCTCAACCTTAATGATAATTACAAAAATACAATAGATGCATAAACAAAAACAAACAAAACAAAACAAAAAAAGAGACTATACAAGTCATTTTATATTTACATACAGAAATACTAAGGTTCAAAACAAGGTTTGTCTATGTTAAACAACACATGGGAATCGGCTTCCAGAAAAGTCAGTAGGCACATTCAAATCCAGACTATAAACACTGTTTAGCAGTGTATTATCTGAGCACTTTGCTGCATTTACTGATTGCACTGTATTATTTTATTTCTGTAGTATGAATTTGCATACACGTTCTACATGAATAACCTTGCCTATAAAAACATGTTGACTCACTTCATTTTCTCCAGTTTGCTATGAGAGTCCACCAAAAGAGCTGAGAGTTTCTCCCAATCCAGGTCTCCTAATTTATTGTCACTCAAATCCACTTCTTTCAGCAATAATGGACTTGAACCCAGAACATTTGTAAGATAGTCACACGCTTCCTCTGCAGCAGGACTTTTCAAAAACCTACAGAAATTAGAAGACAATTTTGGATTAGACAATCTTGTTGTAATATCTCCCGCTTGCTGCTCCTATCCTGCTTATGGGTGGAGTTCAGCATAAATCATTCCCACTAATATGTTTCCACAGTAAGTGTATTAGTGTGAGGTTCCATTTGGTTTTTAGTTGTTCCTAGCTTAATTTAAATGTTGCTCAGTTACTTGTTATTTCAGTCGTTTAAAGAGAAAATGATATCAGCAAGCATGAAGATACTTTTGTTATTGTTAAAAGGTAGGAAAAGGGCTTCATTTTTATTCAGAGGCCCAAACTGAGAAAATATAGAACAAAGATATAGCTTCTCAGTTGATTGTTATGCAGAATGATTCCAGAAAGGTTATCTGAAATTGAAAAGCATTTTAAGGATTTAATCACCTGACGGTCTTCAGTTTACACCATCTATACTGTAGTACATTAGTGAGCTCCTTCACTCCTGATTGTCCAGGATCATTTCCTGTAAGATCCAGCTCTATCAGGTGTGAAGTGTTTGATCTCAGAGCTGAAGCCAGAGCTTTATACCCTTCTTCTGTGATACTGCAGTCTGAAACTCTGTATATGAAAGAAGCTGTTAGGTATTGCATGTTCTGTGCTAAATAAACAAAAAAACAAAAAAACAAAAACAACACTTAAAGTTCAAACTAGCATTGTAATAATAAATAATAGTTACAGAACTGAAAAACAACAAATTATTGCCATAGAGCATGCAAAAGTGTATGCTAATATAAAATAATTTTAAAATTGGCAAATACATGCATTGACCAATGATTTAATGCTAACATGTTACTAAACAAATTATTTGCCCAACAAAGACAATTGTCATTATTCATTTACCCTTGTTTTTTTTTATTTTTTTCCCCCAAAACACAATGTTAGACAGAATATTAGTCAAAGTGAAACTCAAGTGAATACAGTAACTGAAATAATAGCCTCCAGGTTTCTTTTTTTAAGGTAATTCAATCAAATCGACACTATAAATGTGCAGCAAATTCTAATGCAGAAAAGTACATTCATGAAAATACACACTTTAGTTTTTCTAATTTGCATTCTGTGCTTTTCAACAGAAGACAGATCTTCTGTATTCCTAAGTTTCCAAGGTTATTTCCACTCAGATCCAGCTCTATCAAGTTGGATGGATTTGAATTAAATGCTGAAGTCAGAGCAGCACAACCTTCTTCTGTAATGTTGTTATTTTTCAGTCTGCCGAGAAAAAGAGAGAGTGAAAGGGAAATCAAAAAACAAAAAGACTAGAAACATTCTTCAGTTTATTTCATTCACAACACACAACTAACAACTAAATAAGGATAAAAATATATGATGGTTTAACTAATCTTAGTCCTCTAAAAAAGAACCACAATGCCAGTATTTTGTAAATGAAATATCAAACACTATTATACCTTAAGGGTATTTGTAAAGTATTATTACACGGCTCAGTGGAATACTCAATTTTGATTGGTCAGTCACCACATTTCAAGTTTTGATATTCCCAGATATCAAACCAGTAAAAACTTATAACACAGGCTCATCCGGGTAACTGCCTGTAGTCAGACGGTTTGCTTACTGGCAACATTTTTTTCTTTGTGAATGCTTTGCGTTTGGTTGGCTAATAAAATATTTAAACTCAATTCAATATAATAATGAGTACAATTATTTAATTAATTATGTCATCCTTGTATCACAAATGATTTGTATTATACAAATGCAGCTGCTGTGATTTCGCAACGACTGTTTTGTGCACTTTAATGGATTATAATATCAAACAAACTGGTAAGATTTTGAAACATTTTTGTCTTAAATCAATATATTTTATCGCCATAATTATTTACATGGTGAAATGTTATGCTATGAGTTAGTGTTGTCACGATACCGAACTTTTGACTTCGATACAATACCTGACTAAAATACTACAATTTACTATGTAAATAATACTACAATGCTACTACTGAACAAAAAAAAAAAACAGAACAACAGGAAAAGTAAATGAATAATAGATGATCCAAATGGTGATCATCGTTATTTTATCTATTAAAACAAAGCATTCCATCCCCCCTTTAAAAAAAAAAAAAAATAATAATAATAATAAAATAATAATCATCACAGGTATATAATCATGTTTGCTATATTGGTAAGTCAGCTTAAGGAATAAAGCCAAATCTTACTTCATGATTTAGTAATTTTATTTCACAACAACAGTTTATATCATGACATAGTCATTTTTTGTTATTTTATCTTTGTTATTAATAATAAGAACCTAGATGCAAGTAAAAAACTACAGTTAAAACAAAGACACAAATGAAATAAAGAGGGCCCTATGAAATCCGTTTTTATAAAAAAAAAAAAATACCAAAAAGCATGCTGAAATCATGAAACTTGCAGAATTTAACAGCAATTTATTAAAAGTTTAACAAAAATTACATGTTTTTAAGGCCCTATGAAATACGTTTTATTATGTTTCTCAAATTTAATTTTGGTTGTGAATCACTGTTTTCCATTATTTTTCTGAATTCTATTTTAATAACTTCATTACATTTTACTAATCAAAATAATGTCTAATGAATTGATAAAGAATAATTAGATTTGATCAAGAATTAATTTGTTATGGGATATTTATTTCTTTTTTTTTTTCAGAAATACTGTGTTGTGTATTTACAATTTTCTGGTAAATATATTCTGGTAAATATATATATTTTTTCAGGTAAATATTCCTTAAAACTGTTTTAATAATACTTTTATTAGTAGTAGTAGTAATACTATATTTACATTAAGTAATATATTAATATATTTCTGACTGTCAAGTTAAACCAAACTTTTATTTTGACGGGTTGCTGAGAAGACCTTTAGGGGCTTTATTATATGACGATAGTTTTCCACAAAAGAAAATGCTCATGAAGTGACTCTCAGAGCAGTTCTAGAGGTTATGTTCACATATTGAGGTGGCAGAAGCTGAAAACAGCGAGTGTCACACGTATGCATGTAGTAAACAAAACTGCGCTTCTGCGGTATTCACTAACACAGACACGCAGAAATATGGTTCTTATTAAAATGCATTCTTAAAGTACCGGTACTAGTACAATGCGGAATCGTACCATTTTTAAAAGCAGGGTATTTTTAAAAGTGGAGCAATACTTTTTAAGTACCGGTACCTGTATATTGTGCAACACTACTATGACTGCACTGTCTCCCTTAAACGTCCATCTAGTTTGAACTTGCTGCTTCCTAGCAATGGCTTTCTTCACGAAAGCTTTGCTTTCAAATATTTCAACTCAGATCAATGTTTTATGTCTTATTATTTACTTTTGAGGCAAGAAGCTGTGTAATAAGCGGGATAATGTACATCCAGCCGGTTGCTATTGCTAAATAAAGCCCTGCAGGCTTATACAACTGCCCTCCTCTTCACGTCAGGCTGCTGATAAGCCTGTCGGGCTTTATTCTGCGATAGCAACCGGCTGGATTTACATTATTCCTTACTTAAACCATGTGAAATACTCACATCAGTGTGTTAAGTTTACAGTGTTTATCCTGCAGCAGAGAAGCGATCTGTTTCACTCGTGTGTCTCCTAGTTCACATTCATTCAGATTCACCTCTTTCAGGAGTAATGGGTTTTTACCCACAATTTCAGTCACAAACTGACAGGCTTCATTTGCAGCAGGACCCAAAAACCTGTAGAAGAGAAGATGAAGCAGGATTTATTTTAACTAAACTGGGAGTAATGAAAAACAGCATCTGGTTCAGATGGTAAAGAGTGTGAAATTATTTATCTAGAATCTGCACTTTATTACAGAAATAATATTTCTACAAATAATTAACTTGCCACATAATTTATTTTGCATTATTTCATCACGTCTCACCTCAGCTTCAGTTGACAGTTTGGATCCAGTAGTAAATCATCAAGCTCCTTCACTCCTGATTGTCCAGGATCATTTCCTGTGAGATCCAGCTCTATCAGGTGTGAAGGGTTTGATCTCAGACCTGAAGCCAGAGCTTTATAACCTTCTTCAGTGATACTGCAGTTTGAAAGTCTAGAGGCAAAAAAACAACAGCAACAAAATAAAGTCTCAAATGTTGTAATTCATTTAGTAAAAACAAGATTTCATTTTTCAAAAATGTGCATTTGTCAATATTTATTAAATGTTTTTCAACACAGATGCACACTAAATTTATGTACAAAGGTGACATTACTGACAAAAACTTTCTGTTCATGTTTAAATTCATCAAAACCTAACCTGAGTATCTGTAGTTTGCACTGAGAGTTTCCCAGCAGAGTGGAGATTTCATTCACTCCAGAGTTTCCTAGTTTATTTTCACTCAGATCCAGCTCTTTCAGGACTGAAGTGTTTGAACCAAATGCTGACACCAGAGCGGCACAACCTTCTCCTGTAATACTGATGCAACTAAACCTGTATAAGAAAATAAACAAATAATTATGTGTCTAGTAGATTTGGCTAATACTACTTTAGTCCACCAATATGAGAATTGCATAATAAAAGTATTTTGGTAGTTGGTTTTTGTTTTACAAATTGAGTAAAAACACTTACTTTAGCTTTTCCAGTCTACACTTCTCATTCTTAAACAGAGTCGAAAAAATCGTCAATCCTGAGTTTCTGACTTTAGTTCCACTCAGATTCAGCTCTGTCAGATTTGAAGGGTTTGAATTTAAAGCTTCAGTCAGAACATGACAATCTTCTTCTGAGATATCGCTTTTATTCAGACTGTGTTAAGAGAAAACACACAACAAATTATTTATCAAGAGTTAGCTGTTACTTAAAAGTTAACACTCTCTGGTAAACAATATATAAAACAAGTTCATATGTGTTAAAATTGTCGAAATAATGATAAAACTTACATCAGTGTGTTGAGTTTACAGTGTTTGTCCTGCAGTACCATAGCAAGTTTCTTTAATCCATCATGTCCTAGTTTATGTTCACTCAGATTCAGCTCTCTAAGGAGTAACAGGTTTTTACCCACAATTTCTGTCACATACTGACAGGCTTCATCTGCAGTAGAATTTAAAAACCTGGAGAAGAAAAGATGAAGCAGGATTTAATTCAACTATACCCGGTGTAATAAAAATAACATCTGATACTGATTGGAAATGAGAAATTGCTTAACTAACTTCAATTTACTTTAATGCAACAGATTTGTATTAGTGAAATAATAATGTGTATTAATTCAACAGCATGTTATTATATCATTTAATCACGGCCCACCTTAGAGTTTCCAGTGAATAGTTTGGATCCTGTTCTAAATCACTGAGTTCCTTCACTCCTGATTGTCCAGGATCATTTCCTGTGAGATCCAGCTCTATCAGGTGTGAAGGGTTTGATCTCAGAGCTGAAGCCAGAGCTTTATAACCTTCTTCAGTGATACTGCAGTCTGAAAGTCTACAGTAACAAGATTTGAAAAAATTGCATTTAACCTTTTTTAATATAGGGGAACTTTCGCAGCATTATTAATTGTACAAATAAAACCTGTCACGCAGCATTACTGTGCCTGTTGTGTGTCACGTGACAAATGACGCATTGCCATGGGTATAATAAGGTGATGCTGGAGGGTCAGCTAGAATACAGATCTGGCCACTGAGATGGTGTGCGTGGAGTAAAAAGATAACGCCTGACCACGACACTTTGTGCAGGATCACAGAAAATGGTCTAACACAGGAAAGACGTGATCAGTAGGGGGCAGTCATGTAACATACAGAACTGAAGCGTAAGAGAACATTATTCACGGCAAGCAGTGATCTATTGAAGCTTATTGCATGTACTACGCAAAGGCCACTACACTATTTCTGATTCTGTTATGTATCTAAAACGTAGTTTAATGTGGCAAGAACTATGACCAGAAAACCAACATACAGTATTTACTACAAAAACAGATACAGACAAACTAATGAGACCATAAAAGCAATTTGGTTTAATTTAAAAGTGTAAATATCCCGTGTTGCTGGCGAAGGCCGTTTACAATAAGAGAACAAGGAAATTAACAAAACCTTTTTTTTTCCCAATCACGAGAGAGTGGCTTAATGAGCAAGTACAGGTTTTTGTTAATGCTTAAAGGCTATCATTTGACATGAGTGACATAAGTTTGAATCTGACAGACAAACAAAATTTATTTTTGCTACATGATGTGACCTAAAATCATTTACAAAAGATCATTTGTAAGTGCAAATGAAGTGATGAAGCAGAGAAACAAAGTAGAACAAGTTTTTTTTTTTTTTTTTTTTTTTTTTTCAGTCTCACGTTTACAGGCCTGTTTAGGGTGATCACCTGTCCCACTATGCGTTGTACCGCACAGCATTTTCACCCATTGCATATTGAGAAAATGTCCCGCATTTTCATCAGTCTGTTGGTTTTAAAGATCATATTAAGAAAGCTTTTCATTTATTCTTTTTGCGGGATAGTTTCTGCTACACGGAAAAACACAATATTCTCCACTAATTTTAAACAATAAAAAAAAAAAACGATGTAGCTTTCAGATGTCACTTCAGACGTTTGTGTGAGGCTGTTTCTATGGGGTTATTTTAATGACAAATTTTTACTCATAAAAAAGCACACTCAGAAACACAGATCAGCACATATGACAACAGATATGTAATCAGCATTTACACAGCATAACAACAGAAAATGTATCAGTCTCACACGTGTCCCGTAAAATCACAACTCTGTCCCGCAACAGCCCTATTGCCAGGTGGTCACCCTAGGCCTGTTCCACTAAAAACGGCTCGGTTACTACTGGTGTCACAACACATGAGGAGGAACGCGCAACACAACGATGAAATGCAATGAAAAGTCTTTAATGCAATCCACACAGGTAAATCCACAAAAGGAAGACAGGAACACACACACTCACTGACGAGACCGGACACAAACCATTGAACTCAAACAACTATTAAAGGGTGACTAATGATACACAAACAGGTGATGATGATTAACTAATAATGACGATAACAAGGACAGGAACATGAACAACCATATATGGACACATGAGGGAAAAACCAATACAAAACAGTCCAGGGGTGTGACAATTGGTTTATTTTTTAGTGGTTGGTAGTTTTGTTGGGGTTTATTTGTTCCTGTTTGAAAACATTAATTTTAAAAGCTGGAAACCTGTTAAATATGTTCATTTAGTTCAGATAATTTTGCATGAACAGATTTAAAAAAAAAAAAAAAACAAAGAAAGTAAAAAGGAAAAAAAAAGGTGCTGACAAGCTCCGAAGTTCACAGAAAGGAAACAAAGACAGAATTTAAGCGCCATCCTTCACTCGCATTTTCGGACTAAACGTCATTCACATAACAGCACAGTGAGGCTGTTGTCTTGCTGAATGGTAAAGATTTTAATGACATTGACATTTATATATGCAATTTTAATAAGAAAACTACAGCTAGCCAATTTAATATAATAATAATAATAATAATAATAATAATAATAATAATTTTCTAGCGCCTTTAAGCAAAAAGAAGAAAAATACATTCAAAACATATACGTAATATTATATATATATATATATATATATATATATATATATATATTACAGCCACAGTTTTAAAAATAATTGTTTATTTATTTGGAATGAAATACTGATGTTTATAAATAACAGTTGTGTTTAGAACAGTTTGTTTTAAAATAGGGTTTTAATTCTGGCATGCTAAATTATCCTTGCAGGAGCGCACCCGCACATTCACTTGGATAATTTTCTTATAATCACATATGAACTTAAATACAGCAGTCGTTTTAGGTCATAACAGAACATCATTCAGCTAGGTTAGACTACTTTTGTGTATTAGGCAGCTTGAAATGTGGAACTGAAATAAACCGTAAATAGAAAAACAAAATATACTTTATGAAAATATGCATGAATGATAACTTTTGCCTTATTCGGGTTGTTGTTTTTAATTTACTTTTAGTAAGACTAATTAAATCAGCATGCTGACTTGACTAGCTATAGCCTATAGTAGCCAACATATCGACAATGCACACATAAAGCACAGTAAAGTGTGCATTAACAAATAATAAAAATGTTAATGGGTTTCCCAAGTCCTTTTTAGTTCCCTTAAGGTTCCCTTAGGAATTTATGCACATACGCACTCTTCAAAAATGGCGCTTATAGAGCATGTGCAAAAATACATAGATTATAAAGCATTTATATTTAGATGTTAGCTTGCTAATTGTGCCCAAGAGCAGAATTGATTTAATCCCATATGTTTTACTAACAAGAAACTATGCTTATCCACAGGTCGAGAGCTGTAGTTCCAACCACATAAGCTCGCGACGCTGTTTGTGAATGTTCATTTGAACTATGTCAGGGGTGGTGAACTCTGGTCCTGGAGAGCCACAGCCCTGCATAGTTTTGCTTCAACCCTAATCAAACACACCTGAACAAGCTAATCAAGGTCTGAAGGGTTACTAGAAAGCAACAAGCAGGTGAGCTTTAATTAGGGTTGAGCTGAACTCTGCAGGGCTGCGGCTCTCCAGGACCGACATTCACCACCCCTGAACTATGTTTTAGAGAAAAAACACTGAATCGTTGAACTATGTTGATAACGACGGAATTTCTGACCATTGTTGGTTAAGGATGTTTTTGGGAAACACACCCCTGGCCATGGTGTTTAACTACAGAATCTTATTTCTTGTGCCACCTGGTGGATATTATGTGAAGCACAACAATGTTTTTAAAAAAATTTGAAATAGGGAGCGCTGTGATCCTTATCATTCAGCTAGTGTGAATTCAGCTGCCACGTGAAAAAAGATGCATTCTCAGTGGCCAGATCTGTATTTTAAACTTGTGAAAGGGTTAACAGCAAAGGTCTCATTACACTACATTCAGAACAACTGTGCTACAGTGATATGTGAGTAACATGTATATACACTATTTTTAAACTTTGAGACTAAAATTAATTCTTAATAATCATTTTAAGATAAAACCTTAAAATGCATACTTAATATTATTTCATGAAACTTTTAAGAAAAAAAAAAAAAAACCTAAAAGTTATGATATACATGGAAACTGTTTGAGAAATACTGCTGGGTAATGATGCCATTAATGGACAACCAAACACAGGGCCTACGACTGATCTAATTATCCAGACAAACATTTGCGACCTATTCTCAGTGGGAAAGTGTTCAAACAACATTGTTTGCCAACATTGCTCAAAAAGTTGCCTTGTGTATCATCACCTTAATACAAAAACAATGCTATTATTAAAGTTAAATATTCGTTCATTGAACTCACCTGAGCTTTTGCAAAGTGCAGTTTTTATCCTCTAATCCGTTCTGGAGTTTCTTTACTCCCAAATCCTGCAGAATATTTTCGCTCATGTCAAGCTCTTTCAGACTGGGGTTTGATCTCAGGACTGTAGCGAGAGCTGAACAGCTTTTCTCTGTTAGACCACAATCACGCAGCCTAAAATATTAAACATGAGAGAGAGAATTTACAAATACAAAGTGCATGCATGATAACATTTAGTAATTACTGAGAATTACTGTGTTTTGAGCACCTGGTTTCTATAACATACTGTATATCAACAATAATAAATGAACACATTACTCACATCAGTTTGTTGAGTTTACAGTGTTTATCCTGCAGTAGAGCAGCGATCTGATTCACTTGTGTGTCTTCTAGTTCACGTTTACTCAGATTCAGCTCACTCTCAAGTAATGGGTTTTTAATGTGAAGAACGTCAGTCAGATATTTACAGGCTTCTTCTGCATCAGGACTTTGTAACAACCTGGACACAGTAAATGTACAGACATTACCTGTCATACAGTGATTAATTTTCACAAGCTTGTGAAAAGCCTTTAGTCATTTTACAGCTCTTACAATTGTCTTTTTAACAATTTAATTATATTTTGATTTTTTTTAAAGAATATTATTTTAAGAAAACTCACCGCAGTGTCTTCAGTGAGTAGTTCTGACTCTGTAGTAAATCATTGAGCTCCTTCACTCCTGATTGTCCAGGATCATTTCCTGTGAGATCCAGCTCTATCAGGTGTGAAGGGTTTGATCTCAGAGCTGAAGCCAGAGCTTTATAACCTTCTTCAGTGATACTGCAGTCAGAGAGTCTACAGAAAATAATTCCATGAATTACAATTAACTTTGGTTAAAATTAATTTTTTTTAAATATATGACATATTTATGGGAAAGTTCTTAAATTTTCCATATTCACAAAATGTTTCATCCTACCACTAAGAATTCTCCTAAATAGCAGTAAATAATTTTAGCTAAGAGTTTTCTCTTAAAACCTATTGACAAAGCTGTTGAGACAAGCTTTTGTAACTAAGGAATAGAGAAAAGTCTTAAGCTAAGCTTAAGCTGACCGCACTGCTATGGATGATATCAGCATTCTTATTAACTATGCACAGTGATTAGCTGATGGGGGAGGAGTCTCTGTCAGAGATTTATTCATGGAAATATTAAAAGTGCGATATTATGTTGCCATATTCAAATAATGTATTGGTTTTAATGGTAATTGTAATGGTGCCTATTGGCCTCTACTGGTAACTGTTTCAAAGGAAGTGCGCACTTTGCTCAGGCGATCAGCCTTTGATCCAGTGTTTTCCACATCTCTGAGTCTTGGGACAGTTTTATTATAGGTCTGCATTTAGATTTCTGTGTTTGTATTCCCTGTGCAATTTGAAATAAAACAATACAGTTTTTTTATTATTGCGATATGTTTTACATTTGTATTGCCAAAATAACTGCATTGCCATGTACAATTAAAACAGAGCAAAATGAAAATAATACAAAACACCATAATGCAGTTTAAGAACAAAAGCTTCTATTTCTCTCGTGTGGATGCACGGAGTCTCTTTCGGACAAGTTTTCGCTGCCACGCGTCTCTTGCAAATACAAGCAACTATTAATTCATTTTACCATGGCCACAGACATATCACCCTGCAGCCCAAGACCGGTTGCCCACTGAAGCTAAGCAGGGCTGAGTCTGGTCAGTACCTGGATTGGAGACCTCCTGGGAAAACTAGGTGCTCACCCTGTGGTCCATGTGTGTCCTAATGCCCCAGTACAGTGATGGGGACACTATACTGAAAAAAAGCATCGTCCTTCACGTGAGACGTTAAACCGAAGTTTCTCTCCTCTCCACCTGTAGCTGGTGTGTGGTGAACGCACTAGCGCCATTGTCCTGTGGATGCTGCACACTGGTGGTGGTTGTGCAAAATTAACTTTTGACTCTTAAAAGAAACTAAATGCATTAAGTTGAGCATTTCAGTGTGTAAGTGAATGTTTATGAATGTGAAAGTGTAAATAATATTTTTTTAATCAGATTGCAATTTGTATCTTTTATGTTTTTTTTCTAGTTTTACAGTGGTGTCAAGGAAAGTATTCATTGCATGCAAAGAAGAACGTCTGACGGAGCTTTGTTTCTGTTAGCTATCTGCCAGCACCTTGTTCAGAACAACATTCCCAGGAGAGATTACATGGAATGTGGCTTTGAAACCAACTCAATTTGGACTAAATCTTCAAGACTTTCTGACTTCAAGACTTTGGACTAACACCTATTAGTCTAGAGATCTACACCTGTTCTTTCTGCTCTTTGTGTGGGACAGCTGCCTGACAACATGGAGAGCAGACGAAATGAAGGAAGCCGCACAAGGGGCCAAAATGATCGTGACATTCAATCAGCATTAGTAAGTTCAGCAAAAACTGCCATTGTTAGATTTACATTTTGTACGAAGTCACTAAAGCATATAATATGGCAGGCCTAGTGTTGTTGAGTGTAGCTGATGGTGAAATGTACTCACTTGAGTATCTTCAGCTCACACACAGATTTCTTCAGTCCCTCACAGATCTCTTTGACTCCTGAGTCCAGCAGACAGCTGTTGTTCAGGTCCATTTCTTTCAGGATGGTTTTGGAGAAGAGAACAGTAGCTAGAACTGAACAGCTTTTCTTTGTCAGCTTACAATTATTCAGCCTAAACACAAAAACAATGTTTCAATCAATCATTTATTATTCAGCACATATTCAACACACATCAGTTAAACATGTCTTCATATCTGCTCACACATGTGACTGACAGTTAATTATCAGAAGTTATAATAATGTGCATACATCATGTGCACTCACTTAATTTTCTCCAGTTTGCTATGAGAGTCCATCAAAAGAGCTGAGAGTGTCTCCCCATCCAGGTCTCCTAATTTATCTCCACTCAGATTCAGTTCTTTCAGTACTAATGGATTTATACCTAGTACTTCAGTGAGATACTCACATGCTTCCTGTGCAGCAGGACTTTTTAAAAATCTACAGCAAGTAAAAAAGAACTGAAATTAGATACTCCTAAAATTACATAAATCAGGAAATAGAGAAGCATAATTTGTAATTATTCATGTTAATCATGTACATTATTTTTTTTGTTGGAAAACATGAGTGTTAGACTAATAAAATTCAGTTGTGTTATTTTTTTTTTTTAAACGTCAGTAGATTATTTTTCCTGTCATTCTAATTCTGCATGTACACTACTGAATTATGTCGGTGGCTTCTTTGAAATATTTGACATTTTCTGTCACCTGATGGTCTTTAATTTACAGCATTCAACCCGCTGTAAGTCAATGAGCCCCTGCACTCCAGATTTTCCAGGATCATTTCCTCTGAGATCCAGCTCTGTCAGGTGTGAGTTTGATTTCAAAGTTGAAGCCAGAGTTTTATATCCTTCTTCAGTGATACTGCAGTCTGAAAGTCTACAAAACATACATACATATATATATATATATATATATATATATATATATATATATATATATATATATATATATATATATATATATATATATATATATATATATACACAAGTACAGCAGCTAATGCCTTAATATCACCTGCTTCATTTCAATTTACAAATATTACATAAAATATTAAAGTTGTAAGTTGTCAAAGGAAAAATAATTAAATGTCTCAATAACATCTAGATTTTTATCATTTCATCTAATCCAATAGACATTTTAAAATTTATTCTGTATCTTTGTGATTTTTTGAACACTGTTTGTCATTTTTCTCTGTTACACAAACTACACATCAATACATTAATATTTACAAGCAGAAATATACATAAATGAAAATACACACTTCAGTTTCTCTAATATGCACTGTGTATTTTCCAACAGAGGACAGATCTCCTCAATTCCTGAGTTTCCTAGTTTATTCTCACTCAGATCCAGCTCTATCAGGTTTGAAGGGTTTGCATTGAATGCTGAAGTCAGAGCAACACAACCTTTTGCAGTAATAGTGTTATTATTAAGCCTGCAGAGAAAGAAAACAAAGACAGGAAACAAACTTAGTTGATGTCAGCATCTTCTTTAAGGAACAATAACAGTCCTTATCCAAGCAAGCTACTTGCAGCAATATAATATAAAATAATATTATATTTTAAAGATTTCAAAATGGGTTTTACATTTTATGTAATAAATCATGAACAGTACTTACTTCAGTGTGTTGAGTTTACAGTGTTTATCCTGCAGTAGAGCAGTGATCTGATTTACTTGTGTGTCTCCTAGTTCACGTTCACTCAGATTCAGCTCTCTCAGGAGTAACGGGTTTTCACCCACAATTTCTGTCACATACTGACAGGCTTTATCTGCAGCAGGACCCAAAAACCTGAATGAATAAATGATGAAAGTGGTAAGCTATCCCTAATATAAATCATCTTAAAACATAAATACTGATGACAACAGCAGCAATAGAATGTACAGCTTATTCACTGTATTAAATATATATATATATATATATATATATATATATTTTAAAAGTTATTTTAACAAACACTGAATGATTGTCTTTTTATTACTAACATTAACACTGATTAATTAACATATTGTTCCATGTTCATTTTCTTGTGGTTGTGTTGGGTTTTCTTTTCAGTGCACAAGGTTTATGCGCATGCTCTTCTTCTCCATTTTTAGTACATCTCTGTGGCAGAATTACAGTGCCACATATTTATCTGGCATGTGTACTACATTGTCAGTTTAGCTGTTTTGTGTGTATGCAAATATTTTTTGAGACAAGGAAAAAAAAGACTGAATAGGGAAAGCTCTGGCTTTGTGTGGATGTGGCCTTAAAATTTTAGGTTTAGTCAACTTAAAATGTTAAGTTGTATTATGCAACAACTTGGATATTTGAGTTGAGTAAACTTAAAATGTTAAGGCAGCATGAATACTTACTTTTTAAGTTGAAAAAACTTTTTCTTTTAACCTGCATTTTATCTGTAGTATTATTTCATCACATCTCACCTCAGTGTCTTCAGTTGACAGTTTGGATCCTGTAGTACATCAGTGAGCTCCTTTACTCCTGATTGTCCAGGATCATTTCCTGTCAGATCCAGCTCTATCAGGTGTGAGGGGTTTGATCTCAGAGCTGAAGCCAGAGCTTTATATCCTTCTTCAGTGATAGTGCAGTCTGAAAGTCTGCAGAAAGACAAAAACAAAAAAAAAATTAAAACAAGACTTCTTTAGCATTAGCATTCATTATATTTTATAAATCTTTCTACATAAGCACATTTTTAACAACTATAAGTGACGTTATTGACTTGTTCCTTGTGACCCAGCATCAGTTTACAGACCAGAAGGAGCTTCAGATTTTTTTGATTCATGTTTAAATTAACCGTACCCGAGTATCTGCAGCGTGCAATGTGAATTTCTCAGCAGATTGGAGATTTCTGTTACCCCTGAGTTCCCCAGTTGATTCCTGCTCAGGTACAGCTCTCTGAGGTTTGAATTAATTGCTGATGCCAGAGCAGCACAAGCTTCATCTGTAATACTGATGCAGTTAAACCTGTAGTAGAGATAACAAATAAAAAAAAAAAAAAAAAAGAGCAATACATACACAAGTATGCAATTAAAAGCTTTAGCTACCACTTTTATCCACAAATATTAGATCATACTGTAAAAAAATATGATACAATTTTTTTTTTATTACAACAAGGAGTTTGGACAAGGATTTCAGTTTAGAAGGATAGAATGCTAAAGTTACAGTAATATTTATGTCTTAATTTCTTCACATCTTCAAATGTTAAAGCCTCAAGCTTCTTTTTTTGGTGGAAAACTGCACAGTGACCTTCAAGCCTCAGTGTATAGTTCATGTTGGAAATTCCATAAATGTAAAATGAAGTGAACCTTAAATGCATGTTACAAGCAGAGTAATTAATGGGATCAACTTTAAAAATACTTACTTCAGCTTTTCCAGTCTACACTGTACATTTTCAAACAGAGTCAAAATAATCTTCATTCCTGAGTTTCCTAGTTTATTTTTACTCAGATCCAGCTCTTTTAGATTGGATGGATTCGAATTTAGAGCTGCAGCCAGAACATGACAACTTTCTTCAGTGATACAGTTGTTATTCAGGCTGCATAAAGAGAAAACACAGATTTAGTTTCAGCTTAATATCTGCCAAAATGTTTTAGCTGACAGTTGAAAATGACTGGTGGTGGTGATGCCAGCACTCTCTTTTAAAAGATACATAAAACACACTCAGCAGAAAAAAAAAAAAAAAAAAAAAAAAACCTTACATCAATGTATTGAGTTTACAATGTTTATCCTGCAGTAGCGTAGCAAACTGATTCACTTGTGTGTCTCCTAGTTTACATTCACTCAGATTCAGCTCTTTCAGGAGTAATGGGTTTTTACCCACAATTCCAGTCACATACTGACAGGCTTCATGTGCAGCAGGACCCAAAAACCTACAGGAGAGAAGATTAAACAGGATTTAATTCAGTTCTTAACCAAACTTGGCGAAAAATAGTATCTGATTCTAAAAATGTGTGAAAGGGTTTGTATCAGATTAACATCATAACAAATTAGAAATATAGAAATATTTTAATAAATTATCTGCAAATGTTTTATTTTGCATTATTTCATCTTGCCTCACCTTAGTGTCTTTAGCTGACAGTTTGGATCCTGTTGTAAATCATAGAGCTCCTTCACTCCTGATTGTCCAGGATCATTTCCTGTGAGATCCAGCTCTATCAGGTGTGAAGGGTTTGATCTCAGAGCTGAAGCCACAGCTTTATAACCTTCTTCAGTGATACTGCACTTTGAAAGTCTAGAGAACAGATTTTATTACAAAATAACATTTATTATATAATAATATATCTACCAAAAAGGTTTAATGCCAAATGCATTTTATTTATTCTTTCCCTTTCTGGTCAGAGAAGAAAAAACATAATTCATCATCTGACACAAGCATGTCTTTCCTTCTTTGGTTTACTTAGCAATATTTCTCTGATCAAAAGAAATAATTGTTACATTTATGATCAAAAGAGATTATTATTATTATTATTTAAATCAAACAATGGTTCACCTGAATATTTCCAGTTTGCAGTTTGTATTTTCTAATCCATTCTGGAGTTTCTTCGCTCCTGAATCCTGCAGATTATTGTTGCTTATGTCAAGCTCTTTCAGACTGGGGTTTGATCTCAGGACTGTAGCGAGAGCTAAACAGCTTTCTTCTGTTAGACCACAATTACACAGCCTAAAATGAAGAACATGAGACAAACACAAAATATTTAATTTAACTAACAAGTGATTC
Source organism: Cirrhinus mrigala (assembly GCA_036247105.1). Taxonomy (NCBI): domain Eukaryota; kingdom Metazoa; phylum Chordata; class Actinopteri; order Cypriniformes; family Cyprinidae; genus Cirrhinus; species Cirrhinus mrigala. The sequence goes on from CM070028.1 coordinate 30,528,377, forward strand.
CTGAGACCTGTTTTTAGGTCATATGATTTGCATAGATAACATAGACCAAACGTGTTATAAAGCTACATGAAGATTACTCACATCAGTGTGTTGAGTTTACAGTGTTTATCCTGCAGTAGAGCAGCTATCAGATTCACTTGTGTGTCGCTTAGTTCACGTCCATTCAGATTCAGCTCTCTTAGGAGTAACGGGTTTTTACCTACAATTCCAGTCACAAACTGACAGGCTTCATCTGCAGCAGGGCCCAAAAACCTGCAGAAAAGAAGATGAAACAGGAAATAATTTAATACCAAAATAGACTTGATGAAAAACAACATCCAAATCTGCTGGACAAAATGTGAACTAGTTTATCTTGAATGTAATGTGATGCAGCAGTTTATATAAGTGAAATACTCCTATGAATAATACCTGCATATCATTTTTGTTGTATTATTTTATCACGTCTCACCTCAGTGTCTTTAGTTGACAGTCTGGATCCTGTAGTAAATCATTGAGCTCCTTCACTCCTGATTGTCCAGGATCATTTCCTGTGAGATCCAGCTCTATCAGGTGTGAAGGGTTTGATCTCAGAGCTGAAGCCAGAGCTTTATAACCTTCTTCAGTGATACTGCAATCAGAGAGTCTAGAACAGGAATGAAAATGTAAAATTCAACTGATTCATCAGCTATTCTAGAATTTGCTTTAACGATATTAAACCCTAAAGTGATCTACAATCAATTGCAAAGTGAAAACTGATAGCCAAATACATCTCAGGCCTAGAGACCTTTAAAATGTTAGACATCAACTCTGTTGAGAATCTCCTCACAGTCATAGCCAAAATTGTTGGTACCCTTAATAAATATAAACAGAATCTGTGAAAATAAATCTGTTAATTCGTCCGAGCTTTTCATTGAAGAATAAGAATTAAAAAGAGGAGATTTTATTATGAAATAAATGTTTTTCTCTAATATACATTGACCACAATTAATGGTACCATTTTATTTTAATACTTCTTGCAACCTGGTCCATGATCCATGTTGGTGCATATTCTCTTCATTTCACCCCAGTAATTTTTTTTTTATAGGGTTCAAGTCAGGAAACTGGAATGGCCATGGCAGAAGCTTCATTTTTTGCTTAGTGACAGATTTTTGTGTTGACTTTGATGTGTGTTTTGGATCATTGTCCTGCTAGAAGATTCAATCATGGCCTATTATTAGGTTTCTAGCAGGGACTGTCAGTTTTTGATATTTATTTGTTGCTATTTTCTAGAATACACAATACCAAGCATCTAAACAAGATATCAAAGAACTCCAGTGGAAAATAGGACCACAACAAAGATACAGCAGTGTATTTAATTGTGCACTTGTGGAATTTTTCTACCCGTGTGCACCAAACCCATCTTTAATGTTTACTGCTAGTTTTATCTGACCATAGAACACAGTCCCATTTGAAGAACCAGTAGTGTATTGTAAATTAATATGCTGGAGTTAATATGCTGAATTGTTTTCTTGATTTATATGGATGATTAAATGGAATTTTGCTTTTGTGTTCCTGAATATTTATATTCCTGTGAAACAGGAAGCCATGGCTGGATCATTTCATGTTCCTAGTCACCCTGGTGTGTTAAAAATGCAAATATGAATGGGAATATACTTCAGAGATATTTTACTCATAATAATTTCAAGGGGTACCAATAATTGTGGGCACTGTTTTTTAGAGAAAAAAAAAATTATAATATATTTTTTACTTCAATATTTTATTCAATTAGTCCACACTTATTTCACAGAGTTGAATCAATTATGCCCTCTTTTCTGTGGCAGATCAACCAGCTCAAAGTTAATAGATGCATCTGAATTCTGACTCAACCCCAGGGCTGCAACTAATGATTGCATAAATATACAAATATAAAAAAAGCACAATGCAAATGTTAACTTGTAAGAAGTAGAATGTCTGTATGTATAAGGACTTCTTCATCCAATTACATACTGTGATTTGGATGATAACAATGACAAATGTTACCTAGTTGCTTTTAGACCAGGGGTCTATTTTGCAAGGCCCACCTATGCCTGACATATCCTCTTATACTGTACTTCCGCAGCAAAGAGAAAGGAGTTTATTTTTAAACCTTTTTTTATTAACCAAAATATCTGTTTTGCCATTTTATTCTTCTACTGCATGTTATAAAAAAAAAAAGTCAAACAAACTTTAAATTAAAGCTATACTTTGTAACTTAAAAGAAAACCCTCTGCTCAATTCTAACTTTTTAAAAATAATATATATTATATATATATATATATATATATATATATATATATATATATACACACACACACACACATTTAAAGCAGATGAATTCTTTAATTCAGACATTCTTTACTACTTCAGAGTACTTTTTCTTAAATACGTGAACAACGAGGACAACAGGGAGATGCCAAAAGACCACTCACTAAACCTCTCCCTTTGAATTGAACTGACTGAATATCTACTGTTTGTATCTATTAAAAAATAAACATACAAATGAAAAATGCAGCAAATACATTCTAAATCTGTTGAAACACATCGATCAAGGCAGTTCATCGAAGACGTGATCAGTGAACAGTTCCTCCATCAGAGCACGTCTGATACTTATATGTGCATAAACGCCACTGAGCCTCACAAGATTATACTCTATGGGTGAGCATCTATTATAAAACACTCACAGAATATTAATTTGGACAACTATGCAAATATATCGAAATTTGTACGCAAAAATTCCAGTGATCAAAGCCCTCAGAGCGTGCATTGTTTGGGAATCAATAGCAGACTTGTACGTGCCTAATGTATGACTCGTTATTACTCGGATTAACTTTACCTTTACATTAGTGCTGCGGTTTGCTTCGTGCAGCCGAGAGATGTATTTGCGTGCAGTGGTTGGAAGTTTTGAGCCGCTGTTCAGTATGTATTTAACAGTGCGATGAGGCTTGCTGCTCCAAGTCCGAAGCAATCAATCACAGAACACGAGAGAGGTCGTGCTTTGATTATTTTAGTTTAACACATTAATAATGAAATTAAACAATTATAGTATAATATTTAAACTAATTTTAAGCTATCTCGCGGCCCCCCTGGAGGATCACTGAGGCCCCCTAGTGGGCCACGATCCCCAGTTGGAAACCCCTGTTTTAGACCATGTTTGAAAATTGTGTTTTTCAACTCCTTGAAAATTAAAGTTAGACATTATCAGTCAAACAAAAGGAGATTCAAAATAATAATTTTGCATAATGTGCACATTTTTGAACAATGGAGAAAGTAAACTGGAATTCATAATTTGTCTATTTAATGTACATTTTGTTAAGAATATGTAAAATAAAATGACAATCTTTAAGTATGGTTGAGATCAGTTTTGTCTGTTCTCACACAACTAACCTCAGTATCTCCAATTCACACTTCACATTCTCCAGTCCAGCACAGAGCAGATCCACTCCTGAATCCTGCAGATTATTATTGTTCATGTTCAGCTCTTTCAGATTGCTATCTGATTCGAGAACTGCAGCCAAAGCCTCACAGCTTCTGTCTGTTAAGTTACAATCATTCAGGCTACAGGGAAAACAAATAACATTAAATTGAATACATACAGTATAATACAGTGCAATGCATGAGCTAAATACAAATATTAAATGTATTTTCCACCTTTTATTCTTTTATGAACAGTAAATATTTTGTGAGGATGGTGGGTTACACTGACATTGCAATTATGAAATCATTATTTTTCAATCAATTATTTTTGATTAACTGACAAACTTGCTACATAAAACAAACAAGAACACATTTTTAAGAGTTATACATTTAAAAGCACTCCACTTTCTTTTGGGGTGGAGAATAAGGAACTTGAGAATGATTAGAACACTGAGAAGTTAGACAAATGTTATGTTGTTGTTCTGCTGCTGCTGCTAACTAAAAAGCTGTTAAATAAGGTTTTAAAATTACTTACAGAGCTCTTTTGGTGGTTTTGATGACTGATGATAATCTAATGAGACACTCATCTGATTTCTTGAATTTCTGAAGCTCAAACTCCTCTAGCTCCTCCTCTGATGTTAACAACACAAAAGCCAAAGCAGACCACTGGGCAGGTGAAAGATCACCAGATGAGAGATTTCCTTTGCTAAGGTGGGTCTGAATCTCTTTCACCAGAGTTTGATCGTTCAGTTCATTCAGACAGTAGAACAGATTGATGGATCTCTCTGGAGACAGATTACCTTCAAATTTCTGCTTGACGTACTCAACTATTTGCCCTCTGCTCTGGTCATTGTCATCTTGCTGTGTCAACAGACCTCGTAAGAGTCGTCGATTGGACTGGAGTGACAGGCCGAGAAGGAAGCGAAGGAAAAGATCCAGGTGTCCGCTGTCACTCTTAAGTGCCTTCTCCACTGAGGTCTTGAGCAAATCAATCATCATTTCATTTCTGTTTTCCTGTTCTTTAGATTCCTGAACAAACACAGTTTTACTGTTGATGTCTAGAAACAGATGTGCATAAAGGGCTGCAATAAACTCTTGAATGCTCAAGTGGACAAAGCAGTACATGGTACCAACAGTGATCCCGGTTTCCTCCTTAAAGATCTGGGTACACATGCCTGAATACACTGATGCTTTATAGACGTCAATACCACATGATTCCAGATCTGTGTCATAGAAGATCAGGTTATTTTTTTCCAGCTGATGAAATGCCAGTTTTCCCAGTGAAAGAATGGCATCTTTATCCCAGGAAACATCTGGTGTGTATTCTCCCTCATACTTCCGTCTGCTCTGCATGATCTGAAAACGGAGAAAGTGTGTATACATTTGTGTTAGAGTCTTGGGAGTGTCTTCAGTATTTGATTCCTGTAGTGTTTTGGAGGCATCATCAGCCACATTTTTTCTCAGATCATCATTTGTTTTCATTTCCAAAATATTCTGGAGAACAGTGGCTGAAATCCAACAGAAGACTGGGATGTGACACATGATAAATAGACTCTTTGATTTTTTAACATGATCAATGATTTTTTTGCCCAGATTCTCATCTGTGAATCTTTTTCTGAAGTACTCCTCCTTCTGTGCATCATTGAATCCTCGTATCTCTGTCACCCGATCAATACAGTCAGGAGGAATCTTACTGGCAGCTGCTGGTCTGGTGGTGATCCAGATGAGAGCAGAAGGAAGCAGATTTCCCTTGATGAGGTTTGTTAGGAGAACATCCAGAGAGGCTGGTGACGATACATCAGTCCATGTCTCATTACCAGCAAAGTTTAGAGGAAGACGAAACTCATCCAACCCATCAAGGATAAACAGGACTTTGTACATATTCCTCTTTGCAAGGTTCAGTCCTTTTATCTCTGGGAAAAACTGAGTTATAAGGTCCATCAAACTATGTTTTTCTTTATCCTTCAAGTTCATCTCTCTAAATGGAAGAGGAAATATGAAGCTGATATCCTGATTTTGTTTTCCATCAGTCCAGTCCAGAACAAACTTTTGCACAGAGACTGATTTACCAATACCAGCAACTCCTTTTGTCAATACAGTTCTGATCATTTTGTCTTTTCCAGGTTGAAACAAATTTGTGCATTCAACCTGTATCTCTTGTGATTCTTGATGTCTGGAAGTCACTTCAATCTGTCTTACCTCATGTTCAGTATTGACCTGTTCACTACAACCCTGAGTGATATAGAGATCTGTGTAGATGCTATTCAGAAGTGTGGAGTCACCTTGCTTTGCAATTCCTTCAAACACACATTGATACTTTTTCTTCAGGTTTAATTTAAGATGAATGAAGACCAGCTCATCTAAACACAGGAACAAAAATATAGATATTTTCATCAGAATTTTCTACATTTGTAGGTGGTAACATGACAGACGTTCTTAAGACTCTTACCTTCTAGAGTGTTAGCAGCTTCATCATGCTTCATTTCTCTCAGGAAGTAGAGTGTGATATTAAGAGCTGCTTCTTTGATCCTGCACATGTCCTCTTTAAAATCTGTCACAAAGTATTGCGTGTTGTCCTTTTTCAATATTTTTTTAAACTTTACCAGCTCATTCTTCAAAAATGTTAATATTTTGTTCTCAAGGTCCTATAAAGAAACAAGAAAACAGGTGTAGAAGAAAATATAGCCAAATCGTACATCCACATATCAGAGATGCTTACAATAAAAATCTGTTTATCATTCGTCCATTCGATTTTTGATTTGAAACCTGAGAAAACTGAGAAATTTTTTTCCAGAAAAATGAAAAACAAGAATTCAGCTTGATTTTTCGTTCAGGGGTGGAAAAACAGCTTGAATATTCAATTTCTACACATGGGCGGAACGAAACGCCCCTTTCCGCTGATTGGTTAGCTGAAGATCAAACCATGCCCTGTCAGTTCTTCTGCAGTTTCACGCAGAATAATAGTCCTCCACTGGATGGCAGGGTTTGATGGCACATTTAAAAAAAAAAAAAAAAAAAAAAAGAAAGAAAATCACGATTTTCTGACAGTGAAAGTGCAAGCAGGACATTTATTTATTTGTTTATTTATTTTTATTTTTGCTGAGTTTATTTCATTAATATTGGCTATTAATTGTTGTCAAATAATTGATGCGTTTTATTTTCTCTGCCAACTAAACTTCCAAAACAAGTCATTGTGCCTTTTCTCCGTGCTGCCATTGTACACATAAACATTAGCATTTACTTCACCTCACTTCATGGCAAATCCTTAAATTAATGGTATTCAGAAAACAAACAAGAATAAATGCGATTTACCTGCTAAAATATTTTTTGTAAAGAAGGCTTCTTCAGTCAGTCCTAATAATATGCAAGTAAAATAACAGTCAGCAGCTACACAAGTGATGATACCTTTAGCCTATAGGCTATCGTACAACAGACACATTTAATTAAGCTTAATAACGTTTAATATGTTTGGTTGATAATGTTTTGCTTTGATAATAAACAGTCCACTGATTGTGTGAGCGCATGAGGCACCCGCGCCATCACTTGAATTTCTTTCAGCAGTGGAAACAACTTAATACTCTGTTATTTACAGTCATACAGATAAGAGCAGGACATCATTCGAAAAATATTTGTGTAAAATCAAAATGACTGCAAAAATTCAACCCTTTGAAAACTATAGAAAACAATAGAATGCGCTGCTTTCGTGTCCTTGAACATCTTTCTGGCATATGCCACAAACATGAACCATAACAGCTGACATGTCTACTTTTAACAGTCTAAGATTATTTGATGTTAAATGCGTTATACAAGTTACTTTGGAATAAATCACAGCATGTGTCATGATTAAAAAAAAAAAACAAAAAAAACCTGACAGCCCAGAAAATATGGTAGGCTATAGCAAATTATTTTGCGCACCCCCTGGCACTTTGTGAATAGCACACAGAATAAAGCCCTGTCCCCGGTATGGGTTGTGTCGAGCTATTCGTTAGTGTGGTTGTTTGATGACAAAAAGATTAAATGTAGTTGCAATAAATGCATTAATTATCCGTTCAACTGCAGCAGCGGAGGACTATTATTCTGTGCGAAACTGTGGAAGAACTGACGGGGGCGTTTCGTTCCGCCCACGTGTACAAATCGAATATTCAAGCTGTTTATTCATTTTTCCACCCCTGAACGAAAAACTAAAAATCAAACTGAATTCTTGTTTTTCTGGTGAAAATGAAAAAACTAAAAAGGAGCCATTTTATCAGGTTTCTTCTTTTAATATTAAATCAAAAAAATTAATGGACAAATGATACACGGATTAATATAAATTATAAATAATAAATCTAGTCCAATGTCAAATGTCATTTAGAGAAAATTTACTTATGTTACAAACATTTAAGTATTTTTTTTAAAAGACAATCATTAATTGGATGTCATTTTTAACAAATAAAAAAAATACAGCTGTGCAGTGTCACATTTGTTCAAGAACCTATTCATTTGCTATAAATATTAAATATTTATGAATTTCTTTCCAACCTGAAAGATCCAGTGGAGATTTTCTCTGAACTTCTTGTGGAGGTAGTTTTTCTGAACATTTGTTTCTGATTTCTCATGCTGAACCCTGTCAGGAATTTAAATTTGGCCACTGTTCACATTAAATAAAGTAAAATGTTTCCAGACAATTTATCAGCTATATAATATATAAATCTATTGAAAAAGTACTTTGGAAACAAATACATGGCACGCTGAAAAGCAGCTTCAAACACAATTCAAGATCATCCAGAAATCAGAATGACCAATAGGGTTTTATTTCTGGAAGAGCTTAAGAAATCATTATTTTATAACTCAATGGGGGTCCAAGTATTTTATTCAAATTTAATTTATTATTGCAAGGTACTGAATTTTACTTCCATCAAATTGAGAAAAAGATTAATACTTTTAAACAATATATTTCTATTTAACAAATTAAGCATCAATCAAATTAGCATCAGAATGCACAATTTACATCATTTTAAAGGTTACATGTTATTGCCTATTTAGGCTCTGGCAAAAGAAAAAATATACACTTCAGCATGACAGATTATTTACAATGTAAATTAAATAGTGCAGTGTACACTGTGATGTATTGTGTTCCCACCTGCTGAGAAGAAAAGATGCCAGTTCCACATCACTCTTCAATCCCTTTTGTATCTTTAGGTTTTGCCAGCGTGTATATTCTGCACCAATATTTACTGTTGTCTTCTGTCCTTTGTTACTAATCACACAAAACAACAACTTACATGTAAACAGATTTACAACTGTATTTGCCATTTGGTCAAACCAGCAGGTTTTTCTACATAGCATTCAACAATTCAACTTCGAACTTAATGCAGAAATTTATTTGTACGAAAAACAGTCACTATAGTCTACAGGTGACCCACAACAAACATAAAATACCTTTTGATAGATGATGGTGTTTCCTCACTTAAATTCGGTACACCACCTTTTGATTGGTCACTCTTCACAGACACAGAGCTGCACACATGTGAGCCTGATCTTACACTAATGATACAAAGAACAGAAAGAAAAAAATGCTTTACTACAGAAGGCTCCTCTTTTGTGTGACATTTATTAATGTCTGATTTAAAAACCATAGATTGTTCAAGTTATTAATTTGGAATAATTTACTTCAGTATCCACATACCCACTGGTACGGTTAAGTTTGACTGTTTCAGGAAATTAACTGCTGAATTGACAAAGTCTCTCGAGATTCACTGCATTTAATTGACTGTTTTGTTGACTGCATTCATTAAAAGTTTCCACACATGTTAGCATCATTAAACTAATGATGCCACTGCCATAGTTATGAAGTTACGCATACGTCTCAAGAATATCAACACAAGCTGAAGCCCTGGGATAATGATGAGATGCGTCAGCAGTGTGACACAAGGCACCAACTCAAGAAGGAAATATAATAGTATTGACGAGCCAAACAAATACAAACGGCCAACAGAAACATCAAGAAGAGCACGAAAGAAGCCAAAGTAAATTGATTGCAAACCCACAAGAACTGGCAGCATTGGAGGTTGCAACATCACTAACCTCTGTTTTGCAGATGATACCACTGATCGAACAAGACGAACAAGAAATGAAGTACCTGGTGGAATGCCTGGACAAACTGGACATCTTCCGCTTATGGGATGCAAATCAGTGCTAATAAATAAAACTGATGACAAACTGTCCCAAAGGCATATAAAACCAGTGCCTGTTTCAAATACCTTGGTGCTATGATATCCAATGAGGGATACTATGGCCAAGATAGCCCAGACTAAAACAGAACTTGCCAGACTGAAGCCAATATGAAGGGACAAGAACATCGCCCTTAAAATAAAGCTCAAACTTATGCATGCTCTAGTTGATTCCATCTTCCAGTATGCATGTGAATTGTGGACACTGATGGCTGAGCTAGAGAAGAAAATTCAGGTGTTGGAAATGTGATGAAGTTGAAAGATCCTGGGCATCAGCTACAAAGATCATGTGACCATTAAGAAACACCAAACAGGCAGCATACTGAGACCAGTGAAGAACTCCTGGTAACAGTCAAAATAAAGAAACTGCAATGGTAGCACTTTAATGTTTAGCTAGTGTCAGCCTCAGTCGTCATGTCCACAGACTGCTGGCTAAATGTCTGATGCATATGGCACATAAAATTGAAAAAAACTTAAGGAGTTTCAAAGTCCTCATTTGAATGGTTGAAATGTACAGGATTTCTGGGAGACCTGTGTGTCGTGTTATTTAACATTCCGCCTGGAAACAAAGATGCTGTGATGCCAAACCCCCATGAAAGAAGAAAGCTGTCGTGTTAACAGCTGTGATAATGAGTGCTTATTGGGGTCAAGCAAATGCTGACTTTTAAAAAGGGGGAAATATGTAAAGTCCGTGGCATAGACTCTTTAAAATACGTCAAAGAGTTTTACACACCAGTCTGTTATGGTGGGGACATTTCCACACCACTAAACATGACACATCCTGGGCCATCCAAAGTTCCCTCAGTCTAAAGGTCTGCTTATGCTATAGTAGATTAATGTTTAGCTAACTATCAGAAGACACTACAGTGATTGTTAGTTCCCAGTTGTGTAGGTGGGGCATGTCATAACACTCTGTTACAATGTGCCCCGCTGTTTGAACCATGTTATCCTATGAAGTAAGCAATGTAATTGACATATATAACATTTATGAATTCTACTGAACCCCAAGTGGATTTACTGTACAGAGAGTGAAAAAGCCCAATAAGTTGTAGCCTGCTCTCACTTACTTCTTATGATAATTTACAATGAACCTTCTCTCTTAAACACATGAATAGGTAAAGATAGAGGATTTGCTACAATCATCAATCATACAGCAGTGTCATAAAGGAATAAATGCATGAATCATTTAGAATTTTTTTGACTGAACAACACAGACAAAGAGAGAGAGATTATGAATGGCATTAACATTACCTGACATCTGATACTGTATTACCAGATACCCATTTTTAATTTTCTCAGTGTGCCAGAAAAAGCGATACAAAACTTAAGAACACAGGTCATGCCATGTGTGTATAATTCTTACAAAACTCACAGAGCACAAAAACTGTTAGGATGATATTACAATGTGCTTTCTCTTGACTATAGACCACTGTATTTATGTCTATTTAATGACAGTAGGACTGAAGTGAAATGATGTTTTTTCAACATGATATGAGATTATCCAAAAAGCATCTTCAGCTTCAGCAGAAGAGAAAAATCTGATCTACTGTACAAATAATCACAATCAAAGTCGCTCATATTTAATTAATGACCTAGAAATAGTGCAGATTTCTTCTTAATTTTGAATCAAAACATTTGTTTTAGATTTTTTTAAATAATGAAAATGTTCCCAAAAAAAGTTCTGGGTATACATAAGGTTTTCAAACCCAGATTGTGGACTCCACAGCATATTCTGTCTGAACTGCTAGAATAAAATATAGTCTTTGCTTTTCTTTTGACAAACTACTAAAATTGGAGAAACATAAAAAAATACCTTTTGGTAGATGGTGTTTTCTCAATGAAATTTGGCACTCCACCTTTTGACTGGTCACTCTTCATAGACACATGTGAGCCTGACCTTACACTAATAACAAAGAACAATGAGAAAAAAGCACTTTGCTACAGGAGGTTACTCATGTGTGATATTTCCACTTGCTCTTGCTTTCTCATCCTTCAAAGAAATGCATGTTTTGATCACTTAACTATTTCCTAAGACTTGAGCTTCATTGGAAGACAAAAAGACCTGATCTACAATTAGTCACATGATCATTGTCACTCATAGTTGATTATTGCCCTAGGAATTGTAACTGTATATTCCTACTAAAGCGCTAGAAAAAGATACAGTCTTTGTTAACCTGACAAAAACTACTTATGCTGGAGAAACATACAAAATACCTTTTGGTAGATGATGGTGTTTTCTCACTGAAGTTCGGTACGCCACCTTTCGACTGGTCACTCTTCACAGACACAGAACTGGACACATGTGAGCCTGATCTTACACTATTGACACAAAGATCAAAGAGAAAAACACCTTATTACAGGAAGTTTCTCAGTGAAGATAAAATACAGTAACTGAATACAGTATACAGTAAATGTGCATTTGTTCATGAATATGAAAAATAGATGGATGTAAATTGGATGTATATTTGTTTGTCTAATGTCTTTCCATGTTGATTTTATCCACCCTAGTGGCTTTCTATCTAACTGAATTACTGGAAAGAAACTCCAGTCAGAGTTCATTAAAAGACAGAAGCAGATTAAATGACATTTTTCTGTGATTTGCTGTTTTATTTAATCAAGTTCTCTCACATATATCACAGTGAAGAAAAGAGCTAACACAGTCCTATAAATGTAAAACAAATAAAGTACCTTTTGATAGATGATGGTGTTTTCTCACTGAAATTTGGTACGCCACCTTTTGACTGGTCACTCTTCATAGACACATGTGAGCCTGATCTTACACTAATGACAAAGAACAGAGAGAGAAAAAAAATACAAGAGGTTCAGTAGTCTCATATGAAAACATTTGATGTTGCAAATGGGAATTAAATACATTTGACCTTAAACAATAACCGTGCCTTTATTATTCTCATCATTCCCATCTTAACCACAGAAAGAGAAATTCAACAAAATCTTCTAATGCTTTTGGACACATTCCTTATCATTCCATATCAATCTGTGTTTGCTATTTGATACAATGAAAATCAAAATAACTTAATCTTGTCCCTCCACAGAGATTCAGTAGGATGGGATCAATATGTTTGTTCTGGTTTACTTTATTGTTCTGCATTCTTTGGCTGGACTCTAAACACATGGTTTTCCTACCTACCATATTCCTACGTGTTCAGCTTTGTCTCGTCTAATCTATTGACACAAACTAGACTCAGTTTTAAGGTTTTCCCCCTACTCACTGACATCTTTAGGCTGACGATACACAGATCAACTTTTTGAGCAATGTTGCCATCAGCAGGCAACCAGGGGAGACACAGGGCAGAAGACCAATCTAAAATATCCAGATAGAAATCTGTTACCCATTCTAAATGGGAAAGTGCCCAAGCAACATTTCTCAAAAAAAAAAAATGCCCTGTGTATCATCTGTCTTAGACTAAGGCACTTCAGTCTGATTCGGAGCGGTTCAGCCCTGCAAATCATTTAAACAGTTTAAACTGTTTTGCTTCTAAAACTTTATTGTAGTCCATCCAAAGTAAATTCAGCAAGAAAGCTTAACTGTATTTTATTTCCATAAATCAGATAAGAAAGATTTAATTTATATACTAAAAATAAACTAACAAAGCAATTAGTTTCATTAACAATACTGAACATACTTGTAATGTGTGCTCTGAATGATATAGGAATACTAATTTAGGTTAATAATTATTTTGCTTTTCTAGTTCTAGAAGAACTGCACTTTAGTTAGCTATTAACTTTGATGCTGGCTATAAAGTAACCTCACCTCTGTTTCTGTGAGAGACTCCTCTCAGACGGAGAGACCCTTCCTTGCTCCCCCGACATATTGCAGCTAAACAGCTCAACACTGGGATCTTTGTGTCACTGAAGACAATCAGATGATCATCACGACCTGGACATGACAATGTGAGTGTCATGTCATGGAGATGAATATCATGATAGTTCAGAAGAATGCATGATGAAGAAAAATAAGAACTAATTATGAACGCTGAGTTACCATCAAGCAATACAAAAATAAAATATACTACTAATATATTGCCATTTACTGTAACTAAATGGTGTGATAATCACACAACAGATTACATTCTCTATATATACAGTATGTGTGTGTACATTATTATGCAGAGATTAAACGAGCTAAACAATGAAAAGAAAGAAAAAAAAAAGTCCATTCAGTCCTTTTCTCTTTGATCATTATTTCACATTTTACTTTCATTTAAAAAGATTTCACATAATGATTTTTTTTTTTTTTCAATAATTATGATGTATTCGATATTATATATGACCAAAATATTCAATTTAGTCATACAGCAGAATTTGCTGTCATTTTTTACTAACAAACAACAGCAACATCTGGAACATTAAGAAGTTTAAAAGAAGATTTATAGCGCACTCTGGTTTAACGACTCCTTTAACCGGAAGAATTGCTTTTTTCCACAGACTACTTTCGATTTCGCGTTATCACAAAATGATGTAATAACGTAGACAAAAATGAAATAAAACTAACCTTTTACAAACCCTCTATTATTAATTTTTAACAAACATAATATTTTAACAGGCGTCGACTTCAAACCTTTTTTTGTTTTATTTTGTTTAAAGTTATTTTGATGCTTTCTTAGTCGTGGTCGTTTGTTATACTTCCGCAACAAATACAAACTAATAATATATTTAAATCAGATATGAAATCCGTTAATAATACCCTCAAGTAAGTTCAATGGTGGAAGCATTCAAACTTACATTTACAGTAGTGCAGACGGTCTTGAGATCCAGGAACAGAATCCAGAAGTCTCTGAAACATTTGAGATGGCTGTTAAAATACACATGTTCTTTATGATTGTTTCTCACATGAAAATCAAAGTTTGTTAAATAGCTTTAACAAATCATCACCGCAAACTGGACAGAAGTATGAAGCACCAAAACACCTGTTTCCTCTTTCTTCTTTCTAATGGAAATCACAAACTTAAATAATGCACTAGCGCCACCTGCTGTTACTTTCTATTCTCTCTCTCCTGCAGGACGCCTGCGGCTAGAATTCACCTCGATCTTGAAAATGTGTGCTTTTTGACAGTTTGGTTGAATTGACATACAAGTTAAACCATAACATATCGTGGGATTAATTATATAAAACAAACCTGATTAATGATATAAAGCCCTGGTTATGATGAATAATAAAGACATTTATGCTGTAATTCATGGAACCAGTTCAGAACTCTAAGAATTATAATACACTTCTCCAGTTTAGATTCTACAAACCAATAGAAAACCCCCATTTCTGTTCATTCTTTTTTTGCATTTACCCACTCTTTTTACATGCTACATTGCTTTTCCTAGTCAGACATTTAAAGTAGTACCTACTAAAAGCCAAACTGGTTTGAAAAAGAGACTAATTGCTTTGAAAAAAACAAAAAAAAAAAACAAACAAACAAAAAAAACAAAAACAAAGCAGCACTTGATTTTACTTGTTAATACCACATCTTATTTACTGTCAATTTAATTTATTCTTTAATATTTCCTGCTCACCTTTCCATTCCTGTCCTGTCTTATGGATTAAATCAATCAATCAATCAATCAATCAATCAATCAATCACGTTTATCCATACAGCACTTTTTAACAAAACAGGTTGTGTCAAAGCAACTTTACAGTATTAAATAGGACAATAGTGTGTCAATAATGCAAAAGTTCCATGTTGCAGCACAGTTAGATTGCAGAGGACTCATCTGGTTCCCGTGGTCTTGGTTCTCGCGTTCCCGGTTCCGGTTGACCTAATTAATGCAGCCTAATAACACTGTAAAAAATTTCCTGTAAATTTTACAGCATTATACTGGCAGCAGGGTTGCCAGCCCATTACTGTAATTTTTACAGCAGTGCTTCTGTAATTTAAATTTACAGCATTATGCTGTATTTCCTGATTACAGCAAATAACTGTATTTTTTACATTGCTGTGTTTTTTTTTTTTTTCTTTTTTACAGTAAACTACTTTATTTTTGTGTATTCTATATATGCAGTATATATTTTCCAGATTGCTGAATATTAATGACTGGCAATTTAAACAAATCATTAAACTGCATAATCTTTAAACAATATTTAACTGCATAAAGTTATGTGTAGTGTGAAACTTAGTGTACCTAATATTTTAAAAAATAATAATAATAATAATGATTTGACACATCTTAATCTTGAAAAACAGATCAAATTTTATTTAACATATGACTCTCAAATTTGCATGAAAGAAATGTCATAGAGCAGTGCATTTAGTATTCTTTGGATTCCAAAGTAATTTTTTACTTGAAACATATATTACCCTTAATTTTAAGTTTAAGTTTAACCAACATTGAGCCAAAGTTTTACTAACATCAAGTTAACCAACATGATCATAATTAAATTGTTTCAAATACCATAATGACAGTGATGAATTTTCAAAACAACAAGGTCCCAAGTAAGTCCAACAAAACTTCTTGTAACGCCACGCCAGCAGAGGGAGCCCTCACCCATTGACTGCCTGTTGCTGCTCCCTCTGCTGCTTCACTGGTAACTTCCTGTTTGGTGGCCATTTAAGGAGGCCTAAACCAAACAGGCTACGTGAAGTATTGTTTTGCTGTGCGGACTCTACTAAGCGTTTTCTCTTGGTTCATTGCCTTGTTTTGTTCATGCCACGGTTTTGTTTCTTGTCATAGTTTTGCCTAGTTTCATGCCATAGTTTTTGCCTTGTTTCTTTGTTACTTTTGGACTGCTCACCTGGTGTTTTGACGTTTTGTCTACGTATTACTGTTTGTTTGGAGATTGACCCTGCCTGTCTGACTACGATCTGCATAATAAAAGCTCGCACTTGGATCACGCTTCCCTGGAGTCTCCGTTACACTTCTGATCAAAAAAGGAGAACAGTTCAGCTCCAGACGCTGTCCCATACCAGGATGCAAAGAGTGGCTAAAAATATTGAAAAAGAACAAAGAGGAAAATACATTAGATATTTTTTACAGAACAATGATATGGTCAGATACAGACAGAGGGATGACAGATACAGTCAAAGACAGAGTGATGATTGTTACAATTAGATACAGATAAACTGCCATTAAAATGTTTGGCAGATCAGTATGATTTTATATATTTGAATATATATATGCTCATCAAGCCTGCATTTATTTAAACCAAAATACAAGAAAAAACTGTAATATTGTGAAATATTATTACATTATTTTTTTTTTACTATACTTTAAAATATAATTTATTTCTGTGATGCAAAACTGAATTTTCAGCATCATTACACCAGTGTTACATGATCTGTCAGAGATCATTCTCATTTATTTTCAATTGTCAATGTTGTCAATGTCATTGTCAATGCTGTCAGTGTATGTTTTGGAGCCTGTGAAACTTTTCAGGATTCTTTGATTAATAGGTTTAAATAGTGTTGTCAAAAGACCCGGTACTTCGGTACCAAGCCGGTACTAAAAAAATTTTAATGTTACGGTACCAGGTTTTATAAGTACCGGTGGTACCGAGCACCCGGTCAACCCGGTTCTTGCTGCGCTACCCGAAAGGTGCGCACTGTGCAGTTGCGTCTTCTTCATAAAAGCACAGAGACATGGCGACCGGTGGTGCTGCTGAATCGGCGGCTCTGAATGCGGCTTGTTGAAAAGAAAGTAGGAAAGAGCCACGTGTAGAAATATTCTGTACTTGCGGCTGATGACAATTGCAACACCATAGATCATCAGAAACCCATTTGCAAACGGTGTAATCAAAGTTTACTCTCAAAAGGAGGAAATGCATCGAACTTAATAAACACCTCAAAGACCGACAACCAGATTTGATGAAAGAGTTCAAGCAGGTAAGTTTTTATTTAATTTTATATTTAGAGTTTTTGTTATAAAAATTATACCCTAAATAAACATTAGTTAATCGTTAGCATAAGCGCGGCTAATGCTAACGCGAGTATTAGAATAAACTTCTTTATTAAGTGTTTAATGCTCCTATAGCGTTTATTAAAAAAAATAAATAAATAAATAAAATAAATAAATAAAACATGATAGTGTACTATTTTTACACACCAGAGGCTTTTAAATGACCTGTGCAGCTAAAATATGTGTGTTAGAGAACAAATGTACAAATGTATGGTACATTTGGTAATGTTGTCCTTAAAATCAGTCCATCAGAAAAGAAGTTCTAGGCTATGAAATATAGTTTGCGCAGTTTGATTAAATAAAAGAACGTCTCAGGTTACGTATGTAACCCTGGTTCCCAGAGGGAACGAGACGCCGCGTTGAAACGCTAGGGGAATGCCTTAAGCGTGACCGTGCTCTGAATCACATGTGTAATTAGTCCAATGGAAGAGCGAGACGTCAACGGCGGGTGACCAGGGAGACCAGAGGACTCATATGCAGTAGAGATAGCATCCACTATCCAACGACTTAAAGTTTGTTTGGTGGCCGGAAAGCCTCGCTTAGCCGGGCCATAGCAAACGAAAAGCTGATCAGATTTTCTCCACATGGCTGCTCTGTGGACGTATGTGTCCAGCGCTCGAACTGGACACATACAGTTTAGCTTCTGCTGGTCGGGCTCCCGGAAGGGAGGAGGACAAAAGGCCTGAAGTACAACTGGCCGTGGTGCTGAGGAGGGGACTTTAGGGATATAACCCGAACGAGGGTGCAAAAAAACTTTTGCCAAACCTGGCGCAAAGTCCAGAAAAGAAGGGGCCACTGAAAGGGCCTGAAGATCCCCAATGATTGCAATGAGCAAAACTGTCTTAATCGTCAGGTGACGATCAGAAATCTCTTCAATAGGCTCGAAAGGAAGCCCACAGAGAGCCTCTAGCACCAACGACAAGTCCCATGAGGGAACACGAGAACGTACAGGAGGCCTCAGCCTCAGTGCACCGCGGAGAAAACGTGAAACAAGGGGGTCTTTACCCACCGAGAGACCACCGAGAGGGGCGTGGTAGGCCGCAATGGCCGCCACGTAAACCTTCAGGGTGGAGTGGGATAACCCTGCGGAAAGCCTATCCTGCAGGAACTCCAGCACTGTACCAACTGGGCAGTTAACTGGGTCCTGCTGGTGGCGTCCGCACCAAGAAGTGAAAAGGTTCCACTTCAAGGCATAAAGTTTCCTCGTAGAGGGAGCTCTAGATTGGAGAATGGTCTCAACAACCTCGGTTGAGAGACCGGAAGCTAAGAGGTATGCCCCCTCAGGGGCCACACCCAAAGTTTCCACAGCTCCGGGCGAGGGTGGAACACAGTGCCCCCCGCCTGTGAGAGGAGATCCCTCCTGACGGGAATCTCCCATGGAGAGCCGTCGAGGAGAGAAATCAGGTCCAAGAACCAAACTCGGCCCGGCCAGTACGGGGCTACTAGAAGAAGGGACACCCTGTCCCTTCTGTATGGATAAACGTGTATACCCACGTTTATCCATACAGCACTTTTTAACAAAACAGGTTGTGTCAAAGCAACTTTACAGTATTAAATAGGACAATAGTGTGTCAATAATGCAAAAGTTCCATGTTGCAGCACAGTTAGATTGCAGAGGACTCATCTGGTTCCCGTGGTCTTGGTTCTCGCGTTCCCGGTTCCGGTTGACCTAATTAATGCAGCCTAATAACACTGTAAAAAATTTCCTGTAAATTTTACAGCATTATACTGGCAGCAGGGTTGCCAGCCCATTACTGTAATTTTTACAGCAGTGCTTCTGTAATTTAAATTTACAGCATTATGCTGTATTTCCTGATTACAGCAAATAACTGTATTTTTTACATTGCTGTGTTTTTTTTTTTTTTCTTTTTTACAGTAAACTACTTTATTTTTGTGTATTCTATATATGCAGTATATATTTTCCAGATTGCTGAATATTAATGACTGGCAATTTAAACAAATCATTAAACTGCATAATCTTTAAACAATATTTAACTGCATAAAGTTATGTGTAGTGTGAAACTTAGTGTACCTAATATTTTAAAAAATAATAATAATAATAATGATTTGACACATCTTAATCTTGAAAAACAGATCAAATTTTATTTAACATATGACTCTCAAATTTGCATGAAAGAAATGTCATAGAGCAGTGCATTTAGTATTCTTTGGATTCCAAAGTAATTTTTTACTTGAAACATATATTACCCTTAATTTTAAGTTTAAGTTTAACCAACATTGAGCCAAAGTTTTACTAACATCAAGTTAACCAACATGATCATAATTAAATTGTTTCAAATACCATAATGACAGTGATGAATTTTCAAAACAACAAGGTCCCAAGTAAGTCCAACAAAACTTCTTGTAACGCCACGCCAGCAGAGGGAGCCCTCACCCATTGACTGCCTGTTGCTGCTCCCTCTGCTGCTTCACTGGTAACTTCCTGTTTGGTGGCCATTTAAGGAGGCCTAAACCAAACAGGCTACGTGAAGTATTGTTTTGCTGTGCGGACTCTACTAAGCGTTTTCTCTTGGTTCATTGCCTTGTTTTGTTCATGCCACGGTTTTGTTTCTTGTCATAGTTTTGCCTAGTTTCATGCCATAGTTTTTGCCTTGTTTCTTTGTTACTTTTGGACTGCTCACCTGGTGTTTTGACGTTTTGTCTACGTATTACTGTTTGTTTGGAGATTGACCCTGCCTGTCTGACTACGATCTGCATAATAAAAGCTCGCACTTGGATCACGCTTCCCTGGAGTCTCCGTTACACTTCTGATCAAAAAAGGAGAACAGTTCAGCTCCAGACGCTGTCCCATACCAGGATGCAAAGAGTGGCTAAAAATATTGAAAAAGAACAAAGAGGAAAATACATTAGATATTTTTTACAGAACAATGATATGGTCAGATACAGACAGAGGGATGACAGATACAGTCAAAGACAGAGTGATGATTGTTACAATTAGATACAGATAAACTGCCATTAAAATGTTTGGCAGATCAGTATGATTTTATATATTTGAATATATATATGCTCATCAAGCCTGCATTTATTTAAACCAAAATACAAGAAAAAACTGTAATATTGTGAAATATTATTACATTATTTTTTTTTTACTATACTTTAAAATATAATTTATTTCTGTGATGCAAAACTGAATTTTCAGCATCATTACACCAGTGTTACATGATCTGTCAGAGATCATTCTCATTTATTTTCAATTGTCAATGTTGTCAATGTCATTGTCAATGCTGTCAGTGTATGTTTTGGAGCCTGTGAAACTTTTCAGGATTCTTTGATTAATAGGTTTAAATAGTGTTGTCAAAAGACCCGGTACTTCGGTACCAAGCCGGTACTAAAAAAATTTTAATGTTACGGTACCAGGTTTTATAAGTACCGGTGGTACCGAGCACCCGGTCAACCCGGTTCTTGCTGCGCTACCCGAAAGGTGCGCACTGTGCAGTTGCGTCTTCTTCATAAAAGCACAGAGACATGGCGACCGGTGGTGCTGCTGAATCGGCGGCTCTGAATGCGGCTTGTTGAAAAGAAAGTAGGAAAGAGCCACGTGTAGAAATATTCTGTACTTGCGGCTGATGACAATTGCAACACCATAGATCATCAGAAACCCATTTGCAAACGGTGTAATCAAAGTTTACTCTCAAAAGGAGGAAATGCATCGAACTTAATAAACACCTCAAAGACCGACAACCAGATTTGATGAAAGAGTTCAAGCAGGTAAGTTTTTATTTAATTTTATATTTAGAGTTTTTGTTATAAAAATTATACCCTAAATAAACATTAGTTAATCGTTAGCATAAGCGCGGCTAATGCTAACGCGAGTATTAGAATAAACTTCTTTATTAAGTGTTTAATGCTCCTATAGCGTTTATTAAAAAAAATAAATAAATAAATAAAATAAATAAATAAAACATGATAGTGTACTATTTTTACACACCAGAGGCTTTTAAATGACCTGTGCAGCTAAAATATGTGTGTTAGAGAACAAATGTACAAATGTATGGTACATTTGGTAATGTTGTCCTTAAAATCAGTCCATCAGAAAAGAAGTTCTAGGCTATGAAATATAGTTTGCGCAGTTTGATTAAATAAAAGAACGTCTCAGGTTACGTATGTAACCCTGGTTCCCAGAGGGAACGAGACGCCGCGTTGAAACGCTAGGGGAATGCCTTAAGCGTGACCGTGCTCTGAATCACATGTGTAATTAGTCCAATGGAAGAGCGAGACGTCAACGGCGGGTGACCAGGGAGACCAGAGGACTCATATGCAGTAGAGATAGCATCCACTATCCAACGACTTAAAGTTTGTTTGGTGGCCGGAAAGCCTCGCTTAGCCGGGCCATAGCAAACGAAAAGCTGATCAGATTTTCTCCACATGGCTGCTCTGTGGACGTATGTGTCCAGCGCTCGAACTGGACACATACAGTTTAGCTTCTGCTGGTCGGGCTCCCGGAAGGGAGGAGGACAAAAGGCCTGAAGTACAACTGGCCGTGGTGCTGAGGAGGGGACTTTAGGGATATAACCCGAACGAGGGTGCAAAAAAACTTTTGCCAAACCTGGCGCAAAGTCCAGAAAAGAAGGGGCCACTGAAAGGGCCTGAAGATCCCCAATGATTGCAATGAGCAAAACTGTCTTAATCGTCAGGTGACGATCAGAAATCTCTTCAATAGGCTCGAAAGGAAGCCCACAGAGAGCCTCTAGCACCAACGACAAGTCCCATGAGGGAACACGAGAACGTACAGGAGGCCTCAGCCTCAGTGCACCGCGGAGAAAACGTGAAACAAGGGGGTCTTTACCCACCGAGAGACCACCGAGAGGGGCGTGGTAGGCCGCAATGGCCGCCACGTAAACCTTCAGGGTGGAGTGGGATAACCCTGCGGAAAGCCTATCCTGCAGGAACTCCAGCACTGTACCAACTGGGCAGTTAACTGGGTCCTGCTGGTGGCGTCCGCACCAAGAAGTGAAAAGGTTCCACTTCAAGGCATAAAGTTTCCTCGTAGAGGGAGCTCTAGATTGGAGAATGGTCTCAACAACCTCGGTTGAGAGACCGGAAGCTAAGAGGTATGCCCCCTCAGGGGCCACACCCAAAGTTTCCACAGCTCCGGGCGAGGGTGGAACACAGTGCCCCCCGCCTGTGAGAGGAGATCCCTCCTGACGGGAATCTCCCATGGAGAGCCGTCGAGGAGAGAAATCAGGTCCAAGAACCAAACTCGGCCCGGCCAGTACGGGGCTACTAGAAGAAGGGACACCCTGTCCCGGCGCACTCTCTCTAGAACTCCCGGCAGCAGAGCGATCGGGGGAAAAGCATACAGACGAAGCCTCGGCCACGTCTGTACCATGGCATCCAGCCCCAGGGGAGCTGGATGAGCTAGAGAGTACCAGAGGGGACATTGCGTGTTCTCCCTCGTGGCAAAAAGGTCCACTTGGGCTGGACCAATAACTCTAACCAATAACAGCGAGAGGAGTTTGCCCCGGGACCACACAAGGATCTGGTGCGCCAGCTTGTACAAGGGGCGCGAACGCAGACCTCCCTGGTGGTGATGTAAGAGACCACCGATGTGTTGTCGGTGCGGACCAACACATGACGGTCTCTTAGGTCCGGGAGAAAGTGCCACAGACCGCGGGCGGTGTGGCCACTCATGACCGCACCCCAACTGGTGAGGGAAGCATCTGTTGCTAGCGTTACGCGGCGACAAGGAGCTCCCAGCACCGGCCCCTGAGACAGGAACCAGGGATTCCTCCACATGTCCAAGGCACGTAGGCATCGCCGCATGACCCTGATCATGCGAAGCGGGTTTCACTTCGGGGAAAACCCCCTGGTTTTGAGCCACCACTGTAGGGGTCTCATGTACAGCAGGCCAAAAGGTATCACATTGGACGCAGCTGCCATCAGACCCAGCAGTTGTTGAAACTGCTTGACAGTGAGTGACCGGCCTATTCTGACTCTCCTGACTGCAGCGAGGATCGACTCTATCCGAGCAGGAGACAACCGTGCCTGCATCGTGGTCGAGTCCCACACCACACCTAGATAAGTGGTTCTCTGTAATGGAGATAAAACACTTTTCTTGGCATTCAGTCTCAACCCCAACTCTTTCATGTGAGCGAGCACAGCATCTCGATGCTGAGCCGCTACCTGTTCCGACTGTGCTAGGATTAACCAGTCGTCGATATAATTTAGTATGCGGATGCCCTGGAGTCGCAACGGAGCCAGAGCTGCATCCACACACTTGGTAAAAGTGCGGGGGGAGAGTGCTAGGCCGAACGGAAGAACCCGATACTGGTATGCTTCGCCCCTGAAAGCAAACCTCAGGAACTTCCTGTGTTGAGGAAGGATGGAGACATGGAAGTACGCGTCTTTCAGATCTATCGTCACAAACCAGTCCTCGGACCTGATTTGTGACACTACTTGCTGGAGAGTAAGCATCCTGAACTTCAGCTTCATGACTGAGCGGTTCAGAACACGAAGATCTAAAATGGGACGCAAGCCCCCATCCTTCTTCAGAACAATGAAATACCGGCTGTAGAACCCGGACTCCCTGTTGTGAGGAGGGACCACCTCGATGGCCTCCTTCCTCAGAAGAGAAACTACTTCTTGTTCCATTACCAGACCCTGCTCGGGGCCCACCAAGGTGGGGGAGACCCCGACGAATGGCGGCGGAGGTGCGCCGAACTGTATTCGATACCCTCTTTCTACAGTATGCAGGACCCAAGCAGACACATTGGGCAGTAGTTTCCACGCTGCCAAATGATCTACTAAGGTAACCAGTCTCTCGAGACTGGTCTCTGGTGTTTGTTGAGCCACTAGAACAGTGTCCTGTAACGGTTCCCCGGCAGGAAGCACCTGAACTAGTGGCCCCTGAGACCCCCTCGGGGGTGGCGAGCTCCCCGGCCCCGCTACCGGGAGAAACCAAGGTGTATGCTCGCTGGAGGCCGCTGCGCCCTGAAGCACCGGCAGGGTTAGCAGAACGGTCTCCAGCTCCCGCCCAGCAGCCTCGCGAGCTGGATGGCGGAGGGGGAGGAACCGCTGGAACGCCGCCGCTTGCTTGCGAGCCTCCTGGTACCTGTCGACGACCGAGTTAACGGAGTCGCCGAACAGGCCAGAAGGCGAAAGCGGGGCGTCCAGAAGGAAGACCCTGTCCTTTTCTTTCATATCGGACAGGGTCAACCACAGGTGCCTCTCCGCGGCCACTAGGGCTGCCATAGACCGCCCAATAGCACGAGCGGTCTCCTTAGTGGCGCGGAGAGCAAGATTAGCGGTTCTCCTAACCTCCGCGATATCAGAGTCCTTGATCTCTTCCCCCTCATCCAGCTCTTTCAGCAGGTCAGCCTGGTATGCCTGCAACACGGACATCGTGTGCAGACACGCACCAGCCTGACCTGCCGCCGTGTACCCCTCGCCGACCAACGCTGAGGTGACTCGCAACGGTTTGGTCGGCAATGCCGGAGCCTTAAGAGACGATGCCGAACCGGGGGACAGATAACTGGCGAGTGGCTGTTCCACCCGTGGCATCGCTCTATAGCCGCGCTCATCCAGCCCCGCAATGCTGCCATAGTTGTAGGAAGCGGGGATGAACAAGCGGGCTGAAAACGGGGAATTCCACAATCTCGACACCTCAGTGTGGAGATCGGGAAAGAAGGGAAGGCTCTGGCGGGCTGAAGGTGGCCGAGACTGCAGAAATCTCTCATCTAATCTGCTTCTCTGAGGCTCGGCCTGTGACTCGGCGGGCCAATCTATTTCTAGCTTTTCTACCGCACGAGTCACAACCTCCAGCAGCTCCTCATACTGCACAGACTGGGGCGTTTCTTCGATGATCTCGACCTCACCCCCCTCGGAGGATGAGAGTCGGACCGTCGAGCCCATTCCCCGGGGGGAAGAAACCGCAGTGCGGGCTTCCGATCCCGCGGAACGGGCTGCGGATCTTACATTAATTAATTAATTAATTAATTAATTAACATTAACATTAATTAATGTGTGCAAATGTTATTTTTTACCAACTTTGATCGTTCATGTTTGTTATTTGTGCGTTAAATAATGTCAACAGATACAACTTTTTATTAAAAAAGAAAAAAATAAATACATTTTGAAATGAAGAAGAATAATTGCTATGTAACACTTGTTTATTAAGTCATGTTAAATGGAATCTTTTTGTAAAGTGTTTTTAACAGGACAGGTTCTTTCTGTGTAACATTGATATCATACACTTAATATAAGTAATCTTATCCAAATTTATTATAAAAGCTGAGGTTTGTTATTTACTGAAAAGTTATATTATATATAAAGTTCTGTTTAGCTGGTGTCAGTCTAATTTTGGATTTGGTCAGACTCAGCCCAATGTTTTACTGAAGTTTATTATATTTTCCTTTTACAGCTGCAGGCTGAAGAAGACCACAAACCACCAAAGCAAACTCCTAAGCAGACAAAGGTTCCAGATGCTTTTCAGCAGCAGAAGAAGTATGACAAAAACTCACCTGAGGCAAGAAAACTGAACCGAGCTGTTGCTGAATTCACATGTATGGATCAAGTGCCAGTTTATACAGCGAAAAATGTGTATTCCAGCAAATGCTTCATCACCTCAACCCAAAATACCAGCTTCCAAGCTGAAACTTTGTTTTATTTTTGTTTGTTTAATAAAAATAGTGTGTTGTTCAATTCATGTTTTTGTGTTTTGATTTGGTACTGAAATTGGTACTGAGAACCATGGATTTTCACTGGTATTGGTACCGAATACTGAAATGTTGGTACCGTGACAACACTAGGTTTAAAAGAACATCAGTTGTTTAAAATAGAAATCTTATCTAACAATATAAGTCTTTACTATCACTTTCAGTGTAACATGCCTTGATGAGCAGAAGAAACTTATTTCATAAGAAACATTAAAAAAATCTTACCAATCCCAAACTGTTGAACCGCAGTGTAGATAATAAAAGAATATAATAAAAGGAAAAAGGGGACTCTAAATCTCTATCTGTCTCCTCCTGATAAGGTTACTCCAGAGTGAATATATGCTGTGAACAGGCCAGACAAAAATATGGGCTGGATTAACTCATTCTTTAAACCAAAGTTAGCAAAAAGCATTACAATCAAACAACAAGAGAATTAGCAAATTATTAAAGGTACTCGCATGTCTCGCTGCCTTTAATAACGTCACGCGTTTCATTTCGGCGCCCGTGTTAACAGATGACTGCCTGTGCAAATTTGATTTACATCATAAAATAACAATGAGAAAGTGTGCTAAACAACATAACGTTCCCGTTAATTACAACTGTTGTCAGTGAAGCGTGTAATTATTATGGTAGGAACCCAGAGATTTTCCGCCTATAGCCACTATAAGGCCGAGGAACGTGTGAAATCCTCCCGCGACCGTGCTGCTTAAACCCGGTAGAAGTCTTCCTCGCGTCCCGTGGATGGAGGATTCGTTAATCTGCTGTTACCGCGAATGTATACACCTTAAAATACTACTGCAGTTACCAAATATGAAAAATATAAACTGAAATATGCCACTTACCACAATTATGAATCGTTCTTCTTGCCGCTCTCAAATGTCAACCGTTGAAGAGATGTAAACTGACAGAGTGTGTCTGCCTCCTGAACAATGTTAGGTAGATTGGTCCAGAGTATGGGCGCTAAATAAGAAAATGATCTGCCACCCACAGTTAATTTTGATATTCTAGGTATTATCAAATTGCCACAGTTTTGAGAATGCAGTGTGGGACTATAATGATAAGAGCTTGCACAAGCACTGAGAAGCTAAATCATTTAGGGCTTTATAAGTAATTAGCAAGATTTTAAAATCTATACAATGTTTAATAGGGAGTCAGTGCAGTGTTGACAGAACCGGGAATTTCCCTTACACAAAGATGTTCTGAGGGCAGAAAGGAAAATGATTGGTTGACAGATTCAACCAATAAAATTGAAGCAGAGGCGGGGTCAGGAAATTTGGACATGTGGAGGGAACACTTCAGACAGAAACGTTATTAACGCTTCGTGGGAGGCATTTGTTGCAAGGTAAGTGAATTTACCATGTATTTTATATAAAAAATATTAATAAATCAACATAACTCTAACGTTTACTGAGATAATTAGCCGGCAAAGATGCACAGAACAAGTAATCATTGACTACATATCATATCATATGCATTTTCATTCAACTGCTTTATCAGTCGATCGCACCAAAGCTGCTTATGGGGTAGATTGAGTAAAACATGCTTTTCCAATGCTACCGCGCTGTCTGTGATACCGATATGAGTGACAACAGAACTCGTTCAAATCTCTGTGACATTTCATTAGTCAGTTAGCGCTAGCATTAACATCAGTGCTGCTCTCAGGACAGGAGTAAAAATAACAGTATTAAACTGAATTATGCGCTGCTCTCGGGTCAGGAGTACTCAATAGGTTTGTATTACTGTTATTTTGCGCTGCTCTCAGGGCAGGAGTAAAACTAACACTAAACTGAATTATGCGCTGCTCTTGGGGCAGGAGTACTCAATAGGTGAGTATTACTATTATTTTTAGTGTACTATGCGCTGCTCTCAGGGCAGGAGTAAAAATAACAGTACTAAACTGAATTATGCGCTGCTCTTGGGGCAGGAGTACTCAATAGGTTTGTATTACTGTTATTTTTACCAAACTATGCGCTGCTCTTGTGGCAGGAGTACTCAATAGGTTTGTATTAACATTATTTTTAGTGTATTATGCGCTGCTCTCAGGGCAGGAGTAATAATAACAGTACTAAACTGAATTATGCGCTGCTCTTGGGTCAGGAGTACTCAATAGGTTTGTATTACTGTTATTTTTACTAAACCATGCGCTGCTCTCAGGGCAGGAGGAAAAATAACAGTACTAAACTGAATTATGCGCTGCTTTTGGGGCAGGAGTACTCAATAGGTTAGTATTACCGTTATTTTTAGTGTACTATGCGCTGCTCTCAGGGCAGAAGTAAAACTAACAGTACTAAACTGAATTATGCGCTGCTCTTGGGGCAGGAGTACTCAATAGATTAGTATTACCATTATTTTTAGTGTACTATGCACTGCTCTCGGGTCAGGAGTAAAACTAACAGTACTAAACTGAATTATGCGCTGCTCTTGGGGCAGGAGTACTCAATAGGTTTGTATTACTGTTATTTTTAGTGTACTATGCGCTGCTCTCGGCAGGAGTAAAAATAACAGTACTAAACTGAATTATGCACTGCTCTTGGGGCAGGAGTACTCAGTAGGTTAGTATTACCATTATTTTTAGTGTACTCTGCGCTGCTCTCGGCAGGAGTAAAAATAACAGTACTAAACTGAATTATGCACTGCTCTTGGGGCAGGAGTACTCAATAGGTTTGTATTACCGTTATTTTTAGTGTACTATGCGCTGCTCTCAGGGCAGGAGTAAGAATAACAGTACTAACCTGAATTATGCGCTTCTCTTGGGTCAGGAGTACTCAATAGGTTTGTATTACTGTTATTTTTACTAAACCATGCGCTGCTCTCAGGGCAGGAGGAAAAATAACAGCACTAAACTGAATTATGCGCTGCTCCTGGGGCAGGAGTACTCAGTTGGTCTGTATTACATTATCATTATATTTATAAAACATTAGACAATTTCTGTATGATTGATTGATCTTTTATTTTATTCTTCAGTTACCTGGAGGAGTTGCAAAATCTGGACAGATCAAAGGAGCTAACACTGAAGATCTGATATTGCCGAGTCCAAAATGGTGCAAAAATAGAGATGTATGAAAAATGGTGTAAGTTTGGTTCCACCTGATAAAAGCACATAATAGCCAGATTCAGTCGGTAACTGTTAATCATGGTGATGCAAACGAATTTCAACATTTACAGGGCCATCCGAATCCAGAATCTTGGTGTTTTTCTCCCACCACCCTCGTAAAAATTCCCAGCCAAACTACATGCTGTTTTTTAGACACCAAGGTTGTGTGGTCGAAGAAATCGATTCAAAATGAACTACAACAAAAATATTTAATAACTTCTCCAGCACAGCGGGTAGGAGCTGTTAAGAAAAAAAAAAAGACAAGAAAAGTACTTAAACATTTTAAATTTGTCATTATTATGGCAGTAATAGATATGCAATACAATTTTAAAATATAGGCCTACAATTACATACATAAAAATATAAACCAAGCAGCCTTGTCATTATAGTCCCTCATGTCCACTGCGTTCTCTAAATTTTGAAAATACCCAAAATATCAAAATCAACTGTGGCGGCAGATAATTTTCTTATTTAGTGCCCACATTCTGGAACAATCTAGCTAACACTGTTCAGGAGGCAGACACACTCTGTCAGTTTAAATCTAGATTAAAGACCCATCTCTTTAACCCAGCCAACACAACACATTAACACTATAATTCAAGTCCATTACAGGATGGTTAGACTGCATTAATTAGGTCAACCGGAACCAGGAATAATTTTCATAACACCTGATGTACTCATTGCATCGTAAGAAGAATGGGATCTACACCAATATTAGTCTGTTTCTTTCTTATTCCAAGGTCACCATATGATGGATCAGCACCTAGAGATGACCTCTACATCCCTAAATGTCCTAAATGAGTCCTCTGCAATCTGATTTTGCTGCAACATGGAACTTTTGCATTATTGACACACTATTGTCCTATTAAAAACTGTTGCTTTGACACAACCTGTTTTGTTAAAAAGCACTGTATAAAAAAACATGATTGATTGATTTACCTCATGTAAATAAGAGATTGCATGCAACTTATTTCTGCTAATCTTCACATTTCTCATGACACCTATCATTTTGAGAGATAAAATTTAAGAAAACCATTTCGGCTATAGTGGGTCTATTTTTGAACTTGAGATTTAAATAAATAACATATTATTAAATTTAAATGTATTCTTAATCCAAACATGTGACATTTAGCAGACAACTATGCGACAGGCCATATGAGCTGTGCATTCTTGGGTTCATATGATCACACTGTGAATAAATCAAATCCATGAGTTTTATCACTGAGGTGCCATGTACATAACTTTTTACATATGTTCCTACTGTCCGAATAGGGCTTCTCTCACGGAGTTCACTTGGTGATACATAAAAGTGATTACAAAAGGTACCAGTCAATTTTTGTGCAACCACTTAATGTTTCTCCCATGGACTATTGCAGAGAAATTAAGACTTGTAATTTTAATTATAACTTGTGAGTTATTTATTTATTATTATTTTTTTTAATAATTGTGTTGTTAATGTTGTATCATTCAATGTCTGTTGCACAGATTGTTTAAGAACAAAATGAAAGAAATGTTGATTGAAAATAATCAGTTTATGGGTCCAATATTACAATAAAATAAGTTTAATTATGACTTTTTTTTTTTTTTTTTGTACAATTACAAATTACAAACAAATTCAGTGAGTTAAATGCATGTATAAAACACAGGAACGTTTCACAACAAAAAAGTTCAGCAAGATGTATCATTAAACTGCTGTAGTCTTAACTAGTGGATATCATCATTCCTAGAGGGTTTTAAGTGTTTTATTTTTGTATTTTTATTTTAGACATGAGTCAACAAATTTGAACAGGCTCCCTTTAAACCAAGCCCAAGGTTATAGGTTGCTTTTCCAAATATCTTCTCAAAGCCAGTCTCTCAGTCTCCAGAAATCTTTGTAAGGTCTTCCTGCAATTGAAATGCATAAAGAATTTTGTTTCAGTTTACACCGACAGTCATAATAAAAGAAAGAAAGGAAAAAAACCTAAAGGCTTTAGTATGGGATATTGAATCATGAACATCCTCATTTTCATATATTTTCTGGACCAATTTCTTTTGTGCAAGAAACTTCCATGCCAGGAACACTACATCACTGACCATCTCACTGCACAGCATCTGAAATATAGCAATGTAAACAAACAGAATTACTAGCAAAATCATAAGATTAAAGATAAAAATCACTTACAACTCCCTCAAAATTGACAATTTCTTAAGGACATGTAATACATCCTTAAACCCTGCCATTCCTAGAGCCTACTATACTCTGTTTGGCCTCAGCTACAACCACAATGATTGAGGGCAGATCAGAGTAGACGTTTGAGGGAGAGCTAATGAAGTCCATAGGCTGGAATTATGCAAAAAAAAAAAAAAAAAAACCTAACCTAAGGTAATTGGTAACAGGAAGTGAGACTGGAGTTTCTGACACTTAATATGGGCACTTAAAAAAAAACAAGATTCTCAACCAAAACTAGATGAACTTACAAAGAAAGTCCAGAGATTCCCTTTCTCCAAGTATGGACCAGTGACGACTTCTGCTTTTTCCAAGAAGTTTTTCTGCAAAGAGAAGAAAATCTACATGAAAGAGTCAATGACAGGCCTATAGTCATACAGAAATACTTTGACGTGCGTAGTGCATAGTACATGACAAATAACAGTAATATAAACCTATCCAGTACTCCTGCCCTGAGAGCAGCACATAGTTTTGTAAAAAATAATGATAATACGAACCTACTGAGTCCTCCTGCCCCAAGAGCAGCGCATAATTCAGTTTAGTACTGTTAGTTTTACTCCTGCCCTGACAGCAGCGCATAGTACACTAAAAATAATGGTAATACTAACCTACTGAGTACTCCTGCCCCAAGCGCAGCGCATAATTCAGTTTAGTACTGTTAGTTTTACTCCTGACCCGAGAGCAGCGCATAGTACACTAAAAATAACGGTAATACTAACCTATTGAGTACTTCTGCCCCAAGAGCAGCGCATAATTCAGTTTAGTACTGTTATTTTTACTCCTGCCCTGAGAGCAGCGCATAATTTAGTTTAGTACTGTTAGTTTTACTTATGACCCGAGAACAGCGCATAGTACACTAACAATAACGGTAATACTAACCTATTGAGTACTCCTGCCCCAAGAGCAGCGCATAATTCAGTTTAGTATTGTTATTTTTACTCCTGCCCTGAGAGCAGCGCATGGTTTAGTAAAAATAACAGTAATACGAACCTATTGAGTACTCCTGACCCGAGAGCAGCGCATAATTCAGTTTAATACTGTTATTTTTACTCCTGTCCTGAGAGCAGCACTGATGTTAATGCTAGCGCTAAGTGACTAATGAAATGTCACGGAGATTTGAACAAGTTCTGTTGTCGCTCATATCGGTATCACAGACAGCGCGGTAGCATTGGAAAAGCATGTTTTACTCAATCTACCCCATAAGCAGCTTTGGTGCGATCGACTGATAAAGCAGTTGAATGAAAATGCATAAGATATGATATGTAGTCGATGATTACTTGTTCTGTGCGTCTTTGCCGGCTAATTATCTCAGTAAACATTAAAGTTAGGTTTTTTTTAATATTTTTTTTATATAAAATACATGGTAAATTCACTTACCTTGCAACAAATGCCTCCCACGAAGCGCTAATAACGTTTCTGTCTGAAGTGTTCCCTCCACACGTCCAAATTTCCTGACCCCGCCTTTGCTTCAATTTCATTGGTTGAATCTGTCAACCAATCATTTTCTTTCTTCCCTCAGAACATCTTTGTGTAAGGGAAATTCCAATCTGCCAGAACTGGGCTAATATGGTCATACTTTTTGGTTCTAGTAAGAACTCTAGCTGCTGCATTTTGGACCAGCTGGAGTTTTTTTTTTTTTTTATTAAGCGAGCAGAACAACCACCCAATAAAGCATTACAATAAGTAACCTTGAGGTTATAAACCCATGAATTAACGTTTCAGCATTTGACATTGAGAGCATAGGTCATAGTGTAGATTTTTTTTTGAGATAGAAAAATGCAGTTATACAAATGCTCGAGATGTGACTTTCGAAGGAAAGATTGCTATCAAATAGCACACCTAAATTCCTAACTGATGACGAAGAATTGACAGAGCAGCCATCAAGTTTTAGACAGTGTTTTAGATTGTTGTACGTGGAGGTTTTAGGTCTAATAATTAACACCTCTGTTTTTTTTTCAGAATTTAGCAGTAAGAAATTACTCATCATCCAGTTTTCTCAACTACACAATCCGTTTTTCAAATTATGTTTCGCCGGGCCGTGATGAAATATAGAGCTGAGTATTATCAGCGTAACAGTGAACGCTAACGCCATGTTTCCTGATGATATCTCCCAAGGGTAAAATGTAAAGCGTAAAAAGTAATGGCCCTAGTACTGAGCCTTGCGGTACTACACCCTGCACTTGTGTTCGATATGATACCTCTTCATTTACTGCCATGAATTGATGGCGGTCAGATAAGTACAATTTGAACCATGCCAATGCACTACCACTAATGCCAACATAATTTTCAAGTCTGTTTAAAAGAATGTTGTGGTCCACAGTCGAACGCAGCACTAAGATCCAGTAGCACTAACAGAGAGATACAACCACGATCGGATGACAAGAGCAGATAATTTGTAACTCTAATGAGAGCAGTCTCAGTACTATGGTACAGTCTAAAACCTGACTGGAAATCCTCACAGATACCATTTTTCTGTAAGAAGGAAGATAATTGTGAAGACACTACCTTTTATACTATCTTTGACAGAAAAGGGAGATTTGAGATTGGTCTGTAATTAATTAATTTGTTGGGGCCAAGCTGTGGATTTTTTAATGAGAGTCATAATAGCAGCCAGTTTGAAGGTTTTGGGGACATATCCTAATGACAATGACAAATTAATAATATTCAGAAGAGGGTCTATGACATCTGGAAGCACCTCTTTTAGTAGCTTAGATGGAATAGGGTCTAACATACAGGTTGTTGGTTTAGATGATTTAACAAGTTTATACAGTTCTTCCTCTCCTATGGTAGAAAATGAGTAGAATTGTTCCCCAAGAGTTCTATAGCTGTATCTGATGAGATACTGTAACCGACGGCTGCATGGCGACAATTTTATATCTAATAGTATCGATCTTGGAAGTAAAGTAGTTTATTAAGTCATTACTGCTATGCTGATAGGGAAAGTCAATGCCTGTTGGTTCTTTATTTTTAGTTAATTTAGCCACTGTATTAAGTAAATACCTAGGGTTACGTTTGTTTTATTCTAAAAGAGATGAAAAGTAATCAGATCTTGCAGTTTTTAACGCTTTTCTATAGGATAGGGTCCATTCATGCCAGGCAGTATGAAAAACCTCTAGTTTCGTTTTCCTCCAGCTGTGCTCCATTTTCCGGGGTCTCTATGTGCTGAGACTTAACTGATTTTGGTGACGTGAGGCGGATAGCAGACGTCGGATTAGCCAGTCTGTCTGCTTCCTGACCTGGGCCCCAGTTAGTCAAATGCAAACTCTAAGACTATATGCCATATTACTAGAGAGAAGAGTGGCACCACCCCTGGAGGGATGAAGGCCATTTCGTTTCAACAGGTCAGGTCTGCCCCAAAAACTTGTCCAATTGTCTGTGAATCCTATATTATTCTGTGAGCACCACTTAGACATCCAGCCATTTAGTGACGACAGTCTGCTATGTATCTTGTCACCATGATATGCAGGGAGGGGACCAGAGCAAATCACAGTGTCTGACATCGTACTTGCAAGTTCACACACCTCTTTAACATTATTTTTGGTGATCTCCGACTGTTTTAAACTATTGTTTAATCCTTATAGATATTTAGAGCACGTTTAACCATCACAAGGAGCATTAAATGAGATTAAATCATCTTTTAATATGCTAGATTTGTCTGATTCATTAGTATGTAAGATTAAGTACCATAACCCAGATTTTGTTTATTAAAGCACAAAATAACAATGACTTCAAAAAAATGTTGGATTTTTAAAAATGTGAATTTTGTTTTTACAGACATTGAAACCGAATAACATTAATTTGACTTTACTTAGAATATGCCACCCTTAGTCACAACGCGAAGGCTGAGGTTCCTTTTACAGATGTTTAATGCACACATCGACACAGACATCAGCGCCAACATCAACACTGTAGAACTAAAACAGGACGAATATATAACAAACATCAGTCACACATTCAATTACATGGAAAACACGCATATGACTTTAAACTGGTAAATTAACAAAAAATACATTCACATACCGCTTTTGCCTGCTTGTGCACTAAGAGGGTGGTATGTCTTGAAGTTTCTTGATCAAATGTATTATAAATGTAAAGAGAAACACCTTAAATCTTTAGACGATAACATTGTTCCATCTCTTCATGCCACCTGCTGGATCTTCTACTAGCCTACATATATTTCTGAATCTTGTTCTGCTTACCTTAATATATAAACGCTGCATTTATTATTTCACTGTCTGTGTTGATGGATATTGTAAATTTCTAAGATCCTAAGATTTGTATTAATTTCCTACATTCAGTTCTTTCGGTTTGTATTAGAATGAGCTATTAACGTCACATGATGTGATGGTGTGTTGACCTCGAGTGATAAGATTTTGAAACACATGTGAGCGCCTCAGGTTTCAAGTCTTCAACTTTCAGGAAAATCTTGGCATCTGCTGCTGTATCTCTAGTTACACTGATAACTGGCTTTGAACTCTACAAACAAAATAAAATATTTTTTTTATTTTTATTTTTATTTTTTTTATTTACAATATGGAAACAAATTACAATACAATACAAGAGAAGATCAAATCACTAATCAAAAAGCATTAGATAGACTATCTAAGCTGGTGACAGTAAAGGCACATACGAACATTTAAATTTTCTCAAATGCTAAAGATTAGTGTGGGCTGGTGTGAGAAAACGGATTCATCCACAACTCTTACATCAGTCAAAGCTTTGTCTTATGTACAGAGACATGCTTCTTACGAGACATACACAGAACTTACAAAAATGTAAATAAACATTCTGTATATGTAATGTAAGAGAAATATAATGTAACAAACAGGTAAATGTAAGGTCAAATTATGGTATAACGAAATAACTTACCAATGGTCTATAAAAATGACTATTATAAATTAGTGCAAAGGACTGATTTGAATCTATGTACGTGTAGCCCACAATAATTTCATCTTCATTTAAAATTTTCAGTTTATATATAATTTGGTATATTTAAGTACTAAATTACAATCACAGTCATGACTAGCAATAATTTAATTGCTTTATTATGGATGAGTTTAATCCAAACATCATTAAGGTTTTACTATGGACTTGAATCCATCTAATCCACTTGTTTTGCATGCTCATATGCCTCATCTCCCTCCTCTATTTCACCTGTAAAAAATGCAAAATATAATTCAGACACAAAACCAACAATAGCTCACCAAGCTATCCACTGGATTTATGTCATTACTATAGTAAGAACCTTCTGAAGATTCCTCATCTGACAGTGGCTTTTCTGGCTCTGTTGATCTCCTAGGTTTGTCATGAGCTGGATTTATAGCAGTACTATAGTAAGAACCTTCTGAGTATTCCTCATCTGTTGGCCACTTTTCTGATTCTGTTAATTTCACAGGTTCGTCTTGAGCTTGATTTATGTCATTACTATAGTAAGAACCTTCTGAGGATTCCTCATCCAATGGCGACTTTTCTGGTTCTGTTGATTTCACAGGTTCGTCTTGAGCTGGATTTATAGCAGTACTATATTGACAACCTTCTGAGGATTCCTCATCTGACGGCGACTTTTCTGGTTCTGTTGATTTCACAGGTTCGTCTTGAGTTGGATTTATGTCATTACTATAGTAAGAACCTTCTGAAGATTCCTCATCTGACAGCGACTTTTCTGGTTCTGTTGATTTTACAGGTTCGTCTTGAGCTGGATTTATGTCATTACTATATTAAGAACCTTCTGAAGATTCCTCATCTGACGGCGACTTTTCTGGTTCTGTTGATTTCACAGGTTTGTCTTGAGCTGGATTTATAGCAGTACTATATTGACAACCTTCTGAGGATTCCTCATCTGATAGTGGCTTTTCTGGTTCTGTTGATTTCACAGGTTCGTCTTGAGCTGGATTTATGTCATTACTACAGTAAGAACCTTCTGAGGATTCCTCATCTGACAGTGGCTTTTCTGGTTCTGTTGATTTCACAGGTTTGTCTTGAGCTGGATTTATAGCAGTACTATACTGACAACCTTCTGAGGATTCCTCATCTGACGGCGACTTTTCTGGTTCTGTTGATTTCACAGGTTCGTCTTGAGCTGGATTTATGTCATTACTATAGTAAGAACCTTCTGAGTATTCCTCATCTGTTGGCCACTTTTCTGATTCTGTTAATTTCACAGGTTCGTCTTGAGCTGGATTTATGTCATTACTATAGTAAGAACCTTCTGAAGATTCCTCATCTGACAGTGGCTTTTCTGGCTCTGTTGATTTCCTAGGTTTGTCATGAGCTGGATTTATAGCAGTA
This sequence comes from Cirrhinus mrigala, assembly GCA_036247105.1. Classification (NCBI taxonomy): domain Eukaryota; kingdom Metazoa; phylum Chordata; class Actinopteri; order Cypriniformes; family Cyprinidae; genus Cirrhinus; species Cirrhinus mrigala. Next base: position 30,566,165 of record CM070028.1, read on the forward strand.
CTATAGTAAGAACCTTCCGAGTATTCCTCATCTGTTGGCCACTTTTCTGATTCTGTTAATTTCACAGGTTCGTCTTGAGCTGGATTTATGTCATTACTATAGTAAGAACCTTCTGAGGATTCCTCATCCAATGGCGACTTTTCTGGTTCTGTTGATTTCACAGGTTCGTCTTGAGCTGTATTTATGTCATTACTATAGTAAGAACCTTCTGAAGATTCCTCATCTGACGGCGACTTTTCTGGTTCTGTTGATTTCACAGGTTCGTCTTGAGCTGGATTTATGTCATTACTATAGTAAGAACCTTCTGAAGATTCCTCATCTGACAGCGACTTTTCTGGTTCTGTTGATTTTACAGGTTCGTCTTGAGCTGGATTTATGTCATTACTATATTAAGAACCTTCTGAAGATTCCTCATCTGACGGCGACTTTTCTGGTTCTGTTGATTTCACAGGTTCGTCTTGAGTTGGATTTATGTCATTACTATAGTAAGAACCTTCTGAAAATTCCTCATCTGACAGCGACTTTTCTGGTTCTGTTGATTTTACAGGTTTGTCTTGAGCTGGATTTATGTCATTACTATATTAAGAACCTTCTGAAGATTCCTCATCTGACGGCGACTTTTCTGGTTCTGTTGATTTCACAGGTTTGTCTTGAGCTGGATTTATAGCAGTACTATATTGACAACCTTCTGAGGATTCCTCATCTGACGGCGACTTTTCTGGTTCTGTTGATTTCACAGGTTCGTCTTGAGTTGGATTTATGTCACTACTATAGTAAGAACCTTCTGAAGATTCCTCATCTGACAGCGACTTTTCTGGTTCTGTTGATTTCACAGGTTCGTCTTGAGCTGGATTTATGTCATTACTATATTAAGAACCTTCTGAAGATTCCTCATCTGAGGGCGACTTTTCTGGTTCTGTTGATTTCACAGGTTTGTCTTGAGCTGGATTTATAGCAGTACTATATTGACAACCTTCTGAGGATTCCTCATCTGATAGTGGCTTTTCTGGTTCTGTTGATTTCACAGGTTCGTCTTGAGCTGGATTTATGTCATTACTATAGTAAGAACCTTCTGAGGATTCCTCATCTGACAGTGGCTTTTCTGGTTCTGTTGATTTCACAGGTTCGTCTTGAGCTGGATTTATAGCAGTACTATACTGACAACCTTCTGAGGATTCCTCATCTGACGGCGACTTTTCTGGTTCTGTTGATTTCACAGGTTCGTCTTGAGCTGGATTTATGTCATTACTATAGTAAGAACCTTCTGAGTATTCCTCATCTGTTGGCCACTTTTCTGATTCTGTTAATTTCACAGGTTCGTCTTGAGCTGGATTTATGTCATTACTATAGTAAGAACCTTCTGAAGATTCCTCATCTGACAGTGGCTTTTCTGGCTCTGTTGATTTCCTAGGTTTGTCATGAGCTGGATTTATAGCGGTACTATATCGACAACCTTCTGAGGATTCCTCATCTGACAGTGGCTTTTCTGGTTCTGTTGATTTCACAGGTTCATCTTGAGCTGGATTTATGTCATTACTATAGTAAGAACCTTCTGAAGATTCCTCATCTGACAGTGGCTTTTCTGGCTCTGTTGATCTCCTAGGTTTGTCATGAGCTGGATTTATAGCAGTACTATAGTAAGAACCTTCTGAGTATTCCTCATCTGTTGGCCACTTTTCTGATTCTGTTAATTTCACAGGTTCGTCTTGAGCTGGATTTATGTCATTACTATAGTAAGAACCTTCTGAGGATTCCTCATCCAATGGCGACTTTTCTGGTTCTGTTGATTTCACAGGTTCGTCTTGAGCTGTATTTATGTCATTACTATAGTAAGAACCTTCTGAAGATTCCTCATCTGACGGCGACTTTTCTGGTTCTGTTGATTTCACAGGTTCGTCTTGAGCTGGATTTATGTCATTACTATAGTAAGAACCTTCTGAAGATTCCTCATCTGACAGCGACTTTTCTGGTTCTGTTGATTTTACAGGTTCGTCTTGAGCTGGATTTATGTCATTACTATATTAAGAACCTTCTGAAGATTCCTCATCTGACGGCGACTTTTCTGGTTCTGTTGATTTCACAGGTTCGTCTTGAGTTGGATTTATGTCATTACTATAGTAAGAACCTTCTGAAAATTCCTCATCTGACAGCGACTTTTCTGGTTCTGTTGATTTCACAGGTTCGTCTTGAGCTGGATTTATGTCAGTACTATAGTAAAAACCTTCTGATTATTCCTCATCTGACAGTGGCTTTTCTGGTTCTGTTGATTTCACAGGTTCGTCTTGAGCTGGATTTATAGCAGTACTATATTGACAACCTTCTGAGGATTCCTCATCTGACGGCGACTTTTCTGGTTCTGTTGATTTCACAGGTTCGTCTTGAGCTGGATTTATGTCATTACTATAGTAAAAACCTTCTGAGGATTGCTCATCTGACAGTGGCTTTTCTGGTTCTGTTGATTTCACAGGTTCGTCTTGAGCTGGATTTATGTCATTACTATAGTAAGAACCTTCTGAGGATTCCTCATCTGACAGTAGCTTTTCTGGCTCAGTTGATTTCCCAGGTTCGTCATGAGCTGGATTTATAGCAGTACTATATCGACAACCTTCTGAGGATTCCTCATCTGATGGTGGCTTTTCTGGTTCTGCTGATTTCACAGGTTCGTCTTGAGCTGGATTTATGTCATTACTATAGTAAGAACCTTCTGAAGATTCCTCATCTGACGGCGACTTTTCTGGTTCTGTTGATTTCACAGGTTTGTCTTGAGCTGGATTTATAGCAGTACTATATTGACAACCTTCTGAGGATTCCTCATCTGACGGCGACTTTTCTGGTTCTGTTGATTTCACAGGTTCGTCTTGAGTTGGATTTATGTCATTACTATAGTAAGAACCTTCTGAAGATTCCTCATCTGACAGCGACTTTTCTGGTTCTGTTGATTTTACAGGTTTGTCTTGAGCTGGATTTATGTCATTACTATATTAAGAACCTTCTGAAGATTCCTCATCTGACGGCGACTTTTCTGGTTCTGTTGATTTCACAGGTTTGTCTTGAGCTGGATTTATAGCAGTACTATATTGACAACCTTCTGAGGATTCCTCATCTGATAGTGGCTTTTCTGGTTCTGTTGATTTCACAGGTTCGTTTTGAGCTGGATTTATGTCATTACTATAGTAAGAACCTTCTGAGGATTCCTCATCTGACAGTGGCTTTTCTGGTTCTGTTGATTTCACAGGTTCGTCTTGAGCTGGATTTATAGCAGTACTATACTGACAACCTTCTGAGGATTCCTCATCTGACGGCGACTTTTCTGGTTCTGTTGATTTCACAGGTTCGTCTTGAGCTGGATTTATGTCATTACTATAGTAAGAACCTTCTGAGTATTCCTCATCTGTTGGCCACTTTTCTGATTCTGTTAATTTCACAGGTTCGTCTTGAGCTGGATTTATGTCATTACTATAGTAAGAACCTTCTGAAGATTCCTCATCTGACAGTGGCTTTTCTGGCTCTGTTGATTTCCTAGGTTTGTCATGAGCTGGATTTATAGCGGTACTATATCGACAACCTTCTGAGGATTCCTCATCTGACAGTGGCTTTTCTGGTTCTGTTGATTTCACAGGTTCGTCTTGAGCTGGATTTATGTCATTACTATAGTAAGAACCTTCTGAAGATTCCTCATCTGACAGTGGCTTTTCTGGCTCTGTTGATCTCCTAGGTTTGTCATGAGCTGGATTTATAGCAGTACTATAGTAAGAACCTTCTGAGTATTCCTCATCTGTTGGCCACTTTTCTGATTCTGTTAATTTCACAGGTTCGTCTTGAGCTGGATTTATGTCATTACTATAGTAAGAACCTTCTGAGGATTCCTCATCCAATGGCGACTTTTCTGGTTCTGTTGATTTCACAGGTTCGTCTTGAGCTGTATTTATGTCATTACTATAGTAAGAACCTTCTGAAGATTCCTCATCTGACTGCGACTTTTCTGGTTCTGTTGATTTCACAGGTTCGTCTTGAGCTGGATTTATGTCATTACTATAGTAAGAACCTTCTGAAGATTCCTCATCTGACAGCGACTTTTCTGGTTCTGTTGATTTTACAGGTTCGTCTTGAGCTGGATTTATGTCATTACTATATTAAGAACCTTCTGAAGATTCCTCATCTGACGGCGACTTTTATGGTTCTGTTGATTTCACAGGTTTGTCTTGAGCTGGATTTATAGCGGTACTATATCGACAACCTTCTGAGGATTCCTCATCTGATGGTGGCTTTTCTGGTTCTGCTGATTTCACAGGTTCGTCTTGAGCTGGATTTATGTCAGTACTATAGTAAAAACCTTCTGAGGATTCCTCATCTGACAGTGGCTTTTCTGGTTCTGTTGATTTCACAGGTTCGTCTTGAGCTGGATTTATAGCAGTACTATATTGACAACCTTCTGAGGATTCCTCATCTGACGGCGACTTTTCTGGTTCTGTTGATTTCACAGGTTCGTCTTGAGCTGGATTTATGTCATTACTATAGTAAAAACCTTCTGAGGATTCCTCATCTGACAGTGGCTTTTCTGGTTCTGTTGATTTCACAGGTTCGTCTTGAGCTGGATTTATGTCATTACTATAGTAAGAACCTTCTGAGGATTCCTCATCTGACAGTAGCTTTTCTGGCTCAGTTGATTTCCCAGGTTCGTCATGAGCTGGATTTATAGCAGTACTATATCGACAACCTTCTGAGGATTCCTCATCTGATGGTGGCTTTTCTGGTTCTGCTGATTTCACAGGTTCGTCTTGAGCTGGATTTATATCAGTACTACAGTAAAAACCTTCTGAGGATTCCTCATCCAATGGCGACTTTTCTGGTTCTGTTGATTTCACAGGTTCGTCTTGAGCTGGATTTATGTCATTACTATAGTAAGAACCTTCTGAGGATTCCTCATCTGACAGTGGCTTTTCTGGCTCAGTTGATTTCCCAGGTTCGTCATGAGGTGGATTTATAGCAGTAGTATATCGACAACCTTCTGAGGATTCCTCATCTGATGGTGGCTTTTCTGGTTCTGATGATTTCACAGGTTCGTCTTGAGCTGGATTTATGTCAGTACTACAGTAAAAACCTTCTGAGGATTCCTCATCCAATGGCGACTTTTCTGGTTCTGTTGATTTCACAGGTTCGTCTTGAGCTGGATTTATAGCAGTACTATATTGACAACCTTCTGAGGATTCCTCATCTGACGGCGACTTTTCTGGTTCTGTTGATTTCACAGGTCCGTCTTGAGCTAGATTTATAGCAGTACTATATCGACAACCTTCTGAGGATTCCTCATCTGATGGTGGCTTTTCTGGTTCTGTTGATTTCACAGGTTCATCTTGAGCTGGATTTATGTCATTACTATAGTAAGAACCTTCTGAGGATTCCTCATCTGACAGTAGCTTTTCTGGCTCAGTTGATTTCCCAGGTTCGTCATGAGCTGGATTTATATCAGTACTACAGTAAAAACCTTCTGAGGATTCCTCATCCAATGGCGACTTTTCTGGTTCCGTTGATTTCACAGGTTCGCCTTGAGCTGGATTTATAGCAGTACTACATTGACAACCTTCTGAGGATTCCTCATCTAACGGCGACTTTTCTGGTTCTGTTGATTTCACAGGTTCGTCTTGAGTTGGATTTATGTCATTACTATAGTAAGAACCTTCTGAAGATTCCTCATCTGACAGCAACTTTTCTGGTTCTGTTGATTTCACAGGTTCGTCTTGAGCTGGATTTATGTCATTACTATAGTAAGAACCTTCTGAGGATTCCTCATCTGACAGTGGCTTTTCTGGCTCAGTTGATTTCCCAGGTTCGTCATGAGGTGGATTTATAGCAGTAGTATATTGACAACCTTCTGAGGATTCCTCATCTGATGGTGGCTTTTCTGGTTCTGCTGATTTCACAGGTTCGTCTTGAGCTGGATTTACATCAGTACTACAGTAAAAACCTTCTGAGGATTCCTCATCCAATTGCGACTTTTCTGGTTCTGTTGATTTCACAGGTTCGTCATGAGCTGGATTTATAGCAGTACTATATTGACAACCTTCTGAGGATTCCTCATCTGACAGTGGCTTTTCTGGTTCTGTTGATTTCACAGGTTCATCTTGAGCTGGATTTATGTCATTACTATAGTAAGAACCTTCTGAGGATTCCTCATCTGACAGTGGCTTTTCTGGCTCAGTTGATTTCCCAGGTTCGTCATGAGCTGGATTTATAGCAGTACTATATCGACAACCTTCTGAGGATTCCTCATCTGATGGTGGCTTTTCTGGTTCTGATGATTTCACAGGTTCGTCTTGAGCTGGATTTATGTCAGTACTACAGTAAAAACCTTCTGAGGATTCCTCATCCAATGGCGAATTTTCTGGTTCTGTTGATTTCACAGGTTCGTCTTGAGCTGGATTTATAGCAGTACTATATTGACAACCTTCTGAGGATTCCTCATCTGACGGCAACTTTTCTGGTTCTGTTGATTTCACAGGTTCGTCTTGAGCTGGATTTATGTCATTACTATAGTAAGAACCTTCTGAAGATTCCTCATCTGACGGCGACTTGTCTGGTTCTGTTGATTTCACAGGTTCGTCATGAGCTGGATTTATAGCAGTACTATATCGACAACCTTCTGAGGATTCCTCATCTGATGGTGGCTTTTCTGGTTCTGCTGATTTCACAGGTTCGTCTTGAGCTGGATTTATATCAGTACTACAGTAAAAACCTTCTGAGGATTCCTCATCCAATGGCGACTTTTCTGGTTCTGTTGATTTCACAGGTTCGCCTTGAGCTGGATTTATAGCAGTACTACATTGACAACCTTCTGAGGATTCCTCATCTAACGGCGACTTTTCTGGTTCTGTTGATTTCACAGGTTCGTCTTGAGCTGGATTTATGTCATTACTATAGTAAGAACCTTCTGAAGCTTCCTCATCTGACAGCAACTTTTCTGGTTCTGTTGATTTCACAGGTTCGTCTTGAGCTGGATTTATGTCATTACTATAGTAAGAACCTTCTGAGGATTCCTCATCTGATGGTGGCTTTTCTGGTTCTAATGATTTCACAGGTTCGTCTTGAGCTGGATTTATAGCAGTACTATATAGACAACCTTCTGAGGATTCCTCATCTGATGGTGGCTTTTCTGGTTCTGCTGATTTCACAGGTTCGTCTTGAGCTGGATTGATGTCAGTACTATAGTAAAAACCTTCTGAGGATTCCTCATCTGACAGTGGCTTTTCTGGTTCTGTTGATTTCACAGGTTCATCTTGAGCTGGATTTATGTCATTACTATAGTAAGAACCTTCTGAGGATTCCTCATCTGACAGTGGCTTTTCTGGCTCAGTTGATTTCCCAGGTTCGTCATGAGCTGGATTTATAGCAGTACTATATCGACAACCTTCTGAGGATTCCTCATCTGATGGTGGCTTTTCTGGTTCTGATGATTTCACAGGTTCGTCTTGAGCTGGATTTATGTCAGTACTACAGTAAAAGCCTTCTGAGGATTCCTCATCCAATGGCGAATTTTCTGGTTCTGTTGATTTCACAGGTTCGTCTTGAGCTGGATTTATAGCAGTACTATATTGACAACCTTCTGAGGATTCCTCATCTGACGGCAACTTTTCTGGTTCTGTTGATTTCACAGGTTCGTCTTGAGCTGGATTTATGTCATTACTATAGTAAGAACCTTCTGAAGATTCCTCATCTGACGGCGACTTTTCTGGTTCTGTTGATTTCACAGGTTCGTCATGAGCTGGATTTATAGCAGTACTATATCGACAACCTTCTGAGGATTCCTCATCTGATGGTGGCTTTTCTGGTTCTGCTGATTTCACAGGTTCGTCTTGAGCTGGATTTATATCAGTACTACAGTAAAAACCTTCTGAGGATTCCTCATCCAATGGCGACTTTTCTGGTTCTGTTGATTTCACAGGTTCGCCTTGAGCTGGATTTATAGCAGTACTACATTGACAACCTTCTGAGGATTCCTCATCTAACGGCGACTTTTCTGGTTCTGTTGATTTCACAGGTTCGTCTTGAGCTGGATTTATGTCATTACTATAGTAAGAACCTTCTGAAGATTCCTCATCTGAAAGGCAACTTTTCTGGTTCTGTTGATTTCACAGGTTCGTCTTGAGCTGGATTTATGTCATTACTATAGTAAGAACCTTCTGAGGATTCCTCATCTGATGGTGGCTTTTCTGGTTCTGATGATTTCACAGGTTCGTCTTGAGCTGGATTTATAGCAGTACTATATAGACAACCTTCTGAGGATTCCTCATCTGATGGTGGCTTTTCTGGTTCTGCTGATTTCACAGGTTCGTCTTGAGCTGGATTGATGTCAGTACTATAGTAAAAACCTTCTGAGGATTCCTCATCTGACAGTGGCTTTTCTGGTTCTGTTGATTTCACAGGTTCATCTTGAGCTGGATTTATGTCATTACTATAGTAAGAACCTTCTGAGGATTCCTCATCTGACAGTGGCTTTTCTGGCTCAGTTGATTTCCCAGGTTCGTCATGAGCTGGATTTATAGCAGTACTATATCGACAACCTTCTGAGGATTCCTCATCTGATGGTGGCTTTTCTGGTTCTGATGATTTCACAGGTTCGTCTTGAGCTGGATTTATGTCAGTACTACAGTAAAAACCTCCTGAGGATTCCTCATCCAATGGCGACTTTTCTGGTTCTGTTGATTTCACAGGTTCGTCTTGAGCTGGATTTATAGCAGTACTATATTGACAACCTTCTGAGGATTCCTCATCTGACGGCGACTTTTCTGGTTCTGTTGATTTCACAGGTTCGTCTTGAGCTGGATTTATGTCATTACTATAGTAAGAACCTTCTGAAGATTCCTCATCTGACGGCGACTTTTCTGGTTCTGTTGATTTCACAGGTTCGTCATTAGCTGGATTTATAGCAGTACTATATTGACAACCTTCTGAGGATTCCTCATCTGATGGTGGCTTTTCTGGTTCTGCTGATTTCACAGGTTCGTCTTGAGCTGGATTTATGTCAGTACTACAGTAAAAACCTTCTGAGGATTCCTCATCTGACGGCGACTTTTCTGGTTCTGTTGATTTCACAGGTTCATCTTGAGCTGGATTTATGTCATTACTATAGTAAAAACCTTCTGAGGATTCCTCATCTGACAGTGGCTTTTCTGGTTCTGTTGATTTCATAGATTCGTCTTGAGCTGTATTTATAGCAGTACTATACTGACAACCTTCTGAGGATTCCTCATCTGATGGCGACTTTTCTGGTTCTGTTGATTTCACAGGTTCGTCTTGAGTTTTAGACCAAGTAAACCATCCACCAATACTACTAATGATATTTGCACCAGTACTCCTGCTGAGCCAGTGTTCTTTCTCTAGGCTTTAAGGAGAAATCAGAAGAGCACAACAGTGGTGAGTGGAACAAGTTGAAAATGATTTGCTATATTTAAGTTACTTTAAGTACATAGTATAATGGGCTGTAACAAAGATTACCTTTCTGTTACCTGATTAGCTACTGATTTGACATTGTTTGGCATATACATTTTATAACAACATTTGTTTTAAATATAATGTTTAAAACAAGTTACATTATGTTTGCTTGTTTGTGTTAGCATGACTGGGACAAATGAATGTTTACTTACCTCAGGTTACAGTTTGCGTTTTGCAGCACATCACTGAGCTGCTGCTTTGAGTCTCCCATTTTATTTTTACTCAGATCAAGCTCTTTTAAAATCTGCAAGGCATTTTTTTTAGCCAAAGACAGGGCCAAAGGAGCAACATCTGTAATGCCACAGTCATTTAGACTAGAAATAGAAAGACAAACAGAGGAAGAAAATTATTTTCCCATTTAACCCAGAGTGTGATATTAACCCAGAAGGCACAGTCACATTTGTCATTTCTTAGCATAAGTTTGTAGGCAAAATCAGTCACCTCAGTGGGAAACCATGTGATAAGAAATTTCACCTAGTTGATGTTCAGTGGCAGAGAAATTCCCAGTGTTTCCCATTAATTGTTTAAACTATGGTGGCCAGCCATAGTCTAATTTGTCCCACCATAGTTTGATAATGAACCAGAAATATTTTTAAGTTCTTATTAACAAACTTGCACTGTAGCTTCAGCAATGCACGTGTCACTCCAGGCCGGTCAACTACCACGAATGAAGTAGACAGGCTGAATGAAAATGCAGTTCACTGTCTGCTCATGGAACAGAGGTTTCCTCAGAAAACCCCTATAAACAAAGCAGACTGCACTACTTTCTGTTCCTGACATGCACCTTTCACAGAGAAGGAAGTCAAAAAGTATTTGCATGTTTTCAAGCAGCCATTCAGATTTTTGTATTCATTTGGGTCTTTATCAAAAACACTTAACAAGACTAAAGACTTAGTATTTATTTATATATATATATATATATATATATATATATATATATATATATATATATATATATATATATTGTGTGTTCTTTTGCACTTTAATCCGCTTGAAACATTTGATTAATTTTCACATTTTGTGTACTGCTTTATTGTATTAAAAGTACTGTTATGTTTAATTTTCTTTTTTGTTGTCTAAATGTTTAGATTATTATTTATATTATTGTTATTTATAATAATAATAAAAAAAACAAGATTAAACTCTCACAAAACTCTTAACAGATCCAGCTTCTTAATTTTCCCTGAAAGTGCACCAGACTGATGCATTTACTTTTAAAGTGTACAAAATGTTTTTTTACCCACATGATGATTTTTGTATGGAGTTCAAATTTGACAGGAAAATTCACAGTATTGACCAACAGCAGTTACCTGACATTTTAATATTTAAATGAAGGAAAGAGCTCAGTTTAAAAATCCATAAATTATATATAACAAAATAAAAAAAAAAAAAGAGATACAAGATTTTGTAGGAACACACATTCACTCTGCAACTTATCAATGTTAATTTCTGTTAATGTTATAATACCATTACAGTTACATTTATCAAAAACATAATTTCTTGCATTAAACAAATTCTTTGTGCTCATTTGCTTATACTCTGTCTGGTTTGAGGCACATGTATATTGGGCAGCTTCACTTATACCATTACCTCACTGTTGTTCGCTCTGTGGCCTTTTTTTAAGTACTTTGTAGTTTTTCATGACTGTTAGTAATGTTACTGTTACTGAGGTTCTTTATGCACATCTAAGGTGCTTTAAAGCTAATTTCTAAATTATCACCTGCTATAGCTGTCTATGGAATTCACTGCCCAAAATTTACCTGTGTTTGGTACCTGTCAGGTGTTTATATCAGACCCTGCTTTCATCAGTTCACAGAACAGGAATATGTTTGAACTCTCTTTGTGAGATATTGAGTAAAAGTGTTTTAGATAAATTGCAATGTTTAAATGATTTTAAGCTTTTTTAGGTATGTTCCTCACCTGTCTCTCCAGTTTACAGTGTGAATTATCCAGTATGTCACATAAGTGATTCACTCCTTTGCTTTCTATTTTATTCCCACTGAGGTCCAGCTCTCTCAGGTGTGAAAGGTTTGAACACAGAGCTGTAGTCAGGATGCGACACTGTTTCTCTGTTATCATGCATGCACACAGACTAAAGACAGAAAAAGGAAAGAAAGTGAATCATATTCATGTTAAGTTGTATATGTTATAAATGTAGTTATAAATGTAGGTCTGATTTTGTGAATTATAAATGTGGAACTGATTGAAATATTTCAATTGACTAGTTTCACATTCTTAATTTAAAGTCATTTTATTAATTTTATGAAGTAATTTTAAGTCTGTTATAAATCAAAGCAGTGGGCGTCTCCCTGGGTTTCTAAAATTAGTAACACCCACTGAATCAGAGTGTTTTTGACAAAGTTAAAATTAGGATAGAAAATTATCAATTGTACAAACTTTTGGGAAAAAAAGTTAGTGTGCTAACTTCATAAGCACACTTGCAGAAATACTAAACCATCAGTCCATTAGCTCATACTACTTTTAAATATTTCTTTAGAAAGGGAAATGCCAGAATATTCAGTGCTAGACATTTTGTAACTTGTGCCCTGTTGTCTTAATAAATAGTACATTTAAATCACACTGTAAATGCTGTACAGTGTAATGACACTAACTGTAGTTTTTCCAGCTTGCATTGTGAACTGCCCAACAGAACACCAAGGTTTTCAACTCCAGAGTCTCCTAGTTTATTCACACTGAGGTCCAGCTCTCTCAGGTGTGATGGGTTTGATTTCAGAGCTGAAGTCAGGATGAGAAACTGTTTCTCTGTAATACTGCATCTACAGAGACTGAAGACAAGAGAAAAGACAATGTTAAGTTCATATGTGCTCATATATTTAAATGCATGAATAAACACCATACTGTTACTAATACATATGCATTGTAAAGGTCAAACTGTAAGCTTTCAAATTATATATATATATATATATATATATATATATATATATATATATATATATATTATTATTATTATTATTATTATTTTGTTGTTGTTGTTGTTGATCAAGGCAGTGGTTTGACAAATTTTCTGCAAGGGGGAGGGGGCATCCCACCCACAGCACACTCCATTTTAGAAGGACTACTTAGCACTAGTTGATCAAAATAATTAAATTCTTTAAAAGCTGTGACTCTAAGCTTTAAGAATACATATTTTTTATTATTCCACTCAGTGGTTGCTCAGTAATTTGATTATGGTTCTTTTCGTGGGGGAAAAGGGTTAATAAAATGGGTTTAAAGGGTTAATAAACACCATAGTGTCGGTAATACACCAGCAAAAACCTGGAAACTTAATTTGAGAATCATAAACCATGACAGAAGCGTAACTCTGATTTAAAGGTTACTAGTTACAACACAAGCCTGGAGCATATTCTGTTTTCGCATTGTTAATTTGAGAAAATCATCAGTCCATTAGCTCATAATACAATAAATTTTAATCATACTGAAACTGTATAATACTATAGTATAATATAACTAACGCTAGTTTTTCCAGCTTGCATTGTGAGTTCATCAGTAGATCACGGAGGTATTCCATTCTTGATTGTCCTATTTCATTCCCACTCAGGTCCAGCTCTCTCAGGTGTGATGGGTTTGATTTCAGAGCTGAAGTCAGAGCTGAACAATCATCAGCTTTTATGCCACAAGACCTTAACCTGCATTCAGAGAAATTAAACTTTTTGTTTTGTTTCATTCTGTTTCATGAAAATGCCAAAACACTAAATTGTTTGTTGTATGTGAATGTTCCTCACCTGAGTCTCTCCAGTTTACAGTGTTTCAGTATATCATACAATTTTTTCACTCTTGTTTGTTTAAGTACGTTTCCACTCAGGTCCAGCTCTCTCAGGTGTGATGGGTTTGATTTCAGAGCTGAGGTCAGTGAGACACACTGCTTCTCTTTAATACTGCATTCACACAGTCTGAAGACAAAAACAGAAAGGACAGTGGTTCAGATCCCTGACGGACGTTTTATTAAAAAGCAACAGTAGGCATATAGTCCTCCATATAGTCTTAGTTGCCATAGTTTAACTGTTTTAAATTTTTGTAATTTTCGATTGCCAGAAGCAATTGATTGTTGTTTTCTTCTCCTTCACAAAAAAAAGAGAAATAAATGTCTTTTTTTGGTTTCTTGTTCATTGTTGCAGCAAATGTGAATCTCATAATATTTCTGCAGAACATGAACACAACCAGTACATTTTATCAAAAATATAAACTAATCCCAATTATTTCCAAGTTAGACACCTATTATTAAGTTTGACCAATAGAGTTCCAGTAGATGCAGTGCTAGAGTTTAAATACTGTAAACTGGACCTGTTTAACTAGTAAACTTTAATCACACTATAACAGCTATACAGTACAATGATACTAACGCTAGTATTTCCAGCTTGCATTGTGGGTTCATCAGTAGATTGCTAAGGTTTTCAAATCCAGAGTCTCCAAGTTTATTCTCACTCAGGTCCAGTTCTCTCAGGTGTGATGGGTTTGATTTTAGAGCTGAATTCAGAGCAGAACAACCTTCATCTGTCATATCACAGCATCTTAACCTATATTGGGAAAAACAGAAAAGCAGAAAATAAACATTCTATAAAGATAAAGAAAGAGAAATTATCTTTACTTCACCAGATCACAAAGTACTCAGGCTCTTTACAATATACAGACTATAAACTGTCTTAGTTTAAAAACTGATCAAGTAATTTTAAGCATTTTGATTATTATATTATATTAATTATACATTATGTCAATATTACTGACCTCAGTCTCTCCAGATTACAGCGTGCATCATTCAGTATGTTACATATGTGCTTCACTCCTTTGTTTTCTATTTTATTTTTACTGAAATTTAGCTCTCTCAGGTGTGAAAGGTTTGCACACAGAGCTGAAGTCAGGATGAGACACTGTTCCTCTGTAATACTGCATCCACACAGACTGAAGACAGAAAGAGAAAATGAAATCTATGACAATCAATTAATAATTGTTTTTTTTTTTTTTTTTGCCTGCCTGTAATTTGTCTTTTGGAAGTCACACTTGAAATTCTCTTCAAACAGCATTAAATCCATGAAGCAATACTTTTATTTTAGATGAATTCACTTCACGTCAATTTTAAGATGTCAATTTTCCATGTATTTAGGTCTGTTGTTCTCAGTCACATGTAGTAAGGTTTCCTAGATTGGTTAACATGAACTAATGATGAACAATTATTCTACAGCATTTTTAAAATGAAAGTTATCTCTCTTAAAATTATGCACTTTGAACTAACATGAACAAAGAACAACAAAAGATTAATCTGGTCAAGTGTTCATTCATAGTTACTGACCCAAGATTAAAATGACTTGGCCTTAATATTTTTTTTTTTTTTTAATTATTTGTGTGTTTTAAAGGCCTGTTTAATTTTAATAAATAACACTATACTGAAGCCTCCGGCTCAAACATATGAGAAAATAGTATTATCAAATACATGTTAAATGATGGAAGATACTCACGTCAGTGTGTTGAGTTTACAGTGTTTATCCTGCAGTAGAGCAGCGATCTGATTCACTCGTGTGTCTCTTAGTTCATGTCCACTTAGATTCAGTTCTCTCAGAAGCAATGGGTTTTTACCCACAATTCCAGCCACATACTGACAGGCTTCAACTGCATTAGGACTTCTCAAAAAACTGGAAGAGTTGAAGCAGGATTCAAATTAATTCTGAATTAGATGTATATTGCCTTACAAAATGTTGATGAGAATTAATTATACAGGAATTAATTATTGTTCAGGTCTAGTTACTGTTTTACTTTGAACAAAAAAGTATGACTTTTTTGATGTCCAAATATTTATTTTAAATGCAAATGTCCTGAGAAGCAAAAAAGCAAAAGATTGATCTTCAATACAAATATGGACAGTGACGTTAGCGTTCTGATTAGTCTCAAGATCTTTCTAAACACAGCATGTTTGTGAAGACCTGGTGACTCATAGATCTGCTGTAGAGTGATACAGTGTTGGGAATCTGGGCTTGATGGAAATAAAAACTACAGTGTATTCAGAAAAAGTTAGTAACAAATTACTGAATAGCAGCATAATGTCTACTGTACTCTACTATAGCTTGTACCACAACAATTTGTCACAACACCGTAAACTGCACCAAACTGCAGCTTATTGCATTACTGAAATAATATTATGTATGATTATTTAGCCTGCATCTCATTTATTTTGTATTATTTCTTCTTGTCTCACCTCAGTGTCTTTAGTTGACTGTTTGCCTCCTTTTGGACACGAATGAGCTGCTTCACTCCTGATTGTCCAGGATCATTTCCTCTGAGGTCCAGCTCTATCAGGTGTGAAGGGTTTGATCTCAGAGCTGAAGCCAGAGCTTTATAACCTTCTTCTGTGATACTGCAGTCTGAAAGTCTGTTTGGAAAAATGTTCAATAATAATTAAAAACTATTATGTGATTTATATAATTAAAAACACATTTTTACTGTTAAAATATAAATTGTATTATGAAAAAATGTTACATGCATCAATGATAATTAGCTCA
Source organism: Cirrhinus mrigala (assembly GCA_036247105.1). NCBI lineage: Eukaryota > Metazoa > Chordata > Actinopteri > Cypriniformes > Cyprinidae > Cirrhinus > Cirrhinus mrigala. Next base: position 30,582,163 of record CM070028.1, read on the forward strand.
CCTGAGTTTCTCCAGTGTGCAGTTTGTATTTTCTAATCCTTTCTGAAGTTCCTTCACTCCTGAATCCCGCAGATTATTGTTGCTCATGTCAAGCTCTTTCAGACTGGGGTTTGATCTCAGGACTGTAGTGAGAGCTGAACAGCTTTTCTCTGTTAGACTACAGTTCTGCAGACTAAAATGTTGAGCAGGAGAGGAAGAATTTATAAATTAATTTATTATTATTGTCTTTTGGTCACTGTGCAGTTTATTCCATCTTTTCAAGACACTTTTAATATGAAGAAATAAATAAACTCAATACTCACATCAGTGTGCTGAGTTTATTAGGAATATTTTTTATCATATGCTTTTGATATACTCATCTACAATAATAAATGAACACAACACTCACTTAAGTGTGCTGATTTTACAGTGTTTATCCTGCAGTAGAGCAGTGATCTGATTCACTTCTGTGTCTCCTAGTACATGTCCACTCAGATTTAGCTCTCTCAGGAGTAACGGGTTTTTACCCACATGTTTAATCACATATTGACAGGCTTCATCTGCAGCAGGATTCTGTAACAACCTGGAGAGGAGAAAAGTACACTGACATTTTGCAACTGTACATTGCAGCGCTGCCTTCTACAATAATGAAGATCATCTTGATACAATTGCTATGCTTTTTCACACCACAAATACAACATTAATTCACTTTTGTAGAAATCTGCCTTTCTGTTTTCTGTATATAAACACTCGTAATTAATTTTTACAAGTATAATCCAAATTAACTGTTGAAATCAAATCATGTTATACAGAAATCATGAATTTAATAAATTATTCTAATCTTTTCACGAATCATAGTTATTTAATAAAAAGGTATTAAACTCAAAGGCTAAGATGTGGTAAAAGAATGTTGATGTAGGTATGTGTAAATACAATTATTTGACTGTTTAATTGTCTTTTAGATTAAAAATGTAAAACTGCTGCACTTAAGGACACTCACCTTAGTGTTTTCGGTGAATAGGATTGATTCTGTAGTAAATCAATGAGCTGCTCCACTCCTGATTCACCAGGATCATTTCCTGTGAGATCCAGCTCTATCAGGTGTGAAGGGTTTGATCTCAGAGCTGAAGCCAGAGCTTTATAACCTTCTTCAGTGATACTGCAGTCTGAAAGCCTAGAGAAAATAAAAATATGACTAAAAAGTAACACTGTGCAGTGAATGAATGGATGAATTTGAACAAGAATCACAATTATTGTAAGAGCTGATTAGACAAAATTAATGCTTGTTTCCGATTGGCTACAGATGTGTTGACTATTTTCAATAACTGCTCAGCTAAAGTAGTTCCAGGTAGGACTGCATTACAGTTCAATATATCCTTATCAGTCTTTTATTTTTGTATTGTACAGCACTGTTTAGCCTTGTTGGTGTTTGTAAATGTGCTTTAGAAATGAACTGAACTGATATTACTTTATCAGATTACTTCCTTATAGCCTACAACAAAAGAACCAAAATTCCCAAAGACAATGACCAAGGCAACAATACGATACCCTAGGATTCCATTTATTTGGGGAAATTGCACATCATATTCAGGCTAAGAACTGTTTTTGAATTAGTTCACTGCTTTATATGCATTAGAAAACTGAGATCAACACTTTTTTAAATTAGTAATACATTTTATACAAAAAGTGATCAATGAACATCTCCATCACTGTAGCCATCAATGACTACCATGAGTTATGTCCTCTTTGCAAAAACCCCAGTAAAATCAAGTCTAGACTTCAAAATTAATCTCTTGTTTACGTCATATCTGCACTGTTTTTGTTATGATGAGACAGTAAGAGTGTGTCACCCACTAAACAAAACTCTGGCATTTCAGCACTGACTAAACACCTCTGGATTTAGCACTACAATTATATGCTTAAAAGAAATGTGTGTGTTGGTTAAAATGCTACACACTTTTTAGGCAACATGCCAAAAAAGAAAATCTAAGGAAACATCAGCAGATATAAATTATTATTATTATTATTATTATTATTATTATTATTATTATTATTTGCCCTATTATCGTGAATTTGGAGTGAATATTTGTTTATTTTAGTGTTATTTTTGCCCGAAGCCCTCATTAATTTTCAACCCTACTTGAGTTGTGTGTAAGAAAGATGCTTAGATAAGAATAAGACTAATTTTTGCATATATGTTGTTTGTTTCTAAATTTCATGCTTTGCCTAGGAAAAACATAATTGTGAACAAATGTTATAGCTATGTTATTGATGTATGTATTGCCATAAGCGATAACACTGTTGTGAGGCTAGTAAAGACTTTTGTGTAAAAATGCACAAATGTGTTCTCTGTGCAGTTAATGGAGGAAAAGCACTGTCTATTACCAAAACAATATAGTATTATTCAAATATTTCCACTATTTAAAGTGAACCGATCATTTTATAGTTTCGTTACATATGTATTATTCATTATATATACAATTCCTGTGATTACTGTGGAGTTGAGTGTAGGTGATGATGAAATGAACTCACTTCAGTATCTTCAACTTTGATTTCTTCAGTCCCTCACAGATCTTTTTGACTCCTGAGTCCAGCAGACAACTGTTGTTCAGGTCCATCTCTTTAAGGATGGTTTTGGATGAGAGAACAGCAGCTAGAACTGAACAGCTTTTCTCTGTTAGCTCATAATTATTCAGTCTAAACACAAAAACAGCATTATTTACTATTCAGAACATATTCAACACACATAAGAGCAACAGCTCTTCATATTTGATCACACATGTGACTGGCAGTCTTTTATAATGGCTAAATAGAAGTTATAATGTATAAATCATATTCACTCACTTCATTTTCTCCAGTTTGCAATGTGAGTCCATCAAAAGAGCTGAGAGTTTCTCCCCATCCAGGTCTCCTAATTTATCTTCACTCAGATCCAGTTCTTTCAGTAATAATGGACTTCTACCCATTACTTCAGTAAGATAATCACATGCTTCCTCTGCAGCAGCACTTTTCAAAAACCTACAGGAAGCAGAATTACAGATTAGATAGATAATATTCAAAAATGTATGCTTTAGGAGCTCTCAATCTGAATGAACCTCTAAACAGAGTAGAATAATTACCTACAAACATCTGCATCAATTAATTAAACTACAATAATATTAAAAGCATGTAATAAACCTAAAAGAACAAACTGAATATAAACAAACAAAAGGCCATTTTCATGTATAAGCAAATAACAGTAACAGAAAGTACAGAAATGTTTTCACTTATTACTTCTTTACGCAAAAACAGAACACATAAAAAAACATGTCTTTAATTACAGCAGATGATCAAAATAAAACATGGCCAAAAATAATACTAACAGAAAATTATAATGCAATATGATAATTTGTCTAAACACACGTGAAACCGCCTGACAAATACACTGAATCATTATCAGATATTCTCTGATGAATACTAATGTATCACAACTACTTATCTGTGAAAATATTAGTGGAAAATCCATTATCAATGCTATAATAATAACTGAATTTCCCCAGTGATCAGCCAATAATATCTCAGCCACCGATATATTGTACAGTTTAGTATTATTGTAAAATGTATAGTATGTGGTTAAAGGTACAGTTATGATTATTTTCTCCAGTTTCATTAAGAACATATTAAGACTTCAGATGCACAACCAGCTAAAAGCCATCTCGGTCAAAAATGAGATAATGATACTAAGTGAATGCTCTCAACACATGTTATACGTCCATCAAATACTTTTTCTTCAAACTCGCTAAACTACCAGCCTCAGCCCAATCAGAAATACCGGTACTTACATAGAAACCTATACATCTGAGCCTGGTAAAAATGCATTTTTAAAGAAAGACTTCTCTTTCTCTTACTCTTCATATGTATTGTTCAAATAAAAGAAATATGCACAATCAGTTATGTTTTATGTTTTATTACAAAACTCTAGGAAAAACTGTTACAAACATTAAAAAAACACCAGCTTTTATTATCATCAAAGCTTTTATTACCTGATGGTCTTTAATGAACACTGTCCATCCTGTAGTACCTCAGTGAGCTCCTTCACTCCTGATTGTCCAGGATCATTTCCTGTGAGATCCAGCTCTAACAGGTGTGAAGGGTTTGATCTCAGAGCTGAAGCCAGAGCTTTATAACCTTCTTCAGTGATACTGCAGTCTGAAAGCCTGTATATGAAAGAAGCTGTTAAGTATTGCCTGATCTACACTAAATAAGTAAAATGATTATATAATAATTTGAACAGAAATTAGAACACATAGAAATAGAACACGTGAAAACGTGTTAATAATTGCATTTTAATAAAAAAAAAATCACCCCACAGATAAGCAACAAATGCCTTAATGATAACATCTGATAGAATAAATACTGTATGGCAATGTACAAAAATAATTTCAGCCTCCATAGTCTTAATCTTTTGTCAAGACAATCAATCAAATCAATATTTTTAAATGTATGTTACCACGCAGAAATATAATTAAATGAAGATACACACTTCAGTTTCTCTAATCTGCATTGTTTGTTTTCCAGCAGAGAACAGATCTTCTTAATTCTTGAGTTTTTGAGTTCATTTCCACTCAGATCCAGCTCTATCAGTTTTGAAGGATTTGAATTAAATGCTGAAGTCAGAGCAGCACAACCTTCTTCTGTAAAACTGTTATTATTCAGTCTGCAGAGAAAGAAAACAAAGACAGGAAATATTCTTCAGTTTATCTCAAAACCTTCTATTATGACAGCAATGACAGTCTTCACTGCTTCAGCTTGTATTATTGTAATTTGTAAGTTGCTCTTGCATCTTCTAAGTTAATATATAAAAGATTTTCATTTTAAACAGTTACTGAATGTACAACATGAAAGAAAAAGTTTTATATTATTAATACTTGGACCTCACTTTATATTAGGTGTCGTTGACTACTATGTACATACATCAATAAAGATTAATTGTTAAGAACAATGTACTTATTGTACTCATGGTAAATATAAATTACATCTGTTCATCATATACAGCAATCATGTCTCTTCATAACATTTGGACTAAACTGCTTAAATTAGGATAGTTTTATGATCTCTTTATGAACATTTTGAAGCATCAAAGTGGCAGATGTGTAGACTGTCAATGGAGTGACAGAAATTGCTCAGCTTTCATTAAAAATGTCTTAATTTGTATTCTAAAGACAAATTAAAGTCTTATGGGTTTGGAATGACCTGAGGGTGAGTAAATGATGACAGATTTTTTTTTTTTTTTTTTTTTTTTGTGTGAACTATCCTTTCAAAGTTTTGCAAATTTTAATGCTGCCTAAATTTTCTCCATATTTAATCATGCTGTATTATCTGCTCCTCAGTCTCACATATCTGCTGTTCTTTTACTGAAGCTCCCTCTGCACCTATACAGTTATTTGACTTGTGCCTGGCGCTGAAGCAAAGTTGAAGTGCACGCCTAAAACATCTCTCTTTTGATGTGGTTGTAAAGAGACTGTTCTATGTCTAAATTAATGAAATTCTTGTTAAGAAATATAAGTCTGAAACAGTAGTTGTGAGTGAGTGGCCAAAGAGGTGGCCAAGCTCTATCCCTGCAATAAGAGAACTTAATCAATTTAAATGTTAGTACATAGTGGCTGATTACACTTAATATAAAGTGGGTCCAATACATATAAATTTGAAACTAATGTAAAATACTCACTGAAGTTTGTTAAATTGACAATGTTTATTCTCTAGTAGAGCAGCGAGATATTTCACTAATTTTATGTCAAGTTTATGTCCACTCAAATGAAGCTCTCTCAGAAACAAAGGATTACTACCAAAAATTCTAGTCAGATACTGACAGGCTTCATCGGCAACAGTACTCAAAAACCTGCAGAAGAGAAGATGAAGCTATTAAACAGAACTTCAACAGAATCAAAAGTCAATTTTTGAAATAGCTTTAAAACAGCACAATACGTTGTTGGATCAAAGTTAGTGAAATAACCCTTCTATGAACAATTTACCTGCATATTAGGTGAATTTTGTATCAATTGTATCATTATTTTGTATCATTTCAACATGCCTCACCTCAGTTTTAGTTTACAGTTTTTACCCTGTAGTAAATCATTGAGCTCCTTCACTCCTGATTGTCCAGGATCATTTCCTGTGAGATCCAGCTCTATCAGGTGTGAAGGGTTTGATCTCAGAGCTGAAGCCAGAGCTTTATAACCTTCTTCTGTGATACTGCAGTCTGAAAGTCTGTTTGGAAAAATGTTCAATAATAATTAAAAACTATTATGTATTGCAGTCTGAAAGTCTAGAGAAAAGGAATTTGAAAATCAGAATAAAATTTATTATACAGATAATATTACTACAAAAAAATAATTAATCATGTGACAAACATGTTTTCCCTGTTCTTTAGTTTATTACAGTGATGTTTTAATTTTGAACAATTTTATTATGAAATCAAAAATGGTTCATTAAACTCACTTGAGTTTCTCCAGTGTGCAGTTTGTATTTTCTAATCCGATCTGGAGTTTCTTGACTCCTGAATCCTGCAGATTATTGTTGCTCATGTCAAGTTCTTTCAGACTGGGGTTTGAACTCAGTACTGTAGCGAGAGCTGAACAGCTTTTCTCTGTTAGACCACAATCACGCAGCCTAACATGTTGAACAGGAGATGATAAATTTACTAGCACAAGTTGCTTAATTGCAAAATTCAGTGATTACTAAGAATATTTTTTATCATATGCTTTTGACATACTCATCTACAATAATAAATGAACACAACACTCACTTAATTGTGCTGATTTTACAGTGTTTATCCTGCAGTAGAGCAGCGATCTGATTCACTCGTGTGTCTCCTAGTTCACGTTCACTCAGATTTAGATCTCTCAGGAGTAACGGGTTTTTACCCACAATTCCAGTCACATACTGACAGGCTTCATCTGCAGCAGGACATTGTAACAACCTGGACAGAGTAGAAGTACATTGATATTATCTACCATATAGTGATTTATGTTTACAAGGTTGTGAAAGGGAGTTTAGTCATTTCAAAGCTTTTAAAAACATTTTTTTTTTTTTACAAATTAATTTTCTTGAACCTAAAATATTTTAGGACTGTTGAATGTTATTATTTGAGGGACATTCACCTCATTGTCTTCAGTTGACAGTTTGGATCCTGTAGTAAACCACTGAGCTCCTTCACTCCTGATTGTCCAGGATCGTTTCCTGTGAGATCCAGCTCTATCAGGTGTGAAGGGTTTGATCTCAGAGCTGAAGCCAGAGCTTTATAACCATCTTCAGAAATACCACAGTTTGAAAGTCTACAAAAATAAAAACACAAATTTAAATTAACTTTGCAGCTGAGAGTAATTCATCACTGTAATATCAATAAATATGACTAAATTACACTACAGCTTACTTTATCAGATATGCCACAGTTGTTATTATGCTAAGATTAATTATATAATGATGACCAGGAATCTGTTATTGTTGAAAATGTGTGGCCTGAGTTTGTTCTAAATTCAATCTCAAATTTCAGTTTCTAATTTATTAATTAGTCGTTATTAAAATGAAAGCAGATGAAAGTGTGTGTTTTGTGATTTAACCCAAAATTAAGATAACGCTAATTATTTATAATAAAACTAAAGCTTAAGCTTTCACTTTCTTAATTACTGCAATGTATCAGTACAAATACAATTATATGCCTCAACGTTCTGCATCAATTTAGTCTTCTATATATTCTGTATCTTAAGCAAACAACTTAAAACATAAAATATGGCCAAAACTGTATCAATCTCCAATGCCTGTTCCTGATTCACCCTCACCCTCAAAAATTTAAATGTTAGTGTTGGCTTGAATGAACAGCAGCTTATGGTGAAATGTATTTACCTCAGTATCTTCAGCTCACACACAGGCTTTTTCAGACCCTTACAGATCTCTTTGACTCCTGAGTCAAGCAGATGGCTGTTGTTCAGGTCCATCTCTTTCAGGATGGTTTTGGAGGAGAGAACAGTAGCTAGAATTCTACAGATTTTCTCTGTCAGCTTGCAATTATTCAGTCTAAATACAAAAACAGCATTATTATTCAGCACATTTTCAACTCACCTCAGATCAACAGCTCTTCATATCTGCTCACACATGTGACTGACAGTTTTTTGTAATCATAGAGGTATAACATATAAACTCATGTTCACTCACTTTATTTTCGTCAGGTTGGAGTGAGAGTCCATCAAAAGAGCAGGTACTTTCTCCCAATCCATGCCTCCTAACTGATCTTTAGTCAGATCCAGTTCTGTCAGAAGTAATGGACTTATATGCAGAACTTTAGTAAGATATTCACACACTTCCTCTGCAGCAGGACTTTTCAAAAACCTACAGGAAGTAGAAGATATTTTTAGATTAGATAATCTTGTTGTAATTTTATACCATTTACTGCTCCTATCCTGCTTGAAGGTAAATTTCAGCAAACACGGTTCATCCCCACTAATATGTTTTCATAGTCAGTGTATTACTGTGATGTTGGATTTGGTTTATAGTTCTTCCTAGAGTTTGGAATTGGTTTCTAAAGCATTTTTAGGTTTCAGTTTTACACTCATAAACTAATGCTCACTGACAGCTGCAAAGAGATTTTTTGTGTAACAACCAAATAAGAATCTTTAATGAATAATTGTTTATAGATGTCAAATATATTTTTCAGTTTGTACAGTTGAAAAATAATTTGTTATTAGTCAATGTAAACAATACGTTTTTGGTATGTGCAAAATGGACTAAAAACACTAAAATTAAATATAAGTGACATTCTGTACTAAATTGTAATGTTTAGAGGACATTTGTGATGTTTGAATGTTTATTGCATTTGTGTAAATAAATTACTTAATTTATTGACAATTGCTTAATTTGTTTACTGTTTAAGGAATTATAAAATCTGTACTGTCTCCATCAGTGCAGTAGAAGTGTAGCAACTGATTGCATTGTTAATACACTGAGTGTATGGCTTATTCAAACAAATAATTAATTCTGCCAGTTTTGATATTCTTTATATTATGTGATTAATAAGCAATGGATCAATACAGGGCATGGAACATCAACTGATTACTGTAATGGTTACAGGTTATTTTAAAAGTACAATTTTAATAAATATTTAAAGGTTTTAATCACCTGATGGTGAATTTATAGCGTTCATCCTGTAGTAATTTTTTCAACTCCTTCATTCCTGATTGTCCAGGATCATTTCCTGTGAGATCCAGCTCTATCAGGTGTGAAGGGTTTGATCTCAGAGCTGAAGCCAGAGCTTTATAACCTTCTTCAGTGATACTGCAGTCTGACAGTCTAAACAAAAAAAAAAAAAAAAAAAAAAAAAATAGTTGTTATTCTTTTTGGAAACATACATTATCATATCCTTAACAGGATTTACGAATGGCTTCTGACAACCTAAATAGACAAATTATAAACAAATGATTGCCATAAATTGCTAAAATGTATGGCAATATAATGTTTTTATTTTAATATTGGCAAAAATCCCAGTAAACAAATTCCATCATTAATAAATGTTGTCCTCATGTTCTTTCAAAAAAAGAACATGAGCCTCAGTCAAACTGTAAATTAGATAAAAGTACAACTAAAATTATGGCTTTTTTGTCACATTTTTACAGTTAAACTGATTAAATGAATATTAAAAAAATGTATATAAACATGCTGAAAACATAAATAAAACACACATAAATAAAAGTACATAAATTAAAAAATACACACTTCAGTTTCTCCAATTTGCATTGAGGATTTTCCAACAGAAGACAGATCTTCTCGATTCCTGTGTTTCCTAGTTTATTTCCACTCAGATCTAGCTCTTTTAGGTTTAAAGGATTTGAATTAAATGCTGAAATTAGAGCAGCGCAACCTTCTTCTGTAATCCTGTTATTTTTCAACCTGTAGAGAAAGAAACAAAGAACAATAGCAGCGTTTCATTAGACTGTAAATATGTAACATCAACATCTTTAGTAAAGCATTAAACCATGTGGAAAACTCACATCAGTGTGTTGAATTGAGTGTGTTTATCCTGCAGTAGAGCCGCAATCTGATTCACTCGTTTGTCTCCTAGTTCATGTCCACTCAGTCTCAGCTCTCTTTGGACTAAGGAGTTTTTAGTGTGAAGAACTTCATTTAGATATTTACAGGCTTCATCTGCAGCAGGACTCAAAAACCTGCAGAAAATAAGATGAAACACTGTTCAAATAAATTCCTAATAAACGTGATCTAATAAAAAAAAGCCTATGATTCTGCATGTGAAATTGTTTATTTTATATTTGTGAAATAACATTTATATAAATTATTTACATGCAGTTCATTTTGTATTATTTCATCACATCTTACCTCAGTGTCTTGAGTTGACATTTTGGATCCTGTAGTAAATCATTGAGCTCCTTCACTCCTGATTGTCCAGGATCATTTCCTGTGAGATCCAGCTCTATCAGGTGTGAAGGGTTTGATCTCAGAGCTGAAGCCAGAGCTTTATAACCTTCTTCAGTGATACTGCAGTCTGAAAGTCTAGAGGAATGCAAAAAGAAACAAAACCTTAAAACAGCAATAATTACTCATTTAATAAAAAATATTTCAATATGAAGATTGTGTCATTAGGACATTTATATTTTCCAGCACCCCAAAAGATTTTTTTAATAAGAAAAATTAGTGTGAAAAATAGTGTGAAAATGGTTCTTCTTAAGACACATCAATGTAATTAATAATTACAAGCCTGTCTGCTGGAGACTTGTTTACGCGCAATCCTTACAGGGCACTCTCTAATACTTGATTCTGATTGGTCATTTGCAACATTCCAATGTGTGTTATTCACTGATAACATCATTAGCAACGACAAATAACACACCACTCATCCGGGTATCTGAGGCTGGTGCTTCTTTCAAATCTCTCATATTACACTGCTGTGGTCTCTAGTTTCATTCAGTCACAATTGCTTTCATCTTGCACCTCAGTTATCAACTGTATTTACTGTCAGATGAACCTGCAGGACTTCAGTATTAATAGTAGGGTGCGGTAACCGTTGAAGTGTCTTGTTACTAGAACAACTGCTTTGTGCATTATAATTGATTTCAGATAATAAACATGTAAGATTTTAAAATGCTTTCTTCTTTATTTAAGCTGTGAAAAGTGGTGACAAGCTGTGTAAGCAGTGATAGGACAGTATGTTACACCTTAAATGTACGTCTTATCTACATACCATCTAGGCTCAATGCTGTTTTAGGAACAGTTTTCTTTGTGGAAGGCTTTTCATTTGAAAAAAAAAAAACTAATAAAATATTTTAATATTTTGTGTCTTTTTATTTACTTCTGTGGAAAGCAGCTGTGTAATAAGCAGGATAATTTACATCCAGCTGGTTGTTATCTCAGAATAAACCCCTCCAGGCTAATGCAAGACCCCTCTGCTTCATGTCAGGGTCCTAATCACTCTGTTGGATTTTTTCTGTGATAACAACCAGCTGAATGTACATTATTCCTTATTTGCTGTATAGAGTGTCAATTTTAGACTTCATTTTCAGGCCAGTTTTGGGCTTCATACTGATTCATGTTTAGATTAACCAAATCCCAACCTTAGTATCTGCAGTGAAAATTGTAAATTTCTTAGTAGACTGGAGATTTTATTCACTCCAGAGTCTCCTAGTTTATTTCCACTCAGGTCCAGCTCTATCAGGTTTGAAGGGTTTGAACTGAATGCCGATACCAGAACAGCACAACTTTCTTCAGTAATACAGATGCAATGTAACCTGTAAAAGAGAAAAATATATAAATGTAATGTAATATAATAAATTATAACATTAGTTTTGTAGTAGCTGGCCTGTTTTACACATTGACTAAATTACTTACTTCAGCCTTTTCAGTTTACATTTTTCATTCTTAAATAATGTCGAGACGATAAACATTCCTGAGTTTCTGAGTTTTGTCCCACTCAGATTCAGCTCTGTCAGATGTGAAAGGTTTGAATTTAAAGCTGCAGTCAGAACACGACAATCCTCTTCTGTGATATCGCTGTTATTCAGACTGTGTTAAGAGAAAAATATTTGCTTAATGATGAAGACATTACAAAAGCATCCACTGATTATTTAGTGAGCACTCCCTAGTAAAAAGATACACAGAACACACCCAGCAGCAAGTATTAAAAGGTGCCATCATAATGATAAAACTTACATCAGTGTGTCGAGTTTACAATGTTTATCCTGCAGTAGAGCAGCGATCTGATTCACTCGTGTGTCTCCTAGTTCACATTCACTTATATTCAGCTCTCTCAGGAGTAATGGGTTTTTACCCACAATTCCATTCACATACTGACAGGCTTCCTCTGCAACAAGACCCAAAAACCTGCAGAAAAAAAGTAGTTTCATCTACTACACATATGTGATCCCTGTGATGTATTTTTCATTCATATTTTAATTAATTAAGTATAAAAAATCTGTTGTGCAGCACATTATTCCAAAAAAATAATGCCATGTTTTGTTGTAAATTATATATCTTTCTGATTACATTTTAAAAGATTGCTTAAGTAGTTCAAGTTTTATTACATGTATTAAACAGATTTCTTTTATTACATTTTTTATATTAAATCATAAAACACAAAATACAGTAAAAAAAGGGAAAAAGAAAATGATTGGAGCCCTAAATTACAAAGTATCCTACTTCGTAGAGTTCACTTGTAAAAAAAAAAAAAAAAAAAAAAAAAAAAAACAAAAGAAAGAAAGAAAGAAAGCTACATTTACATTTACTCTCATGGACTAAAAAACACGTGTAATACATTTCCTTCCTCATTATTAGTATCACATAAATATTGTGGTCAATACTGATATTGAATATGGAAAAAATTATTACCCAGCCCTATCCATTAGACTGAATTAGTAGAATATTTTTTTCTGTGAAAAATTCAAAGATTCTGTGAATAATTTATTTTGTATTATTTCGTCTTGTCTCACCTCAGTGTCTTGAGTTGACAGTTTGGATCCTGTAGTAAATCACTGAGCTGCTTCACTCCTGATTCACCAGGATCATTTCCTGTGAGATCCAGCTCTATCAGGTGTGAAGGGTTTGATTTCAGAGCTGAAGCCAGAGCTTTATAACCTTCTTCAGTGATACTGCAGTCTGACAGTCTACAAAAATAAATAAACAAATAAATTAATTAATTAAATTAAATCAAAATTAACAGTGTGATTCAAATGATTTCATTACTGTACAAATCACAAAATATGACTAAATCACACCACAGCTGAATAAATTATTCAGATTTAACTCAGATCTACCTTGGCCAAGTATAAAGTTCTGTGCATTAAAGGGCACCTATTATATTACCCTTTTTGCAAGATAAAATACCAGTCTTGGTTGTCCCCAGAATGTGTCTGTGAAGTTTCAGCTCAAAATACCCCACAGATCATTTATCATTAGTATTATAATCTTTAGAAGAGGGCATAGTGTATACATCTCTGCTTTGCATACCTACTGCAATAAACAGTCAGTAGAGGCAACATGCTCTTTTGTTCAGACACAGAACACGGAATTGCTTACCACAAATTGTTGACATTACAGCTGCTCGAGTGTGGAAAAAATGGAGAACAGCTTACAACCAAATTTAACTTGCTGAGGGTGGGAAACTATGGCAATGCAGGACTGTCAGTCAGCAGCTGTGGGCGGGGCCTACATAAGCTGAAGTTCTGAAATATGGGTTTACAGGTTGTGCACCACCAAATTCATTATGGCTCATGGTATCATGATTAGTAAAAATTAAATAAGTTAAAAATTAATGATAAATGTTGACTGCGGCATTACATTAAATCTGCTTATGTTGCTAAGCCTTAAAACAGTCACACACTTTCATGTTGAACTTATAAATGTAGTGGCCAATCAGTGTTTAGATTAGTCATCACAGCAGAGCTTTGAATTTTGTGCTCACTGACTGAATTCTGCATTCTCATCATAAACAACAATGCAGATAGCATGCAAGTAAGAGATTAATTGTACAGTGTGTACTGCTTCAGTGATTATAACGGGAGGTTTTGCAAAGGTGCATAACTTGTAACTTGTGCATGCTACTGAAATAACCTGTATGACATCTTGAAACTAATTCATAGACTGTTCTTTGCTTTTTTTTTTTTTTCTTTTTTTTTCTCGTCTGTGTAGCCAGAATCTGACATGTCAGAATTATTTGTGGTATTAATTAATGTGACATTGTGAAACATATTGTTGATATTGTTAATAAATGTTGTTGACTGAGGTTAACTTTTTTGAACCTATAATATTTTTAACTGGTTTCCCATAATTATTAACCATGAAACATCTGTAAATGTCTTAAAATATAAATATATAAAACACACAAACCAGTAAAAATAAATAAATAAATAAATAAATAAATAAATAAAAATCAACCATATAGGAAGTATGTGATGATAATTAATATTACTCAGTACGTAAATTTAAAATTGCACTGCAACAAGGACACTAAAATAAAGTGTAATCCAAATATGCAGCTGGACATTTCTGTATGTTAACCTATGCTTTTACAGGTGGTCTAAAGAAGAAAACCACGATTAATGATGTGAAGCAGAAAGAAGCAGAAAAGACAAATATTCTCTCATCATTTACTCTTCCTCATTTACTTGTTCCAAAACCATAAGACTGTCATTCATCTCTGGAACACAAAATAAGATATTTTTAGTGAAACCTAAGAGATTTCTTGTCCTCCATTAAAAATCTATTCCCCAAAAACTGACACCTTTAAATGTTCTTAAAGAGATCATAAAAAATTCTTTTGAATCAAGCCGTTTAATCTGTATCTTCTGAAGAGACAGTCACTTTATATGAATAGATATACATTTTGCTTTTGTGCTCATATACAGTAAACACAGATCAGCGTACAATGATTACAGCATTTAATTTTAATAAATGGAAGGTAAAGCCAGCTTGCTTGACACGTGAGAGCCAATTAAGTTTGTTCTCATGCAACAAGCAAATATTGTTGAACTTCTTTATATATTTGCTGATTAATGTTTATATGTGAATAAAAGATGAATCTAAATCTGTTTATTATATAATGTGATCATGTTTCTTCAGAAGACTTGGATTAAAACCCCTTGATTCATATGAATTCATTTTACAATCTCTTTATAAATGTTTTAAAGCATCAGAGTGTTGGGGAAGTAAACTTTTAATAGAGCAACAGAAATTGCTCAGATTTAAAAACAACCTGTACAACATTTTAATATATGATTTTTCAAATTGCACACTTTCATGTTTTGTGAGTTTATTGGTGAATAAACAGTGGAATGTTCATGCAGAAAACTGACATTTACCTAACTGAAATACTGATCGATTAGTGTTGCTTTTTTAGTGTTTCAGTTTAGTTTTCTCATCCATTTTTACTGAAAAAAAGGTTGTGAAAGAAGTAGGGCTGCCCTCTAATAGTCAACTAACCAACCAAAATTTATTAGTTGGTAGTTACAAAAAAATAAATAAATAAATAAATAAATAAAAATAAATGAATAGTAGCATGCTTACTGCATGATGGATGGAGGGACAGATGCAGTCACTTGCTCTTAGAACACTTGGCATTTTTGGTCATAGAGATAAGAGGAAAACATCTTTCGAATCTGTAAAGACTGTAACGTATCAGAGTGAATCAGACAATTGAGGAATCGATTAGAAGTGTTGAAACAATCCACAGAGCCAAATTCCACTAAGATGCCCAGGATAACCAGACAACATCATAAATCTGTCCATGATACCCTGGCGCCAGCCAGCCTGAAGTAAGCCTAACCAACCAACTCCTTCACAGCTTTGAACAACTTGCAACATTAAAAGAACAAAAGAACACAATTATTGATAATCCCAACTCAGAAAGGAGATTGTCAAATTTGGGGTAAGTAGCCAAGATTAATGGTCAAAAACACAGCACATCATGACCATCACGTTAGAAAAATCATTAGTAGAGACTTTGTTGGGTGGTGTCCCTAACCTAAGACAATGACCAGACTGAGACGACCACAGAACTTCCTGAACTTCCTGCCAATCAGCAACCTTGGGAAGCCCCCCTTTTTTGCAACGATGACAACAAAGGGATTCCCTTAACACTGGTTGGTTTATGCTGGTTTATAGCTGGTTTATGCTGGTCCTTAGCTGGTCCTGTTGCTAGTCAAGGACCAGCATAAACCAGCAAAGGACCACATAAACCAGCACCAAAACCTACCTAACCAGCATTCCATCATCAAAACCTACCTACCAGCATATGCTGTTTTTTTTTTCAACAGGGATGTATGTTAACGTGTGTGCAAACTGTATCTGTGTGCGTCTGTAAGGGAGAGAATGGGAGAAATAGAGTATGTTCTTTCCGTACATAATAAAACATACTTTTGTGTCAAAATCATGGAAATAATCAGTAATTTTTATCCTATTGTTTACTTTATTATTTGTTTGACCAGTGCCATTGTGGGTTTTGGTTATTTTGTTGTTGTAAGACCTTTGAAAAAACTGAAATCATTTGGTCAAGTGATATAGACCTGCCTGGAACTATTGTTGTAAAGTGTGACAAAAATAACTTCAGATTGATATACACTGAAATATGATGTGCCTTATTCTGTGTAAGAAGCCACATCATCTCACAGAAGGATTTATTTCAAACACTTGACAGAGTAAAAACATGTTATTAAAATGTTGTATTCACACATTCCCCGGCCTTATAGCAGCTATAGGCAGAAAATCTCTGAATCTATGTTAAGAATTACACACTTCAGTGACAACAGTTGTGATTCACGAAAAGCTGTTGTTCAGCATAGTTTCTCGTGATTATTTTATGATGTAAATCAAATTTGCACAGGCAGTCGTCTGTTAACACAGGTGCATAATTTCTGAAATGTAATAAATAAAAACCAAGATCTCATTTTCCTTTTATTATATTCTTCTGTTCTCTACACTGCCATTCAAAAGTTTGGAATCAGTAAGATTTTTTTTTTATTTTTTTATGTTTTTAAAAGAAGTCTCTTCTGCTCATCAAGGCTGCATTTATTAATTATATGTATAGTAAAATAGAAAACTTGGAAATTAGAAAACTGTAATAATATTTCATAATATTTGTGTTTTTCTTCCTGTACTTTTGTTTAAATAAATGCAGCCTTGATGAGCATATTTTTTAAAGAACAGTAAAAAACATTTTTACAGCAGTTTATCTGTATCTAACTTTAAAAATCATCGCTCTATCTGTCATCCCTCTGTTTGTATCTGAGTGTATCATTGTTTTGCAAAATATCTAATGTATTGTCCTCTTCTTTTCAACATTTTTAGCCAGTCTTTGCATCCTGGGATGGGACAGCATCTGGAGCTGAACTGTTCTCCTTTTTTGAGGAAAAGTTTTGTTGGACTCACTTGGGGACTGTTCACGAAGAAGTGAAAATTTATCACTGTCTTTGTGGTATTTAGAACCATTTAATTATGACCATGTTGGTTAACTTGATGTTGGTTAAAATTTGGCTAAATGTTGGTTAAACTTAAACTTATGCAGGGTAATATATGTTTCAAGTAAATATTTTCATGTCCAATTAATTTTGGAATTCAAAATAATGCTAAAAACATTGTTCTATGACATTTCTTTCATGCAAATTTGAGAATGTTTTTCAAGATGAAGATGTGCCAAATTATTATTATTTTTGATTTTGTGAAATAATAGGTGCAGTAAGTTTCACACTATACAACACTTTATACAGATAAATATTGTTTAAAGCCTATGCATGTAATGAATTGTTTAAATTGTCAGTCATTAATATGCATCTGAAAAATATATACTACATATAATTAAATACATTATACTACATATAAATTAAAGTAGTTTACTGTAAAAAACAGCAGTTATTTGCTGTAATCAGGAAATACAGGAAAATGCTGTAAATTAAATTAGAGCAATGCTGCTGTAAAAATTACAGTATCTGGCTGACAACCCTGCTGCCAGTATTTTACTGTAAAATGTATTTTACTGTAAAATTTTTTACAGTGTATTCCACAGTTCTGCTGATGACACGCAGCTGTACATTTCTGCCGAGTCAAATGATGCTCCAACTACTGATTGATTTACTACCTGCCTTACGGCAATAAATAACTGGATGATTAGTAACGTGTTGTGTCCTTGCCACTTAGTAACTGCACAAAAGAAATCCTCTTGATCCTTTTATTCAGAACATGCTACAACTCACCGAACTATACAACTGCTTCCCTTAGGATCATTTTTAGCACCTCTTATCCACTCAGCTATATACTGCCACCTTTTGGTTAAACTGCAAAACACAACATTTCCCCTCTCACTTGAAGGTTTCTTCGTGTCAAAAGTTACTATTTAGAACATGTTTGGGTTGTTTTTTTTTTTTATACCTACTACAAATTACAGCCTCAGTAAGAACTTAAGTCACCAAATAACAAATAAGCATTTCTGTACATGGTTACTAACATTAACTTTACACTGCCTTAAACACTGTAATGAAATTACATTACTTCTGATACACATCTCAATTATAACAGTTCACATAACTTCCAGTGTAACATCAAACAAGATGTTTTTTTTTTTTTTTCCAAGCATGTATACAGTTTCAAAGGTCATCTTTGCTATAATCCTTCAACCACACAGGTGATCTACACACTCTATTACTCCTCCTAAGATCAAATGTCACTGGTGACTGCAAGCCCTCATGTTGAGTTGCAACAGGACCTTTAAAACGTGTTAGTTTGGACGCATTCCATTTCTTTTTGTCACTTAGCACGAAAGTACTTTTCCCAATTTGTTTCTCAATGTTCAAGGGTGGAGAGAATTAGGAAGCTCCCTTTCTCACATGAACAGGTCTTTTCACTCTCACTCGGTCCCCTGGTTTGAAAGTAGGGTACTTGGCTCCACGTCTTTTGTCGTTATACGTCTTACTCTTAAGCTGCTTGTTACTCACAGTGTCCATAACTCGAGCACATTTGTCACTCTTAGGGCCCACGGGAAAAATGTTCAGCTTTGTACGCATTTTGCGATGGTGCAGAAGTTCAGAAGGAGAAACACCTGTAGTACTGTGCGGAGTAGCTCTGTAATTCTGCAAGAACTCAGTCACTGCATGTTTCCATGGTTTCCCCATTTGTTCCGCAGAAAGGATGCATTCCTTTAGAACTCTGTTCCAGCGTTCCACAGCAGCATTTCCCTGAGGGTAATAGATGCTACTAAGTATGTGACTTATTCCCCTCTCTTTTAAGAAGTCTGCAAACACACTGGAAACGAACTGAGGGCCATTGTCAGTTACAACACACTGAGGATTGCCTTCCCTACTGAAGACTGCGTGAAGGAAGGATGTGACCACTTCTGCAGTAACATTTGGTGCAAACGCCACCTCAGGCCACTTACTGTGGTAATCAATTAGGGAGATGGCAAAACGGCAGTCCAAAGGGCCACTGTCAAATGGTCCGACTATGTCGATTCCTAGTTTCTGCCACGGATCGGGCGGCAGACTGACAGGCTGAAGAGGAGCAGGTGCAGTTTTTGCTGATTTATCATTCATTTGGCAGGTCAAGCAGGAAGAAACTGCGGACTGCACTTGAGCATCCATCTGAGGCCACCAGAATAAGTCACGTAGCCTCCGTTTAGTTTGAACAATTCCTTGGTGTGTCTCATGCGCTAGGTTTACCAGCTGACTGCGTAATGCAGAAGGAACAATAGCACGATGTTCACCTCTCCTCACGAGCACACCATCAACACAAAGTTCATCCCGGATGCGAAAGAAAGGCACTAGCACAGGATCCAGGTCACGGCTTGTTTTCGGCCAACCCTGACTGATTTGTGAACGCAGCATAGTGAGCTCTGGACAGGATTCTGAAGCAGAAAGGAAATTCTCCACAGACAAAGTAGGCAATCCAGTAACAAAAGCAACCATTTCTGGATCCAGACCACCATCTGATTTTGTTGGTAATGGCAACCGGGATAAACAATCTGCAGCACAGTTAAGGCTTCCAGGTCGGTATATTACGTCATACGTGTAGCAAAGCAAGCGTGCTGACCACCGGGCAACACGCATGCCAGCCCGGCCAATGCCCTTGGTTGCCAGTAGTGTAGTAAGTGCACGATGATCAGTTCGGAGTGTAAAGTGTTGACCCCATAAATATGGCCGCCACTTTTCTACGGCCCAGACGCAAGCCAACGCTTCCTTCTCGACCGTTGAGTACTCCCTTTCGGCTGCTGTAAGTGTTCTAGAAGCGAATGCTACAGTTTTCTCAGTCTCGTCTGGGTGCATTTGTGTCAAAACCCCTCCTAGTCCATAGTCAGATGCATCCGTCGACACTATTATGGGAAGAGAAGGGTCAAACAATGCAAGCACCGGGCTTCTAGATAGCAGTTCTTTCAATGCTTTAAAGCTGCAGTCAGCAGAATCAGTCCAGTCAAACTCAGCATTTGACGTATCTCGCAGCAGCGCACGCAAAGGCTCAGCAACAGAAGCAAAGTTAGGTAGGAATTTGCTGTACCATGAAATTAGGCCCAAAAATGAATGCAGGGAAGCAAGGTCATGCGGTGCAGGGGCATCAATGATTGCAGACATGTGTTCATCATCTGGAAAAATTCCACTTTTGGAAATGACATGTCCAAGGAATTTTAAGGACGACTGGCTGAACGTACACTTCTCCCAGTTCAGTTCTAGTCCTGCATCGGATAAACGCTGCATGACAGAGCGCAGCGTCGCATCATGACTATCCTGAGTAGCACCATACACGATAATATCGTCTAGGTAGTTCCTGACTCCATGTATGCCTTTAAGAACAGTTTCCATCATCTTTTGGAATGCAGACGGCGCAGAGGCAAGTCCATATGGAACCCGGCAATATCTGAAGAGGCCATCGTGCGTGATAAACGCTGTGATATCTCGGCACTCCTCATGTAAAGGAAGTTGATGGTAAGCAGACATCAAATCAATTGTAGTGAACACGGAAGCGCCTCTAAGATCATTCAAAAGTTCCTCCATGTGCGGTAGAGGGTGACTGTCAACAATTAAAGCCTTGTTTGGCTCACGCAGATCAACACAGAGACGAATTTTTCCTCCTTTCTTTGCAGTCACGACAATAGGTGAAATCCAAGGGGAAGAATCGATTTTCTCAATTATGCCCTTTTGCAATAGTGAGTCCAATTCTGCAGAGACAGCTTGTCGGACAGCGAACGGCAGTCGGCGTAACTTTTGGCGTACTGGGGTAGCATCAGATTTGACTGTTGGCTTATGGACGAAACCTTTCACGCAACCCACAGAAGCATTTGGAGCAGGAATGGTTTCACCAACAACTGCATGCAATTCGTCAGGTGCAGGTATGGTATGAAAGTGGAATGAACAGTTCAAAGCTCGAATTAAGTCCATACCCATTAAAGCAGTGCCGCCTTTGACAATGTAAAGACACGCAGGTGTTACCTTATCATTCAGTGAGACGTCTGCATGTAAACATCCGAGGACTGGAATATCCTCTTTCAAGTATGTGACTAGTTTCACTTTAGGAACCGTGAGTGAGCAGTCTGAAAAATGACTTTTGTAGACGGCTTCAGGCAAAATTGACACTGAAGAGCCAGTGTCCACGACTAATTTAGTCTCAACTGAAAGTCCGTTTGATGTTGTAACACGAACATCGCATAAAAGCTTGTCTGCAGTACTATTGATAGCATCAGTCAAAAGAACAACAATGTCAGGGACTACTTCCCTAACATCTTTAGAAGAGCGACATACTTTAGAGAAATGTCCGATCTTACCACAGTTATGGCATTTGGCACGGGCGGCAGGACAGTTGGTAGCATTAGCAAGGTGATTTTTAGCTCCACATCTGTAACATGTGCGATTTCCTCTCCGTGTACTATCAGCAACAGATTTAGCTCCGTCACAACGTGACGTGCTCTTTTTCCGATACCGAAAGGACTTGGATGCCACAGCATTAACCGAACTTGCGCAGCGAGCGTGTCCGAACTTGAAAGCGCTTGTTCCACCTGACACGCAATAGTAACAGCAGAGTCCAGCGTCAGTGACGGTTCCAACAAAAGTCTGTCTCGTACTGCTGGAGCATAGGATCGCTCAACCAGCTGGTCTCGCAGCATTTCGCTTTCCATATCAGCATAAGCACACGAAGAAGCTAATTCCCGCAGAGCAGACAGGAACTGTGGAATTGTCTCATCAGCACGTTGAGAATGCTGACGAAAACGATGCCGAGCGACCACAGTATTGACTTTTGGCATGAAATAATCCTCCAGCGCATTCATTGCATGTTCAAATGTAGTTCCCGTATCAGGCAGGGTGTAGAACAGACGCTGTCCTTCAGTACCCAAGCTGTGTAGCAAAACAGCACGCTTTCTTGCATCAGGCCATGAGCCCCCTGTAGCATTAATGGCTAGCAAATAGTTCTCAAATATTTTTCGCCATGTAACAAAAGGGATTGCAGGCTCTCCACTGCACGGAAGAAAAGGTGCAGGCGCAGGCACGGAAACCATCGTCGCCAAATTGTTGCATCCTTGCCACTTAGTAACTGCACAAAAGAAATCCTCTTGATCCTTTTATTCAGAACATGCTACAACTCACCGAACTATACAACTGCTTCACTTAGGATCATTTTTAGCACCTCTTATCCACTCAGCTATATACTGCCACCTTTTGGTTAAACTGCAAAACACAACATAACGTTCTAAAGATAAATGAGAATCAGGAAGATGCCAAAACACTCATTCATGCTTTTGTCTCAAGTAGAGTTGATTACGGCAATGCACTTTTTACTGGTCTCCCTGAAAAATAAGCTTTAGCTTATTTAAAATTCAGAAGCCTGTTTATTAATAAGAAATAAAACATGAGAACATGTAACTCTAGTTTTAGCTGCATAATGGGCAAGGATTTAATATTTTGCCAGCTCTCTGGTTAACTATACCCCATCACAAACTTTAAGATCATCTAATGCTAGTTTACTAGAGATTCCCAATTACAGCAATATACGAAAGAATATTGGCGATGCGGCTTTTGTAAATTATGTAAATAAAAATAAATAAATGATCCTGACTGAATAATAATATTTTAAAAAGTTAAACATTTTATTTTATTGACAAAATATTTTAGTTTGTTGTGTATATTTTTTTAATTCGATCAGATAACATTTTAAACTGTCATATGGTCATGTTACAACGCGCCCCTCACATGTTACAGTCTACCCCACCTACGGGGCATGTTGTCATTTTTCACTTGCTTTCTTTTAAGGGTAAATAACGAAAAACATACACACTGTAATTATGAAATAATGCTACATATTTGCACTAGACAAATGTGAAATTAACGTGGGTAAAAAATTATACTCTGAAACCCACATGGATTTACACAAACTGAGAGATTCAAGAAGTGTTAGGTTGTGCCCGCACTCCCCTACTTTAAGAAAGTTATTTTCTGTGGCCACAAAAATATAATTTTTTAGAATTTATATGAAATTACACTGAATTCTCAGTGGACAAACAGATTAGTTGATGGTATTATTAATTCTGCAACAGTTACTACTGGCAGATATAATTATAATCATCTGTAATTATTTATACACTTAAGTTGCTACATTTATTTTATTTTTTCCAATTCTGTAATTTAACAAAAATTCTTTATGTTTTAATCTTAGTTTTAACTAGAGATAGTACCACTGTTATGAGAGAAAAAAATATCTTACAAACCATGGACAACACTATTTGTTTTTTGTGTTTTATGTTTAAAACCTTAGGCTGGGGCCATTCAAAATAGGAAAAATGCTCTATCTTGAACTGCACCTTCACTTCAATTTTCAGTCCTTTTACAGTCTTTCATTTTCCATGATATCTCTCTGCATCTCAGTTTGTGTGTCTTGTTTTTTTTTTTTTCACAAATTTTCTTGTACCTGTCACTTTTCCCATCATGAACAGAACTGTTTCTACCTTGTTGCAAAACAACCACCTTATTATATTCTATTTGCAGTAACAAGTTAAAGTTCAATTTAAAGTATCGCATTATGACCAGGTGGTGTTGTTTTATCTTAAAATGGCTTAAATACTATAGATTTAACAAAACTATGTTTTCTAAATTGCCTAAATGTCAAAAATATTACAATAATGATTACATCATGACAATATCTTTACAAAAAAAGTCATAATACTGAACATGTTATTGCATTATCATGAGTCATATTTTTCTCTTACTAAACTTAACCGTGGTTTATTACAGCAAAAGTATAGTAACCATGTTTTTTGGTGGATTGATTACAATCTGTTTTAATTTACAACCACAGTTTTACTCATGGTAAGTCTATGTGTAGCAAAACCATGGTTCATTTGTGGTTACCATGGTTTAACTATAGTAACCATGGATTTTGGTTTTAATTTTCTTAAGGGTTGTGTTGCTATCTGCCTTAGCTCCCTCTGAATGTATTACTACAAAACGTTTTATAACATTTATTTGCTAAATTACTACTGTAACTTTACAGTAGATGATAATGATGTCCTTTAGCATAGTATTTTGAGTGATGATGGTAATTTAGTTTAGTTTATAGTACTACTGCTGTAGTTTTGTCTTTGTTTACTTAGTTAAGCATTGAACTGCTAGCAACTCTTAGCAGCCTGCTTACAGAAGAAACTGACCTGCACTTGAAGTCCTGGTCAGTATTTTTGCCTCTATGGTTCACTCCGGCGCTTCCACTCCATTCTTGAGTCACTTGCAATGATTACTCTAATTGAAACTGGTTGGTGGAGATGCGGAGCACACGCGTTGCCAGTAAAGACTAACCGTGATCCATGATTTATTAGAGATTTGTTATCGAATGGTGATCAGTGTTATTAAATTACTGTTATTAAATTACTGTTATTAAATTACTGATTACTGATTACTCCTTTTAAAAGTAATCAAATTATTGTTCTGATTACTTTATTTCAAAAGTAATTAGTTACATTACTAGTTACATTACTTTTTTTATGTACATCCACGAAATTTACGTGAAACAGTAAGTTTGTGTTTTATGCCTAACATCCCACCATAAACGCTCCCGATAAAATATTTATTATTAAAGCATCAACATTCACAAACCACTGTTATTTTTACTAAAAGCAATAGGCTGCTGCGTGCGTGGTTGCAAAATGCACGACATCTCAGGCGGTGAGTGGATTCTCTGATTGTCCATTGCGTACTCACCCATCAAGTCTTGTCCCGCGCTGCACGTCGACACAACAGAGAGCGGCGCTGGACAAGACTTGATGGGCGAGTACGGGTGTGGGCGTGGGCGTGGGCGCGGACATGCACAGACTCACGTGAAGACAATGGAAGTTGGTGCGTTGCTCTCCGCACCCGGTACATTCTCAAGAAGTGTTAATGTGCTGTGCTGCCCTTTCAGGTGTTTTAAAATGGAGTTTTTCACGATTGAAAAGGTTTTCTTCCCCTCTGACAACGCACAATAATGTTCTTTCCTTTGACAGAAATAAACTCAAAATAATGACTGTATTTCCAGCTACAGAACACGTACTTTCCTCTCCCCATGCTGACTTTGTTTTCATTGGTAGAAACCGCCTCACAGGCGCTTACCAGTCAAAGTAGGTCTCAGGTAGAGGACATCGCGTGTGCTAGCCAACACCCTTTTTACAATCCAGATGATAAAACAGATTCTGTCGGCAATGATGTAATGCAGCAGTAACGCATGCTTGTGACTCTAATTACTCATTTGGAAATTATAACGCGTTAAATTACAAAATTATAAAATAGTTAAATTATAAAAAAAGAATCAAATTACAGTAACACGTTACAAAGTAATGCATTATTGCCCAACACTGATGATGATCCACCAAATGCTGATTAAAACTAAAGTAACTTGAGAATGTAATAAGTAGAAAGTACAGATATTTGTGTAAAAATGTAAGGAGTAAAAGTAAAAAGCAGTCAGAAAAATAAATAGTGAAGTAAAGTACTGATACCAGAAAAATCTACTTAAATACAGTAACAAAGTATTTGTACTTCGTTACTTCCCATCTCTGGTAGCTGATGGTGAAATGTACTCACTTCAGTATCTTCAGCTCAGACTTCTGCAGTCCCTTACAAATATCTTTGACTCCTGAGTCCAGCAGACGGCTGTTGTTCAGGTCCATCTCTTTCAGGATGGTTTTGGAGGAGAGAACAGTAGCTAGAACTGAACAGTGTTTTCCTGTCAGCTTACAATTATTCAGCCTAAACACAAAAAGTATCATTTATCATTCACATATTCAACACACATCAAATCAACAGTTCTTCATATCTGCCCACAAGTGACTGACAGTCCTTTATATTAAACAAGGACTGATTATATTTAACAAACAAAAGTTATATAGTATAAATAATGTTTACTCACTTCATTTTCTCCACTTTGTTATGAGAGTCCATCAAAAAAGCAGAGAGATTTAATCCATCCAGATCTCCTAATTTATCTTTACTCAGATCCAGTTCTGTTAGTACTAATGGATTTATATCCAGAACTTGACTCAGATAGTCACACGCTTCCTGTGCACCTGAACTTTTCAAAAACCTACAGGAAGCAGAAAATGTTTAAAATTTAGATGATCTAATCTTGTTAGCCTAATTTTAAGCCTTTTGCAGCTCCCATCATCCTTATGGATCCGGTGCAGCATTAAAGTACAGTGAAGAGTATAACGTACTAGTCATAATTATGATAACAGTTTTGCTTAATAGCAATTCAGTAAATTCCTCTTCAAGTCATACAAATTCTGCGTTGGCTTTATTTGTCACATTAATCTAGTTGCACACATCTGAATATGTCTGTGGCTTATTTTGAAATACTGAAAGGCTTTTATTACCTGACATTCTTTAATTTACAGCATCCACCCTGCAGTAAATCAATGAGCTCCTTCACTCCCGATTTTCCAGGATCATTTCCTGTGAGATCCAGCTCTGTCAGGTGTGAGTTTGATTTCAGAGATGAAGTCAGAGTTTTATAACCTTCTTCAGTGATACTGCAGTCTGAAAGTCTAAATATACATAAAAAGCTGTTAAGAACTACACCCAATGCATTAATAGCATCTGCTTCATTTGAGTTTCATACAATACTTAAAGTTCTCTTTAAACACACACACACATACACACACAAAATTAGTTTCCATAGCCATCTTATTATTTTTTTTTCTGTTACTCTAATCAAATGGACATTTATAAATGTATATTATCATGAAGAAATGTAGATTAATAAAATACACACTTTAGTTTCTTCAAGCTACATTGTGGATGTCTTAACAGAACACAGATCATCTTGATTCCAGTGTTTCCTAGTTTATTCCCACTCAGATCCAGCTCTATCAGGTTTAAATGATTTGAAATAAACACTGAAGTCAGAGCAGCAAAACCTTTGTCTGTAATACTGTTGTTATTTAGCCTGCAGAGAAAGAAAACAAAGCCAGGAAAAATTATTTGGAATATTTTAGCCATAACACACAACTCAGCTTTTTAAAGCCAAAGACACTGGGTCTCCCTTCTGACACAACATGCATTTAATGCCACAGCAAACCTAGCCTAATATGTGTTAAAAATTCTTAAGCAGTTAAGAAAACAATCTGTGATGAATGCAAAATAAAATTACAAGCAATAAGACAAATAAACACAGCACAACAAAGACACAAATTATTATTATTCAAGTTCAAAATACTACAAAAAAAAAATGGCATCATTAAATATGAAATTAAAAAAACTGTGGGGACTGCATAAATTAAATATGCAACTAAAGTTTTTCAGTCAAGAGCAGCAGTTATATTAGGTTGCTGTCAACCTAATATATAATATATCTAATATAATACTGAACGCACAGATTTAATTTATTGATACAAATCTGATTTTCTCCCAACTGTTTATGCTCACTTTAAACATATCTGACTGTGTTCACCTGAATACACACCAAGTCAGACATTTTGATACATAATGTGTAATATGAAAATATAGCGTATTGTTGTATTGTGTGCACACAGGGCCACCTGAAAGCTAGTGAATACAGAGTGCAATTCTCCAGCACAGTTTATTGTACTTTTAACAAGCATGTTGCAATTTTCATTTTATTATTTACCATCATTGTTTTTATCTTTAACATGTCAATAAATACAAAGCTCTGTCATAAAACAACATGACACAGATCGACAGGTTCCAAATCTAAAGGCCTTTCCACACCGAGCGCCAACAAGCGAAACAAATATTAGACACAATGTGCTGGAATAAAACAACAGATTCCTATGGATGCTTCCACATAGACTGCGAATATTTGCACACCAAAAATCCAAATGTTTTTTTTTTTTTTTTTTTTTAATCAACCAGTCTGACAAATCTTTTCAGTTTTGCAAAGCGAAAACACAGGCTGTCCAATAAGATCTGAACATTACATCACATGGCCAGAGAAACTGCTGTAGCAAAAAAAGACTATAGTGGTGGCACTGTTTCGAAAACCAGTGTAAACAAACACAAAAGAAGAGTATTCAGAGAGAGAAGAGAACACATTCTTGTTATCACTGTATCTGAGAACAGATGGTTTTTCTCACATGTCCTTAATGTAATTTCTATTAATTCTTCACTGAATTATATTAAATGGAGGAGATCACTGTTTTTCATTTTCTTCCACATGCATGAGTGTTATAGTCAGTGTTCACTTTCTAGATCTTCCGTATTAAAAAAAATGTAATATCGCATTTGTTATCAGAGATGTATCGCCTCCAGTGATGAATGCAATATTGCGTAGCTTGTCAGTGAACTACGACTCTGTGTAGTAAATGTCGCTCCATCTGACAGCAGGTGATGGAGATTTACAACTAATCATGGAACGGGCATTATTGACAAAATGCGCATGATAATCACATCCGATTATTTGCACAGCCCTACTGTAAAATATAAAACAATGTCAATACTCACGTCAGTGTGTTCAATTTACAGTGTTTATCCCTCAGTAGAGCAGCGATCTGATTCACTCGTGCGTCTCCTAGTTCACACTGACTTAGTTTCAGCTCTCTCAGGAGTAATGGGTTTTTACCCACAATTCCAGTTATAAACCGACAGGCTTCATCTGCAGCAGGAACCAAAAACCTATAGAGGGGAAGATGGGAATTGTATTTGTTTATTTATTAATTTTTTTAATAAAATATATTGCTTAAAATTCTAGTAGTTTTTTTAAAAACATTTTTTATTAATAGTCTAAAATTAACCCTTTCACACATAAGTTTAAAATATTCTAGCTGAGATCCCAGTGTAAGTTTAAGACTTCCCTTCACAAGACGGACTGCATTAACTATAGCTCTGTATGCGTACTATATTGCATTTATTTAGTTTTTTCTTTTTTATTGAAAATATTCACAAACAGATTAACTATATTACAAAACATCTGATATTCCAATTCTCAGAAATGTGCTAGTAAATGTATTTAGATGTTTAAACACCTCTATAATGATCATATGTGAACCTCTATAATGATATATGTGAATAAGCTTTTGACTGATGTATAGTTTGTTAGGATAGGACAATATTTGGCTGAGATACAACTATTTAAAAATCAGGAATCTAAGGGTGCAAAAAAATCTAAATATTAAGAAAATCACCTTTAAAGTTCTTCAAATAATGTTCCTAACAATGTATATTACTAGTCAAAAATTAAGTTTTCATACATTTACAGTAGGAATTTTACAAAATATCTTAATGGAACATGATCTTTACTTAATTTCCTAATGATTTTTGCCATTAAAGAAAAATCAATAATTTTGACCCATGCAATGTATTTTTGGCTATTGCTACAAATAAACCCCAGCGACTTAAGACTGGTTTTGTGGTCCAGGGTCACATATTAGTTTAACTTTAATGGGCAATGTGCTTCGCCATATTAGTTTGTGAAAGACATGAAAGTCACTGCTCTGTGAGCAGTGTTGCCAGATTGGATGGACTATTTCCAGCCCAAAAGCTCACAAAAACCAGCCCACTCCAACAACAACAACAACAACAACAACAACAACAACAACAAAAAATGTCCAAAACTTTAACTGTCAAATAATGTCATAGATGTTACTACCATGACAATTAAGGTTGATAAAGACCATTTTTTAACTCCTTAAAATATTGACAACAAAATAATATAAATATAGACACATTTTCCTTATAAATGGATCAAATCTGGGCAAATAGATTAAGGAGAATTACCAAATATGATTAAAATAGCCTATGCAAGCAGACACTGTCAAAACAGTGAAAAAACACATGGAAAAAAGATGGAAAATGGAAAAAAGTGCCCAATATAAGTGTTCGGCAAATGCAACATAATAGCAGGAATTTCACACTGGTTCATGCAGTCAAAACTGTGTCATTCATTGATACGTATTGTACGATAATCCAACAACAAAAAAATTAACAACAACAATAATGCGCTTGCCTTTGTATCGCACTTTAACTTTAGACAGAACTAGAGGAAGTCTTTCGTGAAGTACATATGGTAGAATATAATAAAAAACTTTGCACAATCAAAACTAATCAAATCCAGTAGCTTTCAAGGATATACCAATCTGGACCATAAGATAAATCGATTTTGATTCATTTATATGTGGTCTGATTTCAGAGTAGCAGTGATATTACAGCCTTCATGTCATCTGGCTGCACAGGTGTAATTCACTTTTGAGAGTCACTCTGCCACTCTTTAGCGTGTATCTTATATAGGCATTGTGATCACTTAAATATACTGTTATACATTCAAATATCATAATTTAGTTATAGATTCAAAGTCTGATCCATTATTGCACTAAAAACCCATTACTCATTAATCATCATGTCTGTCTGCTGATCCCTAGTATGTGCGACTGTTCAGACCAACATCAGCACCAGTTTTTTTGGTTGTGTGCGTGTGTGTTTAGTAACATTGTGATGAATGATTGGATGCAGTATTGGGTTTGTTTGTTAAACAGCCTTGTTAGTCTATACAATTTAGAAGTTTGAAAACCGCCAACTGACCGCAAACCAGCCCAAACTTTGTCCACCCACCCAAGTCAATTTTTGGTTACACTTTATTTTGAGCAGACTGTTAGGTTAGGTTTAGGGTTAGTAGAATAAGTTGACATATACTTGCAATGTTTAGAAGAGTGTTAGAAAATATTAAGCAGACAGTCTACTAATACTGTAATGACTAGTTGACATGCAGTTGCAAAGTTACTTACTGTTAGTAAAATGTCTACAGTGGACTATCAAAATAAAGTGTTACCTAATTTTTTAAATTGCACAATGAAATTCAAAACCGCCCAATCTGGCAACACTGACTATGAGAAGAACAGAATAAATTTTATTGTTACCCGCATTACATTAATAAAACACATGAAAATATAGCTAAAATGAACATTATTGCTAATTCCATAGATATTAGTGTGTATTTTACAATCTACAATTTATATTTTGGCTTATGTGTATCTAAATGTCTGAAGCCTAAAATAAATATTATGTCAAAATACTGCATAATTGTGATCTTTGTGCCAAGCACTGAGCGCATTGCCAGCCGAAGCGTGAAATCTGGTCTGGCTCTGAAATTAGCTGTCGGCCACTTGAGGCACTGAACATTGTAATCTTACCTCAGTGTCTTTAGTTGACAGTTTGGATCCTGTAGTAAATTATCGAGCTCCTTCACTCCTGATTGTCCAGGATCATTTCCTGTGAGATCCAGCTCTATCAGGTGTGAAGGGTTTGATCTCAGAGCTGAAGCCAGAACTTTATAACCTTCTTCAGTGATACTGCAGTCTGAAAGCCTAGAACAGAAAAGAATATTTTTCTTTGTTGAGATACAGTTTATCATACAGATACTAAACTTTATAAATAACTTCTAACAAAATGTATGCTTATCTAGTGTGTTTTTCTCCCACTGAATCTATAAATAGATGCATTAACCAAATCCCTGATAATCAAAAAATTCATCATTTGCCAAAAAGTTAATTTTGTCATTATTCATTCACCCCAGTGTTTAAAACTTGAGTCAAACACAAAAACAGATGTTAAGCAGAACATTTACCCCAGTATAAGTGAAACTATATGAAAACCATCAATTGAACATTATTTTGTATTAACATATAGTAATTTGGATTAATGTCAGTACGCACTTCAGTTTTTCTAATATGCATTGTTTGTTTTCTAACAGATGACAGATCTTTTTAATTCCTGAGTTTTCTAGTTTATTCCCACTCAAATCCAGCTCTATCAGGTTTGAAGGATTTGAATTAAATGCTGATGTCAGAGCAGCACAACCTTCTTCTGTAATACTGTTATTATTCAGCCTGCAGAGAAAGAAACAAAGACAGGAATCATTCTTTGGTTTATTTCATCCAAAATACACAACTACTAACAGAAGGACACATTTATATGGTTCTTATTCTGCAACTACTTTAATGAACAGCAATGAAAGCATTTTGAAAACTTCAAATACTTACATCAGTGTGTTGAGTTGACAGTGTTTATCCTGCAGTAGAGCAGCGATCTGATTCACTTGTGTGTCTCCTAATTCACGTTCACCCAGATTCAGCTCTCTCATGAGTAATGGGTTTTTACCCACAAATCCAGTCACATATTGACAGGCTTCATCTGCTGCAGGACCCAAAAACCTGCAGAAGGGAAGATGAAGCAGGATTCAATTCAAATTAACTTGGTGTAATCAAAAATAATTTGATTCTGATGGGAAATAGTGAGAAAATATTTATCTTGAATTTACTTTGATGCAACAGACTGTATTTGTGTTCGCCTACATGTAATTTTATTTTGCATTATTTCATCATGTCTCACCTCAGTGTCTTCAGTTGACAGTTTGGATTCTGTAGTACATCAGTGAGCTGCCTTACTCCTGATTGTCCAGGATCATTTCCTGTGAGATCCAGCTCTATCAGGTGTGAAGGGTTTGATGTTAGAGCTAAACCCAGAGCTTTATAACCGTCTTCTGTGATAGTGCAGTTTGAAAGTCTAAAAAAAAAGGGATTTAATACAAAATGCATTTGAGCTTTTTTGCAGAAATATTAATCGTATTCAATGTATTGCTTATTATATTACAGAAGCATTTCTTTCTCTTTCTTTATTATACTACAGTAATTTTGTTGGGATCCTGGAGATGACCTGACATCTGTGCTAATTTCAATTAATTTTACCATCATACTGGAAATAGTTTCATTACATTACATTTAACACAAATTGTGCTACGGTATTTTTTTAAGGACAGTAAGATAAATATACAGTCAACATTATTTCACAAAACTTTTGAGTACTGGATTATGTAGGCCAGAGATTATGTAGGCCATGTTTTTGCTGTAACATGTTGTGCTTGTTCCAGAAATAAGGTCACAGAAACCACCCTTTTTGTTTTCTGTATTTTACAAAAGCACAACACTGTGTTGTTTGTTGAGTGGCACAATTAAAAGTAGACCTTTTTTTACAGTTTCAAATTATGTCTTCTTTTTATCTGCATGACTATAAATGGCATGGTATTGCAAGTGCTGTTATAGAAAAAAAAAAATCCAAGCGATTGTGCCAGGACCTCAGTCATCTCCTGAGAGTTAAAAAAAAAAAAAAATAGAATGTTATTAAAATCAAACAGTGCTTCACTGAACTTACCTGAATTTCTCTAATTTGCAGTTTGTATTTTTTAATCCACTCAGAAGTTTCTTCACTCCTGAATCCTGTAGATTATTGTTGCTCATGTCAAGCTCTTTCAGACTGGGGTTTGATCTCAGGACTGTAGCGAGAGCTGAACAACTTTCCTCTGTTAGACCACACTTACGCAGACTAACATGTTGAACATGAGAAGAAGAATTTACAAATGCAAAGTACTTGACTGAGTATATATACTGATTACTTTAGGATTCTTCAGATGTGCAATAATAAATGAAAAAAATGCTCACATCAGTGTGTTGAGTTTACAGTGTTTATCCTGCAGTAGAGCAGCAAGCCGCTTCACGTTTGTGTCTCCTAGTTCACATTCACTCAGATTCAGTTCTCTCAGGAGTAACGGGTTTTTACCCACAATTCCAGTCACATACTCACAGGCTTCATCTGCAGCAGGACTCAAAACCCTGGAGACATGAGTAGTCAAACCAGGAAATAAAAGCCAGTTTGTTTTGTACATTCATTTTCAAAACATTAAGCTACTTTATAATTCTACAAACTCTGTACATATGTGCTAAACACTTATCACATGTTCTTAATTATGCTCATCCTTGAAAGAGTGCAACTTTATTGGATGTTTGATTGTTTATGGTGTTCTTGATATATGTGAGCTACTGGATCAAGTAATTTCACTAAAGGGATGAATAAAGTATTATCTAATCTAATCTAAATTCTAGTGTATGTATTAACTTATCAGGTAATGTCAGTGGTATGACCCATTTCAAATGTGGCCAAAACTACAAAAACAGTGCTTGTCTATAAATACATTTTAAATTGTTGATTAAATTTATTGCTAGGGACCTTTCAGTAGTCACTGGATATTTGTATGGACATGTCCCTAGCGGCCAACTAAATCTATGCCCTTGACATTGACATTACCTGCCATATGATGATTTATTTTCACAAGCTTGTGAAGAGGTCTACAGTCATTTCAAAGCTTTTCCGAATGTTATTTTTGACTGTTTAATTCTCCTTCAGCTAAAACATGTTTTTAAGACTACTGAACGTTAATATTTTAACATTCACTTCTGAGTCTTCAGTTTATAGTTTTGATTAAGTAGTAAATCATTGAGCTGCTTCACTCCTGATTGTCCAGGATCATTTCCTGTGAGATCCAGCTCTATCAGGTGTAAAGGGTTTGATCTCAGAGCTGAAGCTAGAGCTTTATAACCATCTTCAGTGATACTGCAGTCTGAAAGTCTACAGAAAATAAATACATGAGTTAAAATTAACAGTGTGCTTCAAATTATTTAATTACTGCACAAATCAGAAAATATGAAATCACACTTAAATCACTAAATCACACTACAGCTTAATAAATGGTCAGATACGCAGATAAACAGATAACAGATATGCAGAAACACAACTTCTACATTTAGCCTGCCATCAAATTAAAACAAATCTGTAGGATTTGTATAATTACAAATGTTCAACAAATATATCTGTATATTAACAGATACAGCAGATACATAATATTAATGCATTCTTTTAAAAGTATTGTGTATTGAACCTTTGTGCTGTATTTTCTGTTGGCAATTTGACATTGAGTTTTCATAGGCTACATTCTGCCCACCGAGTTTTATGTAGGCCCACCCACTTAAATATTTCTGGTCTCGCCCTTGGTATTCGCATGTGCATACTCACATGTAAGCTGATTGCGCTGCAAAACTGCATTTACCAGCAACAGTACTCAGGCAGGCTGTGGCATTTAAATGATGCTTAATTGGTATGAAGGGGCCCAAAGTGTGCCAAGAAAATATTTTCCACGCCACTGAACCACCACCTGCAGCCTGAACCACTTATACAAGGCTGGAAGGATCCATGCTTTTATGTTGTTAACGCCAAATTCTGACTCTAACATCCAGAAATTGGGACTCATCACACCAGACAATTTTTTTCCAGTCTTCTACTTGAAGATCAGGTTGTTGTTGCCTATGAACTTGACATTTTTTCCTTTTTTTCTAAAATTTTCCAATTTCTAAAATACTCAGACCAGCCTATCTGGCATAACAACCATACAATGTTCAAAGTCAATTAAATTACCTTTCTTCTCCATTCTGATGCTCAGTTTGAACTTCAGCAGATAGTCCATGTCTACATGCCTAAATGTCTTGAATTGCTGCTATGTGTTTGGTTGATTAGATATTTACAATAATGAGCAGTTTAACTGGTGTACCTAATGAAGTGAGTGTCTAGTATATATGGAAATGCCCTACATTATGGTTGAAACAATCATTCCTTAAACTAATACAATATTACTATTCTAGAAGTGGTATGTTTAACATCTTGTTTTCATCTTATTATTGTTTTAATTAATGAAATGCTGCTTTAAAATCAGGTCAGTTTGGACTAAATCTTCAGAATTTTCTGACTGAAATTATGCTTTTTTTTTTTTGGAAAACATCAGATGACAGAAGCAGTACAACTGGCAAAAATGTTGGTGACATTCATTCTTTTGTAAGCAAATAATATATTTTATAAACATTATGGAATTCAGCAAAAAATAAATAAATAAATAAATTGTAGATCTGTTTACATATCCGACACATGCAGATAATGTAAATACCAGTATATCTGATGGTGAAATGTACTCACTTGAGTATCTTCAGCTCACACACAGGATTCTTCAGTCCCTTACAGATTTCTTTGACTCCTGAGTCCAGCAGACAGCTGTTGTTCAGGTTCATCTCTTTCAGTTTGGTTTTGGAGGAGAGAACAGTAGCTAGAACTAAACAGCTTTTCTCTGTCAGCTCACAATTATTCAGCCTAAACACAAAAACAGCATTTTTTTTTTTTTATTATTCAGCACATTTTCAACACACATCAGATCAACAGGTCTTCATATCTGCTCACACATGTGACTGGAAGTCCTTTATAATGACTAAACATAAACGTTATACTGTATAATGGATGTTTACTCACTTCATTTTCTCCAGTTTGCTATGAGAGTCCATCAAAAGAGCAGAGAGTTTCTCCCCATCCAGGTTTCCTAATTTATCTTCACTCAGATCCAGTTCTGTCAGGACTAATGGATTTATACCCAGATCTTCAGTGAGATACTCGCATGCTTCCTCTGCGGAAGGACTTTTCAAAAACCTAAAGGAAGAGAATTTAGATAGTTGTGCTATAATTTCATGTCATTTGCAACTCTCATCTTCCTTATGGGCCAGTGTAGTATTAATGTCATAGTTAGAATAACTGCCCCCAATACTACTAAGAAAAAAATACAATTATACAAAATAAAAAAATAAAAAATAAAAAATAAAAAAAACAACTTGAGTTCCACACTTTGAAAACTGAAATTCAGTAAATGTATGTATCCTCTACATAGCTGCACAGCTGTGACTCCATGTCTGTGGCTTCTTTAAAATATGTGAAGACAATTATCACCTGATGGTCTTTAATTTACAGCATTCACTCTGCTGTAAATCAGTGAGCCCCTCCACTCCTGATTGTCCAGGATAATTTCCTCTAAGATCCAGTACTGTCAGGTGTGAGTTTGACTTCAGAGATGAAGTCAAAGTTTTATATCCTTCTTCAGTAATATTACAATCTGAAAGTCTATATAAAAAGACTGCATCAATTATATCACCTGCTTCATTTAAATTTCTAAATATTTAAAAGAAAAGTTTAAAATTAAAAT
The DNA here is from genome assembly GCA_036247105.1 of Cirrhinus mrigala. Classification (NCBI taxonomy): domain Eukaryota; kingdom Metazoa; phylum Chordata; class Actinopteri; order Cypriniformes; family Cyprinidae; genus Cirrhinus; species Cirrhinus mrigala. The sequence goes on from CM070028.1 coordinate 30,619,453, forward strand.
GACATTTTAGTGTCCATAGTCATCTAGATTTTTATCACTTCATATATCATACAGACTTTTTGTAATGTATTCTGTATCTTTTTGATTTTGTGAACTTAGCTGGTAATTTTCCTCCATCCCTATTTTGTGCATTTCCCCTTGTTACCTCCTGATTGTTTGCACCTGTGTCTTGTTGTCTAATCCCCCCTGTGTATTTACATCTTTATGTTTTCTGTGTTCATTGTCTTAGTATTGTCCATTGATTAATATACTATTGGTGTTCTCAGTTCTGCTCAAGCTGCTCCCATGCTTTTTTATTGTTTTGTTAATATTACGTTTTAGTCAATCAAACAAAAGTAAAAAGATACAGAAAACATTACACATTCATAAATGTATATTCACACACAGACATGTCCATGAATGAAAATACACACTTCAGTTTCTCTAATCTGCATTGTTTGTTTTCCAACAGAGGACAGATTTTCTCTATTCCTGTGTTTCCTAGTTTATTTCCACTCAGATCCAGCTCTATCAGATTTAAAGGATTTGAGTTAAATGCTGAAGTCAGAGCAGCACAACCTTCTGCTGTAATACTGTTATTATTCAGCCTGCAGAGAAAAAACAAAGATAGAAACAGTGTTCAGTTTATTTCAAAACCTGCTTTAATAAACAACAGAGACAGCTTTAGTCCAAAACAAGTGAAAATATAACATAAAAATAATGTTATGTTTGAAAGATGTTTCACTTACAGAAATATAAAACACAATACTCACATCAGTGTGTTGAGTTTACAGTGTTTATCCTGCAGTAGAGCAGTGATCTGATTCACTTGTGTGTCTCTTAGGTCACATGTACTCAGATTCAGTTCTCTTAGGAGTAACGGGTTTTTACCCACAATTCCAGTCACATACTGACAGGCTTCATCTGCAGCAGGACCCAGAAACCTGCAAAAGGGAAGATGAAACAGGATTTCATTCAGTTCTCTACTAAACTTGGTATAAGGAAAAAATCTAAAAATTACTGCTTGAAACCTATATTCAAATTTTTTTTATATAAATCACCATTAACAATAACAACAGATTACTGTATCGGTGAAACAGGGCTCTAGAGTGCGACCAATTTGGTCACACATGTGACCTAATTTCTCAATGGTGCGACTTAAAAAAATCTGAGGTCGCACCGGTGTGACCAGCCGTTCGAGGGCAAAAAAAAGTATCCGCGACTGTGGTTCAACAGACACACATTAGGCCCATATCGTGGTCTGAACCAATCAGAGATAGTGAAGGGCGGACCCCACAGCTGATTGTCCGTGGTCCAGATATTCCTGTATGTGTGTGTACGTTTGAAAATGTGTGTGCTGCAGTCAGACAGAGAGAGGTGAGTAGCCTAGGCCTGTCAGATAAACAGAGGAGATGGATGATGAGAAAAGATGAAAAGAATGATTGACAACTTTTTGTTAAGAATGTTAAGTTATGGCCTGATCCATCTGAAAATCATATCCAATGCTCTGACACGGAGCCATCAACCTCCCAGGTTATGTCAAGCCCTGGCCCGGAGAGTGGCTTGACCAGTTTCCCTGGCTAAGATACAGTAAAGCCAATAATATAATGCACTGCATTTACTGTATTTAGGTTCATCATGTCTCACCTCAGTGTTCTTAGTTGACTGTTTGGATCCTGTAGTAAATTATTGAGCTCCTTCACTCCTGATTGTCCAGGATCATTTCCTGTGAGATCCAACTCTATCAGGTGTGAAGGGTTTGATCTCAGAGCTGAAGCCAGAGCTTTATAACCTTCTTCAGTGATATTGCAGTTTGATAGTCTAGAACAGGATTGAAAAAGTTACATTCAGATTAATTTATTTTTGGGCAATTCCAGCATTATGGACGTAATATTTGCAGTAAATATAAATTCTTATACAATGTTTTTTTTTTTTTACCAAAATATTGAACTTTCACTTTATCAGAAAGGTATCCATCTATGAATGTGTTTTATATTTTATATTTGGGAAATACACATGCGTTATGGATGTGACAAAACAAAAAATACCAGAGTTTTTGGGAAACAACATATTTTGTAGACTTTCTGTGATTTACAATGCACAAACCAGAAACAACAATACACGCCGATTGGAGAAGGGTTGACCATTCACAAAACATAAAACACCACTATTATTTTTTTAATTTTTGTTTTTGTGTTTCAGATGAAAAATCAATATTACGGACGTGACATCTCTTCATTACGGATGTGACAGTTCTAAAAGCAGAACATATCTGACTATGGAAATGCATATAAAATGCTTTAAAAACTTTAACAGAGATATCTAGAGGGTATTTCACAGGTCTCCTTGTTATGATGATGAAAGATATTTCTAGTTACCAGTAGCCAATATTCAACTAATCACATGTTTCTATAACATACTAATCCATAATGAGCTTCAATATCTTCTGCACTCAAGCACATGCATACATTTTGCCACAAAAGCACAGGAAAATGTACCCTAATGATTATGAAAAAAGAAGACATTTTAATTATTATCAAATTAATAAAAATAAAATGTTAAACTTAAAACCTCAATTTTAAGTTGTTTCATTATCAGGAAAAAAATACAAGTGATCGTGCGGACACCTCCCTTTCATGCATGCACATTTATTCTTTTTTGCACAAACACTTGAATATGAAAAATAATAGACCACATTTATATTAGCTTAACACTAGAGTATGGGATTTGCATTAATATACTTTCAAGATGCAGTTATAACCTTTAAATTGAAGGCTATTAGACATATTAAAATGATCTAACAGACCCATGCCATTCCAATTCGTTGATCATTAGCTATTGTTGATCAATCTCATACACACTTGTGCATGCTACTGAAATAACCTGTATGACATCTTGAAACTAATTCATAGAGTGTTTTTTTTTTTTTTTTTGTGTAGCCAAAATCTGACATCAAAATTATTTGTGGTATTAATTAATGTGACATTGTGATGCTTTATGATATTGTTAATAAATGCTGCTGACTGAGGCTAACATTTTTTAACCTATAATATTTTTAACTGGTTTCCCTTAATTATTAATCAATTTTAATCTTTAAATAAACATCTGTAAATGTCTTAAAATATAAATATATAAAACACACAAACAAATAAAAATAAATAAGAGTGCTGGGGAAGTAAACTTTTAATAGAGCAACAGAAATTGCTCAGATTTAAATACAACCTGTATAACATTTTAATATATGATTTTTCAAATTGCACACTTTCATGTTTTGTGAGTTTGTAGGTGAATCTATCTATCACATGGAACCCATGAACAAACCCACGTATTTACAGCCCATATGGAGCCCACATGAGACCCATGAGAGAATGTTGGCTGGCTTGTGCTCACACACTGCACTCCAACACACATTTATGTCCAAACACCATGTAAATATGGATTTTGCCTAATAGGGTGTTCTTTAAAGATCTACTGTCCCATGTAATCTGTGGTACATCTTATATAAAATACATTCCATAACTTCATTTCAGTTTGCCAATTTATCAATGTTTTAAAAAACAATTTTGCGATTTACAATTCGGTTAGTATTGTTTTTTTTTTTAGTGTTTCAGTTTATTTTTCTCATTCATGTTTACTGAAAAAAGGTTGTGAAAGAAGTAGGGCTGCCCCCTAATAGTTGACTAACCACCCAAAATTTCATTAGCTGCTTAGTCACAAAAAAAAAAAAAATTAAATTAAATAAATAAAAATAAATGAATAGTAGCATGCTTACTGCATGACAGATGGAGGCACCAATGTGGTCACTTGCTCTTAAAATACTTGTCATTTTGGTCATAGAGATAAGAGGAATACATCTTTCGAATCTGTAAAGACTGTAGCATATCAGAGCGAATCAGACAATTGAGGATTCGATTAGAAGTGTTGAAAAAAAATCCAAAGAGCCAAACTGCACTAAGAGGCCCAAGATTACCAGACAATATCATAAATCTGTCCATGATACCCTGACGCCAACCAGCCTGAAGTAAGCCTAACCAACCAACTCCTTCACAGCTCTGAACAACTTGCAACATTAAAAGAACAAAAGAACACAATTATTGATAATCCAACTCAGAAAGGAGATTGTCAAATTTGGGGCAAGTAGCCAATATTAATGGTCAAAGATACAGCACATCATGAGCATCACATGAGAAAAATCATTAGTAGAGACTTAGTTGGGCTGTGTCCCCCACCTAAGACAATGACCAGACTGAGATTCCTTCTATAACCTTTTGATCTTTTCGGCTCAGGCAGAACATACTCTCACGTTTACAGAATGGCACAGAAATTGACTTTCTATGTATATATGCACCTAAATGATCCTTATAAACAAATATCAGTCCATTTTATAACTCCCTATCATGTATGTAACCAACACATTTGACTATCATGTCCTAATTAATCACTGTGTATGTATTCTGAATAACTATTGAACAGCTTTATGGGTTTATATTTGTGTTTGGTATGCACAAGTTTATTTTATTAATAGATTATTTGTAAAATGTATTATATTCTTGTAACAGAAATCGTGTCAAAATTATACTCCGCAAGAGCAGGAAAATTTGGACCATGTGACTGATAAGATAACATGTTGATTTATGTATTGGGAGGAGAAACATAACAATATCCTGAGCTAGGACCATGTCTAATTGGTCAAGACACCATTTGGGATGTGTTCAGCAACTGAGTTTAAAAACTCAGGACACCATAAAATTTTGCTCTTAGCTATTGGTCTTAGCCATGCTTTTAGCTGTTGCTTTTTGCGTTTACTCTTAGCCATGCTCTTAACCATCTTTCTTAGCTATGCTGTCTGCCATGACTTTTGCCACTGCTCCCTGGCTTGCATGCCAGCCACTCCTCTAAAAAAAACATGAGGATCTTCACACTTCTTTCAGTTCTTTCAGTTGAGAGGTGTAGCCTACCATATACATACAGTATATGAAGAGTTCAGACACAAAACCAGCTATAAAAGCCATCTCGGTCAAAAATGAGATAATGATACTGAGTGAATGCTCCTGACACATAGTATACGTCCATCAAATATTTTTTACTTCAGACTCGCTAAATTCCAGCTCCAGTCCAATCAGAAGTACCAGTACTTACATAGAAACCAATACAAAGTAGCCAGAAAGAAATGCTAATTTTAAAGAAGTATGTGATGAATACAAATACAGATGGATTTAGAGGCTTTTGCATCTGAACTATTCACACATATATACAGTACATATACTTATACATATATATATATATATATATATATATATATATATATATATATATATATATATATATATATACATACACACATCCCCCAAACCCAAGAAAAGAAAAGGACGGGGGAAATGTACCGGCCAAAATATGTGTCGGGCCACCAGGAAAATGTAAAACAGGAAAACACCAGTTAAAAATCTATTAGTCTAGACAAATATGTTTTCTCAAACAGAGAGAACAGACGAAATGTCAGAAGCAGCATAATTGGCCAAAATGTTGACAAACAAACATGCATGAGTTAAAAAAAAAATTAACATTATTTTGTACATATTGTACAAAGTCAATAAAATAATTTTGGCAGGCCTAGTGTTGTTGAGTGTACCTGATGGTGAAATGTACTCACTTGAGTATCTTCAGCTCACACACAGGATTTTTCAGTCCCTCACAGATCTCTTTGACTCCTGAGTTCAGCAGACGGCTGTTGTTCAGGTTCATCTCTTTCAGTATGGTTTTGGAGGAGAGAACAGTAGCTAGAACTGAACAGCTTTTCTCTGTCAGCTCACAATTATTCAGCCTAAACACAAAAACAGCATCATTTGTTGTTCAGCACATATTCAACACACATCAGATCAACAGCATTTCATATCGTCTAGGTTACGTACGTAACCCTCGTTCCCTGAAGGAGGGAACGGAGACGTTACATATGGGAACTCGCCTGAGAGTCCAATCATCTCTGAGCCTTATTCAAAAGGCCAATGAACATTGGCGAGTGGTATTTGCATGCCGAGTCACTCCCCCGTACATACGGGTATTTGAGATGGCGGCATGCAACCACTCATTCAGGTTTTCGCTGAGGAGCCAAGCCGCAGCCCGGCTGTACGTAACCTAGACGTTCCCCTTCAGTCGTTTCACTATGACGTTACATATGGGAACAGACCCATGGAACAGGCCACGACCCTGACGCCGCGTTACGCACAGACCCACATGCTGACAAGCGGACGTGTCAGCAGACGGATATGAACGTAACCTTCCCAACGCCCTGAGGGCCGATAGAGGGGCCCCACAAGCATGCCAGTTGTTACTGAAGCAGGAGTTGGGGGGGCAGAGCACATGAGATCTCTACATGTGGAATGAAAGTAATTCAATATATCTATAGCTTTTAGAGATATATGAGGGAAACAGCGGCCTTCTAGCTGACCTTGGAAGAATACTGAGACATGTTGCCACAACCTGCTGGGCGAAGGAGACCCAGCCAGAGCACAGTCAGGCACTACTCCGCAGCTAGGCCTGACTGCGGGGCATGGAGGACCCAAGGTTCACCGGGGGGAACAACTGAGGGATATAGCGCACGGATCCCGTAGGAGTGGCGCAGCAAGCCGACACCAGCCGGTCTCCCGCTTACCTGATGTCTATGTTAAGACACGGGAGGACACGGCCTCAACACGAAGGTTGTAGAACCTAGCGAAGGTATTAGGTGTCGCCCAGCCCGCAGCTCTACAGATATCTGCTAGTGAGGCGCCATGAGCCAACGCATAGGATGAGGCAACACCCTTTGTGGAGTGGGCATGAACACCTAAGGGGCATGGCTCTCCCTGGTTTTGATATGACAGGGAGATGGCATCTACTACCCAATGGGCCAACCTCTGTTTGGAGACAGCATTACCTTTCTGCTGACCTTCAAAGCAGACAAAGAGCTGCTCGGTGCGTCTGAAGTGGCGAGTACGGTCCACGTATATAAGCAGGGCACGAACTGGACACAGCAGCGCAGAGGCCGGGTCTGCCTCCTCCAGGGGCAGAGCTTGCAGGTTCACCACCTGATCGCGGAAAGGCGTGGTGGGAACCTTGGGCACATACCCGGGCCGGGGTCTCAGGATAACATGAGAATCGCCGGGCCCGAATTCCAGGCACGTATCGTCGACAGAGAAGGCTTGTAGGTCCCCTACCCTCTTGATGGAGGCCAGCGCGGTCAGGAGCGCTGTCTTAAGAGACAGATGTTTTAGCTCTACTGACGCGAGTAGCTCAAATGGGGCCTCCCGTAGACCCTAGAGGGTGACAGAGAGATCCCAAGAGGGTACGAGGTGCGGTCTGGGGGGATTAACCCTTCTCGCACCTCACGTGGAACCTCATGATCAGTTGGTGCTTACCAAGGGATGCTCCATCCACTGCATCATGATACGCTGCGATGGCAGCAACGTACACTTTGAGAGTCGAAGGGGACAGCCTGCGCTGTCAACTTCTCCTGCAGGAAGGAAAGCACTACTGCAATCGGACATCTCTGTGGGTCCTCTCCGCGAGAGGAGCACCAGTCAACGAACAGACCCCATCTCAGTGCATAGGCCTGCCTTGTAGAGGGAGCTCTAGACTGAGTGATAGTCTCTAGAGAGGTCTGACGCGTCCCGTCCAGGAGCCAGACGTGCAGGTTCCATAGGTCGGGACGCGGGTGCCAAATTGTGCCCATCCCCTGAGAAAGAAGGTCTCTCCTCAAGGGGATCTTCCAGGGAGGGGCTGCCGCAAGGGAAATGAGGTCTGGAAACCAGGTCCGGGTGGGCCAGTATGGCGCAACCAGCAGAACCTGCTCCTCGTCCTCCCTGATCTTGCACGGTGTCTGTGCAAGGAGGCTCACTGGGGGAAAGGTGTACTTGGGCCCCGGAGACTATCTGTGTGCCAGGGCATCCCTGCCGAGGGAAGACTCGCTGAGGGAGTAAAACAGTTGGCAGTGGGAGGATTCGGGGGAAGCAAACAGATCTATCTGGGCTTCGCCGAAATGGCTCCAATCAGCTGGACTGGGGGTGGAGTCGCCATTCTCCAGGATGGGTGGACTGCTGTGAGAGCTGGACGGCTGCACGGTTGAGTTCTCCTGGAATGTGAACGGCACGTAGCGAATTCAGCCACGTCTGACTCCACAGGAGCAGATGGCGGGCGAGTTGTGACATGCAACGGGAGCGAAGACCACCTTGGTGGTTGATATAGGCTACGGTCGCAGTGCTGTCGGTGCGAACAAGCACGTGCTTGTGGCGTAGCATCGGTCGGAAGCGATGCAGCGCCAGAAGCACAGCCAACAACTCTAGGCAATTGATATGCCATTGCAGTCGAGGTCCTGTCCAGGAGCCCGAGGCTGCTTGCCCGTTGCATACAGCACCCCAACCCGTGGAAGAGGCATCCATGTAAAACCACAAGATGCCTGGAGACTTGTCCCAGAGGGACTCCGGCCTGAAGAAAGGCCAGGTCTGACCACAGGCTGAACAGGCGGCGACACTGCAGGGAAATGCCAATCCGGAGTGTGCCACGGTGCTATGCCCATCTCGGGACTCAATCATGTAACCAGTGCTGAATCGGTCTCATATGAAGCAAGCCCAGCGGCGTCACCGCGGCAGCAGCTGCCATATGCCCCAGGAGCCTCTAAAATGTTTTGAGAGGGACTGCTGTCTTGTGTCTGAATGAGTTCAGACAATTCAGCACTGACTGCGCGCAGTCGTTGGTGAGGTGGGCTGTCATGTTGACCGAGTCCAGCTCCACACTGAGAAAAGAGATCCTCTGCACTGGGGAGAGTCTGCTCTTCTCCAGGTTGACCTGAAGGCCCAGATGGCTGAGGTGCCAGAGCACCAGGTCCCTTTGTTCGCACAACACATCTTGCGAGTGAGCTATGAGAAGCCAGTCGTCGAGATAGTTGAGAATGCGAATGCCCATCTGCCAGAGGGGGGATAAGGCAGCTTCCGTGACTTTCGTAACGACACGGGGAGAGAGGGACAGGCCAAATGGAAGCACTTTGTACTGATATGCTTGACCCTCAAAAGCAAACCGCAGGAAGGGTCTGTGTCGAGGTAGAATCGAGACGTGAAAGTACGCGTCCTTCAGGTCGATGGCTGCAAACCAATCCTGGTGACGAATGCATGTTAGCATGCGCTTTGTCGTGAGCATCTTGAACGGCAGCCAGAGAAGGGACCGATTCAGAGCTCAAAGATCCAGGATGGGTCTTAACCCACCGCTCTTTTTGGGCACGATGAAGTAGGGACTGTAGAACCCTGACTTCATCTTGGCTGGAGGGACAGGCTCGATTGCATCCTTCACCAGTAGGACTGCAATCTCTGCATGCAGAACAGCGGCATATGTGTCCGAGTGGACAGAAGTGGAAAGGACGCCTCTGTACCTGGGCGGATGCCTGGCGAACTGAATCGCATAGCCGAGACGTACCGTCCGAATCAACCACTGAGAGGGGCTGGGAAGCTGAAGCCAGGCTCCCAGCCTGGTCGCCAGGGGAATCAAGGGAACGTTGACCGACGTGACCGCGGTGGGGCAGCCTGGAGGGTGGAAGGGGACTGATCCCAGAAGGAAGAATGTCCTGGAGAAAAGTCTGACTGCACTGGGCAGCGCTTACCTTCTTCCCTGGTTCCCGCGCTGGCGATATCAAGCTCAGAGTCTGGATCCGAGGAGGCAAGGCGTCACTCGAGAAGGGAACTCGGGGCGGCGCCGCTCTCCCGCGGCCAGCTCGACATCGAGCTGCCAATCTGCCCTCCCCAGAAACCAATCGTCCATCCTTAAAGGATCGGCCGGAGGTGTTTTGGGCACCTCCAGACCTATCCCCTTGGCAGCTCGGAGGAGCATAGCCGACAGTTCGGCGTCCGCCTCAGACTGGGCGCCGACCCACCGAGGCGTCCGCTTCACCCGCCGACTCTTCCTCTGATGCTGCAGCAGACATCTCAACCTCCTGTAGAGTGCCAAAGGAGTCACTCGGCCAAGTGTGCGGGGAGGCGAACTGCTTTAGCAACTCGACGGGACCACGTGGTGCAGAAGTCCGTGGGCTCTCTTTTTTTTTTTTTTTTTTTTATTTATTTATTTTTAATATTATTATTATATATATATATTTTTTTTTTTTGCCGGCAGAGCATTCTGCACATCCTGGAAGTCCCCCAAGTGTCTCACCGCGGCAGCTGAAAACCTTGACGGCTCAATGACTTACCGCAGAAAGAGGACGAGGGGAGCCTACTCGCGAACGAGCGGCGGGACTTCAACGTAGCCATGGTCATGCGTTCGCAATGAATGCATGAACCATCCGTGAACGCTGCCTCAGCATGCTCTCGCCCAGGCATGTGAGGCAGTGATCATGTCCGTCCAGCGAAGTGAGGAAACTACCACACGCAGAAGCGCACGGCCGGAAAGACATACCGGGAAAATGTAGCTCGGAGGAGCATAGCCGAGAGTTCGGCATCCGCCTCAGATGGGGCTCAAATGGGGCTGCTCGCTGGTTTGCAAAGGCTCTTCTTGCTGTGAAAACAGCAGCCTGCAGGATCTCGCTGGCAGCTGCCAAACGCTCTTTTAGAACAGCTTTTAGTTTTTGGCAGCACGCCAGCGGAGAGAGTCAACTCGTCAGGAACTCTTTTTCTGTTTTGTGAATCGGGCTCGAAACAAAGGCTCCGAAGCGAAAATCTGAATGAGTGGTTGCATGCCACCATCTCATATACCCGTATGTATGGGGGAGTGGCTCGGCATGCAAATACCACTCGCCAATGTTCATTGGCCTTTTGAATAAGACTCAGAGATGATTGGACTCTCAGGCGAGTTCCCATATGTAACGCCGTAGTGAAACGACTGAAGGGGAACTGCTCACACATGATTGACACAAGTTATAATGTACAAATGTTCACTTACTTCATTTTCTCCACTTTGCTATGAGAGTCCACCAAAAGAGCAGAGAGTTTCTTCCCATCCAAATCTCCTATTTTATCTTCACCCAGATCCAGTTCTTTCAGTAGTAATGGACTTTTACCCAGACATTTGGTCAGATGCTCACACGCTTCTTCTGCAGCAGGACTTTTCAGAAACCTATAAAATTAATAATAATAATAATAATAATAATAATAATAATAATAATAATACTTTCAGACTCAAGAAATTCAGTTGTGTGGTGTTGTTCAACTTGCATAAATTGCAATTTAGTAAATTCAACCTGTTGGTATAATTCTGACTCATTTGTCTCATCTACCTAGCAGAGCACCTCTGATTCCATGTCTGTGGCTTCTTTAAAAACTCTGAAGACAATTATTACCTGATAGTCTTTAATGTACAGTATCCACCCTGCTGTAAATCATTGAGCTCCTTCACTCCTAATTGTCCAGGATCATTTCCTGTGAGATCCAGCTCTATCAGGTGTGAATTTGACTTCAGAGATGAAGCCAGAGTTTTATATCCTTCTTCAGTGACACCGCAGTCTGAAAGTCTATGTACAAAAAAAAAACAAACAAAAAAAAAACAACTGTTAAGTACCGCAACATATGCTTCAATAATATCACCTGCTTTAAATTTCTAAATATTTCATGTAATGATTAACAATATGAGTAGTCAAAGAAACATTTAAATCTGAAATGAAAATTGCATTTTAGTCTCCACAGTCATGCAGATTTTTATTAGATTTTTTTTTATTATGTGATTTAATCAAATAGACATTTTGTAATGCATTTTGTATCTTTTTGGTTTGAAAACTTAGCTGGTAATTTTGCTCTGCACAAAGATACAGACTACATTACACATTAATAAATGTCTGGTCAAATGCAAACATGTACATTCTTGAAAATACACACTTCAGTTTCTGTAATCTGCATTGTTTGTTTTCCAACAGAGTACAGATCTTCTCTATTCCTGACTTTTCTAGTTTATTTCCACTCAGATCCAGCTCTATCAGGTTTGAAGGATTTGAGTTAAGTGCTGAAGTCAGAGCAGCACAACCTTCTGCTGTAATACTGTTATTATTCAGCCTGAAGAGAAAGAAAACAAAGAGAAGAAACATTATTTAGTTAATTTCCAAAAACTTCTTTAATAAACAACAACAAGCTACTGAAAATGTAACATCAAAATAATGTTATATCTAACAGATTTTTTATACAGAACTATTAAACTATGTAAAATACTTACTGCAGTGTGTTGAGTGTACAGTGTTTATCCTGCAGTAGAGCAGTGATCTGATTCACTTGTGTGTCTCCTAGTTCACGTTCGCGCAGATTCAGCTCTTTCAGGAGTAACGGGTTTTTACTAACAATTCTAGTCACATACTGACAGGCTTCATCTGCATCAGGATCCAAAAACCTGCAGAAGAGAAGATGAAGCAGGATTCAAATCAGTTCTCAACTAAACTTGGTTTTAATTATCTAAATAATGTATAGTTCTACAAAGGTATTATTATCAGAGCATGTGACCAGATCACAGCGGGAGCAGATCAGTGTTTTAATTTTATTTTATAAATAATTATCATGCATGTAATTTATTTTGTCATAAATCATGCATGACATTATTAATTAAGTCACCTCAATTTTAGCTGACAGTTTGGATCCTGTAGTAAATCATTGAGCTGCTTCACTCCTGATTGTCCAGGATCATTTCCTGTGAGATCCAGCTCTATCAGGTGTGAAGGGTTTGATCTCAGAGCTGAAGCCAGAGCTTTATAACCTTCTTCAGTGATACTGCAGTCTGAAAGTCTAGAACAAGAATGAAAATACATTCAGGTTAATCAGTTTTTCTATAAATGTCCTAAACAATAGAAGTCGATAAAATCAAGAATTTGTTTCTAGAATTAATTTAAAAAATCAGTTGCAAAGCTATTGCTGGAAGCAAACAAAAAAAGATACCAGACATCAACTCACCTGAGTTTCTCCAGTCTACAGTTTTCATTCAGTCCATCAGAGAGCACCTTTATGCCTAAATCCTGTAGATTATTATTGCTTAAGTCAAGATCCTTCAGACTACTGGAGTCTGAACTGAGAACTGAGCTGAGAGCTAAACAGCTTTCCATTGTTAGATCACACTTACTGAGTCTGAAAAAAATAATAATTAAAAAAAGTAAGCAGAGGCGTTGAGAGTTAAGTTGCACCAGAGAAATCAGAAGATTACCACTGAAATCATTAATTTATAATTTGTCAGATGTAAGATTGTTTACCTTTGTAAGGCTGTAACTGTACATTTATGGATAATGACATGATAAAGGTAAACTTGATATATATATATATATTTTTTTTTTTATTATTTTTTTTTAAGAGAGGTTTATCCAGGACAGAATCAAACCTGGTCTCCTAAATGAGAACTGCTCAATATGTCAATGTACCAGCACTGATTATTACTGGTATTTTCATATGTTGTCAATGAATGCTGTGGTGTTGAGTATGGTGGATGGTTAAATGTATTTACTTCAGTATCTCCAACTCACACACAGGATTCTTCAGTCCCTCACAGATCTTTTTGACTCCTGAGTCCAGTAGACGGCTGTTGTTCAGGTTCATCTCTTTCAGGATGGTTTTGGAGGAGAGAACAGTAGCTAGAACTGAACAGCTTTTCACTGTCAGCTCACAATTATTTAGCCTAAACACACAAAAAATATTTTTATCTTATGTAGCACATACAATATTCAACACACATTAGATCATCAGATTTTCATATATTATAATACGGCCCAGGTTTAGGCCTTAGCTCAATTAGGACGTTTAAGTCATTTTTATAAACATGCTTTAGAGAAAAACATTACTGTTGTCCATTTTGAGACAAAACAAAGGCACAGATATATTTTAATATCAGTCGGTGCAAGTTTATTTCAGTTGAAACAGCTCAGACTTATATTTTAATCTAGGACTAGGCTTAAGTGTTGTCTGGGAAACTAGGAGTATATATATATATATATATATATATATAAGAATAAAGAAATTACAGTGCATTATATTATAGATTATATATAATATGTAATTTATAAAATATAACTATGCAGGGCTTTAAGCAACAGCCTGCAAAGATTTCAGGTCAAACTTATAAGAGTGGTTACTATGTGAACATTGGAGGCCATAAGTTTGAATGGACAGCTATGGGAAAGGGAAGTCCCACAATGCTCAGCTCTTGTACTGTTTCTGTTCAACTTGTATATGGCTTAAATAGGGAAAATAATAAAAAAATCTAATTTCTAAATCACAGTAACGCAAATGGCACCCAGATCTACCTAACTCTATCACCCAGTGACTACAGTCCCACTGACTCCCTGTGCCAGTATATTAATGAAAGTAACAGCTGGATATACCAATTCTTCATTTAAATAAACAAAGAAAACATGAATGATTGTATTAGACAAAAAGGATCAAATTCTCAAGGTAGACCACAAACTAGGGTGAACCCAGAACTCTAGGGATCAAAAAAATAAAGGGAAAGTGATTTTGGATTGCAGTAGTCATCTCAAAGTAACACCTAAATCAGAATACTAGCATCTCATACATATAGCAAGAAATAGATGCTTTTATATCACTGTATATTACAGTATCATTTTATTTCTACATTTTTCTCTTATTTCAATAAAATATATTTGTACTTTTTATACTTTTTTTACATATAATTAGTTATTTGAACTTTGAATTATTATTGTGCATGAATATGAATAATCTTGCCTGTAAAATCATGTTCACTCACTTAATTTTTTCCACTATGCTATGCGAATCCATCAAAAGAGCAGAGAGTTTCTCTCCATCCAGGTCTCCTAATTTATCTTCACTCAGATCCAGTTCTGTCAGTAATAATGGACTTGTACCCAGAATTTTAGCGAGAAAATCACATGCTTCCTCTGCAGCAAGACTTTTCAGAAACCTACAGGAAGTAGAAGACAATTTTAGATTCCACAGTCTTGTTGTAATTCTATACTTCTCGCTGCTCCCATCATGCTTATGGGTGGGGTTAGACAAACATAGATACAATCCACAGTGAAAGGTGTAGTGTGAGGAAGATTGGGGCCCAAATGGTAGCTCAGGAAGGGCGTATATCATGAGGAGAAGCATTGGGTTAATATAATACAATATCAGCAATGACAGACATTTGCATTCGGAAGGAAATAAAATTTCTCAGAGGATCACTGTGTTTGCAAAAAGCAGTAGGTTATTTTCCTCTGGAATTTTTACAGAGGTTGTATAAGTAAAACGTCTGTGAAACACAAATTTTTCTAATGTTCCCCTGGGAAAACTAGTCTGGTCTGAATAGGATTTTAGTGTAAGGTTTCATTTGGTTTTTAGTTGTTCTTAGAGTTTGTAATCGGTTTCAAAATCATTTATTCTAGTTTTTAGTTTTATAACTATAACCTCACAGGTTATACATAACTATAACCTCAAAATGTTTACAGAAACCTAAATAACTGTTTATATTTAATTTGTTTATATTTAAATTTTATTGATGAAATAAGACGAAACTAAAATGTAATTAAAAAAAAAAAATACCAAAAACCTCTCTTTATTTTCATCAGAGAAAAGGAGAGAGAATGTTATTGCAGACTGCTTCACACGCCTCTACTATGCAAGCTTTTGTGTATGATTGCCAGATAACAAGGCAAAAAATATTATGCAAAGCAATACAATAATAATTGAGAAATGAACAAATAAAAAGCCTAATGTATCATATTTGATACATTTTAACATATTTTTTGTAAAATATTATATGTAGATGATGAAGCAAATCTATGCTGATTCAAGGCAGTAAGTGTTCATCTTAAAATATATGTTCTGGCAATATTAACCTTCCATTTTGCATGTGACGTGATTAATTAAACAATGGATCAAAACAGGACAAGGTTTGTTAACTGATTATTTATTATCTTGCAGCATGGTTGCAGAAAAAGATATTTGAAATCAAGGTTTGCTTTTGACATTGGTGGGGGCACGAGAGCCACCTTTAATTAGATTTTCCATAAAATCAAACTATATTTACTCCTAAATTATTGTTTATGTATGTACATAATGACAACCTAGGCTAGAAGACTGTGTGTTGTGCATCTTTCAGCATAATGTTTGTCTCTCTGTCAGTATGCTTTTTATAGAGAGCTAATATAAGCAAAGATCACACTTTCTTTTTCTGTTTGCTCTGTTTTCTCAAACACTGCACTTCAAATTTATTGACGCAACTTTGTTAATTCCTAAAGTGAACTTTTATATTAACTTCTCATTCGTATGACTACCTTTTTCTAACCTATTTACTTTTTAGGTAAATTTTTGGGAATAGCATTGGTATTACATATTTCAGATGTGTCCAAAATCACAAATACATATACATATATTTAATTGTTTGATCGAAATCGCTGGATATTGGTAGGAACAATTCCTTAGTGGCCCTACCTAATTCTACGCCCTTATTTGAAGTGTACAATTTTAAAAAGCATTTGAAGATTTTACTCACCTGATGGTTGTCAATTTACAACTTTCATCCTGTAGTAAATCACTGAGCTGCTTCACTCCTGATTGTCCAGGATAATTTCCTGTAAGATCCAGCTCTCTCAGGTGTGAAGGGTTTGATCTCAGAGCTGAAGCCAGAGCTTTATAACCTTCTTCAGTGATACTGCAGTCTGAAAGACTGTATATTAAAGAACCTGTTATTCATTTACTCTCAAACCCAAAAGGAGATGTTAGGCACAATATAGTCAAAGTGAAACTAAGGTGAATAAATTAACTGAAATGAAAGCCCCCATTTTCTTGTTTTCAGCTAATCAAATGAACATGATAAATGTAATTCACATGTTGGAAAATAGAAAATACATTAATGAAAATACACACTTCAGTTTTTCTAATTTGCACTGTGTATTTTCCATCAGATGACAGATCTTCTCATTTCCTGAGTCTCCCAGTTTATTTCCACTCAGATCCAGCTCTATAAGGTTTGAAGGGTTTGAATTTAAAGCTTCAGTCAGAACACAGCAATCTTCTGCTGTGATATTGCTGTTATTCAAACTGTGTTAGGAGAAAACACAGTTAAAATTTTAATTAAGTATAGAGTTAGTTATTAGTTAAAAGTCAACACTCTCTGGTAATTGATACATAAACGCTTCCAGCAGCAAATTCATAAGTATTAAAAGTTGTCATAATAATTATAAAACTTACATCAGTGTGTTGAGTTTGCAGTGTTTATCCTGCAGTACAGCAGCAAGTTTCCTCAATCCTGAATGCCCTACTTCACATTCACTCAGATTCAGTTCTCTCAGAAGTAACGGGTTTTTACCCACAACTCCAGTCACATACTGACAGGCTTCATCTGCAGCAGGACTCAAAAACCTACAAAAGACGAAATGAAGCAGGATTCAATTCAACTAAACTAGCATCTGGTTCTGATGTGAAACAATGAGAAATTAATTATCTTGAACTTGCTTTGCTGCAACAAATTGTATTATTGGGAAAAAAAAAAAAAAAAAAAAACATTTCTATTAATAATTCATCTGTATATCATTTTGTTTGTATTATTTTATCACGTCTCACCTAAGTGTCTTCAGTTGACAGTTTGGATCCTGTAGTAAATCATTGAGCTCCTTCACTCCTGATTGTCCAGGATCATTTCCTGTGAGATCCAGCTCTATCAGGTGTGAAGGGTTTGATCTCAGAGCTGAAGCCAGAGCTTTATAACCTTCTTCAGTGATACGGCAGTCTAAAAGTCTACAGAAAGGAAATTTGAAATCAAATGCATTTGTTCTTTTTAATACAAATTCATCTTTTGTATCAATACTAACTTTATAAAAATATATATATTTATTGTATATGGTGATTACTGAAGAAATACATAACTCATCATCTGATAGAACCATGTCTTTCATTTTACACCAGTCATTTTACCTGGTGATGCCCTGACTTTTGCTGTAACTTCAGTTACTTTTACCGTATTAACTGCTTGAGTGGTACAGTACCATATGTGGGATCGATATTTGTGTGCCCTTGGTAATACGGTCCCACATATGGGGTTTTAGAATGTAGTGATGTCACATAGATGCCAGAATCCACTGGGCTTTCCTGCTATGACTGTGCTGAGCCAGAGATGGACGCGCTCAGCCCTTGTCATATAATCACATAGCGTCTGTTGGTTTTAGACATTTAAATACAAATGTACTAGCAAAACAACACAATTATTATAGTTTGTAAAATACACCCAATGTCGGCAATAACAGATCAGATACACATTGTGTAAATAATTATAAAGTTCACACTATTATTCTTCCAGCTCACCAGCCACTTACTTTCATGCATTTTAGGAGAACTGGGTGAATGTATGTGTTGTAAATCTGAGAGATACAATTCTGTGAACTAACATAGAGGTCAACTAACAAGATCATTAAGAATAAGAATATCAAATAGGTGATGACATGGCGATTACATGTCACCATGGAAATAAGGTGATACTTTCTAAAATAACGGTCACCTTAACCAAAAAAAAAAAAAAAAACACTAGGGGGTCAGCTAGAATATTTTACATCTACATGTGAAGGGGTTAATGGCAAAAGTTTTAAATGATTATCTGTAAGATATAAATTAGATGTATTGCAAGGTGCTGCCATTCAAGATGAAAAACACAGGTCAGGCCTCTGCCAGGGCCTCTGTCTTCTTAAAAGCGTTAACTTTAAACAAACAAACCCAAAAAGTTATTAACCCTTTAATGGCGTACGTATCATATTTGATACATATTTGAAACCCATTGTGTCACCATGAGCTATAAACTTTGCATAAAACCCTGTTGAATACAATCTTTTACTTGTTGTACAATCTGTTATTTTTACTTTTTTTCTGTTTATTTTGTTAAAGGGCCTAAATAAAGGCCCTCAGATTAAAAAAAAAGTTTTCTGCTGTCCATTATTTCTTGGCTTAGGTATTAAAGGGTTAAATTTAAATAGCCATTCATTTTACTCACCTGAGTTTCTCCAGTTTGCAGTTTGCACTTTCTAATCCATTCTGGAGTTTCTTCACCCCAGAATCCTGCAGATTATTGTTACTTATGTCAAGCTCTTTAAGAATGGGGTTTGATATCAGGACTGTAGTGAGAACTGAACAGCTTTCCTCTGCAAGGCCACAATCACGCAGCCTACATGAAAGTGAAAATTTACAAACACAAGGTGCTTTGATTTCACTATTAAAGTCACCTGATTTATTTAACATGGATTACTTGTGTAATAAAAACCACATTAAAAATACTCACATCAGTGTATTGAGTTTACAGTGTTTATCCTGCAGCAGAGCAGCGATTTGATTCACTTGTGTGTCTACTAGTTCATGTTCACTCAGATTTAGCTCTTTTAGGAGCAGAGGGTTCTTACCCACAACTTTAGTCACAAACTGACAGGCTTCATCTGCAGCAGGACCCAAAAACCTGCAAATGAGATGATGAAGAAGGATATAATTTAATTCCCAAATATACTTGATGAAAAATAGCATCCACATTTGAGGGACAGAAGTGTAAAATAGTTTTTCTTGAATTTACTTTGATGCAGCAGGTTTGTATTAGCGAAATATTTCTATAAATAATTCACCTGCATTCAATTTGTTTAGTTTAGTTCACATCTCACCTCAGTGTGTTCAGAAGACAGTTTGGATCCTGTAGTAAATCATTGAGCTCCTTCACTCCTGATTGTCCAGGATCATTTCCTGTGAGATCCAGCTCTATTAGATGTGAAGGGTTTGATCTCAGAGCTAAAGCCAGATCTTTATAACCTTCTTCAGTGATACTGCAGTTTGAAAGTCTAGAGCAAGAATGAAAATGTAAAATTATTTAGCTATTGTAGAATTTACCTTAACAATATTAATCTCTAAAGCTATATAATACATTGCAAAGGGAAGGCCAAATAAAGGCAAACAAAAGGCTCAGACCTTTAAAATGTCTCGCCTAAGAATCTCCAGCAATCTTAAAGTAGGGTGAACATACATCCTCTTTATCCAGGACATGTCCACTTTTTGGACCTAAAAAAAATGTGTCATGCCAGGATTTCTTAATTGCCCAAAATGTCTGGGATTCAGCTTTTGCTTTCTACAGTCACCATTCACTGTATGTGTTTTTGAATTAATGCCCTGCACGGGAGTTTTCTTCCGCTGACTTTCTGACTATTACGGCCTGTTTATGCAAACATTAAAATACTGCATATAATTTTTGCGCATCAGGGAGCCGCTATTTAAATGAGCGCTTGCTGTTCTCTTTCACTTTTGTTTTCACTATCACACACACTCTGTGTAAAGGGAGCAGGGCACATTTTACAAGATCTGTCAGTCATTTTTTTTCTTACTCTTGACCTGTGATATTAGTCAAATCTGCCTCCTGCAGCTTGATAATTGCATAAATTACATTTGACTGAAATGCTTGTATTGAAACATTTTGCATTCTGTCTGTGATACAACTGTGCAAGATGTTAAGTTTTGTGAAGTATGGCCACTGGAAGGAAGCCTTTTAGCTGCGTTTATGGTGCTGCATAAGTGTGACTGTAAAATCTATATTTTTGGGCCATATATTGGGATATGGCCATTGCACTACCTTGGGAGCTTTGTTGTTGTTGTGTGGAAGGACCTGGAACATACGGTTTATGCCAGAAAACAAATTTCACTAATCTAAAGCAACAAGTTTGTCTTCAATTCTGTGGCAGATTAACCAGCTCAGTATTAATACATGGATCTGAATTCTGACTGAACCCTAGGGCTGCAACTAATGATTGCCTATATATATATATATATATATATATTAGGGGTGGAGCCAAACCCGAATACGGTATTCGGAAAGGCACAAATAGCGTGTTTTTTACAAATACTTATTTCGAACAAATACTTAAAAAAAATATTTGTATTCGGGAACAAGAAAAACTTGATATCAAAAAGCTGCGTTTTCTCATGAGACCGCAGTGCAAGCCCGCATGAGCAAGTGAGTGAGTGACATTTAGGAGTTGGAGGGGTTGGGGGCAGGGCTCGAAATTGAGACCTCGCATATGCTCCCAAAATTTAATCTGGGCGACCTCAAAATATATTTGGAAGCATTTGTGCGAGAAATCGTTGTGGTGCGACTTGTTTTATTTTCGCTAGCCTAACTACTGCCCAGACTGCTGTGAGCTGATACAGTGACAGTTTCGCCGTTCTCTCCAACATTACATCACTAACTACACTTGATCTTTACATTCTTAACTTTAATGCAGATTTTAGATATTAGCCGTCAATCACTCCCTGTCACTGTCACTGAGCTCTGCTGAAACTAGGAACCGGCCGTTTTTTTTTTTCTCTCTTAACCAACCGCTGTTCCAGATTTGCACAAACTACATTGCAATTAGGGGTGTGTGATATGACGATTTTTGATTGTGGACAATTAAAATGTCTCCACAATCTGCTTTTGAAGATTTTGTGCTACAGCGCACATTCTGGCATACATTGACATCAAATGATAACTCCACTCACGCAGGGGCGTAATTTCCACTGGGGACACACTTTTCAAAATCCCGTTTGTGTCCCACCACTTTTAAATAGTTTTGTTAAATTAATGTCTTGTATTGTAGAATGCACGCTCAGCACCGCCGAGAGTTTCGCGCCAATGTTAAAACGAAACCGAAAGTAAAACGTGCGCGCACATTCAAAAGCAATTTTAATACCCCACGTTTAGAGAGCGACTCCCCAGTTAACCATAGCATAGCTTCCCGTCACTCATTAACTTAGTTAAAACTCCTCACATGGATTTGGGCAACCAAATAGAAAAGAGTGTGGCTGCTGCTGAGATCTCTTGGTCCTCCACCAGCCAAAAAAAAGTGTGTAGAAGTGTAACGCAAAAAAAAAAGGATTTTTACGCCTATTTTGAATTTTACTTGAATACAAATACAAATACAAATACTTTTCCCCCTCAACAAATACAAATACAGATACAAATACCGGCTGCTTTGCACACCCCTAATATATATATATATATATATATATATATATATATATATATAGAAAATACAAAAGCACAATATAAAAGTTAATTTGTAAGAAGTATAATGTCTCTACCCATAGGGACTACCACATCTAATTATATATATATATATATATATATATATATATATATGATATATATGATTTGGAGGGTACAACAATGATATATGTTACCTAGCTGTTTTTAGTGTTTTAATGTACATTTGGGAAAAAAATTGAATCAGTCAAATAGAAGCAGTTTTAATCATTTAAATTAATCATTTTGCATAATGCCCATATTTTTTTAACAAAAGTGATAGTAAACTCTTTGAAATTCATTATTTAACCATGTAATGAGCATTTTGTAAAAAAAAAACAAAAAAAAAAAACAAAAAAAAAAAAAACAAAATCACATTCTTTAAGTTTGGTTGAGATCAGTTGTTGTCTGTTATCACACAACTTACCTCAGTATCTCCAATTCACACTTTACATTCTCCAGTGCAGTGCAGAGCAGCTTCACACCTGAATCCTGCAGATTATTATTGTTCATGTTCAGTTCTTTCAGATTGGTATCTGATCCAAGAACTGTAGCAAGAGCTGAACAGCTTCTCTCTGTTAAGTCACAATCATTCAGCCTACAAGAAAAAAATATATCACATTAGATTGAATACCAACACTATAATACAGCACAATGTATGAGCTAAATGCAAATATTTTCAACCTATTACTCTTACTTACACAGTAAAAATATTGTGAGGATGGAAGACTACTTTGGCATTGTACCTACAACACCATTAGTATGTTTGATTACGTGATAAATTTGCTACATCAAACAAGCAAGAATACCATTTTAAGGTTTACAGCATTATTGACAATGAGTTACACATTTGAAAGCACTCTTTAGTGTCCTGAGGTGGAAAATATGGAGGTTAATGATTAGACCACTGAAAAGTTCTTGATACACTTCGACTTAAATTAGGAAGTTTAAGATTTTAAGATTGGAGTGAAAATAACTATGGAATAAAGTTTTTATAAAAAATTTATACTGTTCTTCTGCTGCTGTTATCTAAAAAGCTGCTAAATAAATTTCATTAAATGACTTACATAGCTCTTTTGGAGGTTTTGATGACTGATAACAATCTAATAAGACACTCGTCTGATTTCTTAAATTTCTGAAGCTCAAACTCTTCCAGCTCCTCTTCTGACGTCAACAAAACAAAGGTCAAAGCAGACCACTGGGCAGGTGAAAGGTCAGAAGATGAGAGATTCCCTTTGCTAAGGTGAGTCTGAATCTCTTTCACCAGAGTTTGATCATTCAGTTCATTCAGACAGTAGAACAGATTGATGGATCTCTCTGGAGACAGATTAGCTTCCAATTTCTGCTTGATATACTGAACTATTTCCTTTTTGCTCTGGTCATTGCTGTCTTGCTGTGTCAGCAGACCTCGTAAGAGTCGTCGTTTGGACTGGAGTGACAGACCGAGAAGGAAGCGAAGGAAAAGGTCCAGGTGTCCATTGTCACTCTCGAGTGCCTTATCCACTGCAGTCTTGAGCAAATCAGTCATGTTTTTTTTGGATTTGGGCTGGAGTAACAGAACAAAAAGGAAGTGAAGGAAAGGGTCCAGGTGTCCATTGACATTCTGAAGTGCATTGTCCACTGTAGTCTTGAGAAAATCAGACATAGTTGGGTCATGAACAAACACACTTTTCTTGTTGATGTCTAGAAGAAGATGTGCATAAAGGGCTGCAATAAACTCTTGAATGCTCAAGTGAACAAAGCAATACATGGTACCAAGAATGATCCCTGTTTCCTCCTTAAAGATCTGGGTACACATGCCTGAATACACTGATGCCTTATAGACATCAATACCACAGGCTTCCAGATCTTTGTCATAGAAGATCAGGTTGTTTCTTTCCAGCTGTTGAAATGCCAGTTTCCCCAGTGAAAGGATGACATCTTTATCCCATGAAACATCTGGTGTGTATTCTCCATCATATTTTCGTCTGCTCTGCTGGATCTGAAAGCGGAGAAAGTGTGTGTACATTTGCGTAAGACTCTTGGGAGTGTCTTCAGTATTCAGTTCCTGCAGTGTTTTGGAGGCGTCATCGGCCTGATTGTTTTTCAGATCATTATTTGTTTTTTCCACCAAAATATTCTGGAGAACAGTGGCTGAAATCCAGCAGACGACTGGAATGTGGCACATGATAAAGAGACTCTTTGATTGTTTAACATGCTCAATGATTTCTTTGGCCTGATTCTGATCTTCAAATCTTTTTTTAAAATATTCCTCCTTCTGTGCATCATTGAATCCTCGTACCTCTGTCAGCCGGTCGATACAGTCAGGAGGAATCTTACTGGCAGCTGCTGGTCTGGTGGTGATCCAGATGAGAGCAGAAGGAAGCAGATTTCCCTTGATGAGGTTAGTCAGGAGAACATCCAGAGAGGCTGGTGATGATACATCAGTCCATGTCTCATTAACATCAAACTTCAGAGGAAGACGAAACTCATCCAATCCATCAAGAATGAACAGGACTTTTTGGTCCCTTCTTGCAATGTTCAGTCCTTTTATCTCTGGGAAAAACTGAGTTATAAGGTCCAACAAACTTTGTGTTTCTTTTTCCTTTAAGTTCATCTCCCGGAAAGGAAGAGGAAATATGAAGCTGATATATTGATTTTCTTTTCCTTCAGCCCAATCTAAAACAAACTTTTGCACAGAGACTGATTTTCCAATGCCTGCAACTCCTTTTGTCAGTACAGTTCTGATCTGCTTGTCTTGTTCAGGTGCTTCAAACATGTTTGTGCACTCAATTTGTTTCTCTTGTGATTCAGAATGTCTGGAAGTAACTTCAATCTGTCTTACCTCATGTTCAGTATTGACCTGTTCACTACAACCCTGAGTGATATAAAGATCTGTATAGATGTTATTCAGAAGTGTGGAGTCACCTTGCTTTGCAATTCCTTCAAACACACGTTGATACTTTTTCTTTAGGCTACATTTTAGCTGATGAACAAAGATCAGCTCATCTAAACACAGGGACAGAAAAAAAAACAGAATTTTTTATCAGTTACTTTTAGTATTAGTTTTCTCTGCTACATTTATAAGTGAAAATATGACAGATGCTAATGAGTCACTTACCCTCTAGAGTATTAGCAGCTTCATCTTGCTTCATCTCTCTCAGGAAGTGGAGTGTGAGATCAAGAGCTGCTTCTTTGATACTGCATCTATTCTCATTAAAGTCCTTCACAAAATATTGTAAGTCTTCTTTTTGTAATATTTTCTTAAATCTGTCCAGTTCATTCTTCAGAAATGTGATTATTTTGCTTTCGAGATCCTAAAAACAAAACATAATAGACATATACATATATATATATATATATATATATATATATATACACACACACACACACACACATACATTTTTATAGGTTCTAAACATAAATGCTCAAGATGAATCAGAAATCAAATTTCTATTGAATATTGTTACATGTGTTGTTCAGTAACCTATTTGTTTATTATAAATATAAACATTATTGAAATGTTTTCCTACCTTAAAGATCCACAGGAGATTGTCTTTGGAATTCATGTGGCTCCTGTCAGCCTGGACATCTAAATCTAACGTCTCATACTGAAGCCTATTAGTGAATAAAATAAAATACTGCATTTTCAAGGAAAATATTTTAATGTAATTTAATTAATTTATTTATATAATTATATTTTTTAAACAAAGAAAAATAGAAAGCAATAGCTGCTTAAGTTCACACTGTCAAAATATATGACCTATTTATAAATGCTGGTAAATATTAGGTCTTTCATTGTAATATTTTATAACAAAATAATATAATATTACACTATGAAGCAGTTGTTAGTGCATCAAAATGAATGGAGATAATACCACAGTTCACATCAAATCATTATAATCTTCTCTGTCTCTAATCTTCTTTGCTGATGTTCTTAGTATCTTAATAAAAACTCTGATAAATAATTGAACAGTATAGTTTCATGATAAATATTGATTTAAATATTCAACATTCTATGTGCAACCAACAATAAGAATCGGCACACTGCCACGCTGCTCCCAAAGATCAATTTATTGAATATATTGAATCATATACTGAAACAAGTGGATTCTTGTTTACTTATAGTGAAGTGATTCATTTGATCAAGCGCCTGGAAAAAGTTTTTGTGTGCCCATATTATATGTATTTTTTCGACCAACAATACAAAACTTATGAAGTACCTTTTGGTAGATGATGTTTTTTTCTCTCTGAATTCCGGTGGTTCACCACCTTTTGAATGGTCACTCTTCACAGACACACAGCTGAACACATGTGTTCCTGATTTTACACTAAAGACACAAACAACAGAGGAAAAAAGAAACAATATTACAGGGGGTATGTCAGTCCAATTTATGACGTTTTAATGTTGTAAACGGTAATTACTATACAATTATATTAAACCATTTGTTCTACTATACTTATACATGTTTGGTTGAATGATCTGTTGTATTTTCCATGGTGAATTTATGCCTTTTAATCACTGCCTGTATTATTGCATTATTGGAAAAAAGCTCCAGACCAGAGTTCAGTAAAGGTTACCAGACATTGTGTGCAGTTTTTTTTCTTTTTTTTTTTTTAATTCAGTCAACATCTATCACAAAAAAACACAATGCCAAAATTAGCTAACATAATGCTATAATGTAATACCTTTTGGTAGATGATGTTTTTTTCTCACTGAATTCCGGTGGCTCACCACCTTTTGAACGGTCACTTTTCACAGACACACAGCTGGACACATGTGAGTCTGATCTTACACTGCTGACACAGAGAACAGAGAAAGAAAGAAAGAAAAAAATATAAAAGATACATACAAACACACACACACATATATATATATATATTGTGACGAGCGTCCCGAGAAGCTATCAGCGTCGCCCTGGAAACCAACGAGCACAGCCCGCTTACGCTCATCACGGCCGGATCAGTCTCAGCTGCGCCTCACCAGTCGGCGTCCTCATAAGCGGCGAAGCGCCGGCTCAATGTGAGAAGCCTTCTCCGAGAAAGACACACACTAATGTTTTCTCTCCTTCTACCTCTTAGACAGCAGCTGAAGACTGATCCACACACCATTCACTGGACCCACACGGAGCACGAGAGAGACTGAGAGCACGCCAATTCACCGCTTCACTTCCCCGTATTCCTTTAATTCTTCTGCACACTGTTAAATAAAATCCACCCTCCGGGGCTACAAATTTGAGTTCTCTGTCCTGTGGTTCTTCACCCGTGACAGTTTGGTGGAGAATGCGGGCAGATTACTGAAGAATTCATGGACATAGAAGCTCAAATCACTTACACAATTTTTTTTCTCTCTCTCTCCTCACCATGTCCGCTGCAACAGTGATAGGCGTGTGCTCCTCCCGCGAGATGGAACAGCTTCTCCAACGGCTTACAGAGGTCAGCATCCGCCAGCAACAGATAGTGGAGCATCTCGCCACATGGCAAGGCGAGACTGAGCAGGAAGTCGCGGCTCTTCAAGCCGCCACCGCCACCGCCCAGCGCGCTCCGCTACAGGATCCTCAGGCACAAGCTGCCCGCTTGCTGACGAAGCTGACGCCACATGACGACATCAAAGCTTTCCTACAGATGTTCGAAATCACCGCCGTGGCTGAAGATTGGCCGCAAGAAGACTGGGCGCGGGCGTTAGCACCCCTCCTCAGCGGCGAGGCTCAATGAGCCAATTTTTGACTTCCAGCCGTTTCAGCTGAGCACTATGAAGACGTAAAGAGAGAGATTCTCGGAAGAATGGGACTCTCGCCGATCTGTGCTGCTCAACTCTTCACTGACTGGGAATACAAGCCTCGTCGCCCCGCCCGTGCCCAGGTCGTCGAGCTCTCACGGCTAGCACATCACTGGCTGCTAGAGGGGAATCCCACGGCCGAACAGGTAGCGGAGCTCGTTGTAATTGATCGACTACTGCGTGTACTGCCTCGCTCACACCGCCAAGCGGTAAGAATGAGAAGTCCCAACACTCTCCAAGACCTTATTGAGGCCATCGAGCTGGCGGATGCGACCCAACAACGGGATGCCGGGGAGCGAGCGCCGCCTTTTCCCCGGAGGGTGGTCCAGGAGCGACGCGCCGGAGGGCACACCGCGACCATACAGTAGGCCGGCGGCTCCCTCCCCTCGCGACGAACCCATGCCGACTGAGGCCCCGGCACCTCCTCCTCGAAGCTGGCTGGCAGGCTGCATTGTACATTCCGATCTTCCATCAGGAGCTCCAGAAGTGGAAATTAAAATCAACGGGAAGACCTTCCGCGCCCTCCTGGACTCCGGCAGTGCGGTCAGCCTGGTGCAGTCCCATCTCCTTCCTCCACGCGGGGACTCAAAGGCGGTCTTACCAATCACATGTGTGCATGGCGAAACTAGACAAGTCTAGTTCTGGAGCTAGCGCACTCACACCCTATGGCCGGACATCTGGGACAGGAGAACACGATCCAGCGCATCCGGGACTGTTTTCACTGGCCAGGACTGGATGCGGAGGTGAAACGTTTCTGTCAAGCCTGCCCAAAGTGTCAACGGACCTCACCAAGGAAGCCTCCCCCCTCACCGCTGATTCCTCTGCCCATCATCGACGTGCCCTTCGAGCGCATCGGGATGGACGTGGTAGGGCCGCTGCCGAAGTCTGCCCGGGGACACGAACACATCCTGGTCGTGGTCGATTATGCCACTCGGTACCCTGAAGCTGTACCCCTCAGAAAAGCCACCGCCAAGACCATCGCGCAGGAACTGTTCCAGCTGTTCAGCAGAGTTGGCATACCAAAAGAGATACTGACCGATCAAGGTACTCCCTTTATGTCCCGGCTAATGGTTGATCTGTGCAGGCTGCTGCGGGTGAAGCAGTTGAGGACCACCGTCTACCACCCTCAGACGGACGGACTCGTCGAACGCTTTAACCAAACCCTGAAACAGATGCTTCGATGAGTCACAGCGGAGGACAGACAAGACTGGGACCTGATGCTGCCGTACGTCCTGTTTGGCATCCGTGAAGTCCCCCAGGCCTCAACTGGGTTCACCCCATTTGAGCTCCTGTTCGGCCGGCAACCCCGTTGCCTCCTCGATGTAGCAAAGGAGGCCTGGGAGCAGCAGGCTGCCCATCACCGCTCTGTTGTCGAGCAGATCGGGCCCGTCACCTACCGACTACGGCAACCAGGCCGTAAATCTCCTCAAGAAGTGGGTCAGGACTAGAGACCAGCTCGCCGCCTTCAGCGCCTTCGAGCCCGTGGTTGTAGACGTCAACCCTCACCTCTTGGCTGCCCAGAAGGGAGAGCTACAACACCTGATCGGTCAGTTCTCAGATGTGTTCTCACCCCTCCCCGGGCGGACCAAAGTGCTGCACCATGACATCCGGACGCCGCCAGGAGTTATTATCTGACAGCGGCCTTATCGGGTCCCTGAGGCTCGTCGGCAGGCTATTGAGGTCGAGGTACAGCAAATGTTGAAGTTAGGGGTGATTGAACCATCCCGCAGCCCTTGGTCTAGCCCCATCGTGATGGTTCCAAAACCGGACGGCACCCTCCGGTTCTGTAACGACTTCAGACGCCTCAACGAGATATCCGAGTTCGACAGCTACCCCATGCCTCGAGTGGACGAACTTCTAGACCGATTGGGACGGGCCCGGTACATCTCCACTATGGACCTTACGAAAGGGTATTGGCAAGTACCACTCTCAGAGTCTGCCAAGCCTAGAACTGCCTTTTCTACTCCTAGCGGCCACTGGCAGTACCGGACCCTCCCCTTTGGTCTTCATGGGGCCCCAGCGTCATTTCAGAGGTTAATGGACATCATCCTCCGGCCACACCAAGCATATGCCGCCGCTTACTTAGACAATGTGGTCATCCACTCTGAGGCGTGGGAGGATCACCTCGATAGGCTACGGAGGGTGCTGACTGAGCTACGGAGGGCTGGACTGACCGCCAACCCCAGAAAGTGTCATCTAGCTCTCCATGAAGCGAAGTACCTGGGCTATCAGGTTGGACGAGGGCTGATCCGCCCACAGGAGAAGAAAGTGGAGGCCGTCCGGACTACGCCCAAGCCTGAGTCCAAAACCCAGGTACGAGCCTTCTTGGGGTTGGCAGGGTATTATCGCTGCTTCATCCCTAACTTCTCCTCTTTAGCCTCCCCTTTGACAGACCTGACAAGGAAGGGACAGCCGGAGAAGATCCAGTGGACGTCAGCAGCAAACGACGCATTCCGATGAATCAAGGAGGCGCTCACCTCGGAACCTGTCCTGCGCGCCCCAGACTTTAGCTGTCCCTTCCTGCTGCAAACCGATGCCTCGGATGCCGGCCTGGGGGCCGTCCTCTCCCAAGTCCAGGAGGGAGAGGAACATCCGCTACTATACATCAGCAGGAAGCTGACCCCAGCCAAGAGACATTATGCCACCGTGGAAAAGGAGGCCCTGGCCATCAAGTGGGCAGTCCTGGAGCTGCGGTATTATCTCCTCGGCCGGAGGTTCACCCTGGTCACCGATCACGCCCCGCTTCAGTGGATGGTCCGAGCTAAGAATACCAACGCCAGGGTGACCAGATGGTTTCTTGCGCTCCAGGACTTCCACTTTGACATCCAACATCGGGCTGGGGCCGCAAATGCCAACGCTGACGGGCTCTCTCGGATCTGGGCAGCTTTCGCAGGTCTGTCAGGGGTCACTCCCCACCCACCCCCTATCTCTCCCCTACTAACGCATATCATTCACTGGACCAGGACGACGCTTGGGGGGGAGGGGGGGAGGGGGGGAGGGGGGGGGGGGGGGGAAGGGAGACGAGCGTCCCAAGAAGCTATTAGCGTCGCCCTGGAAACCAACGAGCACAGCCCGCTTACGCTCATGATGGCCGGATTAGTCTCAGCTGCGCCTCATCAGCCGGCGTCCTCATAAGCGGCGAAGCGCCGGCTCAATGTGAGAAGCCTTCTCCGAGAAAGACACACACTAATGTTTTCTCTCCTTCTACCTCTTAGACAGCAGCTGAAGACTGATCCACACACCATTCACTGGACCCACACGGAGCATGAGAGAGACTGAGAGCACGCCAATTCACCGCTTCACTTCCCCGTATTCCTTTATTTCTTCTGCACACTGTTAAATAAAATCCACCCTCCGGGGCTACAAATTTGAGTTCTCTGTCCTGTGGTTCTTCACCCGTGACAATAGAGAGAGAGAGAGAGAGAGAGAGAGAGAGAGAGAGAGAGAGAGAGGATACTTCAGTCTCATTTACAGAGATTTTGTGTGCCAAATGGGACTTTGTTTAGTTCAGTTTAGCTGACTAATTCACTAATTCACTAATTCACTAAATCATCAGGCTGCTATTAAGGAATAATAGGTAAACTACCAGTCAAGTAAAGTACTGCCATCTCATCCTGCACAATTTCCACTTCACCGAAAAACACAACTGGCTATAAAGCCGTGTTATAGTGCAACCATATTAAATCTCATGAGTAAACAAACTACTGTATCCACTGATTTACACTGCTAAGCCGAGATTGATGCGCATTTGTATTCATTTGAAGTAACTCTATTTTGCACATTATTTACATTTAATACCCACTAAACATGCAACCCCAAAAGTGTAATGCAAACAACTTTATATGATAAATAGAACATATTAGTGTTAAACCCCACAGAGAGACAAATATGCTCAGAGAAGACCAAAAGTCAAATATGAACTTCAGTCAGCTGACAGAGTCAGTCACCTCTTAAATACAGACAATGTTTGCAACATAAATGCCAGAACAGATAGAATGGTTTTAAAAATACTATGATCACTTAAACACACCAAAGTGTTTTTCCCTATGGCTAGCGTATTTTTTCAATTGTTCCCAATGGGAGCACCTTGTTTTTTTAAATGCCTGGAGCGTGCCGAGCACTGAGTGGTCGGGCGTTTTTTTCTCGCTGCCAAGAGTTGAAGAATGTTCAACTTTGAGTAAAACACTGTGCTCATCACTGTCACACTATAGTCAGCCAACCAATCAGAGCGGAAGAGGAGCGGGACTTATACCGATTACCTTGCTTGTACTTGGACTAAAAAATATTGGAGAAGTTAATATTGTTTGCCTCCAAGTATTTATGTCTTTACCAGATGAAAATGCCAGACTACCATACTATTGTTATGCAAAATAATGCTTAGTGAAACATTTCATTCACAATGCGTCTGCCATTACTTAAGTGGATATTCTGTATCATAACAACCACAGTATCTCTCAAAAAAAAAATAATAAAGCGTTTTCAACAGAGCGCCTGGTGTTTTCAGCCAGCAAAAAACACTTTGGTGGACACACAATCTTAGGCCATGTGGCTACGGCTAGCTTTTTTTTTTTTTTTTTTTTTTTTGAGCTGTTCTCAATGGGAGTGCCATGTTTTTTTAGAAAATCTAGTAGAGTGCCAGGCACTGAGCATCTTTTTTGTTTTGAACATTCAGCCGATTTTTCTCAGCGCTGATGGTTTTTCACTACACCGTCAAATCAGCGCTCAGTGGCACTGACAACGCTACAGTGCCACTGCTTTGGGGTGTGTCAAATTTAGGGCAGAGCACACCTCTGAAAGCAATGTTTACACCCTTTTTTGCTTTTTATCATCTTCTTTTCACAGTGGTTGATTGTCGCCTGGTGTTTTTCCCTCAATATTTGCATAAAGCCGAGCAATGCCTAAACTTTTTGACTCTCTAGGCCACTCTCAACATTTTATCTGCGCTGCTTTCCATGCACTGCGCAAGCATTAAGCTCAACTTTCATAGGCATGAATTGAAGTGGAGGAGGCGTGGGACTAATACTGACTAACCTGCTTGTACTACAGATGAAAAAATTAAGAAGTTAATACTGCTTGTCTCTGAGTATTTATGTCTTAAACAGATTGCCTGGCATTTTCAGCTGGCAAAAAAGTCCTTTGGTGGACACGTGGCCTTATTCATTACTAAATAAAATAGGAGGGGATTTCAAATCCACCACACTCAGCAGTAATGAATATCAGATTAGTTTCAAGTTGTTTTTAACCTAGAATGATCTATAGGCTAAAAGCAGCAATAGGAAGTTCTAAACTGAAGTTTTGCATGGCATTTGACATGACATCAGCAAGCAAAAGACTCCACTGTTGATAGGATTTTTTTCTTCACAGAAAGTGTTAAAAACTATTATCTAAACGCAAACTCTTACCTTTGTTTCTCAGAGAGACTCATCTCAGCTGGAGAGTCCTTTCCTCGCTCCTCTGACATACTGAAGGTAAACAGACTGGCTTGTAAAAACAATCAGATGCTCATCATGACCTGGAAATGACAATATTTTGCTGAAATAACATGGCAGTTCAGATGAATGAATGTTGAATTAATAATAAACAATATATTTTGAAAAATGGCCTACAAACAAATATTGTAACCTTGATGATTTCAGATCACTCCACACAACATATGGCTCTAAATGTAATACTTTACAATACGGTTCCTTTTTTAACATTAGTTAAAATGAACTAACAATATACTTGTAAAGCTTTTATTAATCCTGGTTAATATTAATATCAACATTTATTAATGCACTATTAAAATCCAAAGTTGTATATATGAATAAGAATTAATGAGCTAAAATAAACAGTTGTTTTTTTTTTAGGTACTGTTAATAAAAATTAATGAATACAGTAAGAAATGTTTTACTCATTGTTAATGTAAGTTGATGCATTAATTAATGTTAATTAACAAACCTTATTTTGAAGTTTACACAGTGATTGATGGTAAAACAATGCATACTTTGTTTTCTATTGCTTATTATGTTTTTATGCAATGATATGCTATGAAAACCAAAGTATTGAAATTTGTTTTATGTATATTCTTTAACATTCATGTAAATGGTTTTAGGGAACATCGGGGCATTGGAGTGAAAAACATTAAGACTGATTTTTTTCTTTTTTTTTTTTTTTTTTAATAGGCTTTATGGACAGATAAGCTGAGAGTGACTCTTAAAGGACCAGCACCACATCTTCTTGTACATCTGGCAGTAAGTTTAAGGAGCTTAATGTATTTTACAATACTTGTAACATGTTTTTCTTGTTCTTTTCTTGGATTTTTTACCTAAGCATTGTCTCAGAGAACCTGACACCTTGTAGTTGTGGAGACTCCAGGACCCTGCTGTCCCAGTGAGCATTTTGCTGACCAACTGTCACGTCTTAAAAGGGTCATCGAATGCCCATTTTCCACAAGTTGATATGATTCTTTAGGGTCTTAATGAAAAGTCTATAATATACTTTGGTTAAAAAATCTTAATGGTAGTGTAAAACAACACCCTTTTTACCTTGCCAAAATCAGCTCTGCAAAAATCATCCCATTCTGGTCGAGGCTGCTTTAAATGCAAATGAGCTCTGCTTGCCCCGCCCCTCTCTTCTCTCTGTGGAGTGACGAGCCTGTTTACTTTAGCCGCATTTAGCCGTGTTAGCCGCTAAACTTGCTAACTAGCACATTATTAGGAAAGGCGATCGCAAAGATTCATAAAAAACCCTTATACTCATTTCTGCTGTAAGTGAAGCTGGATCACGAATGATTTGCTCGAACATAGACGGATATATGTAGATCGGGAGGCGCATTCCCTTCACAAACAAATGTAATCACCTGCATCTTCAGCTGCTCAGATGTCGGGAGTAAATGACAATCACTACCTTCATTATTATATCCAGCAACACAACACCTCAATCACTGATTTCTTGTCTAACTTACATCCCTGCTCCGGCATCAATACATGGAGGTTGGACTATTACAACTGATCGGAGGTAAGACGCTCATGTCAATCAACTATCTATTTTATCTATTATATTTTGAGGATGTTACTAATGTTTGAGGAGTGTGCACTAATATTGTTCGCACTTATATTTTTAGTTCTGTTTGTTTTATGTTTTGTCTCAAGAACATGCCCAAAATTGGGGAACAAAATGAATATTCTGGATCTCCCTTAAGCATAAGGGACCCCTAAGGGACCTCCTGTCAACTAACTGTCAACTAACTAGGAATGTGCTTATAGATTTTTATAATGATTTTTGGGGAGTCTCTGGTTATCAATTACTCTGTGTAGAGTTAAATGCTTAAAATCTTTCCTGTTGTGGCCTTTGATGTTGAAATTAGCTGATGATGAATGAAATGCAGTGAATAAACAATTAGTTGCTTTCAGTGAACTCTGTTGAATTTGCATACAGATCAGGAGACATTAATTTGGCCACTCTCACTGGCAAATATTTCAATGCAAATACTGCTTAACCATGCCACGGCGGGCCAGACCATAAACTTACCTTACATGAGGGACGTCTGTTCCCAGCAAACACAAAACGTTTTTACAACTTTTCACAACGTTGTATTTTGGTTGCAATTAGGTAATGTTGTAGTACAACGTTTTAAAAACGTTTTAAAAACGTTTTTTTTAAATAAAAAATATGTAACCAAAATAAAACATTTTAGAAACGTTGTAAAAATACCAACCTGGAACGTTTTCTTTAAGTAGTCAAAAAACGTAAATATCACGTTCGTCTACTACGAAAATGAAACCAGACCAAACTACAACTTTCGGAGGACGTTTTATTTAGGTGTTAAAATAACATAATATGCACGTTGGAATAAGACGTTTTAAAAACGTCATGAAAGTACCCAAAATACAACCTTGCAAAAACTACGTTTTTAAAAGTACTTGAAAAAGGTATTTAAAATTATGTAAAAGTAATATGTGAATCCTTATTTTCAGTTGTATTTGCTCGTTTAATAATATCACCTTCGTCTACTACGAAAATGAAACCAGACCAAACTACAACTTTCAGGGGACGTTTTATTGAGGTGTTAAAATAACGTAATATGCACGTTGGAATAAGACGTTTTAAAAACGTCATAAAAGTACCCAAAATACAACCTTGCAAAACTGTTCTGTTTGTGTAAAAATATCAATAAAATAAGTGATATTTTAACATTAACTCACATTAACTTAGTGACTGAGTAACAGATAGCCTGAGCAATATCAAAAGGACTTAAAAGTAATATGTGAATCCTTACTTTCAGTTGTCTTTGCTCATTTAATAATACCGTATATTCATAAATCACGAGCTAACAGCTCAGTGTGTAAACCTATGGAAAGGTGGGAGAGAGGTATTAACATATTAACAGAAATGATTGGTTGGTTAAAAATATTTATTTATTTTTTACAAACGTCATGACAGTATGCAACCGTGCAAACTCCTTTTGTACATGATGTTTGTTTTTCAGTGTGTTTTGCTATAGATAGATTACTTTTATTCTACACTTTGTTTACAATTTCTGGTATGTTTTTCGTTAGGTAGTTAAATAAGTAAATAAATAGAATTTCTAAAGCTATTATTATATTATATTATATTATATTATATTATATTATATTATATTATATAACCTGTTATAAACTGACTTCAAAAATAGTTTTATATTCTCTGCTAATATGCTTTTATATTCTCATTCCATTTACAGTTTGATTACCTACATTAGGCCTATATTATCCACTTACACAATATGTTATCAAGTTTCAGGACATTTTATCTGTCATTCTGACATCTGTACGCTGTAGTTCATGTATGTATTTATGTAAACGCTGCATTTTAAACGGGCGCGCGCTTTGAACGTTCGAGTTGTATTTAAACTTTCTGTTTCTGTTGAATATTTACTTTATAGAAATGGTTTAGTGTCTTCGGGAAAAGTCCG
The DNA here is from genome assembly GCA_036247105.1 of Cirrhinus mrigala. Lineage (NCBI taxonomy): Eukaryota > Metazoa > Chordata > Actinopteri > Cypriniformes > Cyprinidae > Cirrhinus > Cirrhinus mrigala. The sequence goes on from CM070028.1 coordinate 30,656,070, forward strand.
TTAGCATATCAACCGTTAGGCTAACTATAAGATGTAGGCTAACTATAGAGTTTAGCTCTAAAGTTTTCGCTTTTAGTCACATATTATGTGTAGATGACAGTTTTTTTTTAATATAGTTTTGTAAATATTGCTGGCAATTTGTCAGTGGATGAACGGAAGTAAACTATTTAACCTAAATGTATGGGCTGTACTGTTAATCGGTGATGTCACTTACATGGAGGTGAAAATTAGCTCCAATAATTTTAAACACGTTTTGATCACACTAAAAAGATATTGATAAAAATTGTACTGTGATTTCAGGAGCGTCAGTAAGTTATGTATTATGTAAGAAGGATTTGACTTCCAAACAAACTGTAATGTGATACTGTATGAGCATTATTTTCTGCATTTCACCTATTTCACATATTCCAGTTTGTTTATTTCTAATAATGCTGGCCTTGTATTTTACATATTGTTGGCTCTGTGACAAATTGTTTATGTTTCTAACATTAGATTCTTCATGCTGATGGCAGAACTGCAGTAGAGCTGGAGCAGACCTCCTGTTGAAGAGCATCTTCAATGTGCTATGAACCATCTGACTAGAAAGTAAAACCTCAAACATACATTACCATTTATTAATTTTTTTAAAAAAAAGTATATATCAATTAAATATACTTTTTTTATCTTGTATGTCCTACAAGGCCATCTCGTTTAACTCATTAAGGATACTTGGTATACAGCAACCTACAGTGGGGCCCAACGTAATGAGAAAACAAGACGCAGATAATAACAACAACAACAACAAAAAGTACTGAGCACTGTGAATCTAAGAGACTCATTTTATATTTATAACAATCATTGTTGATGTTAAAATTGTATTTCAGGGCAGTTTGTGAAGTCAGTTTCAGATCCACCTTCCACACCAGACGTCTCATATGGATTGCTGTCTACTAGAATATTATTTGTTCTCCTCAGAATTTAATGCATGCAGACATTACTCAGGAACATGAACACAAATATAGCAAGAATAGGGAATGTGCCGTATTTCAGATATGAAGGTTAATTGCTCTTAAGCATTAAAAAAATTATTTTGACTGTTTTTTTGTTTTTTTCTCCCCAAAGCACCTATAAGCCAATTCACACTGGATCTCATGAATCAGAGCTGAAAACCCCTGGTTTAGATAATTCACTTCTTTACAACCTTGTTTCTTTTTGGGGTTGTACTGAATTCTGTGACCCACCTAATTTTGTGAACCTAGGCACTGCAGTGAGCTAATCTGACCTACTACTAAACCCAACCCTCTAGTCCTACCATTTTTGCCATATTGATTATCATTTGTATAACCATAGTTAAAACTATGTTTTTGTAGCAAAACCATTATTAATTTGTGGTTACCATAAAATATTTTAAATGTTTCTAAACTACCCTTGGCAGTAGAGTCATATAATTTGGTGGGTCACAGAATTCAGCAACTGAATGAATCAGCACTAAAAGAATGGTTTTCTAACGAAGTCGTTAACACGGTCTCTTGCTGCCACCTAGTGGCATATTAATGTAACTCACAATTAAAGCACCGAATAATCGCTACCTACATACATTTCTCAAAATCTCAGGTATTCCAGTATTATAAAATATTATTAATTAAACAACAATAGCCATTATAAACTGTATGTATTATATATTATTTGAACAAGTTCTAAATTGGATGCCATATACCTGTAATTTTTGCTAATAAATCTCTAACAATATAATAATTAGTTTTAGTGCAAACGAGTAATAAGATTGCAGTGTGATTATTATTATAACTGCAATAAAATAATTTGTAACTAGCTGAAATTGAATACATTCTACAAATGAATTGTTGCTTTTTTTCTGTTAAAATATGCATTGAATTTTCTTGGACTTTGTACTCATATTCAAACTTGCCAGTCATTGCATAATTTTCATATGTTGTACTTTATTTGAAACCATTATGCTTTATTGGTGTTGTTACGCCTGTTTATTGCCCCCTGCTGGCTTTGCTGTAAGTGCAATCGCTGGCTGGGCAACAGGTGACATTAATCACTGATTAAGCCTCTGGGAGAGTCACGATGTATAAAAGCCTGGTATGTCTTTTGGTTGGGCTCTCTCAGGTGTTGCGTTTGCTTGTGTTTTTTTTTTTTCTTCCCCCTCTTCTTAGTTTTCCCATTAAATACGCGCGCGTGTATAATTTTATTTTACACCCCTCGACGTCTAGTTTGTTATGTAACTCTTTTCTCATTTTGGCAAATAAATGGAGTTTTCCCCAAAATGTGGTGTTGTGCCTATTTTGTGTTGCGGCTCACGAGCCAGCCGTAACAGGTGTATATTCATGCATTTGTCTTGTTTATTGGCTTATTTATTTATTTATTTATTTTTGTGAACTACCCATATCACATTACCTTTTATATTTTGTGAATAAATATGACGAGTGATAATTTTTGTGTAGTATAAATTATTAGGCCTACATATGTTAACCTAGCCTTATAAAACCGACGAAGTCAGCAATGCTACAAGGTAAGGTGAAATGTAAACAAGTGCTTTTAGGATCAATAGTCAGATTTAACACTGAAAAGAAAACATTTTGATGGCAGCATGTAAAGTACCAGTTTGGACGTGGTAAGTGTTATAAATACGTTTTTTCACAACGTTGCAAAAACATTTTTACAACGTCTCCTTCCAACGTTTTGAAAAAGAAACACCATGGGGGGCCCACTTGCTCTCAAGATGATTTATTTTAGTTTCGTTTTTAAAGTGGGTCAGCGTTTATCAAAACATGAATGTTTATTTGTTTTAACGCGGTACGTGCGCTGCCGCCCTTTCTATGTAAAAATAAGTCAAATCATGTAACATGAATGTCCTACAGTCTCTTGCTCGAGACTAAAAAACAAGTTAATAGCTTACCGATACACGGAAGGAACAGATGTTTCTTAAGCGCTTTCCGTTTGCGCGATTTGAGACGGAGTGAACCACGGACAAATATATATATATATATATATATATATATATATATATATATATATATATAGCATCGTTAGTCCAGTCAAATGATCCTTCAGAAATAATTCTAACGTTCTGATTTGCTGCATTAAAAAAAAAAAAAAAAAAAAAAAAAAAAAAAAACGTTTTAATATTTTTTTGTACTTGAACATTGATTTTAATGTTTCTGAATACATAATATATATTATTTATATAATATTATGTAATTTTATGAAGTATTTTGTGCTATTTAAAATAACTGTTTTCTATTTAAATGTAAAATTATTTTTAAATGTAGTTTATTTCTGTGATCAAATTTGAATTTTTAGCATCATTACTCCAATCATGACCCAGATAGCAAGCATACGTTGATTCAACGTCGATTTTTGGTTGTAAAGGTCAGTATCGGTCGTCAATCAAACTTCGATGTTGAATCAATGTTCATTATTTGGTCGGTACATCAGATCGTTATTACGTCGAAAATAAGATATTGATTAAACGTCGAAATCACGTTGGCTTATCAACCGATACAGTCGATGCATCTGATCGAAATCATAACGTCGGATATAGGTTGAAACTTGGTTAGAGGAATCGGAGATCTGGTTGTGCACTTATATATTTTTGAGTTTATTAATGTAACGTGCAGATTTCTGAAATTAAAACCTGGAACATTTCCTAGTCCAGTGGTAAAAAAAAAAAAATCACTGAAATCGCACTTAGTTTATAAATTAAAGAAAAATATTTTTGTATGATTTTGTTTTTTTTAATTATTGAGGGTTCCATATATCAATAATATTATATTTAATAATATGTTTGAGGATAAATTTACCTTAGTTCTGTAATAAAATTCACTAAAAATGACACTATGAATAATAGTAAATGGTAACTATAGCAAATAGCAAACACAATGCAAATATTCTCTAAACACAACTAGTAAGACAGTGATGCGGTCAGGACCGTGGGGCCGGCTTCCTTTGAAATATGTTTAATGATTGCGCCTGCACCCGCGCCCGCTCCGTTACTCCACCCCAGATGCTGCGTGTTCATACATCAGAACATGCCAGGCTGAGACGCGCAGAGCGGTAAAATAATAATTATTGATTACTAATTTGAATCACATCATAACGAATTAAAATTAAAAGATGCAGATTTTTATCATCAGACATTCATAAGCCGGTGAACCCTTGTAAACTCTTCAGTCCATGGATCCAGTAAAGAAATGCTTTCAAATGGTAAGCTCAAAACGGCTCTAATACAGAGAAAACCATAAATTAAGCGTATACCCACTTCTCCAGGCACCGCTACACCACTGCGTGAAACCAATGCCCTCTTTTGAAAACTGAGGATAGTATAGCGCTCGCTTCTCCTCCTTTATACAGTAGCGGCGTAATCAGTATAGCTCTGCTGGTTGAAATAATCACAATCATACGATTGTGTCGGGCTACATTGGTCGGGCTTTTACCGTGTATTTGCGGGTTGTTTTGAATGTCCAGTAAAATGAGGACAGGAATCCAAAATTGGGACTGTACCCAGAAAACAGGGACGTCTGGTCACCCTATGTAATAATTTATTCATTTTGTTCTGCAGACTCTTTTGTACAGTGTTGATTGGCTACTGTTTGTTTATTTAGCTTTTTCTCTGCATGTATGTACAAATGTACAATATACATTTATATCACACATTTATATATATATATATATATATATATATATATATATATATATATATATATATATATATATATATATATATATTGTTCAGCAGAACTTCATGTCTGTCAGTCTTCATCTTGAAGAACTGGACTTACAGGAACAGTCCTCCCAAAAAAATTCAAACAAAAGATGATATTTTTAGATATTTTGAAGAATTTCGGTAACCAAATTGTTTAGGGTTCCACTGACTTTTATTTTATGGATATAAAAACAATGGAAGGCAATGAAAACTGAAACTATTTGGTTACCAACATTTTTCAAAATATCTTCTCATGTTCAGCATCAGGTCATACAGGTTAGAAATGACATGATTGACACATACATAATGACTGAATGTTTTTGTTGTCCTTTAAAACCTCATGACATCATGATCACAAACACTTGTTTAGTGTAAAAACAGTTTGCCAATCAACCTGAACATGTACTTTAACTTTATGTGACTTAAGTCAAGTAAAAAATAAAGCGGGGAAAAATGGAACATGCAATCTGTTGGAATAAGTCCCATCTTCTAAATAAAAGAGCCAATTGCATCACGGCATAGATATATTTATATACGTGGATTCCATATTTGCCCTCTTGAAAGAATCACATATTACAGACTTTTAAATTGTGGTAACTTTGTAATGTCATGTTAGCTAACACCTTCGTCTTCATGTGTTAATTTAATAAAATCATCCACTTAAGTCTATTTCAGATATAGATATTCATATACACATGCAACTATGTTTGCAGACATGCAGTGAACTTGCTCTCAAGTGTTGCCTAAGTGTGCCTATTTTCTGCCACACACTCAAAAGCATACAGTACTCAACATTTGAAGTGGATCAAAAAAGTTAATCAAAGTTGTCCTAAAACAAGAACGGGTATTGTGTATTGACTAGTGTGTGTGTGTGTGTGTGTGTGTGTGTATATATATATTATTTATTTATATTTATTTATTTATTCCAGATCTCTTAACAGATGTTAATCGGTGTTAAATTGTACAACTAATCAGTTCATCTACACTAACCAAGTACCAAAGTATTCTTCAGAAAACAAATGTACACTGCTCTCAATAACAGTTGTATTTTATTATTTTCAGTCAACAGTTTGTAAAATAATTCAACGTGGCTAACAAATTAGAAGCATACAGCAGCCAGTGGTGACTGTGAGTGGGGAGCCCATCTTCTGTCCATATGGAAATAGATTTAAAATAGGAAACGCTCTCAATTCATGTCATGTGTTTAGTAAAATAGACAAAATGGTGCTATCCTTCAACATTTTGAAAGGGCAAGTTCTGATTTGTATTGTTACAATGTTGGTAATATTTAAATTCAAGTTTATTTGTAATAACGCTTTTCATAATACAAATCGCTGCAAAACAGCTTTACAAAAAAATTCTACAAAATTTCTACAAAAAGTTTCTACAATACATTTAGTAGTAGCCTATCAGTGTTGACTGTCAAGTTGTACATATGGCAGAAATGTAAAGTAAATATCAGTTAATTAATGACAATCAAACAGATGGTAAACAATTACAACAATGTTGCAGTCAAACTTGTAGCAAAATTTGGTAGTGCTGTATGTTGTTTCAGGGTTGGCATCTTCTGAGGTCCTCTGAAGGGTTGCCATTGTCTCTTGTCAGGTGTTCGGTCATCTTAGAACTTTGTAGGGTCGGATCCAGGCTGAAGCTTGTGTAATTCCTAGTTACCACAGTGTGTTAATCCTGTGGCAGAAACAGAAAAACAAACAGGGAAAAATATTAGCATTTTTGTATTCCAACCAAGCAAAAATGATTTGTTCAAACCAGCAAAAGAATGATAATGTGCATTAGATATACAAGATATAGAGGTGCATTATGTGAATGTTTGGCTAAAGAGATGCATCTTTAATCTAGGTTTAAACAGAACAGCCTTTCTGATAACGTTCAGAGTTTAGGAGCCAAATGCAAAAAAGCTTTACCTCCGTTAGTGGCCGCTATCCTAGGGAGAATGATAGATTGTAGCGAGATAGAAGACTAGTTAGGTATGCAGGAGCTGAACCATTAAGGGCCTTATAAGTAATTTGTAGAACTTAATAAGTAGCCAGAGCTGAGACCATAAAATTAAGGTAATATGATCATATTTTCTTGACCTGGTAAGGACTCTATCAACTGCATTTTGGAATTTCTGTAGCTTATTGAAGATGCAGAACAACCACCTAGTAGTGCATTACAATAGTCCATGAATGCATGAACTCCCCTTTCTGCATCAGAAACAGGTAACATATTTTGTACAATGCCGTTTTGTAACATGAGAAATGCAATTGTCTAAAAAAAAAGTTGCTGTCTAATATAACACCCCGATTTTTGACTGTTGAGGAAGTACATTACATTTTTCTAAACCCCTAAAAATAGAGTCCAGACATCAGAAGAGTATCGGTCTATGAATATATTTAATATTTTAGATAATATAGACATGCGTTACAAAAAACGTGACTTAAAAAAAAAAAAAAAAAAAAAGGCCCGAGTTTCTGGGAGACAAGGTATTTGAGTAGGCTTTCTGTGATTTACAATGCACAGCCCAGAAGCAACAATATCTGCCGAATGAAGAAAGGTTGGCTTTTCTCAAAACATAAAATATAGCTACATATATTTTTTATTTCAATAAATTCATTTTTGTGTTTTAGAGGTAAAAGTTACGGATGGACATCTCTCCTGTTACGGACGTGACAGTTCTGAAAGCAGAATTTATGGAAACGCATAGCTATAAAATGCTTCACAAACTTTAATATAGACGTGTAGGTATTTAAGAGAGGTTGTCCGACAGGAGTTTTGCTCTGACTCTGCTGGGGTGCAGGCTATCGGCACGGAAAAGCCTAGGACACTCCCAGAATGATTCCAGTTATTATCAAAGAGCAGTTTCTGTTCTTTACACCATGGCAATAAACATTCATTTAAAGCAAAAAGTCTACTCACATGGAAAGCGATCCTGACCCGATCCTCATCGTGGGCGATGTGCTGTGTACCGTCTCGATCAGGCTCCTGAAGTCCCTCTTCAGGATCACCATCTGCCACAGCTTGATTTCATTCACGCTGTGAAACATAGCCACACGAATACCCTCGTCATCTATCAGGATTGCAGGTATCAGAAACATTGCAGAAAGATTGAGAATATGAGCACCAGGAAAACAGTGAGTGTGCACCTTACCTTTAGCTACGGACAATGGAGTCTCAGAGGATTGTGTTCCATCAAGCAGAGGAGACCTGTGGCACTGGAGGGGGAGAGGTCCTCGTCCGGGGCCTGGCTTGTGTCATCCGCTGCCGCACCAGGGTTTGTGGTGTCCCGGCGCTGGGGTAAAAACCTGGGAAGATTGTGTCCTGGGTGCACAGGGCCTGTGCAGAGAACACAAATTTGCCATTAAAGCAAGTAACAGTGAGTAAACAATAATAATGTGTATGAATAGTGTGTAAGCAATGCAGGCAAGATTAGTGGCAACCGTGCTGGCAATGCCAACAGGCTATAAGCTAGTAGTGGATTCGGGATATCAAAAATAAAATTAGTGATATCAAGGCGCTCCAATTATTTTTGTTGTGGGAAGTATAGGGGATATATTCATATGTTGAAAACGATGGTGTATAAAATTGATTTTAAAATTAAAAAATAGACAATAGAGAATTAACTTGATGGAGCTCCAACTGAAAACATGAGGGAGCAACCAAAATTCGCTGGATGCGGTTTCTAGTGTTGTTAATATATTAAATGAACAGCGTTTACGCTTTCTTTGCCCCTGCTTATTTGTAAACAAAACTCTGCCGGGTGATGCAAAATGACACGTCATTAAAATGATGCACTTTGCTTATTTAAACACTTTGCTCATTCATAGCCTCCTCCATAGATTTTTTTTTATTTTATTTTATTTTTAAACCAGTGAGAAACAGAGGAATACCACTGTCCGCTTACATCAATAGTCAATGGTGATTGGTTAATTTTTTTTAAATCAACAGAGGCCAAAAGTATTAGGCTATGAACTGTCTACAAAGACATCCATGGGGAATAGCAAAACAATGGTTTGCAAAGGTGAAATTGCAATAAAGAAATACAAATTCTGAAGACATGAAATGAATAACTTGAGATTTTATTAATATTAAATGCCTAATTCCATTTTTTAAACTTCAAAATTTTGAGTAGGTTGTGTCTTCCCTAAAGAGACGCCACTGTAACAGAAGTCAGTGACATGGGATTACTGTAAAATTACTTAAAAAAAAAAAAAACAAAAAAACAAAACTGTTTGCTTAATTTTATGATTTTTTCAGTTTCTAATTATGCAAATAGTTTAGTTCCTAATGTAATAAAGAACATACAGAATATAGACTTACCTAGTGGTGGATAACTTCACTTTATGCATCATTGGGGCTTCTAGTGGATATAAGCATTAGGCAATTTCCAACTGACTACACGCATCAGACCTGCCTAGAAAACAACAACAATGATGAAAACATTATCATTAATGTTATAATATATAATATTCTTTATGATAAGACCCTGAGAGGTGAAAGGCTAGAGAGGTTAGAGGAGACACAAAGGTCTGCCAACAAAAAATAATTTGATGTTGGTCCCTCCATGGTGTACAGCATGGTTCCCATTTGAGTACGGTCTTGAAAACTTGAGCGATTCGTAAGGTCAAGAAGTGGAAGTGGACAAACAGTTCACGGAGAATTCAAATTTTCGATAAACTCAATCTGTGATGACAACAAAGTTCAAACCACAAGACCAAACAAAGCCTTCATTCTGGTTGAAGAAAAAGATCAGCTGGATGAATCAGGTTCTCCAATGCACATCTCACTAGAAATAAAGATGAGAAAATAGGTAAGAGGTTTATAATCTCATACATTAAAATAATTAACATTTGCATTGGTGTGGTCAATGTAATTAAAAACTGGTGCAGTATTTCCTTTTTTATACAGTACTGTGCAAAAGTTTTAGGCCACTAGTATTTTCACCAGCTAAAAAAAGGTTTAAAACATTGTTTGCCATTAATTGTAATAATCTAGTGAGATTTTCGTTTGCACAAGGAGTCTGACAACAGCCGGTGCTCCACACAGAGATCTAATCTCATCATCATCCAGTCTGTCTCTGGAATGACATGGAGAAACTGAAAAACCTGAGACAGACTAAATCCAGAAGAACTGTGGCAACATCTCCAAGATGTTTCAAGTAACCTACCAGCAAAGCTACCTAAGAAAACTCTGCACAAGTGCACATAGGGCAAAAGCTACTTTAAATGTAAAGGATGGTCACATCAAATGCTGATTTATTTTAGTTAATAGAAATTGATAAAGAAAATCTATTTATGACATTGTTTTTGACAGCATCCTCATTTTATGTGCCTGACTGTCTAAAAAATTTAACAGCACTGTAGCTTTGTAGGTGTAGATCTCTTAAAGCATCTTGGAGATGTTGCCACAGTTCTTCTGGATTTAGCCTGTTTCTGTTTCTTCTGTTTCTTAAGACAGACTGGATTGAATGATGGAGAGATCAGATCTCTGTTTGCACTAGGAGTCTGACAACAGCCTGTACTCCACACAAAAATCTCACTGGATTATTATAATTAATGGCAAACAGAATGTTTGGAAATGTAAACCGATGTTTCCTACTGACACACTACAGCAAAAGATAGAAATAACTTACTTTAAACCATTTTTTAGCTGGTGAAAATACTAGTGGCCTAAACCTTTGCACAGTACTGTACTTTATTATGCATTTCCATTCAAACCATTTAACGCAATTATACAAATAAACAAATCTTTTAAAATTTGAGCAGGATCGGCAAAGGACCCTGGGTCGGGATTCAAACTCAGGTCGGCTGGAGGCGCAGTTGCGCTATATGTCAGTGCACTAACCACATGGCTACAGGCACTGACAAAAGCTGCATAGTATTTTTAGATTTTTTTTTTTTTTTTTTTTGGATAGGGTAGGGCAATGTCTATGGTAAAATATTAAGCTGTGAAGTTACGTTTTACAGTTAAGATGTTAATGCAAAATTCATTCTCTGCCACTAGGCCGCGCTTTTTAAACGGCTCATAAACCTCCTGGATACACGTATCATTTTTAATACTTGTTTAAAAAAATGGATGTAAGTAATTCATGTAACAGAAGAAAGTTCTAACCAAATGTAGCCTAATAAAGTTGCAAATAGTTTTTGGAATATATGCTACTTAATAATGAGGATTTATATTTATTTAGAATATTTAAATTTTAATATATATTTTATTATATATTAATATATTTTATAATTATATATTTTAATATATAATTTATTTATTAACATTTATTATTATTATTATTATTATTATTATTTATCATGTATTATTATTATTATTACTATTATTACTATTATGTTTAAATAATATTTGAATTATTATTGAATTAGAAATTCATAAGAACTTTGATAGTTTATATGTGTAAATGTTAATTATTTTCATTTTTAAATAATTTAATTCCAATACAAAAGTAAGGTTATATTAATGGAATAATTTAATGGAATAATAATAATAATAATAATAATAATAATAATAATAATAATAATAAACGAAGATAATCTTAATGAAAATCACAGCACTTTTTTAATCATTTCGTAGTATAACGCAGTTTTTACTTGTATAGCAGTGTCTTTATATAAATGTACAAAAAATGATAAACTTTACTATTTCTGTCACAATTTTTACTCGCGTGCCAAGCCCGCGAACACAGGCGGCGGGCATATATAAGATGGGGTCTGTGCCCACCGCGCGCATAGCCGGACTCACTTCTGAGAGGACACTACCACTTTTTCTGAGGTAAAAAAAAAAAAAAAAAAGGTATTTTTTTACTTAACCGTTTTATTTATGTGTAAATTATTTTTAAAATATAAGCCCACAACAAAAGAAAATACTATTTAAAAATATTAGGACCGTAAATAATCGAATTACAACATTAAAAGGACACAGACTGAGGGGAACGGCTCGTTTTTCTAAATAAACTGTCACAAAATTGACTGACTGTCAAATGTACCACATTTCCTTTCCACACAAACGGTTTTTTTCGTATTTTATTGTGCTACCAACCTACAGACTGTGCCGTACACCATTAAACGCCGTTATAACGTTAGTTGCCGTTAAATGTGTGTGACGTTTATTTGGGCTAATGAGATAAATCCGACTTTCGTTTCAGAGTGTTAATGTTTCGTGTTAACGTTACTAAATATTATACTACTATACTGTTAATAATACACACGAAGTTAATACAGGAAACCATCACAGCATTGTATCTTTTCCTAATATAACTTAATTATTAGTCATATAACACAACGTATCATTATATAAATGTACATAATTTTTAAAACATACAAAGTTTACTATTTCTGTCACAAATTTTACTCGCGTGCCAAGCCCGCGAAACCAGGCAGCGAGCATAAGCTGGGGTCTGTGCCCACCGTGCGCATAGCCAGACTCACTTCTGAGTGGACATCCACAGTACTGTCACTTTTCCCGTTGTAAAGGTCTTTTTACTTAACCGTTTTATTGACATGTACACTAATTTTAAAACATAAGCCCACAACAAAAGAACATTTGATTAAAAATATCAAGACAGTAAATAATCGAATTACATCGTTAATAAAGACAGTCTGAGGGGAACGGGTCGTTTTTTTCAGGGCAATAACTCAATAAATAGTCAAAAATTGATGGACTGTCGTTTCCAGTAAATGTACCACAATTACTTTTCATACAAACAGGTTTTCCGTCTTTTTTTGCGCCATCAACCACTTTATGAACCATTCCTAATTTTATAATATTAATAATAACATTAAGCAAGCAATAAAGATCTAGAGGCCATAACTTAGCTCATCAGATGCATGACACTGCTCTCTGCATTTTTGTCATCTCATCAGTGCATTGTATGCCGTGAAAATAATTGATTTTTTTTTTTTCTGTTTTCAGCGTTGATACCTCTGCTTTTGGTAAGTGATCAATCAGCATGCTGCATTTTTTATTTGCCTGATTAGTCAATAATGATCAGTCAAAATTGAATACATTTTAATTTGTACAGATATATTTGCTAATATTGCCTTGTTTCTTCTTTTTCTCACTTTGTCAACAGCAGCTACATACACCCCCCAAAGGCTCTTTCAAGAGCCACATCAGCACATTTGGCTTTGTAAGTACATCTTTTGCCTGCCACCTTCTCAGTATTTGGGTTTACATCAATTAAGGCCAGTGTGCAGTGAATTTATAATGTAGAAGAACCTTACTGCATTATTCAGGGTTGCTGCAGGATTTTTAAACTCAAATTAAAATTGTTTTAAGGCCCTTTTTAAGACCTCCACAAATAAAATAAATATCATATGAGCAGGGTAGGGCAATGTCTATGGTTAAATATTAAACTGTAAATGACTGTAAACTACTGTAAAAACTCATTTACAGTTCAGATATTTCACAAAAGCAAAAAGTTTTATAAAATGATACACTTCACATTTCTTTAAAGTACCAATTTTTAAGAAAATAGTCAAAACAGTTACTTATATTAAACAATTATTATCAATAAATTATTTATTGTCATCATTGCCTTCTGAAGTTTAATCGTCACACTAAGCTGTATCGCAATTCCAGTTTCCCAGTGTCTAAAAATTAAGACCTCTTAATCATAATTAAAACAACACCAGAAGATGTCCAATTAAAAACATGGATAATGATTAAAAAAGAAAAAGAAAAAAAAGTGTGTATTTCACTGTAAATTGCCTAAAACCAGTGGTTCTCAAAGTGTGCTAACAGTATCACTGGTGGTACTCAGGCTCTCTCTAGTGGTACACAGAGGAATAACTAAATTAAATAAAAATTAATGTTAACAATACAATTTAATTTAATTTAATTTAATCCTTACTTGAGTTTATTTACCTGTGTGTAAGCACTGTACAGTATTTTAATGTTGGTCATTATGGTGGTACTTGAGCCAAATATTTTCTGAAGTGGTATTTGTTATAAAAACTTTAAGAACCACTGCCTTAAACCATTCAAAAGTTCAAAAACTATTGTTTATGCTGTGTTAGTACTGTAAAAACATTATTACTGTCAAAGTATTTCATTTGAGTTTTGATGTCTTTCTTTCTTCAGTCGTAAAGAAATTATGAAAACATTTCACCATTTTTCTCCATATCGTGGACTTCTATGTTGCCCAGAGTTTGAACTTCCAAAATGCAGTTTAAATGCAGTTGTAAACAATCTCAGCTGAGGAAGAAGGGTCTTATCTAGTGAAGTGATCGGTTATTTTCATAATAATACAATTTATATATACTAATTTCAAACACTTGTCTTGTCTTGCTCTGCCTGAATTGTTTTGTTTTCCGGTTCATGACAGTTAGGGCGTGTCGAAAAACTCCCATCTCATGTTCTCCCTCAACTTCAAAACTTCTGCAGCGATGTAGAATGATTTTAAAATGATGTTTGAAGTTGAGGGAGAAAATATGATTGGAGTTTTTCGACATACACTAACTGTCTTGAACCAGAATACACAGAGTTCAGGGAGAGAAAGACAAGACGAGCATTTGTCATTAAAACATATTTAGTTTTTTATAAACAATGAAAATAACCAATGGTTGCTAGATAAGACCCTTCTTTCTCAGCTAGGATCGTTTACAACCGCATTTGGGATCGTTTGAAGCCGCATTTAAACTGCATTTTGGAAGTTCAAAATCAGGGCACCATATCAGTCCATCATATGGTGAAAAATGCTGAAATGTTTTCCTTAAAAAACAAATTTCTTTGCAACTGAAGAAAGAAAGACATGAACATCTTGTATGACAAAGGGGTGAGCACATTATCTGTAATTTTTTTGTTTTGGAAGTGGACTTCTTATTTAACATGAATTTAATTAAAAAAAAAAATATTGTAAGAATTTACTAGTTTTAACACTTTTGTTGTACAGAAGAATATTTACATTAATCAAAGAACATTATCATTGACTTCAGTCTAGCCAGAGTTCAAGCATTGTCAAAACCTCACATTATAACTACTGAAGCCGTTTACACTGTGCAATGAATAGCTTACATTGTACTCATATCTGTGTTGTTTCTGATGAGAGAATTGGCCAGAGAGCAGAATTCAGTCAGCGAGCACACTAAACAAAACACTAGGGTTGGGAATTGTTAGAATATTATCAATTCTGATTCTGCTTATTGATTCTGATTCTTTTCGATTCCTGGTTTTGATTTCAATGTGAATAAGATGATATCAAGCATATTTATTATGTTTTGTTATGTTTCTTTTTTTGTTAAACATTTAGTTGCAGCTGAATTCCATGAATGAAAAAAATTAACAGGCTACGTAAAAAGATTCACTTAAGAGCTGTTTGCAAAATAGAGCTGCGTGATTCTGGATAAACTGGGTTGTTGTTTTTTTTTTTTTTAAATGGAAATTGTGGCTCTCTTAGGATTCTGAAGAAAAAAAAAACACTAGACAACTAAACAAAATCAGGCCTAATCTATAAGTAAATGATTCAGTGATTCACTCAAGATTTACTTGGTTCATTACTGGATGAATCAGTGTTTTTGAATGAATGATCAAAGACAAATACATTATTAACAGCCCCCTTTCACCATCTACTGACGTAACAACGTAATCGATAAATCTTCACCATTATTTAACTTTTTTTCTTAATTTTTATTTAAATTAACTTTCAAAAGGATGATTTACTTTATTTTGATGTCTACCGTACATATCAGAGTTTATATCCAGACTATGAACTTTTATCCCAGTGATTATTTGAATGTTTGTAACACAGAATGTGGTTGAAAAGACTGCGAAACCGTTTCATTCATACATCTCTTTGGGTCAGCGGCAGCACGAACGCACGAAAGGAAGGTTGAGGAATCATCACATTGGTATTTGAATCGTGTTTGTAATCTTTAACGACCTGTTAAATTAAAATGCTTTGTCATATTGGTGGTGACACATCTATTGCAATATGTTTAGCTTATCACACATATTTTAGGCTACTTTGTTTTTTCGACTTCTGATCGCAAGCGACTTTGGACCGCTATGTGCTTAGATTAGCGAGCAAGATCCTGGCAGATCGCTATGTCAGGTCCTCACAGATTAAAAAAAAAAGAAAAAAAAAAAAAAAGAGAGAGAACAGCATTTAGGAATCGATAGACTGGAATCGAAATTTTAACTTCACAATAAGTATCCGATTCTGGAATCGTAATCGATTTTCGATACCCAACCCTACAAAACACAGGCATTTTAGGGATGACTCATCTGAACGCCTAGGGCTGTTCAATTCCGAAATTTTTGGAATCGAGTCTGAAATTGATGGGATTCGGTTCAAGATGGGATTCGGTACAAGAATCGATTCCTCGCTTTTTTTCTGCTTCTCGTTTTTTTTTTTTTTTTTTTAGATTGGAGGAACCTTATTTCGCAATGACTGCACGATGGTCATAGAAAGTAGCCTTCTCATAAAATGGAGCTTCATTTGTTTAAAAAAAAAAAAAAAAAAAAAAATAGGATGCAGCCTTCTGTTTAAGGGGCACCCATAGATAAGCTTTGTTGAACTGAAAACGGACCATTATTGTATACAACCACCGCGCCATGTAGTGATTCTTCAGTCAAATAAAAAGTTTCAGTCAAATAAATGCCTTCACTTATTAAAATATATATAATATTATTCAATTGATTATTTGTACACATAAATATACATGTCTATTACGGCACGAAAAAGCAACGGTGTAGACGCTGTGGGAAAAATAAAACGTGCTGTCACTTCATCCGCCATGTTCGAAATTTATGGCCCGCTCGGGTATCAAAATTTTTCAAGTCGTATGCACGACTTTAGAAGCCGTTCACCAATTCCGATACATGATTTGTCAGCACAGCAGGATATAATAAGAAGTAAAATGCTTACCTGTCTCAGTCTTTAAGCGCTTCAGAATATTAACAATGTCCAATAACTGCTGCAACCTACTGGCATGTGTCAAATTACTGAAGCATGTTGGCGGGATCTTCTTCTTCAGTCATTTATTGGCGGACAAAACACCGTTACTTTATACCGCCACCTAATGGAAAAATTGTCATACAACCAAACTATGTCCCAATCTTCACAATTTACAGTCCAGTACAAAGACCTTAATAAGAAAGTAAATAAACAAACTAACCTGTTTTAGGGAACCACAGGAAGTGCAAACTGGCCCTGAAAGGACAAAAACTGTATAACATCCATACATTTACTCAAACTCTTCATATAACAAAATAAAACATTTATTATTATCATTATTATATTATTAATAAAACCATATTATTTTATTACTATTGTTTTACCATTTTATGTATATACTGTAACTTACTCTATCACTAATACTTTAACCACTTACCAATAAATCTACCTGAATCTAAATCTGAATCTATTGTCGATTTCACTTCTGTTTGAAACATATGCCAAAACTGGCCAATAATGTCCACAGGATCATTTATTTGGCCAATCCTGTTACATAATACCTTTAACCCTTTTATCTAATAACAAGGAGTTATATATTAAAACAACTGTCACTTTGGTTTTTGACAATAATTTCCCTAAAGTATCCCTTGGTCTGGAAAAAAAAATCCTAGTAAATATTTGTTCTACCTTTCCATGTATGCATATATAATTACCAATTTACTTACATAAATTTTCATTTACATTTGTCTCGCTTACTAACACACAATTCATAAAACAATTCATTGTTTTGTCATAACTAAGCACAATTTCAAAACTACACACCAAATTGTACAAACCTCAAACTTCCATGTCATCATAGGTTTAGCCTCATATGACCAACAAATTAGTGAGATTAATTTAAAACACTATTACAAAAATCTTCTTTCGGAAAACAAATCATTTTGGAAGTCAGTGTTATTTACATTATACAGCATACATAAAATATAGCTGTGAGAAAATGGCAATTTTCAGAAATTGTGTGTAAGCAATTAAGAAAAACTGTGTATTAATAAATGTTGTTGCTGCTGCCAGTGTACAGTAAGAAAACAGAAAATTATGTTATTCATAAAAAAAATAATAATTAAGAAAAAATTATAATTAATTGCAAGAATGAAAATGCATCTTACTGTGACTTATTATGATTTCTTATTTATTAATTTGTTGGAAGGTCTAATCAAAGGCATTGGGCTTTGCATTTTTTGCTCTCATCATTTTCAGATGTTATTGTACATATTCATAAATCAGAGCCTTTATAAACTTTGAATTTATACCACAAAAATAATGATTATTTTCTCTCTTTTTTAATGTTGATTGCCATCTGATTCTTCTAAGTTTGGTGTAGCAGTCATGCTGAATCTCTAAATTGCCATGTTTATTGCATATAATTAGTCAATAATCATTGGTGAAAAAATCAATACGTTTTAATTTATACAAACATATGCAATATCCAACTCATACTCAGTGATGTTTCTTCATTTTCTCTCCTTTGTTTTTTAACAGCAGCTGAATAAACCCCAAAGGCTCTTATAAAACACAGTGCATCTTAGCTTTGTAAGTATATTTTTATTGATTAATACTGACAGATTAATTAAAGTTACAGGATGCAGCAAGACAGAAATGTCTTGATAAACACATTAATGGCATATAGTCTTTTAAGAGCAGACTGACATATAATGGTCCAGAAAGTTAATGATAAAAGCTTAGAAGTTTCACCGACTGAAAAATGTTGCATCCAATTCCTACATGTAAAATGGGAAAGTCCCATGTAACTTTATTTTGTGGAACACAAAATGTAATAACATGTATAACATCAAAGCAGTAGTGGATGCAGTACACAAAGTCAAGTACTTGAGGAAACATTCCCAAATGAAAAGATTCCCAAATCAAATATTACTCCAGTAAAATAAAGTATTCATTTTCCATTTTACGTGCAGAAGTATTTGATTTAGAACCTTAATGTGATTTAAGTAATAAAAGTAAAAAGTACTGATTAATGAATGTTTATTTTCTTTCTGATATTGTATTTCAAAGTAGTCTTACATAGTTATCATATGACAACTTTAATGAAGTATTTATACACATCTGATGTATGATGAGTACACAATTGCCTTGCAGAGATGTTTTAAATTTATGGTCAGTGCCCACTTGAGTACTCAAAGGCTACCTGACTAATCTATGCAAGCCCATAAATATCTATATGCATGTTTAATGTATCTTTATTTTTATACACTTATCTCATCTACATTTATACACATGCCCGTTTAGCAATAAAGTAACTGTATTACCATTTCCATTTTTGGGTCAACTATTCCTTTAAGTTGCATGTTGTTAGCAAAAAAAAAAAATATATATATATAAAAATAATAATAAATAAGTAAATAGGCAGATTTAAAATCAACGAACACTATTTATAGATTGTTTGTGTTCTTTATTGTCCTTATAATTTACTGTTCTTATTTTTGTCTTTCAGGAGCATATCCAAACAAACAACATCTAAGAGAAGCAAGTAATAAATACAAACACAACACATCACTTTAACACTAACACTAGCTTGTATAGAAACAATTTACCTGTAAAAATAGATCTGTATATAGCCCAATACATGTACAAAATACTGACAACAACACACATTTCACAATGTCTTACTGGACTAAAAGAAGAAAGACTTTAGCCAGTGTAGAACAGATAGAAAAGCAGATTTTGGATGAATACAAAATACAAACAGAAAACACTGATGAATCTAGTGTTCATGGTCACAAGAGTCAAAACTCTGAAACTAGCGATCTCTCATCTTTTTGTAGTATAGTTTCCTCTCCTGCACCCCACCATGACAACTCATGTGATCTGGAAAAAAGCACTGATGCTGATTTTTCATTTGATTCTGAAACTCTCTCTGATCCTGGTAGTATCTCTGATACAGACCAACCAAATGCAGAATCTGACAGTAGTAGCAACAATTCACTTAATCAGTTGCAAACAAAACTGAAAACATGGGCAGCAGCTTTTTGCATTCCTCTAGTAGCTCTAACAGCACTACTGGCAATCTTAAGATCAGAATTTCCTGATTTGCCCAAGGATGCAAGGACCCTTCTTGGTACACAGACAAAGGTACCCGTAACGAACATCTGCAATGGTGAATATTACCATTTTGGCCTGGCAAATGGCTTGCAAAACATATTAGGCCGTATCTCCAGTATCCCTAAAACTTTAACAACTCTTGCTGTGCAGTTTAGTATTGATGGCATTCCCCTGTTTAAAAGCTCCAGAACACAATTTTGGCCAATTCTCGCAACAGTCAACTGTGACAAAACACGATCTCCATTTATAATCGGTTTGTTTTGTGGAAATACTAAACCAAGCTCAGTCTGGGAATACCTGAGAGAATTCATTGCGGAACTAAAAGTGGTTCTACATGAAGGCATTGTCAAAAACGGTACACGGTTCAAAGTTGTCGTCTCCTCCTTTATTTGTGACGCCCCCGCACGAGCATTTGTCAAAAATGTAAAGTCTCACAATGGCTACTTTGGCTGTGACAAATGTTCACAGTCTGGTGTATGGTCAAATAAAATGACGTATCCTGAAACTGATGCTCCACTACGTACAGACATTGATTATGAAATGATGAAAAACGAAGAACACCATCTGAATAACAGCTTAAGCCCCTTGACTGGATTAGTTAAAATGGTAACACAATTCCCGGTAGATTATATGCATACTTGCTGTCTCGGAGTGACAAGGAAACTAATCCAAATGTGGATGAAAGGGAAACAACTTAGGACAAGGTTGCCATCTCAGCATATAGTACGGATTTCGGACAGACTTGCTGGTCTCCGTTCTTTCATACCCCAAGAGTTCGCCAGGAAGCCTCGTTCTTTGGCAGAGGTGGAGAGATGGAAGGCCACAGAGTTTCGCCAGTTCATGGTATATACTGGTCCCGTTGTTTTAAGAGGATTTGTCGAGAGCGAAATTTATGACAACTTTCTTCTCTTCTCTGTTGGCATGTTTCTGCTGCTCAGTCCTGGCCTCTCTGCTTCAATGATTGAATTTGCCAACAAGGCTCTTTTGTCATTTGTTAGTCATTACAGCAGATTGTATGGCACAGACGAAGTTGTTTTCAATGTCCACCAGGTTATTCATCTCGCAGAGGAGTATAAAGCATTTGGTCCTCTGGATAATATATCAGCATTTCCATATGAAAATTACCTGGGAGGACTGAAACGACTGGTTAGAAAACCTGAGCGTCCTTTACAGCAGGTTGTGAAAAGACTTTCAGAAATGCTTCCAAAAGAATCTCACCAATCAAATGAAGATTCACTTCTCTCATCAAGTTCAAAAGAGCTTAAGAAGGTGCATTTCTCTGATTGTGTTTTGTCACCTAAGCAAGGAGACAACTGCATTAAAATCGACACAGGCATTGCTGTAATTAAGGACATAATCAAACGGAATGAAAGTGTCCATTTAGTGTGTCAGAAGTTCAGAAAAACTGAATCATTCTACACTTACCCATGCGACTCCTGTGCAGTCGGATGTCACAGAGTCTCTGTCCTGCAAGAAGAGACCGAATTGGTACCTTTGTCCAGTGTGAAACAAAAATATGTCCTTCTTCCTGAAAATGAAAACGCATTTTTTACAATACCCCTCCTCCACTGTAATTAGATAGCACAGTCAGAATTCGTTCAGCACAGTAAGCACATATGGTGGGTGTAGTGTCAGACTTTTAGAGATGTTTTTAAATTCAAACAAACATAAAAATATTGAAAAATCAGAATTAAAATCAGAACGGTGTTAAAAATTTGTACGGTTTGTTTACCTGACAATAAAATCGCTCCAATCCCATGAGACTTTCGTTCATCTTAGAAACACATATTAAGATATTTTTAAATGAAATCTGACAGATTTCAGTGACTCTATTGACAGTCCATCTAGCAAAAATGTCATCTAAATACTGGAAAATTAATCCATATGGATCAAAAGGTTTAGTCCAATTCTTCTGAAGTGACACAGTTACATTAACTACTGGACAGATTTTACAGTTACATACAATTCATTGTAAATGTTGGTTAACAAACATACAGGAAGTGCTTAAGTTTTGTAAAAGTAAATGTAAACACACTAGAACAAATGTCATTGGTTCATGGGACACAAACACTGTATACAATGTGCTGTACATGTGCTTTAATCAATGTTTTTTTTTTTTTTTTGGCTCAGTTAAATCTATCCATCATATAAAGTGATTGTGTCTCTTCATGAGACTTGGATTAAACCTTTCATAAGGATTCATCTTTCAATGTTGTAATATCATTTTTGGATCAATCAAGTTTGTTATTTGGACTGTCATTGGAGTGACCGAAATCTCTCAGAATTCATTGAAAAAAATATAATGTGTTTCTAAGATGAACCAAAGTCTTATGGGTTTAGATGTTATATATATATATATATATATATATATATATATATATATATATATATATAAATTCTTTTCAGAGGCCTGATGCTACACCCACCTTTCCTGTTACTTTCATATACTGACATTACATACAAATTAACACATTCACATACCCCACAGTGGTTAGAATGGGTATGGGAGCTGAACACGCAGCAACCCAGAACTAATCACAACTGGGGTCAACATTTATACATTTATGCATTCATCTATACACACATAAGAGATCTTTTTGTAAAAGTCAAAATAAAATTGCTTTTTCTGACACAGTTTTATCTTTCCTAGAAAATAATGGATAAAGTGATGCAGTGTTATGCGTTGATAGAATTTCCAGACAAAAGCACAGATGTTGTCCCAGACAATTGGCTTTTTGAACAAAAGTGTTATTGGCCTAACTACAACCCAACAAAATTAAAGGCGGCAGTGAAGAGAAAAGAGCCTGTACAAGATGGATGGAAGCTCTTTGAGCCTGTTCGACTGCTTAAAAAGTGTGGTAAGAATGGGTGCAAATAATACAGTTTTTATTATTTCAGTGTTCTGATTACTATACATGCTTTGCTTAAGATTTTTATCTATTATCTATATCTATATTATTAGAAACCCTAGAGAAAGCACAGAAGTTGCTAAAAAAGTATGTGGATTCTGATCTTCATACGTCGGAAATAACTTCTGATGAAGAGGGCCATGATAAAAGAATAAAAAGGAAGAAAAGGTTAAATTAATGATAAATACAAAAGAACTGTATAAGTGTTGTCCTATTATGTAATAATGTAAGTGTTTTACTTTACAGGCCTAATCCACGCTTCATGGATTTTATGGATAATGATTCTGACCAGGATGATATGGCACCACAAAAATCGCGGCTCGCAGCTGCGCCTGTAATTGACTTTTCAGGTAATCACACTGACCAATTAAACAGTTTTTTTTGTCCGTACTTTTCAGAAACAGCTTTTTGTGATCATATGTCCCTGGAATTTGAGGCAATTTAAAAGTTTAAAGAATTTATTATAAAAATGTCATAAAAGGGTAAAAAAAATCTAATTTCCTTGACATTTAAATTATTTTTATGATTATTAGTATTAATTTCATTTAATAATTCTGTTTAATAGCAGTTTAATGTTATTATAATAATAGTAGCATTAATAGTAGCATATAAGCAACAGTAGAAATAATAATAGCATTTAATAATAATAGCACATCTGCTCATTGAAACTTTTTTTTTTTTCCAGATATGAATGTTGCAGCAAATCAGGCCCCAGGACAGAAAAATTCAGACTGCCATGGTAACAATGCACTTTTTTCCACTCAGTTTATAATTTCTGAATATGCTACAAACTATTCCCCATTTAAGGTCAAATCTGTATGTATGTAAAAACTTTACTTGCTTTCTTAATCTTAAGCATGTGTTCTGTTAAACAATATTACTATTTATTTATTTATTTATTTTGGAACTGGTAAATGCCCAAAATCAATTTAGCATTATTGACAGAAATTACTTTATTATTTAGATGTATTTAAACTTAAAGGTACATATTAGTACTTTAAAAGTACATATATATTTGTACCTTTTGTACCTTAGGGTAGCACCCCAGTGACAGAACTGTACCGTTTTTTCCGACAGTGTACGGTTCTGTCGCTGGGGTGGTACAATGTGAAAAGGTTCAAATATGTACTTTTAAAGTACTAATATGTAAGGTACCAATATGGACCTTTAAGGTACCAAAATGTACTTTCAAAGTACTAAAATGTACCATTAAAGTACTAATATGATCTATTTAGGGCTAGGTAGGGTACAAAGACCTTTTCACTTTTGTACCTTAAGGTACCACCCCAGTGACAGAACTGTACACTCTCAGAAAAAAAGGACAGTTCTGTCACTGGGCAGTACCCTAAGGTACAAAAGTGAAAAGGTACACCTTTGTACCTTACCTACCCCTAACAGTACATATTAGTACCTTAAAGATATGTTTTAGTACTTTGAAAATACATATTGCACCTATTAAGGGATTGGGGCTGTTGAGAATGATTTTAGGTTATATAGACAATGGGCACGTTTGTGACAGTGACGGAGACATGGTAGCTTCTACAGTTTATTTTTCAATAGGATCAAATAAGAAGATTTAAATGACCTGAATATTGTGTCTGACTCCTTCTGTTAGTTATAGTACCGCTCACTTTTGCAGGCCAGACTAAAAAATTAAATTCTGCCTACATCACTGTCATATTGTATAAACATGAAAAGTGAAATCGCATACAGGGATTCATATGTGAATTTTGTGGTCATTTTTATTAATTTAGTTGAAATTTTCTGAACCTGCACATGCTCAATGATATTTTATGGGAACGTCAGACTCTGTTGCTTGTTGTTAAGATTAATGGAGGAGGGCAATTGTTTAAGTTAGGTATTTTAAAAGTGGTGTAATTTGACAGCAGTGACAAACAATACCAAAGCTTAGGGTAAGCACTATTGATAACACTGTGCAATACGTGTGCACAAATTTGCATTAATTCATGCTTAACTAATGCAGATATAATCATGAGTATAACTCATGAAGAACTAAACTATTTATTAATAATCACTTCATCAGCAACAAATGAACATTTATGATTCATAGATTAAGTAGTCAATAAATTGGTATTAGTTAAATGTGTCAATGTATTAATTCCTTAATAACTAATAGTGTAAATTCATGTGTTAATTAACACAATGGGTTGAAGCCACGCATTTCATCTTCTAGTTGTCTGCTTTAATTAATTATCAGCTAATGATTTGCAAAGATATCATGATGTTATGATGTTACTTGTTGAGGCACAGAACTATTAACTAATTGTTAAGTAATATGTGATTGTGGTCATGGATTTAGAATTAGTTAGTTAGTCATGTGGACCATTTTTATAAATTCAACTATTATTTTCTCTTGTGAACTATACACTGTCAGAAAAAAAGGTACAGTTCTGTCGCTGGGGCAGTACCCTAATGTACAAAAGTGAAAAGCTGCATTTTTGTACCTGAACAGTACATATTAGTACCTTAAAGGTACATGTTTAGTACTTTGCCCTTCCCCACCCCCAGCGACAGAACTGTACATTTTTTTTTTTCTGACAGTGTATGTAAACGTCTTTTATGTGAAATATCTTATTCAGGTCAGCAGTTAATTTATAAAAAAAAAAAAAAAAATTACACGCATTTTGTATGATCCCTCTTATTTTGATAAAATAATTAAGATTTTGCAGGTTCTACAAGGTCTATGTAAACTTAAGACCTCAACTGTAAACTTGAAGATCAGTTAATATTGTATTTCATATTCTGAACAGTTTGTGGATGGATCTTTCACAATAGTAAAGCCATAGATGAGATACGTCTTTAAAAGATGACATCAATATTTGACGTACAAAATACAACAATGGCAACACTCAATAAATAAAATCAGCACTTACAACATAAACCAACATTACAAAATAAACAAACTAGACAAACTGCTAAAAGTTAACCAAAACAAGTTCAATAGCTCAAATAGAAAATTTCAGAGAGTGTAGTTAGGTACAAGAGAAGTCCTGTGAAATTACTGTGAAAGTAGTGCAATTATTACCCTGGAATATAGTAGTCAACATTTGAAGTGGATCAAAAATGTTCATCAAAGTTGTCCTAGGAAAAGAACAGGTATTGCTTGGTTTTAGAACAACTTTGATGAAAGGTTTTGATCCACTTCAAATGTCGACTACTGCATACTGTAATTTCACACAAAAATGTTTAACAGTGTATATCACATTTGTGGTAATGATCTTTCGGGGGTGAATATAGGCCTATGCATGTTTTATGTTTCTTTTCATTATGTAAGAGCATGTTATCTCTTAGAGAAAAATAATTAGAAAAAGAGAAAATATTTACAGATTGTCTATACCAAATATGCTGCTGAAAAAAAAAAGTTATATGAACCATATGTGTTAAATATGGTCTGAAAAATCTACAGAGAGGTCTAGAAATTTGAGTCTTGAAAAGTATAAAATTTTGAAATTGACAATGTGTAGGAACACTGCTGTTAATTTGACTTGTTCATATTTTTCACAGAAACTCACATGAACTTTGACCCAAGTCCAGCCGTCTCAAGCCACACCTCACTTGGTATGTGTTTCAATGTTAGTAAGCTGAATTATACCACTTCAAGACCCACAAATCCTGTAATATATTTGTTAAATTTATGGAATTTAAAGATCTTTAGACAAGATTTTGAAAATATAAATGGTGGTACACTATATAGAAAATATCAGAATTCTTAGTCTTGCAGTTTTTCACAATAGCTATCTGTGTCTGTGCTGGTTCAATGATGTACCACAGAATTGGAGTAAGCTGACTAAAATGTTCACACAGTCTGTATGTAAAAAAAAACAAAAAAAAAACAGCAAAAAATTCACAAAATTGTTTATAATTCCTACCAATGTGTCTTTTAATGTCTTTTGCTCATATTTATTTTAGAGAGACATATGAACTACAACACCTCCAGTCCGACTGTCTCAGATATCACTTCAGCTGGTAGCTTTCTAAAATGACGTCTATTAAACACTTATTGTCTTGTCAGTTTACACATGCATTTTATGTTTAGAAATAATCTGTGCATATTTTCCTCAGTAAATCCAAACAGAGTACACCAGGCCATGCACCATGGAGTGAACAGGGGTGAAAACCACATAGTACACCAGGACACACACCACGGAGCACACCACGGAGTAAACCAGGGCATATATCATGGAGCACACCAGGGAGTACACCATGCAGCACACCAGGACACAGACCACGGAGTACATCAGGGCATATACCATGGAGCACACCACGGAGTAAACCAGGGCATATATCATGGAGCACACCACGAAGCACACAATGCAGCACACCAGGACACAGGTTATAGAGCACACCAGGACACACACTACGGACCACATCAGGGAATACTGAATGAACTGGTCAATGGTAATGATCAATCAAAGCCTTTTCTTTTTCTTTTTTTCCCCCTAAGTTTCCCTAAAAAATAGATCTAGACCAGTGGTTTCCAACCACATTCCTGGAGCCCCCCCAACACTACATGTTTTTTATGTCTCCTTCATCAAACACACCTGATTCAGATCTTCAGATTATTAGTAGAGACTTCATGACCTGAAGTAGGTATGTCAGATAAAGGAGAGCTACGAAATATGCAGTGTTTGGGGGGCCTCCAGGATCATGCTTGGGAACCACTGATCTAGACCATACCTTTATGTTAATTTCATGGAAATTCTTCATTTTGAAAGCATGTTTTTTTTAGGTGGGACTTAAGCAGGCTAAAAGTACTTATTCACTAATAAATCTTGTCATCCATCCTATAACTTTCCCTGCTGGTATTTCCTATTAATGTTATTTGTTTACATTTTTTAAGATAGATACATGAACCACACCTCCACTCCAACTGTCCCAGGCCTCTTTTCAGATGGTATGTTTTTCTGCTATTAAATGTTTTACAGATGTGTTTCACATATGTGGTAAAACTGTTGTGATGTCTTCTTCAGAAATTCCATGTAGAGCACATCAAGGAGCACAAGAAGCACAGAGGGAACATACCAATGGTAATAATCCAAAACAATCTTGTTTAGATTTTATGAGTTTAATGACATTTAAGTTTCCCTCTTTTAAAATATTTATTTATTTTTTTACTTTCTTTTCAGAGTTGTCTCCTTTTAAGCGGAACATTCTAAAGGTTTTAATGGAAATTAAAACTGAGCTGAAAGAACAGAGGGCAATACTGCAAAAATTACAGGGGGCACCTGTACCTGTACCAAATGACTTTGAATGCAGCTTGTCTTTACCTCTGGAGTCACTGGAAGATTTTGATGCTCTTGAGAGGTTGTTGGAAGATGAGGCTGAAAAAAACAGATTGGTATGTCTGGACTTAAAATCTTCAAGTGTGTGGCCAGATTTATGTTTATGTAACACCTATACATCTTGTCTTTTTTTTTTTTGTTAATTCTTACATCTTTTTGATGTCTGTGAAAATAGCACAAATACTCAGACCAGCCCACCAGCAATCATTCATGTTTTCCAAAAACCCATATGCAAAAAAAAAAAAAAAAAAAAAGGTTAGTCTGCAGATGGAAACACTTTGATTAGAAAAGTTAACAGAGAATGGCAAAACTGTATGGTCAGGCAACTTCTCAGATATAGAATTCCATTTAAAAAACTTCACTGAATGCTTTGTCTGGTTTTATGTGAATTTAGTTATGTGTTTATGTGAATACTGATTTCTGTTTTATTAGGTTTGCCACCTATCACTTCTGGGCGGACATAAATTAGAGGACACTGTACGAAGAATGTTAAGCCACATTTTCACAAACAAACTTGCATCAGTATTCAACTGGGCTGGACGTGGACAGAAGAGGAGCTTTGAGACCTCAAATCTTCAGAAGATAATGTTCTGTAAGTAATAGATTTCCACCTGATTCACTAAAACAGCTTTTCACACTTTCTTTGTTTAACAGTTTTGTCTAATTATTTATTAGTAGAGCTGCGATCTCCAAACCTGCTCCTGGAGAGCTAAATTTTCCTACCTTACAGACTTTACTTCCAACCCTGCTCCTGTTTGTAATTATCAAGTAGTCCTGAACACCCTGATTAGTTCAGGTGTGTTGGAGCTGAAATAAAGGATGGTAACTCTCTAGCAGAATTTAATTTAACCCTTTAAGACCTGCCATAGAACAATTCCGCCAGAGTATATCTTTGTATTTTTTACATGTTGTGCCATCATTCTTTTGAGTATTTTCATATGCCATACATCAATGCAATCCTAACACTCCCAATTTGAAGGCTATGATTGCAAGAATTCCATAGTAACTAAGTAAATAGGTCAAAAGTGCAAAAAATTAACAAAAAAAAAAAAAAAAAACAGAATAATAAATGCTCTGATTGATGAAGCATTTATTAATGGTATTTCATGTATTAAGGTTTCACAAATTAAAACCGAGCAAATAAAGTGTAATGATATAAATCAAAACAATATTCTTGCACCAAACTATGTAGTTCCTCAAGAACAGTTGTGGTTGCAACACAGTGGTTGCCAAGGAACACACAGAAGTAAACAAAAGTGTCTGTTTATAGAGTATCAGCTTAAAATGCGGCTCAACCAATCAGAATCAAGGACTGGAACTATCTGTTTTATAGTTTATTTTTGGGCACCAAAATTTGTTTTCTGCACATTTGGAAGCACAGCTCTTAATATACATTTTGAAAACAGATCAATAAGCTTATCAAATAAGCTAAACATACAGTATATGCCCGCACTAACTGAGCCAATGGACAAAAATACCAGGTTTTGGAAGAAAAATCAGACAGGTGTGAAAAAGACACTATAAGACTACAAATGCACAAAATGGTATAACAATGTCCCTTGCATGTTAGTTGTTGTTCCTTATTGTTTCAGGTGCATTGCGAAATACACCACAGTGCAAAGAGGCATCCAAGCAAGAGTTTTCAGAGGCTGTAAAAAAATGGTTGCGTTACGCTCCAGACAGAGAGGGTGGCAGCGGCAGACAACCATCAGTTCATTAATTGTTCCATAATCAACCTGTTTTTTGTTGTTTTGATTGTTTTATTTTGCTAAATTAATAACAGTTGTTCATTAGAAAATTGTATATCCCACTTTAGTACATAAACGTATTTTTGTACATACACACATATTCTTAAAAATACTGATAAACTGTACATAATTTGAGTTGTAATGCTAAGTATAGGATAGTATATCTTTTGGTTGAAATTATTTTCAAAATATTATATGTGTAATATTACAGAATATATGATATGTACAAAATTACCTAAATTGCTCTTGAAGTAAAATTACAGCTAGCTTTAAGTGTATTGGCATCTTATTTGTGAATGAGGTGGATAAACACTCCTTAAAAATATTTTAAAATCATAACCCTCAGGCTGTTTCACTGAGATTTTTCTTGAAACGCCTATAGGGTAAATAATCAGCTAAATGAGGTAGGTTATAAATATAATGTTACAATGCTTGTAGTTCTAATAATTTGTTGAACTATTATGACAACAGGATATTGTGGTCATTTATTTATTTATTTATTTATTTATTTCTATAGGTCAGTTTTGAGGTGTTTGCCAATAAGACAGAGACCATACAGTACAGTATTCCACTCAAGTGTGTGTATGTATATTTTTACTGCTAAATACTTTTTACTTATAAATGCTGAACATGTTTCAGGGGTTCAACAAGCATGCAAGTTATTAGCCTCTAAAATATTTGATTTATGTCCCTAATACAGTATCCTTTGTAGTGGTAAAAGTATCATTAGAGTTCTTACAGTAATGTCCATCCTCTTGTTACCAGATGGAATATGATCTGTAGTGTTTGCTGCTGTGATTCATCAGGACAAGGCCTCGATGCCATCCACACCTGGTACATGAAGATGGTGAGTTTCACAGGAGCTTCCAAAGTCGCAAATCAGGAGACACAGATCCTTTGGCTTGACTGAGAAAATTCAAATGGAGGATTTAGCTCTTTTTTTCCTATTCTCTATTCTCACTATGTTCATTTACAAGCCAACAGCTTATGATCTGACTTGGTTCACACTGAATGTAGCAAAATCTTTGCACATACTACATTTGGCAATGTAGTTCTGCTTTTTTACAATCACATTATTTTCCAACATTTTCAAAACATTTATATACTAGCACTGCTGCTAGTACTTATTATTATTGTTGTTATTGACTGAGTAATACATTGTGCACCTGTGTTGATGATGTCATTCAGGTTTTGTGAAAATGCTGTTAGTTAAAGATTTACATTATTTTTTTAATCTGTACGACAATAAGGCAGTGACCTGTCCATGCAGTACCCCGAGCACTGCACATTTTGTACGCTCCCTGAATTTGACACACCCACTTCAGGTCTTGCAATCTCCACTAACATGCTGATGAGTTGAATCTGGTGTGATAGTCAAGGGAGACATATAAAATGTACAGGGCTGGGGGTACTCCAGGACAGGTTTGAGCACCACTGCAATAAGGTGTTCAATCATTTTTAGACTAGGGATGGGCAACTTTGGTCCTGGAGGGCTGGTGTCCTGCAGAGTTTAGCTCCAACCCTAATCAAACACCCCTAATCAAGGTAATCAAGGTCTTCAAGATCACTGGAAAGCTACAGGCAGGTGTGTTTAATTAGGGCGGAACTAAACTCTGCAGGACGGTGGCCCTCCAGGACCGAAGTTGCCCATCCCTGATTTAGACTGTAAATTAGCTCATAGTTCTAATAGTTTCCCGCTCATTAGCAAATGCTTAATTATTAAGGAAAGTTCAAAACAAGACCTTTTGTAATGCAATCTATCTTAATTACTAAATGAACCACTATGAAAATGTAAACGTGATATCAATGTCTTTTACTTTTAGGAAGAAACAGGAAAACAAATCTTCTATTCAGCACATCCCTGAAAGGCTTCCCTATAATGATTCAAGATTCCCACCATTGTATTTATCCACATAAGGTTTGTAAATGCATGTATGTTGTATATTTTGCACCGTTAATCTTGTATGAAAATTACATGTAAAAGAATATATGCAAAGTCACTGGTCTATGCACAAAATGGCAGGTTAGGTATCAAGTGAGTCAAAATCATTTTTTGTGCAGAATTATGCCATAAATATTGTCTAAACTTGAACTTAAATTGAACATGTGATGATACTTTGTAATACCACATAGTAGATGAGATATTGTAATGGGTGTGTAATGACGGGTTTTGAACTGTATTTTTATTGCAGGGTTTCTGGGATCCCCAGTTGAAGACATCAGGACATCAGACGTCGGTCTGGACAGATGGATGGCTAAGATGACGACTTGCATGGATGGCTGACTACTATAATGTTCTATGAAGGTATTATTATAGCAAAACTGAGCACCTGTGACAGTGGTATTTGTATTGTAAAGAATAATCACACATGCATATCAGTAAATCTAAATTGTTTTAGGTGTTGCAAATGTTCTCTCTTTCTCTGTCTGTGTGTGTGTCTCTCTCTCTCACACACACACACACACACACACACACACACACACACACACACACACACACACACACACACACACACACACAACAGTTACATCTTTTCAAATTCTTTATTGGATGTGCACAAAACCTATTCTACAAATCAGAAATTAGAAAGCTCAAATGTTCATATTTAGTCTACGGTTGCTACAGTGAATGTGGCACAACCAGTGTTGGGGGTAACACATTACTAGGTACATAATAACTTGAGTTATGTAATCAGATTACTTTTTTTTCAAGTAACTAGTAAGGTAACATTTTTCAAATTAGTAACACAAGTAACTTTGTTTTCCCATTTATTCGTGACATCTTTCCTGTCCCCATGTTGAGAGAAATTAGGAGGGAGATGCAGAGGAACTTCCTTCAGCCTGAGGCAGACAAAAAAGTAACACAATACTTTTTTGTCTGCCTCAAAACACAATATTGTAATGCATTAGATTAAAAGTAACTAAATATGGTTTCAGCAAGAAATGTACAATAACTAAATATTTATTTATGAATTCTACTATTTAACATTTCAATATTCTAGGTTGCATTAGAGAGATATAATTAATTTTTATGGATGTTTCATTACAAACTTCAGAGGTTTTTCTTTATTCTGAGGTACTGAGTTGTACCTGTCCATGATCATATTTACAATATCACATTTAATACAAATGCAGTCTGTTAATATGTTCAATTCTAATAATATAATATAATATAATATAATATAATATAATATAATATAATATAATATAATATAATAGCATTTAAAATTTAGTTATGTTTTGTTATTTATTTATTTATTTATTCAATTTCAAAGCTTTTATGTGTGGGCCAGATGGACTAAGCTTTTTTTCTTTAATACTCATGGAGAATAGCTGAACGGGTTAGATGATTTACAAAATCATACACAAAGAAATGTGAATGATTGCAACATTTTACTGATCTCTACAAAATTCTGAGCTTACAAATTCTAGAATAGGATTTGTGCACTTATAAAGAATATGTTGAGAAGGTATAACTGTTGTGATGTTACGGGTACTCAGTTTTGCTACAATAATACCAGATAAAATATGTACTGTATACAACAAAGCAGTGTTGGGGAGTAACTAGTTACATGGAGGTATGTAATTTAATTACAAATTTAGGACACAGAATAGGACACATGCATATTCAATAAATGTTTTATTTCCCAATTCGGTTTATATACTTGATTTTTTTTTTTTTTTAAAGATTTTTAAAGTTTTTTTTCCAAGGCATCATTAGATCCAAAGCTATGCAAAGATTTTAATTTCAAAAACAGCATCATGATTATTAAACTATTTATTGTCATTATGTAATCTTTATTTGACCTCAGAATGATACTAAGGTAAAAGAGGTGCAAAATGATTAACAGTTGAAAACGTTAGAAACTACAGTAGAATCTAGAGTTACTTTAGAGTAATTTATAATCTGTAACCGATTACATTTCCAAAGTATCCTGCCCAACACTGCAACAAAGGGACAAAAAAGTGAATATTCAGGGATGCAAACTTGTCACCTTTAAGTGAAAATCGCTGTTCTAATTCCAAAATAGAAAAATCAGTGTGATTTGTGTAGATTGAAATGAGTTTTTAAAATTGTGAGTAAGTGAGTAGTAAGTAATGGATCTGCAATCGTTTGCAGAGCTCCTGCGCATATATTTGTGTGCACGCTCTGATTTGTTTACAGCGTGTTTTGCAGCATTGACTTGGCTACTGTAACATCATGTCATAGAAAATATTTGTTAATCAGAGGTGTTTCAGTTGATTAGAAAACACGCAATATTACTGGTTTCTACATGCTTGCAAATCCTTTCATAACAAAGCGTAGACACGATGTAAATAAGAGATTCATTGTGCTGTATTATC
The DNA here is from genome assembly GCA_036247105.1 of Cirrhinus mrigala. Taxonomy (NCBI): domain Eukaryota; kingdom Metazoa; phylum Chordata; class Actinopteri; order Cypriniformes; family Cyprinidae; genus Cirrhinus; species Cirrhinus mrigala. The sequence continues at coordinate 30,690,101 of CM070028.1, forward strand.
AGATTTATTTATTATTACAGGAGTTTCACAGAATGAGCTCACTTCCTAAATTGCTATGATTGACATTAGTTTTGCAGTGTAAATTCAGACTAATAGACCCGCAATAGCAAATAAGAAAACTAATCATTTAGTTTTTAGCGTCAACATTTACATAAAGTACTTTTCCATATGTCCATTTTAATTTTCTAAAATATATGTAATATTCCCAAGCTTTGAGAAAAGTAATCTTTAAATGTTATAATCGTGATTTTATAAGGTATAGTTATTATACATCTGAAAACAAAACATGTAGAGATTTTGCCATCCACTGGCTATAGTGGTAATTTCAGGTAATTTTCATTCAAGCGTTTGTTTTCCACCAAATCCTCAACTAAATAGCACATGGCAAATTGATGAGTAAATATAAGAAATGTAAATGTTACATTTTATTTCCATTTTATATAAAAATTTACAACATAAGCAAAATAACTGAGGCAAATAAATAAAAACATCCTTCCAAACGGCATACCTTTAGAGGAAATGTAATATTGGAGTGATATTACAATTATTAAAGTAATTAAAATTTAATTTTGTAGTCTATGGCTATTTGAAATTGTGGTTTACACCTTTTTTCACTTTCGCCTGATTTGTTCACATCCCTGAAAATACAAAGATTATTTTAATTTTTACGGTGACCTGAGGGGACATGTTCGGTTCACTTAATTTTGTTGTGGCCACAACATATTAACTCATACTGTGTCATACTATGTCGTGGCCACGAGATCATTTTGTCGAGATAACGTCATCCTTATGTGGTGGCCTCGAGATGCTGTGTTGAGGGAACGACATTTTTCTCGTGGGCACGAGTTTAATGCGTAAACAAACCTGAACCCGGGATTATCAGAGTTGGATTTATTAATGTATTTATTTATGTATTAATATATTATTTTGAATTAAGAAATTATTATTATTATATTATTATTAATATTACAAAATTAATTATTATAGAAATTAATACATTATTAAATGATTATATTAACCGATGCTAGGTGAATGCTGCCTATGCGCGATGTAGACAGCATTCGAATGAAGTTTGTCATGAATAAATATTACATAAAGTACATCAAATAAAGTAGGCCTACAAGAAAACATTTTATCCATCCCACAGCCTTTTAAGTCCATTAAATTTTCACATAGTATTTGTTTTTTGTTTTTTTCTTTTTCTTCTTAGGCTATTGGTATTTTTATATTCGTTTATATTCGTTTTTTTTCCCCTTCGTTTCAATCTCTTTACTTAACATTCTGAATATAAAGCTTTGATTATGCTATATGAGAGGAATTTTTACTGGAATTTAGTTTCATTAACATAGGCTATATTTAATTTCATTTCGGCCAATTAATAGACTATAATTATAAATACTAATGTTTCATTGAAACATTCACGTTTCATTTTTAAATGAAAACACGCTCATTTATCGTCACATAAGGGCGTAAATACAATCATAAAATTAGGTAAAGCGATTCACAATAAATATAGAAATATAGCCCTAACCAGTTATAATATAATATTATATAATATAACAATAGTATTGGCTATTATGCTTTATTATTATTATTATTATTATTATTATTATCATAACTGGTTAGGGCTATATTTTGTAAACGCCTGACAATTATGCCAATAAAGTTTTGACTTTATTGTTGTATTTATGCCTGTGTGTGACGATAAATAAGGGTGTTATCATGTACCAATGAAATAATGAAAACAGTATCTATAATTATAGTCTATTAGCCGAAATAAAATGAAATATGTTAAATTCAACGATTAAACTACATTCCAGTAAAAAAACTTCCAGTCATTTACATTCAGAATGTTAAGAGATCGAAATGAAGAAAAAAACGAATATAAACGAATATAAAAACATAACCAATAATAATAATAGGACAATACTAATAATAAATATGGAAAAAAAGACGATCAGTTAATGGACTTACAAGACTGTGGGATGGATAAAAATGTTTTCTTGTCTATTTAATTTGATATACTTTATAACAATTATTCATTATAAACTTTCGAATGCTGTTTATATGGTACGTAGACGGTGTAGACAGCATTGCCTATGGCTAATATAATCATTTAATAACGTGTTAATTTCTATAATAATTGATATAGTAATTTCTTAATTCAAAATAAAACATGAATAAATCTGTCTCTGATAATCCCGGGTTACTATGGTCACGCAGGTTTGTTTACTCATTAAACTCGTGTTCCCTCGACAAAATGATCTCGTCTCACGACAAAATTAAGTGAACCGAAGATGTCCCCTCCCGGTCACCATCAATTTTTACAATTTTGATTGCAGTAAATAAATAAATAAATAATAATAAACGAATTCATCTGTTATATTTCATCTTTCCTCTATTTTCAAAGCTATGTGTATATACATATAGTAGTGAACATTTGAATTTTTTTTTTTTTATCAAAGACAAGAACGGATATTTTGTTTTGGATTTAGGATGAAAGGTTTTGATCCACTTTAAATGTTGACTACTGTTAGTCTATTAGTCTTATATAGAAGGTTTGTATACCTAAACATGTATTTGTACCTGTTTTTATATATTGTATAAATAAAGAAATTATGACAGAATGCAATGTGCAAGGAATTGTTGCATATACCGGCTAATTTATTCATTTGTATTAAGTATTTGAGATTTTTAAAAAGAGTAGAAAACGTGTTTATTGTTAAATTCAACTGAAATCAACATTGTTTCAACGTTAGGTAAGCAAACCAATTAAATCGATTTTATGTTGAAGATGCATTATTTCTATAACGTCGTTTCAATCAACTGAAATCAACATCGTTTCAACGTTGGTAAGCCAACCTATTAGATCGATTTTATGTTGAATATGTGTTGATTCTATGACGTCGTTTCAACCATCTGAAAATCAACGTCGATTCAACGTTGTGTAAGTGAACCAATTGCGTCGATTTTACGTTAGTTTTGAATGGCCCGCCTGACGTTGGTTCAACATTACCCCGATGAGCAAAACGACGTACGGACCGACGTCGGAGATCAACGTCGTTTCGACGCCACGAGAAACGTCGATTCTATGTTGATTTTATGTTTGTTTGCTGTGTGGGGATCCTTCAGGAGTAATCCTAATATTCTGATTTGCTGCTCAAACACATTTCTTAATATTATCATTGATTATTGATATTATTAGTAATATTTATTAACATTTTATTAAAAATGAACAGCAAAATATCAGCTAAAGCATAAAGGAAACGCCGTTCTTACAGCGTCTTAACATCCATTTTGACCGCTCTCAGCACCCATACCATAAGTACGCGATTAGACGCGCAAAAAACAAAAAGCGGCTGGCGTGACTGTATTTTCAAGAATACATATAGTATACATATAGTATAAAACAAATCCCTAATTTATTTTCTCGATTAAGCGTAATCAAGTATTTCAACTTACAGGTGTGTTCACTACAAATATATTTAGTAGTGTCCGAAACACTCTTTTTCTGTCATGTTTTAAGCTTGTTGCTCCTCTAGTGGTGCGATTCAAAAGTCCAGTCTCTGATAAAAACCTTCCGTGTCTGCTGTATGATGGCGAATTATTTAGCGCATACGCTTTCGTTTTCGTCTTCTTCGTGGATTTTACTGGCGCGTTGTGAACATCTGATCTGGATCATTCCGCCACCTACTGGAAAGGAGTGTTGATATGCTGCTGTGTATTTCTGTATGTTTTATTTCTAATTATTTAACCTAACACATTTCAACACTGCATTTATTATTATTTAATATTGTATATGCCTGACAAATTGTTTGTTTCATTCATACTATTATTCCATGTTCTACAGCTTCTTGACATTCATCCATGATGCATAAGCCTGCATTATGTTTCTCCACGATATATTAACGTATCATTTGAATTTGAGTGTCTCTTTCTCAGATGAAATGTGAAAGTGAAAATGATTGGCTCTTTTATACTGATGTTTATTGAGCGTAACAGGTCTATAATGATCAGCTTAGGATGAATATTTTCCACATTTTGCAAATGAAATTATAAATGCATTGCCTCCATGCTCTTGACAGCCTAACCTCTATGTGCACTCTCTCTATAAATGTGCACTGCAAATTTAAGTTGCAACTTAATGTTAATCATTTTGTGGCCCAACACAAATGAATATTCTTTCATATGTATAAAATATTTTTCTAAAGCTCCCCTTCTAACTAGTTTTTGATTAGGGCTGATGGTCATAAACACACTTCACATTGTGTGATGAACTCTAGTGGTGATCTTAAGAAACTGCATACAAATTAAACATTCTGTTAGTAGATTGATGCAGTTTGAAGTGCAGCATTATATCCTAAACCAATTAAACTAATTTTTTGATATTTGATTTCCTTACGCTAATATGTTTATGTTTATTATCCTGTTCCTGCATATTTCCTTTCAAATGATTATCAAGGTCTTCTGTGACACAAATACATAAAACAAACTTGAGTCTTTAGTTCAAACTTGCATTGAAGCTCATAAATCAACAACAAATACAATTGACCTGAGATAATATCATATAATGTCTCTGTTCACAGCAAAACATCTCTTTTCTCACATTTGAAAATTTAGCTTCATAGTTAGCTTATACGATTCTGATGGATTATGTACAATATATACAAAAAATGTATAACATATATCTGAGTGCTAATTTGATCATCAGAATTATGATTTATACTGAAAACCCAGAATCTTCTCTGTTCTGATCACTGACTCTTCAATGCTCCACCTGTGAATTAAACAAAATCATCATTTATCATTTATATCAACACTAAACCAGCAAAGACTAATCAATATCACTCCTGCAAATGTTGGATTATATAATTTTAAAGTGCATATGTGTATTTCATTCATTAAAATTCATTACAATAACGTCTGCAGTTTTGTGTTCATGGCCATTCTGACACAGTGCTATAAGTTATAGCTTTAAAACTGCTACAAGGATTGATTTTGTTCTTGTGCTGATATTGTAATTTAAGAAAAGAGCTCATATTTGAATATTTAATGAACATATTAGATTCTGCATACAGGCGTCACATCCCACATATTCATTTATCCTCATAGATACAGTACTTTAGTGAGATTTTTCTGTGGATCTTCTCCTGATAACGACGCTCCTTTTCATTTCACAGGTTCCTATGATTTAAACCAGGATTTAAACTGTACAGCACTGTGCTTTGTAGCAGCTCTAAACAAAGTGTGTTCACGGTCTAGTCTGTAAAGAGAAATCAGATGAGAAAATGATCAGTGTTGGCTGTAAAGAATTGCAAATTAATTACTATGTTTAAATTTAAAAAGTGTAACACATTAAACTAAGATAAAATTCACATTAGTTACTTAATTTTGCACTGTGACAATGGGAATCAGACTCTTTTGCAGTCACAATAACATCTGCACATAATTCATGTTTTACACTGATTATATTTAAAATCCAAATGTTGTTTTAAACATACACTACCACTCAAAAGTTTGGGATCAGTAAGACTTGTAATGTTTTTTTAAGAAGTCTCTTATGCCCATCAAGACTGCATTTATTTATTTGAAACTTTTGAGCGGTACTGTGTTTAAAACAATATTTGGATTTTAAATAAAATCTATTTAACAAGTGAATTATGTTCAAATGTTATGGTGACTGCAAAAGTTTCCTGTTGTCCCGGTAAAGAAGAAACATGCTGATGAGTTCATGGTTTATGTGATTGATGACAAGGAGCAAACACAAATGATATTCTGAATTAAAATTAAAATTGTCTCATAAGCAATCCCATTGTTCTGTGTTTGGATGTAAGATAGACCATAAGAGTCTTCATTTTTTTCTACCAACATCTGAGCCACTGAGGATGCAGTGAATTACTTTTATTTTTGAAAGTAATGCGCATCAAAATCTACCTAAATATGTTTATGTCTGCGCAAATCATTTCACTCCAGACTGCTTTGTGAACGAGGGGCAATATAAGGCAGACTTAGTGCTTAGCTAACATTTTAACCGCATTTGTGTGTGTGTGTCGTTTCGTTGAAGAGCATAGCAAACATTATCAAAGTATTTGAGAAATATGATCAGAGTTTTTTAACATACCCTAACTGTCTTGAAGCAGAATACACAGAGTTCAGGGAGAGCAAGACAAGACGAGTGTTTAAGATTAAAAAGTATAAAAATTGTATTATTTTTATGAAAATAACCGATCGTTTCGCTAGATAAGACCCTTCTTCATCGGCTAGGATCATTTACAACCGCATTTGGGATCATTTGAAGACGCATTTAAACTGCATTTTGGAAGTTCAAAATCGGGGCACCATATCAGTCCATTATATGGGGAAAAATCCTGAAATGTTTTCCTCATAAAACATAATTTCTTCACGACTGAAGAAAGAAAGACATGAAAGACATGACTAGCACTGTAAAAAACTCTACTTCTGCTGGAGTCTCTCCTTTATCTATGTATGACTCCGGATCATACATGTACGGCTAAACATTGGTTCTCTTGCTCTGTCATGCTGTTTCTACCGACTGTTTATTGCTGCAGGTATGCAAAGCAAAGATGTATACCCTCTTTTTTATTATTTTGTACTGTTCTCTGAGGTCCCCTTATTATATCATTTAAAGATTAAAGATACAGATTTTTACATAAAAAAAAAACAAAAAAACAAAACAAAACATAATTTAGAAGTAATAGGCTATTTTCTGTCCTGTTTTAACACTCCCCATCGGAACACTGTTTGAAGAGGCATGGTGGATTTTAAATTCAGAAGTAAACACCCACTACTATGATTGGCTAACACTTGTGTATGTTTGACAGCATACATTCCTCAAAGATGGATGCTGCTGTGATGTAGGTCAAAAATGCATATATACTCAACGATCTGTAATAACAGACAAAGTAATAGTGTGAAAAAAAGTGCTTATTACCACTAAAATACATATTGGAAGTTGGACGTTATGGTGCAACTTTTTAAAATGCGAGTGAACCCAAAAATGAAAATTCTGCCATTAATTACTCACCCTCAATTCATTCCAAACACCTAAGAGATCAGATACAGAACTTCATGCACAGAGTTACCTGGATAATATCTTGTGACAGTGGTTGCACTTCCAAATGCTTGCCAGAGCAATGAAGGATCATCTCCGCCGTTCTCCAAGAAGACTCGCTCTAACGCCTGTGTCCAGTTCAGCTCATTCAGAATCACCGAAGCTACAGACAGACAGACACGTCATGAACGCACATTGACTCATTCAGAGATCTAATAGCAGTCTATATCAGTCTGGTTCCTCACTGCCTTTGTAGATGTCTGTGGGGATCTGAAAGGCGGTGTGTGAGTAGTTCACATGGTGTTTGAAGTTTGGATCGTACACAAACTCCAGTCCTCACCGTCCTGATAAGAATCATGACATAATCAGAGTCCATTGTTTCAGCTTGAGTCTGATCTTCAAAATCAATGTCATATGGTGATAAATGAACAGGTAGAAAAGTAAACAGGTAGAAAAGTATAAGTATTTAGATGTAACAATAGACAATAAGGTATCACATTTCTGCGTCGTCTTAGGTCTTTTGGAGCATCAAAACAGATTCTTTCACTATTCTTTATGTCTGTAATTATGAGTGTCTTACAGTATCGCGATTCTGTTTGGTACATGAGTCTGCGAGGCTAAAGACAAAGTTGAGGAACCAAATTAAAATCTGTTCAGATAGTAGGACAGCCTCTTGAAAAGTTATATGAACTTTCTTATTGTAAGAACCTCTTAAGACTGTCTAAGAATATTGTTTCTAATCCTAATTAAAGTCTCAATATTTAATTGAGTGAAATTAAAACATTCCTTTGTACATCAGGCTGTCCTAGAGCTGAACAAGGTCCATATAAAATGAAAACACCAGGAATTTTTTATTATTTTTTTTTTGTATTATATTTTATTTATTGTGTTTATGTTTGTGAATTGTGTTTGTAAAGAGTGTGCAGAGTGTAAACAAACTGTTATGCAAGAAAAAAAACTCAGACTAAAGTTATATCTATCTATGAACATGCAAAATAGTAGTTTCAGAGTATGAATGCATGAATATTTCCTATAAAATATACCAAGCATCATTTTCCTTTGTATTACATATGCTTTTCTCCACTTTTAAACCATGAAAATCCACAAAGATTTTTACATATGTTTTAAACATGGGCGATAGATAGACATGTACTCACATAGTCCATCTCTGCTTCAGAGTTACAATATTCAATATTTTCCTCCTAAAATAAACAAACAGAATAGAAATACAAAAACCTGCTGTTTAAGATCAGTTTGAGAACCTGAAGATTCAAATACAGATGTCCTCCACATGACAAACTCTTAGTTCAGCACAATTCACTCATGGTCAGTCGAGCTGAACAGCTCTAATGAGTCAAATCAGTCAGAAAAATGAGACGTCACAATCTATTGGGTTTAAACGGACCCTCCAGCTACCGACTCACATGTGTGTGTATGTGTGTGTTTGTCTGTGAAGCTCGTATCAGGATCAGAGAAACATAGATGTGAATGTTAGAGGAAAAGGAACATCAAGTTTTGCAGATGGGAAAAAAGTGCAGCGTTTGATTCAAGAATAAAACGCTCAGTGCAGTTCATTGTAATAAATCAATACAGGAGTCATAGGTCAGACTCGGATGACTCACTCACACGTGCAAAAGCAATGTTAAAAATGAAATTTCAAACTGAGTGAAAAGTTTTGCGAAATGCATAACCATAAATTGGTGATGTTAAAGTCGCCTGACCTTGATTCCATCCTGCCAACGATGATCTTTCTTAAGATGCTCTGTTTCACTCACAAGTTTCTGATGGAAAACATGGACCAGAACTGTCAAAATGAATACTTTACAAATAATCTGTGTGATTTTGTGTGCGTTTTCTTACCTCAAGTGCTTTGTGTTTCTTGGCCAGCAGTCTCTCGATGTCAGTTGCAACTTTCTCGACGGTTATTTCTGACCAGACTGAACTGTCTTCTCTTCTCACTGTAGAACTGAAACATCAAAACATCCTCTCAGTTATATATGTATATATCAGTATATATATACACCACTAGTCAAAAGTTTTTGAACAGTAAGATTTGTAATGTTTTTTAAAGAAGTGTCTTCTGCTCACCAAGCCTGCATTTAACTGATCCAAAGTACAGCAAAAACTGTAAAAATCTGAAATATTTTTCCAATGTAAAATAACTGTTTTCTATTTGTATACATTTTAAAATGTAACGTATTTCTGTGATTTCAAAGCTGAATTTTTAGCATCATTATTCTAGTCACATGATACTTCAGAAATCAATTACGCTCAAACGCTCAAATGCTCAAAAAACATTTAATATTATTATTATACTGAGAACAGCTGAGTAGAATTTTTTTCAGGTTTCTTTGATGAATAGAAAGTTTAAAAGAACAGCATTTTTCTGTTCTATTGTTTTTATTTTCAATGTTATAAATGGCTTTATCATCACTTTTGATCAATTTAAAGCATCCTTGCTTTATCGCCCGCCCGACTCCAAGCTTTTGAATGGTACGATGACATTTTAGTGCCACGTAAAAAAAAAAAGAAGACAAGAATAAAAGAAAAATAATAAAATCTAAATTACGAGAATAAAGTTTTCAAAATATTTCTAGAATAAATTCAAAAAACAGAGAATTTATAGCAATTACAATTACAAATTTTGACTGTATTCTCGAAACATTTCAACTTTATTCTCGAAACATTTTGACCTTATTGTCGAAACATTTCAACTTTATTCTCGAAACATTTCGACTTTATTTTTGTTATTTCGACTTTATTTCCAAAACATTTCAACTTTATTCTCGAAATTTCGACTTTATTCTTGAAACATTTCGACTTTATTCTTGTAATTTCAACTTTATTCTTGAAACATTTCAATCTTATTTTTGAAATTTAGACTTTATTTTCTAAACATTTTGACTTTAATCTTGTAATTTTAATGTTTTTTTTTTTTGTTTTTTTTTTAACGTGGCACTAAAATGTTGTTGTAGAATATTATAGTGTATAATGTTACAAATGCTTTATATTTCAATTAAATGCTGATCTTTGGATCTTTCTAATAATCAAAGAATCCTGAATAAATAGAATGAATAAATGTTTTAAATATTAATAACAACAATTAAAAAAAATGTTTCTTGAACCACAAATCAGCACATTGAATGATTTCTGAAGGATCATGTGATACTGAAGACTGGGTCCATGGAGAGAATCCATCAGCCTGCTGGGAAACGGTGAGCGAGCTGCATGTTTGTTTTTTGCATTATTAATGCTCATCGCTGGGAAACCAATGTAACTTCCTGTCAGATGTGACGCACTAAAAATAAACTCATTTTGCAGTGATTCCACCATGTGTAAATGAGTGTTTGCGCTCCAGCGTGAGGTGCGAGACAACAGCTGCTAAAAATCCAGCGCCGTGACTGAAGACTGAAGCCTCATTAACCCGGTAAATAACCTCTGAGTCCAGAACAAGAGCTGTTTAGAGCTCAGATCAATACAGGAACATCAAACACACGCTCACTTACACACTGACAACCTGAACTTTTAGACACAGCATTTAAAGTAAGACAATGAGTCAAGATGAAGCCCATGAACTTCTTGTTACAAAGAAAAAAACTAAATAAATCAATATTATAGCCTAAGATTAGACAATTCAAACTAGTCCTGCTGGATAGAACTGGATTCTGCATTTATTTATCAATGTTTATCTGTTTACATTCTGTTAATCTAATTCTGAAATATTTAAATGTGATAACAGCACAAAATAAGAGCAGAATTTGCGCACTTCAATTTCCCATCCTCTTTTTCATTTTACTTTGTTTTTCCAATTATTACACTAACTCTCATCAATTTAATAGGTCACAACATAGAAATGTATTGCATTGTCAATGATATTTCATGGTGACAATGTGACAAAGTCAAAAAAAATAAATAAAATAAAATCACTAAACATGCATAAATGCAAACTGACACAGAAATATGAGTCTGTAAGGATGGGGAGACAAACACTGCTGTTACAAAGACTGATAAAAGTTGAGGTCAGAGGTCAAGTGTTAGGATCAAGAGCATTATCCAAGGATGGTCAGAAGACATGGCTGTCGCATGACGTGTATTTCTGCTGAATAAAATCCCTCTGGGTTTTAATCTCAGCTCTAGAGGCTCTTCATGAAAAGATCATTAGTTCTCATTAGAAAACTGTTTATCTCAAATATCATTAATAACGTGATGACCTAACAAATAATGCATGTACAAACATGCTGGTTATATCCCTGTATTGATCATCATCAGCAGTGAAGTGCTCTGTCTACAGCACTGTGGCATTCTGGGTAAATGAATGAGGGGCGAACCATCTGTTCTCTCTCAGTGATGTGAGCAGACGCACACACAGAGCTTCAGGATGCATTGAGACGCTGTAGCCTCTAGTGGTAGAATGGCAGGATCATTATATTCTCCAGCACGGATTCTGCAGGAGTGTCTGAGTTCTTCGTTGTTTGTGGGTGTTTGACATGCAAGCCAGACCCATGGTAATGAGCACACATTTGACAGAGATGCTGGAAAAGCCACACACACAGCCTTACCCCTTTTAGTTGTTGAGCGCCGCTGATGTGCTGCAAGACTCTGTCAATCTCCTGTTCAATGCGACGAGCCCAGTGCATGATCCTACACAACACACACAACAAAACCATAACACAATGGAAAAACACAGCTTCTGCTGTAAGTTTCATGACAGAAATCAGGGATTTATATCACTGTAGCTGTACATATCATCATGACTATAGCTGTATATATGTATCACTGTAGCTGTATATGCCTTTTTTGTTATTTTACAATATGTATATATAAATTAATATGCCTTATTTTCTCTCTCTCTCTCTCTCTCTCTATATATATATATAATTTCGAGTGTTTGGTGCATTCTCAACAACGTGCATATGCACCACTTTTTCGTTAAAAAAAATCTCCTCAGAATATTAAAAGACCGCCAGCTCTGTGCTCTGTATTGAAACCCACAACAGTATTTAAAATATCAGTAAGCTTAATATACAGTATCTCACAAAAGAGAGTACACCCCTCACATTTCAGCTAATGTTTTTAGTATATCTTCTTAAGAAACAATACTATAGAAATGAAACTTGGATATATTTTAGAGTAGTCAATGTGGAGCTTGTATAGCAGTGTATATTTACTGTCATCCTAAAAATAACTCAGCATACAGCCACTATTGTCAAAACAGCTGGCAACAAAAGTAAGTACACCCTAAGTGATAACAGCACTATGTCATTTAACCATGCAAAGCCACATGTCCTATTCATCATGTTGTTTATCTGCTTGACAGGACCATACAAAGTTGTGTATCTTGTATTAGAGCAGTTAAAATGTGGTGCTTTGAGTACAATTCTACAATTCTCACCATGTGTCACTGACCACTTGATGACCTAGGCTATAAGAGGTTCAGTAACAACCTGAAACTGAGTTACATTACTGTAGCCAGGGTGATACAGAGGTTTTCCAAGATGGGTTTAATTTTGAATAGCCCTCGCAAGGGTTTATCAACGAAGTTGAGAGCTTGTTCTGTGCGTCAGGTGCAGAACCTGGCTTCAAAAAACAGATGCATGAGTGCTGCCAGCATTGCTATAGAGATTGCAAAAGTAGAAGGTTGTCAGTGCTTAGACCAAATGCTGCACACTGCAACATTTTGGTTTGCATTGGCGTCATCTGAGAAGGAAGCCTCTTCTGAAGCTGGTTTCCTGAAGACAACCTGTCCAAGAGCATGAATTACTGGAACCATGTCCTATGGTCTGATGAGACTAAGATAAACTTGTTTGGCTCAGATGGTGTCCAGCATGTGTGGTGATGCCTTGTGTCTCTCCTACAGACAAGCATGGTGGTGGTAGCATCACCGTCCAAGCTTGTTTTTTGGGCTGCATGAGTGCTGCTGGCACTGGGAAGCTGTGGTTTATTGAGGGAAACATGGATTCCATTATGTACTGTACATTTCTGAAGGAGAACATGATGCCTTCCCTTCAGAAACCAGGCCGAACAGCAGTTTTCCAACATCATAATGACCCCAAACACACCACCAAGATGACAACTGCTTGCTAAGGAAGGTGCAGGTGAAGGTGATCTGACCTGAACACTATTGAGCACCTATGGGGCATCCTCAAGTGGAAGATGGAGAAGCACCATGTGTCTAACATCCAGCAGCTCCATGATGTCATTATAGAGGATTTAAAGCAGCAACAACCTGTGCAGCTCTGGTGAATTCCATGCCCAGAATGATTACGGCAGTGTTAGATAACAATGGTGTGACAATAAATATTGACACTTTGGACACAGTTTTGACAAGTTCACTTAGGGTGTACTCACTTTTGTTGCCAGCTGTTTTGACAATAATGGCTGTATTTTGAGTTATTTTTAGGGGACAGTAAATATTCACTGCTATACAAGCTGCACATTGACTACTCTTAAATTTCAATTTATGAAAATGATATTTAAGTATTTTTTTTTTTTTCATTTTATTCCACTGTCATTTTTTAAATTTCTTTTTGATTTGTTTAAAGTGACTACCGACTGACTTTAAATACACCCCTAAATTTATGATCAGGAAATATTTAAGGCTGCCCTCAACTCAAGATTTTTCTGGTTGACTAATAGTTGTTCATTTTAAGCTATTATTATTTATTATTAAACCATATAAATCATAATAATGAGCTTTAATTGCCTACATAGCCTAATAAGCGCTCAAGCACATGCAAAAAAATCTTGCCACAGCACCGGCAGATATAATAACTATGAATGTGTCAGAGAAAAACAGCAAGGAGACTGCATTAACATTTTAATAAGTTATTGATAAAGTAGTGCTAGTGTTATTGTGATTGCACACACAAAGTCTTTACAGATTCAAAATATTTATTACTTTTTATCTATGACCAGAAATGACAGAGTATTTTAAGAGCAAGTGATCGCACCAGCACCTCCATCTGCCATGCTACTGTTCAGCATCAACACTCCACACAGATACTTAATATTGCACATTTTTCTAGGCTGACATTAGATTGAGGAGCTTTGTAAAGTTGCTACTACATACATGTTTCAGATGAAAAGCCATTTTTGAGATTGATGAATGATAGGTGAATGATGTACTATATTACTACATCACCACACAGACCAGTCGTTAACGATATGTCTGTCATGGACTGCGTGACTTCACCACTTCACACTTTTTTGTACTATAACATTTAGTTTTTATGTGCGTACCACTGTTCAGAACTGCGCTAGCTAACATGTGCTGATTAGCATCTTTGAGCTATGTTCAAAAGTCCAAAGTCCAAAATTGTCACGACCAAAACATTCGTTGGAGTTTCGGTAGTGATGTCATTGATTTTTTTGGGTGTTATTCCATAAATTTGTCACTACCGAAACATTTGGTGAAGTTTCGGTATTGACATCTTTGTTTTTTTTTGGGTGTTATCCCATAAAACTGTCACTACCATAACAGTCACAACCGAAACATGTCATCATTATTTCAGTAGTGACAAAAGGCAACACATTATCCTTTATTTGGGGGAAATAAACACATTTTTAGTATTTTAGTATGTGGGTTAAAATTCTGATGTGGTCACTTCCAAAGCATTTCTGTCATTAAACATAGGATGTTTTGTCATAAATAAAGTATACTGAATTATCATCTAAGATTTTCTGATAGTGTTTGGTTCAGTGTTCAGTGTCAGTCTAAAATCAGTATGATCAACTTTTTGCTTTTTACAAAGAAAAAACGTATTAAAATTACAACAAATCTCTTACATTACACTTGAAATATTGTTAAAAATGTAATTGTTATTGATTTACCTATGAAAACATTTTTAAAAAAAATTTATATTTACAAGGAAGATGTAAGCAAACTCTTAATACAGTAGGTCAATATACCCCTTCTATGAAATTATATATTACTGTATTTCGGTAGTGAGAAATTTGGGGAGAAGACAAATATTTTTGAAAATATGATATGAGAATTAACTGCACAGTTACTAGAAATGTGTACCTTGGATATTATACAATTTGCATAAATAGGAAATTTGTGGAAAAAAAATTTTTTTTTTTCCCCAAGACATTTCCAACTTTGACTTTGAACCAATTCTATAGAATGGCCCATATACAATATAAACAATGCAATGATTCAGAAAACTGTAATACAGGTTGTATTTCTCTGCAATACTGTAATGTTTGGTTTCTACCATACAATTTGATGTTTTGTGCCAGAAAATGATTCTAAGTAAATATATTTTCAATGACCTCACCTCAACGGTCCTCATTCGTACAGCACACAGTATCAGTGACAGAATATGATATAATATCCTCACAGTCGGCTAAACCAATCAATATAATCAATGTACAGAAAGCGATGTGTTTATACAGTCCACAAACATGCAGGCTACAAACAAACTGCGCTGCTCAACAGAACGCAGACCCGCTCTACAGATGCAGATGAATTATTTAGCATCTGTGGGGTCCGTTCGGCTTCATTAAACCGTCGGTTCTGCTACAGAACAGCATGTACGGCTAAATCACAACCCTGCAGTCTGATCATAAATATCACCTGTTTCCACGACAACAGATTTGTACGTGATTACAGCTCGACTGCAGTTATGTTATATTACATAAGTTCAGGTCATTTAGCATCAACACTCTGAACCTAATTAAATCACAACTGTCAATTAACAAGAGAAGATCATAATGAGCGTTTGCTTAGCAAAATCTCTACGGGTCAAGCTTTTAATAATCTATATTAATTGAGAGAATAAGATGACTGTAATATATATATATATATATATATATATATATATATATATATACAAAAAATGGCATACTACTGCCTTCTTAATACTTATAGCTGTTGACTTTACTAAAAAGGGGATAAAGGTCACTTGGCAAATTATTATCATAGATGCCGTTTTATTATTTTAGAGGAATGCAGCAAGATTTCAGTCTCCACTTTTAATCGCAGCTACTGTAAACACACACATGCTCTGCTTTACTGCACGTTTTCACGTTTAGCAGCATGCGTTACAAAATATGTAGAGGTGAGAGTGTATCAGGGTGTGTGTGTCAGTGATTCAGGCGATCTGATGCACTCTCAGCAGCTGATCTGAGCATGCCCAGAAACACACACACACACACACAGCTGAGATCTTCCCTGCTGCCTATTACCTGACACACACTCCCTAGAGACACAGACAGAGATACAGGGATATGAGGGGCTGCTGTGACCCATATTCACTTTACAAAGAAAGATCAGCTTTAAGCCACAGAAGACAAGACTGCGAGGATAGATAGATAGATAGAT
This sequence comes from Cirrhinus mrigala, assembly GCA_036247105.1. Lineage (NCBI taxonomy): Eukaryota > Metazoa > Chordata > Actinopteri > Cypriniformes > Cyprinidae > Cirrhinus > Cirrhinus mrigala. The sequence goes on from CM070028.1 coordinate 30,706,498, forward strand.
AGAGAGGCAGACAGACAGACAGACAGACAGACAGACAGATAGATAGATAGATAGATAGAGATGTGACAGTAAGTACTTTGTAATGTTCTGGATTATTGAACCAGTGAGTAAATCTCAAATCTCTGTTGTCTGTCTGCCAGACGACACACAATAGCTAAATGAGTTAATATATAAGTTAATATAGATTGTTATATATAATTAATACCTTAATTATAATGTCTACAATTTAAGATGACTTGGAGGATCATTTGTTCCCAATGTATAATTTAATAAACTCACATTTACCCCAAAATAAACATTTAATTGTGTGATAATTTGAGTTTTTCCTATGTATAATGTTGTGGAAGTGATGTTTCTTACATGCAATACTGTGAAAATCAGTTTTTCTTATGTGTAAGGTTGTGAATATTAGTATTTCATACGTGTAATGGCGTGGAAGTTATTGTATTGTAAGTGCAATTTTGTAGAAAGTAATATTTCCGAACTGCAATGTGTGGAAATTAGCTTTTCTTTTCCAGAATCTCTTACAAGTAACATTGCGGAAATGAACATTTCTTGTGCAAGTAATGCTGCGGAAATGATTATATTTTACGTGTAATTTTGTAGAAAATAGTATTAGGTTTGACTGTGTGGAAATACATTTCCCTTATGTGTAATGCTGTGGAAATGACTTTCTTATGTGAAATGTTGTGGAAATTAGCTTTTCTTTTCCAGAAATTCATACTGGTAACGGTTTACGTGCATTGATTATATCTTACATATAGTTTTGTAGAAAACCGTATTAAGTGTAATCATGTAGAAATAAGTTTTCCTTATGTGTAATGCTGTGGAAATGACTTTCTGTTGTGTAATTTGCAGAAATTAGCTTTTCTTTTCCAGAAACTTACAAGTACTTACAAGTACAGTTGTGGAAATGAACATTTCTTACGTGTAATGCTGTGGAAATGACTTTCTTAGGTGTAATGTGATGGAAATTAGTTGTTTTCCAGAATCTTTGTGAAAATTAATATTTCTTGTGCGTGCATTGCTGTGGAAATGTGATTTTTTGTAAAATGGCTTTAATGGTTAGTATTTCTGTGGAAACTAATATTTCTGAAACGTAACGTTGTGGAAATGGACATTTCTTGCTGTGGAAATGAGCGTTTACGTTGTGGAAAATATTTTATCTCTTTATTTTGTGTAAAACGGCTTTTCTTGTTTGTATTTTTGTGGAAATGTACATTTCTCAAAGGCTGCGTGCATTGCTGTGAATAATTACATTTCTAACGTAACGTTGTGGAAACTGACATGTTCTTACAAAGCATATAATACTGTAGAAATTAATGATTTTTTAATATAATGCAGTGAAAATGTGAGCGTTTCTTACGTGTAATGCTGTGGAAATGTGAGCGCGTCCACTGCGGTCCACGATCCGCTGAAAATCACCATCATCATCAGCAGACACGCGTGAGCCCATCTCGCCATTTTCCATGAAAACACTCCAATCCACAGCACAGATCCTCACTGTTATCCAGGAGAGCAGAATATCCAGATATAACGCGGTTGTAATCGCTCTTTTTTTGTCTGAAAAGTAAAAATGTAGTGAAATAAAGAGATGTCGGTGGGCGAAAGATGCTGCGCGTGATGATGCTGTCGTGCACGCGCGCCCGCGACACCCCACAGATCTGCGCGCGACCCCATTCATTTCCCAAACACACTGAAACACAAACCTTGCAAAAAGACATACACTTAATATTCATTAATTCATACAAACACTGTAACACGTTACATCAAAAAATACATTCACATTTAAGAAATAAAAACGCTATATATGAGGGTCAAATTACTCAAAATTAAATAATTAAATAAATGCTGAAATATATAAATAAATCGTTAAATGCATAATTTAATTATTGAAAAAACATATATTTATTTATTTAAATTAAAATTAAATATTTAATATTAAATATTTATTTTATTTAATTAAATATAATTAAATAAACATTTAAATAAATAATTTTTTAAAAAAATTATACATTTATTTATGCTTTCAATAATTAAATGATGCATTTAACGATTTGTTTATATATTTCAACATTATTAATTATTTAATTTTGAGTAATTTGGCCCTCCACAGCCAAACCTCACGTTTTAACATAAAATGAATGGAAAAGTGTAGTGCAAAACGTTAAAAAGTTTAAGTGGTTGTAACTAATTTATATGCATAAAATTCAGTGTAATAATAATAATTTATTCATATTCATTACATAATTTGTACACTAGTTGAGGAAAGTATCATTAGTGGTGATGATCAGTGAATATGGTGGAGCACAGAGAGGAATAATGGATCACAGCAGGAAAAGGAATCACACACAGAACTGTAAAATACTAGTTCTGCTGAAGATTGTGACACTAGTGAGATGCTGAAATTGTTGTTTGTACTTCCCATAATGTGATGTTGTGTTGACCTCTAGTGGTGAGTTTGAGAAACACATGTGAGCGTTTGAGTTTCAAGTCTACAACTTTAAGGAAAATCTTAGCATTTGCTGCTGAATCTCCAATTATACTGATAGCTGTTTTTTGAACTAATGAACTCTACAAACAAAATAAAATGATCAATATATATATATATATTTTTTTAATATTTACAATATGCAATCACATTATAATAAAATACAAGAGAAGATTAAAATCAATAATAAAAAAGCATTAGGCCTAGACAGACTATCTAAACTAGTGACTAAACACATAATATGCACATTTTAATTCTCTCAACTGGTAAAGATTAATGTGGGCTGCTGTGGGAGAACAGATTCATCCACAATTCTTATATCAGTCAAAGCTTTGTCTTATGTACAGAGAAATGTTTCTTATGAGACATACACAAACATACAAACAAGATTTTAATAAATATTATCTGTATATAAAATGTTAGAGATGTAAAACATAGGTAAATGTAAAATAAAATTAAGGTATAAAGGAATTCAACATATGACTACTGATCTGTATATAATAATCTATTATAGCTCAGTTCATAGGATTGATTTGAATCTGTGTACAAGTAGCCCACAATAATTACATTTTCATATATATTTGGTATATTTAATACCATTTAAGTCATGATTAGCAATATTTTAATTGCTTCATTATGGATGAATATTAATACCATCATCCTTCATCATGATGAAGGCCTTATACTATTGACTTGTATCCCAACTGATCCACCTCTTCTCCCTCCTCTATTTCACCTGTAAAAAAATATGCAAAATACCATTCAGACACACCAAAATAAACATTCAACATTACTCATGTGTACATGTATGTTTCTATTAATGCTGCATTTTTTAATTTGAAGGTCTAACCCTCTTCCATCTGTATGCATTAGTAATCTTTTTAAATAGTAATATATAACAGCTAGCATAATAATTTTAGATTTGTTAAAGCAGTGCTATTTGAAGCTGTAGTAGCTGTAAGTTTGGCACTGTTTGTATTTATTACTTGCCATTTAGCAACATCTCACCAAAGTTACCACCACACATATTGATTTATTACAGTATTAAAAGTGAGAACCTTCTGAGGATTCCTCATCTGATGATTCTTGTTCTGTTAATTCCACAAGTTCCTGAGCTTTTGACCATGTAAACCATCCACTAACGAGGTTTACACCAGCACTCAGGAGCAAATGTTCTTTCTCCAGGCTGCAAGGAGGAACCAGAGGAGAACAACAATGTTGAGTGGAACACAATGAAAATTAGTTACTATATTTTAATTACTTTGAATACAAAATAGACTGAAACAAACATTACATTTCTGTAATCAGATTAGTTACTTATTTTAAATTATTTGGCATACACATTCAAAAACTATTTGTTTTAAATATAATACATTTAAAACAATTTACATGATGTTTGTCTGTTTGTGTTTGCGTGACTGTGACAAATGAATGTTTACTCACCTCAGTTTACAGTTTGAGTCTCGTAGCACGTCACTGAGCTGGTTCTTGGAGTATCCAATGTTATTTTTACTCAGATCAAGCTCTTTTAAAAACTGCAATGCTTCTGTTTCTGCCAGAGACTGAGCCAAACAAGCAACATCTGTAATGCCACAGTCATTTAGACTAGAAAGAGAAAGACAAAAGACAGAGGAAGAAAAATTATTTTTACTTTCACCCTCAGATGGCATGTTACATTTGCTTTTTCTCTGCAAAGTTTTGGAGGCAAAAACACAGTCATCTCAATGGGAATGCATTTGATGGGATTTTTGCCTACATGAATTTTGCATTAAAATCAAATTTGACAGGAAAATTCACAGCTTTGACCAAATAAAGTGGCTTGATTTGGCAGTGATCACATTGTGGGTGGAACCTTATCAAAGCTACACAATTAGAACGAAAAATCAGAATGAACAAGGAAGTCACTTCACAACAGAATTATTCAAGATTATAAAGTGCTGCAGAATGAAGAGCTGTTAGAAAAATGTTTCACACACAAGCTTCACATCTGGTCTTGTTGCCTGTTGAATTTTGCTATTAAAAGGTGAATGTAATCACACCTTAATGCACGTTAAGATAAAAAAAAAAATAACCAGTCAGAAGCATTTCTCCCCAGCCAATTTATGAAAAGACCTAAATATTTTAAATGTATAATTCTATGCCGTACATTGCCAAAAATTTTTAAATATCAATGGGTCCATGGGGCAGTATAAAGATTACAAAATTATACATAATAAAGAAAAATAAAGGCACATGTATGGTAATGTTCCTCACCTCAGTCTCTTCAGTTTAGAGTGTGAATCCTTCAGTATATCACACAAGAACTCCAATCCTTTGTTTTCTATTTTATTCCCACTGAGGTTCAGCTCTCTCAGGTGTGATGGGTTTGATTTCAGAGCTGAAGTCAGGATGATACACTGTTTCTCTGTAATACTGCATTTACACAGACTGAAGACAGAAAGAGAAAAGAAAATTAATTATATCCATGTTAAGTTCATACGCAAGTTAAATTCACCATGACTTATATGCTATACACAAGCAAAAACATGAGACATTATTTATAGAATCCATAGGAGGATACTAGTTATAATCCAGAGCATCTTTAGTTGGACAAAAAAGTTTGTGAATTATAAATGTAGATTAAGATACAGGATCAACAAGAACTGATTGAAAAATTGAAATGAACTATTTTTATATTCTTAATATGAGAAAATCAAGAAAATGTAGAATTTCAATGTAAGTACATCATAATAATGATTTATCATTGAGCTGTTGGATTTTGCACAAAATATCAGTTTCACACCATTTGTCTTTGCGTGATTGCTTCACGTCCAAAAACAAAGAGAAGCTATTAGACTGCAGGTACAATGTGCTTGTAGCCATAACTAATGAACAACTTTAAAACAATGGATTGGTCAAAAAAGGTAACCATCTGAACCACCTGAGAAATCACCTTGTGTTGACACAAAGAAATCTTGTTTAGAGAGGAGTTTAAAAGCAAAAGGGAAAGGGACAGGGCCTGTAGCAACTCATATCATCATTAGACTGGCTTTTTGGAGATAGCAATAACTTTTACATTGTCATTTAGTTTAGTTTTGACATCATTAGTGACATTTAACTGCTTACTTCAACAACTCAAACCATCATCATAATCTTCACTGAAGAACTGAGCTAAAGCCCAACTTACATAATCATCAAAAATGCTCTCTGTAACTTGCAGTTTTACAAATATTTTCGGTGCAGAATTTTTTTTGGGCACAAAAAAAACACTACTAACTTCATAAGCTAACATCCAGAATCATAGACATACAAATGCATTTCATGACCCATTTAGGATTTAGTGAAAATACCATTAGAGTCATAGGTACCGTGTATCTCTGTCAGAATAATCTATTGTCATTCATGTTATGCAAGTTTTTGTCTGTTCTCACTTGTCACATTTAGCAGTCCATTACCTCATAATACTTTTTTAAATCTATTTCCAGATAGGAAAATGTCAGTGCTATGAATGATGAACATTTTGTCTAAAACTAAATAGTAAACTTAAATCACACTGTAACTGCTGTACAGTATAATGTTACTTACTGTAGTTTTTCCAGCTTGCATTGTGAACTGCTCAGTAGAAGGCCAAGTTTTTCAACTCCAGAGTCTCCCAGATTATTTCCACTCAGGTCCAGTTCTCTCAGGTGTGATGGGTTTGATTTCAGAGCTGAAGTCAGTGCAGAACAACCTTCATCTGTTATTTCACAGTATCTTAACCTATATTTGGAGAAATTAGACAAATAAACTCTTCATTCTGTTTCATTCAGATGTCAGTTTTTTTTTGCTGTAGGTTAATGTAACTCACCTCAATCTCTTCAGTTTACAGTGGGAATCCTTCAGTAAATCATTAAAATGCCTCAGTCTTATGTAAGTTATTCGATTTCCACTGAGGTCCAGTTCTCTCAGGTGTGATGGGTTTGATTTCAGTGCTGAGGTCACAGCAGAACAACTGTCACCTGTCATTTCACAGCCTCTTAACCTATATTGGGAGAAAAAAAGAAAGCAAACTGAAGATTTTTTTATTATTATTATTCTGTAAATTCACATAAACAAACAAAACACATTCATTTCACCAGATTTATTTTTTTTTTTTTTACAAATACTCTGAAAAAAATAAGTAAGATTTGCTTCATTTTTATTTTGCAAGCTTTTGTGCACATAAATTTTAAGTCAAATTTAAATATTGAATTAAGTAAAATCTACTTAACTAAGTTAAGTAAAAATTTGCAAAGGAAATTTAACGTGGCCAGTTAAAGTTTGACAAATAATTACTACTTCATTATTTTAAGTTAAATATGCCAATACTCAAGTACATTTCACGGTTTATAATATTTACTCAAACAATGTAGCACTGGAAAAAAAAGCATGCTAATAAAGCATGTGATTCACTTACAAACATGTGAGTAAGTAAGCAAGTAGACAGCTTGTTCCCTATCTGTCGTACACTCCGAGTTGTGTCGAGTAGTGTACGACACTAGGGGTCGCTCTTGAGAGCCCAAACACCTCTGACAGTTTTGAGAAAGGCCAATGAAAATTGGGTGTGCAGATTTGCATAGCTGGCCACGCCCCGGCGGCCGGGTATAAAAGGGCAGCGTGTGCATCTGCTCACTCGTTCTGTTCTTCGGAGCCGAATGCAGCGTCTCTGTGTGAGAAGCGGCAACATTCACCTCTCTCGTCGTTGGATCTACGGCACAGACAGCGGTCTCTCCCTCTCTGACACGGCTCGTGTTGTGAGAGTTCCCCTGGGTGCGTCGACGGCGATCTTCGGGAGAAGATTTTCCTCTAATCGAGCAAATTTTCTCTAAAAGAGCTCCACGGGCGGATTGTGTGTTTCACTATGCCTTTCCGTCCGTGTCCAACTGGTTGCGGTTTCTACCTTTCCCCTAACGATCGGCACGATCGCTGTGTTCAGTGCTTGGGGCGTGAGCATGCTGAAGCAGCGTTCGTTAATGGGGACTGTCAGTACTGCGAGGACATGCCCTTGGGCACGCTCCGCTCTCGGGCCGCGTTCTTTTCGAAGAAGCCGCGGCGCCATTCAACTGCTTCCCGCTCCGGTCCTTCTACTTCCGGGTACGAGGCCGCAGCGATGTGCGTTGAACAAGAGCGGCAGGGGGACGATGTTTTGCCGGGTACGTCCTCGCAAACCGTTCACCCTGTGTGCCCGCCGATCGAGTCTCAGGACGATTTTGAAAGCTCGTCTCAGTATGGGCTGGATCTTTTGTTCGGGGCTCCTGCTGAGGGAAAGGTGGAGTCTGTAGCATCGGAGGGAGAGCCGTCAGAGGCTGACGTCACGGCTGAACTTGCCGCTTCGGCGGGAGAGTCCCAGTCTGTGGCGGACGCCGAAATGGCCGCCGCACTAAAACGGGCAGCCAAGGAGATTGGGGTTGTGTGGGTTCCCCCGCCCAGCCCTGAGCCTTCAAGGCTGGATGACTGGTTCCTGGGTGGGCGTGACTCAAGGCCACGTTCCTCCCCGGTCCCGTTTTTCCCGGAAGTGCATGAGGAGTTGACGAAGTCGTGGAAAGCCCCTCTGTCGGCTCGTTCACGGCACGCTAACTTCCCGTCCCTCACCACCCTCGATGGCGGTCCAGCGAGGTGGTATACGGAGGTCCCCCAGGTGGAGAGAGCGATTGCGATGCACTTGTGCCCGCAAAACGCCGCCTCCTGGAGGGGACCCCCGAGACTCCCGTCCAGGGCTTGTAAGTTTTCGTCTACGCTTGTAGCGAAGGCTTATGCGGCCTCTGGGCAAGCTGCCTCCGCCTTACACGCTATGGCGATATTGCAGGTCTATCAGGCTAAGGTTCTCAAAGACCTGCACGAGGGTGTTCCTGACCCAGAGCTGTTACACGAGCTGCGCTCTGCGACCGACTACGCTCTACGAGCCACGAAGGTTACAGCGCAGGCTCTGGGGAGGGCGATGTCCACCATGGTGGTCCAGGAGCGCCACCTATGGCTAAACCTGGCCGAGATGCGAGATGCCGAGAAAGCACGCTTTCTTGACGCTCCCATTTCCCAGGCTGGTCTCTTCGGCGAGGCCGTGGAAGAATTTGCCCAGCAGTTCTCCACGGCGAAACAGCAGACGGAGGCCATCAAACACATCCTGCCTCGGCGTGCAGCGAGCGCGGGCTCAGCTCAGCCGACGCAGCAACCTCCGTCTGCTCCCCGCCGGGGAAGGCCTCCTACGAGGATGACTCAGGCCCCGCAACCTGCCGGTCCTGCAGCCAGACCCTCCCTTCGGTCCAGTTCTCGTAGGAAGGTGGCACCGCCAGCCCGTCCTCAGGTCACTAAGAACCCACGTCAGGCTTCAAAGCGTTCCTGAGACGGGCAGCCCAGGGAAGGAGGATCATCTGACCTGTCCGGATCCGCACTCGACGAGGGGACGAGCGCTGGATTCGGCTTCTATCCGGCTGTCTGCCGCACGGCAGACGGCTACCACATGGTCAATAAAAGAGCAATTTCCTTCTTCTCTGGGCGCAACTTACAGCACCTCCGACCCTCTACTCGACGGTCGGATGCTGTTTCCATTATCAGAAGCATACGGCCGCACGACACCTGTACCCCCGTATGCTCTGAAACAACGAGCTCGTTCAGACGATCTCCCCTCTCGGGCGGATCATCTGCACAGCTCTCACGAGTTGGTCTCCCTGGGCAAAACAGCCAGTGTGGTTCGGGGCTTCTCACCCCCGGCCACGCGCTGTTTTCTCAGCGAAGGTATTCCCACCCATGGTACACCGAATCTAGTTCCTCTGAGACCCCTAGCGGAGAATTTTTCGGATTGGCTAAATCTCCCCAATCCTTCCCGCTGGCTCCTCAGGACAATTCGGCTCGGCTACGCCATCCAGTTTGCGCGGCGTCCACCCAAGTTCCGTGGTGTTCTCACTACGTCGGTTCAGGGCCCCAACACCACGGTTCTTCGAGCAGAAATCGTAGTCCTTCTGGCGAAGGGTGCGATAGAAGCTGTCCCCTCAGCCGAGATGAAGAAAGGGTTCTACAGCCCCTACTTCATTGTACCCAAGAAAGGTGGCGGTCTCAGACCAATCTTGGATCTGAGGGTCTTGAATCGGGCCCTGCTCAAGCTCCCGTTCAAGATGTTAACCCTCAAGCACATCCTCACGTGTGTCAGACTTCAAGATTGGTTTGTGGCCATAGACCTGAAGGACGCGTACTTTCATGTCTCAATCCTCCCAAGACACAGACCGTTTCTGCGGTTTGCCTTCGAAGGTCGGGCATATCAGTACAAGGTTCTCCCCTTCGGCCTCTCCCTGTCGCCCCGGGTCTTTACGAAGGTAGCGGAGGCCGCCCTTGCCCCCCTCAGGGTAATGGGCATACGCATTCTCAATTATCTCGACGACTGGCTAATTCTAGCTCACTCGTGGGATTTGGTTTGCGCACACAGGGACATGGTTCTCAACCATCTGGCTCGGTTGGGGCTTCAGGTCAACTGGGAAAAGAGCAAACTCTCCCCGGCACAGAGGATCTCTTTTCTCGGTGTAGAGCTGGACTCGGTCAGTATGTCTGCACGTCTCTCCCCGGAGCGTGCACAGTCAGTTCTGAGGTGTGCGGCAACACTCAGATACAGGTCAGCGGTCCCCCTAAAACAGGTTCAGAGTAACAGACATCTGTAGAGCTGCAGGTTGGGCTACACCTAACACTTTTGCCAGATTTTATAATTTGCGCACAGAACCAGTGTCAGCTAGAGTCTTGGTTGCTAGCTCTTGACTCAGCACACTGGTTGGTGTAGAGCTTGCACAAAGCGCTTCCCCTAATGGTGATTACGCTTCTGAGTTTCAGTAGGTTTCCTGATGCGAACCCTGGACGCCTTCTCCATCTTGGCACTTCTGCGCATGACGGAGTTCTGGTGGAGGAACTCGCTATGGAATCCCTTCACAAGGTATGAATACCCTTTTTGATTGGATTATGTCCCATATGTAGTGGCCCCTTATGCGGCCCCATGTGTGTATTTCCACCTATTACTCTTATGATGCGGTGTTTCCCCTGAGAACAGGTTCTCGGGGATCTGAGTTGGCTGTCTTCCCGGGTGTGAGACCCACCTCAGGTCCCATGTCTAACGATGTTACTCTGAACCCCCCCTGTTGGGCAGGTCGTGAACTTCATAATGTCTTTTCTTCGGGAGTAGGCATTTTCCCAACGTTCTCAAGGCACTCAGCCGCCCTTGAGGAAGGCCCGGCTGCAGGACTCTGCTGTAACAGGTCAGTCCTTGGACGTTGGATGGTCACAGAGGAGGTGAGCTGCACTTACGTTACACGTTGCCTTGTTACTTCTGCTCTTGTCCCTCGTGACGCGGTCAGACATGTGGCGTGTTTTTACGGGGACCCCTAGTGTCGTACACTACTCGACACAACTCGGAGTGTACGACAGATAGGGAACGTCTCGGTTACGTATGGTAACCCTCGTTCCCTGATGGAGGGAACGGAGACGTTGTGTCTCCCATGCCACATCTCTGGTCCGCCTCTGAGGGAGCTGAGACGCTCGGCTCCTCAGAATCAGAACGAGTGAGCAGGCTTATGCGGCCTCTGGGCAAGCTGCCTCCGCCTTACACGCTATGGCGATATTGCAGGTCTATCAGGCTAAGGTTCTCAAAGACCTGCACGAGGGTGTTCCTGACCCAGAGCTGTTACACGAGCTGCGCTCTGCGACCGACTACGCTCTACGAGCCACGAAGGTTACAGCGCAGGCTCTGGGGAGGGCGATGTCCACCATGGTGGTCCAGGAGCGCCACCTATGGCTAAACCTGGCCGAGATGCGAGATGCCGAGAAAGCACGCTTTCTTGACGCTCCCATTTCCCAGGCTGGTCTCTTCGGCGAGGCCGTGGAAGAATTTGCCCAGCAGTTCTCCACGGCGAAACAGCAGACGGAGGCCATCAAACACATCCTGCCTCGGCGTGCAGCGAGCGCGGGCTCAGCTCAGCCGACGCAGCAACCTCCGTCTGCTCCCCGCCGGGGAAGGCCTCCTACGAGGATGACTCAGGCCCCGCAACCTGCCGGTCCTGCAGCCAGACCCTCCCTTCGGTCCAGTTCTCGTAGGAAGGTGGCACCGCCAGCCCGTCCTCAGGTCACTAAGAACCCACGTCAGGCTTCAAAGCGTTCCTGAGACGGGCAGCCCAGGGAAGGAGGATCATCTGACCTGTCCGGATCCGCACTCGACGAGGGGACGAGCGCTGGATTCGGCTTCTATCCGGCTGTCTGCCGCACGGCAGACGGCTACCACATGGTCAATAAAAGAGCAATTTCCTTCTTCTCTGGGCGCAACTTACAGCACCTCCGACCCTCTACTCGACGGTCGGATGCTGTTTCCATTATCAGAAGCATACGGCCGCACGACACCTGTACCCCCGTATGCTCTGAAACAACGAGCTCGTTCAGACGATCTCCCCTCTCGGGCGGATCATCTGCACAGCTCTCACAAGTTGGTCTCCCTGGGCAAAACAGCCAGTGTGGTTCGGGGCTTCTCACCCCTGGCCACGCGCTGTTTTCTCAGCGAAGGTATTCCCACCCATGGTACACCGAATCTAGTTCCTCTGAGACCCCTAGCGGAGAATTTTTCGGATTGGCTAAATCTCCCCAATCCTTCCCGCTGGCTCCTCAGGACAATTCGGCTCGGCTACGCCATCCAGTTTGCGCGGCGTCCACCCAAGTTCCGTGGTGTTCTCACTACGTCGGTTCAGGGCCCCAACACCACGGTTCTTCGAGCAGAAATCGTAGTCCTTCTGGCGAAGGGTGCGATAGAAGCTGTCCCCTCAGCCGAGATGAAGAAAGGGTTCTACAGCCCCTACTTCATTGTACCCAAGAAAGGTGGCGGTCTCAGACCAATCTTGGATCTGAGGGTCTTGAATCGGGCCCTGCTCAAGCTCCCGTTCAAGATGTTAACCCTCAAGCACATCCTCACGTGTGTCAGACTTCAAGATTGGTTTGTGGCCATAGACCTGAAGGACGCGTACTTTCATGTCTCAATCCTCCCAAGACACAGACCGTTTCTGCGGTTTGCCTTCGAAGGTCGGGCATATCAGTACAAGGTTCTCCCCTTCGGCCTCTCCCTGTCGCCCCGGGTCTTTACGAAGGTAGCGGAGGCCGCCCTTGCCCCCCTCAGGGTAATGGGCATACGCATTCTCAATTATCTCGACGACTGGCTAATTCTAGCTCACTCGTGGGATTTGGTTTGCGCACACAGGGACATGGTTCTCAACCATCTGGCTCGGTTGGGGCTTCAGGTCAACTGGGAAAAGAGCAAACTCTCCCCGGCACAGAGGATCTCTTTTCTCGGTGTAGAGCTGGACTCGGTCAGTATGTCTGCACGTCTCTCCCCGGAGCGTGCACAGTCAGTTCTGAGGTGTGCGGCAACACTCAGATACAGGTCAGCGGTCCCCCTAAAACAGGTTCAGAGTAACAGACATCTGTAGAGCTGCAGGTTGGGCTACACCTAACACTTTTGCCAGATTTTATAATTTGCGCACAGAACCAGTGTCAGCTAGAGTCTTGGTTGCTAGCTCTTGACTCAGCACACTGGTTGGTGTAGAGCTTGCACAAAGCGCTTCCCCTAATGGTGATTACGCTTCTGAGTTTCAGTAGGTTTCCTGATGCGAACCCTGGACGCCTTCTCCATCTTGGCACTTCTGCGCATGACGGAGTTCTGGTGGAGGAACTCGCTATGGAATCCCTTCACAAGGTATGAATACCCTTTTTGATTGGATTATGTCCCATATGTAGTGGCCCCTTATGCGGCCCCATGTGTGTATTTCCACCTATTACTCTTATGATGCGGTGTTTCCCCTGAGAACAGGTTCTCTGGGATCTGAGTTGGCTGTCTTCCCGGGTGTGAGACCCACCTCAGGTCCCATGTCTAACGATGTTACTCTGAACCCCCCCTGTTGGGCAGGTCGTGAACTTCATAATGTCTTTTCTTCGGGAGTAGGCATTTTCCCAACGTTCTCAAGGCACTCAGCCGCCCTTGAGGAAGGCCCGGCTGCAGGACTCTGCTGTAACAGGTCAGTCCTTGGACGTTGGATGGTCACAGAGGAGGTGAGCTGCACTTACGTTACACGTTGCCTTGTTACTTCTGCTCTTGTCCCTCGTGACGCGGTCAGACATGTGGCGTGTTTTTACGGGGACCCCTAGTGTCGTACACTACTCGACACAACTCGGAGTGTACGACAGATAGGGAACGTCTCGGTTACGTATGGTAACCCTCGTTCCCTGATGGAGGGAACGGAGACGTTGTGTCTCCCATGCCACATCTCTGGTCCGCCTCTGAGGGAGCTGAGACGCTCGGCTCCTCAGAATCAGAACGAGTGAGCAGATGCACACGCTGCCCTTTTATACCCGGCCGCCCGGGGCGTGGCCAGCTATGCAAATCTGCACACCCAATTTTCATTGGCCTTTCTCAAAACTGTCAGAGGTGTTTGGGCTCTCAAGAGCGACCCCTAGTGTCGTACACTACTCGACACAACGTCTCCGTTCCCTCCATCAGGGAACGAGGGTTACCATACGTAACCGAGACGTTATCCTTTTAAGATAATATGTCCACTCAATATAATTATTACCAAAATGAACACAGAGAACTCAATACTTGGTACACCATACACAATGACGATAACAATCCATGGATAGTGCTTGAGTATGAATGGGTAATTCTAAGTAGAAAATTAACTCCAGATGTCTAAACTAAACTAAACCTAACAACAAAAGCAACCATACAACATTGTAAATACAACTTGAAAACGTTAAAGAAAAGTAATCTTTTTAGTTATTCATGCCCCAGTGCATGATGGAAAAAACGGGATCATAACTTTGAGATTTACTTAAAGAATCATTGCAAACAAAGAATTCCAAGTAAAATATACTTATAAGTTCAAACTTTAATTTCTACAAGCTTTAATTGAGTACTGATATAGAATTTACTTAAATTTTTAAATTCTTGCCTGAACTAAATTATTTAATGTAGAAATTACATTTGTTTTATGTTGTATTTACTTCACCACAAAATCAATTTACTCTGGCTCTTCATTAGAGTTTGAGAATAAACTGAAGTGATTTTAATCATTTTGCTTCTTGTATGTGAATGTTATTGACCTCAGTCTCTCCAGTTTACAGTGTACATCCATCAATAATTCAGATACGTGCTTCACTCCTGTGTTTTTTATTTTATTTCCACTGAGGTCCAGCTCTCTCAGGTGTGATGGGTTTGATTTCAGAGCTGAAGTCACAGCAGAACAACCTTCATCTGTCATATCACAGACTCTTAGCCTACATTGACAGAAAGAGAACAAAAAAATAAGACAAAAGAAAATAATTAACTTTTTATTCTTTAAGGTCACGATATTTTTTTTCATAAGCAAATAAAACAGAGTAAGACAGATCATCATGCTTGTTTCACCAGATCACAGAATACCTCGGTGGATAAACACAAACACACACACACGCACACACACGCACACACATATACATATAGTATTATTATAATGTGAACTCAGACTCATCATGAGATATTGAGTATATGCTTTGGTGATTGATTTTGATTCTTGTATGTGAATGTTACTGACCTCAATCTCTCCAGTTTACAGCGTACATCCATCAGTAATTCAGATATGTGCTTCACTCCTTTGTTTTTTATTTTATTGCCACTGAGGTTCAGCTTTCTCAGGTGTGGAAGGTTTGAACACAGAGCAAAAGTCAGGAATGCACACTGTTCTTCTGTAATATTGCATCCACAAAGACTGAAGACAGAAAGAGAAGGGAATATGATTAAACTGAAGTTTTAAAGAATTTTGGTAATTCGTCTGATAGTAATTTGTCATTTAGAAAGTCACATTCGTATCTCTTTAAAACAGCATTTCATCTCAGAAATGTCACTAAGATAGGAAATACTCGTTCAGGATGCAGAAAATGTAGTTACACATTCATTTCAGATTAACTTCAAGACTGGTCAGTGTGTCAATGAAGATATAATATACTGTGCACAATTTTAAAGGATATTGAACAACTTAGTGTAAACATGCTTTTCATTGTGGGGAATTACATCTGGTTTTACATTAGTGTCATGAGAACCTGGTCCATAGGCAAAAATATCAAAAATACACCATATGCATGAGCTGGCACAGACCACAAAACATATCCAACCCATTTGAATAAAAAAAGCTCTATTTTAAAGTGCCACAGAGGAGATCAAACATCACAAATGGTTAGACAGCCTTGGCATTACAAATAGCACTGACAAGAAGAAGAAACACCTGTTGTGTTCTCACACAAGTGTTGTTTGATAATGTATTGAGTTAGTGTTCAGTGATGCTTTGAGTTTGATTGTGCTCAAATTATTCTGTTATGCCTGACCAATGTATGTTTTTGGTGACTTGGGTCTGAGGACAGAGAGGGTAAGTAAAAAGATACGATAAGTTGATGCTTCTCCCTGTGTCTGTGTGATCCTTAACAAACCTAACAACACCACGGTGCACCAACAGAAATGATAAAAATCACTACAAACCAGCATGGCTGTTTTACTATAGTAACAATTTAATACCAAAACTAAAGGGTGAATCTAATATACTTAATATTGTATACAACTGTAGCTGAATTTAAGCAGGATTTGCCAATCACAGGATTAAGATGAATATTGATTGGTATTTTGGTACAGTCGATTGGTACATCACTGTTTGTTTTGTTCTGGAACAGGCACTAAATTGTGGTTCAGTTTTTTTTGTTTGTTTGTTGTTTTTTTTTCACCACCCCACACAATTAAAAACAATGCATTTTATGCACACATGAACATCCAACATGCAAGTAAAAACTATATATGATGAGATATAAAATGCAAGCTTTATTTATAAAAGCATGTATGTTCACTTAAATCACCAGTAGCCAGTGGAAGTCTTTTTTTTTTTTTTTTTTAACTCAGCCAGAAAAGACATCCATGTGTTTATAAGTGCGGCAGTTTTGGAAGAAACCCATTGTTCTCTCTCTATAGTCACTGAAATAATTACTGAGTCAGGATCAAACTGACTTATTTTAAAAAACATAATTTTTAGCTTTAAACCACTGACTGTTGTTGTTGTTGCTAAGAGAAAAACTGCTCTGAATCAAATGAGGAAACAGTATTATCAACTACTGTTCAACAATATCAACAACGATATTAACAGTAATATTTGAAACCATGAAAGTGACTCACGTCAGTGTGTTGAATTGACAGTGTTTATCCTGCAGTAGAGCAGCGATCTGATTCACTCGTGTGTCTCCTAGTTCATGTCCACTCAGATTCAGCTCTCTCAGGAGTAATGGGTTTTTACCCACAATTCCTGTCACATACTGACAGGCTTCATCTGCAGCAGGACTTCTCAAAAACCTGCAGAAGGGAAGCAGAATTTGCCTTACAAAACATGTTGATAAGACAAAATTCATTATTGTAACTAATGACAAGCTCTAGTTACATTTATCACTTTTACTTTGCACATTTAAATACACAAAAAGTAATTCTGAGCTTTAGACTTTAATGTATTTATTAAAAAGAAACAGTGTGACAGTGCAAATGTCATGAAGAGCAGAAGGGCAAAAGCTCACTAGGTCTTGATTTTCAGTACAAATGTGGACAGTGAAGTTAGCATTTTGATTGGTCTCAAGATATGTCTAGACACTGCACAGTTGAGAAAACCTGGATACTTATACTGCTGAGAGCAATTATAGATATTTCTCTATATGCTGTAGAGCAATATAGTGTTGGGAATCTGGGCTTGATTAAACTACAATAGGACTTTTCACACTTGAAATAGTTAACCCTGGGCCATCTAAACCCCGGGGTAAATGGAATCCCGGCTTATCTTGCTTCACTTTTCACACTGCTTTTACCCAGGGTTAAAAGTTAATCCTTGGTATTCATAAACTGTTGTTTCAGTGTACATTTAACCCCAGGTTAATGTTCTTATATGCGGTGTCAGTGTCACAGTTTGGACAAATGCAGCATACAACATGTTGTCATAATAGCTCTAACATTGCACATCCATATATTAGGCATCCACATATTATTGCTGACTGTCTAATCAAGTTCTCCACAATGGATGTTTCGGACTATAAAGGTAAGAATTAAATGCTCTTAGCTTGTGTCTATATTACATGTGTGAAACATTCCTTTTTCTTTGGTTGAAAGTGGTGTTTAGAAAGATGATAACAGATGGTTAAGCTTAGTGTAAAAAGCCCCACTGTGTTTAGAAAAAAATAATGCCACACTATTAAATACTGGTACTAGTGGCCTATAATGTCTATTTGACCTGTAGCTTTTACCACAACTAAACAGTTCTGACATTTGTCATCAATCCATCTGTACTCCCAAGCTGCAACAAATTTAGCAGCTTGTTGTATTGCTAATAAAATATTTTGTGTGGATATTTAGCCAGGATGTCATTTATTCTGTATTTCATCACATCTCACCTCAGTGTCTCCAGTTTACAGTTCTGAATCTGTTGGACATCAGTGAGTTCCTTCACTCCTGATTGTCCAGGATCATTTCCTGTGAGATCCAGCTCTATCAGGTGTGAAGGGTTTGATCTCAGAGCTGAAGCCAGAGCTTTATAACCTTCTTCAGTGATACTGCAGTCTGAAAGTCTATCGAAAAAAAAAAAAGAAAGAAAGAAAAAAAAGGTAATCTGACAGAAACTGTTAACTGCAGTAAATTAACATTGAACAAAGGGCATATCATTAAAATCAAAGAATTGTTCACTGAACTCACCTGAGTTTCTCCAGTTTGCAGTTTGTATTTTCTAATCCGTTCTGGAGCTTCTTCATTCCTGAATCATGCAGATTATTGTTGCTCATGTCAAGCTCTTTCAGACTGGGGTTTGATCTCAGGACTGTAGCGAGAGCTGAACAGCTTTCCTCTGTTAGACCACACTTACGCAGGCTAAAATGTTGAACAGGAGAATTTACAAAGTACTTCATTATTGTCTTTTGGTCACTGTGCAGTTTATCTCATCTCTTCAAGATACTTTAAATGTAAAAAAAAAAATAATAATAAAATAATACTCACATCAGTGTGTTGAGTGTACAGTGTTTATCCTGCAGTAGAGCAGTGATCTGATTCACTCGAGTGTCTCCTAGTTCACGTTCACTTAGATTCAGATCTCTCTGGAGTAACGGGTTTTTGCCAAAATGTTTAATTACATACTGACAGGCTTTATCTGCATCAGGATTTTGTAACAACCTGAAGAGAGGAGAAGTACACAGACATTTCACAACTGTACACTGCAGTGCTTCCTTCTACATTGATGAACATCATCTTGATCCATTTAGTAGGCTCTTTCACACCACAGATGCAACATAAAGGGCTATTCATTTAAAAATCTGTTTATTTATATACTTAAATACTTTGAATTAAAATTAAGTATAATCCAAATTAATTGTTAAAATCAAATCATGTTAAACAGAAACCATGAATTTAATAAATTATTCCAACCTTTTCATAAATCATAGTTCATATTCAATAAAAAAAAAAAAATGTGGTAAAAGATTGTTGATGTACATACATGTAAATGGTGCAGAGAGAGACAGAAGATTGTATGACCATTTAATTGTCTTTCAGCTAAAATCTTAAAACTACTGCACTTAAGGACACTCACCTCAGTGTTTTCAGTGAATAAGTCTGATTCTGTAGTAAATCATTGAGCTCCTTCACTCCTGATTGTCCAGGATCATTTCCTGTGAGATCCAGCTCTATCAGGTGTGAAGGGTTTGATCTCAGAGCTGAAGCCAGAGCTTTATAACCTTCTTCAGTGATACTGCAGTTTGAAAGTCTAGAGAAAATAAAAACATGAATTAAAATGAACATTGTGGTTAAAATTCATCCATCCACTGCACAATTACAATTAATGTAAGAGTACAAAATGAATGCTTTATTCTGATTTACTTAAATGTGTTGATTATTTTCAATAACTGTACAGCTAAAGTAGCTCCAGGCAGATCTTGACTGCATTACAGTTCCACATCACTTCATCAGATTACTTTCTTACAGCCAACAACAGCAAAAGAACCAAACCCTATGAAGTCAAAGACCAAGTAAACAATAAGATAATATAATAAAACCCAAATTATTCCCTTTTTTGGGGAAATGGCATGATGTATTCGGGCTAACTGGGAATACATTTTATCAAGAAAGTGAGCCAAGAACAACCCAATCACTGAAGTCATCAGTGACCAGCATGATTATGTCCTCCTGCGAAAACTCCCATTAAAATCAATGAAGCTGTCTAGACTGCAAAATGAATCTCGTTTACACCATATCTGCATTATGGGCCAGTGAGTGCGTGCCATGCACTGAACAAAACTCAGTAATCTAAACACCTCTGGACACTACATTTATACACTCAACAGAAATGTGTGTGATTGGTTAAAATGGTACACGCCTTTTAGGGAACATGCCTATAAAGAAAATCTGATGTAACCTTAGCAGATATAAATTAGATTTTTTTGCTTCATCATTGTGAATTTGGGGTGAATTTTTTGCCCACTACTTGGGCTGTGTATAAGAAAGATGCTTAAGAAAGGAGGAGACAAATATGTCCATATATTTGGTTTGTTTCTAAATGTCACCCTTAACCTAGGGGAAAATATAATTGTGAACAAATATTATAGCTATTCTATTTATTTATTTAGTTTTTATTTAGTTTTGGTACAGAGTAGTTGATGATGAAATGTACTCACTTGAGTATCTTCAGTTCACACACAGGATTCTTCAGTCCCTTACAAATCTCTTTGACTCCTGAGTCCTGCAAATGGCTGTTGTTCAGGTCCATCTCTTTCAGGATGGTTTTGGAGGAGAGAACAGTAGCTAGAACTGAACAGCTTTTCTCTGACAGCTTACAATTATTCAGCCTGAACAGAAAAACAGCATTATTTATTACTCAACACATATTCACCAAGCATCAGATAAACAGATCTTTATATCTGCTCACACATGTGACCAACAGTCTTTTTTAATGACTAAACAGAAGTTATAATGTATGAAAAAGGTTTACTCACTTTATTTTTTCCACTTTGCTATGAGAGTCCATCAAAAGAGCAGAGAGCTTCTCTCCATCCAGGACTTCTAATTTATCTTCACTCAGATCCAGTTCCTTCAGTAATAATGGACTTTTACCCAGAACTTTAGTGAGATACTCGCACGCTTCCTCTGCATCAGGAATTTTCAAAAACCTACAGGAAGCAGAATTACAGATTAGTTAATATTCCAATTTTACGCCTTTAGAAGCTCTCATTCTGAATGAATCCCTAAACAGAGTACAACAATTAACTACAAACATTTGTATCAACGAATAATACATTTACAGCATGTAATAAACATAAAAGAACATACATAATAACAAAAAAATAACAAAAATTTTCATGCATAAGTGAACCACATCAACAAAAAATACAGTAATGTGTTTTCAGTAATTTTGTTTTCTTATGCATAAACAGAACATATAAAACAGCATATCTTTAATTACATCAGATGATCAAAATAATACTAACAGAAAACGATAATATGATGTGATATGATAATTTGTCTAAACACACGTGACACCACCTGACAAATACAACAAATCATTATTAGATATTCTGTAACAAATATTTAAAAAAAAAAAAAAACATCAGTGTTTATTTTTAAATACATGAAAGCTTTTATTACCTGATGGTCTTTAATGAACACTGCCCATCCTGTAGTAAATCATTGAGCTCCTTCACTCCTGATTGTCCAGGATCATTTCCTGTGAGATCCAGCTCTATCAGGTGTGAAGAGTTTGATCTCAGAGCTGAAGCCAGAGCTTTATAACCTTCTTCAGTGATACTGCAGTCTGAAAGTCTGTATATGAAAGAAGCTGTTAGTACTGCCTGATCTACACTAAACAAGCAAAATACACACATATAAAGTAGCATGTCATTATTTAAATAATTAAAAAATGATAAAAAATTAAGAATATTTATCATTTTAACAGAAATTAGATCACATAGAAATAGAACACATGTAAAAATGTGTTAATAATTGCATTTTAATACAAAAAAAAAAAAAAATCTCACCCCACAGATAAGCAACAACTGCCTTAATGATAACAATGCACTTCTTGTGCTCATGGTAAATATAAATTACATACGTTCATCACATACAGCAAACAACTATTTTCATAACATTTGAACTAAACTGCTTAAATTATATGGATTATTTTTATGATCTGTTCATGAACATTTTGAAGCATCAAAATGGTAGATGTGTAGACTGTCAATGGAGTGACAGAAATTGCTCAGATGTCATTACAAATATCTTAATTTGTATTCTAAAGACGAATGAAAGTCTTACGGGTTTGGAATGACATGAGGGTGATGACAGAATTTTGATTTTTGTTTTAATGCTGCCTTAATTTTCTCCATGTTTAATCATGCTGTATTATCTGCTCCACAATCTCACATATCTGCTGTTCTTTTACTGAAGCTCCCTCTGCACCTGTACCTTTTTAGCAGTTATTTGACTTGTGCGCTGAAGAAAAGTTGAAGTCCATGCCTAAAACATTTCTTTTGTGATGTGGTTGTAAAGAGACTGTTCTATGTCTAAATATACTAAATTTGGTCCCACTTTATATTAAGTGGCCTTAACTACTATGTACTTGCATTGAAATTAATAATTTAATACAATGTACTTATTGTGTACATACATGTATTTACATTGTACTTAGATTTTAAAAGTACCTGCATGTAATTACATCTGTAATTCATTTCTGTAAATACATCTATAATTACATTGTTGACCCATCCCTTACACCTTAACCCACCCTTAAACCTACCCATACCACCAAACCTGTCCCTAACCTTATCCATATCCCACCTCAGCAGCAAAAGTGTTTTGCAATACAATATGAACACAATAAGTACACTGTACTTATATTTTCATGCAAGTACACAGTAGTTAAGGCCACCTAATATAAAGTGGGACCCATTATTTTAACTGCATAACCTCTATGTCACGTTCATTCATTTCTGTGTTGATGATTTCATCAACTGTGCTGACTGTGCGGTTTATTTTAGCTGCATGCAGTGTCTGAGCCCTAATGGATTTCTATACAAATAAGAGAATAAAAAAAATAATCAAAATGTAATATAAACTGGTATTCTGTTTCAAAGATACTTATACTGTACATTGTAAAGTATAAAACAATGCACAATACTCACGTCAGTGTGTTGAGTTTACAGTGTTTATCCTGCAGTAGAGCAGCGATCTGATTCACTCGTCTGTCTCCTAGTTCACATCCACTCAGATTCAGCTCTCTCACGAGTAATGGGTTTTTACCCACAATTAAAGTCACAAATTCACAGGCTTCATCTGCAACAGGACCCAAAAACCTGCAGATGTGAAGATGGGGGGGGGGGGGGGGGGGGGGGAGATTGCTTAAAATGCTAGTAGTTTTTTTTTTATTATTATTATTATTAATAGTCTAATATTAACCCTTTCATACATTAGTTTAAAATATTCCAGCTGAGCTCCCAGAGTTTACCTCCAGGAATGTGTTGCCTTATTGTTTCCATGGTGATGTGCCATACCCTTCACAAAACTGACTGCATTTACTATAGCTCTGTATGCATAAGGTATCACATTTATTCAGTTTTCCCTTTTTTATTCAAAATATTCAGAAACATGTTAACTATATTACGAAACATCTGATATTCCAATTCTCAAATATGTGCTATTAAATGTATTTGGTTGTTTAAACACCTTTATAATGATCATATTAGTTGATAAAAGGGGATGTGCTTCGCCATATTAGTTAAGTGAAAGACATAAAAGAGGCTGGTGAACTGTAAAAACAATAGAATAAACTTTATTTTTACCTACATTATATTAAAAAAAACACATCAAAATACAGTTGAAAGGGTCATTATTGCTGATTCCATAGACATTAGTGTGTAATTTACAAACTAAATTTTTTTTTTTTTTTGCTAGAACATATGTGTATCTAAATGTCTGAAGCCTAAAATAAATATTATGTGGTTGCCCCCTTTGAAGGTTGACGGAAATGTCACTGACTTCATGCATTATCACGACAGTGATATTTAGTATTTGCCTGTGTTTTTAAGTCTTGTCCAGTAGGCTACTTGAAAGGCAACGGGTTTATGTGCACACACACTCAAAGTGCGTTCACAGAATGTGCCTCTCAGTCAGTGTGCGAATGCTGAGTTCTCTTTCGTTTTCATGTCTTTCTGTCTTCAGTCGTGAATAAATTATGGTTTTTGAGGAAAGTATTTCAGGATTTTTCTCCATATAATGGACTTCATTGTTGCCTCGATTTTGAACTTCCAAAATTTTGTTTAAATGCAGATTCAAAGGGCTCTAAACGATCCCAGCCGAGAAAGAAGGGACTTAACTAGTGAAACGTTCGGTAATTTTATTTTGGAAAATACAAATTTGTATACTTTTTAAGCACAAAAGCTTGTGTACGCTACATACTACTGAATCACGTCGAAAGGTCGCGCAGAACCACAGACCCAGTGTTTACAAAGTGAACGTGCAAAGACTAAGAAAGTGAAGGTAAGTATGTAAAAGCTGTTTCCAAACAAAAAGGTACAAAGATGTCCTCCTCTCAAGTTGTAGGAGAAAATAAGATGGAGTATTTCACCATACTCAGTACACAGACGATGAACTTACACGTGATCCGTAGTAGTGATGGGAAGTTCAGATCATTTTACCGTCTCTCATTCAGAGACATGAAACTTTTTTTTTTCGATCATTTTAACACATCTACTGCTTACACAAACATTGATCACACTAAAAACAAGACAAAACTATAATGCTATAAAAAACAGAGAAGATTCATTAATTGTTTAACTGGGTCTTTAGTCTATGATTAGCTCACCTCACCTCTTATCTGACAAGTTTTCGGGTTTGAATCATTCATTCATCACGTGACAGCCCTATAAGATAACTGAACAACTCGAAAAACCAGAAGACTCAAAACAGGTGAACTAATGCAGATGCACGACTGAACAAATCAGTCCCTGAGACGACTTGTTCTTCCTGAGTCACATTAAAGATTCATTCAAAATGAAAGAATCGTTCAAGAATGACCCATTACTAATTCGTAGCATCATGGACGCGCATCCCAGAGCCTGTGCTACACAAGCTTTTGTGCTTAAAAAGTATACAAATTTTTATTTAAAAAAAAAAAATGACTGATCGTTTCGCTAGATATGACCCCTCTTCCTCGACTGGAAGTCCTTTGAAGCTGCATTTAAACTACATTTTGGAAGTTCAAATTCGGGGCACCAATGAAGTCCATTATATGAAGAAAATTCCTGAAATGTTTTCCTCAAAAACCATAATTTCTTTATGACAGAAGACAGAAAGACATGAACATCTTGGATGACAAGGGGGTCAACACGTTCTCACTCCCAACTCGTCACGTATTGACGCTTGGTCAGGACCCTTTGGCGTCACTTCTTGACGTTTAGGGTACCCCTTTAGCATTTTCGTCATTTTTCAAAGTGCAGGGTCCTCCAGTGCTTTAGATAAGAAACCCTTGGTGTCAATGTGCTGACACGAAAGGCACTGGGTATTTTATCACCATGATTAAATTATATATTCGGTAATAATTTTGCTATTATTGCATATATGTTAGGGTGTGATTTTTTCCATGCAAATAGTCACAACAGTTTTATTTATATTACACTATTTACACATTTTACCAAACTCCTGCCCCTAAACCTAACCATTTGTCAACAAAACACAATATATAACAGGCAGATGCAACTATATTCATAATTTATTCAAAAAGTGTTAATAATCCAAGTGTTCCGAGGCAAAACGATTGATTTGTGAGAAGAATAGATGCGATTGCCGTCTCCATTCTCCATCCTGTGTGCTGCACTGCAGTCTGTCTGTGCGTGAATTCAAAAAATGCCGCCAGCCTTTTGACAGCCTTGCTGTGAAATGCTATTGGCTGTTGTGTGTCTTGTGACCGATTGTGTCACGCTAATGTTCGGGAGTATCTTTTTGAATGAGATGTGAACGCGACGGGAGCCGGATCATTTCAGTGATTAAAACCTTCAATCTTTGCATAAAGAAAGCGTATGGCTTCAGCAGACTTGGAATGCAATAGGAGTTGTTTGTAATGCTTTTATACTGCTTGTTTATGGTCAGTTTTTGCAATAAATACCTGTGACTGTACTTACATTTGTCTGTTTTTAATATTGTTTAGAAATGGGTAGGTTTAGGGTATGGGTGGGGTAAGGTGCTCTAATGAAAGTATACATTTATATAAAAGTATTTCTATTCTTACAAATGCATGCAAACCATTAAATTAAGACAAACAACTGAAAACAATGGAGGACCCTGCGCATTGAAAAATAACGCAAAAGGGGTGAAAAAAGTGACGCTAAAGGCGTCCTGACCAAGCGTCAATATGTGAGTAAATTATTTTAAATTGTTGTTCTGGAAGTGGAGTTCTCCTTTAAGTTCTATTAGGTTCTGTTATTGCTACACACATGCTTGTCAGAGACTATTCATGCAAATGCAGTTGGTTTTATCTTAAGTAAACTTGAACAGTTGGGAGAAATACTGATGCATCAAAATATTTTATCTGTGCGTCAGATCTTAAAGCGGCAGCAACGTAAACCTGCAGCCATCGACCGTGTAGTAAATGTTAGTCAAACAACAAAAGAACTCACTGTTCTTGACTGAACCATTTATTAACTTTAATAAATGATCTTTAATGTATACAGTGAAGATTTTGCAATGTTTTATTTTAACATTTATTTCTTCATGAATGCCTATTTATTTATGTATTAATTCATGAAATGTCTGAAGTATTTAAGATTAGAGAGCATATTATTAATGTATTTAAATGTTTTAAATTACCTGATGGTCTTTAATTTACAGCATTTATCCTGTAGTAAATCACTGAGCTCATTTACTCCTGATTGTCCAGGATCATTTCCTGTGAGATCCAGCTCTATCAGGTGTGAAGGGTTTGATCTCAGAGCTGAAGCCAGAGCTTTATAACCTTCTTCAGTGATACTGCAATCTGAAAGTCTAGAACAGAAACAAAAAATAAATGACAATTATTCAAAACATTTCCTCTCTTTCTCATTCGGCTTGTTCCCTTTTTTTTTTTTTTTTTTTATCAGGGGTCGCCACAGCAGAGTGAGCTGCACAGCCGATTTGACACAGGTTTTTGCACCAGATGCTATTCTAAAAATGTAATATTTCATAGTAAATCATATTTAATTCTTTGTGCAAATCACATGATGAGAGTAAGGCAGTCTTTTACTATATTTCTTCATGAATTTGGGAGAATATTGCAAAATTTGCTTTCAAATACTTCAAAGAAAACTACATAGAAAAATGGAAATGTATGCTCCTCGTCAAAATAGTTACTGTTTTAGTGCTGTTCTAACTTATATACAGCATTTGTTAGTCAAGAATCCATTACATTTCAAATATTTTTTTTTTTATTCTTATATGTCAGTGTGGTGTGCCTTACTATGTTATGTTCCCTGTCTTGCATTGTACATATGCAATAAAATATGCACATAAATAAAAAAAACTATTTTTTTTAAATGACAAAATAATAGAAATAACTGATTTAAAATCCATTTTTGTTGGTGAAAATACTAGTGGCCTAAAACTTTTGCACAGTACTGTATATCACATGAAGAGTGGCATTTTTAAACCAGATATCAGATAGCAAATGATAACAAATGTAATACTGATATAATACATGTTGAGTTAAAGTTACTAGTGGCTAAGTTAGGTTAGAGTGAATTACATGTTAGACACAATAATGCCTGCATTGTTCAATTTAGCCAATGAAAATATTTAAACAAGGAGAAATCTGAAATTGCATTTGGAAACAAAGATGAAGTTGCATACCTTGACTCTAGGGGGTCAAATAAGTAAAAATCAAGTCAAAAATCCTGGTGTGTTTCTGGAGTCAGACCTTAGTTTCAGTAGTCATGTTAAAGCAGTTTCACACAAAACAAGGGTAATCCGCTTAAGCTATTATGCCACCTGCAGTTGGAATCAGCTTTCAGAAAAGATCAGATGTGCTAAAACATTAGCCATTTTTAAATCCAGACTCAAAACTCATCTGTTTAGTTGTGCGTTTACTCTATGAGCACTGTGTTACGTCTGAACTGATTGCACTGTATTTTATGTATAATAATTTTTATTCTTAACTGTTTTAATTCATTTTAAATCAATTTTTAAATCATTTTAAATGTTCTTAAATTCCTTGTTTTTATTGTTGTGATTATTTTTATGACTATTTTAATTCCTTTTATGTGTAGCACTTTGAATTACCATTGTGTATAAAATGTGCTATATAAATAAACTTGCCTTGCCGTCTGAATGACCCAGGCCCCCCGCTGAGAAACGGTAAGTCAGGAGGTCACACACAGCTTCAATAAGAAGTTTGAGAAGCTCATAATTCATGTAGAGTTCTAAGGTCTACAGAGAATTATGTGAAATCATGCAGAAGAGAAGCCAGTAGGTTGAATTTGTGGCAAAAACCTTTAGAGTGTTTGTATATTATTGTGTTTTACTGCATATAATTGTTGCTCTCATGTATTCTGTAGCACGCAAAATATGTATTTAATTGTGTGTTTACTTCACACACTAACAGCAATATTTTTTTGCTCACAATTTTCTAGAAATGTGTTGATGAATAGTGGATGTTTGTCGTTGTTATTACTTGGAGTTATGATAAAGAATATAGCAATACATTGTTGAACAAACTGCAGTGCTTTAACAATACATTTCTGAGTTAGGCTAATGCAAATACCATGCCTGGTTGGGTGTTTAATGTAATGGTGATGGGTGTTCCATTGCCGAAATGTTGTATCCATACAAGATCAAGCCTGTTCTAGTGCTATTTCTGAGCATTATACTTCTGATCATTATCCAAGTCTGGTTTGTAATATGTGGTCCAGATTGATGGCTCTTCGATCATTGTTGGCTAGTTGCTGTTAGGCTAAATTTAGAAAGTGTGCTCTTAAACACATTGATAATTAAAGGTTAGACAATATCAGGCAAATACAGAAGATATAAATCCAGCATCCAACACTGCCCATATTTTTGAAAAAAGAGACATTTGTGTATGTGTGTGTGTGTACTTGTTTTTGCTACATTGTGGGGACCAAATGTCCCCACAAGGATAGTAAAACCTGAAATTTTTGACATTGTGGGGACCGGCCTGCTGTCCCCACAATGTTAAAAAATTATTGAAAATAGTCAATCATGTTTATCTGAAAATGTAATGATGCAAACATGTTTTCTGTAAGGGGTAGGTTTAGGGTTAGGGTTGGGTTAGGGGATAGACAATATTGTTTAGTCAGTAAAAAACTATAGAAGTCTATGGAAAGTCCCCACAATTCACAAAAACAAACATGTGTGTGTGTGTGTGTGTGTGTGTGTGTGTGTGTGTGTGCGTTTGTGTGTGTATTTAGTTACATCCAAGTAAGGGTTACACATCTTTCACAACTTATTTTAGTATCTCCATACTAAAACAATTCAGACCAAAAAGTTTTGGTTGAAGTCAGTGTCTGTCATCATACAACTTACCTCAGTATCTCCAATTTACACTGTATATTCTTCAGTCCAGTGCAGAGCAGCTTCACTCCTGAATCTCGTAGATTATTATTGTTTATGTTCAGCTCTTTCAGACTGGTATCAGATCCAAGAACTGTAGCCAGAGCTGAACAGCTTTTGTCTGTTAAGCTACAATCATTTAACCTACAATGGAAATAAATTACTCTATTATATTTTGTCTAAACATTTATTAACTGTTTGAAAATTATATAGAGCAAATATTATTATAGAGCAACGTTGATAATAGCATAATTTAAATTAAACCATAACATGACAAAACATTTTAAATGACTTACAGTGCTCTTTTGGAACTTTTGATGACTGCTGATAATCTAATGAGACATTCGTCTGATTTCATGAATTTCTGCAGCTCAAACTCCTCCAGCTCCTTCTCTGATGTCAACAACACAAAGGCCAAAGCAGACCACTGAGCAGGTGAAAGGTAACCAGATGAGAGACTTCCTTTGCTAAGGTGGGCCTGAATGTCTTTCACCAGAGTTTGATCATTTAGTTCATTCAGACAGTAGAACAGATTGATGGATCTCTCTGGAGAAAGATCAGCTTCAAATGTCTGCTTGATGTACTGAACTATTTCCTTTATGCTCTGGTCATTGCCATCTTGCTGTGTCAACAGACCTCTTAAGAGTTGGCGATTGGACTGTAGTGACAAACCGAGAAGAAAGCGAAGAAAAAGATCCAGATGTCCATTGTCACTCTTGAGCGCCTTATCCACTGCAGTCTTGAGCAAATCAAACATAAGTCTCTTACCTCATAAGTGGTCATAAGTCTCTTACCTTCTAGAGTATTAGCAGCTTCATCTTGCTTCATCTCTCTCAGGAAGTGTAGTGTGAGATCAAGAGCTGCTTCTTTAATACAGCATCTATTCTCATTAAAGTCTTTAACAAAAGACTGCAAATTCTCCTTTTGTAATATTTTCATAAAATTGTCAAGCTCATTCTTCAGAAATGTGATTACTTTGCTCTCAAGATCCTACATCAAAATAAATAAATAAATAAAATAGAAAATCATTTCTGTGTTCAATAACATATTTATAAACATTAAACACTTGTGTTTTCTTACATGGAAGATCCCAAGGAGATTGTCTTCAAAATTCTTGTGGTTCCTGTGAATCTGAAAGTCTGAACCTAATGTCTCATATTGAGATCTGTTAACAAATAAATAAAATAAAATAATTAATTTCCAGGAAAATATTACAGAATCTCTTGTAAATATTTTAGCAATGAGGAAAAGAAATCATTAGCTGTAAATACTCTGAAAGATTTTTCAGGGTATTTATTTACACGTTTATGAATTTACATGCCTCTTAGTGATTGCTTGTGTAGCTGTTTTACTGAAAGAAGTTCCAGAAAGAGTTCAATAAAGGTAATTAAATATTGTGGTTAATCATTTATTTTAGGTTTTCTTCAGTCAGGTTCTATTGCATGTCCCTGTAGATAAATAATG
Organism: Cirrhinus mrigala; assembly: GCA_036247105.1. Classification (NCBI taxonomy): domain Eukaryota; kingdom Metazoa; phylum Chordata; class Actinopteri; order Cypriniformes; family Cyprinidae; genus Cirrhinus; species Cirrhinus mrigala. Next base: position 30,737,073 of record CM070028.1, read on the forward strand.
TAAAACACATGAAATACCCTTTGGTAGATAACGTTTGTTTCTCACTGAAGTCTGGCATGCCTTCTTTTGACTGGTCACTCTTTACAGACACAGAGCTGGACACATGTGAGCCTGATCTTACACTAATAACACAACGAGCAGAGAAAAAAAAAAAATCTCTATTACAGGGGAAGTACTTCAGTATAAATTAAAAAAAAGTTTTAATGCTGCAAATGATAATTAGATGTGCATTTCATCCTACTAAGATTATGGATGGATGGATGGATATAATCATGTTTGGCAGCATTATCTTTATTTTCCATGCTGAATTTACATGTACCAGTAAATCACTTAGTGATTGCCTGTGTAAGTTGTTGTACTGAAATAAGCTCCAGAACGAGTTTAATAAAGGTCATTAAATATTGTGGTAAATAATTTATTTTAAGTTTTCTTCAGAAATACCTTTTGGTAGATGGCATTTTTTTCTCACTGAAGTCTGGCATGCCTTCTTTCGAATTGTCACTCTTTACAGACACAGAGCTGGACGCATGTGAGACTGATCTCACACTAATGATCCAGAGGAGACAAAGGGGTAAAAACAAACAAACAAACATGTTGACTGACTGTGGCATTTGCACAACAATGATCATTAATTTAGCCACTTTTTTATACACTGTAATTTTGAAAATTATTTTACATTCAGAATAAAATGTTGCTGAGGGTAATTTCATAAATGATGATTTATCTTTTTAGATTTTAAGCACTGTATGTAAGTTAAGTTCCACTGTCCATAAAGCTCTGTTTGCCATGTAGTTTAAAAGTATTTGCACAAAAAAGGAAGTGTTTAAAATGATTCTCTGAAAACAGATTGAGTCTCACCTCTGTTTCTCTGAGAAACTCATCTCAGACAAAGAGTCTTTTACTCGCTCCTCTGACATACTGCAGCTAAACAGCCAGTGGAAACATCAGCACTGGTTTGTGAAAGCAGTCACCTATTCAGCTATTCAGTACAACCTGGAGATGATGACACATTAGTGAAATCCATAACATGACAGTAATTCAAGAAAATAAAGAAGAATTTCATAGCATTTTTATTATTATTAATATATTTCAATATTTTTAAATTCTTCTAAAATAACTAATTGAATAAAAGTGAAGTGAATTACAGGATAGTCGGCATGAATACATATATACATATACATATATATCTATCATATTACTATTACAGATTGCTAATATGTGACCTGAAAGGTTAGTGTATTCAATGATAACAGATTTTAGTTACGATGTTCTTTAACCAACCAATGTAAAAAAATTATTGAACAAATAAACAACGTCTGATGCTAGGCTTTTTTTTAGGCCTACCTGTCTAACTGTGCATGTCCGGTAAACGTATTTCTTTTTAATAATACTTTCTCAAACTTAAGGTTTTAACACTTCAAAATATTGTCACTTCAAGCTGCTTCTACATCTGTTCGATGAAGCATTCCTGGCTAAGAAAAGGTTTTCTGTAACTTCATATTTAAATCTTAGATATAACGTCACAATATGAAACAAATCCCTGATCAAGTATTTCAACTGTTCACTAAGAGAAAAAGATATTTAGATATTTACACTCTTTTTTTGCCATTTTTTAGGCTTGTTTCTCCTCGAGTCTCTGGTAAAACTTTCCGTGTCTTTAGACTGCTGTATGTTTGCAGACTTTGGTAACGATTAACAGCGTAGACTTGCAGTTCTAACGTCCTCAATTTTCATATGATCGATCCCACATGACCACTGAAGTGAGCTGGCGTTGAGTGTTGATGGTTTGTGGATTAAATACACAATGTGAAACTTGCTACGGTCTGTGATAGCTTTAATAAGTTCTTTTTCTGGACAGAGCATGGATCAAATCCAACAAATACCTGTTTCTGTTATTTGTTTATGTGTTTTCTTATTTAGCGCAGATACTTTCGTTTTCGTCTTCTTCGTGGGTTTTCCTGGCGCGTTGTGAACAGCTGATCAGGATCATTCCGCCACCTACTGGAAAGGAGTGTGGCTATGACGTTATATATTTGTAAATGTTTTATTTCTAAACATTTAACACAATACATTTTAACACTACATTTATTATTTTCCCTGTATTTGTGATATTGTTAATGCCAGGCAAATTATTTTGGTTTTATTCACTATTAATGCATGTTCTACAGCTTCTTGACATTCATAAAAAGATGCATAAACCTGCATTATGTTTCTCCACGATATATTAACATATCATTTGAATTTGAGTGTCTTTCTTAGATGTGTGAACATGATTGGCTCTTTTATACTTATGCTGATTGAGGGCAACAGGTCTATAATGATCAGCTAAGAAAGAATCTTTAATGAAATTATAAATGCATTCCCTCCATGCTCTTGACAGCCTAACCTCTATCCATACCTATTACATAAATGTGCACTGCAAATTTAAACTGCAACTGAATGTTTATCATTTCGTGGCCCAACACAAATGAATATTCTTTCATATGTATAAAATATTTTTTTTCTAAAGCTCTCCATCTAACTAGTTTTTGATTAAGGCTGATGGTCATAAACACACTTCACATGGTGTGAAGAACTCTAGTGGTGATCTTGAGAAACTGTAGATAAACTTGACATTGTGTTTGTAGACTGATGCAGTCTGAGGTGCGGCATTATATCCTAAACCAGTAATATTAATTTATTTGATATTTGATTTCCTTATGCTAAAGTTATTAATGTAGCATTCCTGCATGTTTCTCTCTCAGATAGTTGTCAAGGTCCTTAGTGGCAAAAATACATAAAACACAATTTAGTCTTTAGTTCAAACTTGTATTGAAGCTCATAAATCAATATCAAATACAACTGACCTAAGATTAAATCATGTCTCTGTTCACAGCAAAACATCTCTTTTCTCACATTTGAAAATTTATCTTATGATTCTGATGCATTATGTACAGACTTATGTGTAGACTTTATACTAAAGACCCAGAATCCTCTCTGATCACTGACTCTATTCTCTTCACAGCTCCACCTGTGAATAATACAAAATCATCAATTATATCAACATTAAACCAGCAATAACCATTCAATATCACTCCTATATCAATCCACATGTTGGATTATTTAATTTTAAAGTGCATGTGTGTATTTCATTCATTAAAGGAGAAGTCCACTTCCAGAACAACAATTCACAAATAATTTACTCACCCCCTTGTCATCCAAGATGTTCATGTCTTTTCGTCTTCAATCGTGAAAAAATTATGTTTTTTGTGGAAAGCATTTCAGGATTTTTCTCCATATAATGAACTTCACTGGTGCCCCGATTTTAAACTTCCAAAATGTAGTTTAAATGCAGCTTCAAAAGCCTTTAAAAGATCCCAGCCAAGGAAGAAGGGTCTTATCTAGCGAAACGATTGGTCTTTTTTTTTGGAATATATATATATATATATATATATATATATATATATATATATACTTTTTAAGCACAAAAGCTCATGTAGCACAAGCTCTGGGATGTGCATTCACGATGCTACGTGCTATTGAATCACTTCAAAAGGTCACGCTGAACTACAGACCCAGTGTTTACAAAGTGAATGTGCAAAGACTAAGAAAGTGCAAGTAAGTTTGTAAACGCTGTTTCCAAACAAAAAGGTACAACAATGTCCTCCTCTCAAGTTGTAGGAGAAAATAAGATGGAGTTTTTCACCAAACTCAGTACACAGACGATGAACACGTGATTCGTAGTAGTGATGGGAAGTTCGGATAATTTTACAGACTCGGACCTTTGAGTCTCGTTCAGCAAAATGAATGAATCTTTTTTCGAGTCATTTCGTTTATTTTAGCAATGTATTACTAAAATGTTACATGTTACTTCCCTAACACATCTACTGCTTACACAAACATTGATCACACTACAAACAAGACAAAACTGTAATGCTATAAGTAACAGAAAAGATTAATTCATTGTTTACCTGGGTCTTTAGTCTATGATTAGCTCACATCACCTCTTATCTGACAAGTTTTCGCGTTTGAGTCATTCGTTCATCACGTGACAGCCCCATAAGCTTAACCAATGCAGTGTGAGCCGGAAAAAGAATTGATTATTTCATCTTGGTTAAGGCTAGAAGGGATAAAGCTCTAGCTACTGGGCATGTGAACATCAATCTAACATTATTTTTGTCACACTGTACAATAATAATACTGTTTTTGTATTATAGTAAGGGCAAAGTTTAGGGTTGGGGTAGGTGTAGACCTTAAAAAAAAAAAAAAAAACAATCTATTAGGTAGAACAATTCATTTCATTGTTAGGTTACAGTCTGAGCTGTATCCCTTATAGCCACAACCGTTCATCTCTCGAGTCTTCGGGTTCGAGTCATTTGTTCATCACGTGACAGCCCCATAAGATGAACGAATGACTCAAAAAACCCGAAGACTCGAAACAGGTGAACTAATTCCAGTACAGAACCTAATAGGATGTTGCGCATGCGCGACTGAATGAATCACTCCCTGAGACGACTCGTTCTTCCCGAGTCACATTAGAGATTCGTTCAAAATGAGCGAATCATTCAAAAACAACCCATTCCTAATTCGTAGCATCATGGACGTGCATCCCAGAGCCTTGCTACACAAGCTTTTATGCTTAAAAAGTATACAAATTATATATATATATTTTTTTAAATGACATTGTTTCACTAGATAAGGCACTTCTTCCTTGGCTGGGATTGTTTAGAGTCCTTTGAAGCTGCATTTAAACTACATTTTGGAAGTTCAAAGTTGGGGCACCAGTGAAGTCCATTTCATGGAGAAAAATTCTGAAATGCTTTCCTTAAAAACCATAATTTCTTTATGACTGAAGACAGAAAGACATTAACATCTTGGATGACAAGGGGGTGAGTAAATTATTTGTAAATTGCTGTTCTGGAAGTGGACTTCTCTTTTAAAATTCTTTAAGATTAGTAACAGCTGCAATTTTGTACAAATGGCCATTCTGACATAGTGCTGTAAGTTAAAGCTTTAAAATTGCTACAAGGATTGGTTTTATTTTTTGTGCTGAACATATTAGATTCTGGTTACAGGCGTCACCTCACACATATTCATTTATCCTCATAGATACAGAACTTTATTGAGGATCGTCTGTGGATCTTCACCTGATAACAATGCTCCTTTTCATTTCACAGGTTCCTATGATTTAAACCAGGATGTAAATTGTACACCAGTGTGCTTTGTAGCAGCTCTAAACAGTCGCTTCATGGTCTAGTCTGTAAGGAGAAATCACAAGAGAAAAGAATCAATGTTTGCTATAAATAATTGTAAATCAGTTACTACAGTCATGTGAAAAAGTTTGGACACCCTATTGAATTCCATGGTTTTCCGTATCAGGACATCATTAAAAAAAAAACTGGTCCTTGGCTGGTCTTAAAATTTTGAAAATAGAACCTCAGATGAACAAAAACACATGGGAAATTGCACCATGTCATTATTTACTGAACAAAAATAAAGCCAAAATTGAAAAGCCATGTGTGACAAAGTTAGGACACCCTTACTGTTAACATTGAAATTAAGAGGGTAAATAACTGTCAAGCACTGCTAATCAAATACTTTTGATTAACTGATTATCAGCAAGTCTGAGCGCCTCTATAAAAGCATAAGCTTTGGCAGTTTGCTGGTCTGGAGCCTTCAGGTGTGTGTTAACACAATGCCAAGGAGGTAAGACATCAGCAATCATCTTAGAGAAGCAATTGTTGCTGCCATCAATCTGAAAAGAATAATACAGCCATTTCCAAACAATCTGACGTTTATTCACAAGTGGGAGACATTTAAAACAGACACCTCTCCTTCCAGGAGTGGACGTCCCAGAGAATTCACCCCAAGATCAGACCGTGTAAAGCTCAGAGAAACGGCAGACAACCGAAGAACTATACCTCAGACTTCTATTGAGTCACTGTAAAGGAGAAACAAGCTGATGAGTTTGGTTTATGTAACTGATGACAAGATGCAATTATAAATGATATTCTAAATTAAAAAAATAAAACCTTTGAGAGAAACTTTTGAGTGTTTGTCCTCTAGTTTAAAGGGCACCTATTATGCAAAATCCACGTTTTCATGGTGTGGACATATATGTGTTGGCAGTGTGTGAACACAACCACCCTACAATGATAAAAATAATTTATTTTTTAATCCCCATTAAACCAAATCAGTCTCACTAGACATGCCGTTTTGATTCTCTAAGCAGTGTGACATCACATTGTTTATGCCCGCCCATGTCCGCTGACTGACAGTCCTGCATTGCCACAGTTTCCACCTCAAGTTGTCTTTGGTTGTATGCTGTCCTCCATTTTCTCTGCACTCGAGCAGCTGTAACATCAACAATGTCTCGTAAGCAATCCCAGTGTTCTGTGTGTGGAAGTAAGATTTAGATGGAACATTTTTTACTACAAAAATCTGAGTCACTGAAGACACAGTGGATTACTTTTATTTTTGAAGGTAATGTGCATCAAAATCTACCTGAATATGTTTATGTCTGCACAAAACATTTCACTCCAGACTGCTTATTGAAAGAGGGGCAATACAAGGCAGGCTTAGTGCTTAGCTAACATTTTAACAGCGAACATTATCAAAGCATTTGTGTGTATGTGTGTTGCTCATCTGTTATTGCAAATGGGCTGTAAAAACTCCACAATTACATAAATGTATCAAATAATAGTTCATTTTCATAGACGTTTCTTCTGCCGGAGTCTCTCCTTTATCTATGTATGACTCCGGTTTATACATGTACGGCTGAACACGGCTTCTCTTGCTCTGTCATGTTGCTTCTACCGGTTTATTGCTGCAAGTATGCAAAGCAGAAATGCATATGCTACGCCCTCCTCTGAAGATGGGGTGGGAAAATGCAGCTCATATGCATTTAAAACTAAAGCAGCTCTTTTGTAGACACACCCCAACAATTACATATTCCAAGTTATACTACATGATCTGTGGGGTAGCTTGAGCTGAAACGTCAGACACATTCGAGGGACACCTATTACATCTTGTAAAAAGAAGCATATTAAGTGTCCTTTAATGAGGTCAATTATTTTGTATTGTTCTCTGAGGTCACCTTATTATATCATTTAAAGATTAAAGCTAAAGATTTTTACATTAAAAAAAAAAAAAAAAAAAAAAAAAAACATTTAGAAATAATAGGCTATTTTCTATACTGTTTTAACACTCTCCATCAGAACACAGTTTGAAGACGCATGGTGGATTTTAAATTTCAGAAGTAAACACCCACTGCTATGACTGGCTAACATTTGTGTATGTTTGACAGCATATATTCCTCAAAGATGGATGCTGCTGTGATGTAGGTCAAAGATGCACATATACTCAGTACATATCAAATGATCTGTAATAACAGACAAAACAATAGTGCTATAAAAGTGCTTATTACCTCTAAAAGGCATATATATTGGAAGTTGGACGTTATGGTGCAACTTTTTAAAATGCAAGTGAACCCAAAAATGAAATTTCTGCCCTTAATAACTCACCCTCATTTAATTCCAAACCCCTAAGAGATCGGATAGAGAACTTCATGCACAGAGTTACCTGGGTAATATCTCGTGACATTGGTGGTGCTTCCAAATGCTTGCCAGAGCAATGACGGGTCATCTCTGTTGATCTCTAAGATGATGAATATGTCCTATAAAATATACTAAGCATCATTTTCCTTTACATTACATATGCTCTTCCCCACTTTCAAAACATAAAAAAACCACAAAGATTTTTACATATGTTCTTCACATGGGCGATAGATAAACATGTACTCACATAGTCCATCTCTGCTTTAGAGTTATAATATTCAATATTTTCCTCCTAAAATAAACACAGAGCAGAAATACAAAAAACCTGCTGTTTAAGATCAGTTTGAGAACCTGAAGATTCAAATACAGATGTCCTCCACATGACAAACTCTTAGTTCAGCACAATTCACTCATGGTCAGTCGAGCTGAACAGCTCTAATGAGTCAAATCAGTCAGAAAAACAAGACGTCACAATCTATTGGGAGTAAACGGACCCTCCAGCTACCGACTCACAGAAATCATGACTCACATTGTGTGTGTGTTTGTCTGTAAAGCTTGTATTGAGATCAGAGAAACATAGATGTGAATGTCAGAGAAAAAGGAGCATCAAGTTTCACAGATGAGTAAAAAGTGCAGCGTTTGATTCAAGAATCAACACAGGAGTCATTAGACAGAATCGATTCAGATGACTCACTCACACGTGCAAAAGCAATGTTTAAAATGAAATTTCAAACTGAGTGAAAAGTATTGCGAAATGCATAACCACAAATTGGTGATGTTAACGTCATCTGACCTTGATTCCATCCTGCCAACGATGATCTTTCTGAAGACGCTCTGCTTCACTCGCAAGTTTCTGATGGAAAATATGGACCAGAACTGTCAAAATGAATACTTGACAAAGAATCTGTGATTTTTTTGTGCGTTTTCTTCCCTCAAGTGCTTTGCGTTTGTCCAGCAGTCTCTCGATGTCAGTCGCAACTTTCTCGATTATTTATTTTTGACCAGACTGAACTGTCTTTTCTTCTCACTGTAGAACTGAAACATCAAAACATCCTCTCAATTATATATGTATATATCAGTGTATATATATATACACCACTAGTCAAAGGTTTTTGAACAGTAAGATTTTTCATGTTTTTTAAAGAAGTATCTTCTGCTCACCAAGCCTGCATTAAACAGATCCAAAGTACAGCAAAAACTGTAAAAATCTGACATATTTTTACAATGTAAAATAACTGTAATAATTTGAATATATTTTAAAATGTAATTTATTTCTGTGATTTCAAAGCTGAATTTTTAGAATCATTATTCTAGTCACACGATACGTCAGAAATCATTCTATTTCCTGCTCAAAAAACATTTAATATTATTATTACACTGAAAACAGCTAGAGAGTAGCTACAGAGTAGAATTTTTTTTCAGGTTTCTTTGATCAATAGAAAGTTTAAAAGAACAGCATTTATCGGTTCCATTTTTTTTTTTTCAGTGTTATAAATGGCTTTTGATCAATTTAAAGCATCCTTGCTTTATCCCCCACCCGACTCCAAGCTTTTGAATGGTACGATGGCATTTTAGTGCCACGTAAAAAAAAAACAAAAAAAGACAAGAATAAAAGAAAAAGAATAAAATCGTAATTACGTGAATAAAGTTTTCAAAATATTTCTAGAATAAATTCAAAATTCAGAGAATTTATAGCAATTACTATTAAAAAATGTGACTGTATTCTAGAAACATTTTGACTTTATTCTCATAATTTCGACTTTATTCTCGAGACATTTTGACCTTATTGTTAAAACATTTCGACTTTTTTTTTTGCTATTTTGACTTTATTCCTGAAACATTTAAACTTTATTCTCATAATTTCAACTTTATTCTCGAAATTTCGACTTTATTCTCAAAACATTTCAACTTTATTCTTGAAACATTTCAATCCTATTTTTGAAATTTCGACTTTATTTTCCTGAAATTTCGACTTTAATCTCGTAATTTCAGAATTGTTTTTTTTTTTAATGTGGCACTAAAATGTCGTTGTAGAATAGTATATTGTATAATGTTAAAATTGCTTTTTATTTCAACTAAATGCTGATCTTTGGATGTTTCATAAAAGAATCCTGAAAAAAAATTAATAAACTGGTTTAAACATTGATAATAATAATAATAATAATAAATGTTTCTTGAACCACAAATCAGCATGTTGAATGATTTCTGAAGGATAATGTCACACTGAAGACTGGGTCCATGGAGAGAATCCATCAGCCTGGGGGGAAACGGTGAGTGAGCTGCATGTTTGTTTTTTCCTTCCTGTCAGATGTGACGCACTAAAAATAAACTCATTTTGCAGTGATTCCACCTTGTGTAAATGTGTGTTTGCGCTCCAGCGTGAGGTGCGAGACAACAGCTGCTAAAAATCCAGCTCCGTGACTGAAGACTGAAGCCTCATTAACCCGGTAAATAACCTCTGAGTCCAGAACAAGAGCTGTTTAGAGCTCAGATCAATACAGGAACATCAAACACACGCTCACTTACACACTGACAACCTGAACTTTTAGACATAGCATTAAAAGTAAGATAATGAGTCAAGATGAAGCCCATGAACTTCTTGTTACAAAGAAGAAAAAATAAATAAATAAATAAAATAAATTAATATTATAGCCTAAGATTAGACAATTAAAACTAGTCTTGCTGGATAAAATGAGACTCTGCATTTATTTATCAATGTTTATCTGTTTACATTGTGTTAAATCTCAAATTTGAAATATGCATATGTCATAGAAGCACAAAATAAGAGCCGAATTTGCACACTTCAGTTTCCCATCCTTTTTTCATTTTATGTTGTTTTTCCAATTATGGCGCTAACCTTCATCAATTTAATAGGTCACAACATAGAAATGTAATGCATTATCATTGATATTTCATGGTGAAAATGTAACAAAGTCAAAAAAAAAAAATAAAATCACTAAACATGCATAAATGTAAATGCAAAATGTAAATAAATATAATTTCTGTAAGGATGGGGAGACAAACACTGTTGTTACAAAGACTGATGAAAGTTGAGGTCAGAGGTCAAGTGTTAGGATCAAGAGCATTATCCAGGGATGGTTCAGAAGACATGGCTGTCACATGACGTGTATTTCTGCTGAATAAAATCCCTCTGGGTTTTAATCTCAGCTCTAGAGGCTCTTCATGAAAAGATCATTAGTTCTCATTAGAAAACTGTTTATCTCAAATATCATTAATAACGTGATGACCTAATAAATAATGCATGTACAAACATGCTGGTTATATCCCTGTATTGATCATCATCAGCAGTGAAGCACTCTGTCATATATTCTCTGGCACAGATTCTGCAGGAGTGTCTGAGTTCTTCGTTATTTGTGGGTGTTTGACATGCAAGCCAGACCCATGGTAATGAGCACACATTTGACAGAGATGCTGGAAAAGCCACACACACAGCAGATGTGCTGCAAGACTCTGTCAATCTCCTGTTCAATGCGACGAGCCCAGTGCATGATCCTACACAACACACACAACAAAACCATCACACAATGGAGAAGCACAGCTTATATATATATATATTAATATGCCTTATATATATAATTTTGAGTGTTTGGGGCATTCTCACCAATGTGCACATGCACCACTTTTTCATAAAAAAAATCTCCCCAGAATATTAAAAGACCGCCGACTCTGTGCTATTACCCAATTGACTGTATATGGGGCATTCTACAGAATTTGTCCAAACTTCTATCCCACAAGCAAAAAAAAAAAAAAAACACTTTTACAAAGCATTTACGTGTTTAAATCTTAGATGTTTACTAAGATCCTTTTATCATCTATTGAAACCCACAATAGTATTTAAAATATCAGTAAGCTTAATATATATAAAATCTTCATTTAGTGGGTACTTGCATTTAGGAGGTGGCTGTCCCAAACCCTAACTCCTAAATGTCAACTTATAAACATTATATTTAAATAATTTGTTTCATTTTATTCCATTGTCATTTTAAAAAATATCTTTTTGATTTATTTTTTTAATTGCAGTTCCAATATATATATATATATATATATATATATATATATATATATATATATATATATATATATATATATATATATATATATATATTCATTTTCTATTTTCTTTGTAAATTATGAAACTTTATAAGAAAAATGTGTCCCGCATTTTAATGCCACTACCGAAACCGACTACAGACTGATTTTAAATACACCCCTACATTTATGATCAGGAAATATTTAGGGCTGCCCTCAACTCAAGATTTTTCTGGTTGACTAGTAGTTGTTCATTTTAAGCTATTAGTCGTACATTTATTAATAAATCATATAAATCATAATAATGAGCTTTTAATTGCCTACATAAACTAATAAGCGCTCAAGCACATGCAAAAAAAAAAAATCTTGCCACAGCACCGGCAGATATAATAATTATGAATGTGCCAGAGAAAAACAGCAAGGAGACTGCATGAACATTTTAATAAGTTATTGATAAACTAGTGCTAGTGTTATTGTAAGTGCACACAAAAAAGTAGAGTCTTTACAGATTCGAAAGATGTATTACTTTTATCTATGACAGCTGTTAATGATATGTCTGTCATGGACTGGGTGACTTCACCACTTACTGTGGATTTTTTTTTTTTCTGCAACTAAGTGACTAATAAACTTTAAGTCGACCAAGTCTCTTCTTATTGACTAACAGTTAGTCGACTATTAGGAGGCAGCCCTAGAAATCTTTATGTGTCACTCTCAATCATAGCTACATGGTGAGTAGATAGGCCACATCATTTTGAAGTAAATGTGTTCAAATTATATATTATTGTGCTTCGGCAGTGAGAAAATTTGTGGAAAAAGACACTTCTTTTTTCCCCAAGACGTTTCCAAATCTGACTTTGAGCCAATTCTGTAGAATGGCTCATATACATTATAAACAATGTGATGACAATGATCTGAAAACTGTAATACAGTTTGTATTTCTCTGCAATACTGTACTGTTTGGTTTCTACCATATAATTTGATGTTTTGTGCCAGAAAGTTATTCTGAGTAAATAAATTTTCGGTGACCTCAACGGTCCTCATTCGTACAGCACACAGTATCAGTGACAGAATATGATATAATATCCTCACAGTCGGCTAAACCGATCAATATAATCAGTGTACAGAAAGCGATGTGTGTATACAGTCCACAAACACGCAGGCTACAAACAAACTGCGCTGCTCAACAGAACGCAGTCCCGCTCTACAGATGCAGATGAATTATTTAGCATCTGTGGGGTCCGTTCGGCTTCATTAAACCGTCGGTTCTGCTACAGAACAGCATGTACGGCTAAATCACAACCCTGCAGTCTCATCATCATGTGTTATGTGTTTTTGTGCATGTGTTACACAATATGTAGAGGTGAGAGTGTATCAGGGTGTGTGTGTCAGTGATTCAGGCAATATGATGCACTCTCAGCGGCTGATTTGAGCATGCCCAGAAACACACACACACACACACACACACACACACACACACACACGTGTTGTGTTTACATGTTTTATGGGGACATTCCATAGGCATAATGGTTTTTATACTGTACAAACCCTATTTTCTATCGCCCTACACCTACCCTTTACCTAAACCTACCCCTCACAGGAGACTGTGCACACTTTTACTTCCTCAAAAAAACTCATTCTGCATGATTTATAAGCCTGTTTCCTCATGGGGACCTCACAAATGTCCCCACAAGGTCAAAATTTACTGGTATTACTATCCTTGTGGGGACATTTGGTCCCCATAACGTGATGAATACCAGGTGCACACACACACACACACACACACACACACACACACACAACTGAGATCTTCCCTGCTGCCTATTACCTGACACACACTCCCTAGAGACACAGACAGAGATACAGGGATATGAGGGGCTGCTGTGACCCATATTCACTTTACAAAGAAAGATCAGATTTAAGCCACAGAAGACAAGACTGTGAGGATAGACAGACAGACAGATAGACAGATAGACAGATAGATAGATAGATAGATAGATAGATAGATAGATAGATAGTCAGATAGTCAGACAGTCAGACAGACAGACAGACAGACAGATAGATAGATAGATAGATAGATAGATAGATAGTCAGTCAGACAGATAGATAGATAGATAGATAGATAGATAGAGACGTGACAGTAAGTACTTTGTAATGTTCTGGATCATTGAATAATTAATACCTTAATTATAATGTCTACAATTTAAGATGAATTAGAGGATCATTTGTTCCCAATTTATAATTTAGTAAAGTCACATTTACCCCAAAATAAACATTTAATTGTGTGGTAATGTGAGTTTTTCCCATGTACAGGTCCTTTTCAAAAAATTAGCATATTGTGATAAAGTTCATTATTTTCTGTAATGTACTGATAAACATTAGACTTTCATATATTTTAGATTCATTACACACAACTGAAGTAGTTCAAGCCTTTTTATTGTTTTAATATTGATGATTTTGGCATACAGCTCATGAAAACCCAAAATTCTTATCTCAAAAAATTAGCGTATTTCATCCGACCAATAAAAGAAAAGTGTTTTTAATACAAAAAAAAAGTCAACCTTCAAATAATTATGTTCAGTTATGCACTCAATACTTGGTCGGGAATCCTTTTGCAGAAACGACTGCTTCAATGCGGTGTGGCATGGAGGCAATCAGCCTGTGGCACTGCTGAGGTGTTATGGAGGGCCAGGATGCTTCGATAGCGGCCTTAAGCTCATCCAGAGTGTTGGGTCTTGCGTCTCTCAACTTTCTCTTCACAATATCCCACAGATTCTCTATGGGGTTCAGGTCAGGAGAGTTGGCAGGCCAATTGAGCACAGTAATACCATGGTCAGTAAACCTTTTACCAGTGGTTTTGGCACTGTGAGCAGGTGCCAGGTCGTGCTGAAAAATGAAATCTTCATCTCCATAAAGCTTTTCAGCAGATGGAAGCATGAAGTGCTCCAAAATCTCCTGATAGCTAGCTGCATTGACCCTGCCCTTGATAAAACACAGTGGACCAACACCGTCACTGACTGTGGGTACTTGACACTGGACTTCAGGCATTTTGGCATTTCCCTCTCCCCAGTCTTCCTCCAGACTCTGGAGCCTTGATTTCCGAATGACATGCAAAATTTGCTTTCATCCGAAAAGCAACAGTCCAGTGCTGCTTCTCTGTAGCCCAGGTCAGGTGCTTCTGCCGCGGTTTCTGGTTCAAAAGTGGCTTGACCTGGGGAATGCGGCACCTGTAGCCCATTTCCTGCACACGCCTGTGCACGGTGGCTCTGGATGTTTCTACTCCCGACTCAGTCCACTGCTTCCGCAGGTCCCCCAATGTCTGGAATCGGTCCTTCTCCACAATCTTCCTCAGGGTCTGGTCACCTCTTCTCATTGTGCAGCGTTTTCTGCCACACTTTTTCCTTCCCACAGACTTCCCACTGAGGTGCCTTGATACAGCACTCTGGGAACAGCCTATTCGTTCAGAAATTTCTTTCTGTGTCTTACCCTCCTTGCTTGAGGGTGTCAATGATGGCTTTCTGGACAGCAGTCAGGTCGGCAGTCTTACCCATGATTGTGGTTTTGAGTAATGAACCAGGCTGGGAGTTTTTAAAAGCCTCAGGAATCTTTTGCAGATGTTTAGAGTTAATTAGTTGATTCAGATGATTAGGTTAATAGCTCGTTTAGAGAACCTTTTCATGATATGCTAATTTTTTGAGATAGGAATTTTGGGTTTTCATGAGCTGTATGCCAAAATCATCAATATTAAAACAATAAAAAGGCTTGAACTACTTCAGTTGTGTGTAATGAATCTAAAATATATGAAAGTCTAATGTTTATCAGTACATTACAGAAAATAATGAACTTTATCACAATATGCTAATTTTTTGAAAAGGACCTGTATATTTTCTGACATGTAACATTGAGAAAATAAGTGTTTCTTGCATGCAATACTGTGGAAATCAGTTTTTCTTATATTCACAACCTTACGCATTAGTATTTCATACGTGTAATGGTGTGGAAATTATTGTATTCTAAGTAAAATTTTGTAGAAAGTAATATTTCTGAACTGTAATGTGTGGAAATTAGCTTTTCTTTTCCAGAATCTCTTACAAGTAACACTGTGGAAATTAACATTTCTTGTGCATTGCTGTGGAAACAAACATTTCTTACGTGTAATACTACGGAAATTATTTTCTTACATTTAAGCTGTTTGCTTGCATTTCTTGTGGATGTAATGCAGTGGAAAGTATTATATTTTACCTGTAATTTAGTAGAAAATAGTATTAAGATTGTGGGGAAATATATTTCCCTTATGTGTAATGAGGTGGAAATTAGCTTTTCTTTTCCAGAATTCTTACAAGTAACGTGGAAATTAACATTTCTTTTACATGCATTGCAGTGGAAATGATTATATCTTGCATGTCATTTTGAAGGAAACTGTATTAAGCGTAACCATGTAGAAATATGTTTTGTAATGCTGTGGAAATGACTTTCTGATGTGTAATTTGTGGAAATGAGCTTTTCTTTTCCAGAAACTCTTACAAGTACAGTTGTGGAAATGAAAATTTCTTGTATGTGCATTGCTGTGGAAATGACTTTCTTAGGTATAATGTGATGGAAATTAGCTGTTTTCCTGAATCTTTGAAATTAATATTGCTTGTGCGTGCATTGCTGTGGAAATGTGATTTTGTGTAAAATGGCTTTTATGGTAAGTATTTCTGTGGAAACTAATATTTCTGAAATGTGACGTTGTGGAAATGGACATTTCTTGTACATACATTGCTGTGGAAAGGAACATTTCCTACGTGTAATGCTGTGGAAATGAGTATTTACGTTGTGGAAAACATTTTAAAAATGTAGTGAAATAAAGGGATGTCGGTGAGCGAAAGATGCTGCGCGTGATGATGCTGCCGTGCACGCGCGCCCGCGACACCCCACAGATCTGCGCGTGACCCCATTCATTTCCTAAACACACTGAAACACAAACCTTGCAAAAAGACAAACACTTAATATTCATTAATTCATACAAACACTAACACATTACAGCAAAAAAAGGAAATACTTTCACATTAAAGAAATAAAAACAATAGCTTACGCTATACAGACCTCACGTTTGAACATAAAAAAAAAATTAATGGAAGAGTGTGAATTTACAAAAATACGAGCAATTTGTAACTATTTTGAAAGTATTGTACATTTAGTCGTTGAACTTATGCATAATTTTCTTGTTTAATTCAATTATAGTGCAAATTTATGAATTAATCAAATAAGTTAATACGTTTAAGTGGCTGTATCTAATTTATATGCATAACATTCAGTGTAATAATTCATTCATATTCATTACATAATTTGTACACTAGCTGGGGAAAATCTCAGTAGTGGTGATGATCAGTTGTTAGAAATGGGGAAAAAAAAATAGCAAATACTTCTAATATTGAAAAAAGAAGGATGGAGGTCAATGCGATTAGAAAAAATAAAATTGAGGGTGTTGTCTGTGAGGATAAAAATCTTATCTCATCCCATATTACAATTTTTTTTTAGTAAATTATATAAAATTGACTCCAGTATAACTGACCCTTTTCCTATTCTAAATTCTGTTACTTCAAAGAGAACTGTTAGTAATGATTTTAATTTGATAAGTTAAAAAAATATATAGTTGGAAGTAGTTAAAAAGGCCATTAATAGTTCAAAAAATAACAAATCACCAGGGAGTTACGGGTTGACTTCAGAACTATATAAAACCTTTTGTGACCACTTATCTAAATTTTTATTGGCAGTTTATGAAGAATCATTTGTCAACGATTGTCTTCCACCATCAATGAGAGAGAGTGTTATTACTTTAGTTCCAAAATCTCAAAAAGATACTCTTTTAGTCGATAATTGGCGCCCAGTCACATTATTAAACAACAACTATAAAATTCAGAAGTTCCTAAAGCATTAGAGATCATTAAAGATTTTTCAGAGATATTTAGCATATCTCTGCATGTTTCAAAATGTGAGATATTGTCTTTAAAAATATAGATGAAACAGCAATTTGTGGGATACAGCTTAAAAATGTAATTAATTATTTGGGTGTAAAAATATGTTTAAATTCAAATATGGTTCTTACAAAATTTAATCTCATTTCCGTTAAAGACATGATTAGAAAGAAGTTTGATTCTTGGCTAGCAAGAGACTTGTCTCTTGCTGGTTGAGTCTTATTGTCAAAGGCAGAGGGTCTATCAAGAGTCTCTTATCTCTTCTCTGTATTGGACTAAGTCATCATGTACCTCGTTGGATAAATTATTATATAAACACAAAATTAAAAATGAGTTTCTAAGAAATAAGATTAGTGATGGAGGTCTTGAAGTTGTTGACTTCACCCTCTTTAACCAAGTGTTAAAAGTAAATTGGCTGAAAAGATTCGTTAAAAAAAACAAAAAACAAAAAACAACAACAAAAAAAACTGATTCTATATGGAACACATTTCCTTTTTTTTTTTTTTTTTTTTTTTTAAATTGGAGGTATTGAATTTCTGCTACAGGGCCCCTTCTCACTTGGTAAATTACCCATTAAATTCGCAAAATTTCACCAACAGGCTTTATTATCGTGGTTACTGGTTTACAAACATAATTTTTCACCTCACCTTTGGAATAATCAGAGTATTGTTTACAGAAAATAAATCATTGAGATGGTATTTAAATAACATATACTTTGTTAATCAGTTGATGGATGACAATGGTCAGCTATATTCTTTTCCAGAATTTTTCAGGAAATTTGATTGTGGGGCTTCGTTAAAAGAATATAACATTATATTTAATGCCATTCCTAGTGGTACAAAAAGTCTATTGAAAGGAGAGCAATCCTCCTGTTTCTATATATAGCAATTCTATCTCAGTAGAAGGGGTTTTTGAACTAATAAACTCCACAAACAAAATAATATGATCAAGTTTTTTTTTTTAGATTTTTATATTTACAATATGCAAACACATTATAATAAATACAAGAGAAGATTAAAATCAATGATAAATAGCCTAATCTAAACTGGTGACTGTGAAAGCACATAATATGCACATTTTAATTCTCAACTGGTAAAGATTAATGTGGGCTGGTGTGAGAGAACAGATTCATTCACGTCTCTTATGTCGGTCAAAGCTTTGTCTTATGTACAGAGACATGTTTCTTATGAGAAATACACAGAACATACAAACACAATTCTAATAAATATATGCTGTATATAAAATGTTAGAAAAATGTAATGTAAAACATAGGCAAAATAAAATTAAGGTGTAAAGAAATTCAACATATGACTACTGATCTGTATATAATAATCTATTATAGCTCAGTTCATAGGATTTATTTGAATCTGTGTACAAGTAGCCCACAATAATTGATTTTTTTTATTTTATACTTATCTTTTTTATATATATATTTAATAAAGTCATGATTAAGTACTGATTAGCAATATTTTAATTGCTTCATTACGGATGAATTTAATCCAAACATCATCATAATGAAGGCCTTATACTATAGACTTGTATCCAGCTAATCCACTTGTTTTGCGCGCTCATTAGCCTCTTCTCCCTCCTCTGTTTCACCTGTAAACAAAATGCAGAATACCATTCAGACAAAATAATAAACATTACTCATGTTTCTATTAATTCTGTATTTTTTTATTTGAAGGTCTAACCCTCTTCCATCTGTATCCATTAGTAATCTTTTTAAATAGTAATATATAACAGCTAGCATAATAATTTTGGATTTGTTAAAGCAGTGCTATTTGAAGCTGTAGTAGCTGTAAGTTTGGCACTGTTTGAATTTATTAGTTGCCGTTTAGCAACATCTCACCAACATTACTGATTTATTACAGTACTAAAGTGAGAACCTTCTGAGGATTCCTCGTCTGATGGTTCTTGTTCTATTGATTCCACAGGTTCCTGGGTTTTTGACCATGCAAAGAATCCACTAATGTAGTTTACACCAGTACTCCAGAGCGAATGTTCTTTCTCCAGGCTGCAAGGAGGAATCAGAGGAGAACAACATTGTTAAGTGGAACAAGTTGAAAATTAGTTACTATATTTCAATTACTTTGAGTACAAAATAGACTGTAACAAACATTAAATGTCTATAATCAGATTAGTTACTAATTTTAAATGATTTTAAATGATTTGCCATACACATTTTAAGACAATTTGTTTTAAATATAATACATTTAAAACAATTTACATGATGTTTGTCTGTTTGTGTTTGCGTGACTGGCAAAAGGATGTTTACTCACCTCAGATTACAGTTTGAGTCTCGTAGCACATCACTGAGCTGTTGCTTTGAGTCTCCTATTTTATTTTTACTCAGATCAAGCTCTTTTAAAAACTGCAGTGCTTTTGTTTCTTCCAGAGACCGAGCCAAAGCAGCAACATCTGTAATGTCACAGTCATTTAGACTAGAAAGAGAAAGACAAAAGACAAGAAGAATTTATTTTTACTTTCACCCAGAATGCATGTTACATATGCTTTTTCTCAGCAAAGTTTTGGAGGCAAAATCACAGTAATCTCAATGGGAATGATAAGGAATTTTGCATTAAAATCAAATTTGCGAAATCCACAGCTTTGACCAAATGAAGTTGCTTAATTTGGCAGTGACCATATTGTGGGTGGAATCTTATCAAAGCTACACTAATTAATTACACAGAATGAACAAGGAAGTCATTCAAGTGGTGTCTGCTCGGCCACTACATAATGGAATTGTTCAAGAATATAAAGTACTGCAGAATGAAGAGCTGTTAGAAAACTGTTTCACACACAGGCTTCACATCTGGTCTTGTTGCCTGTTGAATTTTACCATTTAAAGGTTAAAAAAAATTAACCTGTCAGTGACATTTCTTACCAGCCAATGCATTAAAAGCCATACAAATTTGAAAGTAGAATTCTACGCTCTACATTGCCAAAAGGTTTGAAAAAAAAAATAAAGGCAATGAGGCAGTTTAAAAATCACAATACTTTACATAATAAAGAAAAATAAAGACACATGTATGTGAACGTTCCTCACCTCAGTCTCTTCAGTTTACAGCATGGATCCTTCAGTATATCACACAAGACTGTCATTCCTTTGTTTTCTATTTTATTCCCACTGAGGTCCAGATCTCTCAGGTGTGAAAGGTTTAAACACAGTGATGGAGTCAGAATGAGACACTGTTTTTCTGTAACACTGCATCCACAAAGACTGAAGACAGAAAGAGAAAAGATAATGAATCAGATCCATGCTAAACTCATATGTGAGCTAAATTCATCATGACTAAACACAATAAAGTCACTAACACACAAGCAAAAACATTGGACCTTATTTATAGAACCATAAATCAATCCATAACTAGGACTTGGGGATACTAGTTGGAATCCAAGTCCAGAGCATCTTTAGTTGGACAAAAAAGTTTGTGAATCATAAATTCAGATTAAGATACAAGATCAACAAGGAACTGATTAAAAAAAATATATATATATTATTTACATTCTTAATGTGAGAAAATCAAGAAAATTTAGAATTTCAATATACAGTTATTTTTTGTGTAGTTTACCATCACTAAATCAAAATTTTGCTTAAAGCTACAGTACATCATAATAATGATTTATCGTTTGAGTTGTTGTGTTGGATTTTGCACGAGTTTCACCCGATTTGTCTTCAGAATATGGATCCAAATAATTAGTAATTCCTTTAGAAGGATGTAGCAACATCTGAGTCATTACTATCCAAAACCTTACGTATACCTCAATAGCTTACAACGATTTCAGTCATTACTAGAGAGTTATCATAATCTTCACTTTATTATACAGATCCAAAAAATCAGTAATTACTTCTAAAGTATTTGGTATTATCTGTGTCATTACTATTGGGTTACCATGATCTTTACTTTAGAATTAATTGTAAATTTTGCACCATTCACATTAATTATGAACCTGTATATAGTAATTCTTTGTAGATATTTGGGAGATATGAAAAAAATAGTAGTTTTAAAGCTTAAATCTTGAATGTTTTGGAGGCAATACAGTCTGTCAGATAGATAGCATGTTTCTAGCACGATTAGCAAGTTGCTAGCATGTTTATACCATGATTAGCATGTTGCTAACATGTTTTAGCATGATTATCATGTAGCATGTTGTTAGCATGTTTTTAGAATGATTAGCATGTTGCTAGCTTGTTTATAACATGAATAGCAAGTTACTAGCATGTTGCTAGCATATTTTTGTCAGTATTACAATACAATACAATGATCTATGCTAAGCTATTAGCAAAAAAAAGTGGAGTGTTCCTTTAACTTGGGATCCTACAACCCAGTGATGCTGTTGATACCGCAGGAACAATCACTAGTAGAAGTGGGAGGAGAAAACTAAGGTGGTACTCCGGTGAAAAAAAATGACAAAATATAGGCCTACATGTAAATTGAGATATTGCTTTCACTTCAAAAGGCTATGGCTCAATGGATTAAATATGAACGCTGCAAGTTTCAAGGTAAACAAAACACTGCTTTGTTTACTACGGTTACCGGTAACATTCCTGGCGAAAAGTGCCATCTGCTGGCAGAAAATGTATTTGCATTTTTTAATAAGCCTTCTGCTCTATTTAGACCAAAGGCAAAAACGCCCCATATTTTTACACATAAAACATGTAGTAGTAAATGCAAACCGGTGGATCAACAAAAAGATAATGAATTATAAAACTCTAAGGATATAGCCTACATTAACATATTTATATTTTACTAAATGAATATAATTGATTGATAATAATTGTTAATGTTTTGAATTAATATGTTAATAATATAATACAATAATTACCCCCATAATAATGTTACTAGCACGTTGTTACCATTATTAGCAAGTTACTAGCACATTGCTAGCATGATTTTAGCCTGATTAGCATGTCATTAGCATGTGCTTAATATTATTCTAACATGATTAGCACGTTTCCAACATGATTAGCATGTTACTAGCATGTTGTTAGCGTGATTATCAAGTTACTAGCACGTTGCTAGCATGATTTTAGCCTGATTATCATGGTTCTAGCAAGATTAGCAAGTTAGTTTGAATGAGTATAAATGGATTAGAAACAGTACATATAAGGGAAGCTAGATTAAGTCTCAATGGATTCTCAATGGTTTTTTTTTTTTTTTTTTTTTTTTTTTAACAGGCCTATTAATTTATACAATGAACTATAGCCCTATAATTAAAAAGATCAACACTGCATCAATGAAAATTAAGAGCAGCTTTATTTCATCCACAGATTTTCAAAAACAACTTGTTTAATGCAAAATATGTTGTGCTTTTCACTATACAGGTAACAGGAGAAATATTAAGGGAATAACTTAAAGACACTTATATACCGTTATTAGAATATATTGAAGTAGATTAGTCTCTCGTCGTCTCTTAGAGAATATGCGGCGTTAATGCGGAGTTTGTTTTTTTACTTTCACTTTCTGTAGGCTATATATTGAATTGACTGAGGTTAAGATGTTCACCTGGCATAATATTGCGCAAAGTTTGCATGTTGCTTGTGTGAAATCCATTGGCTCGCCTTCATGGTTTAAAACAGAAATATTTCTTTTTCATATTTATATTTCTTTTTTATTTATAAAAATATATCCCCCAACAAATCAGCGAACAAGAACAATCCAATCGCTTTTTGATCTGACCATAAACAACAAGCCCAAAAAGCATTGTAATGAGTGATCATGGCAACACAGACAGCACACACTCTGTGAAGCAGCGTGAACAAGCATAAACAAAACACAATGCCTCCATCCACTGTTCTTCAGTTAAACTGCTAAAAATAACGAGCATTTTGTCACTATAATATTACTTTTGTCACAATAACAGATACTACACGTGTGAACCGGCAAAATGTTGCTATGGTTTCCAAGCTGTCAGTCATTGCAGTTTCATGAGTGAGTCTTGTTCCCTACATACATGTAACAATAATTTAGGGGATTTCACTCCCGCATTTAAATGCTACTGTCACTTCTGAAAATAACATTGTGTACGTGGCCTATATGGATGTGCTGCCTTTTTTGTGGCTGCTAAAGGAGCGCATTAATCGTGGTTGTCTGAATTCACCACGGTTAGATGAAATAACCTAGATCAGATGGTTATATAATAATTGTAATAGACCTATTGTCTATAACTAAATAGTAAAATTAAATCACACTGTAACTGCTGTACAGTATAATGTTACTTACTGTAGTTTCTCCAGCTTGCAATGTGGATTGCTCAGCAGAAGCCCAAGGTTTTCAACTCCAGAGTCTCCTAGTTGATTTCCACTGAGGTCCAGTTCTCTCAGGTGTGATGTTTGTGATTTCAGAGCTAAAGTCAGGATGAGACACTGTTTCTCTGTGATACTGCATCCACATAGACTGAAGGCAGAAAGTGAAAGGATAATGTTAATTTCATGTATGAGTTAAATTATGAGTATCATAAGTACTCATGATTTATAAGTAAGTAAGTTGCAAACAGTCACTAATACATCAGTAAAGGCCTGGAAACTTAATTATAGAACCAAAAGAGAAGCATAACTAGGATTTGAGGATACTAATTACAACCCAAATCTGGAATATCTTCACACTTGCACATAGAAGGTAGATTTTAAATGTATTTAAATGTATCGTTTTCATGATATTAATTTGAGAAAAAAACAATTTGAATCAAATTTTGTACGTAAATCCTAATAAAATGAATTTTTAATGTAGTTCATCATCACAAAACACAAATTTTGCTTAATAGATTTAGTTAAAAGCACCATTAGTCCTGTAAACCATGTAATGAAGAATAATGTATTGTCATTCATGGTACACCAATTTTTAAGTCTGTTCACACTTTTGTAAGATTTCAGCTTTTGAAAATGTTATAACAACAAAGTTGCAATTTTTTTTACTGACACACATACTGAACCATAAGCTAACAGTATAATAAACTTTCATAACACTGTAACTGTTGTACAGAATAATAATACTAACACTAGTTTCTCCAGCTTGCATTGTGGGTTCATCAGTAGATCACTGAGGTTTGTCACTCCTGATTGTCCTAGTTGATTTCCACTCAGGTCCAGTTCTCTCAGGTGTGATGGGTTTGTTTTTAGAGCTGAAGTCAGTGCAGAACAACCTTCATCTGTAATTTGACAGCATCTTAACCTATATTTGGAGAAATTAGACAAATAAACTCTTCATTCTGTTTCATTCATATATCAGTTTTCTTTGCTTTAGGTTAATGTAACTCACCTCAGTCTCTCCAGTTTACAGTGTGAATCCTCCAGTACATCATTAAAATGCCTCAGTCTTGTGTCTTTTAGTTCATTTCCACTGAGGTCCAGCTCTCTCAGGTGTGATGGGTTTGATTTCAGAGCTTTAGTCAGGAAGGTACACTGCTTCTCTTTAATACTGCATTTACACAGACTGAGCACACAAGAGAAAAACAATGACTCAGATCCATGATGGTCATCTGATTAAAGACTACAGTTAATGTGTTAAAGACCCATAGTGTGTTTCCAACACAGTCATACTAGTTCTGTATGATGGAAACTGTTGTAGCAGCAGATGTGATTCTCATTATATTATTGCAGAACAAATTTTAGTACACTTAAATTTAAATAAAATTGAATCAAATTCTTTAAATTAAATGCAATTACTAGACACCTAATATTAAGTGTGACAAACTGAGAAATGAAGTTTCCATACAGGTGGAATGCTACAGTATAAACAATAAAAATTAAGAACTGTTGTCTTAAAATAAATAACTAAACAGTGACCTTTCATCACCCTGAAACTGCTGTACAGTGTTATGATACTAACTGTAGTTTTTTCAGCTTGCATTGTGGGTTCATCAACAGAAAACCAAGGTTTTCAAATCCAGAGTCTCCAAGTTCATTCCCACTGAGGTCCAGCTCTCTCAGGTGTGATGGGTTTGATTTCAGTGCTGAAGTCACATCAGAACAACCGTCACCTGTCATTTCACAGCCTCTTAACCTACATTGAGAGAAAAAAAAAGAGAGCAAACTGATGATTTTTTTTTTAATTCTGTAAATTCACATTATCTTCATAAACAAACAAAACAAACAGAAGAAAACGCATTCATTTCACCAGATCACTAAATACTATGGTGAATAAACTGTGGTGAAAGAATTCCAAGTAAAAATATACTTATAAGTTCAAACTTTAATTTCTACAATTGAGTACTGATATTGAATTTATTTTAATTTTTAAATTCTTGCCTGAACTAAATTATTTAATGTAGAAATTACATTTGTTTTTATGTAGTATTTAGCACAAAATCATTTTACTCTGGCTCTTCATGAGATTTTGAGTATAAACTGAAGTGATTTTAATCATTTTGCTTCTTGTATGTGAATGTTATTGACCTCAGTCTCTCCAGTTTACAGTGTACATCCATCAATAATTCAGATACGTGCTTCACTCCTGTGTTTTTTATTTTATTTCCACTGAGGTCCAGCTCTCTCAGGTGTGATGGGTTTGATTTCAGTGCTGAAGTCACATCAGAACAACCGTCACCTGTCATTTCACAGCCTCTTAACCTACATTGAGAGAAAAAAAAAGAGAGCAAACTGATGATTTTTTTTTTAATTCTGTAAATTCACATTATCTTCATAAACAAACAAAACAAACAGAAGAAAACGCATTCATTTCACCAGATCACTAAATACTATGGTGAATAAACTGTGGTGAAAGAATTCCAAGTAAAAATATACTTATAAGTTCAAACTTTAATTTCTACAATTGAGTACTGATATTGAATTTATTTTAATTTTTAAATTCTTGCCTGAACTAAATTATTTAATGTAGAAATTACATTTGTTTTTATGTAGTATTTAGCACAAAATAATTTTACTCTGGCTCTTCATGAGATTTTGAGTATAAACTGAAGTGATTTTAATCATTTTGCTTCTTGTATGTGAATGTTATTGACCTCAGTCTCTCCAGTTTACAGTGTACATCCATCAATAATTCAGATACGTGCTTCACTCCTGTGTTTTTTATTTTATTTCCACTGAGGTCCAGCTCTCTCAGGTGTGATGGGTTTGATTTCAGAGCTGAAGTCACAGCAGAACAACCTTCATCTGTCATATCACAGACTCTTAGCCTACATTGACAGAAAGAGAACAAAAAAATAAGACAAAAGAAAATAATTAACTTTTTATTCTTTAAGGTCACGATATTTTTTTTCATAAGCAAATAAAACAGAGTAAGACAGATCATCATGCTTGTTTCACCAGATCACAGAATACCTCGGTGGATAAACACAAACACACACACACGCACACACACGCACACACATATACATATAGTATTATTATAATGTGAACTCAGACTCATCATGAGATATTGAGTATATGCTTTGGTGATTGATTTTGATTCTTGTATGTGAATGTTACTGACCTCAATCTCTCCAGTTTACAGCGTACATCCATCAGTAATTCAGATATGTGCTTCACTCCTTTGTTTTTTATTTTATTGCCACTGAGGTTCAGCTTTCTCAGGTGTGGAAGGTTTGAACACAGAGCAGAAGTCAGGAATGCACACTGTTCTTCTGTAATATTGCATCCACAAAGACTGAAGACAGAAAGAGAAGGGAATATGATTAAACTGAAGTTTTAAAGAATTTTGGTAATTCGTCTGATAGTAATTTGTCATTTAGAAAGTCACATTCGTATCTCTTTAAAACAGCATTTCATCTCAGAAATGTCACTAAGATAGGAAATACTCGTTCAGGATGCAGAAAATGTAGTTACACATTCATTTCAGATTAACTTCAAGACTGGTCAGTGTGTCAATGAAGATATAATATACTGTGCACAATTTTAAAGGATATTGAACAACTTAGTGTAAACATGCTTTTCATTGTGGGGAATTACATCTGGTTTTACATTAGTGTCATGAGAACCTGGTCCATAGGCAAAAATATCAAAAATACACCATATGCATGAGCTGGCACAGACCACAAAACATATCCAACCCATTTGAATAAAAAAAGCTCTATTTTAAAGTGCCACAGAGGAGATCAAACATCACAAATGGTTAGACAGCCTTGGCATTACAAATAGCACTGACAAGAAGAAGAAACACCTGTTGTGTTCTCACACAAGTGTTGTTTGATAATGTATTGAGTTAGTGTTCAGTGATGCTTTGAGTTTGATTGTGCTCAAATTATTCTGTTATGCCTGACCAATGTATGTTTTTGGTGACTTGGGTCTGAGGACAGAGAGGGTAAGTAAAAAGATACGATAAGTTGATGCTTCTCCCTGTGTCTGTGTGATCCTTAACAAACCTAACAACACCACGGTGCACCAACAGAAATGATAAAAATCACTACAAACCAGCATGACTGTTTTACTATAGTAACAATTTAATACCAAAACTAAAGGGTGAATCTAATATACTTAATATTGTATACAACTGTAGCTGAATTTAAGCAGGATTTGCCAATCACAGGATTAAGATGAATATTGATTGGTATTTTGGTACAGTCGATTGGTACATCACTGTTTGTTTTGTTCTGGAACAGGCACTAAATTGTGGTTCAGTTTTTTTTGTTTGTTTGTTGTTTTTTTTTCACCACCCCACACAATTAAAAACAATGCATTTTATGCACACATGAACATCCAACATGCAAGTAAAAACTATATATGATGAGATATAAAATGCAAGCTTTATTTATAAAAGCATGTATGTTCACTTAAATCACCAGTAGCCAGTGGAAGTCTTTTTTTTTTTTTTTTTAACTCAGCCAGAAAAGACATCCATGTGTTTATAAGTGCGGCAGTTTTGGAAGAAACCCATTGTTCTCTCTCTATAGTCACTGAAATAATTACTGAGTCAGGATCAAACTGACTTATTTTAAAAAACATAATTTTTAGCTTTAAACCACTGACTGTTGTTGTTGTTGCTAAGAGAAAAACTGCTCTGAATCAAATGAGGAAACAGTATTATCAACTACTGTTCAACAATATCAACAACGATATTAACAGTAATATTTGAAACCATGAAAGTGACTCACGTCAGTGTGTTGAATTGACAGTGTTTATCCTGCAGTAGAGCAGCGATCTGATTCACTCGTGTGTCTCCTAGTTCATGTCCACTCAGATTCAGCTCTCTCAGGAGTAATGGGTTTTTACCCACAATTCCTGTCACATACTGACAGGCTTCATCTGCAGCAGGACTTCTCAAAAACCTGCAGAAGGGAAGCAGAATTTGCCTTACAAAACATGTTGATAAGACAAAATTCATTATTGTAACTAATGACAAGCTCTAGTTACATTTATCACTTTTACTTTGCACATTTAAATACACAAAAAGTAATTCTGAGCTTTAGACTTTAATGTATTTATTAAAAAGAAACAGTGTGACAGTGCAAATGTCATGAAGAGCAGAAGGGCAAAAGCTCACCAGGTCTTGATTTTCAGTACAAATGTGGACAGTGAAGTTAGCATTTTGATTGGTCTCAAGATATGTCTAGACACTGCACAGTTGAGAAAACCTGGATACTTATACTGCTGAGAGCAATTATAGATATTTCTCTATATGCTGTAGAGCAATATAGTGTTGGGAATCTGGGCTTGATTAAACTACAATAGGACTTTTCACACTTGAAATAGTTAACCCTGGGCCATCTAAACCCCGGGGTAAATGGAATCCCGGCTTATCTTGCTTCACTTTTCACACTGCTTTTACCCAGGGTTAAAAGTTAATCCTTGGTATTCATAAACTGTTGTTTCAGTGTACATTTAACCCCAGGTTAATGTTCTTATATGCGGTGTCAGTGTCACAGTTTGGACAAATGCAGCATACAACATGTTGTCATAATAGCTCTAACATTGCACATCCATATATTAGGCATCCACATATTATTGCTGACTGTCTAATCAAGTTCTCCACAATGGATGTTTCGGACTATAAAGGTAAGAATTAAATGCTCTTAGCTTGTGTCTATATTACATGTGTGAAACATTCCTTTTTCTTTGGTTGAAAGTGGTGTTTAGAAAGATGATAACAGATGGTTAAGCTTAGTGTAAAAAGCCCCACTGTGTTTAGAAAAAAATAATGCCACACTATTAAATACTGGTACTAGTGGCCTATAATGTCTATTTGACCTGTAGCTTTTACCACAACTAAACAGTTCTGACATTTGTCATCAATCCATCTGTACTCCCAAGCTGCAACAAATTTAGCAGCTTGTTGTATTGCTAATAAAATATTTTGTGTGGATATTTAGCCAGGATGTCATTTATTCTGTATTTCATCACATCTCACCTCAGTGTCTCCAGTTTACAGTTCTGAATCTGTTGGACATCAGTGAGTTCCTTCACTCCTGATTGTCCAGGATCATTTCCTGTGAGATCCAGCTCTATCAGGTGTGAAGGGTTTGATCTCAGAGCTGAAGCCAGAGCTTTATAACCTTCTTCAGTGATACTGCAGTCTGAAAGTCTATCGAAAAAAAAAAAAAGAAAGAAAGAAAAAAAAGGTAATCTGACAGAAACTGTTAACTGCAGTAAATTAACATTGAACAAAGGGCATATCATTAAAATCAAAGAATTGTTCACTGAACTCACCTGAGTTTCTCCAGTTTGCAGTTTGTATTTTCTAATCCGTTCTGGAGCTTCTTCATTCCTGAATCATGCAGATTATTGTTGCTCATGTCAAGCTCTTTCAGACTGGGGTTTGATCTCAGGACTGTAGCGAGAGCTGAACAGCTTTCCTCTGTTAGACCACACTTACGCAGGCTAAAATGTTGAACAGGAGAATTTACAAAGTACTTCATTATTGTCTTTTGGTCACTGTGCAGTTTATCTCATCTCTTCAAGATACTTTAAATGTAAAAAAAAAAAAAAATAATAAAATAATACTCACATCAGTGTGTTGAGTGTACAGTGTTTATCCTGCAGTAGAGCAGTGATCTGATTCACTCGAGTGTCTCCTAGTTCACGTTCACTTAGATTCAGATCTCTCTGGAGTAACGGGTTTTTGCCAAAATGTTTAATTACATACTGACAGGCTTTATCTGCATCAGGATTTTGTAACAACCTGAAGAGAGGAGAAGTACACAGACATTTCACAACTGTACACTGCAGTGCTTCCTTCTACATTGATGAACATCATCTTGATCCATTTAGTAGGCTCTTTCACACCACAGATGCAACATAAAGGGCTATTCATTTAAAAATCTGTTTATTTATATACTTAAATACTTTGAATTAAAATTAAGTATAATCCAAATTAATTGTTAAAATCAAATCATGTTAAACAGAAACCATGAATTTAATAAATTATTCCAACCTTTTCATAAATCATAGTTCATATTCAATAAAAAAAAAAAAATGTGGTAAAAGATTGTTGATGTACATACATGTAAATGGTGCAGAGAGAGACAGAAGATTGTATGACCATTTAATTGTCTTTCAGCTAAAATCTTAAAACTACTGCACTTAAGGACACTCACCTCAGTGTTTTCAGTGAATAAGTCTGATTCTGTAGTAAATCATTGAGCTCCTTCACTCCTGATTGTCCAGGATCATTTCCTGTGAGATCCAGCTCTATCAGGTGTGAAGGGTTTGATCTCAGAGCTGAAGCCAGAGCTTTATAACCTTCTTCAGTGATACTGCAGTCTGAAAGTCTAGAGAAAATAAAAACATGAATTAAAATGAACATTGTGGTTAAAATTCATCCATCCACTGCACAATTACAATTAACGTAAGAGTACAAAATGAATGCTTTATTCTGATTTACTTAAATGTGTTGATTATTTTCAATAACTGTACAGCTAAAGTAGTTCCAGGGTGGTCTTGACTGCATTACAGTTCCACATCACTTCATCAGATTACTTTCTTACAGCCAACAACAGCAAAAGAACCAAAGCCTATGAAGTCAAAGACCAAGTAAACAATAAGATAATACAATAAAACCCAAATGATTCCCTTTTTGGGGGAAATGGCATGTCATATTTGGGCTAACTGGCAATATATTTTATCAAGAAAGTGAGCAAAGAACAACCCAATCACTGAAGCCATCAGTGACCAGCATGATTATGTCCTCCTGCAAAAACTCCCATTAAAATCAATGAAGCTGTCTAGACTGCAAAATGAATCTCGTTTACACCGTATCTGCATTATGAGCCAGTGAGTGTGTGCCATGCACTAAACAAAACTCAGTAATCTAAACACCTCTGGACACTACATTTATACACTCAACAGAAATGTGTGTGATTGGTTAAAATGTTACACACTCGTTAGGGAACATGCCTATAAAAAAAAAATCTGATGTAACCTTAGCAGATATAAATTAGATTTTTTCGCTTCCTCATCGTGAATTTGGGGTAAATTTTTGCCCACTACTTAGGCTGTGTATAAGAAAGATGCTTAAGAAAGGAGGAGACAAATATGTCCATATATTTGGTTTGTTTCTAAATGTCACCCTTAACCTAGGGGAAAATATAATTGTGAACAAATATTATAGCTATTCTATTTATTTATTTAGTTTTTATTTAGTTTTGGTACAGAGTAGTTGATGATGAAATGTACTCACTTGAGTATCTTCAGTTCACACACAGGATTCTTCAGTCCCTTACAAATCTCTTTGACTCCTGAGTCCTGCAAATGGCTGTTGTTCAGGTCCATCTCTTTCAGGATGGTTTTGGAGGAGAGAACAGTAGCTAGAACTGAACAGCTTTTCTCTGACAGCTTACAATTATTCAGCCTGAACAGAAAAACAGCATTATTTATTACTCAACACATATTCACCAAGCATCAGATAAACAGATCTTTATATCTGCTCACACATGTGACCAACAGTCTTTTTTAATGACTAAACAGAAGTTATAATGTATGAAAAAGGTTTACTCACTTTATTTTTTCCACTTTGCTATGAGAGTCCATCAAAAGAGCAGAGAGCTTCTCTCCATCCAGGACTTCTAATTTATCTTCACTCAGATCCAGTTCCTTCAGTAATAATGGACTTTTACCCAGAACTTTAGTGAGATACTTGCACGCTTCCTCTGCATCAGGAATTTTCAAAAACCTACAGGAAGCAGAATTACAGATTAGTTAATATTCCAATTTTACGCCTTTAGAAGCTCTCATTCTGAATGAATCCCTAAACAGAGTACAACAATTAACTACAAACATTTGTATCAACGAATAATACATTTACAGCATGTAATAAACATAAAAGAACATACATAATAACAAAAAAATAACAAAAATTTTCATGCATAAGTGAACCACATCAACAAAAAATACAGTAATGTGTTTTCAGTAATTTTGTTTTCTTATGCATAAACAGAACATATAAAACAGCATATCTTTAATTACATCAGATGATCAAAATAATACTAACAGAAAACGATAATATGATGTGATATGATAATTTGTCTAAACACACGTGACACCACCTGACAAATACAACAAATCATTATTAGATATTCTGTAACAAATATTTAAAAAAAAAAAAAAACATCAGTGTTTATTTTTAAATACATGAAAGCTTTTATTACCTGATGGTCTTTAATGAACACTGCCCATCCTGTAGTAAATCATTGAGCTCCTTCACTCCTGATTGTCCAGGATCATTTCCTGTGAGATCCAGCTCTATCAGGTGTGAAGAGTTTGATCTCAGAGCTGAAGCCAGAGCTTTATAACCTTCTTCAGTGATACTGCAGTCTGAAAGTCTGTATATGAAAGAAGCTGTTAGTACTGCCTGATCTACACTAAACAAGCAAAATACACACATATAAAGTAGCATGTCATTATTTAAATAATTAAAAAATGATAAAAAATTAAGAATATTTATCATTTTAACAGAAATTAGATCACATAGAAATAGAACACATGTAAAAATGTGTTAATAATTGCATTTTAATACAAAAAAAAAAAAAAAAATCTCACCCCACAGATAAGCAACAACTGCCTTAATGATAACAATGCACTTCTTGTGCTCATGGTAAATATAAATTACATACGTTCATCACATACAGCAAACAACTATTTTCATAACATTTGAACTAAACTGCTTAAATTATATGGATTATTTTTATGATCTGTTCATGAACATTTTGAAGCATCAAAATGGTAGATGTGTAGACTGTCAATGGAGTGACAGAAATTGCTCAGATGTCATTACAAATATCTTAATTTGTATTCTAAAGACGAATGAAAGTCTTACGGGTTTGGAATGACATGAGGGTGATGACAGAATTTTGATTTTTGTTTTAATGCTGCCTTAATTTTCTCCATGTTTAATCATGCTGTATTATCTGCTCCACAATCTCACATATCTGCTGTTCTTTTACTGAAGCTCCCTCTGCACCTGTACCTTTTTAGCAGTTATTTGACTTGTGCGCTGAAGAAAAGTTGAAGTCCATGCCTAAAACATTTCTTTTGTGATGTGGTTGTAAAGAGACTGTTCTATGTCTAAATATACTAAATTTGGTCCCACTTTATATTAAGTGGCCTTAACTACTATGTACTTGCATTGAAATTAATAATTTAATACAATGTACTTATTGTGTACATACATGTATTTACATTGTACTTAGATTTTAAAAGTACCTGCATGTAATTACATCTGTAATTCATTTCTGTAAATACATCTATAATTACATTGTTGACCCATCCCTTACACCTTAACCCACCCTTAAACCTACCCATACCACCAAACCTGTCCCTAACCTTACCTATAGCCCACCTTAATAGCAGCAAAAGTTTTTTGAAATACAATACGACCAGATTAAGTACATTGTACTTATTTTTTGATGCAAGTACATAGTAGTTAAGCCCACTTAATATAAAGTGGGACCTGAAATTTTTGTGAAGAAATGTAAGTCAGAAACGGCAGTTGTGAGCGAGTGGCCAAAGAGGTGGCCAAGCTCCACCTCTACAACAAGAGAACTTAATCAATTTAAATGTTAGTACATAGTGGCTGATTACGCTTAATATAAAGTGGGTCCAATATTTACAAAAAGTATAAATTTGAAACTTATTTCAAATACTCACTTAAGTTTGTTGAGCTGACAGTGTTTATCCTCTAGTAGAGCAGCGAGATGATTCACTAATTTTATGTCAAGTTTATGTCCACTCAGATTAAGCTCTCTCAGAATTAAGGGATTTCTACCTATTCCAGGCACATACTGACAGGCTTTCTCTGCAGCAGGACTCAAACACCTGCAGAAGAGAAAATGAAGCCAGATTCAACTCAACAGAACTAGGTGTAATCAAAAGTCACAATAATCAAAACAGCACAATTAGTTGTTTGATCAAAGTTAGTGAAATTACATTTCTATAAATAATTCACCTGCATGTCAGGTGAATTTTGTATCATTTGTATCATTATTTTTTATAATTTCATCATGACTCACCTCAGTTTTAGTTTATAGTTTGTATTCTGTAGATCAGTGAGCTCCTTCACTCCTGATTGTCCAGGATCATTTCCTGTGAGATCCAGCTCTATCAGGTGTGAAGGGTTTGATCTCAGAGCTGAAGCCAGAGCTTTATAACCTTCTTCAGTGATACCGCAGTTTGAAAGTCTGGAGAAAAGGAATTTGAAAAACTGAATTTATTATACAGATAATATCCCCACAAAAAAGATGTTATATAAAAAAGTCAAATACATTTCAGTCATGACAACTCTCGTAAAGGATTGCAAAATCTTCATTATTGTAAAAAATAGAAAGCATGAGTTTGGTCTTGGCGGACTAGATCTGCTATGCTGCTGCTGCTGCGGAGCAAGTAGACTTGCTTCAGCTAAATGCTCAGATCATGAAGAACATGCTGCTGCTGGTGCTAGAGTAAGAGGAAGATCCCCCCAAGCAGATCTAGGCAGGTGGTGGTGGGGAGGTGGTGGGCTAGCAAGAGGATACGCATGGTGCGCAGTCGTGGTGTATGCAGAATACACGTGATAGGCACGCGATAATTACTACATTAACCTGATTGGCTGAGAACGCTGAACTGAATGAACCAAATTAGAGCGCAAATAGAGTTTCATGGCTGAACTAATCATTTTATTTTCTCTTCCTGATTAGAAAAACAATTCATCATCTGACAAACATGTTTCCATTTTCTTTAGTAGTTTACTACAGTAATGTTTTAATTTTAAACAAAATACATTTTAATATGAAATTAAAAATGGTTCATTAAACTTACTTGAGTGTCTCCAGTTTGCAGTTTGTATTTTTTAATCCAGTCTGGAGTTTCATCACTCCTAAATTCTGCAGATTATTGTTGCTCATGTCAAGCTCTTTCAGACTAGAGTTTGATATCAGGACTGTAGCGAGAGCTGAACAGCTTTCCTCTGTTAGACCACAATCACACAGCCTAACATGTTGAACAGGAGAAAATAAATTTACCAGCACAAAGTGCTTAATTCCAAAATTCAGTGATTACTAAGAATATTTTTAACACATGCTTTTGACATACTTATCAACAATAATAAATGAACACAATACTCACTTAAGTGTGCTGATTTTACAGTGTTTATCCTGCAGTAGAGCAGCGATCTGATTCACTCCTGTGTCTCCTAGTTTATGTCCACTCAGATTAAACTCCCTCTGGAGTAATGGGTCTTTTAAGTGAAGAACATCATTCAGATATTTACAGGCTTCTACTGCATCAGGACTTTGTAACAACCTGGACAAAGTAGAAGTACATTGATATTATCTACCATACAGTGATTTATGTTCACAATGTTGTGAAAGTAACTTTAGTCATTTCAAAGCTTTTAAAAATGTCTTTTTGACAAATTAATTTTCTTGAACCTAAAATATTTTAGGACTGTTGAATGTTAATATTTGAAGGACGCTTACCTCAGTGTCTTCAGTTGACAGTTTGGTTCCTGTAGTAAATCAATGAGCTGCTTCACTCCTGATTGTCCAGGATCATTTCCTGTGAGATCCAGCTCTATCAGGTGTGAAGGGTTTGATTTCAGCGCTGAAGCCAGAGCTTTATAACCATCTTCAGAAATACCACAGTTTGAAAGTCTAGAAAAAATAAAAACACAAACTTAAATTAACACTGCAGTTGAGATTAATTCATCAGTGTAATATCAATAAATATGACTAAATCACTACAGCTTACCTTATCAGATATGCCACAGTTTTATTCTGGCATTAAAATGCAAGATTAATCATATAATAGTGACTAGAAATCTGTTATTGTTAAATATGTGTGAGTTTGTTTTAAATGTTATTACAGTTGTAAACTTCTTATTTAGTTTTCATTAATGAATGATTATTGTTAAAAATTAAATTAAAATTATGTTGTTGAAAAAAATAGAACACCTCTCCATAAAAAATAATAATAATCACACTGACAGCATGTGCATGTTTGTGTCAATCTGAATGAACAACAGTTTATGGTGTCTTACCTCAGTATCTTCAGCTCACACACATGTTTCTTCAGTCCCTCACAGATCTTTTTAAATCCTGAGTCCAGCAGACGACTGTTGTTCAGGTCCATCTCTTTCAGGATTGTTTTGGAAGAGAGAACATTAGCTAGAACTTGACAGCTTTTCTCTGTCAGTTTACAATTATTCAGCCTAAACACACAAAAAATAACATTTTGTTATTATTTACCACATATTCAACACACATCAGATCAACAGATTTTCATATCTACTCACACATGTGACTGACAGTGTTTTGTAATCAGAGAAGTTATTACATATAAACTAATGTTCACTCACTTTATTTTCTCTACTTTGCAATGAGAGTCCATCAAAAGAGCAGAGAGATTCAACCCATCCAGGTCTCCTATTTTATCTTGACTCAGATCCAGTTCTGTCAGATGTAATGGACTTATTTTCAGAATTTTAGTAAGATAGTCACACGCTTTCTCTGCAGCAGGACTTTTCAAAAACCTACATGAAGTAGAAGACAATTTCAGATTAGATAATCTTGTCAGCAAACATAGATCATTCCCACTAATATATTTTCATAGTTAGTGTATTACTGTGTTGTTGCTTTTGGTTTTAAGTTGTTCCTAGAGTTTGGAATTGGTTTCAAAAACATTCCTTTAGGTTTTACACCCATAAACTAATGCTCACAGAAGTCTGCAAAGAGTTTTTGTGTGACAACCAAATAAGAATTTATACTAAATGTTTTCTTTAATGAATAATTGTTTATAGATATTAAATATAT
Source organism: Cirrhinus mrigala (assembly GCA_036247105.1). Lineage (NCBI taxonomy): Eukaryota > Metazoa > Chordata > Actinopteri > Cypriniformes > Cyprinidae > Cirrhinus > Cirrhinus mrigala. The sequence goes on from CM070028.1 coordinate 30,774,787, forward strand.
ATTTTAAGATTGTACAGATGAAAGAGAATCTGTTATTAGTCAATGTGAACAGCACTTTTTTGGTATGTGAAAAATTGATTAAAACACTAAAATTGGAGAGAAGTGACAATCTGTACTAAACTGTAATGTTTAGAGGACATTTTGTTGTTTGTTGTTGTTGCATTTGTGTAAATAATTTATTGACAATTGCTTAATTTGTTTACTGTTTAAGGAATTATAAAATCTGTACCGTCTCAATCACTGCAGTAGAAGTGTAGCAACTGACTGCACTGTTAATGTGCTGTTAATAAAGTTTATGGCTTATTCAAGCAAATACTTAATTCTGCTTATTTTGATATATTTTATATTATGTGATTAGCAAGCAATGGATCAATACAGGGCATGAAATAGCAACTGAATACTGATGTAATGGTTACACGTTATTTTAAAAGTACAATTTTAATAAATATTTAAGGGTTTTAAACCTGATGGTGAATTTATAGCGTTCATCCTGTAGTAATAGTTTGAACTCCTTCACTCCTGATTGTCCAGGATCATTTCCTGTGAGATCCAGCTCTATCAGGTGTGAAGGGTTTGATCTCAGAGCTGAAGCCAGAGCTTTATAACCTTCTTCAGTGATACTGCAGTTTGAAAGTCTAAACAAAAAGAAAAAAAAAATGTTGTCATTCTTTTTGGAGACATATATTATCATATCACTAAGAGGATTTATAAACGGCTTCTGACAACACAAATAGACAAATTATGAATAAATTATTGCCATAAAGTGCAAAAATTGTATGGCAATATATTGTTTTCATTTTAATACTGGCAAAAATCCCATGAATCAAATTCCATCATTAATAAATGCTGTCCTCATGTTCTTTCAAAGAACATTCACATTTTTACAGTTAAACTAATTAAATGAGTATTAAAAATGTATATAAACATGCCGAAAAGTACATAAAAAAATACACACTTCAGTTTCTCCAATTTGCATTGTGTATTTTCCAACAGAAGACAGATCTTCTCCATTCCTGTGTTTCCTAGTTTATTTCCACTCAGATCCAGCTCTTTTAGGTTTGAAGGATTTGAATTAAATGCTGAAATTAGAGCAGCACAACCTTTTTCTGTAATCCTGTTATTCTTCAACCTGTAGAGAAAGAAACAAAGAACAATAACAGTGTTTCATTAGACTGGGAAATATGTAACATCAACATTTTTAGTAAAGCATTAAACCATGTGGAAAACTCACATCAGTTTGTTGAGTTTACAATGTTTATCCTGCAGTAGAGCAGCGATCTGATTCACTCTTGTGTCTCCTAGTTCATGTCCACTCAGTTTCAGCTCTCTCAGGAGTAACAAGTTTTTAGTGTGAAGAACTTTATTCAGATATTTACAGGCTTCTTCTGCAGCAGGACTCAAAACCCTGCAGTAAATAAGACGAAACAATATTCAATTAAATTCCTAATAAACTTGAACCAATAAAAAATAGCCTCTGATTCTGCATATGAAATGGTTTATTTTATATTTGTGAAATAATATTTAAATAAATGATTTGCTTGCAATTCATATTGTATTATTTCATCATGTCTCACCTCAGTGTCTTCAGTTGACAATTTGGATTCTGTAGTAAATCACTGAGCTCCTTCACTCCTGATTGTCCAGGATCATTTCCTGTGAGATCCAGCTCTATCAGGTGTGAAGGGTTTGATCTCAGAGCTGAAGCCAGAGCTTTATAACCTTCTTCACTGATACTGCAGTCTGAAAATCTAGAAATGGAATGCAAATGTAAAATTTATCTGAATAATCAGTTACTCCACAATTTTTTTTTAAACAAAATGAATCCATACAAAAATAGATGGCTGAATATGGAGGCAAACCATAGGCCTAGTGACTTTGAATGTGTTACATATTAATTCACCTAAGTTTCTCTAGTTTGCAGTTCTCTTTCAGTGCATTAGACAGCAGCTTCACTGAATCCTTCAGATTATTATTGCTCAGGTCAAGATCCTTCAGACTGCTGGAGTCTGAACTGAGAACTGAAGTAAGAGCGGAACATCCTTCCTCAGTTAAATCACAGTTACTGAGCCTGAAAATAATACAGAAATGTAAATACTGTTATCAGTTATGTCATATTCCTGTGATTGCTGTGATGTTGAGTGTAGCTGATGGTGAAATGTACTCACTTGAGTATCTTCAGCTCACACACAGGATTCTTCAGTCCCTCACAGATCTCTTTGACTCCTGAGTCCAGCAGACGGCTGTTGTTCAGGTCCATCTCTTTCAGGATGGGTTTAGAGGAGAGAACAGTAGCTAGAACTTGGCAGCTTTTCTCTGTCAGATTACAATTATTCAACCTAAAAAAAAAACAAAACAAACAAAAAAACATTTCTTATTTACTTTAAACATATTTAACACTCATCAGATCAACAGATCTTCATATCTGCTAATGCACTTAACTGACAATCATTAGTAGTAATTAAACAGAGAAGATATAATGTATAAATATTCACTCACTTCATTATTTCCACCTTGCTATGAGAGTCCATCAAAAGAGCAGAGAGCTTCTCCCAACACATGTTTCCTAATTTATTTTCATTTAGATCCAGTTCTTTCAGTAGTAATGGACTTGTACCCAAAATTTTAGTGAGATGATCACATGCTTCCTGTGCAGCAGGACTTTTCAAAAAACTACAGGAAGCAAAAGAGAATTTTAGATTATTATAGGCCCAACTCAGCAAACAGAACATTTCCACTTAGTGTATAGTTAGTGTATTAGAGCAAGGTTTGCAGTTTTATTTCCTAGGTTTTCAGATAAGCTCGGTCTACAAAAACATACAAACTTACATTAAATATTTTTTGTTAGCTTCTGTTTTCCCTCACTCCCTACATCTGATAATCACATGTAAATGCTTTTGATTCACACAAGCAAACACACACACTTTGTGTTTCCATGTTTTATTCCACAGGTGTAATGGTTTTTATACTGTACAAACCATATTTTCTATCGCCCTACACCTACCTTATACCTAAACCTAACCCTCACAGGAGACCGTGCACATTTTACTTTCTCATTTCTCATTTCCTTTCAAAAACTCATTCTGCATTATTTATAAGCCTGTTTCCTAAATACCAGGTACACATACACACACGCACGCACACACAACATTTTTATGTTTGTATGTTTAGTGTGGTACAACTGCTGGTAACTGATCTGCATGGCTGTTAATACAACATGTTTATGGATACATAAAAACATATGTACCTATCAATGTTAATATTGCATGTTATATACTATGCTTGATTTATTAATTAAACACTAGACCAAAACAAGATATAGCTGACTGATTATTGATGTTTGAAACGTGATTGAAGAGCAGTTACTAATTAAAGTATTCACAGTTTTTAAATTACCCGATGTCTTTTAATTTACAGCGCTTATCCTGTAGTAAACTATTCAGCTCCTTCACTCCTGATTGTCCAGGATCATTTCCTGTGAGATCCAGCTCTATCAGATGTGAAGGGTTTGATCTCAGAGCTGAAGCCAGAGCTTTATAACCTTCTTCAGTGATCCTGCAGTCTGAAAGCCTAAGAAAAAGAAGAAAAAGAAAAAAAGAAGTAGTTGTTGTTAATAGTAGTTGTTATACTTAACTCAGCTAAGTTCAGTTTTTTCTTTGTTAGAACACAGATCATCATACTAGTACCATGATTTATAAACAACATCTGACAATCTACTTGGAACATCATAATCTAATTCTCTTTTACTTAACTTACATTCAGTTACAGTTTATAATACTATACAAGTACTGAAATTTCAGCCTCAGTAGTCTTATTTTTTTCAGTTAACATAATCAAATAGGCATTTACAAATGTACATTAATATGCTAAAATGTAGAATTCGAAATACTCACTTCAGTTTTCCCATTTTGCATTGTGTATTTTTCAACAGAAGACAGATCTTCTCAATTCCTGAGTTCTGTAGTTTATTTCCACTCAGATCCAGCTCTATCAGGTTTGAAGGATTTGAATTAAATGCTGATGTCAGAGCAGCACAACCTTCTGCTGTAATTCTGTTATTATTCAGCCTGCAGAGAAAATAAAAAACAAAGACAGGAAACATTCCTCAGTTTACCTCATAACCTTTCTTACTGAACATCAATGATCATTTTAATCCAAATATATATATATATATATATATATATATATATATATATATATATATATTGAAAATATAACATCAAAATAATGTTATGTATGGAAGATATTTCACATATAAAAAGTATAAAATAATACAAAATACTTACTTAAGAGCTTTGAGTTTACAGTGTTTATCCTGTAGCAGAGCAGCGATCTGATTCACTCGTGTGTCTCCTAGTTCATGTTCACTCAGATTCAACTCTCTCAAGAGTAACGGGTTTTTACCCACAATTCCAGTCACATACTGACAGGCTTCATCTGCACCAGGACTCAAAAACCTGCAGAGGAGAAGATGAAGAAGGACTCAATTAAATTACCTCACCATTTAAGATGTAATTGAAGGAAAGTCAATATTGTTAAACAATCATTTTTTGAAATCTTGAAATCACTAACTTTGGTACAACAATGGCATATTTTCTCACTTAAACAATACATTTTTTTTTTTTAAGTAAATTACCTATATAGGATTAATTTTTGATTATAATTAATCACATCTCACCTCAGTGTCTTCAGTTGAGATTTTGGATCCTGTAGTAAATCATTGAGCTCCTTCACTCCTGATTGTCCAGGATCATTTCCTGTGAGATCCAGCTCTATCAGGTGTGAAGGGTTTGATCTCAGAGCTGAAGCCAGAGCTTTATAACCTTCTTCAGTGATATTGCTGTCTGAAAGTCTAGAGAAAATAAATACATAATACATATATTACACAATACATAACTACATTTATTACACAATATCCACATAAGTCTACAAATACATTTTTCCTCTTTTTATGAGTAACACTAAGAAAAACAATTCATTGGCTGAAAGAGGCATCTATTTCGTATGTTAAATATAAAAATGTTGTGAAGTAAAAAGAATGTTAATAATTCAAATAATTAAAATCTAATAAACATTTAATAACCTCTTTACCTGAGTTTCTGCAGTGTGCAGTTTGTATTTTTTAATCCATTCTGGAGTTTCTGCACTCCTGAATCCTGCAGATTATTGTTGCTCATGTCAAGCTCTTTCAGACTGGGGTTTAATATCAGAACTGTAGCGAGAGCTGAACAGCTTTCCTCTGTTAGACCACAATCATGCAACCTAAAATATTGAACACAAGATAAAATTTATAAAGTACTTAATGCTTATATTAGGTATAAAACAATGTATGGTTCATCTGATTGCTTATGATATTTCAAAATTTACAATTAAAAAAGAGGTTTCATTTTCATTTTTCAGATTTCATTTGCTAAGCGAAAACGTGTATACAGTACAAGTCATGCCAACACTGAAATACAATATTTAAAAAAAAAATCACCACACATTATACTTAAAAATAAAAATAATTTAAACCATTTCAAAAATTAAGGTGGTGTAAAAATTACATTTCAGCTTCAGTAATTTTTCCAATTAAAATGTTTCATGATAATTAATCTAACCAAATGGACATTATTAATCCAATTTAAATCTAGCATGCAGCAATGTAGTCTAATATGCAGAATTGTAGATACATAAAAATACACACATCAGTTTCTCTAATCTGAATTGTGTATTTTTCAACAGAGGACAGATCTTCTCAATTCCTGAGTTATGCAGTTTATTTCCACTCAGATCCAGTTCTGTCAGGTGTGATGGATTTGAATTAAATGCTGAAGTCAGAGCAGCACAACTTTCTGCTGTAATTCTGTTATTATTCAGTCTGCAGAGACAGAAAATAATCACAAGAAACATTCTTCAGTTTATTTCAAAACCTTCTTTAATGAACAACAATAACAGTCTTAGTCCAAACCATTTAAAGTTATAGTAAAGTATTAAACCATGTAAAATACTCACTTCAATGTGTTAAGTGTACAGTGTTTATCCTGCAGTAGAGCAGCGATCTGATTCACTCCTGTGTCTCCTAGTTCACGTCCACTCAGATTCAGCTCTCCCAGGAGTAACGGGTTTTTACCCAAAATTCCAGTCACAAACTGACAGGCTTCATTTGCAGCAGAACCCAAAAACCTGCAGAAGACAAAATATGATATAGGAAATCAGTAGACAGTTTTTGTTTATCTTGAAATCACTTTAACGCTGATGCAACAACAAATTGCGCAGAATATTGCATTAGTGAAATGGCATTTGTTAATAATTTGCCTGCATATAATTTATTGTGTATTATTTAATTATGTCTCACCTCAGTGTCTTCAGTTGATAGTTTGGATCCTGTAGTAAATCACTGAGCTCCTTCACTCCTGATTGTCCAGGATCATTTCCTGTGAGATCCAGCTCTATCAGGTGTGAAGGGTTTGATCTCAGAGCTGAAGCCAGAGCTTTATAACCTTCTTCAGTGATACTGCAGTCTGAAAGTCTACAGAAAAGAGGTTTAAAATAAAAAAAAAGTTTTATATCATAAAATTATCAAATGTATTTTCACTTAAAAATAATGAGAAATGCATTGTTTAACAGAGGCATGTTTTTCCCATTTCTTTCTGTTTCTATAGTAATTTTAACTTTGATCAAAAGATTATGTTGTGATTAAAATCAAACAATGGTTCACTAAACTCACATGAGTTTCTCCAATTTGCAGTTTGCATTTTCTAATCCGTTTTGGAGTTTGTTCAGTCCTGAATCCTGCAGATTATTGTTGCTCATGTCAAGCTCTTTCAGACTGGGGTTTGATCTCAGGACTGTAGCGAGAGCTGAACAGCTTTCCTCTGTTAGACCACAATCACACAGCCTAAAAGAGAATTTACAAACACAAAATACCTGGTACCAACATTCAGTCTCTGAGAAGTCAGTCACTGGGAAATACTGTTTTGTCACCTGATTTAAGATCAATCTACAATAGCAAATGAACACAACACTCACTGAAGAGCTTTGAGTTTACAGTGTTTATCCTGAAGTAGAAGAGCAATCTGATTCACTTGTGCGTCTCCTAGTTTTTGTCCACTCAGATTCAGTTCTCTCAGGAGTAATGGGTTTTCACCCACAATTCCAGTCACATACTGACAGGCTTTTTCTGCAGCAGGACTCAAAAACCTAGACACAGGAGAAGTACACTGACATTACATACTATATAATTGTTTGTAATCTAAGTCATTTCAAAGCTTTTATAAATGTCTTTTTGATGATTTAATTTTCTTCCAGCTACAAACTTTTAAAAACACTTACCTTAGTGTTTTCAGTGTTTTTGAGGAAAATGGATACCACCGTCCCTTTTGTGAGTCACTGAGTTGCTTCACTCCTGATTCACCAGGATCATTTCCTGTGAGATCCAGCTCTATCAGGTTTGAGTTTGATTTTAGAGCTAAAGCCAGAGCTTTATAACCTTCTTCTGTGATACTGCAGTTTGAAAGTCTACAAAACAAAAAAGCTTAAATTTAAGTAAATTTTAGCATTTAAATTTAACATTGTGTTTCAAATTAATTAACTGCTGCATAATACGCTGAGTCACAATATATAACAAGACCACACCAGAGCTTAATACATTATCAGATATGATTAAAAAAAAAAAAAAAAAAAAAAAAACAGACATGCAAGCAAACCACTTTTTTTAACAGTTTTTATTCTGTCATAAATGATGCATGCATCAACTATTTATGAACTATTACATGATGGATTATTACATAAACTAAATCAGAATGATCAGTGCCGTTTAAAATGTGTATCAAATGAAATCTTTACTAATTGGCTGTTTTATGTTTTGAGTGGTTTACAGTTTTAATTTGTTTTTCTTCCCAGTAGACATGTGTTGATATCAAACTATTATTGTGATATGCAATTTTATTACATCGTTATCGGTGTTTAAATAAATTTCTAAAATTTATAATTTGTTTAAAAGCAATTCTCTAACTAGACTTTACACAAATGTTTAAGACTAACTTGGCTAACTTACTGAGACCTAGATATTTTAATAAGTATGGAATATAGAGAAACGGGTGTTAACTACAGGTTGCGTATAACCAACTTCTACATCATTAAGAAAGATATGTATCACAATAAACACACTTTTGTATACGTTTAAAGGGGAGAGAGGGTGAGGGTCTAATGCTATTTCATGCATTCTGAGTTATTTACATTGTTAAAAAGTTGGATTCTCATGTTCAAAAAATTATCAAGTTTTAAAAAATTATTTGGATGTATGATGGAGTATTTTTGTGCCAAATATACTCCTTCAGGGCCCGTATAAGTTTCGGAAAGTTTATTGCAAGAATATCTCTTCGTGAAGGGTGGATTTCCTTGTATGGCCACTTCCGGAAGAGTGCGTGAACGCACACAGCAAGAGCGCACCCATCAATTAATTTCATCCGGGTTACGGAAAACCTTCTATGAATGAACATGCATGTCTCCAGGACATTGTGTATGAGTATTACAGTCTTGTATAGTGTCTTTTGTATTGTATACTGTTTTATGCATGCTTTATGATTGAACCCCCAGAAAATGCAATCTTATTGATATCATGCTTCCTATGAAATTAAACCTCATTTAATGCCCTACACATTGGTCTGCATTTTCTGCTCTTCTACTTCCTCTCTGGTTGCTGCTCGTGTGGGACTTACTAAATCCCAGGGACGGCTCAGCCATGACTGGCAGGCCTTAACAACAGCCTTGTCTTCAATTTCTATCTGGGAGAAAACTCTTCCAACCACCACCAAGTTAGAAAAAACATTTTTGGAGTTTGTCACTGTTCAAACCGGAAAGAACCTGATTGCAATTCCAACACCATCAAGATATTCATCCAAGACTCATTCAACAGCCAAGGCAGAGGCAAACGAAAGTCAAACGAAACAGAGGTTTAGTATAAGATGCAGACTGAAGGTTTCACTCAGGTGGTTTTGAGACTCTGTTTCATAGCTTCATCCCTGGAATCATTTATTTAGTCTCATTTGCCCTTCCCCCATGTATGTGTGATTGTATGTTTATTTGCTAAGACTAGTTATGTGTTAGTGTTTAGTTAATAAAACGTTTGTGCACAAATTACATGAGTTTCTGATTCTGTCACTGCTTGTGAATTAATTGTCCCTTTTGCAATTCCGATCTAGCTAGACACTCTAATGCGATAGTTCTTTAAGAACATTATTTTCTTTGACCACAAAAATAGAATTTTTTAGAGTTGATATGAAATTACACTGAATGCTCCTTGGACGAACAGATTAGTTGATGGGAATATTAATTCTGCTGCAGTTACTACTGGCAGTTGATATAAATATTTGCAATTAATTATAATTAACTGTAATTATTTATACACTTTTAATTTGCTTAAAAGTTACACTGTTAATTTCCAATTCTGTTATTTTTTTATTACATTTTTAAAAAATTCTTTAAGTTTTATTTTAGTTTTAACTTGCAGTTTTTTTCACCTCTGTAGGGAACCAGATTCAATAAATATATATTATTTCTATAAATGTTGTGGTGTTGAGTGTAGCTGATGAAATGTACTCACTTCAGTATCTTCAGCTGAGACTTCTTCAGTCCCTCACAGATTTTTTTGACTCCTGAGTCCAGCAGTCGGCTGTTGTTCAGATCCATCTCTTTCAGGATGGTTTTGGAGGAGAGAACAGTAGCTAGAACTGAACAGTGTTTTCTTGTCAGCTTACAATCATTCAGCCTAAACACAAAACGTATTATTTATTATTCACATATTCAACACACATCAAATCAACAGTTGTTCATATCTTCCCACAAGTGTCTGACAGTCCTTTATATTAAACAAAACAAGTTATATAGTATAAATAATGTTTACTCACTTCATTTTCTCCACTTTGTTATGAGAGTCCATCAAAAAAGCAGAGAGCTTTAATCCATCCAGATCTCCTAATTTATCTTTACTCAGATCCAGTTCTGTTAGTACTAATGGATTTATATCCAGAACTTGACTCAGATAGTCACATGCATCCTGTGCAGCTGAACCTTTTTTCAAAAACCTACAGGAAGCAGAAAATTTAGATGATCTAATCTTGTTAGAATTTTAAGCCTTTTGAAGCTCCCATCATCCTTATGGATCCAGTGTAGCATTAAAGTACAGTAAAGAATAGAATGTGCTAGTTATAATTATGATAACAGTTTTGCTTAACAACAATTCAGTAAATTCCTTTTTATGTAATTCAAATTCTGCATTTGCTTCATTTGTCACATTAACTTAGTTGCACACATCTGAATATGTCTGTGGCTTATTTTGAAATACTGAAAGGCTTTTATTACCTGACATTCTTTAATTTACAGCATCCATCCCGCAGTAAATTAATGAGCTCCTTCACTCCCGATTTTCCAGGATCATTTCCTGTGAGATCCAGCTCTGTCAGGTGTGAGTTTGATTTCAGAGACGAAGTCAGAGTTTTATAACCTTTTTCAGTGATACTGCAGTCTGAAAGTCTAAATATACAAAAAAAATCTGTTAAGTACTACACCCAGTGCATTATAAGCATCTGCTTCATTTGAGTTTCATACAATACTTAAAGTTCTCTTTAAACACACACACACACACACACACACAAAATTAGTTTCCATAGCCATCTTAATTTTTTTTGTTAATCTAATTAAATGGACATTTATAAATGTATATTATCATGAAGAAATGTAGATAAATAAAATACACACTTCAGTTTCTTCAAGCTACTGTGTGGATGTCTTAACAGATCACAGATCATCTTGATTCCAGTGTTTCCTAGTTCATTCCCACTCAGATCCAGCTCTATCAGGTTTGAAGGATTTGAAATGAACACTGAATTCAGAGCAGCAAAACCTTTTTCTGTAATACTGTTGTTATTTAGCCTGCAGAGAAGGAAAACAAAGCCAGGAAAAATTATTTGGAATATTTTAGCCATAATACACAACTTTATTAACAGCAGGGCTCAACGCTAAGGCTTTTTTCTACTGGCCCGGTCCTACCACAAAAAAAAAAAAAAAAAAACAGTTGCTGTTATCATTGTTTTTGACTCATGTTATCTTTTATTTTAATAAATAAGCTTATATGAAACCAAAATTTTACATACCAAATAAAATTGTACAATTCTCGATTCCAATTGCAATACCGCACCTAAACCTACTAGCCTAACTAAAGTCCAAACATTATTTGTTTGTCTTTTTTTATTATTATTATTAATATTTTATTAAAAATGAAAAGATGCTTTTGGGGGAAAAAAAAAAAAGAACGCAAACTCAGTCTTTGCCAGCAGGTGGCGCTTATGGAATGAGAGTGATATTACGTTTCTATGGTTACCGCTGTAAACAAAGTTGAGCCGTGCTTATGAACGCTACTTGAAATACATCATACTCGGGCAAATGAAAAGAAAACGCCATGTAAACTTTTTTTTTAAAACTTTTTTTCTCCTCACAGATACATTCACATAAACCACAGTTTCAGTATTTAGGATAATATTTCCAATATTTCGCGCATTGTGCATCTTGCTCTGCCTGCTACAGTATTTTTTTTTTTTCTCTTTGCGTTCGTCTTTAGCATCTCTGGCCTCTGTTAACGGATGTCTAAAGAGTTCGTAATATTTCCACACACATGACATTTTGAAAGAAGACTGCATGCAGTCCGAGTGCAAGCCCAGAACAAGAGATCGCTTGAAATATGTCCGGTCGATCGGTGCATCTGTCTCCACTGTCTGAATTAATTATGTATTGATCATTGTTAAAGCTACAAAGCTAAAACTTGTAGGCTATTTGTCCGTCAGAGACGCGTCTCTCTGTGATTGCTTAAAATGTTAAATTGTCAAGGTTAAAAAACATGTGCAATCCGATCGGGCCAGTGACATATTCGTCTTTCACACTGGCCCCGGGCCATTGGGCACTCCTTATTGTCAAGCCCTGAACAGAAAGGTTTTTAAAGCCAAAGACACTGGGTCTCCATTCTGACACAACACGCATTTTAATGCCACAGCAAACCTAGCCTAATATAAGTTAAAACTTCTTAAGCAATTAAGTAAACAATCTGTGATAAATGCAAAATCAAATTACAAGCAATAAGACAAATAAACACAGCAAGACACAAGTTATTTTTTCCCATGTAGCCTATTATTCAAGTTCAAAATACTACAAAAAAAGGCATCATTAAATATGAAATAAAATAAAACTGCGGGGACTGGATAAATTAAATATGTTAAAGTTTTTCAGTCAAGAGCAGCAGGTATATTAGGTTGCTGTCACTTTAATACTGAACGCACAGATTTAATTTATTGATACAAATCTGATTTTCTCCCAACTGTTTATGCTTACTTTAAACATATCTAACTGTGTTCACCTGAATACACGCCAAGTCAGGCATTTTGATACATGATGTGTAATATGTAAATATAGTGTATTGTTGTATTGTACATGCTTTAGGCGTGTGTGCACACCGGGCCACCTGAAAGCTTGTGAATACAGTAGGGATGTAACGGTTACCGGTTTGACAATAAATCATGATCAAATTCCCCATGGTTAGTATTAACGTTTCGTATTTTAATCATCATTAAAACTGTATTTGATTATTATGATTTGAGCAACTGATGATAACGGAAAAACACAAGATAATCACGAGATTTTTTTTTGTTGTTTTTTTTTAAATCAACCAGTCTGGCGAATCATTTCAGTTTTGCAAAGCGAAAACACAGGCTGTCCAATAAGATCTGAACATTACATCACATGGCCAGAGAAACTGCTGTAGCAAAAAAAGGCAAACACAAAAGAAGAGTATTCAGAGAGAGAAAAGAATGCGTTCTTGTTATCATTGTATCTGAGAAAAGATACAAAAAGTTTTTCTCACGTCCTTAATGTAATTTCTATTAATTCTGAATACTGAATTATGTTAAATGGAGGAGATCACTGTCCATTTTCTTCCACGTGCATGAGTGTTATAGTCAGTGTTCACTCTCTAGATCTTCCATATTAAAAAAAACTCAATATCGCATTATCAGAGACGCATCGCCTTCGATGATGAACGCGATATTGCATAGCTTGTCAGTGAACTACAACTCTGTGTAGTAAATGTCGCTCCATCTGACAGCAGGTGATGAAGATTTACAACTAATCACAGAACGGGCATTACTGACAAAATGTGCATGATAATCACATCTGATTATTTGCACAGCCCTACTGTAAAATATAAAGCAATGTCAATACTCACGTCAGTGTGCTGAATTTACAGTGTTTATCCCGCAGTAGAGCAGTGATCTGATTCACTCGTGTGTCTCCTAGTTCACACTGACGCAGATTCAGCTCTGTCAGGAGTAATGGGTTTTTACCCACAATTCCAGTTATAAACCGACAGGCTTCATCTGCATCAGGATCCAAAAACCTGCAGAAGAGAAGATGATATAAGAAATCAGTAGAGAGTTTTTGTTTATCTTGACATAATATTGTAATGACTGATTGGATGCAGTATTGGCTTTGTTTGTTAACCAGTTAGCCTATACAATTTAGATGTTTGCCAAACTGACCCCAAACCAGCCCAAATTTTGTCCACCGCCCAAGCCAATTTTTAAATCGCACAAATTCAAAACTGCCCAATCTGGCAACACTGATTATGAGATGAACAGAATAAACTTTATTGTTACCCACATTATATTAATAAAACACATCAGAATATAGCTGAAAAGATGATTATTGCTGATTCCACAGATGTTAGTGTGTATTTTACAAACTACAATTTATTGTCTTGCTTGAACTTATGTATATCTAAATGTCTGAAGCCTAAAATAAATATTACATGAAAATACTGCATATTTGTGATACATATGCCAAGCAGAGGTCTAGTTAACCAAAAATGTGTCATTGGTGGATTACACTGAGAGTGATCTATTGCAATTTGTAGCTGTAATTCCCACTCCTGTCCAGTTGGTGGCGAGTGCGCATCACATGATAAAGACAACAAATGTATGCGTTTGCAAATGTCCTTAATCCTTAATTTATTGTACTGTAGAGAACAGCACAAAAAGCAAACAACAACAAAAATAATTATTCTGCCCCAGCATCCTGTCTTTAGTTTGTGACAGGCCAACGAACCTCCTCAACATCACAGACTAAATTGGCCCTGGACAGGCAGTGGGGCTAAAATCCTCTTGCATGCCTCATCCAACCCTGGCTGGTGTTGAAACTCTTTCCATTACATCAACATAAATAGACCTCTTTGAATTGGTTTTGTGGATGCAGAACAACACAAAGAATCAAGGAGAGAAAAATAATGTCTGGGAGAGGGATAGAAATAGTTGTAGAAGGTAGAGGAGTAGTTGGATCAGAAAAGGGGAGAAGAAAAGGTAGGGGAGAGGAGTAAGAATATGTGCTGGACTGTGCATTTTTATGTTTGTTTTTTTCCCCCTTACACATGTGGAACCTACGAAAGCTTATGTCTGCCATGGAATATAAAGGGTACAGGGTAATTGTGACATTTTTATCTCACAATTCTGATAAAGTCGGAATTGCAAGATGTAAACTTGGAATTCCAAAAAAGTACGTCCGAATTGTGAGATAAAAATGGTCATAATTATTGAATTGTCTTTTTTTTCCCTGTGACGGAAACAAGCTTGCATAGTAACCAAAGGCCACGTATGTTGATCACTGGCATCAGCTATCATAGGGCATCATCCACATCGAACCCTGACCCACTGGAAAGCAATTGCAATCAATGTTACAATCGAATTTCTGCATAGAGGACCCTATCTTTTTCTAGTATACATTATATTAAGTAATGATGACTCATTCAGTTTTAGATAGTATATTGCCAAGAAAGAACACATTCAACACCTAAAAATGTAAAATGGGTTTCTGTTTAGGGTAAAATCAAATTACAAAAACAAACAAAAAACAAAAAAAACACACAAACAAACAATAGATTTAAATATTGTCAGTTATATTTGGGTAGAACTGAAATATGACAATCAATGCAGTTTTTGCAAAGCCATCAATTGTTAGTATTTTGACAGTCACTGTGTTATGATTGACTATATGTTTCTGCGGATAGAAACTAGTGGTAATGTTTTGACCGAATGACTCATTTTTAATCTGGTTTGCGGTGTTTTGATAGAGTTTGTAGAGTTTGTATTTATTTAACAAAATATGGTTTTGGCCAGAAAATGAACAATTTGGCTAATTGTGTGATATAAGTGTGTTGCTGTGTTAAGAGTTTAGAAAAAGTACTTCAAGTACTGGTAAATGCTTGTTAGCAATTGAAAAAAAAAACTATTGTCGTCATCCTCCTTCTCCTCCTCGTCCTCTTTCAACTCCTACTCTTCCTCTTCAAAATGACACATTATTCTATGCGGGATATTGAATATTGAAAAAGACCGGATAGGATTCACAGTTACACTTTTACTAGTGGTCTGACAAAAAAAAATATCAAGATAAAAAAATAAATAAATAAATAAAATGAAAATACATTGCAAAGTCATTGTGAAATAGAAAATTGTAAATTAGAAAGTCCACTGTCAGAATTTGTAAGTCTTGTGTTGTCCTCTGTCTATATATACTTTGCAGACTTGAGTGAACAATATTGAAAGCTAGTGCCTTCTAAATGATCACATGGTGTAAGCACTGACAAACATAGGGATTTGTGTGTAGAGTTTTGCAATAACAATTTACCAAATCTGACTCATGTGTTACAGCAGGGGAATAGTGTTTATAGTTCAGGGAAATGGGTGTGCTTTTTGAAAAATGCCCTTATGGTTTTGAAATTTTAGTTCAAAAGTCTGGTTATAGTGTTTTAGCAATCGAGAAAAACTGTAATACAAATAATATAATATTACAGAAAAATATTAGAAATTACTTAAATGTTCTTTATGGCTCTAACAAAAGTGTTTTGAGAATTTCACTTCTGATCTGAGAAATGCACCAAACTGTAAGTTGACTTTGGCCCTTTTATCTCCATCAAAGGTTCTGATTGATGTGTGATAAATTTTGACACCTAGTGTTTCCACTTGGGTAATTGTATGCTAATTAAGCTCAAACTTTGCAGACTTGAGTGAACAATATTGTATGCTAGTGCTTTCTAAATGATCACATGGTGTAAGCACTGAGAAATGTAGGGATTTGTGTGTAGAGATTTGCAGTAACAGTTCACCAAATCTGACTCATGTGTTAAAGCAGGGGAATAGTGTTTATAGTTCAGGGAAATGGGTGTGCTTTTTGAAAAATGGCATTATGTTTTTGAAATTTTAGTTCAAAAGACTGGTTATAGTGTTTTAGCAATCGAGAAAAACTGTAATATGACAGGTAATAATAGATTATGATGGAATTTTTGTGACCATGTCCATCAAAACGACGGACAAAGTTAAACCTCTGGTGCCAAGCACCGAGCACATTCATCTCTGGCTAAGTGCCAGCCAAAGCGTGAAATCAGGTCTGACTCAGGTCTCACTTGATGCACTGAACTTTGTAATATTACCTCAGTGTCTTTAGTTGACAGTTTGGATCCTGTAGTAAATCATGGAGAAGCCTCACTCCTGATTGTCCAGGATCATTTCCTGTGAGATCCAGCTCTATCAGGTGTGAAGTGCTTGATCTCAGAGCTGAAGCCAGAGCTTTATAACCTTCTTCAGTGATACTGCAGTCTGAAAGACTAGAACAGGGGTTAAAATTGAACATTTATGTTATTAACAACAAATTAACTGATTTACTTTTTCAAACAAGCAAAGCATGTTATTCTTTTTTTTTCATTCATGCCAGAATGTTTTAGTGGAATGCAATTGTACTTATTTGCAACACTGGATTAGTTCTGTGAGTGAGCTCTCATGTGCAGCAGTCATAAACCTAAACTGCCATTGTCATGACAACCAGTGCAACAGGTCAAAATGTTGACTACAGAATGACTACAACATTTTTTTTCACATGATACATTGTGAACATTTTCAGGCAAGTAAAAATTTGCTTCCTGCAATTACAATTGCAAATTAATGCTTATACATGCATATATCTGCTACACACACACACACTCTTTTTTAACACTAGAACCACCACGGGGTCAATTTTACCCGTACCTGTTATTCAAATGTACATAACAGATTTTCAATAAAACACTCAAGTCTCCCAGTCATTAACTTTTACTAAAATTGTGTAATTTAACATCTCCTGGTGTTAGAAAGTGTTTAGATAATACCAGATCGAAAAACGGAGCATTTATACCTAAAAGCGCCAACGCGGGTCATATTTACCTACTATATAATGCGTGTATTTTCGTGTGTATATGCGTGTCATAATCGTGCCAGTTATGTTTTACATTGTACATTGCTATGCAGCGCCTTTTACTCACTGAATTAGTGGTTACCAGTTTCATAAATAAAGTCAATATGAGTAAAAGAAGGCAGTTGCTTTTTGACGAAGAGCTATTACAAGCACTAAATACCATGATTATTGGAGAGTTATGCATCCTGGGTTGCCTCAGCATCTGACGGCTCATCTGACAGCGATCTCATATTTAGATGTTTTAGCCTAACGTTACACATATTGTTAAAACTTTGGGTTATTTATTACATTTTTGTTTTCCATTTTCTATTGTTTATTGTCCGCTACTGTGTTTATTCTAGTCTGGCCGTTAAACAAACAAGAGGCCTAGAGTTACACAGCAACTCACCAGAGTTTCTCTAGTTTACAGTTCTCTTTCAGTCCATCAGAAAGCAGCGTCACTCCTGAATCTTCCAGATTATTATTGCTCAGGTCAAGATCCT
Source organism: Cirrhinus mrigala (assembly GCA_036247105.1). Taxonomy (NCBI): domain Eukaryota; kingdom Metazoa; phylum Chordata; class Actinopteri; order Cypriniformes; family Cyprinidae; genus Cirrhinus; species Cirrhinus mrigala. Next base: position 30,792,567 of record CM070028.1, read on the forward strand.
TCAGACTGCTAGAGTCTAATTTAAGAACTGAAGCAAGAGCTGAACAGCTTTCACCTGTTAGATCACATCGACTGAGCCTGAAAATAATGATTGAACAATATCAAAAAAGGAAGATTCTATTCATTTTAGGAAAAAGATTAACTCGAGTAATGCAGCTGTTTTTTTAGCCACTTAAAATTATTGTCTGTGAGATAATAAAAAATGTAACACTACAAATTAAATTTCAAGTGTCAATTAACAAAATTCTTAAATTAATTAAATGAAATCTCAAAGTTTTGACAGAAGGGAAAAGACAGAGTAAACCGAATATCTAGTTAAACCATATTATTGTGATTGTTATTTTTTTCAGTGTAGCTGATGGTAAAATGTACTCACTTGAGTATCTTCAAATCACACACAGGATTCTGCAGTCCCTCACAGATCTCTTTGACTCCTGAGTCCAGCAGTTGGCTGTTGTTCAGGTCCATCTCTTTCAGGATGGTTTTGGAGGAGAGAACAGTAGCTAGAACGGAACAGCTTTTCTCTGTCAACTTACAATTATTCAGCCTAAACATAAAAACAGCATTATTTATTATTCAACACACATCAGATCATTAGGTCTTTATTTATGCTTACAGATGTGACTGACAGTCTTTTATAATGAATAAACAGGAGTCATAATGTATAATTCATGTTCACTCACTTCATTTTCTCCAGTTTGCTATGAGAGTCCATCAAAAGAGCGGATAGTTTCTCGCCATCCAGGTCTCCTAATTTATCTTCACTCAGGTCCAGTTTTGTCAGAAGTAATGGACTTATTTTCAGTACTTTAGTGAGATACTTGCACGCTTCCTGTGCAGCAGGACTTTTCAGAAACCTGCAGGGTGTAAAAGAGGATTAAAAATTTAGGTTTTTGGACAAGAGACATTATGTTTCCGCTCCTCAAGAGTTTTGGAAGTGGCTGCTGTAGAAGGCTTAGTCAGAGGGTGATTAGCCAGTTTGGAAAAAGATACTTTAAGAAACCATTAAAACTGTGTATATAGCTAAGATGCTAATCGTGCTCCACATGCAGCCGTTAGATGGCACTGATTGCTTTAGCAGTGCTGTCAGAAGAAATCCATGCACAAAAGAAATTTATTTAAAAATAGTATTTTGTAGACTGTTAAGTAACTGTTTAGTGTCAATTTTCTGTTTATATGGGACATATTTCTCAGAAAATTACAGAAGACTCATCTGACACATGTCTAAGATAAAAGACACATCTGTTCTGTTAATTCAATGTAATATAACGCTCCTAATTTTGCATACTGTGTGTGCTCTGATGTAATTAAAAACTAATCAGTAGAAGACATGACTTCTCAAATGATTATTAATGCAGCACTGCAGCATGGTTGCAGAAAGTTAATTTTAAAGTACAACTTAAAAAAAAAAAAAAAAAACATGTTAAGATTTCTCCACCTAATGGTGTTCAATTTATAGCGTTCATCCTGTAGTAAATCATTGAGCTCCTTCACTCCTGATTGTCCAGGGTAATTTCCTGTGAGATCCAGCTCTATCAGGTGTGAAGGGTTTGATCTCAGAGCTGAAGCCAGAGCTTTATAACCTTCTTCAGTGATACTGCAGTCTGAAAGTCTAGAACGGAAAAGAATAGTTTTCTTTGTTGAGATACAGTTTATCATACAGATTCTAAGCTTTATAAATAACTTGTAACAAAATGTATGCTTATGTAGCGTGTTTTTCTCCCATAGAATCTATAAATAGGTGCATTAACCAAATCCTTGATAATCAAAACTTAAGTTCATCATTTGCCAAAAAGTTAATTTTGTCATTATTCATTCACCCCCATGTTGTGTTTAAAACTTAATTGAGTCAAACACAAAAACAGAACATTAACCCCAGTATAAGTGAAACTATATGAAAATCATCAATTGAACAAAATTTTGTATTAACATATAGTAATTTGGATTAATGTCAATACGCACTTCAGTTTTTCTAATATGCACTGTTTGTTTTCTAACAGATGACAGATCTTGTTAATTCCTGAGTTTTCTAGTTTATTCCCACTCAGATTCAGCTCTATCAGGTTTGAAGGATTTGAATTAAATGCTGATGTCAGAGCAGCACAACCTTCTTCTGTAATACTGTTATTATTCAGCCTGCAGAGAAAGAAACAAAGACAGGAATCATTCTTTGGTTTATTTCATCCACAGTACAAAACTACTAACAGAAGGATACATTTATATGGTTCTTATTCTGCAACTACTTTAATGAACAGCAATAACAGCATTTTGAAAACGTCAAATACTCACATCAGTGTGTTGAGTTTACAGTGTTTATCCTGCAGTAGAGCAGTGATCTGATTCACTCGTGTGTCTCCTAGTTCACGTTCACCCAGATTCAGCTCTCTCATGAGTAACGTGTTTTTACCCACAATTCCATTCACATATTGGCAGGCTTTATCTGCAGCAGGACCCAAAAACCTGCAGAAGAGAAGAGGAAGCAGGATTCAATTCAAATTAACTTGGTGTAATCAAAAATATAATTTGATTCTGATGGGAAACTGTGAGACAAGATTTATCTTGAGTTTTCTTTTAATGCAACAGACTGTATTTGTGTTACAAAATTTTATTTTGTATTATTTCATCATGTCTCACCTCAGTGTCTTCAGTTGACAGTTTGGATTCTGTAGTAAATCATTGAGCTCCTTCACTCCTGATTCACCAGGATCATTTCCTGTGAGATCCAGCTCTATCAGGTGTGAAGGGTTTGATCTCAGAGCTGAAGCCAGAGCTTTATAACCTTCTTCAGTGATACTGCAGTCTGAAAGCCTAGAGGAAGACAAAAACAAGTCAAAAATGCAATCACTCATTTAATAAAAACAAGATTACATTTTTCAGATTATGACATTTATAACTGTCTGTTCCCAAAAAATGCAGCATGTTTGCCAATATTTAAATAAAACTTTTTAGACAAAAGTGAATGTTTTTTCACTGCTGTAATATACATAACAAACTGAAATTTTCAGTTAATCTTTAAATTCACCAAATTCAAACCTGAGTATCTGCAGTGTGCACTGAGAATTTCCCAGTAGAGTGGAGATTTCAGTCACTCCAGAATTTGTTACTGTATTTCCACTCAGAACCAACTCTACCAGGTTTGAAGGGTTTGAATTAAAAGCTGACACTAGAGCAGCACAGCCTTCTTCTGTAATACAGATGGAACTAAACCTATAGAACAGAGAAAACAAGCCATACATACAATTATGCAACTAATAGCTTTGGCTATTACTACTTTAGCCCACCACTATGTGATTTGCATGATAATTCTTTTTCAGTAGCTGGCTTTTTTTTTTTTTTTTTTTTACTCATTGACTAAATTACTTACTTCAGCCTTTTCAGTTTACACTGTTCATTCTTAAACAGAGTAGAGAAGATCTTCACTCCAGAGTTTCTGAGTTTTGTCCCACTCAGATTCAGCTCACTCAGATTTGAAGGGTTTAAAGCTAAAGCTTTAGTCAGAGCATGACAATCTTCATCTGTGATATTGATGTTATTTACACTGCATTAAGAGAAAACACAGTTACAGTTTTAACTAAATAATTGTCAAGCGTTAGTTGTTAGTTAAAAGTCAACACTCTCTGGTAAGTGTTACATAAAACACATCCAGCAGCAAGTTCGTAATGATTAAAAGCTGTCATTATAATGGTAAAACTTACATTAGTGTGTTGAGTTTACAGTGTTTATCCTGCAGTACAGCAGCAAGTTTCTTCAATCCTGAGGGTCCGAGTTTACGTTCACTCAGATTCAGCTCTGTCTGGACTAACAGGTTTTCACCCAGAATTTTATTCACATACTGACAGGCTTCCTCTGCATCAGGACTCAAAAACCTGCCGAATAGAATATGAAGCAGGATTCATTCAGTTCTCAATTAAATTTGGAATAATGAAAAATAGCAGCCAATTCTGCTGGATAAGTGTGTAAAGTGGTTAAAATTACTTTCCTGCAAACAAATTGCATTAATTAAATAATTATTTTATAAATAATTCACCATCACATAATTTAGTTTGTATGATTTCATCAAATCTCACCTCAGTTTTAGTTGACAGTTTGTATCCTGTAGTAAATTATTGAGCTGCTTCACTCCTGATTGTCCAGGATCATTTCCTGTGAGATCCAGCTCTATCAGGTGTGAAGGGTTTGCTTTTAGAGCTAAAGCCAGAGCTTTATAACCTTCTTCAGTGATACTGCAGTTTGAAAGTCTAACAAAAGAGATTTAACACAAAATGCATTGGAGCTTTTTTTTCAGAAATATTAATTGTTTTAATATTTAATAATTCAAAAATACCATTATTATTTATTTTCTCTGATTATTGAGGCAATGTATAACTTATTATATTACCCTTTCTTTATTATACTACAGTAATTTTGTTGGGATCCTGGAGATGCCCTGACATTTGTGCTAATTTCAATTAATTTTACTGTCATACTGGCAATAGTTTCATTACATTAGATTTAGCAAAAATTGTGCTACACTAATAATATGTATCTGAGACATCGAAACCTTGTGATTAAAAATATATATATTTTTAAGGACAGTAAGATATAAATATACATATAAAATATACAGTAAACATTATTTCACAACATGTTTGAGTACTGCATTATGTAAGACAGAGATTATGTAGGCCATGTTTTTGCTGCAACATGTTGTGAAAGACATGCTGTTCCAGAAATAAGGTCACAGAAACCTTTTTGTTTTCTGTATTTTACAAAAGCACAACATTTTGTTGTTTGTTAAGTGGCACAATTAAAAGTAGACCTTTTTTACAGCTTCGAATTATGTCTTCTTTTTATCTGGTATTGCAAGTCCTGTTGTAGAAAAAATCCAAGTGATTGTGCCAGGACCAGTCATCTCCTGAGGGTTAACGTTAAACAAAAAAAATAGAATGTTATTAAAATCAAACAGTGGTTCACTGAACTCACCTGAGTTTCTCTAGTTTGCAGTTTGTATTTTTTAATCCACTCTTCAGTTTCTTCACTCCAGAATCCTGTATATTATTGTTGCTCATGTCAAGCTTTTTTAGACTGGGGTTTGATCTCAGGACTGTAGCGAGAGCTGAACAGCTTTCCTTTGTTAGACCACACTTATGCAGACTAAAATGTTGAACATGAGAAGGAGAATTTACAAACAAAAAGTACCTGATTATATCTAGTGATTACTTAGAATTATTGTGTTTTGGTCATCTGGGTTCTTTAAGATTCTTCAAATGTGCAATAATAAATGAAAAGAATACTCACATCAGTGTGTTGAGTTTACAGTGTTTATCCTGCAGTAGAGCAGCGATCTGATTCACTCGTGTGTCTCCTAGTTCACGTTCACTCAGATTCAGTTCTCTCAGGAGTAATGGGTTTTTACCCACAATTCCATTCACATACTGACAGGCTTCATCTGCAGCAGGACTCAAAAACCTGGAGACATGAGTAGTCAAACCAGGACATAAAAGCCAGTTTGTTTTGTACAATTATTTTAAAAACATTAAGTTACTTTATGATTCTACAAACTCTGTACGTATGTGCTAAACACTTATCTTATGTTCTTAATTCTGCTCATCCTTGAAAGAGTGCAACTTTATTGGATGTTTGATTGTTTATGGTGTTCTTGATATATGTGAGCTACTGGATCAAGTAATTTCCCTAAAGGGATGGATAAAATATTATCTAATCTAATCAAAATTCTAGTGTATGTATTAACTTATCAGGTAATGTCAGTGGTATGACCTATTTCAAATGTGGTAGTCAAAACTACAAAAACAGTGCTTGCCTATAAATACATTTTAACTCGTTGATTAAATATATTGGTAGGGACAATTCAGTAGTCACTAGATATTGGTATGGACATCTAAATCTATGCCCTTGGGAGAAGTAAATTGAGATTACCTTCCATATGATGATTTATTTTCACAAGCTTGTGAAAAGGCCTACAGTCATCTCAAAGCTTTTACAAATGTTATTTTGGACTGTTTAATTCTCCTTCAGCTAAAATGTTCTAAGACTAAGGCTAAAATATTTTAACACTCACTTCAGAGTCGTCAGTTGACAGTTTGGATTCTGTAGTAAATCATTGAGCTCCTTCACTCCTGATTGTCCAGGATCATTTCCTGTGAGATCCAGCTCTATCAGGTGTGAAGGGTTTGATCTCAGAGCTGAAGCCAGAGCTTTGTAACCTTCTTCAGTGATATTGCAGTCTGAAAGTCTACAGGAAATAAATACATGAGTTAAAATTAACAGTGTGCTTCAAATTATTTAATTACTGCACAAATCAGAAAATATGAATCAAACTAAATCACTAAATCACAATACAGCTGAATGAATGGTCAGATATGCAGGAACACAACTTATAGTTTTAGCCTGCCTGCTAGAATGAATCAGAAGGATTTGTATAGTTACAAATGTTCATCAAATGAAGCTGAAAGCAAATTATCAGTGTGTATCATTAGCAAAAGAAAGAAAAAAAAAAGCTCTGTTAAACAGCACACACTCACACTGCATTGTATCTTAGACAGGTTTAGATCTACTCTCACATTTCATGTATATCTTGTAAAATATTTCATAATTAACAATCACTTCAGTTTGAAGAAATGTATACAATATTACTATACTAGAAGTGTTATGTTTAATTGTCTTATTTTCGTATTATTATTGGTTTAATTAATGGAATGCTGCTTTGAAATCAAGTCCATTTGGACTAAATCTTCACATTTTCTGACTGAAATTATGTTGTTTTTTTTTTTTTTTTGGAAAACACCAGTTAACAACATCTATTAGTCTTTGGAGCAGCTACCTGATCACCAAAATTGGCAAGATGACAGAAGCAGTACAATTGACCAAAATGCTGGTGACATTCATTCTTTTGTAAACAAAAAGTTCAGTAAACAGTGGTTATGTTTACATATCCAACAACATGCAGATAATGTAATTATTAGTGTATCTGATGGTGAAATGTACTCACTTGAGTATCTTCAGCTCACACACAGGATTCTTCAGTCCCTTACAGATCTCTTTGATTCCTGAGTCCAGCAGACAGCTGTTGTTCAGGTCCATCTCTTTCAGGACGGTTTTGGAGGAGAGAACAGTAGCTAGAGCTAAACAGTTTTTCTCTGTCTGCTTACAATTATTCAGCCTAAACACAAAAACAGCATTAAAATGTATTCAGCGCATATTTAACACACATATTCAACACACTTTATATCTACTCCACGTACAATTGGAAGTTCTTTATAATGGACAAACAGAGACGTTATAATGTATTAATGTATTATGTTCACTCACTTAATTTTTTCCAGTTTGCTATGAGAGTCCATCAAAAGAGCAGAGAGTTTCTCCCCACCCAGATCTCCTAATTTATCTTCACTCAGATCCAGTTCTGTCAGTACTAATGGATTTGTACCTAGTACTTCAGTGAGGCACTCACACGCCTCCTGTGCAGTAGGGCTTTTCAAAAACCTAAAGGAGGTAGAAGAGAACTTAGATTAGATAATCATGCTATAATTTCATATCATTTGCAGCTTTCATCTTTCTTATGGGTCCAATGTAATATTAATGTCATTGTTATTATGACTGCCTCCACTTCTGCTGAGAAAATATAATTATACAAAAGAAAACTTGATTTCCAGACTCATGAAATTCAGCTGTGTGATGAAACATAGCTGTGTTGCATAGCTGTGACTCCATTTCTTTGAAATATTTGAAGAAAATTATCACCTGATGGTCTTTAATTTACAGCATCCACCCTGCTGTAAATCAATGAGCCCCTCCACTCCTGACTGTCCAGGATAATTTCCTCTAAGATCCAGTTCTGTCAGGTGTGAGTTTGACTTTAGAGATGAAGTCAAAGTTTTATATCCTTCTTCTGTAATACTACAATCTGCAAGTCTATATAGATATATAAAAAAGATTGATTAAATGACATCATCTGCTTCAATTAAATTTATATAATAGCTATATAAATCCGGGCTCACACTACAGGATTTTTAAAATCCTAACCGATTATGAAATCTGGTTGCAGCGCACACATAAGGAGAATCTTTGCAGATTATCTTCCCCGAAATCTTAAACATGCACACACTGCAAGATTTGAAAATTGTGGCGCATCACACGCTACAAGATATTATTACGATTATCATGATGGAGGGAGCGTCTCACGTGATCTTACGCAACAGATCATCATTTCAGCAACTAATGTTTACAAATGTTAGTTAGCGTGCTATAGCAGCTTTATGCATAGGCGGAGTTTCACTTTTATGCGTGGGAGGCACCCACTGGCAGACGAGCCAGCAGGACTGCTTTTTAGCCCATATGTTCTATATTTCTTATATTTATGTAACATATATTTCACATTAGAATACATTTACAATTAACAATGACTGCTGTACAAAGAGTAAAAAGAGTGTGGTCAGGTGAAACAGACAAGGCGATGGTGGAAGATTTAGTTTACAAACGAAACGCAAAAGCTCCTGTTTGGCAATGTTTTTCATTTAAAAAAACCTGTTGACTTTTGCCGTTTATCTGTGCTGATTTTGGAAGTTTTTTAGAACATTTGTTTCATATTTATTTGGTTCTACAGTGTTTTCTGATTTTTACTTTATTTAAACTTTGTGTAATTTCTTTCTTATTCGTTTTGCTAATACATGTTATGTGTTTCTCATTTGGTTCCACAGTGTTTAAACTTTATGTAGCCTACGTTATTTGTTATTTTATATGAGCCTAGACATATAGCATGGTGTAAACTATTTTTATTCGTTTATATGAGCCTAGACATATAGCATGGTGTAAGCTATTTGTATTCATTTTGTTAATAAAAGTTCTATTATTATTTATAGGCTAAGTTAGTGTAATGTTGTATTAACTTGTTGCTTGAATTGCATTTAAGCAACTGACGCCGATTTGCCGCTAATTTAAAAGTAAAAGTAAAATGTGCACGGTGCATTTATGAGCTAGGCATATTTTAAAGCTTAGAACAGTGAGGAAAAGAGGGGAAACTTAAACAAGCTAAAAACGAACAATTGCTTGATACCAAATCGAAAACGAAAGTCCTCTCTGTCACAAGTTGATGAGTCGCGACTCACAAGGATATGGGACTTAAATTGAAATTAATTTAGTCTAAAACGTACTTATTCTATCCAGTAAAATAATAACATAATACAAATAAAATGAGAAAATGTGAATTCTTTCATTTTTTATGACAAATCATGATTGGCTCCCCCCTCCCAGTGTTACTACAAAAACATAAGAAGCAGTTTCCTCCATCTCCACTATCCAATGGACCGTACAGCAGCTGTTTTGCGGTCGCGCATTGGCTGTTGTGAAAGTACTGACGTAATCATAGCCGTGATCATCCCGATTTAAAATCCTGAATATTAAACATGTTTGATATGATTGGGGCGGCCCCGATTTGTGTGAGAGCAGATCGGGAGTATCCTGTAGTGTGAGCCCGGCTTAATAGCTGGTAATTTTCCTCTGTCCCTGTTTTGTGTGTTCCTTCTCATTACTTACTGATTGTTTGCACCTGTGTCTTGTTAGTTCAAGCCACATCATAATTCTGAGATGAGAACATGTGACATTCTACTCTGAATTATGTTTTTCTATGGCAAAACTATCAACAGCAAAGCCCTCATGAACTCGTAATTACAACTTGTGTAATGTATATTCACAAACAGACATGTACATAAATGAAAATACACACTTCAGTTTTTCTAATCTGCATTGTGCATTTTCCAACAGAGGACAGATTTTCTCAATTCCTGTGTTCCGTAGTTTATTTCCACTCAGATCCAGTTCTATCAAGTTTGAAGGATTTGAATTAAATGCTGAAGTCAGAGCAACACAACCTTCTGCTGTAATGCTGTTATTATTCAGCCTGCAGACACAGAAAACAAAGACAGGAAACAGTATTCAGTTTATCTCAAAACCTTCTTTAATAAACAACGACAAAACAAGTGAAAATATAACATCAAAATAATGTTGTATTTGAAAGCCATTTTACATACAGAAATATTAAACTATGTACAATACTCACATCAATGTGTTGAGTTTACAGTGTTTGTCCCGCAGTAGAGCAGCGATCTGATCCATTTGTTTGTCTCCTAGGTTCTGTTGTTTTAGATTCAGATCTCTCAGGAGTAATGGGTTTTCACCCACAATTCCAGACACAACCTGACAGGCTTCATCTGCAGCAGGCCCTAAAAACCTGCAGAAGAGAAGATGAAAGATGATTAAATTCAGTTCTCTCCTAAACTTGTTATAATGAAAAAATCTAGAAATTACTGCTTAAAACCTATATTAAAACTTTCAATCAAATCACAATTAAAAATACAACAGATTACTGTATTAGTGAAATATCTCCTCTATAAAAAAAACAAACAAAAAAAAAAACATCCTTAATGTAATTTTTTTGTATAATTTCATCACATCTCACCTCAGTGTATTCAGTTTACAGTTTGCATCCTGTAGTAAATCATTGAGCTGCTTCACTCCTGATTGTCCAGGATCATTTCCTGTGAGATCCAGCTCTATCACGTGTAAAGGTTTTGATCTCAGAGCTGAAGCCAGAGCTTTATAACCTTCTTCAGTGATACTGCAGTTTGAAAGTCTAGAATACGAATGAAAATGTAACATTCAGATTAATTGATTATTCTAGAAATTTTCGAAACAATCTAAATTCATGAAAGGAAACATTCTGTGAGATGGAAGCAAACCAAAAAAAGTACTTTTAGTATGCCAATCATCAACTCACCTGAGTTTCTCTAGTTTACAGTTCTCTTTCAGTCCACTAGAGAGCAGCTTCACTCCTGAATCATGTAGATTATTATTGCTCAGGTCAAGATCCCTCAGACTGCTGGAGTCTGAACTGAGAACTGAAATGAGAGCTGAACAGCTGTCCTCCTTTAGACTACAGTTACTGAGCCTGAATAATAATAAAAATGAATAATGAATAATAATTACTGTAGAAATCAGAGGTGTTGAGAATTAAGCAGCACTAGAGAAACCAGCAGATTACCAACAAAATTTGATCATTAATGTATTTTTCCCCAGCCTTTAACAAATATGTCGCATGGGTTGGGGATCTCCGACAAAAGAAATGCTCAATATGTTAAATTACCAGCATAGTTAATTTTAGATTTTGTCCACTCCTAATGGTTTAATATAAGATTTAATAAATATATAATATATTCATGATTTTTGTTGTGTTGAGTGTAGCTAATAGTAAAATGTACTCACTTCAGTATTTTCAGCTCACACACAGGATTTTTTAGTCCCTTACAGATCTCTTTGACTCCTGAGTTCAGCAGATGGCTGTTGTTCAGGTCCATCTCCTTCAGGATGGGTTTGGAGGAGAGAACAGTAGCTAGAACGGAACAGCTTTTCTCTGTCAGCTTACAATTATTCAGCCTAAATGCAAAAAAAAAAAAAAGAAAAAAAAAAAAATCTTTTATTTAACACGCACATTAGATCAACAGTCTTTAAATGTTGTGGGTAATCTTTATAATGAAAAAATAAGTTATAACATATTGTATTATATATTATTCAAGGAAACTATATATATTATATATGCATTTATATTATATATGCAAGCCTTTAAGGACAATTCCTCATAAATTTCAGGTCATACGCAGAAGAAAGGGGTTACTATGTGAACACTGGCGACCATAAATCTGAATAGACAGTTCCACAAGGTTTAATTCTTGCACTGTTCCTGTTTAACTTCTATATGGTTTTACTAGGCCAAATAATGAAAAGGAACCAAACTGATCATCACAGCAATGCAGATGACATTCAGATCTACCTAGTCTATCACCTAGTGACTACAGTCCCCCTGAGCCAGTGTATTGATCAAAGTAACGGTTGGATGCACAAAATCTTCCTTTTAAATAAACAGAGAAAACAGTGGTTATTGTATTTGGCAAAAAGGATAAAATTCTCAAAGTTAACCCAAAACTTTGGTAAACCCAGCATTTTAGGGATCACAAAACATCAAGTCAAGAATACAGGTGTAATTTAGGATTTCAGTAGTCACATCAAGTAATAACTAAATCAGCAAACTATCAACTCAAAAATATAGCCAGAAATATATGATTTTTATATCCCACTACAACTTGATAAAATTGTTTCATGCTTTCACTAGTCAAATGGACTACAATCATCTCATTTACAATCACCTGTCTTCCCCAAAAGACCCTTCAGAAAGCTGCAGCTCATACAGAACACAATGCTTCCAGGATTATGACCAGAACCAGAACACCACACTCAGGTTCTAACATTGACTTCCATGTACATTTAGAATTGCTGTTATAGTATTATTGCCTGCTAATTTATTGAGTGGCCAAGTACTAAGATACAATGAGGATATGATAAATTAATAAAATGGGCAGATCACTTAAATCATTAGAAATACCTGGCTCAACCTTAATGATAATTACAAAAATACAATAGATGCATAAACAAAAACAAACAAAACAAAAAAAAAAAACAACAACAAAAAAACAAACAAAAAAAAGAGACTATACAAGTCATTTTATATTTACATACAGAAATACTAAGGTTCAAAACAAGGTTTGTCTATGTTAAACAACACATGGGAATCAGCTTCCAGAAAAGTCAGTAGGCACATTCAAATCCAGACTATAAACACTGTTTAGCAGTGTATTATCTGAGCACTTTGCTGCATTTACTGATTGCACTGTATTATTTTATTTCTGTAGTATGAATTTGCATACACGTTCTACATGAATAACCTTGCCTATAAAAACATGTTGACTCACTTCATTTTCTCCAGTTTGCTATGAGAGTCCACCAAAAGAGCTGAGAGTTTCTCCCAATCCAGGTCTCCTAATTTATTGTCACTCAAATCCACTTCTTTCAGCAATAATGGACTTGAACCCAGAACTTTTGTAAGATAGTCACACGCGTCCTCTGCAGCAGGACTTTTCAAAAACCTACAGAAATTAGAAGACAATTTTGGATTAGAAAATCTTCTTGTAATATCTCCCGCTTGCTGCTCCTATCCTGCTTATGGGTGGAGTTCAGCATAAATCATTCCCACTAATATGTTTCCACAGTAAGTGTATTAGTGTGAGGTTCCATTTGGTTTTTAGTTGTTCCTAGCTTAATTTAAATGTTGCTCAGTTACTTGTTACTTCAGTCGTTTAAAGAGAAAATGATATCAGCAAGCATGAAGATACTTTTGTTGTTGTTAAAAGGTAGGAAAAGGGCTTCAATTTTATTCAGAGGCCCAAACTGAGAAAATATAGAACAAAGATATAGCTTCTCAGGTTATTGTTATGCAGAATGATTCCAGAAAGGTTATCTGAAATTGAAAAGTTTTAAGGATTCAATCACCTGACGGTCTTCAGTTTACACCATCTATACTGTAGTACATTAGTGAGCTCCTTCACTCCTGATTGTCCAGGATCATTTCCTGTGAGATCCAGCTCTATCAGGTGTGAAGTGTTTGATCTCAGAGCTGAAGCCAGAGCTTTATACCCTTCTTCTGTGATACTGCAGTCTGAAACTCTGTATATGAAAGAAGCTGTTAGGTATTGCATGTTCTGTGCTAAATAAACAAAAAAAAAAAAAAAGAAAACACTTAAAGTTCAAACTAGCATTGTAATAATAAATAATAGTTACAGAACTGAAAAACAACAAATTATTGCCATAGAGCATGCAAAAGTGTATGCTAATATAAAATAATTTTAAAATTGGCAAATACATGCGTTGACCAATGATTTAATGCTAACATGTTACTAAACAAATTATTTGCCCGACAAAGACAATTGTCATTATTCATTTACCCTTGTTTTTTTTTCCCCCAAAACACAATGTTAGACAGAATATTAGTCAAAGTGAAACTCAAGTGAATACAGTAACTGAAATAATAGCAAATCGACACTATAAATGTGCAGCAAATTCTAATGCAGAAAAGTACATTCATGAAAATACACACTTTAGTTTTTCTAATTTGCATTCTGTGCTTTTCAACAGAAGACAGATCTTCTGTGTTCCTAAGTTTCCAAGGTTATTTCCACTCAGATCCAGCTCTATCAAGTTGGATGGATTTGAATTAAATGCTGAAGTCAGAGCAGCACAACCTTCTTCTGTAATGTTGTTATTTTTCAGTCTGCCAAGAAAAAGAGAGAGTTAAAGGGAAATCAAAAAACAAAAAGACTGGAAACATTCTTCAGATTATTTCATTCACAACACACAACTAACAACTAAATAAGGATAAACATATATGATGGTTTAACTAATCTTAGTCCTCTAAAAAAGAACCACAATGCCAGTATTTTGTAAATGAAATATCAAACACTATTATACCTTAAGGGTATTTGTAAAGTATTATTACACGGCTCAGTGGAATACTCAATTTTGATTGGTCAGTCACCACATTCCAAGTTTGGATATTCCCAGATATCAAACCAGTAAAAACTTATAACACAGGCTCATCCGGGTAACTGCCTGTAGTCAGACGGTTTGCTTACTGGCAACATTTTTTTTCTTTGTGAATGCTTTGCGTTTGGTTGGCTAATAAAATATTTAAACTCAATTCAATATAATAATGAGTACAATTATTTAATTAATTATGTCATCCTTGTATCACAAATGATTTGTATTATACAAATTCAGCTGCTGTAATTTCGCAACAACTGTTTTGTCCACTGTAATGGATTATAATTTCAAACAAACTGGTAAGATTTTGAAACATTTTTGTCTTAAATCAATATATTTTATCGCCATAATTATTTACATGGTGAAATGTTATGCTATGAGTTAGTGTTGTCACGATACCGAATTTTTGACTTCGATACAATACCTGACTAAAATACTACAATTTACTATGTAAATAATACTACAATGCTACTACTGAACCAAAAAAAAAACAGAACAACAGGAAAAGTAAATGAATAATAGATGATCCAAATGGTGATCATCGTTATTTTATCTATTAAAACAAAGCATTCCATCCCCCCTTTAAAATAATAATAATAATAATAATAAAATAATAATAATCACAGGTATATAATCATAACCTACAGGTATGTAGAGATGTTTGCTATATTGGTAAGTTAGCTTAAGGGATAAAGCCAAATCTTACTTCATGATTTAGTAATTTTATTTCACAACAACAGTTTATATCATGACATAGTCATTTTTTGCTATTTTATCTTTGTTATTAATAATAAGAACCTAGATGCAAGTAAAAAACTACAGTTAAAACAAAGACACAAATGAAATAAAGAGGGCCCTATGAAATCCGTTTTTATAAAAAAAAAAATACCAAAAAGCATGCTGAAATCATGAAACTTGCAGAATTTAACAGCAATTTATTAAAAGTTTAACAAAAATTACATGTTTTTAAGGCCCTATGAAATACGTTTTATTATGTTTCTCAAATTTAATTTTTATTGTGAATCACTGTTTTCCATTATTTTTCTGGATTCTATTTTAATAACTTCATTACATTTTACTAATCAAAATAATGTCTAATGAATTGATAAAGAATAATTAGATTTGATCAAGAATTAATTTGTTATGGGATATTTATTTCTTTTTTTTTTTTCAGAAATACTGTGTTGTGTATTTACAATTTTCTGGTAAATATATTCTGGTAAATATATATATTTTTTCAGGTAAATATTCCTTAAAACTGTTTTAATAATACTTTTATTATTATTAGTAGTAATACTATATTTACATTAAGTAATATATTAATATATTTCTGACTGTCAAGTTAAACCAAACTTTTATTTTGACGGGTTGCTGAGAAGACCTTTAGGGGCTTTATTATATGACGATAGTTTTCCACAAAAGAAAATGCTCATGAAGTGACTCTCAGAGCAGTTCTAGAGATTATATTCACATATTGAGGTGGCAGAAGCTGAAAACACAGCGAGTGTCACACATATGCATGTAGTAAACAAAACTGCGCTTCTGCGGTATTCACTAACACAGACACGCAGAAATACCGGTCTTATTAAAATGCATTCTTAAAGTACCGGTACTAGTACAATGCGGAATCGTACTATTTTTAAAAGCAGGGTATTTTTAAAAGTGGAGCAATACTTTTTACGTACCGGTACCTGTATATTGTGCAACACTACTATGACTGCACCATCTCCCAAACGTCCATCTAGTTTGAACTTGCTGCTTCCTAGCAACAGCTTTCTTCATGGAAGCTTTGCTTTCAAATATTTCAACTCAGATCAATGTTTTATGTCTTATTATTTACTTTTGAGGCAAGAAGCTGTGTAATAAGCGGGATAATGTACATCCAGCCGGTTGCTATTGCTAAATAAAGCCCTTCAGGCTTATACAACTGCCCTCCTCTTCACGTCAGGCTGCTGATAAGCCTGACGGGCTTTATTCTGCGATAACAACCGGCTGGATTTACATTATTCCTTACTTAAACCATGTGAAATACTCACGTCAATGTGTTGAGTTTACAGTGTTTATCCTGCAGCAGAGAAGCGATCTGTTTCACTCGTGTGTCTCCTAGTTCACATTCATTCAGATTCACCTCTTTCAGGAGTAATGGGTTTTTACCCACAATTCCAGTCACATACTGACAGGCTTCATCTGCAGCAGGACCCAAAAACCTGTAGAAGAGAAGATGAAGCAGGATTTATTTTAACTAAACTGGGAGTAATGAAAAACAGCACCGGGTTCAGATGGTAAAGAGTGTGAAATTATTTATCTAGAATCTGCACTTTATTACAGAAATCATATTTCTACAAATAATTAACTTGCCACATAATTTATTTTGCATTATTTCATCACGTCTCACCTCAGCGTCTTCAGTTGACAGTTTGGATCCAGTAGTAAATCATCAAGCTCCTTCACTCCTGATTGTCCAGGATCATTTCCTGTGAGATCCAGCTCTATCAGGTGTGAAGGTTTTGATCTCAGAGCTGAAGCCAGAGCTTTATAACCTTCTTCAGTGATACTGCAGTTTGAAAGTCTAGAGGCAAAAAAACAACAGCAACAAAATAAAGTCTCAAATGTTGTAATTCATTTAGTAAAAACAAGATTTCATTTTTCAAAAATGTGCATTTGTCAATATTTATTAAATGTTTTTCAACACAGATGCACACTAAATTTATGTACAAAGCTGACATTACTGACAAAAACTTTCTGTTTATGTTTAAATTCATCAAAACCTAACCTGAGTATCTGCAGTGTGCACTGAGAATTTTCCAGTAGAGTGGAGATTTCAGTCACTCCAGAGTTTCCTAGTTTATTTTCACTCAGATCCAGCTCTTTCAGGACTGAAGTGTTTGAACCAAATGCTGACGCCAGAGCGGCACAACCTTCTTCTGTAATACTGATGCAATTAAACCTGTATAAGAAAATAAACAAATAATTATGCATCTAGTAGATTTGGCTAATACTACTTTAGTCCACCAATATGAGAATTGCATAATAAAAGTATTTTAGTAGTTGGTTTTTGTTTAATTGAGTAAAAACACTTACTTTAGCTTTTCCAGTCTACACTTCTCATTCTTAAACAGAGTCGAAAAAATCGTCAATCCTGAGTTTCTGACTTTAGTTCCACTCAGATTCAGCTCTGTCAGATTTGAAGGGTTTGAATTTAAAGCTTCAGTCAGAACACGACAATCTTCTTCTGAGATATCGCTGTTATTCAGACTGTGTTAAGAGAAAACACACAACAAAATATTTACCAAGAGTTAGCTGTTACTTAAACGTTAACACTCTCTGGTAAACAATATATATAAAAAAAGTTCATATGTGTTAAAATTGTCAAAATAATGATAAAACTTACATCAGTGTGTTGAGTTTACAGTGTTTGTCCTGCAGTACCATAGCAAGTTTCTTTAATCCATCATGTCCTAGTTTATGTTCACTCAGATTCAGTTCTCTCAGGAGTAAAAGGTTTTTACCCACAATTTCTGTCACATACTGACAGGCTTCTTCTGCAGTAGAATTCAAAAACCTGGAGAAGAAAAGATGAAGCAGGATTTAATTCAACTATACCCGGTGTAATAAAAATAACATCTGATACTGATTGGAAATGAGAAATTGCTTAACTAACTTCAATTTACTTTAATGCAACAGATTTGTATTAGTGAAATAATAATGTGTATTAATTCAACAGCATGTTATTATATCATTTAATCACGGCCCACCTTAGAGTTTCCAGTGAATAGTTTTGATCCTGTAGTAAATCATTGAGCTCCTTCACTCCTGATTGTCCAGGATCATTTCCTGTGAGATCCAGCTCTATCAGGTGTGAAGGGTTTGATCTCAGAGCTGAAGCAAGAGCTTTATAACCTTCTTCTGTGATACTGCAGTCCGAAAGTCTACAGTAACGAGATTCGAAAAAATTGCATTTAACCTTTTTTAATATAGGGGAACTTTCGCCGCATTATTAATTGTACAAATAAAACCTGTCATGCAGCATTACTGTGCCTGTTGTGTGTCACGTGACAAATGACGCATTGCCATGGATATAATAAGGTGATCCTGAGGGTCAGCTAGAATACAGATCTGGCCACTGAAATTTTGTGTGCGTGGAGTAAAGGGATAACGCCTGACCACGACACTTTGTGCAGGGTCACAGAAAATGGTCTAACACAGGAAAGACATGATCAGTAGGGGGCAGTCATGTAACGTAGAGAACTGAAGAGGCAGAGAACATTATTCATGGCAAGCTGTAATCTATTGAAGCTTATTTCATGTACTACGCAATGGCCACCACACTATTTCTGATTCTGTTATGTTTTGTTTATCATGACAATTTGATCACACAATTTCAAAAGTAGACTATTACTCTACAGCCTTATTTTTATCACGCTTCGATACGTTGTGGATCATCTAAAACCACAATCTAAAACGTAGCTTAATGTGGCAAGAACTATGACCAGAAAACCAACATACAGTATTTACTACAAAAACAGACACAGACAAACTAATGAGACCATAAAGCAATCTGGTTTCATTTAAAAGTGTAAATATACCGTGTTGCTGGCGAAGGCCGTTTACAATAAGAGAACAAGGAAATTAACAAAACCTTTTTTTCCCCAATCACGAGAGAGTGGCTTAATGAGTAAGTACAGGTTTTTGTTAATGCTTAAAGGCTATCATTTGACACGAGTGACATAAGTTTGAATCTGACAGACAAACAAAATTTTTTTTTGCTACATGATGTGACCTAAAATCATTTACAAAAAAACATTTGTAAGTGCAAATGAAGTGATGAAGCAGAGAAACTAAGTAGAATGAGTTTTTTTTTTCAGTCTCACGTTTTACAGGTCTGTTTAGGGTGATCACCTGTCCCACTTTGTGTTGTACCGCACAGCATTTTCACCCATTGCATATTGAGAAAATGTCCCACATTTTCATCAGTCTGTTGGTTTTAAAGATCATATTAAGAAAGCTTTTCATTTATTCTTTTTGCGGGATAGTTCCTGCTACATGAAAAAACACAATATTCTCCATTCATTTTAAACAATTAAAAAAATGATGCAGCTTTGAGACGTGACTTTCTTCTTACTTTAATAGTTTGTGTGAGGCGGTTTCTATGGGGTTATTTTAATGACAAATTTTTACTCATTAAAAAAAAAAAAAAACACACTCAGAAACACAGATCAGCACATATGACAACGGATATGTAATCAGCATTTACATAGCATAACATTAGAAAATGTATCAGTCTCACACGTGTCCCGTAAAATCACATCTCTGTCCCGCAACAGCCCTATTGCCAGGTGGTCACCCTAGGCCTGTTCCACTAAAAACAGCTGGGTTACTATTGGTATCACAACACATGAGGAGGAACGCGCACACAACGATGAAATGCAATGAAAAGTCTTTAATGCAATCCACAAAGGTAAATCCACAAAAGGAAGACGGGAACACACATACTCACTGACGAGACCGAACACAAAACACTGAACTCAAACAACTACTAAAGGGTGGCTAATGATACACAAACAGGTGATGATGATTAACTAATAATGACGATAACAAGGACAGGAACATTAACAACCATATATGGACACATGAGGGAAAAACCAATACAAAACAGTCCAGGGGTGTGACAATTGGTTTATTTTTTTAGTGATTGGTAGTTTTTCTGGGTTTATTTGTTCCTGTCTGAAAACATTAATTTAAATTTTAAACCTGTTAAATATGTTAATTTAGTTCAGATAATTTTGCATGAACAGATTTAAAAAAAAAAAAAAAAAACAAGAAAGTAAAATGGAAAAAAAAAGGGCTGACACGCTCCGAAGTTTACAGAAAGGAAACAAAGACAGAATTTAAGCGGCATCCTTCACTCGCATTTTTGGCCTAAACATCATTCACATAACAGTACAGTGAGGCTGTGGTCTTGCTGAATGGTACAGATTTTAATGACATTGACATTTATAGTGATTTATAGTGATTTAAGTGATTTCAATAAGAAAACTACAGCTAGCCAATTTAATAATAATAATAATAATAATAATTTTCTAGCACTTTTAAGCAAAAAGAAGAGAAATACATTTAAAACACTTATATGTAAATTATATATATATATATATATATATATATATATATATATATATATATATATATATATATATATATATATATATATATATATATATATTTTTTTTTTTTTTTTTTTTTTTTACAGCCACAGTTTTAAAAATAATCGTTTATTTATTTGTAATAAAATACTAACGTATATAAATAACAGTTGTGGGATGCCCAACTGAGTGGTTTTATTCTAAAATAGGGTTTTAAATCTGGCATGCTAAATTATCTTTGCAGGAGCGCACCCGCACATTCACTTGGATTATTTTCTTATAATCGCATATTAACTTAAATACAGCAGTTGTTTTAGGTCATAATAGAACATCATTCAGCTAGGTTAGACTACTTTTGTATATTAGGCAGCTTGAAATGTGGAACTGAAATAAACCGTCAAATAGAAAACAAAATATACTTTATGAAAATATGCATTAATGATAACTTTTGCCTTATTCGGGTTGTTGTTTTTAATTTACTTTTAGTAAGACTAATTAAATCAGCATGCTGACTTGACTAGCTATAGCCTATAGTAGCCAACATATCGACAATGCACACATAAAGCACAGTAAAGTGTGCATTAACAAATAATAAAAACGTTCATGGGTTTCCCAAGTCCTTTTTACTTCCCATAGGAATTTATGCACATGCGCTCTCTTCAAAAACGGCGCTTATAGAGGATGTGCAAAAGCTGTAGCTCCAACCACATAAGTTTGCGAAGCTGTTTGTGAATGTTCGTTTGAACCATGTCAGGGGTGGCGAATGTTGGTCCTGGAGAGCCACAGCCCTGCACAGTTTTGCTTCAACCCTAATCAAACACACCTGAACAAGCTAATCAAGGCCTAAAGGGTTACTAGAAAGCAACAGGCAGGTGAGATTTAATTAGGGTTGAGCTGAACTCTGCAGGGCTGTGGCTCTCCAGGACCAAAGTTCACCACCCCTGAACTATGTTTTCCAGAAAAAAACACTGAATCGTTGAACTATGTTAATAACGACAGAACTTCTGACCATTGTTGGTTAAGGATGTTTTTGGGAAACACACCCCTGGCCATGGTGTTTAACTACAGAATGTAATTTCTTGTGCCACCTGGTGGATATTATGTGAAGCACAACAATGTTTTTAAAAAATCTGAAATAGGGAGCTCTGTGATCCTTATTCAGCTAGCGTGAATTCAGCTGCCCTGTGCAAAAAGACGCGTTCTCAGTTGCCAGATCTGTATTTTAAACTTGCGTGTGAAAGGGTTAACAGAAAAGGTCTCATTACACTACATTCAGCACAATTGTGCTACAGTGATATGCGAGTAACATGTATACACACTATTTTTAAGAAAATCAAGTTTAAACATTGAGAGTAAAAATAATTCTTAATAAAAACTTTAAGATAAAACCTTAAAATGCATACTTAACATTATTCCATGAAACATTTAATAAAAAACAAACAAACAAAAAACAAACAAACAAACAAAAAACTAAAAGTTATGATACACAAGGCAACTGTTTGAGAAATACTGCTGGGTAATGATGTCATTAATGGACAACCAAACACAGGGCTTACGACTGATCTAATTATCCAGACAAAAATTTGCTACCTATTCTCAGTGGGAAAGTGCTCAAACAACATTGCTTGCCAACATTGCTCAAAAAGTTGCCCTGTGTATCATCACCTTAATACAAAAACAATGCTATTATTAAAATTAAATATTCATTCATTGAACTCACCTGAGCTTTTGCAAAGTGCAGTTTTTATCCTCTAATCCGTTCTGGAGTTTCTTTACTCCCAAATCCTGCAGAATATTTTCGCTCATGTCAAGCGCTTTCAGATTGGGGTTTGATCTCAGAACTGTAGCGAGAGCTGAACAGCTTTTCTCTGTTAGACCACAATCACGCAGCCTAAAATATTAAACATGCGAGAGGGAATTTACAAACACAAAGTGCATGCATGCTAACATTTAGTGATTACTGAGAATTACTGTGTTTTGAGCACCTGATTTCTATAACATACTGTATATCAACAATAATAAATGAACACAACACTCACATCAGTTTGTTGAGTTTACAGTGTTTATCCTGCAGTAGAGCAGCGATCTGATTCACTTGTGTGTCTTCTAGTTCATGTTCACTCAGATTCAGCTCTCTTATGAGTAATGGATTTTTAATGTGAAGAACATCAGTCAGATATTTACAGGCTTCTACTGCAACAGGACTTTGTAACAACCTGGACACAGTAAATGTACAGACATTACTTTCCATACAGTAATTAATTTTCACAAGCTTGTGAAAAGCCTTTAGTTATTTTATAGCTCTCACAATTGTCTTTTTAAGTTTAAAAATATTTAATTAAAAAAAAAATAAAAATATTACTTTAAGAATACTCACCGCAGTGTCTTCAGTGAGTAGTTCTGACTCTGTAGTAAATCATCAAGCTTCTTCACTCCTGATTGTCCAGGATCATTTCCTGTGAGATCCAGCTCTATCAGGTGTGAAGGGTTTGATCTCAGAGCAGAAGCCAGAGCTTTATAACCTTCTTCAGTGATACTGCAGTTAGAGAGTCTACAGAAAATAAATCCATGAATAACAATTAACTTTGGTTAAAATTATTTTTTAAATATATGACACATTTATGGGACAATTCGTACATTTTGTAAAACAGGGTCCATATTCATAAAACGTTTTATCCTACCACTAAGAATTCTCCGAAATTGCAATAAACAATTTTAGCTAAGAGTTTTCTCTTAAAACCTATAAACAAAGCTGTTGAGGCAAACTTTTGGAACTAAGGAACAGAGAGACGTCTTAAGCTAAGATTAATCTGACCGCACTGCTAAGGATGATATCAGCATTCTTATTAACTATGCACAGTGATTGGCTGATAGGAGAGGAGTCTCTATCAGAGAGTTATTCATGGAAATATTAAAAGTGCAATATTATGTTGCCATATTAAAATATTGTATTGGTTTTAATGATAACTGTAATGGTACCTATAGGCCTCTACTGGTAACTGTCTAAAAGGAAGCACACACTTTGCTCAGGCGAGTACGCTCATTAATTCATTCAACACTGCATATTATATTATATGCATAATACTGTATACGATGCAGCCTGTCATCCATACCAATTGTAAAAACCAACTCTAACAAATTACTCAGCTTTTGTCTCCTAAAATAAACTAAGTGCCTTAAGTAAAAAACAAAAACAAAAAAAACAAGAAGAAAGCAGAGCTTCATCATGTATAGAACAGCTCTGTATCCCCTGCTCCACTCACATTCATTTCTATATAGTTGGCAAGGATGCTCTACCAGAGCTGCGCAATCCTTTTTTCATGCAAGCACGTTGTTAAATCTAAATCAGTTGTTTATTTGGGCATTTCAGTGTGTAAGTGAATGTTTATGAATGTGAAAGTGTAAATAATATTTTGTGAATCAGATTGCAATTTGTATTTTTTGTGTTTTTTCTAGTTTTACAGTTGTGTAAAGTAAAGTATTCATTGCATGCAAAGAAGAACGTGTGACGGAGCTTTGTTTCTGTCAGCACCTTGTTCAGAACAACATTGCCAGGACAGATTACATGGAATGTGGCTTTGGAACCAACTCTATTTGGACTAAAGACTTTCTGACTTCAAGACTTTGGACCAACACCTATTATTCTAGAGATCTTCACCTGTTCTGTCTGCTCTTTGTGTGGAGCAGCTGCCTGATAGCTGTCTCCAACACAGAGAGCAGACGAAATGACAGAAGCCGAAATGATGGTGACATTCTATCAGCTTTAGTAAGTTCAGCAAAAACTGCCATTTTTAGGTTTACATTTTGTACAGAGCCACTAAAGCATATAATATGGCAGGCATAGTGTTGTTGAGTGTAGCTGATGGTGAAATGTACTCACTGGAGTATCTTCAGCTCACACACAGGATTCTTCAGTCCCTCACAGATCACTTTGACTCCTGAGTCCAGCAGACGGCTGTTGTTCAGGTCCATCTCTTTGAGGATGGTTTTGGAGGAGAGAACAGTAGCTAGAACTGAACAGCGTTTCTCTGTCAGCTCACAATTATTCAGCCTAAACACAAAAACAACATAATTTATTATTCAGCACATATTCAGCACACATCAGTTAAACATGTCTTCATATCTGCTCACGCAGAACCTGATTTTACCAAGTATGACATGTTCCTAGATCAACAACTTTGCTGACCCTGGAACAGCATTGTGATTAACCAATCAGATTTGAAAAAAGAGTTTATAGTTTTTGTGAAGTTTAGGCTTACATCCAGTGTTTGGTGCTTGTATATCTATTATTTCTTCTGATTTTAGGGATTACTCATGGGTAAGGTTAAGTTTAGGTGTAGGGATGTGGTCAATATTAAATTTTTCAATTAAAATGTTGTTCCATGGTCAGCAAAATATGTTGACCCAGGAACACATCTAACTCAGCAAAATCAGGATGTGCGAGCGCTCACACATGTGACTGACAGACTTGAATTAACAGAAGCTATAATAATGTGTACACCATGTTCACTCACTTCATTTTCTCCAGTTTGCTATGAGAGTCCATCAAAAGAGCTGAGAGTTTCTCCCCATCCAGAACTCCTAATTTATCTCCACTCAGATCCAGTTCTTTCAGTACTAATGGATTTATACCTAGTACTTCAGTGAGACACTTACACGCTTCCTGTGCAGCAAGTTCTTTCAGAAATCTATAGGAAGTAGAAAATAACTGAAATTAGACACTCATAAAATTACACAAATCATGGAATAGAGAAGCATAATTTGTAATTATTCATGTTCTGTGCATTATTTTTGTGTTAGAAAACATGAGTGTCAGACTTTTTTTTTTTTAACTTCAGTAAATTATTTTTCCTGTCATTCTAATTCTGCATGTACACTACTGACTCTAAGTCTGTGGCTTGTTCGAAATATTTTAAAAATCTTCTATCACCTGATGGTCTTTAATTTACAGCATCCAACCCACTGTAAGTCAATGAGCCCCTCCACTCCTGATTTTCCAGGATCATTTCCTCTGAGATCCAGCTCTGTCAGGTGTGAGTTTGATTTCAAAGTTGAAGCCAGAGTTTTATATCCTTCTTCAGTGATACTGCAGTCTGAAAGTCTATATAAAAAATATAAAAATAAGTACAGCAGCTAATGCCTTAATATTACCTGCTTCATTTAAATTTACGAATGTTACATAAAATATTAAAGTTGTAAGTTGTCAAAAGAAAAAATAATAATAAAATGTCTCAATAATTATCTAGATTTGTATCATTTGATCTAATCCAATAGACATTTTGAAATTTATTCTGTATCTTTGTGATTTTGTGAATGCTGTTTGTCATTTTTCTCTGTTCCTGAGAACAAGCACAAAGATACAGAATAAACTACACATCAACACATTAATATTTACAAGCAGAAATATACATAAATGAAAATACACACTTCAATTTCTCTAATAGGCACTGTGTATTTTCCAACAGAGGACAGATCTCCTCAATTCCTGAGTTTCCTAGTTTATTCTCACTCAGATCCAGCTCTATCAGGTTTGAAGGGTTTGAATTGAATGCTGAAGTCAGAGCAACACAACCTTTTGCAGTAATACTGTTCTTATTCAGCCTGCAGAGAAAGAAAACAAAGACAGTAAACAAACTTAGTTGATGTCAGCATCTTCTTTAAGGAACAATGACAGTCCTTATCCAAGCAAGCTACTTGGAGCAATATAATATAAAATAATATTATATTTTAAAGATTTCAAAATAGGTTTTACATTTTATGTAATAAATCTTGAACAGTACTCACTTCAGTGTGTGGAGTTTACAGTGTTTATCCTGCAGAAGAGCAGTGATCTGCTTTACTTGTGTGTCTCCTAGTTCACGTTCACTCAGATTCAGCTCTCTCAGGAGTAATGGGTTTTCACCCACAATTTGTGTCACATACTGACAGGCTTCATCTGCATCAGGACCCAAAAACCTGAATGAATAAATGATGAAAAGGTTTATTTGGTGGTAAGCTATCCCTTTTTTAATATAAATCATTTAAAAACATAAATACTGATGACAACAGCAGCAATAGAATGTACAGCTTATTCCCTGTATAAAAAAAAAAAAATTGTTTTAACTTAAAAAGGTAAGTGTTCATGCTGCCTTAGGCCCTGTCCACAAATTTTGTATCGTATAGGTGTTTCGTCCAGATGGATTTGGCATTTTGGGAGAGTGAAACCGCTATTTTTTTTAAACCAGGTCCCAGAGTGGATAAATGTGAAAACAACACCCTTGCATTTTTGTGTGTATAGCCAATCTGCATATTTTGTGAAACGGTGATGTCATCACCCCACGTCTCGCCCCTAGTCAGACACTACTACGTCACATAACAGCAATAACAACATGAACAAACACTGAACAACTGTCCTTTTATTACTAACATTAACAATGATTAATTGACATATTGTTCCATGTTCATTTTGTTGTGGT
Source organism: Cirrhinus mrigala (assembly GCA_036247105.1). NCBI lineage: Eukaryota > Metazoa > Chordata > Actinopteri > Cypriniformes > Cyprinidae > Cirrhinus > Cirrhinus mrigala. The sequence goes on from CM070028.1 coordinate 30,819,582, forward strand.
TGTGTTGGGTTTTGTATACAGTGCACAAGGTTTATTCGCATGCTCCAAGTCTTCTTCTACATTTTTAGTATATCTCTGCAAAAGTATTACAGTGCCACATACTGGTCTGGTATGTGTACCACATTGTCGGTTTAGTTGTTTTATGTGTATGCAAATATTTTTTGATATGAGGAAAAAAAAAGATTGAATAGGGAAAGCTCTGGCTTCGTGTGGATGTGGCCTTAAAATTTTACGTTTAGTCAACTTAAAATATTAAGTTGTATTATGCAACAACTTGGATATTTGAGTTGAGTAAACTTAAAATGTTAAGGCAGCATGAACAATTTTTCTTTTAACCTGCATTTTATCTGTAGTATTATTTCATTATCTCTCACCTCAGTGTCTTCAGTTGATAGTCTGGATCCTGTAGTAAATCATTGAGCTTTTTCACTCCTGACTCTCCAGGATCATTTCCTGTGAGATCCAGCTCTATCAGGTGTGAAGATTTTGATTTCAGAGCTGAAGCCAGAGCCTCATATCCTTCTTTAGTGATACTGCAGTCTGAAAGTCTAGAACAAGAAAGAAAATGTAACATTAAGATTAATTGGTTATTATTGTATATCCTTTAATAAATTCATTAAAACAATAATTTTAAACAAAACCTAAATCCAAAAATCTAAATCCATGAAAGGAAACATTCTGTGAGATGGAAGCAAACCAAAAAAAGAACCTTTAGTATGTCAGGCATCAACTCACCTGAGTTTCTCTAGTTTACAGTTCTCTTTCAGTCCACCAGAGAGCAGCTTTACTCCTGAATCATGCAGCTTATTATTGCTCAGGTCAAGATCCTTCAGTCTGCTGGAGTCTAAACTAAGAACTGAAGCAAGAGCTGAACAGCTTTTCTCATTTAGATCACATTTACTGAGCCTGAAAAAAAGGTTCTTAAATTATTCTCATTCTATACTGCACACTGTAAATCAAAAGTAAACATGAACAAAATTTTTAAATGAAGCATTTTTCATACTGTCCATATGTCTAAAACGTAACTCATCATTAGGCCTATAATAAACAGATACATTAAACCAGCACATTATTTAATCACTTAATTTGCAAATAATATCTAAAACAAATTACACTTTCAATTTTGATTCAACTCAGTTTTGTCTGTTGTCACACAACTTACGCTAGTATCTCCAATCCACACTTTATATTCTTTAGTCCAGCGCAGAGCAGCTCCACTCCTGAATCCTGCAGATTATTATTGTTCATGTTCAGCTCTTTTAGATTAGAGTCTGATCCAAGAACTGGTGCCAGAGCTGTACAGCTTCTGTCTGTTAAATTACAATCATTTAACCTACAAGGGAAATTTAATCAAAGAATTGGGTAAATACATCGATTTGGTAAATGCAAAAATGTAAATATTTTTACCTAAAAGCGATTTTCAGACACAGTGATATTTGCTACATAAATCTTAAGCGTGACAAAAAATCCAAGATTTATGGTTTTAATGTAGGACTGCAGCTAATATTATTTTGATATCTGTAAATTGTTTATTTGAAAAATTAGGACTCAGTACTTAAGCCTAAACGTATTTCCTTTTTTTTTTTATTTTAAAAAGCCACATTATCTAATAATGTGTAAACTGGAGGCAAAGAAAACAAACATTGTGAATGTACCCAAGTAGGCTATGATATACATTATATGCAAAAAAACAACAACATTTTAAAGTTACTTAATTTAGAATGCTAAAGAAAAAAAAAAAAAGAAAAAAAAAAAGAAATCAACTAAATGTTGACTGGTAACAATTACACGCACTCAAAATAGTAATTATATCTATACAATAGTCCCTTTACAGTTCCTGTTCTCCTTACATATAATTAAGTTTCATGTAGCATTTTAAGCCTACATTTATCTTAGAAAAATGCAGTTAGAATTATTGCGCTCCATTTCTAATGTGCTCTATTTGTTTGATGTGCATCTGTGTGTTGGTGCTCGATTAACGAAGCCTTTGAAGTTCAACAGAGACTTGGTGGCGCAGGACTTTCTTAAATTTACATCTGACCATAACAGCAAGTATATGTTATACACTGAGAAAAGAATCATCTCCAAATGCATTAAACAGCACACACGTCATGTTACATTATTTATGTTTGAAGTTATTCATATAATTTGTTTGACGTGCATCATATAAAACATTCTCACATTTGCTTCCTGGAACTTTTACCACAGGAGCAAATTCTGCATCCTTCACTATATTTTGATGTTTTAATCAATAGAAATATTATTCACTATTGTAAAGGGACATAACATGCAGATATCATCAGTGCACAGAAGTGATTAATCAAATTTTCATAATCGATTTTGACAAATCATACTGTTATAATTTAACCATATACAGGTTTAAATAATTTGTATATAGTTCAACTAATGAATATGAAAACTGAACATGGTATATTCATATAAACTATATAGAAAGAATAATTTTGGCATGTTGTTTGTTTAGAATTAACTTGCAGGTGGTATGTGATTTAAAAAATGATTTATAGAGGGTTATCAATATATATATTTTTAAGATGGGTGCAAAATATAACAAATTACTAACAAAGCTTTTTTGCAGGTTTTTATGACTGGTGATAGTCGAATGAGACACTCGTCTGATTTCTTGAATTTCTGAAGCTCAAACTCCTCCATCTCCTTCTCTGATGTCAACAGCACAAAGGCCAAAGCAGACCACTGGGCAGGTGAAAGATCGGAAGATGCCAGACTTCCTTCTCTAAGGTGGGTTTGAATCTCTTTTACCAAAGTTTGATCGTTCAGTTCATTCAGACAGTAGAACAGATTGATGGATCTATCTGGAGAAGTATTATCTTCAAATTTATGCTTGATGTACTGAACTATTTCCTCTGTGCTCTGGTCACTGGCATCTTGCTGTGTCAACAGACCTCTTAAGAGTGTTTTTTTAGACTCAAGTGACAAACCAAGAAGGAAGCGAAGGAAAAGGTCCAGGTGTCCATTGTCACTCTCAAGAGCCTTGTCTACAGCAGTCTTGAGCAAATCAATCATGGTGTCATTTTGATGTTCTGTAGACTCTTGAACAAATGCATTTTTCTTTTTGATGTCTAGAATTAGATGTGCATAAAGTGCTGCAATAAACTCTTGAATGCTCATGTGAACAAAGCAGTACATGGTACCAAAATTGATTGTTTCCTCCTTAAATATCTGGGTACACATGCTTGAGTACAATGATGCTTTAGAGTCGTCAATACCATAGACTTTCAGATCCGATTCATAGAAGATCAGGTTGTTTTTTTCCAGCTGATGAAATGCCAGTTTCCCTAGTGAATGAATAGCATCTATATCCCAGGAAACATCTGGTGCGTAGTCTTCATCATACTTTCGTCTACTCTGCAGCATCTGAAAGCGGAGAAAGTGTGTGTACATTTGTGTCAGAGTCTTGGGAGTTTCTTCAGTATTTGTTTCCTTGGAGGCATCATCAGCCTGACTGTTTTTCAGATCTTTATATTTTTTCTCCTCCAAAATTTTCTGGAGAACAGTGGCTGAAATCCAGCAGAAGATTGGGATGTGGCACATAATAAAGAGAGTCTTTGATTGCTTAACGTGATCAATGATTTCTTTGGCCTGATTCGCATCTGTGAATCTTTTTTTGAAGTACTCTTCCTTTTGTGCATCATTGAAACCTCTGACCTCTGTCACCCTGTCGATACATTCAGGAGGAATCTTACTGGCAGCTGCTGGTCTGGTGGTGATCCAGATGAGAGCAGAAGGAAACAGATTTCCCTTGATGAGGTTCGTCAAGAGAACATCCAGAGAGGCTGGTGAAGATACATCACGCCACGTCTCATTCTCCTTAAAGTTTAGAGGAAGACGACATTCATCCAAACCATCAAGGATGAAAAGGACTTTGAATTTATCATTTCTTGTAAGATTCAGTCCTTTTGTCTCTGGAAAAAACTGACTTACAAGACTCATCAAATCTTGTTTTTCTTTTTTATTGTCTTTTTCTTTGTCTTTTACTTTTAAATTAATCTCTCTGAATGGAAGGGGAAATATAAAGCTGATATCTTCATTTTCTTTTCCTTCTGCCCAATCCAGAATGAACTTTTGAACAGAGATGGATTTTCCAATGCCAGCAACTCCTTTTGTCAGTACAGTTCTGATCTCCTTGCCTTTTTCGGGTGCTTTGAACAAATTTGTGCATTCAACCTGTATCTCTTCATGATGCTTGGAAGTAACTTCAATCTGTATTACCTCATGTTCATTATTGACCTGTTCACTACAACCCTGAGTGATGTAGAGATCTGTGTAGATGTTCTTCAGAAGTGTGGAGTCACCATGCTTTGCAATTCCTTCAAACACACGCTGATACTTTTTCTTCAGGTTTGATTTAAGTTGTCGTTGATAAATAAAGACCAGCTCATCTGAACAAACACAACAAAAACAATTTGTTACTTCGATTAAAATCCTACGTTTCTTTCCTTATTTTATGTAACAGACTTTATTTTCAAGTGACAGTATGATAGATGCTCATGAGCCTCTTACCTTTTAAAGTGTCTGCAAGTTCATCTTGCTTCATATGTTTTAGAAAGTAAAGTGTGATATCAAGAGCTGCTTCTTTGACACTGCATGTGTCCTTTATAAAGTCCTGGACAAAGTATTGTGTGTTCTCTTTTTTTAATATTTTCTTAAATTTTTCCAGCTCATTCTTCAAAAATACAATTATTTTTGACTCAAGGTCCTAAAATCAAAGAATAAAAACCAAAATTACAACAGTAAAATGTAATTAAATCTTACATCCACATATGAACATGAGTTCAAACAAGTTCAAGACAGGCAACAGTAAAAAGCATTATTGAAGCTGTGACAATGTGAGAAATTTAACTAGAAAATACAACATCAGTAAATAATATTTAATATATTTTTATAACATCAGTTACCATGACTTATCCTACCAAACTTTATTCAGTCATTTTAAGTAAAATTATTGAAAGTATCTGAAAATTTTCAAACCAGTGTTTTCCTATATGCAATTTAGCAGGCACACTGCCACTACTGATTTATAAGCATTGCTGCTGCAATTTTTACATGACTCATTGATGGCATTGGTAAATTTTAGTAAACTTCTTAGCAAAAACAGTTATTATTATTTATTATTAAAAATTATTATTTTTAACTTTATTTGATAATACAAACATTATTTTTTTTCCCTACCTGGAAGACCCAGACAATATTTTCTCGGAAATTCTTGTTGAAGCGGTAGTTCTGGTAGGCTGATTTCTCATATTCAATCCTATTAGCAAAATAAATTTGGCCAATGCTCATAGTGAATTAAATAAAACATGACATTTCTGATATTAGAGAAACCTGTTAGGAAAAATATTTTTTTGGAAAACAAATCCATGGTATGCTCATAAGAAGCTATATATATATACTATATATATACTGCTGCTTAATAGTTAGGGATCAGTAAGACTTGTAATATTTTTTTAAAGAAGTCTCTTATATTCATCAAGCCTGCATTTAACGTAAAAATCTGTTTAGTTTTTATCTGTAAGAACACAGAAAAAAACAATAATACTGCAAAATGTTATTACAATATAAAATAATGTTTTCCATTCTAATGTATTTCTATAATATACATTCATTTTTTCTTTTTTTCCTGTGATGCAAAGCTGAATTTTCATCCACCATTACTCAGTGTCTTCAGTGTCATTACTTCAGTGTCACATAATCCTTCAGAAATCATTCTAATATGCTGATTTATTATTAGAATTATCTATGTTGGCAATAGTTGTGCTACCAAATATTTTATTGGAACCTGTGATACTTTTTTCTGGATTCTTTGGTGAATAAGAAGTTTAAAAGAACAGCATTTATTCTATATATATATTTCTAACAATACTAAAGTCTTTGCTATCACTTTTTATCAATTTAACACATCCCTGCCGAATAAAAGTTTAAAAAGAAGAATGAAAGAAAATGTACTGACCCCAAACTTTTGAACAGTAGTGTATATTGTTAGAAAATATTTCTGTTTTAAATAAAAGCTGTTCTTTTTAACTTTTTATTCATCAAATAATCCTGAAAAAATTATCACAGGTTTCAAAAAAAAAAAAAAAAAAAAAAAAAAAATTAAGCAACTGATAATCCAGCACTGATAATAAATCAGCATATTAGAGTGATTTCTGAAGGTTAATGTGACACTGAATACTAGAGTAATGATGCTGAAAAATTCAGCTTTGATCACAGAAATAAATTAGATTTTGTAATGAATATTAAAACAGAAGAACGTTGTTTCATATCGTAATAATATTTCACAATATACATATACATATATATACATATGTATATGTGTATGTGTATATATATATACACATACACATATATATATATATATATATATATATATATATATATATATATTAAATGTCCTTAATCTCTGAAAAACTGACTGACATCACCACATAGCAATGTCAGAATGTCATAACCAAACCCTGTATCATCACACAACTGACATGACAAAACAAATGTTTTTTTTTTGTTTTGTTTTTTAATGTAACAGAGAGTTTTTAGAGTATTTCAACACTTATTGTAAAGTGCTACATTTGCTTCAAAGGCAGAGTGTACACCATTTCAAAAGTTAAATTGCATGTTATAGATTACTAAGTTTCTGGAAAAAAAAAAAAACACTGTGTTATGGTTAATTATTTATGTTTTAAAATAAACTAGAAGGTAAACTGTGGTATCTAAAATATATTTTTGTTCTCACCGGTTAAGAAGAAAAGTTGCCAGTTCTACATCACTCTTCATTCCCCTCTGGGCTTTTAGAGTTTCCCACCGTGTAAATTCTGCACCAATATTTACTGTGGTCTTCTGTCCTTTGTTGCTAAATCACACAAAACAACAAATCATAATAGGAAATTAACAGGTCCACAGCTGTGTTTATCATTTTGGGTAAACAATCATCAAAACTGCATGAGAGAGAAATAAACACTTTACTACAGGAAATTCCTTTGTTACTGATATCTGCACATGCTCTCTCTAGTCTTCCTCAGAAATGTGCACTTACAAAGTGCAAAAGTTAATGGTCCTTCCAGTTAATTTACTAATGTCTTTTATAAATGCATAGATGTGAAAATTAATATGCTGGTAATTTTACACATTTGATTAATCTAACTGAACAGAACATATAAAGGTTTTGTTTACTAACTAAAACAAAAAACAGAGATGTCCCTGCTACATAGTTATGTTAGCTTGAACCCTCATAATATTTTATGTTGCTGTTATGTTGCTAGCTATCTTGTCATTTATAATAAACGCTGCATTGGATTAATTTCTCTCTTGCACATAAATTCATTTCAAGCCCTGATAATCAATCACACAGTTCTGATATGAGTTAATAAATTTAATCAAATCAATGTGTAACAATAATCACATAATCACACGCAAATAATAAGGGTACTTAACACTGTTACATTGACTTTTATTCAGCATTCATCAGCCAAAAAAAAGTGTTAATGGGAAACGCATTTCTTCTTTTATCACACACTTGCATTAAATTAACTAGTAATGTTATATTAGTAGTATCATGATACCAAAATTTCAGTAAAACCTTTTTTTTTTAATTATGAAATACCTTTTGACAGATGAGGTTTCTTTCTTACTGATTTTCGATGGTTCGTCTTTTGACCAGTCACTGTTCACAGATGTAGAGGTGGACACACACGAGCCTGATCTTTCTCTAAGGACGCAAAGAACAGAGAGAGAGAGAGAGAGAGAGAGAGAAAGAAAAAACATGTTACTACATTAGATTCATCATTCTCAAGACTTAATATAATGACATGCATTATAGCTGTGTTTTTATCTTTCCCCTTCAGTCGTTTCACTACGACATTACATATGGGAACTCGCCTGAGAGTCCAATCATCTCTGAGCCTTATTCAAAAGGCCAATGAACATTGGCGAGTGGTATTTGCATGCCGAGCCACTCCTCCGTACATACGGGTATATAAGATGGCGGCATGCAACCACTCATTCAGACTTTCGCTTCGGAGCCTTCGTTTCGAGCCCGATTCACAAAACAGAAAAAGAGTTCCTGACGAGTTGACTCTCTCCGCTGGCGTGCTGCCAAAAACTAAAAGAGCTGTTCTAAAAGAGCGTTTGGCAGCTGCCAGGAAGATCCTGCAGGCTGCTGTTTTCACAGCAAGAAGAACCTTTGCAAACCAGCGAGCAGCCCCATTTGAGTGCACAGTTGTGCCGCGGTTCCTCCCTGGGCAAACCGGGATCTAAAAGAGTAAATTTCTCACGGCTGTGGAAGACATTTTCCCGGTATGTCTTTCCGGCCGTGCGCTTCTGCGTGTGGTAGTTTCCTCGCTTCGCTGGACGGACATGATCACTGCCTCACGTGCCTGGGTCGAGATCACACTGAGGCAGCGTTCACGGATGGTTCATGCATTCATTGCATCACTTGGGGGACTTCCAGGATGTGCAGAATGCTCCGCCGGCTAAAAAAGAATAAATAAATAATAATAATAATAATAAAAAAAAAAAAAAAAAAAAAAAAGAGAGCCCCGTAGACTTCTGCGCCACGTGGTCCCGTCGAGTTGTTAAAGCAGTTCGCTTCCCCGCACACCGGGCCGAGTGACTCCTTTGGCACTCCACAGGAGATTGAGATGTCTGCTGCAGCATCAGAGGGAGAGTCGGAGGGTGAAGCGGACACCGAACTGTCGGCTATGCTCCTCCGAGCCGCCAAGGGGATCGGTCTGGAGGTGCCCAAAACACCTCCAGCCGAACCTTCAAGGCTGGACGATCGGTTTCTGGGGAGGGCACCTCCGCGCTCCTCCCCCCAGTACCTTTCTTCTTGGAGGTGCACGAGGAGCTGGTAAGGACATGGCGGGCCCCTTATTCATCTCGCCCGCACCCCAGCTCCTCTCCCCTCGCCACCCTCAACGGCGGGGCAGCCAGGGGTTATGTGGCGGTCCCACGGGTTGAGCGCGCGGTCGCGGTGCATCTATGCCCCTGGTGGGATCGGCTGCATCTCCCCTCCGGGGTGTGTAAGGTTTCGTCCGCTCTCACGGGCAGGGCTTGCTACGCCGCTGGACAGGTTGCCACTGCCCTGGACGCCATGGCTACCCTGCAAGTCTATCAAGCCCAGGCGTTGAAATATCTGCACGAGGGTGGCCCTGACCAAGGGGTTATGCAGGAACTCCATGCTGTGGCCGACTTCGCCCTTCGAGCAACGAAGGTCACAGCACATTCCCTTGGCCAGGTGATGTCCACGGTTGTGGTCCAGGGGCGACACCTATGGCTGACCTTGGCCCAGATGGCAGACGTCGACAAAGCTCGCTTTCTCGACGCTCCCATCTCCCAGGGCAGCGTATTCGGCGACACCGTCGAGAACTTTGCCCAGCAGTTCTCGGCGGTCCAGAAGCAGACGGCACCGCTCTGAGTTCCCTTCTCGAGTGACGCCTTGCCTCCTCAGATCCTGACTCGGAGCTCGACATCGCCAGCGCGGGAACCAGGGAAGAAGGTAAGCGCTGCCCAGTGCAGTCAGACTTTTCTCCAGAACGTTCTTCCTTCTGGGATCAGTCCCCTTCCCCTTCCGCCCCCAGGCTGCCCCACCGCGGTCACGTCGGTCAACGTTCCCTTGATTCCCCTGGCGACCAGGCTGGGAGCCTGGCTACAGCTTCCCAGCCCCTCGCAGTGGTTGATTCGGACAGTACGTCTCGGCTATGCGATTCAGTTCACCAGGCGTCCGCCCAGGTACAGAGGCGTCCTTTCCACTTCTGTCCACTCGGACACACATGCCGCTGTCCTGCGTGCGGAGGTTGCAGTCCTACTGGCGAAGGATGCAATCGAGCCTGTCCCTCCAGCCGAGATGAAGTCAGGGTTCTACAGTCCCTACTTCATCGTGCCCAAAAAGAGCGGTGGGTTAAGACCCATCCAAGCTCTGAATTGGTCCCTTCTCAGGCTGCCATTCAAGATGCTCACGACGAAACGCATGCTAACATGCATTCGTCACCAGGATTGGTTTGCAACCATCGACCTGAAGGACGCGTACTTTCACATCTCGATTCTACCTTGACACAGACCCTTCCTGCGGTTTGCTTTCGAGGGTCGAGCGTATCAGTACAAAGTGCTTCCATTTGGCCTGTCCCTCTCTCCCCGTGTCTTTACGAAAGTCACGGAAGCTGCCTTATCCCCCCTCTGGCGGATGGGCATTCGCATTCTCAACTATCTCGACGACTGGCTTCTCATAGCTCACTCGCGAGATGTGTTGTGCGAACACAGGGACCTGGTGCTCCGGCACCTCAGCCATTTGGGCCTTCAGGTCAACCGAGAGAAGAGCAAACTCTCCCCAGTGCAGAGGATCTCTTTTCCCGGTGTGGAGCTGGACTCGGTCAACATGACAGCCTGCCTCACCATTGAGCGCTCGCAGTCAGTGCTGAATTGTCTCAACTCATTCAGACACAAGACAGCGGTCCCTCTCAAAACATTTTCCCTCTCAACCGTGCAGCCGACCAGCTCTCACGGCAGTCCACCCATCCTGGAGAATGGCGACTCCACTCCCAGGTAGTCCAGCTGATTTGGAGCCATTTCAGCGAAGCCCAGATAGATCTGTTTGCTTCCCCCGAATCCTCCCACTGCCAGCTGTTTTACTCCCTCAGCGAGTCTTCCCTCGGCAGGGATGCGCTGGCACACAGCTGGCCTCCGGGGCCCAAGTACGCCTTTCCCCCAGTGAGCCTCCTTGTACAGACACTGTGCAAGATCAGGGAGGATGAGGAGCAGGTTCTGCTGGTTGCACCATACTGGCCCATCCGGACCTGGTTTCCAGACCTCATTTCCCTTGCGGCAGCCCCTCCCTGGAAGATCCCCTTGAGGAGAGACCTTCTTTCTCAGGGGATGGGCACAATTTGGCACCTGCGTCCCGACCTATGGAACCTGCACTTCTGGCTCCTGGACGGGACGCGTCAGACCTCTCCGGCCTTTCACAGGCCGTGATAGAGACTATCACTCAGTCTAGAGCTCCCTCTACAAGGCAGGCCTATGCACTGAGATGGGGTCTGTTCGTTGACTGGTGCTCCTCTCGTGGAGAGGACCCACAGAGATGTCTGATTGCAGTAGTGCTTTCCTTCCTGCAGGAGAAGTTGGAGCGCAGGCTGTCCCCTTCGACTCTTAAAGTGTACGTTGCTGCCATCGCAGCGTATCACGATGCAGTGGATGGAGCATCCCTTGGTAAGCACCAACTGATCGTGAGGTTCCTTAGAGGTGCGAGAAGAGTTAATCCCCCCCAGACCGCACCTCGTACCCTCTTGGGATCTCTCCGTCACCCTCCAGGGTCTACGGGAAGCCCCATTTGAGCTTCTCGCGTCAGTAGAGCTAAAACATCTGTCTCTTAAGACAGCGCTCCTGACCGCGCTGGCCTCCATCAAGAGGGTAGGGGACCTACAAGCCTTCTCTGTCGACGATACGTGCCTGGAATTCGGGCCCAGCGATTCTCACGTTATCCTGAGACCCCGGCCCGGGTATGTGCCCAAGGTTCCCACCACGCCTTTCCGCGATCAGGTGGTGAACCTGCAAGCTCTGCCCCTGGAGGAGGCAGACCCGGCCTCTGCGCTGCTGTGCCCTGTTCGTGTCCTGCATATATACGTGGACCGCACTCGCCACTTCAGACACACCGAGCAGCTCTTTGTCTACTTTGGAGGTCAGCAGAAAGGGAATGCTGTCTCCAAACAGAGGTTGGCCCATTGGGTGGTAGATGCCATCTCCCTGTCATATCAAAACCAGGGAGAGCCATGCCCCTTAGGTGTTCATGCCCACTTCCCCTCACTAGCAGATATCTGTAGAGCTGCGGGGTGGGCGACACCTAATACCTTCGCTAGGTTCTACAACCTTCGCATTGAGGCCGTGTCCTCCCGTGTCTTAACATAGACATCAGGTAAGCGTGAAACCGGCTGGTGTCGGCTTGCTGCGCCACTCCTACAGGATCCGTGCACTATATCCCTCAGTTGTTCCCCCCGGTGAACCTTGGGTCCTCCATGCCCCGCAGTCAGGCCTAGCTGCGGAGTAGTGCCTGACTGTGCTCCGGCTGGGTCTCCTTCGCCCAGCAGGTTGTGGCAACATGTCTCAGTATTCTTCCAAGGTCAGCTAGAAGGCCGCTGTTTCCCTCATATATCTCTAAAAGCTATAGATATACTGAATTACTTTCATTCCACATGTAGAGATCTCATGTGCTCTGCCCCCCCAACTCCTGCTTCAGTAACAACTGGCATCCTTTTGGGGCCCCTCTATCAGCCCTCAGGGCGTTGGGAAGGTTACGTTCATATCCGTCTGCTGACACGTCCACTTGTCAGCATGTGGGTCTGTGCGTAACGCGGCGTCAGGGTCGTGGCCTGTTTCATGGGTCTGTTCCCATATGTAACGTCGTAGTGAAACGACTGAAGGGGAACGTCTAGGTTACGTACGTAACCCTCATTCCCTGAAGGAGGAAATGGAGATGTTACATCCCCTGCCACGACCCTACGTCGCACTGACGCCGGGCTGTGGCTCGGCTCCTCAGCGAAAACCTGAATGAGTGGTTGCATGCCGTCATCTCATATACCCGTATGTACGGGGGAGTGGCTCGGCATGCAAATACCACTCGCCAATGTTCAGTGGCCTTTTGAATAAGGCTCAGAGATGATTGGACTCTCAGGCGAGTTCCCATATGTAACGTCTCCGTTCCCTCCTTCAGGGAACGAGGGTTACGTACGTAACCTAGACATTCTCATAACTATGCATGGATGGTACGACTGCCTCAACTAATCAGTGAAGTTATTTATAACCAAAATGAAAATAATCTATTAATTGTTTTGACAGAAAACATCCATCAGTCATGCAAATTTACATTGGTGAATAATGCATTTCAATAGACAAAACACATTAAAAAACAGGAGGACACAAAGTGATCTGTAGCAGAAAAATATAATTACTTTGTTCAGATGATTGCATGTTCCCTAAACCAGTTAACATTTGGTCTGTGCTTTTGCTTTTTTCTTATTTTTAGATTAATTTATTTTAACTTTTGCATTAAAATGGTAAACAAACAATTGTTTTTTTTTTTTTTTTTTTTTTAAATATAATTTATATTTAACCCTTTTTGCACATAATGCATAGTGTAGCTTACACAGATACAAATAAAATTGGAGAAAAGATGAGAAAGTGGATACAGACAAAGATGCAAAAAAGAAAGAAAGAAAGATTTGCTGAACAGCTGAGTGATACTGAGCTAACCACCATCTGCATAGACAGCAAAACAAACTGCAAGTTTAGCAGTACCACACATAATGCAACTGATTACAAGGTAACAACACATTATTTCTAAAAGAGGCTTCTCTGTGTTGAATTTATGTACTTTACATCAAGCATATTAGTGCATTCCTATGGTACAATTTTGCACCTAAAGCCCATAATACTGACAGGCAAATGCACCTTGATTTATTTAAAACACATTAAAATAAAACATTTTTGCATTGCTCTTTGTTAGTTAAACATTCTGCTTGCAGTTAAATTGACTCTTCATTAAATTTTGCTAACTTATTCCGTAATGCAAAACACATGAAATACCTTTTTGTAGATGATGTTTTTTTCTCACTGAATTTCGGTGGTTCATCTTTTGACCAGTCACTCTTCACAGATGGAGAGCTGAACATATCTGAGCCTGAACTTATTCTAAGGACACAAAGAGCAAAGAGAGAGAGAGAGAGAGAGAGAGAGAGAGAGAGAGAGAGGGAGAGAGAGAGAGAGAGAGAATTTTGAATTTTACAAAAAACTTTAATACATTTTTCAAGAATTAAAATACAATCATAAACATTTATCAATCACAACATAACCAAATTCACAAAAGGAAAAAAGCCACCTCATTTTCAAACAGACAACACAGGGCACTATTGCAACACCAAATATCAACAAAAGTATCAAGATCATCTATAAACTTATAATAATTAAACTCAATCAAGATTCTAGCCTGTATCATATTAAAAAAGAGCTCAACTACATTTTGTTCCACATCATCTTCGATTTTCTTCCTTCTACTCAGATAAATTGCTAGTTTAGCCTCACCTATAATAAAATTTAACAACTGACAATGAAATCTTTTCTCTCTAACATACTTAAAACCAAGAATAAACATCTCTACAGAAAAGTTTTCACCACATCTTTCAAAAATATTGCTTAATGACAAAAATAGAAGCTTTAGCCTGTAACAATTTGCAAAAGCATGGAAGACAGTTTCTCTTTCATTACAAAAAGGACATTTGTCACTACTTTCAGGGTTTATAACAGATACAAAGGAATTGACCGCAATGGCTCCATAAAGGATTTTCCATTGCAAATCCCCAGTTTTCATTATCAATGGTGGTTTATAGAGTGACCTCCACTGAGGTTTTACGTCTGCACTCAAATTGAAAAAAGAGCGCCACGGGGTGTCAGCTTTCCCATCCAACATCTTTTTATTAAAACTAAACACACAGTATTTATAGAATTTTTTTCCAACACAAGATAAAAAATCAGTATACATAGTACTGCAGGACTCTAAAAACACTCCAGATAAATTTTCTACATTCACAGCAAAGAGTAAATTTGGAAAGGGATCCACTGGGTCAGGTTTGACAAGTCCATCTCGAAACCTAGACAACAAAGTCAATTCAGTTGGTTCAAGTGTAGATTGCCACTTTGATAAAAGCTTTGTGATGATGCGGGCAGACTTGAAGCCCAACTTTTGAGCAATTGTGCCATTGTTTTTCAGTTCAAGACCTGTTTCCTTCAATAAAAGACCCAAGGTTAGGATCCTGTTATCAATGAGGGCTTTGTTAAGTCCTGGAAATGAACCATTTCTAGACAAATCCAGTCGTGCACCATATATTAAGGGTTCCTCTAATAACCAATGAAGCGATTGCAGATCCTCTGTTCGTTTGAAGTGAAAAAGATTCCAGACTTTGAAAATGTTCCTATAGAAAATTGGCAATCCAGAAAAGTCTATATCCAAGGAATTCACGAGGAAAAGATTTTTATCAAGTCCTAAACCTTTAAACTTGCGTAGAATGACATGAGCAACAGCACACCACTTCACATCAGAAGAACTAGCCAACAGTTTCTGAATACGCTGGAGCCGAAAAGTTGCCACTCTGCTCTGTAGGTGTACTAAACCTTGACCACCTTCCTCTTTAGATAAAAAGAGCAAACTTTGAGGAATCCAATGTATATTACCCCAAAAAAAATCAACTAAGATAGCTTGAACTTTCTTCAAAAAAAGAAAGGGGGGGTCAATACATGCAAATTTGTGCCATAAAGAGGACGCAACCAAGTTATTAATTATTAGGATGCGACCTCTATACGACATTGCTGGAGTCAGAAATTTCCATCTGTCTAATCGACCTTTAATTTTTTCAACAATATTTTCCCAATTCATTTGTATGGTTGAATCATCTCCCAAAAAAACACCTAGATATTTAAGGCCTGTTCTACCCCAAAGAAGACCTTCTGGTAACTTTGGCTTTCCTCTCATCCATTTGCCTATTAAAAGAGTTTCACTTTTTCCCCAATTTACTTTTGCAGAAGATATCCTCTTAAAATCGGAGAGTATCTTCGACAATTTTTCAATGTCGTCTTGATCATTTATCATTATGAGGACATCATCAGCATAAGCTGATAAAATAAAATTATCTTTACAACTTGGCAAACATACACCTTTTAACTGAGCTCTAAATTGCTGTAAAAGAGGCTCAATTGCTAAAGAATAAAGCATTCCAGATAGTGAGCATCCCTGTCGAACACCTCTATTCACTTTAACGGGAGCACATAAACCACCATTGATTTTAATGAGACTCTCAATATCACAATAAAGAACCTTTATGAGATCTATAAAATTTGGACAAAAGCCAAATGATTTTAAAACTTTCCAAAGGTAACAATATTCCACACGATCAAAGGCTTTTTCCTGGTCTAAAGAGATTAGACCACAATCTAAATTAAGCATCTTGGAGACCTCTAGCATATCGCGAACCAACGAAATATTATCGATTATCGTTCTGCCAGGAACACAATAAGTTTGGTCAGAATGGATAACTTTATTCATTACTTCTGCTAATCGGGTTGCCAAAACTTTAGAGAGCAGTTTATAATCACTACAAAGCAGAGATACGGGGCGCCAGCATCTTATATCTGTGAGGTCGCCTTTCTTGGGCAAGAGGGTTAGTACTGCTCTCCGGCAGCTTAGAGGAAGCCGGCCCTCAGCCAAGCTTTCATTTAGCACCTCTAACACGTCCTCTTCCAGGACAGCCCAGAAGGTCTTATACCACTCAATTGGTAGACCATCAACTCCTGGAGCTTTTCCTGACTCCATTCCTTGAAGTGCTTTGAACACTTCAGCTCCTCCAAGAGCACCTGAGATTTTTGCATTGTCCTCTTCTGATAATTGAGGTAGATCATCAAAAAAGGCATCCTCCCTCTCATATTCTGCTCCGAGTTCATTCATGTACAGTTTTTCATAAAAACTGATCGCTCTCTTTCTAATTTCTTTAGGGTTAGACAAAAGCTCGCCAGACTCTGAACGTAGAGCATGGATAACTCTACTCTGTCCATTTTTCCTTTCCAAACTGAAAAAGAAACTGGAGGGAGCATCCATGTGATTTAATTTTTGGAATCGTGATCTGACCAAAGCTCCTTGTGTTTTAACCTGCAGTAAATCATTCAGCTGTGTCTTCTTTTTTGCTATAGTGTCAAAATAATTTTGGGTTCTAGTCGATTCAGCCAATTCTTGCAGTTTTAGGATATCAGCCTCCAAGGTGCTTACATTTAAAAAGGTCTCAGCAGTGATATTAAGAGTATATTGTGTACAGAATTGCTTAGTTTGGACTTTTCCAAAGTCCCACCATTGCCTTACAGAGTTAAAAATTTCTTTCTTTGTTTTAAAATCATTCCAAAAAATTGTGAACATTTTTTTAAAATATTTATCATTTAATAAATTAACATTTAATTGCCAGTAGGCACTCTTTGGTTTAATTGAATTAACAAACACATGACACTGTACCATACAATGATCAGAGAAACCTAAAGGAGTGATTAAACATTTTTTAATGATGTTGCAATGATGATTAAAAATATAAAACCTGTCTAGCCTAGCTAAAGAAATCGTATTGTCACGAACATGTGTCCAAGTATACTGTCTTTGGGTTCCTTCTAAATGTCTCCACACATCACATAACTCATAGGTTTTAATGAGTTGAATAAGGCGTTTACGAGAAGGGGCATGCGGTTCGACGTGATTCCTATCCAAGTTTGAAACAGTGCAATTGAAATCACCACCTAAAAAGAGATATTCTTCTCCATGACAGTTTTGTATAATAGAACTAAGTATATCTAGAAAAACCATTCTTTCAACAGCAGAGGTGGGGACGTATACACAAATCAGAACAAAAGTACACTTTTCAAAAGTAACCCTTACTTTCAAGAGTCTTCCTTTAATGACTTCATCAATCTGATATGTATGGGGAGACATTGTTTTTGTAAAAAGGATAGCAACCCCTCCACTGAGTGATGTATTATGACTCAAGATTGAGAGCCCACTCCACTCTACTGCCCATTCAGAAGCATTTCTAATATCACTATGCGTCTCTTGTAGCATAGCAATGTCTATTTTCTTTAGTTTAATTTCTTCAAACAAACCAGCTCTTTTTTTTATATCTCTCAATCCATTAACATTGATTGTTGCTATGTTTACCTCACAAATAATTAAAGAAAAAAAAAGAAAAAAAATAAACAAAATCAGAGGTGAACACACATATCCTTTCATGGTTTTAATGTTGGGTCTTTCCACTATCAACATTACTATCCTCTAAAGAAAGCTTTCTCACAATTTTCTTTAACCGATAGATTTCTTTGTTTGTGAACAGGCCTTCAGACATAAAAAACCTGACTTTATCAACAAATTTTCTTGTGTCTGGGAAAAATTCAGCTACACACACACCTCTTCTATTTTTTGTTGCTCTTAAAAAGAGCTTAATATCATCAACTTCATAACCACTGCTAGTAAAATCACTTTGAGACAAACAAATGCTGGAATCAGAAGATTCACTATCACTCTCTATGTCTTCATCAATATGTGTGTTTCCAATGTCCATCTTTATAGCCTTTGCATTTTGAGGAGAATCAATGTTTTTCCTTTTGTTCGGGACTTTGAATTGAATTTTTTCTGTTTCTGTCTCAGTTTTGTCCAGACATTGATGAGACTGTGGCATATTGGTCTCATCATCACCTTCCTGCGTTTCTGTCTGTGCACTAGGATCATGTGTTTCAATGTTGGCAAGATTATTTTTACCAGCCATAATAACAGAGCCAGCTACCTGAGATTTTGAACTCACTCTCTCAGATACAGTATCCTCGATATTCTTATCGGTATTCACAATTTCGCTCGCAGAAACTCCAGATAACCCCGCTTTAACTGTCTCATTCACATTTTTCTCACTATCATCATTAGCTTTATTAGGACAAGAACGAATTAAATGCGTTGTTTCTCCACACTTAAAACATTTCATTTTCTCTGTTGTGACATATATAACATAGTCACAATCCTCTACTTTGAGGCGAAGTGATAAATCAATCTCTTCGTCATCTTTTAAGATCATGAACAAATAGCGTCTAAAAGACACCACATGTTTCAGCAACGGAGACTTGCACCCAACAGGGATCATCTTAATCGGTGACACAACCTTGCCGTACCGTGACATAATATTTGCTAAAGTTTCATCACTGACAAACGGAGGAACGTTCGATAATAACACTTTTTTAGACGGCTTAGAAAGCGGGAGTACCGGAGTGAAATTATCACCCACAACAATGCCGGTTTCAACTAGCTCATTAGCTTTTTCGATTGAACTAAGAAAGATTACTACGGCACTGTTCATTCTAGAGGCCGACAATACATGCTCATGTCCCACCAGTTCACCTGCAGCCAAACAACATTCCTCTACGGTCACCGCGGACGCCACTTTCACTCCGTGACGCCGTGTGAGGGAGCTTAAACTTTGCGATCGCGGGGCCGCCATGCTGCCTATAGTAACAGCAGCACACACGGCCCAACTCAACAATAACAACACGAAAGCACTCAATTGCTAAACTAATCCTACAAAGCAGAGAAAAAAGAAAAGAGAAAGAAAAGTACTCACATTCACTTCTCACACTCAAACCGCTCAGCCTCACACACCTGTCCACTCGCACCGGAAACGGAAACGAGAGAGAGAGAGAGAGAGAGAGAGAGAGAGAGAGAGAGAGAGAGAGACTTGACTTTTAACACACTTTATTTGTGCATTTTTCCTTCATTCAGAATCTATTTTTTTTTCTTTTTTACATATAAAAAATAAAATATATATAAAAGACACAAAACAGAAATATATATATAAATTTCCAAACATCCACTAGTGTCTGTTGCACATACACTGATTTACACCCCAAATGCAATTAAAAGTTTCAAGGTCTTTGGTTACATTATAAAAAGCATATTCTACCTTTAACCTTGATGTTATTAAACCTTTTAAAATTGTCATTACATCATTGAACTTCATGTTATTAATTTTTCCTTTATGTGAAAGCCAAATTGCCATTTTTGCCTGTCCAAACAAAAAATTCAGCAAAACATGAACTGTCTTTCTGTTTTTGCTGTATTTAGGCCCATAGATAAAAAAAGCATTGGTGAAAACACCTCCCCTAAAATTCCACACCAGACCCAGAGGAAGAGATCAGTCTGATGAGTAAGTAATGCATCTTTTTGCATTAGTTAACGTGTTATTTTGACATAAGCTTGAACATGACAGGTAGTTAATTGTATCTAAATTTCTTATGACGTGAAGTTTTCATGTTCTATATAAAACAAAATACGATATAAAAGTAATATAAGTGTACACTGTAACATGATGAATGCTACATGTCTAGATCATGTTTATTATTAATACTCTGTTCCCAAATAGAGTTTTATATAGGTGCTAAATTATCATTTGTTTTCAGATATAAAATGTCATTTTTTACATATACTTTGTACTGTGTGAATCTGTGACTACAAGATCGTTTTATACAGGTTCTTCTGATATTAACATGCTCAGAGATGTTTTTTGTTTTTGTGTTTTAGTGATCTGATACCTGCACCACAGATGAATCTTGCTGATTTTTACTGCTGATTTTACATTTCTTCTGAGAGCGCTGTACCAACATCAGATGTTATTCTTCACTGGTTTTCTATGGTAAAATAAGCTCTTTTTTTCTTGAATCCATGAAAAGAAGCAGCAAACACTTAAATATCAGGTATGGTTTACTAGTTTGTAATATCATCAACATAAGCCGAAAATTTAACAGAGTCATTGGTGAAAGAACTATTTACTTGTAAACCCATTAGTTTTTCCCTTAGTTTACACAAAATAGGTTCAATAACCAGACTGTAGAGTTGACCTGAAATTGGGCACCCGTCTTATGCCCCTTTGTACTTTAACAGGTACACTAAGACCACCTCCCATCTTAATCATGCATGTGGCATTGTTATATAAAAGTTTTATCATATTGATAAATAACTCTCCAAACCCAAAGGCCTACAATACTCTGAAGAGGTACTGATGATCAACTTGATCAAATGCTTTTTCCTAATCCAATGATAAAATTCCCACATTTGTATTATTATACATAGCATAATCAATGACATCACGTACTAAATGTAAGTTATCACTAATACATCTGTCTTTTATACAATACGACTGGTCCTTGTGTATAATTTTATACAATATTTTGTTTAACCTATTCGCAAGACACTTTGATATAAGTTTATACTCAGTGCAGAGAATTGCCACTGGTCTCCAGTTCTTCAACAACGTAAGATCTCCTTTTTTTGGAAGTTAAAATAGCCCGTTGACAACTCGTAAAAGGCTGTAAAAAGGCTGTATGAATACATTCCTGCAACACTTCAAATAAATCAGTTCCAATTATTGTCCAAAAATGTTTATAAAACTCACTAGGAAGTCCATCTATGCCTGGAGTACGGCCCATAGAAGCGTTTCTCTCTTCTTCATTTAAATGTGGAAGATCTTTTAAAAGTTCATTTTGAGTTTGAATGTCTATGTTCTCAGCTGAATACAAGTTGGAATAAAAGTCCACTGCTAAGCTTCGCATTTCCACAGGGTTAGATGTACAATGTCCATTATTGTTTTTTAAACTGTGCATTTGATTTTTGATTTTTTTTTTACACTCTTGTATTCCATTTTGAAGAAAAAAGAAGTAGGACCATCCATATCTCTCAATGACACAAATTTACTTCTCACAAGAGCTCCGTTAACTCTTTTATGTAAAAAGTTTCTTTTCAGACCACACTTTTATGTTAGCAGAAAGATCTCCCAATATGTCTTTCTTTGATGCCAATGTACAATTAACACTTATAAGTTTATGATCAGTAAAATATGTAGGGATGATATTTGTATATATCACTCTATTTTTCATATTATTTGATAAATAAAATCTATCTAGATGTGCTGCTGAGATTCTCCCATCATTCACTTTTAACCAAGTATAATTTTTTGTTAAAGGATTATTTTCCCTCCATATATCTATAAATTTAAAAGTTTTAATGACATTAGTCAACACTTTAGGTGACTGAAAATTAGGTTCCTCTCCATTTCTATCAAGTAATGCATTGAGTGTACAATTCCAATCACCAGCTAAAATATGAAATCACTTTCTTGTTCTTTTAAAAACATTCCAAGTTTGTTAAAAGTATTTATTCTATCAGTCTCTTTATTTGGTGCATTAATATTCACAAAAACAAACAAACAAAAAAAAACCTTTTATTTCAGCTTTAACTGCTAATACCCTTCCTGGTTCAATTTCTTTTTTGTACAGAATCTTAGCTTTGACAGATGAAGAAAAAAAAATTGCAACTCCTGCACTCAGAATTGTTCCATGAGTAAGAAAACACTCATTCCTCCACCACAGTATCCAATCTACCTCATTAACCACATCACTAGAAAATCACATCCAGATTTTTTAACCTGATAAATTCTAAAACTGTGTTAGCCTTCTTCCTATCTCTCACCCCATTAACATTTAAGGATCCCACCCGTATTGTTTCCAAAAGGAAGAGAGAGTTGAAAGATCACAGTCAGAAAAAAAAACAATCTTGCCATAGTGATTAGTTAAAAAGCCCCCTTTTTTAGTTTCCCTTTTCCAGCATTCATTCTCTTTCGGATCTCAGTGATGTGTTTCTTTAGTCTAAAGCATTTCTGCTGCGATTTCTCATCAAAACTACAAACTTTCCTTGCTCTCATAACAGATGAGATAAACTTCTCAAAATCTGGAAAAAACTCACTGACTTCAGTACTTTTTCCTTTAGTTTCATCAAGAAACTCATTAATTTGATCCACAGTATACAAGTCCTCACTAGCCACCTTAGACATCTCTAAACCTTCTGACCACTGTTCATCATCTCTCATACTGTCTTCAGTACATTGAGACAGTCCATCCAAATCATCATCTTTTTCTACCACGTGTACATCAGTCACATTCTCATTTTCCACCACCTTTGCAACAACATCACTTACACTCATAACAACAGCAGCGCTGTTTCCAGCCTGCTCACTTTTCTCAGAATCATCATCGCTTTCACTCGCCTGTTTGTGCCCGTTATCCTCCTGCAGCAGCCTCCGCTTCTTTGCTACTTGTCTTTTCTTCCATGTTGAAAGTGAAAAAGTGAAAGTGACAACGTACTGTCAACTATGGTGACCCATAGTCGAAATTGGTCCTCTGCATTTAACCCATCACGAGTGCACACACACAGCAGTGAGAAGTGAACACACATGCACACACACACTGTGAACACACACCCGGAGCAGTGGGCAGCCATTGCTCCAGCGCCCGGGGAGCAATTGGGGGTTCAATGCCTTGCTCAAGGGCACTTCAGTCATGGTATTGAGGGTGGTTATTCACTCCCCCCACCTTCAATCCCTGCTGGACCTGGGACTCGAACCCGCAACCTTTCGGTTACAAGCCCGACTCCCTAACCATTAGGCCACGGCTGCCCCTGTTACTGTATGTTACTGTATCTCCTGCAGTATCGGCCATAATCTTGCTAGCATCCTTATTAGATGATACGGTTTCAGGTGTAGCCGTCGGTTGTTGTTCAATTTCTGATTGCTTATGAGGACAAAATAGCCGTTTATGGCCTATATCGTCGCATTCAAAATATTTAAAGTGGTCCATAGTTGCATACAACATATATGAGCCTTCACCGTGACTCCGAAATCTCCAGCGTATGTTCCGGTGAATTAAGAAACATTAGAACTTGCCGCATAAAAGACAAAACATGTTTGAGCGCTGCATTTTTACATCCTAATGGTATATTCCTAATAGGAGTAGCGATTTTACCAAAACAACTTAACTCTTTTACAATAGCCTCATTAGAGACAAAAGGCAGTAGATTTGAGATCGTAACTTTAGTTGCCGGGGCTGCTAACGGAGTTACGGGCACAAATGTTTCTTTGATCCACAATCCAGTTTCCGTGATCTGATTTACTAACTGCTCTGTTTTTAAGAATATGATGACTGCCTTATTCATTCGTGATGCTGAAAGAATATTTTCAAAACCAACTACTTCTCCCACCACCACTATAACTTCCTCTACACTCACGCCAGCCTCAGGTACACACCTGCAGCCATTATGTGGCGACAGGTGTGAGATACCCTGCCTAGATTCACACGCCATACCGACACGCGGCGGGTGGCTTAACACATTCAATACAATGTTAAAACCACAGTCCAGTACAATCTTAACTAAACGTGAGAAAGAAAAAAAAGAGATGAAGACAGAAATTTTTCCAAGCACGCTCTATCCAACAAGCTCTACTCGCACCACTACACTCGCACATGCGCAGAGAGAGAGAGAGAGAGAGAGAGAGAGAGAGAGAGAGAGAGAGAGAGAGAGAGAGAGAGAGAGAGAGAGACTTTGACTTATACAAACCTATTATTTAAACTATTACTATTATTATTTATTTATTATTAAAAAAAACACATGAAAGACATATAATATTCACAACAAACATCAAACATACTGTATTCCTACATGTCTGCTCTAACACACAGCAAATTACATTAGCAATTAAAAACCAAACCTCCAAACTCATTGACTATATCAGGGCTTCTTTAACACCCTGTCACACCCCTGTGGACTGTTTCCTTGGTTTTGCCCTTATGTGTCCTTATTTGGTCTTTCCTGTAACGTTTCTGATTATGACGTCATTGTTTAATCACTCACACCTGTCCTTGTCTGATTATCCTGGTTATTTATTTATTATCCTAATAATCCCCATTCACTGAATTGGCTCTATCACTCTCTCTCCTCTCCACCTGTAGCTGGTGTGTGGTGAGCGCACTGGCGCCATTGTCCTGTGGCTGCCGTCGCATCATCCAAGTGGATGCTGCACACTGGTGGTGGTTGAGGAGAGATCCCCCCATATGATTGTAAAGTGCTTTGGGTGTATAGCAATACACAATGAAAGCGCTATATAAATGCGATCATTCATTCATTAATTCATTCATTTAAGTTTGGTTCAGTTCCTCGTTTGGTTGTCGGTTCTTAAAGTCACTTTGTCTTGCTGTTATGTTGCTAGCTATCTTTTTCTTATCATTAACTATGACTCATTTATAATAAACACTGCATTGTTTATTATATTGAATAATTAAACACCCTTCTGTGACTTACCCTCTTTGTGGAGGGTGTCAGTGATTGTTTTCTGGACCATTGCCAAGTTAGCAATCTCCCCCATTATTGTGGTTTCAAAGAACAAGAGATACCTGGAATTTATGCTGTAGGGACCGACATTTATTGAAACTCAAATGTAAATATATATAATATTTTGAAATACTGGATTTTTGACTTTCATGAGCTGTCAAAATTAAAAAAAAAAAAAACAAAGTGAAATGTTTTACTTTACATGTAATGAATCTAGAATATATGAAAGTTTCAAACAGTTACACCAAAAAGAAAAAAAAAAATCCACAATATTCTATTTTTTTGAGATGCACCTGTGTGTGTATATGTATATATGTATATTATATATATATATATATATATTAGTGTTGTCACGATACTGGAATTTCTAACTTCGATACGATACCTTGAAAAATATCGATATTCGATACCATTTTCAATACCACAAAAACTGCCACAATATTAAGGGGGTACTTTTTTTTTTTCCATTTAAAGATAAATATAACAAATCTAGAACAATGAGGTATATTTTACATGAACAAAAATGTTTTGAGGTACTACACTGCTACAGCCCTGTTCAGCTTCTTAGCTTCATTTCATTTTGCTACATAATTTCTTTGCTGTTCAGCTGGTAGTGTAGGTTGTGAGCGTAGGTTGTTTTTGTTGCAGGTCGAGTCTTATCTTCTTTCTGGTGCCAAACTTTAATAAACTTTTTTTTTTATTTGTTTGTTTTTTTTTTTTTTTAGACCACATTTTAAAAAATTAACTTAACTATCTAACTAATCTTAGAACTTAAGATAATGGTAATAGATATTTGTTAACATTAGTTAACTTGAATAAACAATGAAAAATACTTCCAAAACATTTATTAATCTTAGTTAAAAGTTAATTTAAACTAACGTTTACTAATACATGAACTAATTAAAATCCAAAGTTCTATCTGTTAATATTTTTTCATTGGACCAGAGCTAACATGATCCGTTGTCTTTTTATTACCTATCGTTATCAAAGATTAAAATATACTGTAACTAATGCATTGCTCATCGTTCATAAATGCTGGTTAATACATTAAAAATATTTGATGAATGGATTTTAATGCCGGACTTTAATGCCGGACATTTAATCACCGATCCACGCATGCAAACGTACGTGCATCACACGCAAAAACAATGCTCAGTTATTCACTGGATCGACATCAAGACAAATTGCAGAATTTAAGTAATTATTTTTGAATAAAGTTAAATAAGCACAAGTTGATTTACATTAAATGTAGTAACAGAGCTACAGCAAGCGATTTTTAGTGTTATAAATCCGTTGTCCTTTGACACTTCCGCGTCTTCATTGAGAGTGCGGGTCATGGTTGCTTAGCAACGGCAGACGCCACGGGAGCGAAAGCTACAGAGCGCTTTGGAAAAGAGGAAAAATCGGTGCGTCGAGCGATTTACGCGCGTTTTTAGGCGCGATATGTGAACGGCCCCTTACGCTATTTAACCAGAGCGAATGAGACGAGACAGACACTGCGGTCACGTGTGGTGTTTGTCAACGCGCCTTTGGAGAGAAATGAAAGTGACAGCTCCGCTAGTATCGATACTTCGGGAAATTAGTATTGGTACCGTTCAGATATTTCAGTATCGATATTTATCGAAATATCGATATTTTTGACAACACTAATATATATATATATATATATATATATATATATATATATATATATATATATATATATATATATTAAATGTCCTTATTCTCTGAAAAACAGACTGACTGACGGACGACATCACATAGCAATGTCAGAAAGTCATAAACAGCCTGTATTATCACACAACTGACATGACAAGAAAAATGTTGTTTTTTTTTAGGAAGACATGTTTTTTTTTTTAAACATTTTGGTTTATGTAAGACTATTTCAACACTTATTGTAAAGTGCTAAATTTGCTTCAAAATGCAGAGTGTACACCATTTCAAGCTACATTGCATGTTATATATTATTTAGTTCCTGGCAAAAAATACAAAATTATGCACTTTGTTATGGTCAATTATTTATGTTGTAAATTAAACTAGAAGGTAAATGGTGGTATTTAAAATATATTTTTGTTCTCACCGGTTAAGAAGAAAACTTGCCAGTTCCACATCACTCTTCATTTCCCTCTGGGCTTTTAGAGTTTCCCACCGTGTAAATTCTGCACCAATATTTACTGTGGTCTTCTGTCCTTTGTTGCTAAATCACACAAAACAACAAATCACAACAGGAAATGAACAGGTTCACAGCTGTGTTTATCATTTTGGGTAAACAATCAACAAAACTGCATGAGAGAGAAATAAACACTTTACTACAGGAAATTCCATTGTTACTGATATTCGCACATGCTCTTTTTAGTCCTCCTCAGAAATGTGCACTTTCAAAGTTAATGGTCATTCTAGTCCAGTAGTTCAAATATACTAATTTCTTTTATAAATCATAGATGTGAAAATTAACACATTTGATTAATCTAACTGAACAGAACATACAAAGGTTTTATTTACTAATTAAAACAAAAAACAGAGATGTCCCTGCTGCATAGTTAGGATACCTTGAACCCTCATAATAGTTTATGTTGCTGTTATGTTGCTAGCTAGCTTTTTCTTATCATTAACTATGACTCATTTATAATAAACACTGCATTGGATTAACTTCTCTCTTGCACATAAATTAATTTCAAGTCCTGATAATCAATCACACAGGTCTGCTATGAGCTAATACATTTAAAAAATGTTATCAAATCAATTTAATTTCCCAACTCTTTTTGATAGGAAGGGTGACTTAAGCAATCTATTATTCTACCTGAATGCTATTACCAAAAACTTCCAGTCTGCCAGAGCAAACCCTGCTGTTTCATGATAACTGCCATTCTGCTGCTCTTTTCTATTGTTCTGATGAAATTCACACTAAACCATGGAACTTTTTTTTAAGGTTTTTCATATGTGTAACAATAATCACATAATCACACGCAAATAATAAGGGTACTTAACACTGTTATATTGACTTTTATTCAGCCTTCATCAGTCAAAAAGTGTTAATGGGAAACATATTTCTTCTTTTATCACAAACTTGCATTAAATTAACTAGTAATGTTGTATTAACCATTAGTAGTATTATCAAAAATGAAAATAATCGATTAATTGTTTTGACAGAAAACATCCAATCAATCATGTAAATTTACAGTAGTGAATAATGCATTTCAATAGACAAAACACATGACAAACAGAAGGACACAAAGTGAGCTGTAGCAGAAAAATATAATTACTTCATTCAGTTGATTGCATGTTCCTTAAGCCAGTTAACATTTGGTCTGTGCTTTTGTTTTGTTCTGTCTTATTTTTTTAGATTTGTTTATTTTAACTTTTGCATTAAAATGGTAAACAAGCAGTTGTTTTTTATTTTAAAATATCATTTTTATTTAACCCTATTTGCACATAATGCATAGTGTAGCTTACACAGATACAAATAAAATTGGAAAAAGGAGGAGAAAGGGTGCATACAGACAAAGATGCAAACAAGAAAGAAAGAATGAAAGATTTGCTGAATATCTGAGTGACACTGAGCTAACCAACATCTGCATAAACAGCAAACCAAACCACAAGTTTAGAAGTACCACACTTAATGCAACTGATTACAAGGTGACAACACAATATTTATATGTACTATACACCAAGCATATTAGTACATTCCTATGGTACAATTTTGCACCTAAAGCCCATAATACAGACACTGACAGGCAAATGCACCTTGATTTATTCAAAACACATCAAAGTAAAACATATTTGCATTGCTCTTTATTAGTTAAACATTCTGCTTGCAGTTAAATTGACTCTTTATAAAATTTAGCTAACGTTATGCTGTAATGCAAAACACATGAAATACCTTTTGGTAGATGATGTTATTTTCTCACTGAATTTTGGTGGTTCATCTTTTGACCAGTCACTCTTCTTCACAGATGGAGAGCTGAACACATCTGAGCCTGATCTTATTCTAAGGACACAAAGAGCAGAGAGAGAGAGAGAGAGAGAGAGAGAGAGAGAGAGAGAGAGAGAGAGAGAGAGAGAGAGAGAGAGAGAGAGAGAGAAGAGAGAGAGAGAGAGAGAGAGAGAGAGAATTGAATTCTAACAAAACCTTTATTACAAAAAATTCTCCTATTCACAATACATTCCTACAGCATAGTAAAAGAGACTCACAAAGTAAATGTAAACATCAATTCACCCTCAAAAACTAAGCACAAAGCCTTATTACAACACCAAATACATTCAAATGTTACAAAATCATAAACAGACTTATAATAAACAAAATCAACCATAACTCTTGATTTCACTAAATTAGAAAACACAGCTGCTATATTCTGATTTACATTTTGTTCTATTTTCTTTTTCCTACTTACTTAAATGGCCAGTTTTGCTTGGCCTAGAACAAAATTCAGAAGTTGACAAACAAATCTTTTTTTTCTCACATATTTGAACCCCAAAATAAAAATCTCCAGAGAAAAAGTCTCATTACAACTCCTAAAAACATTACTTATAACTAAAAACAAAGGTTGCAACCTATGACAACTGGTAAAAGTGTGAAAAATCGTTTCTCTATTAGAACAAAAAGGACATACAGAAGCAACCTCAGGGTTTAAAACTGAGATAAAAGCATTAACTGCAATAGCACCATGAAGAATTCTCCATTGCAGATCACCTGTTCTCTTGGTCAACGGTGGTTTATATAAGGATCTCCATTCAGGTTTTGTACTTTCATCTAGTTTAAAAAAAAATCATGCCATGGAGTATCAACTTTTCCATTTAAAACCTTTTTGCTAAAAACCAAAACACAAAACCTGTACAAAGATTTTCCAGTACTAGAAAAAAAAATTCCTTACACAGAGAAGCAACACCATCAATGAAAGGAGAAATAATTCCTTCAATATTTATAGACAAAGACAAACAAGGAAAGGAGTCTTTTGGATTAGAAATACAGGAACCTTCATAGTATTCTGTTAGCAAGTCCATTTCAGTTGGTTTAAGAGCAGCTTGCCACTTCATCAGCAACTGGGTAGCCAAACGAATAGACCTGATTCCCAAGTGTTGAGCTAATGCTGCTTCATTCTTAAAACCTGGCCCTACAATATTCAGCAGCTGTCTCAGAGTAATAGTATTGTGATCAATTAGCAACTTACTAAGTCCAGGAAAAATAGAGCTGTCCGTTAAGTCCAACCGAGAACCACAGATTAAGGGCTCCTCTAGTGAGTGAATGAAGAGAAAGTGAGTCTTCTGATCGCTGAACAACAAAGAGGCTCCAAACCTTAAAAATGTTCTTATAAAAAAATTGGCAATGTAGAGGTATCCAGCTTCAGGGGATCCAGCAAAAAAAGTGCTTTGTCCAGCCCCAACCGTGCAAAACTCCGTAAAACCAGGGATGAAACAGCACGCCAGCTAAAATTTGAAGGTCCATCCAACAGTCTTTGCACAAACTGCAGACGAAAGGTTGCAATTCTGCTTTGGAAATGTACAAGTCCTTGACCGCCTTCCTCCTTAGGCAAAAACAATATATTTTGTGAGACCCAATGGAATTTATCCCCAAAAAAAATCCACCAGGACAGCCTGAATTTTTGAAAGCAACTGCAAATGAGGATCTACACAGGCAAATTTATGCCATAAGGAAGACGCCACCAAATTATTAACAATTAAAATGCGCCCTCTGTATGACAATTTTGGGGGCAAAAACTTCCATTTTTCTAGACGACCTTTGATTTTTTCAAATAGACCTTCGCAGTTTTTCTGTACTATTGTCTTATCACCTAAAAAAACTCCCAGATATTTAAAACCTTCTTTTCCCCAATGTAAACCAGCAGGAAGTCTTGGTTTTCCACTTTCCAGCTTCCTAATAACAGTGCTTCACTTTTATTCCAATTTACATTAGCAGAAGATAAAACCTTGAATTTGCCAAGCAATTCAGATAAAACCTGTACATCACATTGCTTGCTAATCATAACTACTATATCATCAGCATATGCTGACAATAAGAGATTACCATCACAATTTGGCAAAGATATACCTTGAAGTTTCATTCTTATTTGCTGTAATAACGGCTCTATGGCCAAAGAGTAGAGCAAACCAGAGAGTGAACACACCTGCCTAATACCTCTACAAGGAGTAAATAAACCACCGTTCACCTTGAGAATACTCTGAACGTCACATAGAGAACTTTCACCTGATCTATGAAGTTTTTACAAAAACCAAAGGATTCCAAAACTCTCCATAAATAAACATGCTCAACGCTATCAAAGGCTTTCTCTTGATCCAATGATATTAAACCACAGTCTAAATTTAGCATCTTAGAGACATCAAGAAGATCTCTAATCAGGGAAACATTATCAAAAATTGACCTACCAGGGACACAGTATGTCTGGTCAGGATGTATAACTTGGTCCATGACCCCCGCCAGCCGATTAGCTAAAACTTTAGAGAGCAGCTTGTAGTCACTACACAGAAGGGAGACTGGCCGCCAGCACTTGATATCCGTCAGGTCACCCCTTTTGGGTAGAAGAGTCAAGACTGCCCTGCGGCAACTCAACGGCAGCAGCCCTCTGGCTAAACTGTCATTCAGTACCTCTAGCAAGTCTTCTCCAAGCTCTGACCAAGAAGACTTATAAAAGTCAACAGGCAGACCATCGATCCCTGGTGCTTTACCCAGCTCCATACCCTGGAGTAGAGCCCTGCGCGGGACTGTTTTCTTCATCCCGCTCCCGCCCGCACCCAGTTACTTTGATTTTGGCTATTGAAGTATTTCGTAGGCTTGATTGGTCCTGGTGTAAATGTGCTGAAAGCATGTCTGAAAGCAGCTAGCCTATGAGAACACAGAAAGACAAAACACACAATACATTTGAATATAATTTCGTTTTTATCAAAAACGTTGCACCATCACATGGCACATAAAAATAGACTGCTTTGCAACAAAATACAATGATAAACTACATGAAAACAGCAGTTCTGCAATTATTAACAAAAGCCATGACATCTCCATCATGTCGCTAGGCTACCTCCCGATCCCACAGTGTTTTTTTTTAGCCGCCCATTCCCGCCCGCAGCAAAGTTCAAACCGCCCGCTCCCGCGAGATTTGCGTTGGGTCCCAATCCCAATGCAGCCCTCTACCCTGGAGGGCTTTGCACAGTTCTCCCATAGTCAAGGCACCTGAAATTTTTGTATTAACTTCCTCCGGGACTTGAGGAAGATTAACAAAAAAAAAAAAAAAAAAAAAAAAAAAAAAAAAAAATCACTGTCATCCCTATAATCAGGACCCAGTTCATTTTTGTATAAAGACTCATAAAAACTGACTGCTCTCTTACGAATGTCTTTGAAGTCAGTTAATAAAGCTCCAGATTCTGAACATAAGGCATGAATGACGCTGTTCTGTCCATTCTTCCTTTCCAAACTGAAGAAAAACTTTGACGGTATATCCATCTCATTTACACTTAAAAAACGAGACCTGACCAGAGCACCCTGTGCTTTAACCCCTAATAGGTCAGATAATTGAGTCTTCTTCATTTTTATAAGAGACTCCACATCACTCTGGTTTCCAGGCAAGTGAACCAATTCTTGCAATTTTAAAAGATCAGTCTCTAAGGTGTTTAAAATCAAGGTTACCTCTCTAGTGACGTTCTGAGAGTATTGCTGACAAAACTGTTTTATCTGGACTTTCCCAAAATCCCACCATTGCTGAAGTGTTCTAAAAGAGTTTTTTGTAGTTTTATAAACATTCCAAAATGTTTTAAAACCTTCTTTAAAACACTTATCAGACAATAAAGCAGTATTTAAATGCCAGTAAGCACTTCTTGGCTTAATAGAGTTTAAAAAATATACAGCACTGCACCATACTATGATCTGAAAGACATGATGGGGTAATAAAACAACTCTTAAATATACTTCCATGAAGTTAAAAGACATAAAACCTATCTAGTCTTGCCAAAGAAATCATGTTATCACGAACATGAGTCCATGTGTATTGTTTTTGATCTCCATTAAGCTGTCTCCAAATATCGACAAGTTTGTGTGTTTTTGTGAGCTGAACAAGACGTTGACGTGAAGGTAAGTGGGGTTCAATGTGATTCCTATCCAAGTTAGACTCTGTGCAATTAAAATCACCACCCAAAAATAAATAATCATCATCATTAACATTTTGTAAAACAGAGCACAAAGTATTAAGAAATAACATTCTTTGAACAGCTGAGGTTGGTATGTACACACAAATAAAAACAAGTACAACATTTTCAAAAGAAGCTCTTTCAAAAGTCTGCCTTTAATTACCTCTTCAACCTGATAAGAGTGAGGGCTGAAACTCTTAGCAAAAATAATAGCAACCCCACCACTAAGTGAAGTATTATGACTTAAAATAGCAATCCCATTCCATTCAACTGCCCAATCAGCAGCATTATTAAAATCAGTATGTGTCTCTTGTAACAGAGTGACATCAATTTTTTTCTGATTAATTAATTCAAATAGTTCAGCTCTTTTGTGCACATCTCTAGCACCATTCACATTCAAGGTAGCAACGTTAACATGACACATATTTAAATAATAGAAAAAAGAAAAGAAAGAAAGAAACATCCCTGCCCACAAGAAAAAAAAAAAATACTAAAAAATGTGGACTTAGGCTTTTTCACTGTCCTCATTAATAAGCTCAGAGTTAAGTTTCCTTACTATTTTTTTCAGCCGATAGACTTCTTTGTTTGTGAAGGAGCCCTCCATCATGAAACACTTTGTTTTCTCAACAAATTGCTTAATGTCTGGAAAATATTCATTGACATGTACTCCACTCTTATTTTTGGTAGCTCTGAGGAACAGTTTAATGTCATCTACCTCATAATGACAACCAGAGAAATCACTCTGAGAAAGACACTTGAATCAGAAGATTCACTGTCACTTTCTGTTTCATCCTTATCACTCAATTCACTTGTGTCTGCTTTCTTCGCATTTCTAACAATCAGTCCTTTACCAGACTTCTTCCTCTTTAAAAGGACTTTAAAATCTGCCTGCCCTGTTTCCATTCGAGTGTCATCACATATATTCCTCTCAGAAGAATGCAAGTCATTATCAAAAGCATTATTTAAATGCCTGTCTGTCTCATTAGCGGCTACCTCCCCTCCGCCTGGGTATCGGACACTGTGTTTTCACGCGCCAATTCATTAGCGTCAGTTACCGTGATCACAGGTAAATCATCATCATTTTTGACCTTCATTACTCGTATCCCTGATACACCCGGAACCCCATCTGACAAACTTGCTTCATCGGGCCCGTTTACTACCACAACGGTACTACCAGTACCTGGATCACCATCAGCTAACGGGTTGCTCGAGATCTTTGTGGGATAAACACGGATTAAATGGCCGGGCTGTCCGCAATTGAAACATTTAATTTTGTCAGTTGTTGCATAAATAATGTAATCATACTCATCAACCCGAAAGTGCAAAGACACGTCCAAATCAGCATCGTCATTCATAATCATATAAACAAAACGGCTAAACGAAACAACGTGTTTTAGTAAGGGTGATTCACTACTGATAGGGATCTTTTTAATAGGAGATCCTTAACACCCTGTCACACTGTAAAAAATCCAACTTGCAAATTGTTCACTCAGTTTAAAAATGTAAGTCAAGTGGACACATTTTTAAGCAAAATGTTGAGTTTACACATAAAAACAAGTTAACTCAATGTTTACTATATTTTTCTCAATGAACACAAATAAGAAAGTTGAGCAAACTCAGTATTTTTATTTCTTCATTTGAGCGGTCAACTTGACATTATTGCGCATGCGCAAAGTGCAGTCGCTGAACTATACACGGAGTTACTGCTTCAAACATAAACAACGATGGCAAAGGGAGTGGATGTCTTCTTTTAAGGTAAGTTCTTTCTACCCAGATTTAATATAGAAAGTAAGCCAAATAAACTACACAGTTAGGTTTGTAAATGTTCTTTAAAGAAAGAATAAACATTGTTGAATGAAGTCTGGTGGCTAACTAGTTAGCTAGCTTTGTTTTTCCCAAGCACGATCAGCTAACGTTAGCATTTGCAAGGTATGTATACAGATATATTTTTATAGATACAGTTCAAATGTTTATGTCAATTAAACGAGTGTATAATTAACCAGATCGAGGGTAATTATGTGTTGTATTTCGTTGTGCTAGGCGATATAACCTACTAGTTTATCTGGCACACAGTTGTTGTTTTTTTTTTGTGATGCCGCGATACTGGTGCATATATGTGAAAGTGCAAGACGTGTAAGATGATAAACGTGCTTATTGACACACAACCGAAGCGTGCAGAAAATATGCGATCACAGATTCAGCTCTCTGTAGCAGCTTAGTTCGCTTAAATTGTCAAATACACATAAAGTTGTGTCAAAATGTGATTATTTACATAAACAATCACTTGTATGTCTGAAATGAGAGTCAACGGAGAGATAAAATCGCCTGTGTGTCAGTAAATTTGATCCGTGCATTAACGTTAGTCTCATAAACCTGCTGATATTTGTTCCGTTAATGTTACAAAAAAAAAAAATAAATAAATAAATAAAAAGACAACACTCACTCCTCTTGACTGAACAAATTTAGCAGCTTCAATAAGAGTCAGTTTATTCCATACAGTGAAGATATGCAGTATTTTTTTTATACATGTATTTTTTTGTATTATTTCTGACTTATTTCTGTACTGGTAAAAACTAGTCGTTATCCAGAATTTTATTATTATTATTTTTGTTATGTTTTAAACATTTAAATGTCAATATTTAGTAGGAAATATAATTCTTTTTTTTTTTTTACTGCAGGACACAAAGCCAGAGGATGTCCACACCAAGGGGATGAAGATGAGCATCTTAACTATTACTGAAAGATGATGTTGTCATCCGCTCAAACCTATAGGTGCCTAGGATGTAGTACTAGAGACGCAGATTGTGTTGGAATATATACATGGCCTTACCACTGCTGTTGCTGTCCTCTTTGGCTTAATTTAGATCATCCAAAAAAATGAAAATTCTGTCATTTACTCACCGTCATGTCGATCCAAACCCATAAGACATTTGTTCATCTTTAATACACAAATATATAGATATTTTTAAAGAAACCTGAGATATTTCTGTCCATTCACTGAAAAAATATTCACCTAAAATTCTGATGCTTCAAAATGTTCATAAAGAGATTGTAAAACGAATACATAAGAATCGAATGGTTTAACCAAAGTCTTCTGAAGAGACGTGATCACATTACACAGCACGCATTTCACACTAAATGCTGCTCCATCTCTGCAAGTGCTGTGAGTTTGAGCCTTATATAACATGTATTAAAAAAAAAAAAAAAAAAGAAATTGTATTATATTTTAGTTTTCTATACAGTGATAGCTTAAAAGCTATGTCAATTAGCACTGCATTATAAGTACACTCTAAAAAGATAGTTCTTTAAAAGGTCTATTTAGAACAGAGTTTAGGTTTTTTTGTTTTTTTGTTTTATTCCTGGCTTTTAAAAAAAAAAAAAATAATTGTAACTGTCAAAACACCTCATTACCCTTTTTTTTGGACATCAACTATCCAGCTACACAGACTATCAACACAGTTTCAACAGGTGAAGTTCTTTCTTACAATGTCTATAAAATTTTAACTTTCATATTGTAACTTGTTTCCCATTGCCAATAATGTCTTTTTCTTTTTTTTAGGATCTTTTTTGTGTGACCAGCTCTGTTCGGTTAAGGATACTCTCTTCTCCACTAAGTAATAGAGGTAATGAGTTTATTCATTGTTAGATTTTTCTTAAAATTATTACTTGAGTCTATGCTTAAGTGTTAAAGCTATATAAAAATATCCCAATATTTTTCTTTTTTTAATATTTTGAAGGGCATACTGCTTATGTCAATTTTTGCTTATGGCCTTCATAAGCATAATTGTTTTTACATAAACACATGGACACTCTTTAACTGTAAACTCAACTGTGTATTTCAGATGCATCATATTCACAACCTCATCATCTGCAGAGAAACTGCCACTCAATCACACCACATTGATGGGCTTAAAGGCATCACAGAGGATCCTGAAGATACATTATTCCTGGAAATTTTGTCATTTATTTTCTATTTCTATTTTTACTTTCTGATGTATTTTTTTCATGTTCATTGTCAACTGTCATTTATTATTTGTATTTAGCCAATAACTGTTTTTAGAGCATTTTCATTTTTGCTTCAAGCTCATGTCAATTAAAAAAATAAAAGTACCTAACTGAAACTACATGCTGTTTTGTTTAGTTTTTGTGTGAGTGTGTAAAACCCTAATACAGGCTAAAATACATTATAGGAAAAACAAGAATGTTAATAGATAATATATGTAAATAATATTAACAAGTAAAACTAGTATCAAAGGTATAAATATACTAATATTAATGAAAATAAACTATTTTCAAATGTACTATTTTCTAAATCCTATTTCATGCATCCCTACAATTGCGTCTCCTCAGGAGACTTAAACTGCTCAATTCATATTAACTTATATATTTATTTAATTATTTATGATCTCTTTATGAACGCTTTAAAGTTTTGGGTGAACAGCCTTTCAATACAGGGATAGAAGTCTCTCAAATTTCATTAAAATATTTAAATTTGTGTTGAGTGTGAACAACAGTTTAGAACAACATGGGAGTGAGTAAATGATCAATTTTCAGAATAATTTTGGTTGAATTATTCTGTTGTGTTAATATTTGAAATATTTTGCTTTTTGATCCAGTGTGTTTGTTGCATTATGGATGCACCAAAATAATAGATAGAGCAAGATGAACATTTAAAATGACGGTAAAGTTTAGCTTCCTTTAAATTATATAAAAGTTTTTTTTGTGACTTTTGATTTAAAACTTAATGCTTAAGTCTGCAAAATTTTAATACTTTTAATGTTACATTTTTCTGGCACTTAAACAAAAATAATTTTTAAGTGTGTGTTTTTTGTTTAAGAGTGTTTTTATTGTAAATAGTCACATCCTAGTTACATCATAGTTTTTGTGAAGAAAAGCTAAATTGTGTTCATTTTGCAGAATGCCAATAAATACTTTCTGTAATGATGACAAAATCTTGTTTGTGTTATATTTACAGTATTGTTCATACTGTATGCATTTGTATTCTTAAAGGATGTGGAGGAGCATACAATGTGGCTTAGAGTCTGGATGTAAGATTTAAAGTCATACAGTTAAATAGTAAAAAATGCAGTTGAGTTGGCTTAAAATACTAAACCAACTGGCTGCAAAGCTTTTTTGAGGTTACTGAACTTCAAGCAAAAAATTACTGGCACAGCTTAGTTCTTGAAGTTCAGTAAACTCAAAAAAGCTTTGCAGCTGGTTACCTTAATATTTTAAGTTGAGTCAACTTAACAATTTAAGCTAATCTGCTGCAAAGCTTTTTTGAGTTTACTGAACTTCAAGAACTAAGCTGTGCCACTAAGTTGAGTCAACTTACAATTTTAAGTTAACCAGCTGCAAAGCTTTTTTGAGTTTGTTGAACTTCAAGAACTAAGTTGTGCCTACTCTGACTGGTAGTTCACTCAACTTCAATGAAGTTCACTGAACTTTTATATATGAGTTGGCACAACTTCCCTCCTTGAAAGTTGAGTAAACTCAAAATTGCTGGGCAGCAGATTAACTAAATTTTTTAAGTTAACTCAACTTTTTATTTTTTACAGTGCACACCCCTGTGGACTGTTTCCTTGGTTTTGCCCTTATGTGTCCTTATTTGGTCTTTTCCTGTAATGTTTCTGATTATGACATCATTGTTTAATCACTCACACCTGTCCTTGTCTGATTATCCTGGTTATTTAAATTTAGCTCAGTTCCTCGTTTGGTTGTTGGTTCTTAAAGTCACTTTGTCTTGCTGTTATGTTGCTAGCTATCTTTTTCTTATCATTAACTATGACTCATTTATAGTAAACACTGCATTGTTTATTATATTGAATAATTAAACACCATTGCCAAGTCAGCAATCGTCCCCATTATTGTGGTTTCAAAGAACAAGAGATACCTGGAATGCTGTAGGGACCGACATTTATTGAAACTCAAATGTAAATATTCTAATATTTTGAAATACTGGATTTTTGACTTTCATGAGCTGTCAAAATTAAAAAAAAAAAAAAAAAAAAAGTTTCAAACAGTTACACCCAAAAGAAAAAAAAAAATCCACAATATTCTATTTTTTTTAGATGCACCTGTGTGTGTGTGTGTGTATATATATATATATATATATATATATATATTAATATTAATATTAAATGTCCTTAATCTCTGAAAAACAGACTGACTGACGGATCACATGTCAGAAAGTCATAAACAGCCTGTATTATCACACAACTGACATGGCAAAAAAATGTTTTTTTTTTTTTAGGAAGACATGTTTTTTTTAAACATTTTGGTTTATGTAAGACTATTTCAACACTTATTGTAAAGTGCTAAATTTGCTTCAAAATGCAGAGTGTACACCATTTCAAGCTACATTGCATGTTATATATTATTTAGTTCCTGGCAAAAAATAAAAAAATACAAAATTACGCACTTTGTTATGGTCAATTATTTATGTTGTAAATTAAACTAGAAGGTAAATGGTGGTATTTAAAATATATTTTTGTTCTCACCGGTTAAGAAGAAAACTTGCCAGTTCCACATCACTCTTCATTTCCCTCTGGGCTTTTAGAGTTTCCCACCGTGTAAATTCTGCACCAATATTTACTGTGGTCTTCTGTCCTTTGTTGCTAAATCACACAAAACAACAAATCACAACAGGAAATGAACAGGTTCACAGCTGTGTTTATCATTTTGGGTAAACAATCAACAAAACTGCATGAGAGAGAAATAAACACTTTACTACAGGAAATTCCATTGTTACTGATATTCGCACATGCTCTTTTTAGTCCTCCTCAGAAATGTGCACTTTCAAAGTTAATGGTCATTCTAGTCCAGTAGTTCAAATATACTAATTTCTTTTATAAATCATAGATGTGAAAATTAACACATTTGATTAATCTAACTGAACAGAACATACAAAGGTTTTATTTACTAATTAAAACAAAAAACAGAGATGTCCCTGCTGCATAGTTAGGATACCTTGAACCCTCATAATAGTTTATGTTGCTGTTATGTTGCTAGCTAGCTTTTTCTTATCATTAACTATGACTCATTTATAATAAACACTGCATTGGATTAACTTCTCTCTTGCACATAAATTAATTTCAAGTCCTGATAATCAATCACACAGTTCTGCTATGAGCTAATACATTTAAAAAATGTTATCAAATCAATTTAATTTCTCAACTCTTTTTGATAGGAAGGGTGACTTAAGCAATCTATTATTCTACCTGAATGCTATTACCAAAAACTTCCAGTCTGCCAGAGCAAACCCTGCTGTTTCATGATAACTGCCATTCTGCTGCTCTTTTCTATTGTTCTGATGAAATTCACACTAAACCATGGAACTTTTTTTTAAGGTTTTTCATATGTGTAACAATAATCACATAATCACACGCAAATAATAAGGGTACTTAACACTGTTATATTGACTTTTATTCAGCCTTCATCAGTCAAAAAGTGTTAATGGGAAACGTATTTCTTCTTTTATCACAAACTTGCATTAAATTAACTAGTAATGTTATATTAACAATTAGTAGTATCATGATACCAAACGTTCAATAATTTTTTTTTTTTTTTTTTTTTTTAAATTAGGAAATACCTTTTGACAGATGATGTTTCTTTCTCACTGAATTTCGTTGGTTCATCTTTTGACCAGTCACTCTTCACAGATGGAGAGCTGAACATATCTGAGCCTGAACTTATTCTAAGGACACAAAGAGCAGAGAGAGAGAGAGAGAGAGAGAGAGAGAGAGAGAGGTTTAACAACACATTTATTTATACAATTTACTTCACAATTCTAAACAATATAACCTTTTCTATTAAACCAATTTCCAGAAACCTTCAAAAATTAAAAACAAGCTGATCATCATACAATATACATAACACTTCATTTACACACCATGTTTCACAAAAACCCCACAAATTATTTGTCAACCTATAATAGGCAAATTCAATCTTTAACCTCCCTGCTATTAGCCACTTCAACATTTCTTCAGGATCTATATTAGCTAATTGTAAACCTTTATTTTTCCGTGTTTTCCACACTGCCAGTTTAGCTGTTCCAATCAGGTAATTTAATAAACACGTTTTTTTCCTTCTTGAAAATTTATATTTTATTCCTCCAATGAAAACTTTGTTAGAAAACGTTTCCTCAAATTTGCTAAACCAGCTCTTAAGCAAATTAAAAATACCTTTTAATCTCACACACTTTAAAAACAAATGCTCCAAATCCTCTTTTTCCCCACAAAATCTACATTCCCCCTTCACAGATGTATTCATGTGCGCTACGTGCACATCTGTGGCTATTGCCCCATAAATAATCCTCCATTGTAAATCACCAGTGCGCTTCTCTACCGGCGGTTTATATAGGGTCCTCCACCGGTCTCTTATTAGAAATTCTGGGTTCAACAAATCTGGCCTCTTTGAAACTTCTTGTTTCCTCAATGAATCTTGATGCATTGCTTTTATGGTAATATTATACATTTCTTTTTTTGCCACATTTTTAAGCGAACAAAAATCAGAAGTCTGAACGAATAAAATAGCATCAACCACTTCATCATCTTTTATTGCAGGAGAAATGAGCAGTTCTGGAAATTCCACATTATTCCTCATATCCTGGATATTCTCAAGTCTTTGTGCAATAAATGTCCTGTATCCACTTGGCAACGCATTGTGAAGTTCTTCCTTTAATTTTGACACAAGGCGTAACGATCTCAAGCCTGTTACTTCTTTAAGTTCTTCAAGAGACTTCCACCCTTCTTTATTCAATAAATGGCCCAACTTCACAATTCCATTCCTCAATAAACAATTCCGTACAGTCACAGAAGACAGCAGCCTTGTTTGAATCAATGGATTAAAAAAGAGTGGTTCCTCCAGTGCCCATTGTTCTAGACTGACCACATCCCGTTCTTTTCTTATAACACTATTCCATGTTTGTAACATCGATCTATAAAAATCTGTAAGTTCAGATAAGTTCATCTCTTCAAGATTCATTAAAAATAGTTGCTTATCCAATCCAAAGTCACCGACTCTCCTCATAATCACACTTGCAGTTTTCCCCCATATCACATCGTTATCATATAGAAATCTCTGCGCAGCTTGTATCCTGAAAGCACGAATTCTATTTCGCACATCCACCAGTCCTTGGCCACCTTCCTGTACTGCCAAGTACAAAACTGCAGCACGAGTCCAATGCTGTCCATCCCAAAAAAAGTTGACTATTATCCTTTGTATGTTAGAAATCAACTCTTCCGGTGGCTCCATGACAATAGTCCTATGCCACAAAATAGAAGCAGCCAGATTGCTTACTACCAGAACTCTTCCTCGATACGACAATTGTGGTAACAGCCATCTCCACTTCAACAGACGGGCAGACACCTTTTCTTTCAAACCCTCCCAATTTTTTCTTTGAAACTGTTCATTTCCTAAAAAAACTCCTAAAATCTTTAGTCCATCTTTCTTCCATTGCAATCCTCCTGGAAGCTGTGGAAATTTTTCCAAATTACCCACTATAAATCCTTTACTTTTTGTCCAGTTAACCTTAGCAGAAGAGGCTCTTTCATATAAATTGATAGTATTTGTTAAAATTTTAATATCTTCTTGACCTGTAATAAAAACTGTAATATCATCTGCATAGGCTGATAAAACCACTCTAGAGTAACCATTAACATGAGGAATTAAGGTTCCTTTTAAATTCTTTCTTAACCTACATAATAGGGTTTCAATAACCAGACTATATAGTT
Organism: Cirrhinus mrigala; assembly: GCA_036247105.1. Taxonomy (NCBI): domain Eukaryota; kingdom Metazoa; phylum Chordata; class Actinopteri; order Cypriniformes; family Cyprinidae; genus Cirrhinus; species Cirrhinus mrigala. Next base: position 30,862,239 of record CM070028.1, read on the forward strand.
GTCCAGAAATTGGACAACCTTGCCTTATGCCTCTTGTCACAGGTATTGGACCACTTAAACCACCTCCAACTTTCACCATCACATGTACATTAGAATACAACAACAATACATATGAAATAAAAACATCACCAAATCCATAACTTTTTAACACTTTGAATAGAAATGCATGATCCACACGGTCAAAAGCTTTTTCCTGATCTAACGATAACACTCCCAAATTGTTCTTATTATTTTGATTTAAATCGATTATATCTCGTAATAAAAATAAATTATCTATAATAGATCTCTTAGGAATACAGTATGTTTGATCATTTTGGATCAGCAAATGTAAACAGTGCTTAAGTCGATTTGCCAAGCATTTCGAAAAAATCTTATAGTCCAAGCACAACAGAGCAACTGGCCTCCAATTTTTTAACAGTCCAAGGTCTCCTTTTTTTGGAAGCAATGACAAAACAGCTCGACGACAACTTATTGGAAGTAGATTACATTTGATGCATTCTAAAAATACTTCATATAAATCTGGTCCTATTAAATCCCAGAATTGTTGATAAAATTCCACTGGTAATCCATCAATTCCAGGCGATCTGCCTTTAGATAGTTGCCTCATGGCCTCTGTGAGCTCTTGAAAGGTAATTAAATAGTCCAGAACCTGCTTCTGCTTTTCTTCAAGCTGAGGTAAGTCTTTAAGTAAATCTTCAATACATTCAGTGTCACAACTCTCAGCTCTATATAGCTCTTTGTAAAAGTCACCTGCCATTCTCCTCATTTCTGTAGGATCTGATGTAACTGATCCATCTGCACGACGAAGATGGCACATCATCTTTTGCTGGACATTTTTCCTTTCAAGATTGAAAAAGAAGCTACTTGGACCATCCATATCTCTAATGGAACAGTATCTTGATCTTATCAATGCTCCTTTAGCTTGTTCATGTAGAAAAAAACTCAGTTCTTGTCTCTTCTTATTTAGCCCACTACATTGTACAGCCTCATCGTTATTCTCAATTTTTTTTTCCAGAGACTCAATGTCCATTTGTAAAGTTTTCACTGTTGCTTTCAATATAGCTGATGAATGAAAAGCATAGTTTTGGCAAAACATTTTTATATTAGCTTTACCCACATCCCACCATTGACTTAGGTTTTCATAATTTTTTTTCTTCAATTTCCATATATTCCAGAATAATTTAAATTTTTCACAAAAAGAAACATCCTGTAATAACCTAACATTAAAAATCCAGTAATAATTGGATTTGAATGACGTCTTCAGATTTATATCTAATGTAACCATATGATGATCTGAAAAACCATTCGGTCTAATAAAAGTATTCATCACCCTATTATTCCATGTCTTTTTTAAATAAAACCTATCCAGTCTTGCACCACTAATTCTATCATCCACCACTTTTAACCATGTGTACTGCTTTACTTTTTCATTTCTCGTTCTCCACACATCAGTTAATTGAAATTCATTAATAACTTTTAATACATCACTAGACTTATTATGTGGCTCTTCACCATTTCTGTCAAAAATAAAGTCTGTTGTACAATTCCAGTCACCTCCAAGTATTAAACAAACATTATCATCATATCTTTCAATGACCTTCCTTAATTCCATTAGAAAAATCAGCCGTTCTGGACCATTATTAGGAGCATATACATTTACAAATACAAATTCAATTCCCTTATACTCAATTTGTGTTAATAGTAATCTTCCTTTAACAATTTCTTCTGTCTTTAAAATATTCACATCTTCAAAAAATAAAATAGCTACTCCAGCACTATTTCTTGTCCCATGGCTCAAGACAAAATCTCTTTTCCACCATAATCTCCATTCAACTTCATTATCTTTATCTGTATGCGTTTCTTGTAAAAAACAAACATTAACCTTATCTATTCTCAAAAATTCTGAAATCTGTACTAATTTATTCTTATCTCTACCCCATTAATATTCAGTGATCCCACTCTCCACACATCCATATAGAGAAATAAGAAGTAGATAGAAACAGAAAGAGAAAAGCACAGAGTAAAGAATGCCACTCGTGATTTGTTCATACAACTATTTTTTTGCAGTTTTCACTTTACTTCTTCTTAACTTTGTTAGCATCTTCTTTAACCGAAATCTTTTCTTTTTATCCAAGGCTCCATAGCTCATGGTTTTTTGCAACAACAACACTGATCCTATACATTTTTCCACATCCGGAAAGAACTCCTTAACATCAACAGTTTTACCAAATGTCGTGTCAAGGAACTCATTAATTTCCTCTAAAGAATATGTGTCCTCCATCACTTGTGACCCAATGTCTGAGATCTCAGAAAGTACATCCTCATCTCTCATTTCTTCTTTACAGTTATCTTCAATTTCATTTTTTCCAGCACCGCTTTCTCCACTTGTTGTAGGCCTAAAGTTTTCCACATCTTCACTATTTTTTACAACTGTTTCTAGTTTTTCATCATTCAAGATCACACTATCAGTTCGACTGTCATTTTCTTCCATTAATTCTACGACTTCCTCAGCTCCTTGGGCCTCATTTTCTTCTACCAATTCCTTGACTTCTTGAACCTCATTATCTACCACATCTACCACCTGCACATTTTCAACATCATTCACAGCAACCTCTTCATTATGTCTACCGTCTTCCTCAACAGCTTGATCTTTATGTGGGCATGCTAATCGCTTATGCCCAATATCTCCGCACTCAAAACATTTAATGTTTCCAGTATTTGCATACACCATGTACGCTCTTCCTTCATGCCAAACTCTAAAAGACACATCTAGCTCCTGTTCATTTAAGAACATAAAGACCTGTCTTCTAAACGACATTACACGTTTAAGCGCTTCATGTTTACATCCTAGTGGAACGGTTTTAATTGCCCTAGCTAACTTCCCATATCGCAAAATCTCTCTTTCTATCTCCTGATTTTGAATGAACGGAGGCACATTTGAAACAGTTACTTTAATAGTTGGAGCAACCAGCGGCGAAACTGTAATAAAGTCTCCACTCACCACTATTCCGCTGCTTATAAGACGATTGACTTGATTCTCTTCTTTTACAAACACAACTACCGCCTTGTTCATACGCAAAGCTGATGAAATGTTTTGATATCCAATTTCTTCTCCTACGGCCAGCAAAACTTCCTCCACATTCACCCCATTCGGCGTCACACACCTAACTCCATGGCGAAGGGAAACAGGTGGCGTAAATGACGCCATCCTCAAAAATGTTTAACTATCACTAACAAAAAAACTTTAATTAGAAAACTGAAAAAAAAAAGTTTAGAAAAAGAAGTTAGAAATAAACAATCACCCTCCCCTCGTGAAAACCTCACGCACACCCAAACACTCCCAGCATGCACCGAGAGAGAGAGAGAGAGAGAGAGAGAGAGAGAGAGAGAGAGAGAGAGAGAGAGACTTTAATTATAATAAACATTGAAAACTTAACACATCTTAACCAGAAACAAGATTCCTAAACATTACCAATTGAAAACCAAATTCCCTGAATCACAAACAGTCACCAACGCTCCCCTAGCACCCCATTTCCATTCAAAATAAAGTACATTATTAGTATGTTGATAATAAGTATATTCAATCACCACTCTTGACTCCACTAAAGACTTAAACAGAGTTATTAAATTCACATTTTCACCAGAATTTTTACACTGATGAGATTTTAAAATTACAAGTTTAGCTTGTCCTAATAAAAAGTTGGCAAGTTGCTGACAAGATCTCTTGTATCTGCAACCCAGAATAAATAGACTATTAGAAAATGTAAAACCCAGTCTTACAATAATTTTCTCTAATATTGCAAATAATGAGTCGAGTCTAGAACACTCACAAAACATATGAAACACATTATCAAGGGCATTACAAAAAGGACATACTGGTAAAACAGTCTCATTAATTTTAGACACAAAATAATTTGAGGCTATAATACAATGTAATATCCTCCACTGAATATCCCCACATCTCTTAGAGATAGGAGGCTTATACAGTAACCTCCATGATGGATAAATCTCATCTGAGACAGAAAGCCAAGACCTCCATTTAGTGTCCGGTCTTTGCATCAATTGTCCACAATGTGCAGTCTTAACACAAATATGATATAACATTTTTCTCCCAATACAATGAAACACCAAAGCATCATAACCTTTCAGCAATTTTGTCTGACTGTTTTCGTCAGATTCACAGTCTTTTGCAACCACTTTAAACTCAGGAAAAGGCTGAGATATAAAACCATTCAGAAGAACATTAATAATAAAGGAAATGAAAGTCTGAGGGAAAGATGTCTTAAGATTCCTCACAAATCCCTCCACAATTCTTACTGAATTTACCCCAGCTTGATCAGCAATTGCACGTACAGTTCTCCATTGGTCATCCTCTACATCAATTAAATCCATGACTTTTGTTAACCCAGCGTTCAGAAATTTAATGACTAAACATGATGACACGTTGGCCGATAATTGAAAAAGAGAATTAAAAAAAATAGGCTCTAAAACACCATAATGTTCATCTTCACGTCTCAATATTTTAAAACAATTCCAAGCTTTAATCAATCCCAAATAAAAACTAAAAGGTAAAGGATACACTTTCTCCACTAAAGTCTTCTGCATTAGAAACAACTGTTTGTCAAAACCAAATCCTCCAACTTTCTTTAGTACATATAAACCAAACACAATCCAAGGCACAGGTTCTGAACTAAACAGAAGTTTTTGTAATGATTGTAACCTCATTGCTGAGACTTTGGATTCCAAATGTATTAGTCCTTGGCCTCTCTCAGCTACAGGAAGATAAAGGATACCTGGAGGGAGCCAATGGCAACCATGCCAAAAAAAAAAATTAACAAAAGCTTTTTGGATTCCAGAAAGTAATTCTTTTGGAGGATCTAGTACAGTGAATTTATGCCATAGCATTGAAGCTGCTAGATTGTTAACAACCAAACATCTCCCTCTAAAAGAGAGATGTGGAAGAATCCAACGCCACTTCTGAATCCTATGAATTACTTTATCAGCTAGCCCTTCCCAGTTCTTTCCTGTGGAGCAATTAGTCCCAAAATATAGACCAAGAATTTTAAAACCATCTCTGGCCCAACTACATTGTTACGGCAGTTTAGGAGGTCCTGCACCCTGCCAGTCACCCAAAAGCAAAGATGCACATTTCTCCCAATTAATGCGTGCAGATGAAGCTTGCTGATATTTGTTTAAAGAAGAAATCAATCTCGTAACATCTTCTGAATCTTTTATAACTACCGTTACATCATCAGCATAAGCTGTAAGACTGAGTCTACACTGGGGTCATTAGAAATACTAAGACCACTTAACTGTCTCCTGAGTAAAACTAATAGAGGTTCAATAGAAATTGCATACAAAAGACCAGAAAGAGGACACCCTTGCCTTATCCCCCTGGTTACAGAGAAGGGCCTAGTTAAGGAACCATTAATCTTCAACATACTATAAATGTCATTATATAACATTTTGATGAGGGATACAAAATAAGGACCAAAACCAAAAGCTTCCAGAGTTTTGAATAAATACTGGTGATCAACCCTGTCGAACACTTTTTCTTGATCTAATGAAAGAAAACCAATGTCCAAATTGTGCATTTTTGCTACTGTAATCATATCTCTCATTAAAAACAAATTATCAAAAATTGTCCTTTTGGGAACACAAAATGTTTGGTCCATATGAATGATTGAAGCCATATATTTCTTGAGTCTATTAGTCAGAGATTTAGATAAAATCTTGAAATCAACACATAACAGCGACACCGGACGCCAATTCTTCAGATACCCAAGATCCCCCTTTTTTGGGATTAATGACAGAATTGCCCTTCGACAACTCAAAGGAAGGGTCCCTTGATTGATGCATTCAAGAAAAACTTCGTACATGTCCTGTCCAAGTACATTCCAGAAAGATTTGAAAAATTCTGCTGTAAGCCCGTCCAATCCAGGTGACTTCCCAGAGCACATTTCCTGAACAGCTTGTGAAATCTCTCGAAAAGTCAAAGGTTTGTCCAACTCATTTCATTCTTCCTCCGTTAATTTGGATAAGTCACATAAAAGTGTGTCAACTGCTGTATCATCGCATAGTTCAGAACAGTACAAATCTTCATAAAAAGAAAGAGCATAAGACTGAATTTCCCGTTGATCTGTTATTACACCGACCCCTGGTATTTTCAACTGATGAAAACTCTTCTGTTCCCTTGGCTTTTTTTCAAGACCAAAAAAAGAAAGATGTAGGAGCATCCATGTCATTTAGCTGTGCAAATCTGGTCCTCAGAAAGGCAGTTTTTCCTCGTTCCTCCAATAAATTCTTTAAAAGAAGTTTATCATTTGTAACAGAGTCAATAAATGTTGAATTATCGCGGGTACAGTCACCGCTTCCCCCAAGGATAGCTTGTTCAAGGGACTTCATTCTTGCTTTAAGCATTCCAGTACTATGTACTGCTGGCAAAAAGACTTGATTTGTGTTTTACCAACATTCCACCATTGACTCAGTGACTGAAAATTACTTCTCTCCTCTCTCCAAGCTTTCCAGAAAAGATTAAAAGAGTGAATGAAAGTGCAATCCTCTAATAATCTATTATTAAAGCGCCAATGTGATTTATAAGATTTAGAAAGAGAAACAGAAACTACAATAGACACATAGTGATGATCTGACAGTGTAAGGCTTTCCAGCAGGTGTCACTATTGTTTTGCATATGTGTATTATAAAAGATAGATGTCATTATGTTCCAGGGCATTCGTAGAAAAAATGTGTATATTTAAATTTAATGCAGGTACATCTATGTTATATTTCATATATGTTTTAATTACACTAGCTTGCAGATGTTTAGTGTTGTTCCTAGCAGCTAGAGTACGTCTGTTTACGCGTCAGTGCGTAAGCGTTTTTATTTTTCTCCTCTCTCTCAGTCTGTTGTTAATCAGGGCTGGTACGCTTGCCGGTTTATAACCTAACAACTGTTTAGTTAAGCAAAGGAAATCGTCACATAGCTAACTGATGAACTAGTGTAGCGTTAATATTCAGTCTGCCTAGTTTGTTGATGGATCCCGTGTGTGTACGCAAATAAAAGATCAAAAAGTGGCTTGAGTTGTATCCGCCGTGCTTGCCCTGAAACCCGTCCAGTGGGGAGTTTATTGAGGTACAGCAGGTAACTTAATAAAAACTGGACAGTTATAAACCGTTGTCGGAGCCGTGTTAGAAAATTCACGGACGCCGAGCGGAGGATAAGCAATCGTTGATGACCGACGTCGGGATCGGAGACCCATATTCTGAAAAGGAAGCGGCCGTTAACACCACTGCAACGGAGGAGCCGAAGTCAAAAGCTAACGGGGCTGTTGAAGGACTAAACAACTGATACAATCGTGAGTAAAACGGTGCGGATAATAATAGCTGCGGGGCTAAAAACGAAGCTATCAACCGTGACGGTTGAACGAATCTTTGAGTCGATTCTTCTGAACGAATCTTTTTGCTAAAAAAGTGATTCTAGTGAACGAATCTTTTTGCCAAAAAAGTGATTCTGATCACCGGGGACAAAATGGCAGATGAAACACCAGATCTGGAGAGTTTAAAGCGGAAACGCTCAAACGCGCAACGAACCTTTACAACTAGGATAAATCGCCTTGAAGTTAGTGCTGGCCGTTTACGTGAAGTTGAGCTGTCAGAAGAGTTGGCAAAATTGAGGGACGATTATAACAAGCTCCTTGATGCCAATAATGAGTATGTTGATGCACGAAGCCAGATAGACTCTACAGGTGACAACAGTGAGTCGCTGGATGCTATAGCGAAAAGAGAGGCCAGCGAGCAAAAATTCCTTGAAACTGAGGAGAAGATCATGGAATTGCTGTGGTCTAAGTATGCAGGACCAGACATAGACACTCTAGTGGCACAGTTCAAGTCTGCTTTTGATCGAGCTGAGGCGCTCGGCACAAGTAAAGTGCCATGGACACAGCAAAGGGTCGAAAGTAGTAAACTAGATAGGAAACTCCATGAACTCAAGGAGGCTGTGTATACTTGGAGAGATTATCGGCCACTTGGAAGAGACAAATGGATGCTCTTTTTATCATTGAGAGAGGATAAGGAGCAACTGATAGACGGGTGGGCATACAGACATGAGGATGTGGTTATGAGGGAGAACGTTGGAGGAATAAAAGGGAATGGTGAGGACGCAGAGGGCGGAGATGAGAAAGGCGATGACCCAGTCAGTGGGCATGTCATAACAGGGATCGACAGCCTTACAGATGCAGGTAGTATCACCTTTACCCAACCAACAACCCTTGCTATCGCTACTCCACCTGTTAACGGTCAACCTACCGTTATTAATCCGCCCATTGAGGAGCGGAGAACTGTAGATGCTACGAGCTCTCCTTCATTCATGTCCGCAGACAGTGCAAGCATTTCTACCTGTGTTGCTCGAGGTTCTACAGTCACTAGTCATTCTCAGAGCAGGTATGTAGCAGGCACCGCGTACAATGCCCCCCAACAAACGTTACAGCCCATTCTGCAGTCAATAAAATCCGATAGTGGAATTGGAGTCAGTTTTGCCTCACCTTCAACTCCTGCCGGCATACCACGAATGTTGAACGATCGTGCTACTTCGCCAGTCGATCTCAGAATGGAACAAAGTAGTAGTGTGCCGTATAGTGGCCCTGGTTTGTATGCCAGTGGGGAAACCAGCCCTCAGTGGGCCCAACCAAGAATAAGGCTTACACCTATAAGCTTACCTAAATTCTCCGGGGACAGGAGGGGTTATTGGCGTTGGAAGGCTGAATGGGAAAGTATCCAGGCACAAGCGGAACCTACGGGGTCAAGGGAATGCAAGAAACTTCACTTACTAGACAGTATAAGTGAGTCTGTAAAAAGTGACCTCAGGCTGTTGCACTGCAGAGATGCAAACGATATCTTCAGGGAACTGGAAGACCGTTATGGCGACAAAGCGCAAACAGCCGAAGAGATCGTGTTGGAATTACAGTTACGGCCTGCTGTAAAGAACCATCAGCCACGAGAAACGTTAGAGTTGATTCTCGCAGTGGAGAGGGCAGTATTAGATCTCACAGATTTGGGGTGTGAAGACGCTGTGAGGAATCAATTAGTGATTCGGTCCTTGGAGGGTAAGCTCCCTGATGTTATGAAAAGAGAGTGGCTCATGTGTGTGAGAAACCCCGTGAATGACGTCCATCCTGGAAACCGTTTCGACAGGCTTTTGATGTTCCTGGGAGACCAAAAGTCGTTGCTCGTGAGGCTGGAGCAGTTACTACCCAGTAAACAATGGCTTGCTAATGCTCCTGAGAGATCAAGCCACCGAGAGAAACCAGGAGACAGATGGAGAGAGAAGTCGTCGTTCACTAAGACTTCAGCAAGTGAAATTAAAAGGGATTCCAAGCAATTACCCTGTGCCATGTGTGGTGATGGAGATCACGGAGGCAAACTGTTTCGTTGTAAAATTTTCAGAAAGGCTAGTCTGTCAGAGAAGAAATCTCAAGTGGAAAAGGTAAAAGCATGTGTGAAGTGCTTGGATGTTCACAGAGTCGAGGGTGCCTGTACTTCAAAGTTTCTCTGTCGAAAGGAAGAGTGTAAGAAAGGCGACACCCCAGCAGACCACCACTATTTCCTTTGCCATAGGGTATCAGCAAAGAAGGACACCGCTAGGAGGGAAAACAAAGTAGAGGAAAAGAAGGGAACTCGAGGCCCAACAGAGGAGCAAGAAGCTGTGTTCGCTGGGTTGGGACTGACTCCCCATCAGTTGGAGGCTGTCCGTAGTGCTTGTACTAACAAGGCAACATCGACCGTGTGCTCTAGGAAGAGTCTAATAGAACGGAGTGGCTTAAAGGAACACCCAGTCCTAATGATGATTGTACCTGTTACGACAAAGAGAGGAGACTGCCTTGGAGCTTTGGTCGATCTCGCTTCTGATACGAATTACATTACACACCAGGCTGCGGAAAGGCTCGGACTGACCGGTGAACCGATCTCTCTTGTTGTGTATGGTGTTGGTACGATGAAGGTGAAAGTTGATACAAGGAGGTATCTCGTGAAAATAAAAGTGTGGACCTCCCGTGGTACCCTGAGGCTCCACGAGATGATTTGTTATGGGATGGAAGACATCGCCAGAGTGGATAAAGTGGTTAAATCGGAGCGGCTAGAGCAGTTTTTCCCTGATGTGAAGCCAGGAGAACTGGCCCGCCCAAAAAGGATCGATTTATTAATCAGCACTCGTGAAGGCCGATTAGCTCCGCAAAGACTGCAAAGGGTCGGTGATCTAGTGTTGTGGGATGGTCCTCTAGGCAAGATTGTGAGTGGTGTGCACCCGGACCTCTTCGAAGAAGTGAAGGTGGCGGCAGGGCGGTCGAAGACGCACTTTGCTCGTTCAATGAAGACAGTAGCCGTCAAAGTTGAAGAACACTTTGTGGGAAGGCCAGGAGGCCATTTGGATCAAGGAGGTAGAGTAGGGGTTCGGACGACAGCAGCGTGCAATAAAGAGATCCTTGAGTGGCTAAAATGGGACAGTATCGGTGCTGCCTGTGATCCAATCTGTGGAGGATGTCGCTGTGGGAAGTGCTCACCGGGAGGAAAGGAGATATCCCTGGCTGAAGAGAAAGAACTAGAAGTAATAAAGGCAGGTTTAACCTTCAGAGAGAGAGATGCTCACAGCAACCAACCCCACTGGGATGCGAAGTACCCTTGGAAGGAAGACCCAGTCTCTCTTCCTAACAACCGAAAGGCTGTGGAAGCAACATTCCTAAGGACTGAGAAGCGACTCATGAGAGACCCTCTGTGGAAAGAGGTTTACCTGAACCAAGTCCATGAGATGGTAGAGAGGGGAGCTGCTGTTAAGCTCACTAAGGATGTTATGGACAGTTGGAAAGGTGCTGTGTGGTGGGTAAGTCACTTAATCGCCCCAAACCCCCATTCGGCGACCACGCCTATACGACTTGTCTGGAATAGCAGCCAGGAGTTCGGAGGGGTTAGTATGAATAGCATTCTGCTCAAAGGCCCCGATGTTCTGAATCCCATTAGGGCGGTGCTCCTCAGATTCCGGGAAGGAGAACATGCAGCCATCGGAGACATTACCAAGATGTATAATTCGATCTGGTTGGAGGAACAAGAAGTCCATGTGCATCGATTCCTATGGAGAGACTCACCGGGGGATGAGATAGAGGATTATGCTGTCGTGAGAGTGAACATGGGGGACAAACCTGCAGGGTGTATTGCGCAGGTCGCTATGCGTGAGACGGCAAAGTTACCACAGTTCTTTGAGATGAAAGAGGAAAGAAGGGTCATCGAGGAAGACTCCTATGTCGATGACCTCCTCACGTCCCACAATGACCCACACCGTCTAGACAAAATTCAAGATGGGGTGGAAAAGATACTGAAAGCGGGAGGCTTCTACCTCAAGCCTTGGGTTCGGTCTGGTCAGAGTGGGAGGAGGGACGGGGCAGAACCCATACCATTGACTCTAACGTTGCCCAACCAGTTAAGGGAGGAGGACAACAAAGCCCTGGGGGTTGGTTATCTTGTGCAAGAGGATAAACTCTTTGTAATGGTCTCTATCAATTTCTCCAGTAGGAAGAAGAAGATGAGAACTGAAATTGACCTTACTGAGGAAGAAGTAGAAATAAAAACACCAATCCCACTAACTCGCCGTGTTTTACTGAGCCAAATTGCTGGATTGTATGACCCGATCGGTTTAGTGACTCCTGTGAAACAGAAAGGAGTAATCCTTGTGAGAAGAGCCTTCCAGGAGGCTGGCAAGCTTACTAAAGATACGTGGGATGAGCCTCTGTCTGACAAGCTCAGAGGAAAGGCAATTGAGCTGTTTAAGGAGTACGCTCGTTTGAGTAGCATTAAGTTCTACAGAAGTCTTACGCCTTCTGGTTGGAAGGGCAGACCCTGGGGGATCACGTTTTCTGACGGGAGCTGTGAGTCCTATGGTGCAGTGTTGTACTTGCGATGGGAGACGTCGGAGGGTGTGGTCACTCGGCTGGTGGAGTCAAAGGCTAAGTTAACTCCCCTCAACCAGAAAGGTGATGCAGTCAAGGCTGAGGTATGTGGAGCTGTCTTTGCCACACGTCTGAAGGGGTACGTGTTGAAACATGGACGATTGGACGTGGAGAAGTGGTATCATTTCATTGACAGTCAGACGGTGCTTGGGGCTATCCAGAGAGAGAGCTACGGGTTCCAGACATTCTTTGCGAACCGAATCGGGGAGATTCAGAAGGCTGGAACTGTAACCGATTGGTGGTGGATACCAGGCGAGGTTAACGTCGCTGATCTAGTTACAAGGGGGTGCTCTCCTGAACTGCTGGGAGAAAATTCTGTGTGGCAGGAAGGTCCCAAGTTTTTGTCTAGTCCAGTCAAGGATTGGCCCATAAAGTCCGCTTCAGAAGTGGCAACTGATGCTAGAGGGGTAGTGAGTAAACTCCAGAAAAAGGCCTTTTCAGCTGTCCTTACCAGAGCTCAAGCCAAGAATTGGTTAAATCCTGGCTCCCCTGGTAGTGAAGACCCAGTAGTCACAGACAGAATTAGTGAGGCTTCAGTATCGCCAGAAAATGGGACGGAATTGGCCTTAAATGAGGTTAAGGAGAAGGAGACCCTGTGGGGGGCCGCGCTTATAGACCAAGTGGATTCAGCAAGGTGCAGTTCCCTTACTAAACTTTGTGGAATAGTTGGTTATGTCCGCAGAGCTATAAAGAAGTGGTTGGCCCATGTAGGCAGGGCCTCCAAGCCAGCAAAGTGGGAGGCAGCATTAACGGTAAGAGAACGTAAAGCTGCATTCCAAGACCTGTGCTTAGCCGCCCAAAATGGAGTTATGTTTCCAGTGACAACACTAAACAGACTCGTCGTTAGCAGAGATGAGGCTTCTGGGCTCCTAAGATGTCATGGTAGAGTCCAGGCTTTGACCCAGGAAGAGACTAGTGTGCCCTTGGTTCCCTACAAAGCATGGATCAGCACTCTTCTCACGAGAGAGGCCCATGAAGCTAACCACGAAGGGGTAGCTGGCACACTCCTCCGTGTTAGAACAAAAGCATGGGTGGTGAGGGGTTCAAGGATTGCCAGAAATGTTATTGATTCCTGCATACATTGCCGGAAAACCAAAGCGAGGATGTGCAAACAGGTGATGGGTGAACTTCCCCTTGAGCGGACTAACCCAGCCGCACCATTCGAGTTTACGACGTTGGACCTTTTCGGTCCCTATGTTGTTAAGGATACTGTGAGACGAAGAACGAAGATGAAAATCTGGGGTGTGATGTTCAGTTGTATGGCCTCCAGAGCGGTACACGCTGACATTGTGGAAGATTTGTCGACGGAAGGGTTCCTGAAAGCATATCAGCGTTTCACGGCTCTTAGGGGTCACCCAAGAAAACTCTGGTCGGACCAAGGGACCAACTTTGTGGGCGCCAGACCAGCATTACAAGAACTTTATGAGTTCCTAAGTAACGTCGACAAGGATCAAGTCCAGAAGAAAGCGGTAGTTAAAGGCACTGACTGGACGTGGGTGTTTCACCCTGCGGACTCTCCCCATCGGAACGGTGCAGCTGAGGCAGCAGTTCGTGTACTCAAGAGGGCGTTGAGTAGTGTTGGCATGGGATGTAATTTGACAGCCCTGGAGTTCCAGACCCTTTTGTATCTGGCTGCTAATCTGTCAAATGAAAGACCTATCGGCGCCAGGGCTCAGGTACAAGATGAGGCCGTGGAAGTAATCACTCCCAACTCGCTTCTGCTCGGTCGAGCAGGACCCAAGGGGGACTCCCGGGGGTTTGAATACCCAACTTACCCCTTCGTGCGTCTGAGATCAATTCAGATTGAGGTTGATAAGTTCTGGAAGAGGTGGAGTCAGCTGGCAGGCCCGAACCTCTACATCCGCCAGAAGTGGCATGCACCTGCTAGGAATATTGCAGCAGGTGATCTGGTATGGTTAGCTGATCAAAACGCGCTGAGGGGCCAGTTCAAGCTAGGTCGAGTAGTGGAGGTGTTTCCTGACGTAAGGGGTGTAGTACGAGATGTGAGGGTGACAACATGTCGGAGTTGTCCAGTCACCGACGGACGGTCCAAAAGAAACCGAGGTGAAGAGAACTATCCCTCCACCACCCTCCACAGGGATGTTAGGAGGTTGGTGGTTCTACTTCCAGTAGAGGAACAATAAAGGGATCCCCACCATGGTGTGTTTCGGTTGATAAGGAATCCCCACCATGGTGTGTTTCGGTGAAGGATTGAGACTTTCCCCGCCACCATCCTCTCCGAGGCTGGTGGTGTGTTTCGGTAAAAGAGATCGTAATGTCGGCAAGGATAACGCATGGTGAGGATCTCATAAATAGAAGTGACTTGTTTGGTTATGGTGGCCTCCTTGAAGCAGAAGATCAGTAGGCCAAGTGGGAGGTGTAAGGCTTTCCAGCAGGTGTCACTATTGTTTTGCATATGTGTATTATAAAAGATAGATGTCATTATGTTCCAGGGCATTCGTAGAAAAAATGTGTATATTTACCATCTTAAATTTAATGCAGGTACATCTATGTTATATTTCATATTTGTTTTAATTACACTAGCTTGCAGATGTTTAGTGTTGTTCCTAGCAGCTAGAGTACGTCTGTTTACGCGTCAGTGCGTAAGCGTTTTTATTTTTCTCCTCTCTCTCAGTCTGTTGTTAATCAGGGCTGGTACGCTTGCCGGTTTATAACCTAACAACTGTTTAGTTAAGCAAAGGAAATCGTCACATAGCTAACTGATGAACTAGTGTAGCGTTAATATTCAGTCTGCCTAGTTTGTTGATGGATCCCGTGTGTGTACGCAAATAAAAGATCAAAAAGTGGCTTGAGTTGTATCCGCCGTGCTTGCCCTGAAACCCGTCCAGTGGGGAGTTTATTGAGGTACAGCAGGTAACTTAATAAAAACTGGACAGACAGAAAAGATGGCGTAATTGAACTACTAAAAAACCTACCTCTATTACCCTTTTCAACATAAAACCGATCAAGCCTAGCTCCTGACATATTGTTGGAATTAGTTTTTAACCATGTGCACTGTCTAACTCCAGGAAAAGCCTCCCTCCATGCATCAACTAAATTGTATTCATTAATTAATTTCTTTAAACTCTCAGCAAAAGAATAGTGAGGTTCATCATGATTCCTGTCCAAAAATGAATCAACAGTACAATTAAAATCTCCACCAATTACAATAATATTTCCCTGAGGACACTGTAATAAGGCATCAGAAAGTGTTTTAAAAAAGGAGATCCGGTCTTGACCAATGTTTGGTGCATACACATTAATAAAGGAAAAATGAGCATCCCCAAAAACAATATCGGCTCTCAAAATCCGACCAGGTATTATTTCAACCACATCTGGCTGCATACTGACACATGGAGAAAAAAGGATGGCAACACCTGCACTAAGGTTTGTACCATGGCTTAATAAAACACTGCCCTTCCAATCACTATACCACTGTGCTTGATTTTGCTGATCTGTATGCATTTCTTGCAACAAAATAACATTTGCCTGTTTTAACCGCAGATAATCAAATAAAGCAACTCTCTTCTTCGTGCACCGACAACCATTAACATTAAAAGTCCCAATGTTCATGGTTGTCATAATGAAAGATAAAAAAAGGCAAAAAATATAATAATAAATCACCTCAAAATACATTACCTTATTTTTTTAGTCTTTTTTTTAACAGCACTGACATGCTTCCTTAATCTGTATCTTTTAGGCTGGTCAACCTCTTCCAATGTAGCTTTTCTCATAGCCAAAGCACAAGAATCAACGAACAGTTGTAAATCAGAGAAATACTTCTCTAGTTTTGGTCTTCACTGGTTAAAAGTATCATTGAGAAAATCATTAATCTGTTGTACTGTATAATAAGGTGGTTTCATTTGTAAGTTCTGTTTTTTCTCTGCAGAACTTCCTTGGGAACTGACATCAGTGAAATAATCACCAACATCAGATTCCTCACTATCAGAATTTATATCTGCAGACTGAGCCTCACCTCCCTCAGATAACTGATCCACATCAACCTGAGACAGGCCAAACGATGCTTGCGAGTCCCGAGATTCTCTGACTCCCACGAGCTCATCAGGCTCCATGGGGTGCGCTGAGTCAATGTTTCCCGCAGCGACGGTCTCAGATTCACCGCTCGCTGCACTGTGAACATTAACGCATTCCTTAGTGTTCATGGAACACTTTCCCGCATTCTCAGTGTGACTGATCAATGCGTCCTCTTTCGGATTTTCATTGCCTTTTGACAATGAATCCGATTCAGCCCGCTCATCAGTTTTATCACTGCCATCCTGGTTACCATTTACAATGGCTGGAGCCAGTTACTCCGAAGGTGTTCTAGGCTCAGTCTCAGTCTCATTTTATTCAGTCACCTTATTATTAGTACATTTTAATTTAGTATGTCCGTAGACCCCACAGGAAAAGCATTTCATTGATTCCGTGCTGAAAAATTACGTAATCTTTACCTGCCAAAGTCAATTTTGCGGAGACGTCCAAGTGTTGAAATTCAGCATTCAAAATCATAGCGGTTTGGCGTCTAAAAGACATCACATGTTTTAAATCTGGATTTTTGACACCAAGCGGAATCATTTTAATCGGCATCATAATTTTACCATAGTGGCTAAGTAAGCGCTCAAGCGAATCATTTGAAATGAAAGGAGGCACATTAGAAAGAGTTACTTTCTTTGAAGGACTTGACAACGGCAAAACAGGCAAGAAAAAAAAAAAAAATCACGAATGGATAAACCAACTTCCACTAAATGGTGAACCATAGACTCTTCCCTCAAAAACACAACAACAGCCTTGTTCATTCTAGATGCCGACAAAATGTTACGAGCACCTATTTCACCACTAATAGCAGTCAAACAGTCTTCAACAGTGATTGATTCGTCCGGTAAACATTTACAACCATGTCGGGCTGTTAAGGTAGCAAACCCATCAGAATCTGCCGGCATCTTCACAACCCTCGATTAATTCTAAATTACAGCAAACTAAACTATACTAACTTTTTAAAATAGCAGAGAAAAAGTAAAGAAAACTCACTCAAACAAGCCGCCACTCCACCAAACACTCACGCAATCCTCCCAGTTGCTCCGCATATGCGCAAACACACAGAGAGAGAGAGAGGTTGAACAAAGCTTTATTTTAACATTAAATTCAAAATTTATAACATTTTCTCAACAATAAAAATAGAATTAAAAAGAAAAAAATAAAACTCCATCATCAATAACACATAAAACCTCATTAATACCCCAAATTCCTAAAAAATTCTCAATATCATTAATCAATTTATAATATGAAAATTGCATTTTTATCCTTCCTTTTACCATGCACTTCAGCATCATTTCTGCATCTACTGAACCAATTTTTAATTCCTTATTTTTCCTCGTTTTCCATATTGCAAGTTTTGCTGTAACAATTAAATAATTTAATAAACACACTTTTCCTCTATCTATCACTTTATATCTGAGCCCCCCAATAAAAACCTTCTGGGAAAACTCCTTGGGAAAACCAAAGCCTTGAAACCAAGCACCAAGCAACGTAAAAAGACTTCCAAGTCTCAAACATCTCAAAAACAAATGTTCTATACTTTCTTCAGCTCTGCAAAACTTGCACTCCCCCCAACTGCTGGATTGAGGTGTGCTACATGTCTGTTTGTAGCTATTGCCCTGTGAATAATCCTCCACTGCAGATCAGCTGTCCGCTTTTCAATTGGAGGCTTATACAGGGCTCTCCACCTATCCCTCACTAAAAAATCTGGCTCCATTGTCTCCATCCACCTTTCAAAACTCTGCCTACTGAGTGAGTTCATGTGAATAATTTTCACTGCAACATAATACAAAGCTTTTTTCGACACGGTGTCAAATTCTTCCAGTTTTGGAGTTTTAAAAGACAGTATAGATCCATCAAATTCCTCTTCCTGTTCCTTACTGATAGCAGGACTAGGAAAAAATCTCCTTTCAGCTGATGTACCTTTCCTCCAGCAACAAGGTTCCTGTAACTGCTTGGCAAAACAGAAAAAAAATCTCATCTCTCAGTTTCGAAGCAATTCTTGATGAGCTTAGACCAAATATTCTTTTAAAAGTCTCTACTGAACTCCATCCACCATTATCCAGTAAATGTCCCAGTTTAGTGACTCCATTCTTTATAAGAGTTCTTTAAATACTTACTGGTGACAAAAATCTAGTCTGAATCAGTGGATTATTAAATAAAGGTTCCTCGTTAATCCAGTCCCCAGGCTCATCCAAATTTCTCTCCACTTTCAAGACTTTACTCCAAGCTTGTAACATTGACTTATAGAAAGAAGTGAGATTGTCCAGTCTCAACCCATCCATTTCCAGTAAAAGCAAGTGTTTATCCAGTCCAAAACTTTCAACCTTCTGCAAAAATACACATGCCGTCCAAGTCCATGACAAATCTTCTTGATAAAGCAATTTCTGTACTGCCTGCAGTCTGAAAGCAACAATTTGACTTTTTACGTCCACCAGACCTTGGCCTCCTTCGTGTACTGGTAAGTAGAGTACTGCAGCCCAAGTCCAATGTTCACCACTCCAAAAAAAGTCCACAATTTTTCTTTGTATATTACAGATCAGTTCACTTGGTGGTTCAAGAACAATAACTTTATGCCACAATATAGAGGCTACCAGATTGTTTCCCACTAAAACTCTCCCTCTGTAGGATAATTGTGGTAATAGCCATTTCCATTTAGACAATCGAGCTACCACCTTCTCCAGCACTCCCTCCCAATTCTTCTTTTTGAAATTTTCCTTTCCTAAAAAAACACCTAATGCTTTTATACCCTCCCTCCCCCAATTCAAACCTCCTGGAAGTATCGGAGGTCCTTTTCTCCCAATTAACTTTAGCTGATGAAGCCATTTCATATTGTTTAATGCCTGTTTCCAAAGCTGTCACATCATTTTGTCCAGAAATACACACAGCTATATCATCAGCATAAGCAGACATATACACTTTAAATGTTTCGTTTACACCTGCAACTGAAAAACCAGCAAGATCTCTCCTTAATTTACATAACAAAGGTCCAATTGCAAGACTATATAATTATCCAGAAAGAGGGCAACCTTGTCTAATACCTCTTGTTACTGTTACTGGGGCACTTATTCCTCCACCAACCTTAATCAACACAGAAACATCAGAATATAACAATTTAACATATGAAATAAATTGATCACCAAATCCAAAGCTCTTTAACACCTTAAAAAGATAGTCATGATCCACCCTATCGAATGCTTTTTCTTGATCTATTGACAGGATACCCAAATCAGAATCATTTATACAACCATAATCAATCACATCCCTTAAAAAAAACAAATTATCCATTATTGATCGCTTTGGTATACAATATGTTTGGTCTTTATGAATCAGCATATTTAAGCAAGTTTTAAGCCTATTTGCAATAGACTTTGACAATATTTTATAGTCCAAGCATAATAAGGACACTGGCCTCCAATTTTTTAAAAGTCCTAAATCACCCTTTTTTGGTAACAACGAAAGTACAGCCCTTCTACAACTGATAGGAAGTACTTAATTTTTAAAACATTCTAATACAACTTCATAAAAATCCTCACCTATTATTCCCCAGAAATATTTATAAAACTCAGTTGTTAAACCGTCTATTCCTGGAGAACGGCCCATAGACAACTGTTGCACTGCTTCTGTTAATTCCCCATATGTAATTATATCTTCCAAAGATTTTTTATTTTCTTGCTCCAGCTGTGGTAGATCTTCGAGTAAGTCCTTTGCACTGTCAGGATCACACTTCTCAGCACTATACAACATAGAATAAAAGTCAACCGCCAACTTTCTCATTTCAAATGGATTTGTTGTTAAATTCCCATCTGGACAACGAAGGTGATGCATCTGTTTATACTGAACAGTCTTTTTTTCCAGATTAAAAAAATACGCAGTTGGGGCATCCATGTCCTTAATAGAACAAAATTTTGATCTTACAAGTGCCCCTTTCACTTGTTCCTGCAACAAAGCTCCAAGTTCTTTTCTCTTCTCATTTAAAATGATACATTTGCTCTGTACTTCTTTGTTATTTATTAAGTCCTCTTCCAAACAAGCAATTTCTTTTTGCAGACTCTGTATAGTTTTTTTTTTTTTTCACATTCATACAGTTATAAACAGAAACATTTTGACAAAACTCTTTAATTTGAACTTTGCCCACATCCCACCATTGACTAAGATTTTCAAAATCACTTTTTCTTTCTTTCCATTTCCCCCAAAACAACTTAAAACAGTCACAAAAAAAACACATCTTTTAGCATTTTTTCATTGAAATGCCAATAATACTTAGGTCTTGAAGTTTGCTTTATATTAAAATCAAACGTAACCAAATGATGATCAGAAAAAACACTTGGCAATATTGATGCACTCATTACCCTATTTTCTACCATCTTACTTAAATAAAATCTATCCAGTCTAGCCCCACTAACCATATTTTCTGCTACTTTAACCCATGAATATTTTATTACTCCCATATTCCTCCTCCTCCACACATCAATTAAATCAAATTTTCCAATTAAATTAGACAATGATTCACTAGAATTACTATGTGGTTCTTCACCATTCCTATCGATTAAAAAATTAATCGTGCAATTCCAGTCCCCGCCTAACACTAACAAATTATCATCATCAAATTTTTGAAGAGCTTTATCTAACTTATCAAACACTCTCACTCTTTCCAACCCATTATTTGGAGCATACATATTCACTAAAACAAAAACATGTTCCCCATACTTTATTTTTAGCAATAATAGCCTTCCCTTTTCAACCTCTTCAGTATATAAAATATTAACATTCAAACCCTTTTTAAATAATATAGCTACTCCTGCACTATTGTTTGTCCCATGACTTAATACCAAATTTCCTTCCCACCAACTATTCCACTCTATTTCATTTTCATCATTAGTATGAGTCTCTTGTAAAAGAACAACATTAACGATGTATATTTAAAAACTGAGACACTACTGCTAATTTGCCTCCATCTCTTCCTCCATTTATATTTAAAGAACCCACTTTTAAGTTCTCCATAAAGAGGTTAAAATATAAAGTGGACAGAGAGAGAAAGAAAAGAAAACAACACATTATGAGGGTCACCCAGTGCATTTTGACTATTACTTTTTAAAAGGAACAGGCCCTCTATTTTTCCTCAACTTCGTAACCAACTTCTTTAATCTAAACCTCTTCTGTTTACTCAGTACATCATAACTCACTGTACGCTGCAGTACCTTCACTGAAACAATAAACTTTTCCAGATCTGGGAAAAAATCCTTCACCTCTACCACCTTACCAAAACTTGTATCCAAAAAATCATTAATCTCATCCAATGAATACATGTCCTCCATACTTTGAGACCCAATCTCAGAGATATCTGAAAGCATATCATCATCCCTTATTCCTTCCTCTCTAACCATCTCAGTACAACTCATCATCTTGTCAATCTCCACATTGACTACTTCATTCATCTGAACAGCTTCACTATCCTTGCATGTTTCTGATCCAAGAGTTTCCCTTATCTCTACAATCTCATCAGAGATCTTTTTTTCTTGTCCTTCACTATTACACAGTGCAGTGTCATTTCTATCACTTTGCTTTGTTTCATTTAGAATCGTTTGCCCTTCATTAGATTCAGTACTGACCTCTAAAAAAACAGCAGAATTCACTTTAGGAGTTATTTGCCTCACTGTTGATTCAATGGCCACTGAATCAACATAATTCACGATAGGAGTTGTTTGCCCTCCATTAGATTCATTAGCCACCGAATCAACAGTAGAATTCTCATTAAGATTCATTTTCTCTCCATTAGATTCACGAGCCTCTGAATCATCAGTGGAATTCAATGTAGTATTGACATCGCTAATGCCAGCCTTTTGTGTCCCCGATCTCCACATTCAAAGCACTTTAGGCTCTCTGTACTAGCATAGATCATATATGTCTTCCCCTCAAATGAGATTCTGAAAGACACATCCAAATCAGGTTGCTTCAGAAACATTGCCACCTGTCTCCTAAAAGACATTACATGCTTCAACGCCGTATTTTTGCATCCTAGTGGAATTGTTTTTATCGGACTAGCAAACTTTCCGTAACATAGCAGTGCACGCTCAATATCATCATCAGGGATGAACGGAGGCACGTTCGATATTGTTACCTTGCGGGTTGGATTAACCAGCGGTGAGATAGCAACAAAAAGTCCACTTACCGAGATTCCGTTGCTTACAAGACGATTAACCAAAATCTCCTCCTTTAAGAAAACCACCACAGCTTTGTTCATTCTCGACGCCGAAGAAATGTTCTCATATCCAACTTGTTCTCCAATTGATAATAAAACTTCTTCCACCACCACACTTGATTCAACCTCACACTTGACGCCATGACGGAGTGATAATGGCTCTCCACCCGCCGGTCGAGACGCCATCTCAACTCCGTAAACACTCCTCCCAACGACACTCCAAACACACTTCACTTCTAAAGTCTTCACCTCAAAAAAACCCCCAAAGTTGGAATAAAGAAAATGAAAGTAATAGTAAAATTAAACCACTTTCATTCATACTCTCCTCGTGAACACTCTCAAACACACATCCCCACACTCCCAGCATGCATTCGCAGAGAGAGAGAGAGAGAGAGAGAGAGAGAGAGAGAGAGAGAGAGAGAGAGAGAGAGAGACTTTTTATTTATTTATACTATTTATTTTATCATTGAAAACTATTTCACATACACTAACACATTTTAGAACTTACTGCCTATTAAAAACAGTGTTGGGGGTAACGCATTACAAGTAACGCAAGTTATGTAATATTACTTTTTCCAAGTAACTAGTAAAGTAACACATTACTTTTTAATTGACAAGAAAATATCTGAGTTACTTTTTTTTTTTCAAATAATGTCAATCCTTGCGACTTTCCTCTCAACATCTTTAGCAACCGTTCAACAATTGTATACAAGTGGCCAGATAAACTGCAACCTTGGCTCACTCCTCTATGCACTGAAAAAGGTCTTGTAACAGTTCCATTAACTTTCAGCGTACTGTAAACATCCTTGTACAGAAGTCTTATTTAATAAAGTTTCCCTCAAGCGTTTTAAACAAATACTCATGGTCGACTTTGTCGAAGGCCTTTTCTTGATCCAAGCAAACAAGGCCAAGATCTAGTTTATGCAATTCAGTTAGTAATATAATAATATGATATAATAATATGAACATCACAAATAAGTATAAAAAAGTTATTCAAGATATGTTTTGCATTTTATTTTATGCAGAGGACAAATGCAAACAACTCTGCATTTATTTGTGCTTTAAATGACAGCTGTTACAGGATGTGTGTATTTGTGTAATGTAAGGTCAGCTTACCAAAGCATGCATAATATTTTAGTTAATTTTGTTGTGTGTAATAGCGAATTACAGCATGCATCTGACACTTGACAGTGAAATTAAAGTGTCTGAACTGTGGTGAGAACTAACCAGTGCTAAAAAGGAGGAACTCATGACCCTTTAAAAAGAAAAGCAGCTTACAAGACTGATTTGTGGTTTTATTCAGTCAGACTCTCATATATAACAGCAGAGAAGTTAGCTAATGCAACAGTGTAATATAGAATGTGTGAATTACCTTTTCGTAGATGATGTTTTTTTCTCACTTAAGTTCCGTCCGTCACCTTTTGATTGGTCACTCTTTACAGACACAGAACTGAAAACATCTGAGCGTGACCTTTCTCTAATGACACAAAGATCAGAGAGAGAAAACAAAACATTTTACTACAAGTAGGTGTCACGTTTATGTTCTGTTTTGGTTTAGTTTTCCCTTTGGTTCTGTTCTTCCCTCCTTGACCTAGTTTCCCTTAAGCCGGGCTCACACTACAAGTTTTTTAAAATCTTAACCGATTATTAAATCTGGTTGCAGCGCACACATAAAGAGAATATTTGCAGATTACCTTACCTGAAATCTTAAACATGCACACACTACAAGATTTGAAAATTGTGGCGGATCACAAATTACAAGATATTATTAAGATTATCATGATGGAGGGATCGCCTGACATGATCTTACACAACAGATCGTCATTTCAGCAACTAATGTTTACAAATGTTAGTTAGCATCCTAGCAGCTTTATGCACTCACCCAGTATGTTGAAAACTAAGACGATTTCACTCCAGAGCTTTCCTTGCACCATGTGGTTGTGATATGTTTTCAAAATATTATATAAACAGTGTTAATACAAAATCATAAGAAGCAGTTTCCTCCATCTCCACTATCCAATGGATCATACAGCAGCTGTTTTGCGGTCGCACATTGGCTGTTGTGAAAGTACTGACGTAATCATAGCCGAGATCATCCCGATTTAAAATCCTTAAAATCAAACATGTTTGATATGATCGGGGTGGCCCCGATATGTGTGAGAGCAGATCGAGAGGTGCAAGATTCGATCTGTGAATATCTCACATTACCAGATAATCAGTGCCAACATTGGGACCAATCGAGGTGCACAACAAGATTTTTGCTCCGATTCCCGGGAGGGGAAAATCGGGGCAAATTCGGCTAAAAAGTCCTGTAGTGTGAGCCCAGCTTTAGTTGCCCCAGTTATCATTTTTGTAATCTCATTAGTTCCCTCTGTTTGGTTCAGGTTTATAAGTCCTCAGTTCTCCTTCAGTCTTCGTCCGATCTCCGTTGTGTTTCCCTTCGCTATTTTGCCTGCGATTTAAGTCTGTTCATTAAATGAAGAGTGTTATGACACACCATGACAGTAGGTTTTTGGTCTCATTTGAAGGTATTTAAGGTAATTAATTCTAGTATATCCCTGCATTTATACTTAGTACATTTGTACTCTGCATATCATTCTTTGTCAGTATCATGACTGTGAATGGATGGATATACAGGAGTTAACAAAATAAACATCTATTATTATAAGGATTAATTCAATTTTGTAGGCTACAGTGGAGAGTGAAGACTGACAAGTGACTTGTCAGACTTCCAAAAAAAATGGACCAATAATGGGAGCCTGTTTAGCAAGAGCATCTGTAACCTCAACACACCTCAGTGATGTGTTAAAGGCAAAACACATTATTAAAGAAAGTATGCTAAATTTGCAATTTCAACTTACATTTTTAAGCTTATATTTTATATCATATATTTTATGAAGGGCTGTCAATAGATTCAAGTATTTAGTCAGAGTAATAACAAAATTTTTCTGTGATTAATCGTGATTAAATGCAACGTCTCTTAATTTTCATTAGTGCTGTTGCGATAAATACTGATGTGTGTAAACAACACAGACACACACACACACACACACACACACACACACACACAACTGTGCAAAAGTTACGAAAAAAAGGTTTTAAGCCAGTTATTTCTATCTTTAGCATTAGTGTGTCAGTAGGAAATATAGGTTTACATTTTCAAACATTCCAAAGCTACATTAATGTGAAAAGTTCTTGGGTAAAAATGCTGTAGTGAGAATACTTTAAAAAATAATGTCATAAACAGATTTTATATATCAATCAACTTCTATTAACTAAATCAAATCAACATTTAATGAGACCACCTTTTGCATTTAACACAGCTTTTGTCCTAGGTACACTTGCACAGTTTTTCAGGTAGCTTTGCAGGTTGGTTTCTTCAGGCATCTTGGAGATGTTGACTAAGTTGATGTTGATTAAGTCTTTTTATGAAGGCAGCTAATTGTGAGCCAGTCATTTACTGCACATGTACTCATGAAGCACAATCACACTGCATATTTGTTCTTACTCTTATGCATCCCCTACATGTTTTTTGTTGAACTAATGGCTTAAATGCATGTGCAGCTTACTTTACTATGGCCCTATGATTTCTGCAAAAGAGGAAAAAGCACAGAATCACAAAATCCAGTCATAAAAATCAAATGTACTGCATAACAGGGAATGTCACAGAATTTGCCAAATTTTGGATGAATGAAATGAATGAAGGTCATCCCACTTAAATTAGATTGTGATATGGACTTATGTCTGTGAATAGTAAGATGCAACAAAAAAAAAAAAAAAAACACATGAATCCTGCACGTTCTGCATATTTCCGTATGAAGAAATGATGCAGATGTGAGGTTTTGTTTACTACACATACTGAAGCATGGGATGCTAACAATGTTTCCAGCATCAATAGTTTCACTAAATGAGGATGGAATCACAGGAACATTGTCTCCAAAGCTGCTATGCGAGTCACTTTGAGGATTTGACTATTACATTTTAGAAAACCTGTTGTCATACCACATACACACAACTCTTCATGGCAACCCTTCAAAATAAAAGTGTGGTAAAACCATAGGAAATTGTGACAGAAATATATTAATTTTGTACAGTAGAATGTACGTCTTATTGTAGTACTATTACTAAAAATATGATTTATTTATTTATTAATTAAGGAATAATCAAAAATTTTCTTCCATGTTTCAATTTTAACATGCTTTTTGATTAACAAACTTTAACCTAACCATTAAATTGGAGTCCAGGCAAATAAAAATAGGGGGAAAACAACACCAACAACAACAACAACAACAAAACAGAATCCAGAAAAATGTAAATGGGGAAAAAAAAAAAAAAAACAGAATTTGGAAAAATAAATAAAATGGAATTTAGGAAAAATAAACAGATTTCATAGGGCCCTACTTTACTTCCTGAACAAGTGCAGATATGAGTATGAACTGCCACAGTTCCAGTGGAACTGAGCCTTCTACATGCTCAAGTTTTGTGTAATCATGGATTTTTTCTTGCAAACTGATCTGTTTTAAATCAGATTTTCAATGTGGACTTGTCTGCAATGTTAAGAATTAATTATAGGCTAACTAGCTTTAACTGACTACAAATGTTGAAGAAATATCTAAAATACCTTTTGGTAGATGATGGTCTTTTTTCACTTAAGTTTGGTCCATCACCTTTCGACTGGTCACTCTTCACAGACACAGAGCTGAACACATCTGAGCTTGATCTTTCCCTAGTAATAAAAAGAAAAAAATTAAACTTCACTTACAATAATGTTTACTTATGCAACTGTATTCCTGGAAAAAAGCTCTAGACCAGGGGTGTCAAACTCAGTTCCTGGAGGGCCGCAGCCCTGCAGACTTTTGTTCCAATCTTGCTCCAACACACATACTGTGCAGTTTTCTATTGAGCCTGAAGGATTTGATTAATTGGACAAAGTGTGTTTAATTAGAGTTGCATCTAAACTCTGCAGGGCTGCGGCCCTCCAGGACTGGATTTTGACACCCCTGCTCTAGACTGTGGCAACAGGAAGTATGATTCACTTTTTGTAAACAACATTTACATATGCATTTGGCAGACATTTTATCCAAAGTAAATTATATTGCATTCAAGGTACACATTTTATCTTGTTTTTCCTGAAATGACCTTGATGTTAACTGTCTGAGCTACAAGAGCTAAATGAACCATTTTAAATAACTGATTCATTATATAAGAAGTATGTTTTGACAGCATCATACAATTTTGGAATATTCATAGCTTTTGGCTAATTTTGAATCGGATTGTTTGACATCCAAGAAACCAACTGTAAGAATTTTTTGGTAAATATATATTTTTTGATTTAGTGTTTTGTTTGGTCAAGTTCTATCACATACACCACAGTAATAAAATTAGCTAATGTAATGCTGCAAATCAAAACACATGAAATACCTTTTGGTTGAAGATCTTTTTTTCTCACTTAAGTTCGGTCCATCACCTTTTGACTGGTCACTCTTCACAGACACACAGCTGAAAACATCTGAGTCTGATCTTTCACTGATGACACAAAGAAAAAAAAAAAAAAAAAAAAAAAAAAAAAAAAATCTTCACTACAGGAGATTCTGGGTCTGATATTTGTACACAAACATGCACAGACTCCCTCAATTTTTAAGTAACTAAGTAAATTTAGTCATTTCAGTTTAACACATTTAACCATGTATTTTATGAACATATCTCAGACGTGAAATTAAATATATGGGACTGTGATTTATATATTTGACGAACATAACTAAACAGAGCTTTTTTATTGATTAAAATGGAGAATGGACATGTCCCTGCTACACAGTTGTTTGACCATGAATGACCCAATATTTGTTATGTTTCTCTTTTACTTTAATAACAGCGGCATTGAGCTGAAATGAACAAAACCTGAAAATTACTTGATAATTTTTCTTTAGCTTCAGAGGAAGCAAGAAAACATGACATTATGTTAGCCACATGATCAATATTTAAAAGAAAAGAGGATCAAATTTGCATGGAGAAAAGAGGTGTCTAAAATAACTGGAAAAACTGCAGAAGAAGACCCAAGATGATGAAGAACATTGGTCCAGAAGTATCTCATCCTTAACTTAACCTTATGCTGTCTCAAACCAGTAGGACTTTCTCTTAGAGGACAAATGAAGAGTTCAGATGCAAAACCAGCTAAATCTCAGTCAAAAATGAGATAATGATACTGAGTAAATGCTCACGACGCATATTATACGTCCATCAAATACTTTTACTTCAAACTCACTAAATTCCAGCCTCAGCCCAATCAGAAGTACCAGTACTTACATAGAAACCTATACATCTGAGCCTGATAAAAATGCATTATTTAAAAAAAAAAAAAATGACGTCAGATGGATTTAGCTGGTTTTGCATCTGAACTCTTCAAATTAAGATATTGTCATAGAGAAATGTTTGCCCATACAGTAGAAGACAAATGGGAACCAAACCTTTGAGCTCCAAAAAGAACATAAAGGTATGATTAATTAAAGACACCAGTCATTTCATCTGATATATTTTATAAACAATTTGTTAAAAAAAAATTAATAATAAAAAAAAAAAAAAACATTAGCTGGTGTTCACTGAAGTACATTTGTATTTTATGAACAAATTAAGACTTTATGCATGTTTGTATGTTTGTATGCATGCCTGTTTTATGGAATATTGTAAAAGTTTATATAGTAGTTATATCAGAATAAAATAAAACATAACTTGACTGTTCTCTTTTGTAAAACAGTCAAATAGAAAATGCAGGGTATAAGATGCAATGAAAATTGAGATCATGGAGTTACGAGTAGTATGTAATTTAACAGATATATATGCTGCTAAAGTACTGTAGATGACAAAACTGTATTTTGCTGTTAATTTAAAAAGAAAGTAGCACACTGTATTTTTACAGTATAATGCTGACAACCACAGCTGCCAGTAGATTACCGTTTTTTTACAGGGACATTTTTAACAGTGTACTACTACTACTAAAAATATTATTTAAACTTTTTTAAAGGAATAATCAAAGATTTTCTTCCATGTTTTAATTTTAACATGCTTTTTAATTTATAAACTTTAACCTAACCATTAAATTGGAGTCCAGACAAATAAAAGTTTTCCCATTTACATTTTTCTGGATTCCCAGCAGAATCCAGAAAAATGTAAATGGGAAGGAAAAAAAGAAAAAAAAAAAGAAAAAGAATTTGGAAAAATAAAAAATAAAATGGAATTTAGGAAAAATAAACAGATTTTATAGGGCCCTACTTTACTTCCTAAAAAAGTGGAGATATGAGTATGAATTGCCACAGTTCCAGTGTAACTGAGCCTCCTACATGCTCAGGTTCTGTGTAATAATGGATTTTTCATGCAAACTGATCTGTTTCAAATCAGATTTTCAATGTGGACTTGTCTGCATTGTTAAGAATTAATTGTAGGCTAACTAGCTTTAACTGACTACAAATGTTGAAGAAATATTTAAAAAACCTTTTGGTAGATGATGGTCTTTTTTCACTTAAGTTTGGTCCGTCACCTTTCGACTGGTCACTCTTCACAGACACAGAGCTGAACACATATGAGCCTGATCTTTCCCTAGTAATAAAAAGAAAAAAAAAAAAAAAACTTCACTACAGGACAGGTAATTTGGTGTCATTTAAAGAGGTGCAATGTTACAAATAGCAATTACATACAGAATAGCAGCAGATTTGTTCTTCTTACAACTATGAATGGATGGATTTCTGTTTGATTGTCTGACTTGTTTTACAATAACGCCCCCTAATGTTTACTTATGCAACTGTATTACTGGAAAAAGCTCCAGACTGTAGCAACAGGAATGATTCACTTTTTCTAAATAACATTTACATATGCATTTGGCAGACATTTTATCCAAAGTAAATTACATTGCATTTAATGTACCCATTTTATCAGCTCTTGTTCTTCCTGAAATTACCTTGATGTTACTAGGGCCATGCTTAACTGTCTGAGCTACAAGAGCTAAATGAACCATTTCATATAACTGATTCGTTATATGAGAAGTATGTTTTGACAGCGTCATACAATTTTGAAATATTCATAGCTTTTGGCTAATTTTGAATCGGATTGTTTGACATCCAAGAAACCAATTGTACGAATTTTTTGGTAAATAATATATATTGCTTGATTTAGTGTTTTTTTGTGAGGTTCTATCACATACACCACAGTGATGAAATTAGCTAACGCAATGCTGTAAATCAAAACATGTGAAATACCTTTTGGTAGATGGTGTTTTTTTCTCACTTAAGTTTGGTCCATCACCTTTTGACTGGTCACTCTTCACAGACACACAGCTGAAAACATCAGCGTCTGATCTTTCACTGATGACACAAAGAAAAAAAAAACCTCTTCACTAAAGGAGATTCTGTACACAAACATACACAGACTCCCTCAATTTTAAGTAACTAAGTAACTTTAGTCATTTCAGTTTAACACATTTAACCATGTATTTTATGAACATATCACCTCAGATGTGACGTTAAATATGACTGTGACTTTTATATTTGACAAACATAACTGAACAGAACTTTTTATTGACTAAAATGGAGAATGGACATGTCCCTGCTACACAGTTGTTTGACCATGCATGGCCCAATATTTGTTATGTTTCTCTTTTACTTTAATAACAGCGGCACTGAGCTGAAATGAACAAAACCTGAAAATTACTTGATAACAGTTTTTCTTTAGCTTCAGAGGAAGCAAGAAAACATGACATTATGTTAGCCACATGGTCAATATTTGGTTTGTGACCTAAATTAGTTAGGGCAGACTATTAATATTTCTTCTTCATATTGCAAAACTATTACTGATTTTTTTGTTTTTTTTTAACCTTAGACTAAATAAACAGTGGAGTCTAATGTAATGATTTTCTTCATGGCAACCTGTCAAAATAAAAGTTTGGTTAAACTCAAAGAGATTGTGACAGAAAAATATTTATTTTGCACAGTAGAATGTACGTCTTAACATAATAGTACTAAGAATGATACAAATTATTATTAAAACTGTATGTATCACATACACCACAGTAATGAAATTAGCTAGTGCAAGGCTTTAAATCAAAACACATGAAATACCTTTTGGTAGATGATGTTTTGTTCTCACTTAAGTTTGGTCCATCACCTTTTGACTGGTCACTCTTCACAGACACACAGCTGAAAACATCTGAGTCTGATCTTTCACTGATGACAAAGAATAGAGAGAAAAAAAACCCTCTTCACTACAGGAGATTCTGTGTCTGATATTTGCACACAAACATGCACAGACTCCCTCAATTTTTAAGCAACAGTCATTTCAGTTTAACTCACATTTAACCATGTATTTTATGAATAAATCATCTTATATGTGACATTAAATATATATATATATGATTGTGACTTACATATATTTGACAAACTTGATTGAACATTCATTTTGTTGTTAATTTTATTGACTAAAATGGAGAATGAACATGTCACTGCTACACAGTTCTTTGAACATGAATAGCCCAATATTTGTTATGTTTCTCTGTTACTTTAATAACAGCGGACTAAAGAGATGAAATGATCAAAACCTGAAAATTATTTGAGAACATTTTTGTTTTCTTTGTACTGTCCAAAGAGCCACATAATCAGTGCCACTCATTTACTTATATTTGGTTAGTGACGTAGAACTAGTGCAGAATATTAATATTTCTTCTTCATATTGTAACATTTGTTTTAAAAATTCATCATAAAACTAACATAAATCTTTTACTGACCTTTTTAGACCCTAGACAAAATAAACAGTGTAGTCTAATGTAATGATTATTAATATGGACTCCTGTCAAAAATGTAAGGAAAACATTACAGGTTACCTAGTTTTGACCAACAGCAAATGTTGAAGAAACACATGCACTTTACCTTTCAGCAGACGATTGTTTTTTCTCACTCAAGTTTGGTCCATCACCTTTTGATTGGTCACTCTTCACAGACACAGAGCTGAAAACATCTGAGGCTGATATTTCACTGAAGACACAAAGACAAAAAAAAAAACATTTTTACAAAATAAACTTTATTACAAAATCTTATTGATGGATGATTTACATTTGGTTGCTTGATGGTTGGTTGCTTTACATACTGAATTTAACTGCAGACCAAGTTCATTGAAGAGAGAAGACACATGAAATACCTTTTGGTAGGTGATGATGAGGTTTCAACACTGAAGTCTGGTCCATCACCTTTTGAGCGGTCACTCTTCACAGACTCTGAATCTGAACTGTCACTCTTCACAGACACAGAGCTGGATGCATCTGAGTCTGATCTTTCCCTACTGACACAGATAGCAGAGGGAAAAAAAAGAGTGTGTGTGTTACATATTATAATATAAACTGTCCTTTTTTCAGCTATGCAAGCAGAACAAAGGAAGTGTCTCACCATCTATTTCCTCAAATCTATGATTTAACTCTAAACAAGAGATTTCCCTGCCTACCTGAGTGGTTTTTCTTGTCTGTAGACTTGCTAAAGTCAAATCACCTTTGTTTCTCTAGCACTTTATACAATAGAGAGTTTCAAAGCAGCTTCATATTGATAGTTGGGAACATAAAATCAATGATGCAAACTTCATCAAAAACGAGAGAAATGCAAATTCTGACAAGATAACAGTCCCATCACTCAGCTCAATTCAGTTCAAGATTTCTTTTCTTCCCAGTGGTTTTATTGCCGTCAAATTGATGATATAATGGAACGTTAAATGTCTTTTAGACCCCAGCTGAGCAAGCCAAAGATGACAGTAGGGATGTAACGGTATGAAAATTTCTGATCACGATTATAGTGACCAAACTGATTACGGCTATCAGTATTATCACGGTATTGTTAAAATGGGCTGGAAATGTTCAAAAGTACTGACACATAAATCACATCACCAAGTTTTATATTTAAAATTAACAAACAACAAATAAAATTACTTTTTGTTTGATGTCCGGATTTAACTAATAGCATGTTCAAATATCTAATGTACATTTTTAAATAAAGGTGTGAAAAAAGTTTCATAAAAAAAGAAAAACCTCACATTTCAGCCTTTAAATAAAGGGTTAAGTCAAAATGATAATTGGTTTAATAAATTATTATATGTATTTTATCTGTTCCATAAATAATCTAGATAATTGGTCTGAATTAAGCTTGTTTTTCATCAACTGATCAAAATTTTGGCTACAGCAGGGCATGCAAATTCGGCCTGTTTTTTGGCCAGACAAAAACTGCACACAAGCTGAATGTAAATGTAAATCTCTGTAAATCCACTGCATGACACTAGATGGCGCTTATGGAAAAGCTGAATTACAGCCGTTTCTCGTGAACTCTGTGGATAAAGCAGCATTGCGATTAAGAACATTGCTTGAGATATTACATGGAGCAAAGGTGAAAACAAAATTCCATACAAAAAGTCGTAAAAGCACAAATGCATGTCTTATTCCTTAAAATAAATGGAGACTATCTCGTATTTTTCCGTGGGTGCTTGATTATTTCCGTGAGGATTGGCGCCTATGCCATTAGCTCTCTTTTAAAACATTCGCCGCCTTTCTACACAAAACAAAACTACTCTGCGTGGCGTGCGCAAATGAGACTGTTACTTAAAACTGTGCTTTATGCTGTACAGTATTTATTTTTCATCAGTTGTTCAAATCGCGGTAATCAAATATGGTTTTAATGATAATTAAAATATGAAACGATAATACTAATTTTATCATGATTTATCGTCAAACCGGTAATCGTTACATCCCTAGATGACAGTGGCAAAGAACCCGAAATCCATCAGGTGACAATAGTGGAGGAAAAACCTTGCGATAAACCAGGCTTAGATGGGAGACCTGTTCTCTTCTTTATGATACCCTTCATGAACACTTTGCAATCTCAATAAATTCCGGCAATGAGTTATAGCAAGTCTATTATCTGACTCAGTTAATTGCCAATACTGAGAAAAAAACACTGTTTTTAAGCTTTTGTTTAGAGGAAAAAACTGAAACTTCAGTAAAGGTTTCTCTAAAAACAGACTTACCCATGTTCCTTGGGAAGACTCATCTCAGATGGAGAGTCCTTTCCTGGGTCCCCTGACATACTGCAGCTATGCAGACATCAGCACTTGTTTGTGAAAAGTATCAGCTGTTCAGCATGGCCTGGAGATAACAATGTTACTGAGATGAAGAACATTGCATTTCAGAGGGACAAATCAAAAAGAAAAAAAATACACTTCACAGTCCACTACAAAAGACACACTAAACATACAGGGACTTCTAGCCCCATGGATTACAGACACATAGGCATAAAATCAATGTATAAAGATAGGCTAATGACACTAAAACCATAAAGAAATAAATAACTAGGTAATATTAATAAATAGATAACAGAAATTAGTTGCAGTATATATAGACTAGATCATCATTCATTTATTTAATAAAGTAATGGCAGATGGTATAAAAGATATATATATATATATAGAGAGAGAGAGAGAGAGAGAGAGAGATAGATAGATAGATAGATATCTATCTATCTATCTGTATCATCTGCCTAAAGCTTCGAATTCGTGTTGAAGAGGGCAAGTGGAGTCCTGAGCTATTTGTTTGCTACTGACACTGATAACTAACAATATTTTACTTCCTGTATTAGAATCTTTATATTCTCTTACGTCAGAGGTTCTCAATTCCAGTCCTCGTGCCCCACCGCTCTGCATATCATGGTGGAAAATCCTATCATGTCTACTTCGCAGGGCACTTAGGCTCGAACAGAACAAAGGTCGTACGTGATGAGAGATACATACGAAATATGCAGAGCGCGGAGGCGCGAGGACTTGAATTGAACCGCTGTCTTACGTTTACCCAACTTTATCCTACATTGTTGTATCATTGTGTTTTTCTTAATTTTACCTAATTTTCATTACTCCTAATAGAAAATGTCATTTTTTTCCCCAAGGTTTCCTACAATAACTAATTATTGAATTAGTATACTATTTGTGCTAAATGTGATATGCTATTTAAACCAAAACATTTTTTTAAATATATTATTCAGATAAAACCGACATGTTTCAGCTACCTGACTGTAAATGTCTGTTTTCGTTGAGATCTTAACTTCCTGTAAGTTACTGTCTGTAACACTTTCGATTTTGTATCACATTTAGTAAAGCTTGTTATCTATATGATCTAAAGTGATAAAAGCAAAGTAAAGAATGAGAAAATGAGAAAAATCATTAAGGAATTATTTATTCATTTTAATGCTTTATGTTTTAACATGCGTGGTCATCAAACGTTTTAGTAATTCCCAGCTGCATCTTGGCCGTCGGCTGTAGGTTACTTCTAGAACTGGCATACAACTTCGAATTTAAATCGAGCTGAAATCCCTGCATGCACCAAATAACCGTAATAATTTAAGTGTTAAAACTTACTTGCAGTAGTACAGACGGTCTTGTGAACCGGGAACAGAATCCAGATTCCTTTTCAACACTGTCGAGTTTTGTTCGCGCTCTGTTCGCGACAGATTCTAAAATGTTCTGGTCACATGGCAAATCAAAGTTCCGTTTGTCATAAGCCCCCTCCCACCACCAGATAACTGTTAGTATCAAAACTTGCACGAAGGAGACACTTTCCCTTTTTTTTTCCCAATCCTTTACAATTGTTTGTCATATGGTGATTCCAAATCCGGTAAAACAGATTAATTATAACGATTAACAGCGTTGATTGACGTCGATCTGACGTTCGCTCTCTTTTGCCAAATGACGCACATGTCCATTGGTACATGAGCGTGAAATGTGTCGTGGTCTGTCGTCGGTATAGGAACATAGATTGCAGATTATATTAATGTTCGTATTTTTAATTTGTTTTAGAGCCTGTAAATATTTTCTTTGACCTAAAGCCAACAAACTTTTTTTTTCTTGGTATAGTGTAGTTTTGTGTTACTTTCACTTTTGTCTTCTTGGGTGGGTTTGAATGGTAGAGCAGCTGAACTGGTTCATATCGCCACCTGGTGGACTGGAGCGAAGATAACGTATGTTGATTGAGTATATTAACTGTTTTTGCAAATTGAATTATAAATACATTGCTTCCATGCCCTTTGCAGCCTAACCTATATACATATGTTAATTAACAAATATGCACTGCAAATTTAAGATGCATACTTACATTTGTACTGTTATCTGAATCCTCTTTTTTCTGTCTTTCTTTTTGAGGCCCAACACAAATGAATATTTAATTAATATGTATTAAACATATTTTCGAAGCTCCTCATCCCCATTTTTGATTATGGCTGATCATAAATACACTTCACATAGTGTGATCTTGGGAAACTGCAGATAAATTTGACATTCGGTTAGTAGACTGATGCATTTTGAGGTGCAACAGTATCCTAAACCAATAAAACAAATTATTATTTGATTTCCTTATGATAATGTGCTTATGATTATTAATGTGGCATTCATGCATTTTCCTCTCAGATATTTATCAAGGTCTTCTGTGACACAAATACATAAAACAAAATTTAGTCTTTAGTTAAAACTTGCATTGAAGCTCATTAATCAATACCAAATACAACTGACCTGAGATAAAATCATACAATGTCTGTATATATATATATATATATATATATATATACATAGTAAGTAGTGCTACATTTGACAATTGGAATTATGATTAGCTTTAATCCTAGTTTAATCCCAAAATCATTATAATTGTAGACTTTATACTGAAAACCCAGAATCCTCTCTGTTCTGATCACTGACTCTTCACTGCTCCACCTGTGAACAAAACAAAATCATCATTTATATCAACACTAAACCTGCAATAATTATTCAATATCACTCCTGCACATGTTGAATTATTTCATTTTAAAGTGCATGTGTGTATTTCATTCATTAAAATTCATTATAATTAGTAACGGCTGCAGTTTTATGCAAATGACCATTTTTAGTTCATTCCTACTGAGGTCCAGCTCTCTCAAGTGTGATGGGTTTGATTTCAGATGTCAGGATGAGACACTGTTTCTCTGTAATATTGCATTCACACAGGCTGAGGACAAAAAGAGAAAAGACAATATAACAGAAACATGTTAAGTTCACCTGTGAGTTCACCTAATTCATAATGAGTAAATACCATACAGTGCAATAATTTAAAACATTGCAGACACTATAAAAGCTGTACAGTATAATGATACTAACTGTAGTTTCTCCAGCTTTAATTGTGGGTTAATGAGTAGATCACTGATTTTTTTCACTGCAGAGTCTCCTACTTCTTTCCCACTCAAATTCAACTCTTTTAGGTGTGATGGGTTTGATTTTAGAGCTGATGTCAGAGCAGAACATCCTTCATCTGTCATATCACAGCAGCTTAACCTACATTAGAAAGAGAGCATTAAAAAAAAAAAAAAGATAGAAGAAAAATATTTACACTGCCCTCCAAAAGTTTGGAAACACACTTGGACAATATTGTCATGAATCCTTTCTAATTTGTGATAATTTTGCACCAATAAGGGACAACGCAAACTATGAAAATATATTTTATTACATAAACAGTTTATACATAGAAAAAAATTACATTTTAGATTCATCAAAATATCCACCATTAGCAGCTATTACAGCTCTGCATAATCTGGGCCTAAATTCATTGTATTCCAAACTTAATTGGCAATCAATTGTTGAAGCTATTAAGGTGTGCTGACCCAAAAATCTTTTAAAAACCTGGGCCAAGTTTAAACCAGTAACCAGGCATCACAGCTGGCAAAGGGGCATGTCTGACTTTGACATGTATATATTGCCATTATTATGTAATAAAAATTATTATTGCTGGTCGTCAATGATAATGTCAAGTTACTTTAAATAAGGATTATGCTGATATCGCCCAAAACCACACTTTGCAAGGGGTGTTTCCAAACTTTTGGAGGGCAGTGTATTTAGTAAAGTCAGATTAAAAAATCACCTAAAAACTGACAGAGTAACATGGTCTGAGTACCTTTGGATGATCTGTTTTCATGTTTTTGACTTCAAAACCAAAAAAACAAATAAAATAGTCCATTTATTACATACATGACAATTCTCTCTTCTGTGTAGGTGTTGGTTCCTCAACCAAACATGTTTCAAAGAAATAAGGCCATGAAGTTGGTCACTTGTCAAAAATGCCTCACCCATTAAAAAATGCACTGGTGATACATGGCCATAACCAGAGTTGCCGCCAGCATTATGGGGGTGGGTACATTATTAGGCCTACACTACTTTATTATACTTTTCCTTTAAACATGCATCACTATTTGATGCTCCTACTGTAGATACATCATAAGTGATGTTTCCTGGGACCATCGGGTGTTTTGGATTTTTCAACTTTCAGACACCCTCACCCAGACGACCCAGCCCGACTTGTGTCCAAATACAGCTCTGTCCCACTCACGGCTGTCATCTCCTAATCCACAACCACCATAAAGCAACCTCCAAAGCCTCTGTGGCTGCCTTAAACCCATTTGCCTACTAGACCCTCAGATGTCCAGCATGTTTTAGACTCTGCAGAGAAACTGATCCGTGAATCCTTGCAACCTGCCTTAGTTGACTTGCACCTTGCTCACCAGCCATTGCTCCTGCACTCTCAGTATACTTGGTTCTCTTCCTTTCATTGGTCTCCTCGATGTGAACCTCCAAGGGAACTGTGAGTTCGAAGAGGATGATCTGGTTGAAGACTTCTGAGATCAGAACCATGTCTGGCCTTAGACATGTTATGGTAAGAGTTTCTGGGAACTTCATTTGCTTCCCCAGGTCAACTCTCAGCTCTCAGTCTTGTGCCATTAATAACAGGCCTGAGGAGGTGGTCCTGACAGATGGCGTTATCTTCTCCCTAGTCTCAGCCTCAGACGTCACGCCCACAGACCGTTGGTTGAACGTCTGATGCTTATGGCACACTTAGCTGGAAACACTTCAGGAGTTTCAAAGTCATTATCAGATTCGTTAGATTATACAGGATTTCTGGGAGACGTATGTTGCGTTCTTTATCGTTCTGCCTGGAAACAAAAATGCCATGGTGCCAAAACCCCTCATGAAAGAAGAAAGCTGTTGTGCTTACAACTGTGATGACATGTGCTTATCAGGATCAACTAAACGCTGGATTTTTAAAAGTATGGAAACATTTGAAAGTTCATGGAACGTGACTGGTTGTGTTACCTGTCAGTCATATGGTCTCTTGGGCAGACAAAGGTTCCCAGACCTTCTTCCGTCAGTCTAAAGGGCTGGCTAGGCGAGACTACCTTCTCTCCAGCCTAGACAAATTTTGTGGTCTTCTTGGGTGTAGGTGCTTATAGCAGATGATCCCACTGGAGATAGTATCTGTTATGGCCTTCTGGGTTTTTCATGATGCCTCTCACTCAGGGCTCTTAGACAGCTGCTGAGGATGGATTTCCAGAGTCACTCTCATCAGACACAGCAGTCAAGCTATAGTGACTCTGCTTTTTCCCAAGAGAGACAATTTGGATGATGGTACATTGTAGACAGCCTGGATTAGGAATTTAATTCAGTGGGGCTCGGATTTCCAAGTGACTTTGCGCTGTTCTACTTGCTACTACCTTGTTCAGGCTCTCTACCTCTGCATCCCAACCATTCTACTGGATTCAACTTCCAGGGGGCAGTCGTGGCCTCAGTCTCAGGTCCAGCAGGGATTGCAGGTGGAGCTCTCTTCCACCTTCAATACCACAACTGAGGTGAGACCCTTGAGCAAGGCACGAACCTCAAACTGCTCCCTGGGCGCAGCAGCAGTATGGCTGACCACTTATCTAGGTATGTGTTGAGCGATGGTTGTACCTAATTCTGGAGCTGCTACCTTCCGTCCTTACTCCTTGCCATAGCAAAATGTCATGTTACTTCCCAGACCTGCTCTTCTTTGAGCCATTGTGCCCACCAACACCCTTTGCTTCAGACATGACTCAGCAACTTCTCCTGACCTCAGTTGCCCCCTGAGAGATTTCTTGGTCACAGGACTTATGATACTACAGCATGTCCCTAGTGCAGGTCACCAGGAATTCCTCATTCAGATTTCTGATGGGGAGTTTTAGCTTGTTGTTTTGCCTGTATAAGGTGATGCTGCTCAGACTTCGGAGTAGTCCCAGACACTTCTATTAGAACATAATTGTCCTCTTAAAGCCCTCCACTGTAGATATCAGGACCTCGTAGACCAAAAGGGCCAAGAGGATCCTTGAAAAAAAATGTTGGTACATAGGCATAATTTACGGGTGGGACATGTCCCCACCACTTCTTGCCAGCGTCGATATTTTCCCTACCACTTTTTTGAACATCTTGCAGCATGGGTGTACCTAATGCTGATTAAACATTTGTTTCTGTTAAATAAGATGCAATCTGTCTGTGGAATATGTTATTTTTGAATTCATGCTAAATGTTTGTTGCAATTTTATTAGTGATGGGACGTTCTCAATGCAGCTTGTGCGTATTCGTGCGTATTCGCGAAATGATGTTGCAGAGACTATTCATTCTGGTTAAATCACACAAATGTGTCCCTCCTCTTGAAATGCGATCACTGAGCATCTTTGATTTTAATAAGAGGAAAAAAAATATGCGAGGGCGGATAAGAACCCAAAACATCTAACACGTCTGACGAAAATTCTACGACCAGACTCTACAGGAAAACTAATAACTAATGCATATCTACATATTTATTTACTGATGTCCACCTTAACTATACTGAGTGTAAAGTGTTTTAGAGTGTTCTTGTATGTGAATGTTCCTCACCTCAATCTCTCCAGTTTACTGTGTGAATCCTTCAATACATCACATATATGATTCACCCCTGTGTTTTTTATTTGATTTACACTGAGGTTCAGTTCTCTCAGGTATGATGGGTTTGATTTCAGAGCTGAAGTCAGGATGAGACACTGTTTCTCTGTAATACTACAATCTCATAGACTCATAGAAAATGTTTCAGATCTATGATGATCATTTAAGGTTTTGGAGAATTTTTTTTTGTCATGTCTGACAGAAATTTGTCATTTTAAAATGACAACTCAGAAATGACCACTATATTGCCATTTGATCATTGTGAGTTTGTTAGCTAATACTTTAATGTTAATGAAGGAGTTATGCGTTTGAGATAATTATGATGGTGTACACAGAGCTTCATAAGTAAAAAAAAATAGTGGGTGAAGAGTGAAAGTGAATGATAGGGACCAAGCACTTCAAAGAATTGTTTCCAAACAACACAGAACTACTACAATATGACAGCAAACCTCACATATCAACTATTCACTATACAGACCCTGTTTACACAAAATCAACCACAGATCAACTTCACAAATCCATGCAACTGCAATCAGACACCAGTGCTAATGTGTCATGATCATAAAACCTGGACATTTGGACCACCAAGATGAACCTGACCTGAACATTTTACCTGACCAGACACATCATCTGACCTGAATATTATCAAAACACCATAGACAGTTTTGGAGAGAAGTGTGAGAAACTGATTCTCTCCTCCAACATACTGTACCTGAAGCAGCTGGCAGATGTTTTTATAGACAACCTTCAACTCAATACTATTCAAAAGTTGTATGAATACAGTACATTCTAAGAAAGTTGGGGTCAAACTACAGAACAGACATCTGGATGAGTGATTCTGATGTTTTAGTGAAGTGAAATTATCCAACTGACAACACAGGAAAGTAAGGCACTGTAAGGAATTGAGTAAGGGTGGTTAGGTTATCATAACAGTTATCTTGTTCTCTTTAACAGGTTGGTAGACAGAATACAACATTAAGATAGCTGGACTGACGAAGGTGATCATGGCACAGAAGATGATGAAGACAGGCAAGAGGGCATATAGAAAAGCATTAAAGAATGAAACAGTGTTAGTTTGTGAGTTGCACCACACAACACATCTGTTTACATTACTAGTAGTCATGTAACATGTTAAATGATGTAAAATACTCACGTCAGTGTGTTGAGTTGACAGTGTTTATCCTGCAGCAGAGCAGCGATCTGATTCACTCGTGTGTCTCCTAGTTCATGTAAACTGAGATTCAGCTCTCTCAGGAGTAATGGGTTTTCACCCTGAACTCCAGTCGCATACTGACAGGCTTCCTCTGCATCAGGACCCAAAAACCTGCATAAGGGAATTTAAAGCAGATTCAGTTAAATGCCATTACATTACATTACAAGATTAGCAAACATTGTTTGTGAAAGCTCTAGCTACTTTTAACAGTTTTACATTAAAAATTAAATATTACAAATAAAATGTTTTGAAAAGACCTGTAGCTTTCACAACAACTAACCTGTTGACATTCATCATGAGGTTTTATCATTTTGAACATTTTTACATGCAACAAATTGTGTACCTTATTGTATTGATGAAATGATCTTTATATAAATAATTCACCTGCATATTATTTGTTTTTTATTATTTCATCACATCTCACCTCAGTGTCTTCAGTTGACAGTTTGGATCCTGTAGAAAATCATTGAGTTCCTTCACTCCTGATTGTCCAGGATCATTTCCTGTGAGATCCAGCTCTATCAGGTGTGAAGGGTTTGATCTCAGAGCTGAAGCCAGAGCTTTATAACCTTCTTCAGTAATACTGCAGTCTGAAAGTCTACAGGAAAGAGTATTGAAACACACAATTAAATTTATTTTAAAATGAAAGTTGGTGAATATGTTTTATATTGTAAAACCTCAAATAAACAATTTATTTTCTCTTCTGGTTATAGAAGATCTAGTTTTGTGACAAAATTATGTCTTTCCATTTTCCTAAGTTTACTACAGTAATGTTTAATGTTAAAGCTTTCATAAACATTTTTTTATATAGTTTAAATGTTATTCAGCTAAATTGGGTTTAAGACTATTGAACATTTAAAAAAAATAAAATAAATAAATAATTTTCAAGGGCC
The DNA here is from genome assembly GCA_036247105.1 of Cirrhinus mrigala. Taxonomy (NCBI): domain Eukaryota; kingdom Metazoa; phylum Chordata; class Actinopteri; order Cypriniformes; family Cyprinidae; genus Cirrhinus; species Cirrhinus mrigala. Next base: position 30,905,358 of record CM070028.1, read on the forward strand.
TTAAGTCAATCAAAGGTTTTATACATTTCTTTTTTGACAGTTGAACTCTCTTTCAGCTACAATGGTCTTTTGCACTTATTAAACTATTGCACTTAATTATTTTAATAACACTCACCTCAGTGTCTGCAGTTGACAGTTTGGATTCTGTAGTAAATCATTGAGCTCCTTCACTCCTGATTGTCCAGGATCATTTCCTGTGAGAACCAGGTCTGGGTTTGATCTCAGAGCTGAAGTCAGGGCATTAAAACCTTCTTCAGAAATACTGCAGTTTGAAATTTTAAAAACAATTAAAAATAATAATAATAATAATAATAATAATAAAATTAATATTGTGGCTCAAATTCATCACTGTTTTAAAGTTTTTTTTTTTTTTTTGTTTTTTGTTTTTTTAATTGTTTTAGTACTTTAGGCCTGTAGATCATATATTAAAAGATTATTAATTATGTTACAAATTTTGTCAGTGTAATTTATCTCCCTTGTTATTTTATTAAGAGATATATATGTAGAATATGCAGAAAACAGATGATTACTATATATAACCTAACACTGTATATAACCTACTTCTATATTTTTATACTTGTATTACAGTAAACACACTTTTGTATATTATTCATGTTTAATGGAAATGTGTACATTTTTTATGTCAATTTACTGTACAGCAAAAACAAATTAATTCAAGGAATTTTTTTTTTTTTTTTTTTTTTTATCTTTACTGGTTTCAACGTCATCCATATTTCACTTTATTACTAGTTATTTGAGTTTACTTTAGGTCTCAGTTGTGTTTGCTTTTATTAATGTACAGTTAACATATATTTACAGTTATCATTTTACTTAGAAAACTGGTAATCTTACATTTTCCCTACTACTGGAGGTGAACATATTACATCAATTGATCATCATTATCCAATGTGCAATATTGAACTGGTTGCTGTGGTACTGAGCGTAGATGATGGTGAAATGTACTTACGTGAGTATCTTCAACTCACACATAGGATTCTTCAGTCCCTCACAGATCTCTTTGACTCCTGAGTCCAGCAGATGGCTGTTGTTCAGGTCCATCTCTTTCAGGATGGTTTTGGAGGAGAGAACAGAAGCTAAAACTGAACAGCTTTTCTCTGTAAGCTTACAATTATTTAGCCTGAAAACAATAAAACAAACATTATTTATTATCATATCATATGCAACACACATCAGATCAACAGGCCTTCGCATTTGCTCATACCAGAGTTTATGTTAACAGAAAATTGTCCTTCATTGACGGAATTTTATCAGTGACGGAAAAAATCTAAGGCCGTCCGAAAACAGGAACAAAAATAAAAACAATTAAATGTGTGTTATTCTAATTAAAATATGAAAATTAAAATGACAGTTAATAATAGATTATGATGACTGACAATCTTGTATAATGATTAAACACAAAAGTTATAATGTATAAACCATGTTCACTCACTTCATTTTCTCCAGTTTGCTATGGGAGTCCGTCAAAAGAGAAGACAACTTCTACCAGTCCAAATCTCCAAATTTATCTTCACTCAGATCCAGTTCTTTTAGTAATAATGGACTTTTACTCAGAACTTCAGTGAGATACTCACACGCTTCCACTGCAGCAGAATGTTTCAAAAACCTACAGGAAGTAGATGAAAATTTTAGATCATTTGTGCTTTTACATTATTTCTGTGTCAAATGCTGTTGTGTGTCTGTTGAATTTCTCTGAATTGCAATTTAATTCAGTTCATGTCATTCCTATTCCACACTGGTCCGTTTGACTCGTCTAATAACTGTCATACAACTGATTTCACATCTGTGGTTTTAAATATTTAAAGGTTTTTAATCACCTGATGGTCTTTAATGAACATTGTCCATCATGTAGTAAATCATTGAGCTCCTTCATTCCTGATTGTCCAGGATCATTTCCTGTGAGATCCAGCTCTATCAGGTGTGAAGGGTTTGATCTCAGAGCTATAGCCAGAGCTTTATAACCTTCTTCAGTGATACTGCAGTCTGAAAGCCTAAACAAATGTCATTATATTATATAATACATTATTTTAGGTTTTTAATGCAATGCCTGTTGTCTGTCAAACAAACAGATGACCACAGTCTATCATTATATTTGCCTCCTTGAATTGAGGGGGAGACTGTACCTTTATAGGGGAAGATAACCTTTTTCTAACCTTATTAAATGTATATCATCTTTTAAACTCTGTACAATATTTACAATAAAATAATGGATAATAAAAAATGCAACTATAATGCACTAAAGACATTAGAAAACATTATGTAAATTAATCTTGTCTTTAAAATGTGAATTTAAATCTTAAAACATCAAATAGCTACATTTTTGCCTGTTTAAAAACGTGTTTTAGTTTAGAGTGTTCAAGTAACTTTAAGCATTTTGATTCTTGTATGTGAATGTTGCTGACCTAAATCTCTCCAGTTTACACTGTGAATTCTTCAGTACACCACATAAGTGATTTATTCCTGCATCTTTTAACTGATTCTCACTGAGGTCCAGCTCTCTCAGGTGTGATGGGTTTGATTTCAGAGTTGAAGACAGGATGAAACACTGATGCTCTGTAATACTGCATCGACACAGACTAAAGACGGACAGAGAAAGAAAATAAGTCAGATTTATGATAATAATTCAAGGTTTTGGAAGATTTGTTTGCTGTGTCTGACAGTAATTCATCATTTCAAATTGACAACTACAAGTGCATCACAAATACCAATAAGTTACGAAATACAAAGTTATGTTAATTCAAGATGAATGCAATCTCACCCTTGGTTTATTCAAATGTGTTTTGTCTGTTTTTCATTTACTACTCAGTAACTTTACAATACTGCAAAAAAAAAAAACAAAAAAAAAAAACAACTGCATTCAATATCTGGCACTAACAAAGATTAATAAACGCAATCCAATAATTAAAGACAAATGGTGCAAAACACCTGAATATTGGCAACTTTGCATGTGTTCACATTATTTTGTGCAACCTTTAATTAACAGGTGAACATTGTTTTTACTTAGCTAGGAGAGATATCTGTGTATTTATCGTGACCTTTTTTTTTTGTGGTGCTGACAAAAAAACTGCACACTCAAATGAGAATGATGAACTACTATGACATTACTACATGGCATTTTAAATGTTGTGAGATACTCACAGCAGTGTGTTGAGTTTACAGTGTCTATCCTGCAGTAGAGCAGCGATCTGATTCACTCGTGTGTCTCCTAGTTCACGTCCACTCAGATTTAGCTCTCTTAGGAGTAACAGGTTTTTACATGTAACTCCAGTCAAAAACTGACAAGCTTCATCTGCATCAAAACTCAAAAACCTGAAGAAGGGAAGATGAAGCAAGATTCAGTTCAGTGTGCATTCTATTACAAAACATGTTAAGATCATCAAACATTGAAACAAAAGCTCTTGTTAATCTTAACAGTTCTTCTTTGAACATTTAAATAAACATCTTAGCAGCACCACAAATAAGTGGTCATTTATTATATTATTGTTATATAATTTATTTTGTATTATTTCGTCACGTCTCACCTCAGTATCTTCAGTTGACAGTTTGGATCCTGTAGTAAATCAGTGAGCTCTTTCACTCCTGATTGTCCAGGATCATTTCCTGTGAGATCCAGCTCTATCAGGTGTGAATGGTTTGATTTCAGAGCTAAAGCCACTGAACCTTCTTCAGTGATACTGCAGTCTGAAAGTCTACAAACAATAAAAACACACTTTTACACACTTGTATATTCTTCATGTTTTATGGAAACAACATGTGAATGACATATTTTATAATACACTGCTTAGCAAAAAACAAAAAAACAAAAACAAAAAAAAACAACAACAAACAAACAAACAAAAAACACTCACCTTTTAAGTCATCTATCTATCTATCTATCTATCTATATATATATATATATATATATATATATATTTCACTTTATTAGCTGTTTGAGTTTAGTTCAGATTTTCAGTTGTGCTTGCTTTTATTTTACTGCAGTTAACAAACATTCTTCTTTTATTTTAAATACAAAACTGGTAATCTCTAATTCTACCCACTTCTGGAGGAGATTCAAAAATATATAATATTCCCATATCAGCCAATGTGCAATACCGATCACATTGCTGTGGTGTTAATTGTAGCTGATGGTGAAATGTACTCACTTGAGTATCTTCAGCTCACACACAGGATTCTTCAGTCCCTCACAGATCTTTGTGACTCCTAAGTCTAGCAGACAGCTGTTATTCAGGTTCATCTCGTTCAGGATGGTTTTAGAGGAGAGAACAGTAGCTAGAACTGAACAACTTTTTTCTGTCAGCTTACAATTATTCAGCCTGAACAGAACAAAACAACATTATTTATTATCAGCACATATTCAGTACACTTCAACAGCTCCTCATATCTATCACACATCACTGACAGTCTTTTATAATGATAAACCAAAGTTATAAATGTATGTGGTGTTATAAAACATCACTCACTTCATTTTCTCCAGTTTGCTATGAGAGTCCATCAAAAGTGCAGATAGTTTCTCCCCATCCAGATCTCCTAATTTATCTTCACTCAGATCCAGTTCTTTAATGGACTAGTACCCAAAACTTTAGTGAGATAATCACATGCCTTCTGCGCAGCAGGACTTTTCAGAAACCTACAGGAAGTAGTTAAGAATTTTAAATGATTTATGTTTTTACATTATTGCCACACATTCTGTTGTGTGCCTGTTGAATTTCTCTGAATTGCAATTTAATTCAGTTCATGTCATTCCTTTTTCACACTGGTCAATTCGACCCCTCTATCTAGTTTTATACAACTAATTTAATCTGTGGTTCAGTTTTAAATACTTAAATACTAGTGTTTATTACCTGATGGTCTTTAATTTGCATGAATCATCCTGTAGTAAATCATTGAGCTCCTTCACTCCTGATTGTCCAGGATCATTTCCTGTGAGATCCAGCTCTATCAGGTATAAAGGGTTTGATCTCAGAGCTGAAGCCAGAGCTTTATAACCTTCTTTAGTGATACCGCAGTATAAAAGTCTAAAAAAAGATGTTATTCTTGCTTAAAATGTACCTTTACAAATGCATATTGACACGTATTTTCAGTTATCTGCATTTCTACACTTCAGTTTTTCAAATCTGCATTGAGAATTTACCAACAGAAAACAGATCTTCACTATTCCTGAGATTTCTAGTTTATTCCCACTTAGTAATCTTAGTATCAATGCAGTCACATGCTCACATCAGTGTGTTGAGTGTACAGTGCTTATCCTGCAGTAGAGGAAAAAGTTGTTTCAAGTCTCCAAGTTCACGTCCACTCAGGTTCAGCTCTCTCAGGAATAATGGATTTTTACCCACAGCTTCAGTGTGACTATCTGCTTTTGACTGCCATAGACTGGGTATACTTCTACAATCAAATTTGGAGAAAATTCAGTTTTGGTGGAAAAATGTGGTACTTTATCCAGTGGGATGGTGCAACACCAGGTATGCAGCACTGTGCAAAAAAGTCACCAGACCACACATCCATATCATCCTGTTGGAACAAAATGCATCATGACCAAAACAGGAGTGTTAAACCGGTGGCATCCATTGTAACAGGAGAATGTAGAATGCCTTCTGTGTATAATATGCGTCCCCTAAACCTTATTTAAATACTAAATTGTGAATGTAGGTAGGGCCTGTAGGTGTCAAACGATGGAAGATGTGAAACCTTCAAAACATCACATGCTTTAACACATTCTGTGAGATTGTTATCTCCTAAATTATTGCAAGTTTTTTTCTTGCAAAAAAGGCATTTTGCACTGTATTTTGTTTTTACCTGCAATTAATGATGACTTCTAATAGAAAGATGTGTTTTTACTGTATTTGTTTTGCAACACTTTTTAAATGAATAATGTACAAATCAGCCAGGAACACGCATTTACACCTCTTTCATGCATTCACAAAATGTCTTTTGTAAAATGTTTTTCTTTGTTGTGATTCTGTAGATAAGGTGGTTGATGAAAAAATACAGTGACTGAGGTCATGATAAAATGTATTAAGCTTATTACTTTTTAAAAGAAAAAATCTTGATTCCAAGTGCTACATGGATGTTTTAAGATAAAATATTTTCCAAGAACCATGTGCTGCATTCTATACTCATGTTCAAGAAAAAAAAAAAAAAAAAAAACTTGAGAAATACTTCATTAAATCATACAAATTCAAGGAATACTGATGTAAATGAGAAGCTGAGAAGACCAAGAGCTCACTAAGATTACAGCAATGCTGTTTGCAAAATGCAAAAGCAGCATGGCTTTTCCTGACAAAAAAACATGGAAAACAGACACTCACACACAAAACTTTACACACGACAATGCAAAATCGTAGAAACAAATCATAGAATGAAAAACAACAGCAACAACAACAACCATTTTTATACTACTACAACTAAGGCTTAAGCTAATTTTTGCTTGGTCTGGTCTCAGTTTACTTGCATTTTCTGGCTAACAGCTGAAATGTGAACTGATGCTAAACCTATTTTCCAGTCCTTTAGACTTGGTGAAATATATGTTATAAAAATTCAAAATGATAAACTATATTAAATGTTTTTAATATATGAACATTAGGCTTGACAACTTTGTAAATGCTTAACAATTAATATTTAAGCTAAATACATGTTTAGATATTTAGAAAATTTAAGATGTGTTACATTTCAGGGTTGTGCTATTGAGGAGAGTAACTTATTGCCACATTGTTTTAATAAATGTAGATCAAATATGAAGAAAATCATGACAACACGCAGTTGCAACCATGCGTGTTTCCCAGATCAAGCCTTTTGACCTAATACCTAAAACGTCTTGTGTTGGTGCAGACTGTCTAAAATGGTCAAAAACATGGCCCTTTAAATGAATTAACTGCATGTCATTTGTGATTTATTTACTGGAGTAATCTTTAGAGACACAAACAAAGGAAATAGTGTCTGTGACATCCTTGACATTTAATGTCTAACTGTAAGTTTAATAGATGGGTTTGTATTATGCTTGGAAGCCTGTGACACCAAAATAAATTCCTTGTATGTGTAAGCATACTTGGCAATAAAGCTGTTCTGATTCTGATTCTGATTAAGTGTAATAGTCATAACAGAACAAATGTAAGAATCATTTTTAAGTTGAGGTAGGGGCTATTATGTGTTTTTGTGACACAAGTAGACATGATCATAGACAGGTTGGAAAAGACAACCAAAGGCTATCACACTTTTAGTTTTAAACACTCTGATCTAGAAGGACTATCCTTTTATTTTTTTATGCTGTAGTTGTTCATAAGTTCCTATGAACATGCGCTGCACATTTGACCACAATCAGAAAGAACTCATCATCTGAAAACTATACAAAAACAAAATGCAAACAGACTAATTCATTATCTCTAGTGGAAAAATAGTATTTAAAAAAAATCACAATAGTGCAGAAGAGAGGAGTTCTGTCTTATGTGCTCATTATAGCTAAAATTCTCTTGCCAAATGCCATAGATACTTTTGTTTTTCGTAATTCAATGATTTTTAGTCAATTTGTTTTGCACAAAGAAAATTCCCATGTAAAGATTATGTTGGAATTTTTCTATACCCTTTATAAAAGTGTGGAACATCATAGTTCTCAAATGTATTTGCATTACATCTAACAAATATGACAGAAGTGGAGAAACCCTCCACCTAACATACACACATTGTAGATGCTTACGTACACCAGAGATGTTGCTTTTTTTTTAAGTCAAAGAAGATGGCGATACACTGCATGAAAACACTAATTTCCGGGATAAATCGGACAATGGAAATTTCAGTGAAACTTAAGGTGTACGACCCGTGTACGAAAATTTCCCAGGCAACGTGTGCCGAGTCCGTACACGTCCATACACTCGCGATGCACTGAGATTTTCGGATACAGGATATTTCTGACTGCACACACTAGACGTGTTCAGAGATTTCCAGTATAGCGGCCATATTTGTATAACCACAGTTTTACAACCAAAACACTTGTTTTTAACTATAATAACCATGTTTTTATGTAACATGGTTAACTGTCATAAGGAGCGAGCACTGTTTTTTGGGGTGTTTATCGATTAAAAATGAATCCACCAGTCATCTGTAGGCAAGTTTAAATGAATCCGAATTGAATGAATCTAAATTAGTCTTTTGATTAACAGAATCACACAATTGGAGTGAGATTAATAAAAATCCATACAATCGCGGGTAGTGTTGTATCACGGGGTTTGTTATAGTTTGGTAATCGAGGTAATTAACACAGCTATACCACGCACGGACATTTCAGGCCTCGCATTTGGAGCTGAATCACCCGAGATTCTCAATTTTTTACGCCCGTGAATCGAATCTTTTTGGAATCGGCTCTGAGCATCACTGTTCATACCCCTCCCCCACTGTCTCACTGCAGCAGTGTTTGCGCGCGCGCGCGCTGACGGAGTCCGGTATTTTATGAGAGATTTACCTCAGACGAAGGTAAGTGCGAATATATAAAACCATTTTAAATAACATGTTTATAAGTACATAACATTAAAAGTTCGATGTTGTAATATTTTTAAACTGTATTTCTAGCATGACGTTGTTAAGAGTCGTTCATTCCCGCTTCAGCTGCTCCGTTGCTGCACGCGCTGATTTTCTGAGACGAAGGTTAGTATGCATACATAAAACCATTTAAATAACGTCATGTTTATCAGATATAACATGCTATATCATTTCTTTCGAACTGTATTTCTAGCCCGGTGCTGTTTCGAGCCGTTTGTTCCCGCTTCATCCCAACAAACATGAGATGTCCACCCGACGTGCAGATCACGTCTATATTGCGTCGGTCGGTCCAGGACCATGTTTGTACTTCTACACGACGTGCAAATCCAGTACAGTATCTGGACGTCGGACTACGACGTCCCTTGGACGTAGATATGCAGTTCAAAATTTGAACGTCTATTAAGGGGTTTTCCTGGACGTCTGTATAACGTGCAGAACAGGTTCAGGAAATCGACTTAAGAACTTTTTATACAATTAAACATGACAAAGTTCTGACTTAAAAAAAAATGTAAATATCATTTTTATAAAACATTTACGTGTTAAAACAGTGTAATATTTGTATAAAAACATCATGTCAGTAACATAATGCGGCCATTTAATTATTTTATTAATATTATTAATATTATTATTATTATTTTTTTTTTTATGTGTAGTATTTTTCACTAGGACATTGACAGAAACTGCCGCTTACATCTATGTGTGTGTGATTAAGTTAAGTTAAAGTTTAAGTTAAATAGATGTAAAGAGATTTAAATATAATAGATAAATATATTTAAATATTGAATAATAATACAGAATATTAACACAATATTATTGTTTATTATATATTTTAATAATAATAATATATTTAATAAATACATTTAAATTTAATTTAATAAATAGATCTATATTTAAACGTGCGCTTGCGTGAGGGGCATTAACGTAGTGACGTAAACGTGATGGCGCAAGCAGCCGTATCAAGATATATCAAGATATTGATATTGTGTATTACCAAAGACTGAAGATATAACCACCACGATAGATCCGTCGTGTAATTTATTTAACTTTACGTTAAGGACACTTTATAAAGCCTACAGAGGATGGGACCCAACTCGACCAACGAACAGCCTTCACAACGCAACGCAGCTATTTGGAAATTTAAACAGTAACGGTCTCTAACGGTCATCTGAGAGACGGACGGGTGCTAAGCCGAAGGTAAGCGATATAAATGTACCTTTATTCGTCGTTTTGTCAATCTAATGTTAAATTTCACTTTAGATGTATTTTGTTCTGTGTTATGACGATTTCAAATTAAACTTTTTGTAATTTTTGTATCTCCCTGTTGGTTAATTTGCGAGTAAAGTGGTCAGTGAAGTTACAGTCTGAGGTAAATTTATGTTGATCCCTTTTAATTGTCTAAATTAGTCACTAAAACACGTAACTTCACAATAATGTAAGATTTTCAAAACTTTATCTTGTGTTAAGTGTGTGTTCTTGTAGTAAAATAGACTTTCAGTAAATTCACTAAAGACTAACTATATTAGTCTGGCAGTTTTTTCTGATCATATGTTTACCAAAGAGGTCATAATGAGCATTGTGAAGCTATATTTGTAGTTATAATAATAATAATCGTTTATATTTCAATGTTGATTTCAGGGCAGTTCATGAAGACGAGATGAGATGTTTTGTCAACCTGGACAGAAGTTCCACCTCCCACACCAGACTCTCTGCTGTATATGGAGGCTTGTCCACTAGCACATGGGTTTTTGGAGCCAGGGACCTCTTGCAGGGAAGAAGATTTTCCAAGGACCCCCTCATAAATATAACAGTGTTTAAGGCTAAAGTTAATGTGGATAGGAGTATAATGAACATAATATAATTGTTTTATTGGTGCAAATTGTCCCTATTTTATATGAACTGTGTAATAATACAGCACAATATAGGCCTAATTTACCATATTTTCCAGACTTTACACCAGGTCAGGAAAAAAACATGCATAAGTTGCATTGGTGTATAAGGCACATTTTAAAATAATAAATAAAACAAATGTTAATAAACTTAACAAACATTATAAACAATGTAAACATGTAATTTACTTTTTCAAATAATTTAAATTAATTGCCATTCAGAACATATATACACATACATATATGTATGTATATATATATATATATATGTGTATATATATATATATATATATATATATTAGGGGTGTGATGAGACACTTATCCCACGAGACGACATGAGACTGGGTTCACGAGAACGAGACGAGAATTTTAAACTTTTCTTAAGAAATCCTCAATGATTAAAATATAGGGAAAATAGTCTTTTATTCAACTGAAAAAGACAAAATGCAAAAAACATTTAGGTGTATTTTGAACTTTATGAAATTAAACTTCCATTTTAATGGAATAATATGCAGTAATAAACAACATTTAAACAAGAGCTTCACGATTCTGGATAAATTGCAAATCCCACTTGTTTTTAATAAATTGGAGATCACGATTCTAGAGAAAAAAGATTGGAAAACTAAACAAAATAACAATTTACTAGTGGTTCTGACAAACTATTCACTGCTTAAGACTTTTAAAAACATATTTATTTAAACAAAATAATAATAATAATAATAAAAACATTTAATGAAGGGAGTCAGTGTCTCACTTCATTAAGACTTGTTTGACTATTGAAATTTCCTGAATGAATGATTCAATGACATACTTTTTTTAAATGGGCAATTGTCGCCACCTCCTGGCGGAAGAGGTTAAGCGTTACTATACACATACATACTATACATAGTTTCGTTTTGATCGCTACTGTAGAAAATAAGTGTTTATACCCTAACTATAAACTTTAATCCCAGTACTTCTGTTACTTAAATGTCTGTTACACAGCAATAATGATTATAATGTGGTTGAAAAGATTGTTTGTGTTGTTCTTTCTGCGTTCACATTTACCCTCTGATTCATTAACATGGGCATCGACAAAACGAGCCATTCATTACAAGCAATATTTATTTTAAATTAAGCCTATCACAAACTTGTTTAATATGATACTGAAACTGCTAAACTATTTTTTTAGTATGTACAGAAGGTTTTAAACTTCTCTTGTGTCAGAATTAGACGTTTTTTTCCCCCTCAGTTCAGCTCCAACAGGTGAACATAATGTATGTTTTGTATGTTATTTGTTACAGTTGTTATCCACTGAAAATACGTCCACAGTGACCAGATCTAAACTAAATTTTAACCTTCTAGAGGTGTCCTGTGAATGTCAATATTGGACGTCCAGAAGACGTCATAAAAAGACGTTGTAAAAACTTTCATTCTGGCTCTTCAGGGGACGTCATTTCAACGTCCGACAAAGACGTTGAAATGACGTCGTTTGGACGTACTTTTACTCATTCATTACAATTAATATTTATTTTAAGTTAAAATTTAAATGTTTTCATGGTTTTTGTACACTGTGTCTGTAAGTTTATTTACAAGTACAAATAAAAAATTATAATAAAATAAACATGATTTTTACTTGAATGCAGCCTAAGAGTGTATATATTATGTCCAGAAACAGTATAAATGACATCTAAATGAGACTGCAGTTGACCTTCTAAGACGTTGAAAATACGTCCATAATGACCAGATCTGAACTAAATTTTAACCTTCTAGAGACGTCCTGTGAACGTCACTATTGGACGTCCAGAAGACGTCATGAAAAGACGTTGTAAAAACTTTCATTCTGGCTCTTCAGGGGACGTCATTTCAACGTCCGACAAAGACGTTGAAATGACGTCGTTTGGACGTACTTTTGCTCAGTGGGATAGGCCTTCAGTCAGCGAGAGGTGACAGCCGTCCAGTGTTTTCAGAGAGATTTATGTCACAAGAAAGTAAGAGAGAGTTTACAGAAACGTTTTAAATGGTCTATTTACCTAAACATAGTATTACGTGTTTTATTGTATATTTCTGAGTGGGTTCATGCTGTAAAATTAGCAAATTTAGTTTAATCTAGCTGCCCTGGTAAAATGCTAATGTTAACTGGTACTTAGCAACTGCTACATACATTTAAAAAAGTTGTTTTTTTTTTTCTTTTTTTTAAGCTATTATCTATTTAGCTATTTAATAGGTAGCTATTAGCAAAATGCATGTGTGTATTAATTAATGTTTGTTTAGGGAGCGTGCTTTAGTTGTTAACATATATTTCCCATTGACAAATCTGCAGACACATTCTCCTGAACTGCTTTCAGAGGCTCCAAACACTGCAGCTGACTTTGGATTCACCTGAGACAGCCTCTGAGGAGAAATGGTGTGTATTAGCAACATAATTTGTTAATATATCATAATTTTAAAAATTATTTTCATAATTTCAAAGTACATCGTAAATTTCCCTCTTTTTATTCATGCCTATGTTCTAGTTTAAGTGTAGAAATCTACCATGTATTTTGTTTTATTATGATGTGATTTAATGATTATATAATGTATTTAAATGTTTTAAGTCAGACAGTCAATGCTGCCATTCTTCTGGAAAACTGCTGCTCTTCAAAGAACAGTAATCAATCAGGTAATTTGCACACTGAAATATTTTTGGAATACCATTAATTTACCTAGGCTATCTTATGTTTTATCCAGTTACTAAATCTGCAAGATAGCACTCTGACTAATTTTTAATTTTTTCATATTCTTAATGAAGTTTATTTTAACAAAGTTTAGGAGATTTTCAGATCATCCAACCAATTAACATCAGAGTAAGTCTATATATTGCCACCTTTCTCACCTCCATTCCTAGAGGACAGCAAGCCAAATATTCTTATTCTTACCCCTTCCTATGTACATCTTCAGTTTACTCAGTTTTGTTGTGGCTATGTCATATTAACTCGTGGGAATGTTTTGCAGGGTGTTGACAGCATTCAAAAGGAGTTTATCATGAATAAATGTTACATAAAGCACATAAAATAAAATAGGCCTACAAGAAAACATTTCTATCCATCCCACAGTCTTGTAAGTCCATAAACTGATTTTATACATTTAATAATAATAATAACATATAATTAAATAAGAAGACTCAATCAGTTAATGGATTTGCAAGACTGTGGTTTTATCCATCTCTGATAATCCCAGGTTGCTATGATCACGCAGGTTTGTTTACATATACGAGAAATCAATGTTGTTTCCTCAACACAGGATCTCTAACTAAGTGAAGCGAAGATGTCCCCTCCCGGTCCCTGTAAATATGAGAACTCGAGAACTGCTGTACAATTCAGCTAATAAAATAGCTGCCTGTTATCATTGCATTTTTATTATCATGTTATGTTTAATCTATCCATCTTATGCTTAAGCAATTAAAACTGTACAATGTATTTAGAAAAAATGTGTTTTTTATTTTAATTTTTTCACAGGATCCTCTGTTCCCAGTCCCAACCATTCATCTGAAGGACTGTGAAAATATGACAGAACCACCAGTGAAAACAAAATAAATAGAAAGGACATGGCAGAGGAAGATAGGGGTATTGATATTTCACTGAACTTAGTCTTCTGTACTCACTGTTTCACACATACAGTTGTGGTCAAAAGTTTACATCACATTGCAGAATAAGCATAATGTTATTAAACAAAATAAGTTATTATTATTATTATTATTTAGGGCTTGATTTAAAAAAAAGGAATAGTGTTTCATGTTTGTTTTGTGATGGTGTTTCATGAGTCCTTTGTTTGTCCTGAGCAGTTCAACTGCCCGCTTTTCTTCAGAAAAGATCCTGCACATTCTCAGGTGTTCCAGCATCTTTTCATTTGAACCCTTTTCAGCAGTGACTGTATGATTTCGGATCCTTCTTTTCACACTGAGGACAATTGAGGGACTCATACATAACTATTACAAAAGGTAAACACATTTACTGATGCTCAAGAAAGCAACATGATGCATTAAAGGAACACTTAGCTTTTTTTGCTAACAGCTTAGCATAGATCATTGAATCAGATTAGACCGTTAGCATCTTGCTCGATCTAACGGTCTAATCTGATTCAATGATCTATGCTATAGCAAAAAAAAGTTAAGTGTTTCCATATTTTATTTAGCTTCTGAAGGGCAGTTCTAGAAGAACAAATATAATTTCCTCATCATCATCCTGTTCAAAAGCTCTTAATATGTTGTTTCGTTCTGGAGCATCAGTGAATGTTTTCACCTTTTATAATAGTTGTGTATGAGTCCTTCAGTTTTCCTCAGAGTGAAACAATGGATCTCAAAATCATAAATCATTGTTGGACAGGGGCCAAATATGCAGAAGATGCTGGAAAACCAAAGAATTTGCATGACTTGGAGAGTTTTTGTGAAGAACGGCAAGCAAAACACTGTAAGCATAATAAGATTGTAGAACCTGCAGCCATCACGGGACTCATGAAAAACATAACAAAACATAAAAACTGTGGGTCATCCGGGTAATCTCACAGTATTAAGAATCAAGTGTATGTAAACTTTTGAACATTTTTATAAATTATATATTTTCATTTTTATAAATTCAGTTTATTTTTTTTATAAATTCAGTATATGTAAGTATCTTTTATATCTGTAAAAACTGCTTATTCAGGACAGTACTAAAAAAATAGCATGCAATGTTCGTGATCCCTCTTTGGTTAAAATGATTGCATGTTCTGCTAGGGGTGTGTCAATTTATGAGCATAACAGTATCATCTGTAGCTTCTGAAGGGCAGAATTAAATGGAAAAAAATGGCATGGTCCTGATGGTGTAGAGTATGTGTGTGTGACTGTCTGAGATGGAGCGGCAATCACTGCCCTGACTTTGCAGTGTCCATGTCACGGTGCATGGATCGGCTGTGTTCTCAGGTCTCGTGATTTGGTGTCTTCTGTGGTTACGTCATGCTCATTGGAGTCAGCTGCCAATCAGTCCCCGCACCAGGTGTCACACATTACCGTCAGCTACATATACTCACCTCATTCTCTTCTTCCCCGTCTGATAGTTGTACCGGACGCTGGACTGTCGTGTTGGTTTGTCTTCATGTCTTCAGTTGGATTGTTTATCTCGTCGTCGATCGTTTGTCTGGATGTGTATTTCGTCACGGGAGATTTTCACCTCATCACCACCAGCCATCTAGCCCCTGCGCCACCCAGCCGAGAGATCCCATCGTCACCCACGGAGTTCATCATCGTCACCACGGAGTTTGTGTTCACCATTTGTCTTTAATAAACATTTGTGTTCACCTGCAAGTGCTTCCATCTCGTTCATTCCGTCACAGAACTATCAGACCACTCATGGAAGCAGCAGGCTCCACCCCACTCACGGCCGAGGAGGTTTTACGTTCCTGCATCTCTCGGCTGGAGGCCCAGGAGAAGAGCTCGGCGGATACGGGAACAGCGATCCGAGCTCTTGTGGCGCAGGTATCCGAGCTCACTCAGCGGATGCAACTCGGGCAACTCCCCACTGCGCCAACCCCACCACCCATGCCGCCCACTCATCCTGAACCATCCGGGGTGGCCCAGGCGCTCGAGCCCCGCCTTCCCCCACCGGAGCTTTACAGCGGTGAGCCGAACTTCTGCCGGGCTTTCCTCACTAGATGCTCCATGCACTTTTCCTTGCAACCGCGTACGTTTCCTAGTGAGGAAAGCAAGGTGGCGTTCGCGCTCACCCTGTTAACGGGGAAGGCGGCACTGTGGGGCACGGCCGTATGGGAGAACCAAGATCCGTGTTGCGCCTCGTTCTCGGCGCTCTCCGCCGAGATGAAGCGGGTGTTCGACCGTTCGGCGATTGACGGATCTCAAACAGGGGGAGAGATCCGTCTCAGACTTTTCAATCGAGTTTCGCACCCTGGCGGCGGAGTGCCGATGGAACGAGGAGGCGCAGTGGGACATGTTCCTGCATGGGCTGGCTGACCGCATCCAACGTGAGATCTACGCCCTGGATCTACCCGCAGATCTCAACGGCCTCATCGATCTGGCACTGCGGGTAGACGCTCGACTCTCCCGAGCCGAGCGGCGGTGTTTACCCGCTCGGCTTCCCCCTGGGGAGGGACCTCCAGCTCGAGCCAGTGGCAACGACGCGGTCGGCCCGTTCCAGGATCCCGAGCCCATGCAGGTGGGTCGAGCTCGGTTGACTCGGGAGGAGAGGGAGAGGCGGAGGTCTCACGGCCTTTGCCTGTACTGCGGGGCGGCGGGGCATTTCGCCTTTAGCTGCCCGGTAAAAGGGCCAGCCCGGCAGTAAAAATGGGGCTACTGTCGGGTGGGATCTCCGCTATCAAGTCCTCGTCCAGATCTACCTCCACGCTCCTCCCGGTCAGGCTTAGATGGCAACGTCTGGACCTGCACTGCACTGCACTATTGGATTCAGGGGCTGAAGGTAACTTTATGGATTTTTCGTTTGCTCGTCACAATCATGTTCCCCTCCTCCCCCTTACCAGTTCTATTGCAGTCCACGCACTCAATGGTCAGACGCTTCCCACCATCACCACCATCACGGAACCCATCACTCTCACGGTATCTGGTAACCACCGTGAGAGCATCTCCTTCTACATCCTGGACTCACCTCACGCACCCGTTGTTTTAGGACATCCCTGGCTCATTAAACACAACCCCCGGATTGATTGGCAGCTGAGATCGGTGTCTGAGTGGAGCATTAAATGTCATGAGTCTTGTCTTGTGTCTGCCTGTCCGTCTGTATCTGAGTCTGTGTTGCAGGAGAAGGCGGCGGATCTGTGTAACGTGCCCGCGGAGTACCTCGACCTGAAGGAAGTGTTCAGTAAGTCTCGGGCTGCTTCTCTCCCTCCTCATCGTCCCTATGACTGTGCTATAGAATTACTGCCAGGTACGTCTCCGCCTAAGGGCAAGTTATACTCACTTTCTATTCCTGAGAGAGAGGCTATGGAGAAATATATTTCTGATTCTCTAGCAGCCGGGTTCATTCGACCCTCCTCTTCTCCAGCGGGGGCGGGGTTCTTTTTTGTGGGGAAGAAGGATGGATCTCTGCGACCTTGTATTGATTACCGAGGGCTGAATAATATCACGGTAAAGAACACCTACCCCTTGCCGTTGATATCTTCAGCCTTCGAGAGGTTGCAGGGAGCATCGATCTTCACTAAATTGGACTTAAGAAACGCTTATCATTTGGTTCGCATCAGGAGGGGAGACGAATGTAAGACCGCCTTTAATACCCCCAGGGGGCACTTTGAGTACTTGGTCATGCCCTTCGGCTTGTCCAACTCCCCAGGTGTCTTTCAGGCACTCGTTAATGATGTGTTGAGAGATATGGTCGATCAGTTCATATATGTCTACCTGGACGACATATTGATTTTTTCTTCTTCTCTCCAGGAACATGTTCAACACGTCAGACGAGTGCTTCAGAGGCTGCTAGAGAATGGGCTTTTTGTCAAGGCGGAGAAATGCGACTTTCATGCACAGTCTGTTCCTTTTCTAGGGTACATTGTGTCGGCCGAGGGCATGCGCATGGATCCCGAGAAGATCAAGGCTGTGGTAGATTGGCCAAGTCCAGATTCCCGTAAGGCCCTACAGAGGTTTCTGGGTTTCGCCAATTTTTACCGGCGTTTTATTCGCAATTACAGCCAACTAGCCGCGCCTCTGACTGCCTTGACCTCTCCCAGAATGGCGTTCAGGTGGTCAGACGCAGCTGAGGCTGCGTTTGCCAACCTCAAGCGCCGCTTTGTTTCGGCCCCCATCCTTGTTACCCCTGATCCGTCACGTCAGTTCGTGGTAGAGGTCGACGCGTCAGAGGTGGGGGTAGGTGCGGTGCTTTCCCAGCGCTCACCCTCGGACGACAAAATGCATCCCTGCGCGTTTTTCTCTCATCGTTTGTCGTCAGCAGAGTCTAATTATGATATTGGTAACAGAGAGCTGTTGGCAGTCAAGCTAGCACTGGAGGAGTGGCGCCACTGGTTGGAGGGATCGGGGGTACCCTTTATGGTTTGGACCGATCATAAGAACCTAGAATACATCAGAACCGCCAAAAGACTAAACTCGAGGCAGGCTAGGTGGGCACTTTTTTTCGGACGTTTTGATTTTACTCTTTCGTACCGCCCGGGTTCCAAAAATGTCAAACCCGATTCTTTATCTCGAATTTTTGACCGCTCTGATCGCCCGTCCACTCCCGAGAGTATTTTTTCTGAGACACTTATTGTTTCTACCCTCAGTTGGGAGGTCGAATCGAAGGTTAGGACAGCCTTACATGGGGTAACGCCTCCGGCCGGTTGCCCACCTAACCGTTTGTTTGTGCCAGAAAGTCTTCGGTCCGAAGTTATCCAGTGGGGTCATTGTTCCAATGTAGCATGTCATCCAGGGGTAAGTCGCACCTTACATTTGGTCAAGCAAAGATTTTGGTGGCCACTCATGGCTTGTGAGGTTCGCAGTTTTGTTTTGGCTTGCTCAGTTTGTGCCATTGGTAAGACTTCTAACAGACCTCCAGATGGGCTCTTACAACCGCTGCCAATCCCTTCGAGACCCTGGTCCCACATTGCGCTAGATTTTGTTACCGCCCTCCCACCCTCTCAGGGTAACACGGTAGTTTTGACCGTGGTGGACCGGTTCTCGAAGGCGGTTCATTTCATCCCCTTGCCCAAATTACCTTCAGCCAAGGAGACAGCGGTAGCAGTCATTGATCACGTCTTTCGGTTACATGGCCTCCCGACAGACGTGGTCTCTGACAGAGGACCCCAGTTTGTGTCCAAATTTTGGCGAGAATTTTGTAGACTTCTGGGGGCCACTGTTAGTCTCTCTTCGGGGTTCCATCCCCAAAGCAATGGGCAAACTGAGAGAGCCAACCAAGATTTGGAGAGAACACTACGATGTATGGTCGCTCGAAATCCTTCCTCCTGGAGTCAGCAGCTGTCGATGGTGGAGTACGCACACAATTCCTTACCAGTATCTGCCACGGGCCTTTCCCCATTTGAATGTAGTGTAGGGTACCAGCCACCAATTTTTCCAAGTCTGGAATCCGAAGTCGCGGTCCCCTCCGCTCACGCCTTCGTCCAGAGGTGCCGTCGCACATGGTCCAGAGCCCGTGAGACTCTGGTCCAGGTGGGAGCGCGCACCAAGGCCAAAGCCGATCGCCACCGGTCGAGGCCTCCCGTATACGTCGTCGGTTCCAAAGTGTGGCTTTCTACTAAGAACATTCCTCTCCGATCCGTTTCGAATAAACTTGCTCCCAAATTCATTGGCCCGTTTTCTGTCACCAAGATCATTAGTCCGGTGGCAGTCCGCCTTAATCTCCCTCCAGCGTACAGGAGGATTCATCCCGTGTTCCATGTGTCAAGAATCAAACCTGTATTTTTTGCTCGTATTAATCCGCCTGTCCCAGTTCCCCCACCGCCGCGGCTCGTAGACGGGGAACCAACCTATTCGGTCAACCGTATTCTGGACTCTAGGCGGAGGGGACGCGGATTCCAGTACTTGGTGGACTGGGAAGGTTACGGTCCGGAGGAGAGAAGTTGGGTACCTGCTAGAGACATTCTGGATCACTCTCTTATTGATGATTTCAATCAACAGGTACAGGAGGCTGGGAACGTCAGGGGACGTTCCTAGGAGAGGGGGTACTGTCACGGTGCATGGATCGGCTGTGTTCTCAGGTCTCGTGATTTGGTGTCTTCTGTGGTTACGTCATGCTCATTGGAGTCAGCTGCCAATCAGTCCCCGCACCAGGTGTCACACATTACCGTCAGCTACATATACTCACCTCATTCTCTTCTTCCCCGTCTGATAGTTGTACCGGACGCTGGACTGTCGTGTTGGTTTGTCTTCGTGTCTTCAGTTGGATTGTTTATCTCGTCGTCGATCGTTTGTCTGGATGTGTATTTCGTCACGGGAGATTTTCACCTCATCACCACCAGCCATCTAGCCCCTGCGCCACCCAGCCGAGAGATCCCATCGTCACCCACGGAGTTCATCAGCGTCACCACGGAGTTTGTGTTCACCATTTGTCTTTAATAAACATTTGTGTTCACCTGCAAGTGCTTCCATCTCGTTCATTCCGTCACAGTCCATTGCAAGTGTATTCATTATTGTGTTTGTTTTTGATAAGTAAGTATATATATATATTTTATTGTTTAATCAGTTTAATGATTTACTTGAACTGTGTTATATGTCTGTGTTTGCAAAATATTTTTCTCAATCTAAATGATTAGTTAAATGTAGCAGTCCTGTTGCATTTGTTGAATAATATTTGCAGTCCTGTTAAATGTTTGCAGTCCTGCATTTGCTGAAAAAATAAAATAAGAGTTTTGTTGATACTTTGCTGTGTTTGTGGCTTTCTTTACAGCGTTTATAAGTGCATATGACGCATTTTTGTTAAGAAGGCCAGCAGAATTTAAAATATATTAAGTGCACGGTAATCTACAGACGTTTACTGAGATATATGATCGTCAGTTTACGGAGATTTAACTGCTTGTACCCTGGATTTTGCGGGGCATTTACTTCTCGTGCACAGGACAACACGTGAATTTACCGGTGAGTGCGTCAACATTTCCGTCTGTGTCTGGGGGTTTATCGCGTTAGTGAGCAGACTGGAAAACTGCCGCGCACAAAAAAGTCCGTGTCAAGGAATCAGAAACGCCAGTGCACATACACGGAAACTGCCGGAAACGAGCCGTTTACAGGTTTGTGCGTTGATGTGAACAGTCCGGAAACGCGCATTTTCATGCAGTGATAGTAACTGATAACATTCTTCAATGTTTGTCACTGTGTTGAAAAAGTTAAGTCAAATATTTAATAATTTTCTTAGATGAATATATGTGCTACTCATGCTCTTTTTTTTTCCCATGCAAGAATTAGCATGATCTTACGAAGTCTGAAAACAAATAGAGCCAAACAAACGAAATGTGAATTGTGTCAACTGCTACCTGAACAGGATGACTAATTCTAGTGGAGTAAAAAAATACTCTTTACAAGAGCGTGGAAAGTTTAACACATTCAAACTTAAATGAATGTGCTGCTTTCAGTGTGATAGTTTGATTTGTTTCAGTTGTAATCGTTTTAAGGGTAAAACAGCAAGACTTAATTTTTGTGTTGATGCTTTGTGAAGTTGTGCTAAAAGAAATATCTTAGACAGAAAGACTGTTACTAAATTTCTTCATTTTAATTTATTCCTATTATGATGACAGTTCACGAAGTGGAGTCTTTGTGAGCTAAAAACATACACAAACATACGTGAGCTAAAAGCATATACAGTCCAACAAACAAATTTTGAAACATGTTTGATAATACCAATCAGGGTAACACATTGCAAGCCAAATACAAAATAACAAAGTCTACAGGCAGGAGGGCTAAGCAAGCAAGTCTGGGAACAACTTAATTCACAGATAGACAACTTGCTGCATGGATCTCATGTAAGGTCTCTTAAAACTTTCTTTATTAACTCTTGTTTGATTTCTTAAACTCTTCTGTTGTTTTCTTCATTTGCCTTCATAAGTACAAAATATATTGCACCACAGACGGGCTTCAAAGAACATGCCCGGGCATAACACTTTTTTCAAAAGCACAGATGGATTAGATAGTCACTGACTTGGATAATCGTTTGCCATTTTAATCTATTGAGGAGCCACTGATGGCTATAGGGACAACTGTTTGGAAGAACCTTTCATCCCAAAACAATGCCTCTCATCTCATTCATTCTTGTTCTTATTCAAAGGTGTGAAACAACTAGAGTGCTTGACGGACCAACAGATCCAAGATCGCTGTAACACTTTCATAACACATGTTGAAAACAAAATGGCTGAAACACCTCCTGATCACAAAATGGACGCTGCCATAAACAGGTGTCATCAGGAAACAGGAACAGGAGGTCAGAAGTATCAGATCAACACATGGGCATCATAAACATCAGGAAACAGGAGGTCAGAGGTGTCTGTTGGACACCTGGGTGTCATAAACGGCAGGGAAACAGGAACAGGACGTCACAGGTATCATAAATCAGGGTAATAAATCAATTTTTGACACAACGTCCCTCATATTTTCACAGGCTTCAATCCAAAAACCTGGAGAAGAGACGATGAAGCAGGATTCAATTCAACTATACTTGGTATAAAAAGAAAATAACATCTGATTCTGATGGGAAATGAGAAATTGTTTAATTTACTTTAATGCAACAGATTGCATTAGTGAAATAATAATGTGTAATTATTCAACAGCATGTTATTATATCGTTTAATCACAGCCCACCTTAGAGTTTTCAGTGAATAGTTTGGATCTTGTTTTAAGTCATTGAGCTCCTTCACTCCTGATTGTCCAGGATCATTTCCTGTGAGATCCAGCTCTATCAGGTGTGAAGGGTTTGACCTCAGAGCTGAAGCCAGAGCTTTATAACCTTCTTCAGTGATACTGCAGTTAGAGAGTCTACAGAAAATAAATCCATGATTAACAGTTAACTTTGGTTAAATTTTTTTTTTTTAAATATATGACACATTTTTGGGAAAATTTGTACATTTTGTAAAACAGGGTCCATATTCACAAAACATTTTATCCTACCACTAAGAATTCTCCTAAATAGCAATAAACGATTTTAGCTAAGAGTTTTCTCTTAAAACCCATTAACAAAGCTGTTGAGACAAACTTTTGGACCTAAGGAACAGAGAGAAGTCTTAAGCTAAGCTTAACTTGACCGCACTGCTAAGGATGATATCAGCATTCTTATTAACTATGCACAGTGATTGGCTGATGGGGGAGGGGTCTCTGTCAGAGATTTATTCATGGAAATATTAAAAGTGCGATATTATGTTGCCATATTAAAATATTGTATTGGTTTTAATGATAACTGTAATGGTGCTTATAGGCCTCTACTGGTAACTGTGTAAACGGAAGCACACACTTTGCTCAGGCGAGTACGCTCATTAATTCATTCAACACTGCACATTATATTATATGCATAATACTGTATACGATGCAGCCTGTCATCCATGTCAATTGTAAAAATGAACTCTAACAAATTACTCAGCTTTTGTGTCCTAAAAGAAACTGAATGCCTTCAGTTAAACAACAACAACAACAAAAAAAAAAAACAAGAAGCAGAGGTTCATCATGTATAAAACAGCTCTGTATCCCCTGCTCCATTCACATTCATTTCTATATAGTTGGCAAGGATTCTCTACCAGAGCTGTGCAATCCTTTTTTCATGCAAGCATGTTGTTAAATCTAAATCAGTTGTTTATTTGGGCATTTCAGTGTGTGTAAGTGAATGTTTATGAATGTAAGAGTGTAAATAATATTTTGTGAATCAGATTGCAATTTGTATCTTTTGTGTTTTTTCTAGTTTTACAGTTGTGTCAAGTAAAGTATTCATAGCATGCAAAGAAGAACGTGTGACAGAGCTTTGTTTCTGTTAGCTATCTGTCAGCACCTTGTTCAGAACAACATTACATGGAATTTGGCTTTGGAACCAACTCCATTTGGACTAAAGACTTTCTGACTTAAAGACTTTGGACCAACACCTATTATTCTAGAGATCTTCACCTGTTCTGTGTGCTCTTTGTGTGGAGCAGCTGCCTGATTGCTGTCTCCAACACAGAGAGCAGACGAAATGACAGAAGCCGAAATGATGGTGACATTCAATCAGCATTAGTACGTTCAGCAAAAACTGCCATTTTTAGGTTTACATTTTGTACAGAGCCACTAAAGCATATAATATGGCAGGCATAGTGTTGTTGAGTGTAGCTGATGGTGAAATGTACTCACTTGAGTATCTTCAGCTCACACACAGGATTCTTCAGCCCCTCACAAATCTCTTTGACTCCTGAGTCCAGCAGACAGCTGTTGTTCAGGTCCATCTCTTTCAGGATGGTTTTGGAGGAGAGAACAGTAGCTAGAACTGCACAGCTTTTCTCTGTCAGCTCACAATTATTCAGCCTAAACACAAAAACAACATCATTTATTATTCAGCACATATTCAACACACATCAGTTAAACATGTCTTCATATCTGAACCTGATTTTACCAAGTACGACATGTTCCTGGATCAACAACTTTGCTGACCCTGGAACAACATTGTGATTAACCAATCCGATTTGAAAAAACAGTTTATAGTTTTTGTGAAGTTTAGGCTTACAATCAGTGTTTGGTACTTGTATATCTATTATTTTCTCTGATTTTATTACTCACAGGAAAGGTCAGGTTAAGGTGTAGGGATGTGGTCAAGATTAAATTTTGCAATTAAAATGTTGTTCCATGGTCAGCAAAAAAAGTTGCCCCAGGAACACATCTAACTCAGCAAAATCAGGATGTGCTCTGCTCACACATGTGACTGACAGACTTGAATTAACAGAAGCTATAATAATCTGTACATCATGTTCACTCACTTCATTTTCTCCAGTTTGCTATGAGAGTCCATCAAAAGAGCTGAGAGTTTTTCCCCATCCAGATCTCCTAATTTATCTCCACTCAGATCCAGCTCTTTCAGTACTAATGGATTTATACCTAGTACTTCAGTCAGATACTCACACGCTTCCTGTGCAGCAAGTTTTTTCAAAAAACTACAGGAAATAGAAAAGAACTGAAATTAGATGAAATACTCATAAAATTACACAAATCAGGAAATAGAGAAGTATAATTTGTAATTATTCATGTTAATTATGTACATTATTTTTTTGTGTTAGAAAACATGAGTGTCAGACTAATAAAATTCAGCTGTGTTATTGATATTTTTTTTTAAACTTCAGCAAATTATTTTTCCTGTCATTCTAATTCTGCATGTACACTACTGACTCTAAGTCTTCAGAGTCTGAAGCTTCTTCAAAATATTTGAAATCTTCTATCACCTGATGGTCTTTAATTTACAGCATCCAACCCACTGTAAGTCAATGAGCCCCTCCACTCCTGATTTTCCAGGATCATTTCCTCTGAGATCCAGCTCTGTCAGGTGTGAGTTTGATTTCAAAGTTGAAGCCAGAGTTTTATATCCTTCTTCAGTGATACTGCAGTCTGAAAGTCTATATAAAATATATAAAAATAAGTACAGCAGGTAATGCCTTAATATCACCTGCTTCATTTAAATTTACAAATACTACATAAAATGTTAAAGTTGTCAGTTGTCAAAGAAAAACAATAATAAAATGTATCAACAATTATCTAGATTTTTATCATTTGATCTAATCCAATAGACATTTTGAAATTTATTCTGTATCTTTGTGATTTTGTAAACGTCATTTGTCAATTTTCTCTGTTCCTGTTTCATGTGTTGTCTCATTACTATCTGATTGTTTGCACCTGTCTTGTTAGTCTAATCTCCCCTGTTTATTTAAGCCTTTGTGTTTTCTGTGTTCATTGTCTGGTATTGTTTATTGATGGATGTATCATTGGTGTTCTCATTTATTCTTGCTGCTCCCTTGTCACCTTGGTTTCTCATGTTTTGTTGATTTTGTTTGCATTAAAGAGTTCACCAGATCAAACAAGAAGCACAAAGATACAGAATAAACTACATATCAATACAATAATATTTTAAGCAGAAATGTACATAAACGAAAATACACACTTCAGTTTCTCTAATATGCACTGTGTATTTTCCAACAGAGGACAGATCTCCTCAATTCCTGAGTTTCCTAGTTTATTCTCACTCAGATCCAGCTCTATCAGGTTTGAAGAGTTTGAATTGAATGCTGAAGTCAGAGCAACACAACCTTTTGCAGTAATGCTGTTCTTATTCAGCCTGCAGAGAAAAAAACAAACAAACAAAAAAAAAGACAGGAAACAATCCTTGCTAATGTCAGCAACAATGACAGTCCTTATCCAAGCAAGCTACTTGGAGCAATATAATATAAAATAATATTATATTTTAAAGATTTTACAAAATAGGTTTTACATTTTATGTAATAAATCATGAACAGTACTCACTTCAGTGTGTGGAGTTTACAGTGTTTATCCTGCAGAAGAGCAGCGATCTGATTTACTTGTGTGTCTCCTAGTTCACGTTCACTCAGATTCAGCTCTCTCAGGAGTAATGGGTTTTCACCCACAATTTCTGTCACATACTGACAGGCTTCATCTGCAGCAGGACCCAAAAACCTGAATGAATAAATGATGAAAGAGTTTATTTGGTGGTAAGCTATCCTTTAACATTTTTAATATAAATAAATAAAAAAAGTTGTTTTAACTTAAAAACTTAAGTGTTCCTGCTGCCTTAGGCCCTGTCCACATGGAGATGCATTTAGCGGTGTACACAAACATTTTATATCGTGTAGGTGTTTCGTCCAGATGGATCCGGCATTTTGGGAGAGTGAAACCACTATTTTTTAAAACTAGAGTGGATAAATCTGAAAACAACGCCCTTGCGTTTTTGTGTGTACAGCCAATCTGTATATTTTGTGAAACGGTGATGTCATCACCCCACGTCTCGCCCCTAGTCAGACACTACTATGTTACATAACAGCAATAACAACATGAACAAACACTGAACAATTGTCTTTTTATTACTAACATTAACATTGATTATTTAACATATTGTTCCATGTTCGCTTTCTTGTGGTTGTGTTGGGTTTTGTATACAGCACACAAGGTTTATGCGCATGCTCCAAGTCTTCTTCTCCATTTTTGGTATATCTCTGTGGCAGAATTACAGTGCCACATACTGGTCTGGCATGTGTACTACATTGTCGGTTTAGTTAATTTGTGTGTATGCAAATATTTTTTGAGACAAGGAAAAAAAAAGATTGAAAAGGGAAAACTCTGGCTTCGTGTGGATGTGGCCTTAAAATTTTAAGTTTAGCCAACTTAAAATGTTAAGTTGTATTACGCAACAACTTGGATACTTGAGTTGAGTAAACTTAAAATGTTAAGGCAGCATGAACACTTACCTTTTAAGCTTCTTTTAATCTGCATTTTATCTGTAGTATTATTTAATTATCTCTCACCTCAGTGTTTTCAGTTTACAGTTTGGATCCTGTAGTAAATCATTGAGCTGCTTCACTCCTGATTGTCCAGGATCATTTCCTGTGAGATCCAGCTCTATCAGGTGTGAAGGGTTTGATTTTAGAGCTGAAGCCAGAGCCTCATAACCTTCTTCAGTGATGCTGCAGTTTGAAAGTCTAGAACAAGAATGAAAATGTAACATTAAGATTAATCGGTTATTACTGTATATCCTTTAACAAATTAATTAAAACAATAATTTTAAACAAAACCTATGACTTAATATGGATGCAAACAAATGGCCCAGAATCCATTAATATGTCAGACAGCAACTCACCTGATTTTCTCCAGTTTACATTTCTCCCTCAATCCAACACAGAGCAGCTTCACTCCTAAATCTTGCAGATTATTATTGCTCAGGTCAAGATCCTTCAGACTGCTGGAGTCTAAACTAAGAACTGAAGCAAGAGCTGAACAGCTTTTCTCATTTAGATCACAGTTACTGAGCCTGAAAAAAAGGTTCTTAAATTATTCTCATTCTATATTGCACAATGTAAAACAAAAGTAAACATGATTTTTTACAAAAATAAACCACATTTTTAAATGAAGCATTTATCATACTGTCCATATGTCTAAAAAGTAACTCATCATTAGGCCTATAATATACAGATACATTAAACCAGCACATTATTTAACCTAATTTGCAAATAATTTCTAAAAAATTTTTATTTGACTCTGTTTTGTCTGTTGTCACACAACTTACGCTAGTATCTCCAATTCACACTTTATATTCTTTAGTCCAGTGCAGAGAAGCTCCACTCCTGAATCCTGCAGATTATTATTGTTCATATGCAGCTCTTTCAGATTAGAGTCTGATCCAAGAACTGTAGCCAGAGCTGTACAGCTTCTGTCTGTTAAATTACAATCATTTAACCTACAAGGGAAATTTAATCAAAGAATTGGGTAAATACATAGATTTGGTAAATACAAAAATGTAAATATTTTTACCTAAAAATTACTTAATGCTCATAGGTCAGCAATTTTCAGGCACAGTGATATTTGCTAAATAAAACAAATCTTAAACGTGACAAAAAAAAAAAAAAAAAAAAAAAAAAAAAATCCAAGGTTTATGGTTTTAATGTAGGGCTGCAGCTAATATTATTTTGATATCTGTAAATTGTTTATTGAATAATTAGGACTCAGTACTTAAGTCTAAACTTATTTCCTTTTTTATATTAAAAATCCACATTATGCTGCCCTTGAATCTGAAATTGTATTTTTGTGTATGATTTTATTATTTAATTTTAATATATTGCAAATTATTCCCCTGGGACTTTTATTTTGAAATCGCGATCTCACAGCCTGGATGCGCGGATGTTTACAAACGAAAGAGAAGGAATGATGGCGCAGTACAGCTCAGAAATGCGATCTTTTAACAGTTTAGTTCTGGAAAACATTTGACTGTGAGTAGTTTACGAAGCAATCAAGTTATTATGAATGTTTGAATATAACAAACGTTTTGACTTTGATGTTGTAACGAACACTGTTATTGAACAGAATCGTTATAAATAAGAGCAAACAGTTAACTGTAATCAAACAGCATTACTGCAGTTATGTTTTATAGTAATGTTTATTTACATATTGTATTTTCTATATTTTCAGTTTTACAGTAAAGAATAAATACCAGGAAAAGTATGCCTTGGAACTTATTCTAAATGTTTGCTAGCCATCTAATGGAGCACAGTCTCGTTCTATGAGGGCAGAATACACATCATCTAATAATGTGTAAACTGGAGGCAAAGAAAACAAACATTGTGAATGTACCTAAGTAGGGTATGATATATGTTATATGAAAAAAAAAAAAAAATTCAAAACAAAACTGCTTGCCCGACATATTAAAGTTGTTTAAAACCCTCATGCGGTCTTCGGGGTCTTTTTGACCCGCAAATGACTTTCGCTTAATTTTTAAAAAATGTTCGCTTTGTCGAAATGACATGAAACTTCCTAAACCTGTGGGCACTATCTAGATCTAGATACAAAAAAAAAAATTTCATTGGAGTGATATCTTGATTTTATGTTAGTGTTAAAAAAAAAAGTTACGTTCATGGTCTTTGGGGTCTCTAGAGACCCCATGCAACAAAATTAAATTTTGTAACAAAGTAATAGTTTTTTTTTTTTTTTAAACAAATATTTTTTTCCTGTTTATTAATGTTTTTACTACATTTGTGCCATTTTCGGAGGATTTACTATGATTTTTTAAATATATATAAATTAATAAATAAATATTAAAAAATAGGTTTTTTAAAAATTATCATTTTTACCAGTAGATGGCTACAGAGCTCCACTGTTTACTATGTGCTATTTGACCAAATAAAGGTATCTTTTTACAAGTTTTGCAGTTGGATTGATATTTACATATAATAAAATCACAATTATAACAATAAAAATTACAAGATAAAATCCAAAAAAAAAAAAAAAAAAACTGACTTTCAGTTAGTCAAATAGCACATAGTAAATAGTGGAGCTCTGCAGCCATCTACTGGTAAAAATGATAATTTTTTATTTTTAAAGGGGCATTTTCCAAATGATGGGCAAAAATCTTACACCAAACCATGTCAAATGGTCCATGGTATACCATCAATGAAAGTTAAAAATGTGGGTCTTTCATAAAGTGAATTTTACACAAAAAGCTGTTTTTGTGTAAAAACCTATTTTTTTAATATTTATTTATTAATTTATATATATTTAAAAAATCATAATAAATCCTCCGAAAATGGCACAAATTTAGTAAAAACATTAATGAACAGAAAAATATTTTTTTTTTTTTTTTTTAACTATTATTTTGTTACAAAATTAATTTGTTGCGTGGGGTAAAAAAAAAAACCCAAAGACCATGAGTGTCGTACGTACTGCGAGGTCCGCACAAGGGTTAATTTAGAATGCTGAAGAAGAAAAAAAAAAAAAGAGAAACCAACTAAATGTTTACTGGTAACAATTACACTCACTCAAAATAGTAATTATATATATACAATAGTGCCTTTACAGTTAATGTTCTCCTTAAATATAATAAAGTTTCATGTAGCATTTTAAACCTACATTTATCTTAGAAAAATGCATATTTTAGTTAGAATTATTGCGCTCCATTTCTAATGTGCTCTATTTGTTTGATGTGCATGTGTGTGTTGGTGCTCCATTAACGAAGTCTGTGAAGTTCACAGAGACTTGGTGGTGCAGTACTTTCTTAAATTTACATGTAAACATAACAGCAAGTGTATGTTATACACTGAGAAAAGAAACATCTCCAAATTCTTTAAACAGCACGCATTAAACAGCACACACATCATGTTACACTATTTATGTTTGAAGTTAATCATAATTTGTTTGAAGTGCATCATATAAAACATTCTCACATTTGCTTCCTTAAATTTTTC
Source organism: Cirrhinus mrigala (assembly GCA_036247105.1). Lineage (NCBI taxonomy): Eukaryota > Metazoa > Chordata > Actinopteri > Cypriniformes > Cyprinidae > Cirrhinus > Cirrhinus mrigala. The sequence goes on from CM070028.1 coordinate 30,936,137, forward strand.
CACAGGAGCAGATTCTGCATCCTTCACTATATTTTGATGTGTTTTAATCCATAGAAATATTATTCACTATTATAAAGTGACATAATATGCAGATATCATCAGTGCACCAAATTGATTTTGACAAATCATACGGTTATAATTTAACCATATACAGGTTTAAATAATTTGTATTGTATTGTAACTAATGAATATGAAAACTGAAGATGGTATATTCATATAAACTATATAGAAAGAGTAATTTTGGCATGTTGTTCGTTTAGAATTAACTTGCAGGTGGTATGTGATTTAATGAATTATAGAGGGTTATCTATATATATATATATATATATATATATATATATATATATATATATATATATATATGTATATATATGTTTTTAAGATGGGTGCAAAATATAAAAAAATACTAACAAAGCTTTTTTGGAGTTTTTTATGACTGGTGATAGTCGAATGAGACACTCGTCTGATTTCTTGAATTTCTGAAGCTCAAACTCCTCCATCTCCTCCTCTGATGTCAACAACACAAAGGCCAAAGCAGACCACTGGGCAGGTGAAAGATCAGAAGATGCCAGACTTTCTTCTCTAAGGTGGGTTTGAATCTCTTTTACCAAAGTTTGGTCGTTCAGTTCATTCAGACAGTAGAACAGATTGATGGATCTATCTGGAGAAAGATTATCTTCAAATTTCTGCTTGATGTACTGAATTATTTCCTCTGTGCTCTGGTCACTGCCATCTTGCTGTGTCAAAAGACCTCTTAAAAGTGTTTTTTTAGACTCAAGTGACAAACCAAGAAGAAAGCGAAGGAAAAGGTCCAGGTGTCCATTGTCACTCTCAAGTGCCTTGTCCACTGCAGTCTTGAGCAAATCAGTCATGGTGTCATTTTGGTTTTCATGTTCTGTAGACTTTTGAACAAATACATTTTTCTTGTAGATGTCTAGAAACAGATGTGCATAAAGTGCTGCAAAAAACTCTTGAATGCTCACGTGAACAAAGCAGTACATGGTACCAACAGTGATCCCTGTTTCCTCCTTAAAGATCTGGGTACACATGCCTGAATACACGGATGCCTTATAGATGTCAATACCACAGGCTTCCAGGTCTGTGTCATAGAAAATCAGGTTGTTTCTTTCCAGCTGATGAAATGCCAGTTTCCCCAGTGAAAGGATGACATCTTTATCCCAGGAAACATCTGGTGTGTATTCTCCATCATACCTTCGTCTACTCTGCAGCATCTGAAAGCGGAGAAATTGTGTATACATTTGTGTCAAAGTCTTAGGAGTATCTTCAGTATTTGATTCCTGCAGTGTTTTGGAAGCATCATCAGCCTGATTAGTTTTCAGATCATTATTTCTTTTCTCCTTCAAAATGTTCTGGAGAACAGTGGCTGAAATCCAACAGAAGACTGGGATGTGGCACATGATAAAGAGACTCTTTGATTGTTTAACATGATCAATGATTTCTTTAGCCTGATTCTCATCTGTGAATCTTTTTTTGAAGTACTCTTTCTTTTGTGCATCATTGAAACCTCTAATCTCTGTCACTCGGTCAATACATTCAGGAGGAATTTTACTGGCAGCTGCTGGTCTGGTGGTGATCCAGACGAGAGCAGAAGGAAGCAGATTTCCTATGATAAGGTTTGTCAGGAGAACATCCAGAGAGGCTGGTGAAGATACATCACGCCACGTCTCATTCTTCTCAAAGTTTAGAGGAAGACGGCATTCGTCCAAACCATCAAGGATGAAAAGGACTTTGAATTTATCACTTCTTGTAAGGTTCAGGCCTTTTGTCTCTGGGAAAAATTGACTTACAAGGCTCATCAAACCTTGTTTTTCTTTCTGCTTTAAGTTAATCTCTCTGAATGGAAGAGGAAATATAAAGTTGATATCTTGATTTTCTTTTCCTTCAGCCCAATCCAGAATAAACTTTTGAACAGAAACGGATTTTCCGATGCCAGCAACTCCTTTTGTCAGTACAGTTCTGATCTCCTTGTCTTGTTTGGGTGCTTTGAACAAATTTGTGCATTCAACCTGTATCTCTTGTGACTCAGCACGTCTGTGAACATTTTCAATCTGTCTCACCTCATGCTCAGTATTGATCTGTTCACTACCACCCTGAGTGATATAGAGATCTGTGTAGATGTTCTTCAGAAGTGTGGAGTCACCATGCTCTGCATTTCCTTCAACCACACACTGATACTTTTTCTTCAGGTTCGATTGAAGTTGTCGTTGATGAATGAAGACCAGCTCATCTGAACAAACACAACAAAAACACTTGATCCTACTTTTCTTTCCTTATTTTATAAGTGAGAATATGACAGATGTTCATTAACCTCTTACCTTTTAGAGTGTCTGCAAGTTTATCTTGCTTCATACTTTTTAGAAAGTAAAGTGTGATATCAAGAGCTGCTTCTTTGACACTGCACATGTCCTCTTTAAAGTCCTGGATAAAGTATTGTGTGTTCTCTTTTTTTAATATTTTCTTAAACTTTTCCAGCTCAGTCTTTAGAAATACAGTTATTTTATACTCAAGGTCCTAAAATCAAAGAATAAAAACAAAAATGACAACAATAAAATGTAATAAAATCTTACATCAACATATGAAGATGAAGTCAAACAAGCTAAAGACAGGCAACAGTAAAAATCATTACTGAAGCTGTGATAATTTAACTACAAAATAGCAGTGGTATAGACAAAAAAATACAATCTTAGAACATCAGTATCACCAGTATTTAATCATCAGTTATCGTAACAAACTTTATTCAATCATTTAAGTAAAATTATTGAAAGCACCTTGAAAAATTTCAAACCAGTGTTTTCCTATATGCAATTTAGCAGGCACACTGCCACTACTGATTTATGAGCATTTACATTTTTACATGACTCATTGATGATATCGATGCAACACTAAATGTTGTCAAACTGCTTAGCAGAAACAGTAAAAAAAAAAAAAAAAAAAGTACCAGAAATGAGTTAGGGACAATTAACATTTCCAAGTGTACATATGACTGTATATTATTCTGTTTATGACTGTATATCATTCATAGCTGTAAACTTACTAAATATTATTTGGATATAAAGGTTGTAATTTAATCATTTCTTAAATAATTTAAGTTAGAATATATGGGGTGTATATTCCTACTGATAGCAGCACAACACATGCCAGTATGAAAGCTGTAGAGGCTGTTTTTCTGAGATATTCCTCTGCCAAAATGAAACAGAATCCATCATAGCAGGGATGTGTGCACAACTAAAATCATTAGGAAAACACTGCAGACATTATTTTAAACAAATGTAAATATGCATTTTTACATTTGTCGAATAATGTATTTATTTCTTAATATGAATCCTATTTATTATTATTATTATTATTATTATTATTATTATTTACTTTATTTTATAATATAAACAATATTTTTTTTTCCCTACCTGGAAGGTCCAAACAAGATTTTCTAGGAAATTCTTGTTGAAGCGGTAGTTCTTGTAGGCTGATTTCTCATATTGAATCCTGTTAGCAAAATAAATGTAGGCACTGTTCATAGTGAACTAAATAAAATACGACATTTCCAATATTAGAGATATCTGTCAGAAAAAGTATTTTTTTGCAAACAAATCCATGGTATGCTCATAAGAAGCATCATACACATACACATACATATATATGTATATATGAAGAGTTCTAATGCAAATGCCTCTAAAAGCCATGAATGAAAGCAATGAATTCCAGTCTTCAGTGTCACATCTTTCATCCTTCAGAAATCATTAAAATATGCTAATTTATTATTAGAATTATCTATGTTGGCAACAGTTGTGCTATCAAATATTTTTTTCTTCAGGATTCTTTGGTGAATAAAAAAAGTTAAAAAAGAACAACATTTATTCAAAATATAAATCTTTCCTAACAATATGTCTTTGCTATCACTTTTTATTAATTTAACACATCCTTGCTGAATAAATGTAATAATTTCTTTCAATTTACTGACCCCAAACTTTTGAACAGTAGTGTATATTGTTAGAAAATACAGGTGCATCTCAAAAAATTAGAATATCATGAAAAAGGTTTTTTTTTTTTTTAGAATAATAGATAGCTAGTAATATATATTTTTGTTTGTAACATTTCAAAAACTGAAACTTTTATATATTCTAGACGAATTATATGTAAAAGTAAAACATTTCTAAAGTTTTTTTTTGTTTGTTTTAATTTTGTTGATTAGAGCTTACAGCTTATGAAACTCAAAAATCCAGTATCTCAAAATATTAGAATATGTCCTAAGATCAATGAAAAAACAGATTTGCAAAACAGAAAAGCTCAAGTTCTTTAAAGTATGTTCATTTATGCACTCAATACTTGGTTGGCAGTCTTGTCCCATATATTGTCCCAAATATCCCATAGATTCTCAATGTGGTTCACGTCAGACATGTTGGCTGGCCAATCAAGCACAGTATTATCATGGTCAGCAAACCACTTGAAAGTGGTTTTGGCACTGTGGGCAGGTGCTAAAGTCCTGCTGGAAAAGGAAATCAACATCTCCACAAAGCTTGTTAGCAGATGGAAGCATAAAGTGCTCCAAAATCTCCTGGTAGACGGCTGCATTGACTTTGCACTTGATAAAACACAGTGGACCAACACCAGCAGACGTCACAACGCCCCAAATCATCACTGACTTCAGAAACTTCACACTGGACTTCAGGCAGCTTGGATTCTGTACCTCTCCAGTCTTCCTCCAGACTCTGGGATCATGACTTCATTAAATGCAAAATTTACTTTTATCTGAAAAAAAGGACTTTGGACCACTGAACAGCAGTCCAGTTCTTTTTCTCCTTAGCCCAGATAAGATGCTTCTGATGTTGTTTCTGTTTCAGAAGTGGCTTGGTAGCCCTTTTCCTGAAGACGTCTGAGTGTGGTGACTCTTGATGCACTGACTTAAGCTTCAGTCCACCCCTTGTGAAGCTCTCCCAAGTGTTTGAATCTGCTTTGCTTGACAGTCTTCTCAAGCTTTGCAGTCATCCCTGTTGCTTATACCTTTTCCTACCCATTTTCTTCCTTCCAGTCAATTTTGCATTTAATATGCTTTGATACAGCACTCTGTAAGCAGCCACCCCCTTTCAGTAATGACTTTCTGTGACTTAACCTCTTTGTAGAGGGTGTCAGTGATTGTCTTCTGGACCACTGCCAAGTCAGCAATCTTCCCCATTATTGTGGTTTCAAAGAACAAGAGATACCTGGAATTTTTGCTATAGGGATGGACGTTTATTGAAACTCAAATGTAAATATTCTAATATTTTGGATACTGGTTTTTGCACTTTTATGAACTGTAAGCTCTAATCATCAAAATTAAAAACAAACAAAAAAAAAACAACAACAACAAAAAAAAAAACACTTTTGAAATGTTTTACTTTACATGTAATGAATCTAGAATATATAAAAGTTTCAGTTTTTGAAATATTACAAACAAAAAAATTAACTTTTTCACAATTATTCTAATATATATATATATATATATATATATATAAATATTAAATGTCCTTAATCTCTGAAAAACTGACTGACTGACTGACTGATGATGACATCACATAGCAATGTCAGAAAGTCATAACCAAAGCCTGTATCATCACACAACTGACATGACAAAAATGTTGGGTTTTTTAAGGAACGTTTTTTTTTTTTTTTTTTTTTATTATTTTTTTTTTATAATTTTGGTTTATGCAACAGAGTATTTCAACAATTATTGTAAATTGTTACATTTGCTTCAAAAGGCAGAGTGTACACCATTTCAAGCTACATTGCATGTTATATATTACTTAGTTTCTGGCAAAAAAAAAAAAATGCACTTTGTTATGGTCAATTATTTATGTTTTAAATTAAACTAGAAGGTAAATTGTGGTATTTAAAATATATTTTTGTTCTCACCGGTTAAGAAGAAAAGTTGCCAATTCCACATCACTCTTCATTCCCCTCTGGGCTTTTAGAGTTTCCCACCGTGTAAATTCCGCACCAATATTTACAGTGGTCTTCTGTCCTTTGTTGCTAAATCACACAAAACAAATCACAATAGGAAACGAACAGGTTCACAGCTGTGTTTATCATTTTGGGTAAACAATCAACAAAACTGCATGAGAGAGAAATAAACACTTTACTACAGGAAATTCAATTGTTACTGATATTCGCACATGCACTTACAAAGTGCAAAAGTGGTCATTCCAGTTTAGTAGTTCAAATTTACTAATTTATTTTATAAATGTATAGATGTGAAAATGAATATGCTGGTAATTTTACACATTTGATTAATCTAACTGAACAGAACATATAAAGGTTTTATTTACTAACTAAAACAAAAAACAGAGATGTCCCTGCTGCATAGTTATGTTACCTTGAACCCTCATAATAGTTTATGTTGCTGTTATGTTGCTAGCTATCTTTTTCTTATCATTAACTATGACTCATTTATAAGAAACACTGCATTGGATTAACTTCTCTCTTGCACATAAATTAATTTCAAGCCCTGATAATCAATCACACAGTTCTGCTATGAGTTAATAAATTTAATCAAATCAATCAAATCAATTTAATTTCTAAACTACTTTTGATAGGAAGGGTGACTCACGCTATCTATTATTCTATGATGAAGATTCACACTAAACCCAGGAACTTTTTTTAAGGGTTTTCATGTGTGTAACAATAATCACATAATCATATGCAAATAATAAGGGTACTTAACACTGTTACATTGATTTTATTCAGCATTCATCAGCCAAAAAAAAAAAAAATGTTAATAGGAAACGTATTTCTTTTATCACAAAATTACATTAAATTAACTAGTAATGTTATATTAAACATTAGTAGTATCATGATACCAAAATTTCAGTAAAACATTTTTTTTTTTTAATTATGAAATACCTTTTGATAGATGATGTTTCTTTCTCACTGAATTTCGGTGGTTCATCTTTTGACCAGTTACTCTTCACAGTTGGAGAGCTGATCACATCTGAGCTTGATCTTATTCTAAGGACACAAAGAGCAGAGAGAGAGAGAGAGAGAGAGAGAGAGAGAGAAAGAGAGAGAGAGAGAGAGACTTGACTTTTAAAACACTTAAAAACAGATCTTAACTAGAAATAAGATTCCTAAACATTACCAATTGAAAACCAAATTCCCTGAATCACACACAGTCACCAACACTCCCCCAGCACCCTATTTCCATTCAAAATAAAGTGCATTATTAGTATGTTGATAATATGTATATTCAATCACCACTCTTGACTCCACTAAAGACTTAAACAGAGTTATTAAATTCACATTTTCACAAAAATTTTTACACTGATGAGATTCTAAAATTACAAGTTTAGCTTGTCCTATTAAAAAGTTGGCAAGTGTATACTGTTGCTGACAAGATCTCTTATATCTTCAACCCAGAATAAATAGACTGTTAGAAAATGTAAAACCCAATCTTTCAATAATTTTCTCTAATATTCCAAATAATGAGTCGAGTCTAGAACACTTACAAAACATATGAAACACATTATCAAGGGCATTACAAAAAGGACATACTGGTAAAACAGTCTCATTAATTTTAGACACAAAAGAATTTGAGGCTATAATACAATGTAATATCCTCCACTGAATATACCCACATCTCTTAGAGATAGGAGGCTTATACAGTAACCTCCATGATGGATAAATCTCATCTGAAACAGAAAGCCAAGACATCCATTTAGTGTCTTTGCATCAATTGTCCACAATGTGCAGTTTTTTTTTTTTCTCCCAATACAATGAAACACCAAAGCACCATAACCTTTCAACAATTTTGTCTGAGTTTTCATTAGATTCACGGCCTTTTGCAACTACTTTAAACTCAGGAAAAGGCTAAGAGATAAAACCATTCAGAAGAACATTATTAATAAAGGAAATGAACGTCTGAGGGAAAGATGCCTTAAAATTCCTCACAAATCCCTCCACAGTTCTTACTGAATTTACCCCAAATTGATCAGCAATTGCACGTACAGTTCTCCATTGGTCATCCTTTACATCAATTAAATCCATGACTTTTGTTAACCCAGCGTTCAGAAATTTAATGACTAAACATGATGACTGTCACAAATCTGGTCGGTGTCCCGTTGTCCGCTCACCACCAGATGTCACTCTCACTTCACCTCACACACAGACTGTTGCACCACACCCCAGACTACATTCCCCATCAGCCATTGCACTTCACCCGCGACCAATCAGCGGCACTATAAAAGCCCCGGGCTTTCCCCTTTCACCAGGATTGTTGAATTGTCGTATTGTATTGTTGTTATTCCCATCATTAGCGTTTCCTAGTTTCTTGTGCCCTGTTCCTAGTTTTGATCTCTCGCCTAGTTTTCTCGTTACCGACTGTCTAGCCGCCTGCCTTTTCGGACTATCGCTCGCCTTACTGGACCATTCTCTCGTTTCGCCTCTGACACACCTGTTTGCCGTTTGCTTTGACCCTGCCTGTTTTTTGACTATGTATCTGTCTCGTCCCTTCAATAAAAGCGTGCACATGGATCCGCTCGCCTCTCATCTCACTCACCCCGTTACAGAGCAATCCGTCACAACAGGATCCAGCAGCTTCACCCCCGGACATTCAGATACAGACACTGACAGGATTCTATGCCGGATAAAGCAAGGACAACGTTCACTCGAGCAGTACACCCGTGAGTTCTTAGTTTTTGCAAATTATTCCACCCAACCGGACTGTTTTATAATTGAGATTTTTTGCGACGGCGCAAACGAGCACTTAAAGGCTAGACTCAGACGCGAGGGTCCGCGCTCATCTTTGGCTGCTTTCTTGAACTTTGCGTTATTGTGTGTGGGCTCGCCGTGTACTGTGGGGGTCGCGAAGGAGGTACGCGTCAACGCAGACAGAGCAGCCGCGCACCCCTCTCGCAAATTGGCGGTAACGCCGGATCACGACGCCACAAATAGGTTTTCCGCCTAGATCGCTCGTGAAATGGCGGCCGTGACGGAGCGTGCTCGAGCTATGGCGGCGTCAGCAGAGCCCGCGCACAAGATGGCGGCCGCGCCGGAGCGCGTTAACGCGGTAGCGGCGACAGCGGTGCCCGTTCACAAAATGGCGGCCGCGACGATGCCGGAGGGCCGCTCCGCCTCCTGCTCTGCCCCGGAGGGCCGCTCTGCCTCCTGCTCCGCCTCCTTCCCATATTCTGTCTACCTCCTCTGTCCCTGCTTTCCCCAGGTCCCAGACCGAGACGCGGATTCCAGTTCCGCCCCGGAGGGCTGCTCCGCCTCCTGTTCCGCCCTGGAGGGCTGCTGCGCCTTCTTCCCCTATTCTGTCTGCCTCCTCTGTCCCTGCTTTCCCCAGGTCCCAGACCGTGACGCAGATTCCTGTTTCACCCGGGAGGGCTGCTCTGCCTCCTGCTCTGCCTCCTGCTCCGCCTCCTGCTCCGCCTCCTGTTCCGCCCTGGAGGGCCGCTCCGCCTCCTGTTCCGCCTCGGAGGGCTCCTGCGCCTCCTGGTCTGCCCTGGAGGGCTCTTGCGTCGCCTGTCCCACCTCCGGCTCCGCCCTGGAGTGCTCTTGCGTCGCCTGCTCCGCCTCCGGCCCCGCCCTGGAGGGTACCTGCTCTGTCGGTCCTGCCTCAATCACCGGGCCCCCCACGTGGACCTGGCCCTCCAGCCCTCCAGCCCTCCAGCCCTCGCCCTGTCTCGCTCCCACCCCACCGCTCCCCTGGACTGTTGTTCCCTTCGAGCGTCTGGAAGCCACTCCTTGGGGGGGGGGGCTATGTCACAAATCTGGTCGGTGTCCCGTTGTCTGCTCACCACCAGATGTCACTCTCACCTCACCTCACACACAGACTGTTGCACCACACCCCGGACTACATTCCCCATCAGCCATTGCACTTCACCCGCGACCAATCAGCGGCGCTATAAAAGCCCTGGGCTTTCCACTTGTAAACCACGGATTGTTGAATTGTCGTATTGTATTGTTGTTATTCCCATCATTAGCGTTTCCTAGTTTCTTGTGCCCTGTTCCTAGTTTTGATCTCTCGCCTAGTTTTCTCGTTATCGACTGTCTAGCCGCCTGCCTTTTCGGACTATCGCTCGCCTTACTGGACCATTCTCTCGTTTCGCCTCTGACACACCTGTTTGCCGTTTGCTTTGACCCTGCCTGTTTTTTGACTATGTATCTGTCTCGTCCCTTCAATAAAAGCGTGCACATGGATCCGCTCGCCTCTCGTCTCACTCACCCCGTTACAATGACACATTGGCCGATAATTGAAAAAGAGGATTAAAAAACAGAGACTCTAAAACACCATAATGTTCATCTTCATGTCTCAATATTTTAAAACAATTCCAAGATTTAATCAACCCTAAATAAAAACTGAAAGGTAAAGGATAGACTTTCTCTACTAAAGTCTTCTGCACAGAAACAACTGTTTATCAAAACCAAATCCTCCAACTTTCTTGAGTATATATAAACCAAACACAATCCAAGGCACAGGATCTGAACTAAACAGAAATATTTGTAATGATTGTAGCCTCATTGCTGAGACTTTGGATTCCAAGTGAATTAGTCCTTGGCCTCCCTCAGCTACAGGAAGATAAAGGATACCTGGAGGGAGCCAATGGCAACCATGCCAAAAAAAAATAAAAAAATAAAATAACAAATGCTTTTTAAATTCCAGAAAGTAATTCTTTTGGAGGATCTAGTACAGTAAATTTATGCCATAGCATTGAAGCTGCTAGATTGTTAACAACCAAACATCTCCCCCTAAAAGAGAGATGTGAAAGAATCCAACGCCACTTCTGAATCCTATGAATTACTTTATCAGCTAGCCCTTCCCAGTTCTTTTCTGTGTAGCAATTAGTCCCAAAAAATAGACCAAGAATTTTAAAACCATCTCTGGCCCAACTACATTGTTGCGGCAGTTTAGGAGGTCCTGCACCCTGCCAGTCACCCAAAAGCAAAGATGCACATTTCTCCCAATTTATGCGTGCAGATGAAGCTTGCTGATATTTGTTTAAGGAAGAAATCAATCTCGTAACGTCTTCTGAATCTTTTATAACTACCGTTACATCATCAGCATAAGTTGTGAGTTTGACTGAGTCTACACTGGGGTCATTAGAAATACTAAAACCACTTAAACGTCTCCTGAGTGAAACTAATAGAGGTTCAATAGAAATTGCATACAAAAGACCAGAAAAAGGACACCCTTGCCTTATTCCCCTGGTTACAGAGAATGGCCTAGTTAAGGAACCATTAATCTTCAACATACTATGAATTTCATTATATAACACTTTGATGAGGGATAAAAATAAGGACAAAAACCAAAAGCTTCCAGAGTTTTGAATAAATACTGGTGATCAACCCTGTCGAACGCTCTTTCTTGATCTAATGAAAGAAAACCAATGTCCAAATTGTGCATTTTTGCTACTGTAATCATATCTCTCATTAAAAACAGATTATCAAAAAATTGTCCTTTTGGGAACACAAAATGTTTGGTCCATATGAATGATTGATGTCACATATTTCTTGAGTCTATTAGTCAGAGATTTAGATAAAATCTTAAAATTAACACATAACAGTGACACGGGACGCCAATTCTTCAGATACCCAAGATCCCCTTTTTTGGGATTAATTACAGAATTGCCCTTTGACAACTCAAAGGAAGGGTCCCTTGATCGATGCATTCAAGAAAACCTTCGTACATGTCCTGTCCAAGTACATTCCAGAAAGATTTGAATTTACAAATTCTGCTGTAAGCCCGTCCAATCCAGGTGACTTCCCAGAGCACATTTCCTGAACAGCTTGTGAAATCTCTCCAAAAGTCAAAGGCTTGTCCAACTCATTACATTCTTCCTCCGTTAATTTGGATAAGTCACATAAAAGTGTGTCAACTGCTGTATCATCGCATAATTCAGAACAGTACAAATCTTCATAAAAAGAAAGAGCATAAGATTGAATTTCCCGTTGATCTGTTATCACACCGACCCCTGGTATTTTCAACTGATGAAAACTCTTCTGTTCCCTTGGCTTTTTTTCAAGACCAAAAAAGAAAGATGTAGGAGCATCCATGTCATTTAGCTGTGCAAATCTGGTCCTCAGAAAAGCAGTTCTTCCTCGTTCCTCCAATACATTCTTTAAAAGAAGTTTATCATTTGTAACAGAGTCAATAAATGTTGAATTATTGCAGGTACAGTCACTGCTTCCCCCAATGATAGCTTGTTCAAGGGACTTTATTCTTGCTTTAAGCATTCCAGTACTATGGACTGTGTACTGCTGGCAAAAAGAACTGATTTGTGTTTACAACATTCCACCATTGACTGAAAATTGCTTCTCCTCTCTCCAAGGTTTCCAGAAAAGATTAAAAGAGTGAATGAAAGTGCAATCCTGTAATAATCTATTATTAAAGCGCCAATGTGATTTATAAGGTTTAGAAAGAGAAACAGAAACTACAATAGACACATAGTGATGATCTGACAGAAAAGAAGTCGTAATTGAACTACTAAAAAAACCTACCCCTATTACCCTTTTCAACATAAAACCGATCAAGCCTAGCTCCTGACATTGTTGGAATTAGTTTTTAACCATGTGTACTGTCTAACTCCAGGAAAGGCCTCCCTCCACGCATCTACTAAATTATGTTCATTAATTAATTTCTTTAAACTCTCAGCAGAGGAATAGTGAGGTTCATTATGATTTCTGTCCAAAAATGAATCAACAGTACAATTAAAATCTCCACCAAGTACAATAATATTTTCCTGAGGACACTGTAATAAGGCATCAGAAAGTGTTTTAAAAAAGGAGATCCAGTCTTGACCAACGTTTGGTGCATACACCAAATAATTGAAAACACATTAATAAAGGAAAAATAAGCATCCCCAAAAACAATATCAGCTCTCAAAATCCAACCAGGTATTATTTCAACCACATCTGGTTGCATACTGACACATGGAGAAAAAGGATGGCAACACCTGCACTAAGGTTTGTACCATGGCTTAATAAAACACTGCCTAATCACTGTCCAATCACTATACCACTGTGCTTGATTTTGCTGATCTGTATGCGTTTCTTGCAACAAAATAACATCTGCCTGTTTTAGCCGCAGATAATCAAATAAAGCAACTCTCTTCTTTGTGCACTGACAACCATTAACATTAAAGGTCCCTATGTTCATGGTTGTCATAGTGAAAGATAAAAAAAAAAAAATGCAAAAAATATAATAATAAATCACCTCAATATACATTACCTTATTTTTTTTAGTCTTTTTTTAACAGCACTGACATGTTTCCTTAATCCGTATCTTTTAGGCTGGTCAAGCTCTTCCAGTGAAGCTTTTCTCATAGCCAATCAACGAAGAATCAACGAACAGTTGTAAATCAGAGAAATACTTCTCTAGTTTTGGTCTTCGCTGGTTAAAAGTATAATTGAGAAAATCATTAATCTGTTGTACTGTATAATAAGGTGGTTTTATTTGTAAGTTCTGTTTTTTTTTTCTCTGCAGAACTTCCTTGGGAACTGACATCAGTGAAATAATCACCAACATCAGATTCCTCACTGTCAGAATTTATATCTGCAGACTGAGCCTCACCTCCCTCAGATAACTGATCCACATCAACCTGTGACAGGCCAACCGATGCTTGCAAGTCCAGAGATTCTCCGACTCCCACGAGCTCATCAGGTTCCATGGGGTGCGCTGAGTTAATGTTTCCCGCAGCGACGGCCTCAGATCCACCGCTCGCTGTTCACGGAACACTTTCCCGCATTCTCATTGTGATGGATCAATGCGTCCTCTTTCGGATTTTCATCGCCTTTTGACAATGAATCTGATTCAGCCCGCTCATCAGTTTTATCACTGCCATCCTGGTTACCATTTACAATGGCTGGAGCCACTTGCTCCGAAGGTGTTTTAGGCTCAGTCTCAGTCTCATTTTGTACAGTCATCTTATTATTAGTACATTTCAGTTTTGTATGTCCGTAGACCCCACAAGAGAAGCATTTAATTGATTCCTTGCTGATAAAAATTATGTAATCTTTACCTGCCAAAGTCAATTTCGCTGAGACGGTCAAGTGTTCAAATTCAGCATTCAAAATCATAGCAGTAAAAGACATGACATGTTTTAAATCTGGATTTTTGACACCAAGCGGAATCATTTTAATCGACATCATAATTTTACTATAGCGGCTAAATAAGCGCTCAAGTGAATCATTTGAAATGAACGGAGGCACATTAGAAAGAGTTACCTTCTTTCTAAGTCTTTTTAGGACTTGACAACGGTAAAACAGGCAAGAAAAAAAAAATCACCAATAGATAAACCAACTTCCACTAGATGGTGAACCATAGACTCTTCCCTCAAAAACACAACGGCAGCATGGTTCATTCTAGATGCCGACAAAATGTTACGAGCACCTATTTCACTACTAATAGCAGTCAAACAGTCTGCAACAGTGATTGACTCGTCCGGTAAACATTTACAACCATGTCGGGCTGCTAAGGTAGCAAACCCATTGGAATCTGCCGGCATCTTCACAACCCTCGATTAATTCTAAATTACAACAAACTAAACAATACTAACTTTTCAAAATAGTAAAGAAAAAAGAATGAAGACTCAAGCCGCCACTTGACCAAGACTTTGACTTTTACAAACCTATTATTTTAGACAAAAATGTAAAAAAGTAAAAAATAAAAAAATAAAAAAAACATTACAGACATTTAATAATATTCATACATCAAACATACTGTATTCCTACATGTCTGCTCTAACACACAATAAATTACATTACCAATTAAAAATCAAACCTCAAAACTCATTGACTTTAACCAGGGCTTCCTTAACACCCCATCTCCATTAAAAAAAAAAAAAAAAAGAATATTATCAATATGCTTGTAACAGATATATTCCACTCGTGATTCAACCTAAAATAAAGCTACCATACAAACAGCCTTTCCTGTATTTTTCCCTGATGATAATTTAAAATTGCTAATTTAGCTTGACCTATTATATAGAACCCAATTTAACTAAACTATTAGTATACAGAAAACCTAAATTTGTTATCATCTTTCTTAACAGCACAAAAATAGGATCAAGTCTATAGGGTAATCAAAAAAACATATGGAAAACAGCATCTAAGGCAACACAAAAAGGACAATTTGATTTAACATTTTCATTTATCTTTGCAACAAAATGATGAATACAATAAAACAACCTCCACTGAAGATCTCCACATCATTTTGAAATGAGAGCTTAATACAAGTCTCCAAGATGCAAAAATATCTTCAGATACAGAAAGCTGAGATCTGGTGTCAGTTTTTCTTTTCAACTGATTTAAAGTTTTGACACACATGTAATACAATATTTTTTCCCAATAGAATAAAAAAATAGCTTTTCATAACACTTCAATAAGGAAATACAACCAGTATTTTCATTAGTTTCACAATCTTTAGGAATCACCTTTAAATGAGGAAAATTAGGCAATACAGCATCATTCTTCAAAGCATGACTTACAGAATTAGCAACTGATGGTTGCAAGGAGGATTTAAAACCCCTAATGGGCCATTCTATAATACTGACAGACTGTAAAGTAGACTGATCAGCCAGTTACCTTAATTTATATTAGTCAGATCAATAATCTTAGTGATACCAGCACCTAATACAGACACTAATAGACAAATGCACCATGACTTAATCAAAGCACATTAAAGTCAAACATATTTACAGTACTCTTTATTAATGAAAAGCTCTGCTTACAGATTAACTGACTTTTCATTTCAATTTGTGTCACATACACACCACAACAGAGAATTTAGCTAATGATACACTGTAATGCAAAACACATTAAATACCTTTTGGTCAATGATGGTTTTTTCTCACTGAATTTCAGTGGTTTATCTTTTGACCTGTCAATCTTCACAGACGGAGAGCTGAACACGTCTGAGCCTGATCTTTCTCTAAGGACACAAAGAGCAAAGAGAAAGAGAGAGAGACTTTGACTTTTACAAACCCATTACTCTACACACACACACACACACACAAAATTAACATTAACATATATAATCATATTCACAAATTAGGATCATTCAGAAAGTCAAAGATCTAAATATTCTACAAAGCAGCACAAAAAAGTAATTTAAAAAAATCTAAGGAAAAAAACAAACAAACATTTAGATACTGACAAATGGTTTGGTTTGGACTGTAAGGCTCTGAGATAAAGCCTTGGAAAATGATCCAATCAAAAAAGGAAATTCAGGGCCTTCCACTTTTTGACATTGTGAGGCACTACAACTATATAACGGGTAATTTTTGCAAAACCAGTCTGAAGAGATGAAAAAAATAAAAAATAAAATAAAAATAAAAAATAAAACAATTCACAAATTCTGAGATAAATTGAAATTATTATTTAAATCATAGTAAGAAGTTCTGGCAATCCAAGATGGGGAGAAGTAGAAAAATCATTTCACTAATTATATAGTTCAAATGAAATTCAAAAAAAAATAATTAGGTTCTTCCCTGAGGTCTGGAACCAGGGCCTCATCAGTTCCATTTACAAGAACAGAGGCAAAATTGGACACCAAAAACTACCTTTTTTTTTGTTGTTGTTTTTGTTTTTCAGTGTGAACAGTAACCTGGGGAAGGTTTTCTGTATCATTTTAAACACAAGATTTTTAGACTTCTTTATGAAGCACAATACCTTGAATAAATGTCAAATTGGATTCCTTCCAAAATGTTGCACTTCTGATCACATTTGTACACTACAAACACTGATAAATATATACAGTACATTAAAACAAAAGTCAAATTTTTGCCTGTTTTGTTGATATCAAGAAAGCATTTGACTCAATCTGGCATGATCGATTATCCCTAAAACTTATTGACAATAGAATAGGGGGTCAATTCTATGTTTTGATCAAATCCATGTACACAATCAGCCAATGTGCTGTTAAATTTGAAAACCAAAGAACTGATTTTTTGTCACCAGAGATGAGAAGTGAGACAGGGATGCAGTTTAAACCCCACCCTTTACATCAACTAACTGGCCAATGCTTTAGAACATGCTCCCATTCAAGGTTTCACTCTACATGACACAGAAATAAAGTGTCTTCTTTATGCAGAGGACCTGATTCCCCTGTTGCCCAGTAAAGAGGGGCTTCAAAATGGGCCATTCTATAATACTGATAGACTGTAAAGTAGCCTGATCAGCCAGTTACCTTAATTTATATTAATCAGATCAATAATCTTAGTGACACCAGCACCTAATACAGACACTGATAGACAAATGCACCATGACTTAATCAAAGCACATCAAAGTCAAACATATTTACAGTACTCTTTATTAATGAGAAGCTCTGCTTACAGATTGATTGACTTTTCATTTTAATTTGTGTCACATACACACCACAACAGAGAATTTAGCTAATGATACACTGTAATGCAAAACACATTAAATACCTTTTGGTCAATGATGGTTTTTTCTCACTGAATTTCAGTGGTTTATCTTTTGACCTGTCAATCTTCACAGACGGAGAGCTGAACACGCCTGAGCCTGATCTTTCTCTAAGGACACAAAGAGCAAAGAGAAAGAGAGAGAGACTTTGACTTTTACAAACCCATTACTCTACACACACACACACACACACACAAAATTAACATTAACATATATAATTATATTCACAAATTAGTATCATTCAGAAAGTCAAAGATCTAAATATTCTACAAAGCAGCACAAAGTAATTTAAAAAAATCTAAGGAAAAAAAAACATTTAGATACTGACAAATGGTTTGGTTTGGACTATAAGGCTCTGAGATAAAGCCTTGGAAAATGATCTAATCAAAAAAGGAAATTCAGGGCCTTCCATCTTTTGATATTGTGAGGCACTACAACTATATAACGGGTAATTTTTGCAAAACCAGTCTGAAGAGTTGAAAAAAAAAAAATAAATAAATAAATAAATAAAACAATTCACAAATTCTGAGATAAATGGAAATTATTATTCAAATCATAGCAAGAAGTTCTGGCAATCCAAGATGGGGAGAAGTAGAAAAATCATTTCACTAATTATATAGTTCAAATGAAATTCAAAAAATTTAATTAGGTTCTTCCCTGAGGTCTGGAACCAGGGCCTCATCAGCTCCATTTACAAGAACAGAGGCAAAATTGGAAACCAAAAACTACTATTTTTTTTTCAGTGTGAACAGTAACCTGGGGAAGGTTCTCTGTATCATTTTAAACACAAGATTTTTAGACTTCCTTATGAAGCACAATGCCTTGAATAAATGTCAAATTGGATTCCTTCCAAAATGTTGCACTTCTGATCACATTTGTACACTACAAACACTAATAAATATGTACAGTACATCAAAACAAAAGTCAAATTTTTGCCTGTTTTGTTGATATCAAGAAAGCATTTGACTCAATCTGGCATGAATGATTATCCCTCAAACTTATTGACAATAGAATAGGGGGTCAATTCTATGTTTTGATCAAATCCATGTACACAATCAACCAATGTGCTGTTAAATTTGAAAACCAAAGAACTGATTTTTTTTCACCAGAGATGAGAAGTGAGACAGGGATGCAGTTTAAACCTCACCTTTTTCATCAACTAACTGGCCAATGCTTTAGAACATGCTCCCATTCAAGGTTTCACTCTACATGACACAGAAATAAAGTGTCTTCTTTATGCAGAGGACCTGATTCTCCTGTTGCCCATTAAAGAGGGGCTTCAGGACAGCCTGGATTTGCTAGAGGATTACTGACAGACCTGGGCCCTGACAGTCAACCAGTGCTTAATTTAAACCAGATCCTGTTCCAGAAAATGTCAGATTTCAGATTTTTTCGTTCTGGTATTTGTTTTTAAAGATCCAGCATTAACAAGTGCATTAGATTGTGACATTAGATTGAATGCATGCATACAAGACAGAGCAAGTGCTGGTTTATGTAAGTATATTTCGAAGTCCTCAACATATTTTTGACTAATCAGCTTTCTTAATTTCAAAATTGCTCTCATTGATTGGTCCTTAGTGCTTGACCCACTCCCTCCAAATGTGCACTGCTGGCAAAACATATTGTTTAGTGAGCAGAGGCATGTTTAGACAGAGTATAATGTATGAACATTATAAATACTATGAAACAAATCATTTAAATGTAACAATATTCATAACAGAACAAGAACAGATCAGAACAAGAATGAAAAAACTATTTAAAGCTAAGAAACTAAAATGAAACAAAGTATCAGGTGTTGGGCTCACATACCTCTGTAATTCGGCACAAAGCCAAATGTTTTCTTATTCGCATTATGCAGTAATTATAAATTTGAATATTATTTATAATTATACTATTATTTATAATGCAGACTAGGCTTTGTACTTCACACACGTTCATATATAGATGGAAAAAAAAACATCCTTCAAATGAGCAAAAATGTGCTTGGCATAACAGCAGCGTGGAATTAAAGGGGTCCTATTACGCTTTTTCACTTTTTGAATTTTGGTCAGTGTGTGGTGTGTATGTTTGGGCATAAAAAAGATTTACAAAGTTACAAATCTCAAAGTCCACTCCAAAGGGAGATATTTATTCATCTTATGGTGTGGATAGCTTCACTTATAATGCAAGTGTTTTTTTGTTTTTTTTTTAAATGCATAAACTTGCACTAGACTAGGCTAGGCTAATCGGTGATGATGTTCTTTGATAATGTTAGGCTGCTTTTAGCCTTATGCTGGAGCTGGTTTCTGGCAATGAAACTAAGTATGTAAACAATTAAATAAATTAGCATGATAATATTATGTATTGGCGATCTCACAGGCTGACGATAGGACCCAACACTAATGTAGCATATTATGTTACTCACCCTCCATGCATCCTAGGTGTATATGACTTCCTTCTTTCAGACGAATGCAATCTGAGTTATATTTAAAATTATCCTGGCATTTCCAAGCTTTAGAACACCATAGATGAATGTTTCTTTTCATCAGTCCAAAACAAGTCCAATAAAGTGCATACATCCATAATAAAAAGTGGCTCACATGGCTCTGGGGGGTCAATAAAAGCCTCCTGTCGCGAATCGATGCATTTTTGTAAGAAAAATATCTATATTTATAATATAAGAATCACTTTAAATTAGCTTACGCCAACAGCTGTACATGGAACTTGCTTCTTTGGCAAGGGGCGTGGCAGTACTGAAACACCGTCTAAGCTGTTCGCCAATCGCAACGCAGTGGGACAGCTAACCAATCACAACTCATTTTGTTTTTCATGAAGGCAGGCCTTCATTAAACCCAGAACTAATCAAGCCATATGTGCAGAGATGGCAGAAGTACACACATCCTTCACTCAAGTAGAAGTACATATACTCATGTTTAAAAATACTCTGGTAAAAGTAGAACTACTGACTACACTTTTTTACATAAGTTAAGGTAAAGAAGTATGGGCTCAGACATGTACTTAAGAAATAACGACTAAATAAAGAAATAAGAAATAAAAGCCATTTACTGTTATGAGCAGAACTGTCTCCACCTTGTTGCAAAACAGCCACAAGCATATTCTATTTGCAGTAACAATTTTAAGTTAAATTTAAAGTATTACATTTTGACCAGGTCTTGTTGTTTTATCTCAAAATGACTTAAATACTATAGATTTAACAAAACTGTATTTTCTAAATTGCCTAAATGTCAAAATTAGTACAATAATGATTACATCATGACAATATCTTTACAGAAAAATCCTAATACTGAACAAGTTACTGTATTATCATGCGTCATATTTTTCTCTTACCAAAATTAACCAATGGTTTATTACAGTAAAGGTATAGTAACCTTTTTTTCCCGTTTTAATTTACAACGACAGTTTTATTACACATCTCATGGTTAGACTATGGTTAGTGTAGCAAAACCATTGTTCATTTGTGGTTACCATGGTTTAACTATAGTAACCATTGATTTTGGTTTTAATTTTCATAAGGGTTGTGCTGTTATCTGCCCTAGCTCCCTCTGAACATATTATAAAATGATGTTTAGTAACATCTGTTTGCTAAATTACTACTGTATTACAGTAGATAATAATGGTGTCCTTTAGCAGAGTATTTTGATTGATGATAGTAAGTTTAGTTTCATTTATAGTATGACTGCTGTAGTTTTGTCTTTGTTTACTTAGTTAAGCATTAAACTGCTAGCAACTCTTAGCAGCCTGTTTTCAAATGAAACTGGCCTGCACTTGAAGTCCTGAACACATCAGTAGTAATGCCTCCTATGATCCACACAGGCACTTCCACTCTGTTCTCGAGTCACTTGCAATGATTACTCTATTAGAGATTTATTACTGAATGGTGATCCACCAAATGCTGATGCCTGGTTTGAAAATGTAAGAAGTAGAAAGTGTGTGTAAAAATTTAAGGAGTAAGAGTAAAAAGTAGTCAGAAAAATAAATAGTGAAGTAAAGTAGTGATACCAGAAAAATCTACTTAAGTGTCAGCTATGATAATTATGTTCCTTTTTGTTCTCTGTTTCTGCCATGGGATTGACATCCCATGGTAACTAGGAATTCACAAGCTTCAGTCTAGATCAAGAACACTTAAGAAGAGATGATGCCAAGACCTCTGAGGGCTTCAGATGATGCCAACCCTGAAACAACATACACAGCACTACCAAATTCTGCTACTAATTTATAGTGTTCTTTGTCTGTTTGATTACATCATTAATTGATCTTTACCATACATCTCTGCCATATGTACATCAACTTGACATAGTCACCACTACTACTATATATACCGTAAAAAAAATATTTTGCTGTAAAGTTGCTTTGCAACAATATGATTCGTGAAAGGCGCTATACAAATAAATCTGAATTGAATTGAATTTAATTTAATTATAGAACCCTAAAACACTAAGAGCTGAACCTCACAGAGTCGCCTCCTTCAGCTGGTGCTGAGACTGACTGAGCTGATGCTGACGGAGGTCAGCCAGCCTCAGAACACGCACACACTCTCATTCGGCCCACACAAATTATCAACATAGAAAAAAATACAAGTACGTCACACATTGGACAAACCCCATTAAAAATCAACACAAATTAGAATGGTATTTGGCACTAAATCGAGAGTAAACCATGGCAAACTATCTAAATGCAGTGACTAAAGTCAAACTCAGGAAAACACTGTAGATGTACAGACTCAGTGAACACGGTCTTTATCATTACTTTTGATCAATTTAAAACATCCTTGCTAAATAAAGGTATTAATTTCTAAAATCACCCAAAAACTAGTTTTTCACAATGCTTTAATAAGGAAATAAATAAAGATTTAGAACCCCTAACGAGCCCATCTTTAATTCTGACAGAATGTAAACCAACCTGATCAGCCAATGACTGTATAGTTTTCCACTGACCTAATATTAATCAGATCAATAATTTTAGTGATACCAGCAATGCTGCACCTAAAGCACCCATTGCAGACACTGATGGACAAATGCACCATGATTTAATCAAAGCACATCAAAGTCAAACATATTTAGAGTACTCTTTATTAGTTAAATGTTTTGCTTGCAGTTGAATTGACTTTTCTTAAAATGCTGTTATGCTGTAATGCAAAACACATGAAATACCTTCTGGAAGATGGTGTTTTTTTCTCAATCAATTTTGGTGGCTCATCTTTTGACCGGTCACTCTTCACAGACACAGAGCTGAACACATCTGAGCCTAATCTTTCTCTAAGGACACAAAGATCAAAGAGAGAGGGACTTTTACAAACATATAATCATATTCACAGTAAACATCAAACACACTGTGTACTGTGCTATAAAATATAGAATAAATTACATTACCAATTAAAAACTAAACCACCAAACTATCACTATAACCAGGGCTTTCTTAACACCCCATCTCCATTTTAAAAAAGGAATATTACTGATATGCCTGTAACAGATATATTCCATTACCACTCGTGATTCCACCAGGGATTTAAATAAAACTACCATACAAACATCTTTCTCTGTATTTTTTTTTTTTCCTGATGAGATTTCAAAATTTCTTATTTAGCTTGACCTATTACAAAATTAGCAAATACACATTGTTCTTGTAAAGATCCCTTACAATAAGAGCCCGATATAAATAAACTCTTAGTAAACGTCTCTGTCTCTGAAACTATTGGCCCGGACAGTGTTGCCTCCTGATGAAAGGATACAAAATAACTTCAATGCGCATGTCCGACCTGCGCGTACAAAGTATGCATGATTACAAAAATCAGGTGGTGCGTGTATGCGCTGTCCCTCGTGTATGCATATATATATATATATATATATATATAAAGAAGTATACTTTGTCCTTAAAGGAGAAGTCCACTTCCAGAACAACAATTTACAAATAATTTACTCACCCCCTTGTCATCCATGATGTTAATGACTTTCTTAATTTAGTTGTAAAGAAATTATGTTTTTTGAGGAAAACATTTCAGCATTTTTCTCCATATAACGGATTGATATGGTGCCCCGATTTTAAACTTTCAAAATGCAGTTTTGAATGCATCTTAAAACGATCCCAAATGTGGTTGTAAACGATCCCAGCTGAGAAAGAAGGGTCTTGTTTAGCGAAACAATCAGTTATTTTCACAAAAATAATACAATTTATATACTTCTTAATGCCAAACGCTCATCTTGTCTTACTCTGCCTGGACTGTTTTTGTTTCTGTTCATGACAGTTAGGGTATGTTGAAAAAACTCCCATCTCATGTTCTCCATCAACTTCAAAATCGCCCTATATCGCTGTTTTACCTTTTTTGTTAAGGGTGTTTGATCTTCTTTGCATGTTCACTTTGCAAAGACTGGGTTGGAACTTCTGCAGCGATGTAGGATGATTTTGAAAAGATTTTTGAAGTTGAGGGAGAAAATATGATTGGAGTTTTTCAACATACCCTAACTGTCTTGAGTCAGAAAACACAGAGTTCAATTACTGCAAGGCAAGACGAGCGTTTGAGAATAAAAAGTATTTAAATTGTATTTTTTTTAAATGTAAATAACCAATTGTTTTGTCAGATAAGAACCTTTTTTCTCAGCTGGGATCATTTACAACCGCATTTGGGATCATTTGAAGCTGCATTCAAACTACATTTTGGAAATACATTTTTCAAAATCGGGGCACCATACCAGTCCATTACATGGAGAAAAATGTAGAAGGGTTTTCCTCAAAAAAACATAATGTCTTTACGACTGAAGAAAGAAAGGCATGAACATCTCGGATGACAAGTGGGCGAGTACATTTTATGTGAACCTTTGTTTTAGGAGTGCTGATTGAATGAGGAGCCCTGGGACGTTGGTTCCTCAGAGGGGAATTACTCACTGTCACCATAAGACCACCCAGGCGACTGGCCGAAGTAGCCCCTTCCCTGGAACACTAGATCTAGGCAGAGGCACTGAAACTCCGCTCCTTTGCAGGAAATGGAGCCTGGTCCGCAGCTCCGAGACGTTCATCTTCCCACAATGAGAAAATGACTCGTCCACAAACAGAGCCTTAGTGTGCTTAAGGCCCAGACATGTGCAGGGTTTCTGCAGGTTTTATGAGGGTACATTTTTTTTCTCTTTTAAAAGACATTTTTAAGACCAACTAAAGAAAATTGAAGGGAAAACAATACTGCAATGTGTTCTCTAAGTATAGTTTGAATTTTACTTTCACTTTCAAAATAGCAGCAGTTCAGCATCTAGCAATTGTTTTTTAGTTTGTTTCAGCTTTCCCTCTGTTCCTCGCTCTACTTCAGAAAAAGCGCTGTGCAAATTTTTACTTTCACTTTCAAATTAGTGGCAATTCGGTGTCAAGAAGTTGTTTGTTTTTAGTTTGTTTGAGTTTTCCCTCTTTTCTTCACTTTCCTTTGGTTTTCAGTAGCTTGTAAAAGCGTTGTGCACATTTTACTTTCATTTAGCAGCATTAATGTAACTGTCACGGCTGCGTTGAATAAAACGAAGGACGACGTAATAAGAAAAGTCTTTAATAAACTCCACAAATGGTAACTCCATAAGAGGACAACAAACAAAGTCCAGGGTGGTGACGACGGAGGGAAGAGCCAGGGAGGAGACAGAAGGGTCCAAGGTGGGTCTGACGGAGGGAGGAGCCAAGGAGGAGACAGAAGTGTCCAGGGTGGGTCTGATGGAGGGTGGAGCCAAGGAGGGGACAGAAGGGACCCGGAACAGGAGGAGCCAGATGAGACCCAGGCCGCAGCCATGATGGTGGCCCACGGTGGAGCCGACGGAGGGAGGAGCCATGGTGGAGGAAGGGCTGACGACTCCAGGGGGCTGACCGACGGAGGTGGAGCAGGTGGAGGTGGAGCCCGAGGTGGAGACGGAGAGCCGATGATCCAGAGCGACACTGAGGATCCGGATGGTCAAGGCGGAGCCCAAGGCTCTGGCGACCGAGGCAGAGGTGGAGCTCCGGAGGTCCGCAGTGGAGCCGGTGTGACAGAGGACTGAGGGGGAGCTGGAGGGAGGGAGGAGCCCAACAGAGCCAGTGGGATGGAGCGATGAGGCGATGGCAAGATGACGATCGACCAAGACAGAGCCGGAGGGACGATGGAGCCCGGTGGAGCTTGTGGACTGAAAGGCAATGGTGGAGATGAGGAAGCTGAGAGCCAGGGTGGAGCCGCTGGGTCGAAGGGCCGAGGCGGAGTCCAGGACTGAGTGGCTGGAGGCAGAGATGAGGGATCCTCTAGCCATGACGCCGATGGAGACTGGCAGACTCGCGTTGAGCCCACCACACAGGTGGTGGACTGAGGGTGAGCAGCGGGGCTGTCAGGAGACAGCAGTGGTGAGACTGAGGCAGCAGGGCCAATGGGAGGAGATAACAGAGGGAGGGTGGGTGGGAAATCCAGGCAGGCATTTTGTTCAGGGCAGGCAGGAAGTTCCATTTCAATATCCTTAGTGAAATCAATCAAATCGAATTCCATATTAGAATGTCCCCGATCACATCTTTTTGAAATGGGATGTTAATACAAAAGTCTACAAGATGGGATTTGGATTTTAGTTTTTTTTTCTTTCAACTGATTCAAATGTAAAGTTCTGACACATATGTAATACAATATTTTTTCCCTACAGAATCAAGAACAAGTTTTTCATAACCCTTTAATAGGGAAATACAAACAGTATTTTCATCAATTCCACAATCTTTAGGAATCACCTTTAACTTAGGAAAATTAAGCAATAGAACCCCATTCTTCAAAGCGTGATTTACAAAATTAGCAATTGATGGTGGCAAGGATTTAAAACCCTTAACAAACCATTCTATAATACTGACAGAATGTAATATTAATGTAATCACTAATCTTAGTGATACCAGCAATTTTGCACCTAAAGCACCTAAAACAAACACTGATGGACAATCAAAAATCAAATCAAAGTCAAACATATTTATAGTACTCTTTATTAGTTAAATGTTATGCTTGTAGATTAAGAGAGAGAGAGAGAGAGAGAGAGAGAGAGAGAGAGAGAGAGAGAGAGAGAATTTCGCTTGGCCAAGAATAAAATTCAGCAATTGAAACACAACATGTTTTTTCTGTGCATACTTAAAACCAAAAATAAAGGTTTCAGGAGAGAAACTCTCACTGAACTTTTCACACATTTCTTGAACCAACACAAATAAAGGCTTAAGTCTAGAACAACTCATGAAAGCATGAAAAACAGTTTCTTTTTGAAAACAGAAAGGACAACCAGAGTTATTCTTGGAGTCCAAGACAGAAATAAAAGAATTAACCGCAATGGCTCCATGAAGAATCCTCCACTGCAAATCTCCTGTTTTTTTTTTTTGATAATGGTTGTTTATATAACACCCTCCATTCAGGTTTTACATCATCACATAAATTAAAAAATGAACGCCATGGGGTGTCATTTCTTTTGTCTAGTATTTTCTTGTTAAGAACAAGAACACACCTTTTATACAATTCCTTTCCTGTACAAGAAAGAAAATCGACAGAATGGGATCTTCCATGTTTTAAAAAAATACCTGAGCATTCCCCCAAAAAAGGCTGGATTGTCAAACAAGGGAAGGGGTCTTCGCTGTCAGGGATATTATTCCCTGAAAAAAAGTCCTCCAGAACCATCTTCTCTTCACTTGTAAAGGCCTCTGTCAGTTTAGTTAAAAAACGATTAATTGAGCGAGTAGATCAAAGTCCCAGTCTTTTTGCAGCAGCCTCTATGTCCTTAAAATGAGGTCCAGTTAAAGACAGTAAGTTGTCTAAAACAAAAACTCCTGAATTTTGTAGCACCTTGCTGAATCCCAGTAAACAAGTGGAAGAAATATCCAGTCTTGCCTTGCAGATCAAAGGCTCCCTTAATGACCAGTAAATGGAATGAAAATTCTCAGTATTTTGAATATAAAAAAGCCCCCACACTTTAAAAAGAATCTGATAAAAAAGAGGCAGGTGTGAAAGATTCAAACATTTGGGGTCCATCAAAAAAAGAGATTTATCCAGAGCAAAATTTCCAACAGTCTGTAGTATAATGCAAGCAATGGCTCTCCAGCTTAGATTCACTGGTCCATCTAGAAATCTTTGTATAAAATGTAACCGGAAAGTTGCAATCCTGCTCTGTAAATCCCTGGCTGCCTTCTTCTTTGGGTAGATACAAAACGCTTTGTGGAATCCAGTGAAGTTTATCCCAAAAGAAATCAACAAACACCGCTTGAATATCAGCCATCAGTTTTGCAGGGGGATCAATACAAGCCAGTCTATGCCATAAAAGTGAAGCAACCAAGTTATTAACAATCAGTGTTCTACCTCTAAAAGACATATTAGGTAAAAGCCACTTCCATTTATCTAAATGGCCTTTGACTTTTTGTAACATTTCATCCCAATTTTTTTGTAAAACACTGTCATCTCCTAAAAACACCCCAAGATACCTTATGCCCCATCTACTCCAGCATAGACCTTCGGGTAGAGTTGGTTTTCTATCATTCCAAACTCCCAATAACAAAGCCTCGCTTTTTTTCCAATTAACCTTTGCAGAAGACCATTTTCCAAATTCCTCTATTAATTTCGATAAAACGTGTATATCCTCTTGTTTGTTGATTAGTATTATAACATCATCGGCATAAGCTGATAAGCAAAAATTAAAATCACAATGTGGTACTCTCAGCCCATCCAAACTTTTCCTAATACATTGGAGTAGTGGTTCAATAGCTATAGCACATAACATACCTGACAATGAACATCCTTGTCTGATTCCCCTGTTAACCTTGAATGGAGCACATAAGCCACCATTAATCTTAAGTACACTCTCAATGTCACAATAAAGAATTGTCAGCATACTTAAATTTTTTTCATGGAACCCGAATGCTTCTAAGGTGTTCCATAAATATGAATGTTCTACTCGATCAAACGCTTTTTCTTGATCTAGAGACAACAAACCACATTTGACATCAAGTAGTTTAGAAACCTGTATGATGTCTCTAATAAAATAAATATTGTCAAGAATTGACCTACCAGGTACACAGTAAGACTGATCCGGGTGGATCACCTGTCCCATTACTTTAGCCAATCTGATTGCCAATGTTTTTGAAAGTAATTTATAGTCACTGCATAAAAGTGAAACCGGCCTCCAATTTTTTTATCTCGCTAAGATCACCTTTTTTGGGGAGAAGAGTAACCACTGCTCTTCGGCAGCTCAACGGCAGCCCACCCTTCGATAAGCTGTCATTGAACACCTCCAACAGATCAACTCCAATCTCAGACCAGAAGGCTTTCAGAAAATCAACCGGTAGCCCGTCCAAACCCGGAGTCTTGCCGGATTCCATACTCTGGAGTGCTCTAAAAAGCTCTCCTAAAGACAAGGCACCTTCCAACTCTTTGTTGGACTCCTCTGAGATTTTTGGAAGGCTTTCAAGGAAAGCATTTTTTCCAACATCTTTTAGCACAAGTTCACTTCTATACAGGGACTCATAAAAACGTATTGCTTCTTCACGAATCTCTCTGGGATTAGATAACAAATTTCCATCCTCAGAGCGTAATGCATGAATTAAGCGTTTTTGTCCATTTTTCCTTTCATGGCTAAAAAAATATTTAGAAGGTGCATCCATCTGATCAATGTTCAAAAATTTCCCCGGACCAGAGGCCCCTGTGTTTTATGATCTAGCACGTCTTTGAGTTCAGCTTTTTTCCTTAATAAGGTTTCTAAACAATTAGTATCACTTGAGGTCTGAGTCAATTTCTGTAAATCTATTATTTGTTTTTCAAGTGCTTCTAATGAGCGAGTTAAATATTTTGTGACATTGTGAGTGTATTGCTGTGCAAACTGTTTTATTTGCACCTTACCATAATCCCGCCATTGTTGAAGAGATTTAAAAGAGGACTTTGTCTTTTTAAAACCATTCCAAAAGACTTTAAATGATTCAGTAAAGAATTTATCATTTAACAGATTTGTATTAAAGTGCCAATATGCACTTTTCGGTTTCACTGAATTTAAAATAAATTTACAACTCACCATACTATGATCAGAAAATGGTAGTGGTGTAATACAACATTTTTTAAACATGTTCAAGTGGTGCTTAAAAACATAAAACCGGTCTAATCTGGCTAAAGATAAACAATTATCACGTGTATGAGCCCATGTATATTGTCTCTCATTACCATTTAGAGCTCTCCAAACATCACATAAATCAAATTTTTCAATGAAATGAATTAAATGCTTCCGTGAAGCCATGTGAGGTTCAACATGATTTCTGTCAATATCAAGCTCAGCACAATTAAAATCACCCCCTAAAAACAAAAACTCCTCAGTACAACAATTTTGTAAAGTTAAGCAGAGGGTGTCTAAAAACAATAATCTTTCCACAGGTGCAGTTGGAGCATAAATACAAATAAAAACAAAAACAAACCTTTCGTAAATAGCTCTAACTTTTAGCAATCTACCTTTAACAATTTCGTTTACATCATATGAAATTGGTTTAAAATTCCTACTAAACAAAATAGCAACTCCACCACTTAAAGTAGAACTATGACTTAAAACAGGTATTCCACTGAACTCTTTCATCCAATCAACAACATTGTCAGAACTACTATGTGTCTCTTGTAAAAAAGCTATATCAATATTTTTCTGTTCCATTTCTGCAAAAAATTTTCCTCTTTTTTTAATATTTTTTGCACCATTAACATTCAAAGAAGCAAGATGCACTTCACCCATTAAAAAAAGGAAAAAAAAGAAAAGACACATCCTACCAAACCAAGAGAGAAAACAACTCCTAGTATTCATATCAAACAACATCATTGTTTAGGGCATTGCTGATATTTCTCACATTTTTTTTTAATCTATAAACTTCTTTATTGGTAAAGCAGTCTCTAGCCATCAAACTTTTTGCTCTCTCGACAAATTGTTTCAGATCAGGAAAATACTCTTGCACTTGCACTCCTCTCTTGTTTTTAGTTGATCTGAGAAACAATTTTATATCTTCAAGTTCATAACTACGAGCAGTAGGTTCACTTTGTGAGAAACTCACACTACATTCAGAGGAATCACTATCACTCTCTGTGTCTTGCGTTTCATTCTCTTGTAGATCATCAGTTTTACTTATCTTTGCATCTAGTGACTTATTTTTCATTTTTCTTTTTTGAGGGGTCTTAAAAAGAACCTGTTCCTGCTCCATTGTTAACTGTCCATCCTCACATCTTTCAGTGACAGCAACTTGAGCATGTTCAATGACTGTACTTTCTTTTTGTTTATTTGACAGAGAAGTCAAATTCGTTGAAACACTAGAAACAGTAGCTACGGGTATATTAGAGATTAAAACAGACTGCTCACTCTGAGATGAACCTGACTCTGGCAGAAACTCCCCTGAAGGGTTTTCATCGGTCCCTGTCACGGCCGAAACTTAACCCCCCGCCGCTACGGCAGCTTCCACTACACCGTTATCTTCACCACCTTGTGCTTTCTCGTTATCTCTTTCACTTTCAATAGTTTTATTCGGACAATTTCGAATCAAGTGTCCTATTTTTCCGCATCCAAAGCACTTAATCTTCCCAGTAGTAACAAAAATGGTGTAGCTGAACTCATCAATCCGAAAATTAAGCCTTAAATCTAGATCTGCATCATCTGGGATGATCATGTAGACGAATCGTCTAAATGAAACTACGTGTTTCAATAAAGGCGATTCACAACCGATCGGTATCTTTTTTATTGGAGACACCAATTTACCGTAACGTGACAAAGTTTGCGTTAAAATCTCATCACTCACAAAAGGTGGCACGTTAGATAGAGTTACCTTTTTTGCCGGTAAAGAAAGTGGGAGAACTGAAACAAATTCTCCTCCAATTACAATTCCTCGCTCTACCAAATCATTCTACGCTATCCAAAAAAAAAAAAAAAACACTATCGCATTATTCATCCTGGAAGCGGATAAAATACCGGAATGTCCAACCACTTCCCCAACAGCCAAACAACAGTCCTCCACGCTCACCCCGGACGCCACCTTAATTGCGAAGAAGGGAAAAGCCAAACAAGCAATAACAGCGTAGAGAAAAAAAAAAGAAAAAAAAAGGATTCACTCACACCACTCTGCACCACGCTCACACCACTCCGTCCACTCGCGCTCAACACTCGCACCGGAAGTGAGTGAGAGAGAGAGAGAGAGAGAGAGAGGTGAGGAAAAATGCGGTTGTTTTATTTTTTGTTAATAAAACAAACAAAAAAAGTACAAGTAGCCAGTATGCAGAGGTTTGGTTCATTTTTGTGCTGCGCGAAAGGAAGACAACTGAAAGCGGCATCCTGTTTTTCTTTACTTTACAAACAGCAAACCGTTTACAGTTTCGATTATCTGTAAAGAGTCGTTTCCACTGTTAGAAGGAAATAAACAAGTGATTGTACCGGCGCCACACGCGCACACACAATCAGCCAAACATATAGGGGGGGAAAAATCACACTGATTAATCGTTATCAACGTGCTGCCGTGATATTATGCCAAACATTTTTTATGTGGATATTGTAATGCGAGAAGTACAAAACCAGGTTTACATAATAAATAATATTTTAGCATTCAAATACATCTTGAATACGGAGACATTTGGATTTGTGTCGTATGAGACCCAATGTTAGTTTCAGTTTCGCTTTAGCCTAAATGGGTTCGTTTTGGCTTGTCGCCGAGCTTCTTATATTTTTCATTCTTGTTCTTTTCTAAATACTGTTAAGTTGAAATGATTTTTTTGTGGAGTGAGGGGAACTAAAATAGCCTAGCCTATGTTTATAGTGTATTGTAAATATTTCGCGTCGACACCAGGTCTTTCTGAATGTAATAATAAAATGCGACTTAACGTTATAGGCCTACGCGATTTATCTTTTTTCTCTCAAAAATCAATTTCATTTTATTTTAACCATCCAGAAAACGTTTTAAAATATTTTGATTACTGAATTACTGAAAAAAAGACCTTTTAAACCTTTTTACTGATTGTATTAATCGGTAAAAATTCTTTCTGTCGGTTAACGGTTAACCGGTTAAAATGAGCATCCCTAATCTCACCATAACAAAAGACAAAAACCACATCATAGAAACTAAGAAACAAGTAGCATGCTGGTTCCTCACCCTGCATAATTTTTTCAACTTTTTTAACTATAAACCACAACTCAGAGACTCAACAACCTTATGAATTCCTCAGCGGCACACCCTTTTGTCAGTTCTGGGGGTGGGGTTGGCGGAGTGTTTATCTGTGTAAATAAATGCCACCAGTAATTTAACGCGTTATAATTTCCAAATGAGTAATTAGAGTATAGTTACACACATGCGTTACCGCTGCTTTACGTCATTGCCGACAGAATGTGATTTATCATGTAGATTATAAAAAGGGTGTTGGCTAGCACACGCGACATCCTTTACCTGAGAACTACTCTGACTGGAAATCGCCTGTGAGGCGGATTCTACCAATGAAAACTTAGTCAGCATGGAGAGAGGAAAGCACGCGTTCTGTAGCTGGAAATACAATCATTATTTTTTATTTTATTTCTGTCAAATGCAAGAACATTATTGTGCCTTTTCAATTAGAGGGGAAGAAATCCTTTTCAACCGTAAAAAACTCCATATCCAATTTAAAACCTCTAAAAGGGCAGCACGGCACATTGAGAACGTACCGGGTGCGGAGAGCAACGCGTCAGCTTCTATTGTCGTACCGCGCCGCTCTGTGTTGCGTCGTGTCCAGTGAGATTGGTCTCTAATTCACTGGCACTGGACTCAACGCAACAGAGAGTACAAGACTTGCGCGGTACAAGACTTGATGGGCGAGTGCAGGTGCGGGCGCGGGCGGGCAAAAACTCGTGTTTGTGCGGGATCCGATAGAATAAAATGATTTGCGGGACTCCCTTGAAATAGAACTGTCTAAACATAAAATATCTAAAACAAATTAATTGCTAGCAACAAGAACAACTATATAAAACAAAAATGATTAACAGGCGTAAGCATAGGCAGAGTTTCTATTTCTAGCATGTGTTTGCAGCATTGAACAATGCTTATTTCTGAAATGCAATGGACAATCAGAGAATCCACTCACCGCT
This sequence comes from Cirrhinus mrigala, assembly GCA_036247105.1. Lineage (NCBI taxonomy): Eukaryota > Metazoa > Chordata > Actinopteri > Cypriniformes > Cyprinidae > Cirrhinus > Cirrhinus mrigala. The sequence goes on from CM070028.1 coordinate 30,969,598, forward strand.
CGAAATGCCGTGCATTCTGCAACCACACACGCAGCAGCCTATTGCTTTTAGTTAAAATAACAGCGGTTTGTGAATGTTGATGCTTTAATAACAAATATTTTATCGGAGCGTTTATGCTGGGATGATAGGCAACACGCAAGTTCACTATTTCACGTAAATTTCGTGGATGTACAGAAAAAAGTAACGTAACGGGTAATGTAACTAATTACTTTGAAATAAAGTAATCAGAACAGTAATTTGATTATTTTTCAAAGGAGTAATCAGTAATCAATAATTTAATTACATTTTCAGAGTAACTTGCCCAACACTGCTTATAATAATAATAATAATAATAAACTGCCCTTTTGCTAACTATGCAAGTAGAACAAAGGAAAAGTCACACCATATGGTTCCTCAATTCCACGTTTAGAGTTTTTTTTTTCTCCTCACCGACATCAGTGTATTTTTGATGCAAAATCAATAATGCAGATTTCTTTGTAAATCAGTTTAAATAAGATTACAGCCATCATTCAGCTCAATTCAGTTCAAGGTTTCATTTTTTCCCAGTGGTTTCAGTGGCATAAAATTAATCATATAATGGAACATTAAATGTCTTTTAGACCCCAACCGAGAAAACCAAGGGTGACAGTAGTAGATAAAAAACCTTGGGATAAACCAGTCTTAGTCAAACCCTTTATGAACACATTGTAATCTCAATAAATTCTGCAGAATTTATGGCAACTCTGCAGAGCCATGGCAACGAGTTTTAGCAAGTCTATAACCTAAATCAGTTCATTGCCAATACTGAGAAAACACCGCTATTTTTAAGGTTTTGTTTACTAACTAACTAACTAACTAAATAAATAAACTTTAGTAAATGATTCTTCGAAAACAGACTAACCCATGTTCCTCGGGAAGACTCATCTCGGCACTGCTTTGTGGAAAACGTCAACTATTCAGCATAACCTGGAGATAACAATGTTATTTAAATTAATATCATGGCATTTCAAAGGCACAAATGAAAAAGAGAAATGATTAAATGAAAAATACTTAAAGATCATTTAAAAAAAAAAAAAAGAATAATAATAAAACAAACAAACGACCTAACAGTGCACAACACTTTACGTTCTGTACTGGAGTCTTTAAATACTCTTACGTTTACCCAATTTTTCCTACCTTACGGTATCACAGTGCTTTTTAATTTTACTTAATTTTCATTACTCTGATCAGAAAATATTTTTTTTCCCAAGATGTCCTAACACAACTTACTAAATACGTGTAATGTACTATTTGTACTAAACGTAATGTGATATGCAACTTAAACCAAAACATTTTTAGATTAACCCGTATTACTTATTGCGAGCTAAGCTACCTAACGGGAAATCTTTGATTTCGTCAACAACTTCCTGTGGCTGTTCAATTCTCAACCAATTCTGCTTTCGATTTCGCATAACATTTAGTAATGCGAGTTATCTAAATGTTCTCAAATGACTAAATAAAATAAGGGTGGGGAAAATCCTTCGAAAAAAATAATTATTCATTTAATTTTGTTTTCCATCACGCTGTTTTTATGCACATTTTAAGTCTCTCATCAGAAACGAGTGATGGAAATGACAGATTTCGAAAAAAACAGAAACTTAATTCGCAAAAAAAGTTTTAATTCTCGCTTTAGGTGTTTTTTTACTCGTGCGCAGAAGGGTTCATCTGAAAATTTGGAGATGAAAACGCTTTTACTCAATAAATTCCTCCATGCGGAACCTGTGAATTTGCGCGCGGGTCGGCATAACCTGACTAACCAACGGACCGATTTCACCGCACAGCAATGTTGCTATAAGGTAATTCTGAAATGCCCACGCAAAATCTGTCAAAGTATTTTACGTACACTCTTAAAAAGGGGTGTTGAAAATAACACAATTTCTGTTGTTTCTTCACACACCTCCGTGTTTAGTTAAGGACAACATATTTTGTGTTACTTTTAACTCAGCCACGTGTTCCTGCTAGTTTTCTACACACAAATGTGTTATAGTTACACAATTTGGCATAGGCTACAACTTAGAATTTAAATCAAGCTGAATTTCCCGTTTCTCCAAATAACTAACAATAAAAGTATTAAAGCTTACTTGCCGGAGAACAGACCGTCTTGTGTACAGTTAACAGAATCCAGATGTCTTTGAACACTTTCGATTTTTGTTCGCGCTCTGTCAATGACAAATGCTATATTGTCCCCGGTGACATGACAAAATCAAAGCTCCGTTTGTTAAGCCCCCTCCCACAAGTCCCACACTCATTTTTTTTTTTTTTTTTTTATTTATTTATTTTTTTTGTGACTAACTGGAGACTAACGATTAACAATGTTGACTGACAGCATTCTCATTTTAAATAATTAAGTCATTATAGCTATAATGTATATGTGTTTCATCATCAAACATGTTTTATTCTATAAATTTATTCCATATTCCAAAATGTATTCTATTAGATAAGTCTAAACGAAGTAGTATCAAAACTTGCAATCGTGTGCACTAAGGAGAGACACTTTCCAATGTTTTCGGGTCCTTTGCACTGTCTGTCATATGGTGATTGCAAAGCAAAGTCTAATCCGGTAAAAGTGATTCATTATTAACTCGGACTGGTAACGATCAACAGCGTTGACTGACGTCGTTCTTTAAGTTCGCTCTCATTTGCCAAATAACGCACATGCACTGGGGCGGAGTGAGCAATTCTGAGCGCGAAACGTGTCCTGGTCTGGCCTATAGGAAGATAGATTGTAGATTATATTAATGTTCGTAAATGTTAGAGCCTGTAAAATGTTTTTTGGGACCAATGAATAAAGCCAACCAAAGCTTTTTTTTTTTCTTGGTATAGTTTTGTTACTTTCACTTTCGTCTTCTTTGGTGGGTTTGGTAGAGCAGCTGAACTGCTTCATATCGCCACCTGTTGGACTGGAGCGTAGATAACGGTATATAATTTACTAGGCTATTTATAAATCCTCGATCTAACAGCGGTCAACATGGCATTTATTATTGTCCCTGATTCGTTTTTTTTTTTTTTTTTTTTTTTTTTTATAGGCTACTGCAAATGTCTGGGGTTTGAATTTCTTTCTACTCTATGGTCAATCCTTTGTTTCATATTTATATATAACCCTTACCAATGTCTAAGAAATAAGCTAGATCAAATATTTTTATAAAAATACTATTAAATATTTTAGAACAGCCAATTTCTAAGTTATAACACATCCTTCTTAAAAAAAACAAAACAAAACAAAAAAAACAAAAAAAAACCTAAATTTACGATTTAATTTTGTAAAATGTACCTTGCATTTCTGTAATTTCTCCTCTGAATATAAAGAACACGTTTTTTTTTTTTTTTCCCCTCATGGTATAAACAAAGACTGCTGTGTTTGTTTTATGTGATTAATAACATTATGAAACTGCCCAAATATTTACACATGTATGTACTGTAGAATCATTATACCTCCTCTATTCATTTTCAGAAATGAATTAAAACATTTCTCAGAAGCCATTCAAACTGTTTGATCTTCTTGTAACTGTAAAAATTAATTCATTTTTGAATTTTTGCGTCATACTTAACCTAAATTATTTTCATATATTGTGCAGACATGCAGGGCCGCTCATTCACATGTTACTTCTACAGTAAATTCTACAGCTTTACAATATATATTTGTGCAAACACAAAACTGACTTAATACAAACAAAATAGTAAATAGCAAATATACAAAGAGATAAGAGATAAAATGTAAAAATGTACATAAATGTAAAATGAATTTATGGAATAAAGAAATATAAATTTAACAATAAACACAATTAACAATAGACATTCAACATTGCTCATGTACATGTACATGTTTCTATTAATGCTTCATTATTTAATTTAACAGTCTGAGTCTATTATACTAGCAAGCAATAATATAATAAACTTCACATTTGTTAAAGCAGTGCTCTATGTTTAAATTGGATATGAAATAAATCCGAAATCTGAAATCATACTAGCTGTAGGTTTCTAAGTGTTTGCTTGACACACAAAAAATATCAATTCTGCTGTTCTCAGTAACTGAGATTTAAAACTGTTAAGGGGTTAATGATTATTATTAGTGATGATTGTCTTTGTCCAGGCTGTAAGGAGGAAGTTAAAAATATTGTTGAGTGGAACAAGCTGTAAATTAGCTAATGTATTTCAATTATTTATGAGTATAAAGTATAATAGACTGTAATATTGGTAACACTTTATTTTAAGGACCAATTCTCACTATTGGCTAGTTGGTTATTAACATGCATATTACTTGCATACTTATAAAGCACATATTAATGCCTTATTCTACGTGACCATATTTTAAGTCCCTTAATACACCATACCTAAACTTAACAACTACTTTACTTACAACTGATAAGCAGAAAATTAGAAGTTAAATTAAGCAATCGTTAGTTAATAGTAGACAGCAAAAATAGATGGGTTATTGTTTTAACCTAATAGATGGGTTACACATATTGGGTCACTATATGTTGGGTTATTTTCTAAAACGTTGGGATATTTTTGTAAACATCGTTGGGTTGTTTTCAATAATAACCCAGCATTGGGTTAAATTGGTTCCCGCAGCGACAGTTCAAAATTTAATGGACAGTGGAACAGAGGAAGCTGCTGCTGCATCAGTATGAGGTAAGTAACAGGGTTTTGATAACTCTTATAACATTATACTTATAAGAAGAACGTGGAATGCACTTCAAAATTGAACTTTTGTTGTTGTTTGTTTTTTTAACGCAGTTGTAGTTTCCTTTAGTCAGTGTATTGTAAAGTTACTGCGGAGAATGAGCTCGATTGTAAATGAATAACTTTACGTTAGCTGCCCCAGTTAGGTCGCTAGCAGTAATAAAGTAAATAAAATTTGCATAAAGTACTGAAACTGTTTATAGATGTATTACAGTAACCTAAGGTTGATAGTGTATGGTGAAATGTATATAGGGCTACTTATACTGAAATCACTGTCTACCATTATTACAAGTATTATTTTACACTTGATGAAGGGTTCCAGACGTATTCTGACTACAGTTTGTTTGGTCGCACTAATGATTATCACATTTTACATTATATACATGGGAAATGGCTAATTTGGTGTTCATTTGAACCGCGTCTCACGGACCATTCAACTTGTCGGCCCAGTATGTAACGTTATCTCAGCGGCAGCTTAGAGAGATGCACACAAATTCGGTGAATTTTCTGTTTAGCTTTTCAAAGTTTCGAATTAATTAAACGAATTGCTTCTCAAAATGATTCACTGCTTCCAGTCGTTCGTAACACAACGGCGACGCCTGCTGGTCAAAACAGTTGTTTGGCAAGCGAGCACTAATTGTAATAACACAAAAAAGTGTTTTATGGTTTATTTATACTGAATATTATTATGCATGTATAGACCAATTATCTGTTTGTAAACATTCAGGGTGTGCACGCAGCATGGTTGCAGAAAACCCGGGAGAGATAGCCTTTACGGCTAGAGAATTACAAGGATATGGCACAAAATACTTAGATTAGAAAAGAGTATAGATTATATTGATTAGATGTCATTTTCAAAATGTTATTCGCATATTACAAGAGCTTGTCACCCAGCGATAAGCACTGTTATTCAAAGAAATTCCCAGCCAGCAATGACATGTGCGGCCCAGATGGGTTAACTACGGGTTCCATGGGAACTGTGTGGGCATGGGCTTTGGCTGGGTGAAATCAGCAGGTCCCATGTAGGTTTTGTAGTATGAGTCCCACATAGGAAGCCCATATGAGCTGATTACATGGGCCCCATAAGGGACAGGCATGGGCCAAGTAGGCATGGGTTTGAACTGGGAATGCACATATGGGTCCTGCATAGAATTTTTATAGGCCAAGTGGGCATGGGTTTGAACTGGGAACACAAATATGGGTCTTGCATGACATATTTATGGGCCAAGTGGGCATGGGTTTGAACTGGGAATGCACATATGGGTCCTGCATAGAATTTTTATAGGCTAAGTGGGCATGGGTTTGAACTGGGAATGCATATATGGGTCTTGAATGGAAGTGGAACACAAGTGTAGGGACCTCGATCTGCAGGTCCTGGTGGGGTGGTGGTGGGGGGCTTGTCCTGGGGGTAAGGTTGGCTCCTTAGCTACCTTGTGGGTGGAGGCCACCGCCTCTAGGTGGCTTGGTCTCAGGGTGGTGGTGGCGTGCGGTGATTGCGGGACTCTCTGGGGGGCTATGGTGGTGCGGGGGATAATGGGGACCTTTGGTACTTGTCTGGCCGGTGCTGGCGGGTAGTCGCAGGTTCAACGAATGAATGAGCTGTGTAAAGTGAGTCGGCGAATAAGTGGTGGTTTAGTGAGTTGAGTTGAGCAAGTCAGTGTGCGGGGTGGTGTGGGGAGTGAGTTTGGTGGGGTGAGTCAAGGACACTGTAGGAGAGTGTGTTAGGTCGAGGGAGGGGGGAGTGAGTGAGCGGCACATCCCGGGGGGCGTCTGGGGCGGCCTGATCCTCCTGGGTGTTGGCTGGGCCTCGTGTCCGGTGGGGGTGTGGGGGCTGCAAGAGGCCTAAGAGCGTCGACAACACAAATGCCATGAGTGTATTTGGATGTATTTTTTGGAGGGATGTTTTGTTTTCTTTTTTCCAGAGATTTAAAAAAAAATATGTATTTTTGATTTATTTACTGGTATGTTGTAAAATTTAAATTGTTAAAGATTATGTTTGTTGTTCAGTGTCATATATCATGAGTGTATTTTATATTGTATTTTTTGGAGTTTTTTTTTTCAGAAAGTTTTTTTAAAATATATTTTTTTGTTTACCTGTATGTTGTGACATTGTTTTTTAAAGATATTTTTTGTTGTTCAATTTAATATATTTCTTGCAGTTCAAAGCATCAAGTGTCTTGTATTTATCTTGTACTTATATTCATTCTTCGTTTTTAATTTTTCTTAGATTGTTTCCTTAAACCATTTGGCATGGTTGGGCTTAGATAGGCCTTGCATGAATTGCCCAGTTAGGACCAACATAAGATCCTTACAGAGCCCACTTTAAGCCCATATGGGCATTCACGGTTGAATCCTGGTGCAAGCCCACTTTAAACCCCTTTAGGCAGGTGGGGCCCAAATGGGTCTGACATGAATTACCCAGTTAAGACCCTTTACAGGTCCACCTAAAAGCCCATCTGGGCAATCACAGCTGGCCCCGAAGTGGATCCCGGGTGCAAGCCCACTTTAAACCCCTTCAGACTGGTGGGGCCCAAATGGGTCTGACACGAATTGCCCAGTTAAGACCCACATAAGACCCTTACAGATCCCACTTAAAACCCACCTGGGCATCCATGGCTGGCCCCCACGTGGATCCTGGGTGCAAACCCACTTTAAACCCCTTTGGGCAGGTGGGGCCCAAATGGGTCTGTCATGTATTGCCCAGTTAAGGCCCACATAAGACCCTTACAGATCCTACTTAAAACCCATCTGGGCATCTACGGCTGGCCCCCATGTGGATCCCGGGTGCAAACCCACTTTAAACCCCTTTGGGCAGGTGGGGCCCAAATGGGTTTGGCATGAATTGCCCAGTTAGGACCCACATAAGACTTATTCAGATCGCATTTAAAGCCCATCTGGGTAGCCATGTTGCAGAGCCCACTTTGGACCCATTTGGGCAGGTGGGGCCCATATCGGTCTGACATGAATTGCCCAATTAAGACCCATGCAGTACCCTTACAGGTCCCACTTTTAGTACGTCTGGGCTTCCACAGCTGGCCCCAATGTGGATCCCGGGTGCAAGCCCATAATGGGGACCACATTTGCCGCCCATGAAGCCCTCATCTGGGCCCCACATGTCATTGCTGGCTGGGTTGGCGTTAGATAGTGGGATAGTCTTACAGACCTGATAGGGATGACATTTTTATGGGCGGTTCAAGTGGCAGTCTATGGAGCCATGGAATAAAATAATAAAAAAGGTACATTTGATTGTATATTTCAAAATCCTGACTTTATTTTCGCAATTCTGAGATTATATCCCACAAATCTAGAGGAAAAACAACTCGTCATTCTCTCTTTCCCCCTCGGCTTAAATCCCAAACTTCTGGCTTTTCCCCCCTCAGAATTAACAAAGTCATTAGTTTTGTTAAATCGACTTATAAAGTCCGAATTAGGAGATATAAACTTGCATTTGTGAGGAAAAAAGTCAGAATTGTGAGATGAAATACAAAAAAAAAAGTTCGGTAAAATGTTAATAGTAATAGGTTTAAATAATATGTCATGCTGTAACTGTATGGCTAATACAGTACATTCCCTATGAACAGCATATGTGAATATTATGTAGACCTATTGTTTAATCAAATTTATGCTTTAAAAGTACAGTAATCATAGCAGTTTTCATCCATAGTGTGTCAGTTTAAACGTATGCGTTAGCTTCAAATGTCGTCTTTGACTACAGTATTGTATAAAAATTATTAGCATTCCGATTTTGACATAAAAATATTTTTTTTTTCTTATTCCATGGAGTTTACCCGTTTACCTCCATTCGCTACCAGTGTTTTTCTGCAACCACTATGCGCGCGCAGCTGCAAGTGACGTCACTGTGACGTCTACTCGAAATTGGTCTATTAGAATAGCCTCTAATTACAGCCATTTCTCTTATAAAGCTATGCCAGATTTGCATGTTTTTTAAATGTGTACTAAATGTGTTTATACTTATTTTTAGCAGCAGTGAAGGAAAAACTACAACAGTGGAATCTCATACATTAAACATCCACATGCCAATTAATTGAAACATTTCAAGGCAAGTAAACTATTTATATTAGTGATCCATACACACTACCAGTCAAAAGTTTTTGGACAGCAAGATTTTAAATGTTTTTAAATAATTCTCTTCTCTCTAAGCCTGCATTTAATTGATCCAAAATACAGCATTTAAAATAACTGCTTTTTATTTGAATATATTTTAAACTGTAATTTATTTCTCTGATCAAAGCCGAATTTTCATCACTCTAGTCATCACTCAGTCTAATATGCTGATTGCTGCTTTTTTTTTTTTTTTTTTTTTTTTACATATATTATTATTATTATTATTATTATTATTATTATTATTATTATCAATATTTAAAACAGTTGAGTTTTTTTTTTTTTTTCAGGATTCTTTGATAATTAAAAAGACTCAAAGATCAGCATTTATCTGAAATAAAAAGCTTTAGTAACATTATACACTATACCATTCAAAAGCTTGGAGGCAGTATTTATTTATTTAGGTTTATTTTGGATGCTTTAAATTGAACAAAAGTGATGATAAAGACATTTATGTTACAAAATATATTTATTTCAGATAATGCTGTTCTTCTGAACTTTCTATTCACCAGAGAAACCTGAAAAAAAATTCTACTCAGGTGTTTTCAGTAATAATAAATGATTTTTGAGCAGCAAATCTGAATATTAGAATGATTTCTGAAGGATCACGTGACGTGATCTTATCACAGAGGAAGGAGTGAATGAAGGAAGTTTTATGCTACCGGATGACACCAGCATTGCTGCGCTAATTCCAAGAACTCCTCCCAGGTTTTTAGCTTTTTTTAACAGTGAAGCAGTGGAACAGAAGACCTTACTACAAGCAGTGGATCGGTGTTTCAAACATTTCTACATGTATGACATCAACTACCTAAACCCCTCTGCACCCATTTGCAGCACACAGTCTTTAATATTCCAGGAGTTCTTTCAACACATTACCTCTTCCTTAGAAACTTTGTATTTAGTGATCAGTAAAATCTTTTTGTGTTACTGATTATCAGCAAGTCCAGCAGCCAGCAGATTTGCTTTGTTTTATTATTATTATTACTTGTGTTTATAATTTTAATTTTATATTTTTTTTATTTTTGTTTTATTGATAAAGGTTTGTATGTTATGTTTGTTTTATTTGTGCACATTTGTGTATGTGTTGATATAAATAAATATGAATTGATACACATTTGTGAGCCTGGACCACAAAACCCAATCATAAGTATCACGGGTATATTTGTAGCAATAGCCAAAATTACATTGTATGGGTCAAAATTATCGTTTTTTCTTTCATGCCAAAAATCATTAGAACATTAAGATCATGTTCCATGAAAATATTTTGTAAATTCCTTACCATAAGTATATCAAAACTTAATTTCTGATTAGTAATATGTATTGTTAATAACTTCATTGGACAACTACTAAAACTGTTTTACATTTCAAAATATATTTGTTAAAAATGTACTATTTGCATATTTAAATAAACAAAATATGTATTTGAAAACAAAATAGTGTTATATTGTATTTTTATTTAGTCATTTTATTAAAAAAAAAAAAAAAAAAAAAAAAAAAAAAGATGTAGATTAATCTAAATAATTAACTCAACCCAATTCATTGTGTTAAAATAACCCACAGATGGGATGGTGCTATACCAACCCATAGTTGGGTTACTAGATGGGTTATTTTTAACCCAACATTTTTTAGTGAGTAAGAGTTTGGTCCCCAAACAAAAGGATGACTATAAATATGAATGCATTATACATAATAATAATAATAATAAAATAAATACACAGTTGAGGTGTGGAGGCAGACGTTTCTGCAGAAACACATTCACTCATTTGCAAATTAATTATTTTTTGCAAATGTTACTGTTTTCATCACAAATATTTCTTGCACAAATTTTATAAAAATGTAACTAATATTTAATCAAAATGCACATTTTACCTTTTTGGGGCTCCTTGCTTTGCTTACCTCTAAACCGATTAGTAAATTATCACACCCCATAAATGGTCTGTGACACGATGGCCAAAATTTACATTAGGTATTTAGAGGGTGTTTATTTCAAGCCCAGTTTTTATCAGATCAAAAACACATCACTAGAAGGAATTATTTTCCACAAATATAATGTGAACTATAGCTCTTCATGTGATACTTTTTTTTTCAATGTTGAAGTGATTTTAAGTATTTTGATTCTTGTATGTGAATGTTACTGACCTCAATATCTCCAGTTTACACTGTGAATCCTTCAGTACGTCACATAAGTGATTTATTCCAACGTCTTTGATTTGATTCCAGCTCAGGTCCAGTTCTCTCAGGTGTGATGGGTTTGATTTCAGAGCTGAAGTCAGGTTGAGACACTGTTTCTCTGTAATTCTGCATTCACCCAGACTGAAGACAGAAAGAGAAATAACAATAGATCAGATTCATGCGTGAGTTAAATTCATCATGACTAAACAGCATACAGTCATTAATACAAAGTCAAAACTGGAAACTTAATTAGGTTTTGTGGACACTAGTTAGAATCCAAGTCTGAAGCATCTTCAGTCAGGCAAAAATAGTTTATAGTGAATTATAAATGTAGATTAAGAGACAGAACTGACTGAAAAATGTAAATTGACTATTCTCACATTCTTTACGTGAGAAAATAATTTTCAAGTTCAATATAAAGGTAATTTAGTGTAGTTTAACATAACAAATTCTGTTTAAAACTGCAGTACATAATAATTCATCATCTGAGCTATCGTGCTGGAATAAATATCAGTTTGACGTTATTTATGCGTGATTATGTCACATCTATTATAATATTACACATTCAGTTCTTACATTACATATGATGTGGTGGTAAGTTTGTTAATAGTTCTGACAGCCTGCAGCCATAACGAAACAACATTATTAACCCAATGGATTGTTCCAAAAAGAAAAAAAAAAAAAAAAACAATCAGTTGAGGAAACTTCTGTTGTTTAGAGAAGTTTTTCAAGTACTCACTTAGAGAGACTGTAACAATTCGTATCAACATCAGACTGGCTTTTCAGAGAAGGCAAGATTTAATACCAACCCAGAGATTATCAGGTACAATTATTTAACTATTATTTTGTTGAATGTCAGCGCTGCCTAACTTTTGCAGTGTTATTTATTAAACAGTTGTTTAAACAGTTGTTGAGTCAAAACAACAGTGAAGACTGTTACCTGCTCAACAGACACTATTAATGGACATTAGTCAATTTATTTTAAAATGTTACTTAAAATGTTTTATTTATGTTACTGCGTGTCTAATTTTAGGACAGACTGAGTTTTTTTTTTTTTTTACATCATTAGTGATATTTGCTTTGATAAAATTAATGCCTGTAACCAGAATCCACACTGAAGAGCCCGGAAGGGTTAATGGGGAGGAGCTGGGGTGGAGGAGGGATGCTGATGACTAGAGACAAGGAAGGTAAGGCTGTTTATTTTATTTATGGGCGTCCTCTCGGGCTGGCAGGATGGACGATGTAATACACTGATAACCACCAAATGCAGGTGGTTATGAAAAGTCACATGATGAACCAAAGCCCATTACAAGCAGCTTTTATAACAGAGGGAGGGAGGGTGAGTGGGTGGGAAATCCAGGCAGGCAGAAAGTTCAGAGGTTGGTGAAAGAGAGGGCATGTCTTCAAATACATTCCCATAGAAATCGATCAAGTCCCGTTCCACATAAATATCCTCAGTGAAATCAATTAAATCCAGTTCAATATCAAAATCTCCCAGATCCATACATTTCTCACTTTCAACGGCGGTGTAGTGGGCGGTGCTGACCTCAGCACCCTCATGCCCAACTGGAACATCCACCTTCGTGGGCACTGTGGCCGGCTCTCGCACCTGGTCGGACTCGATATGCTCAGGCTCCGTAGCGATCTCTTGCCCTGTCGCTCCCATTGGTGATGGCTCTGTCCGTGGTGGGCTCGGGCTCAGGCTCAGGCTCCGCGAGTCGGGGTGCCGGTTTGCTGGGCTCTGGGTCATGCTGCGAAACTCCCGGTGTAGGGTGAGCTGGGGAGGTGCAGTGCATTTCAACGGGGGCTGAATGACGAGACCTGAAGTGTTCCATTACTTCTACTTCAAAATCGGAACAATTCAAGTAAAGGACTAGATGAATCAATTCAATCAGGGAGAAGTCAGGAAGATCGCTGCAGATGTCTCATCATTCTTTTCCTAAACACAGCAAAACGCAAACCTTGCAAGAAGACATCCACTAAATATTCATTAATTTATACAAACACTGTAACACATTATAGCAAATAAGAAAATACATTCACATTTAAGAAATAAAAAAGCTATGACAAAACTTATGTTTGAAAATAAAATGAATGAAAGAGTGTGAATTAACAAAAATACGTTTTATTTTGTGAGCAATTTGTAACTACTTGGAAATACTGTACTCTACTCATTTGATTTGTGCATAACATGCTTATTTAATTTATTATATTACGAACTTATGAATTAAGTTAATTAGCAGATTACATTTTTTTCTATATTCATGTACATAGAATTCTGTATAATAATGAAAACGCATTGATATTCATTACATAATCGTTACACTAGCTGGAGTCTCAGCAGTGGTGATGATCAGGGAATATGGTGGGCCACAGAAAGGAATAATGGAATAATGCATCACAACAGTACTAGCTACCTCTGCTGAAAATTTAGACACTAGCGACATGCTGAAATTGTTGCTTGTACTTCACATAATGTGATGGTGTGTTGACCTCTAGTGATGAGCTTGAGAAACACATTTGATCTTTTCAGTTTCAAGTCTACAACTTTAAGCAAAAATCTTGGCATCTACTGCTGTATATCACCAATTATACTGACAGCTGGCTACTGAACTAATGAACTCTACAAACAAAATAAAATGATCACATTTTTATTTATATATTTACAATATGCAAACACATTACAATACAATACAAGAGAAGATTAAAGATTCTCTCAACAGGTAAAGATTATTGTGGGCTGCTGTAGGAGAACAGATTCTTCCACACCACTTATAACAGTCAAAGTGCCCAATGTACAGGGACATTTCTTATGAGACACACACAGAACTTACAAAAATACATTCTGTATATAAAATGCAAGACAAATGTAATGTAAAACATACGTAAATGTAAAATAAAATTATGGTATAAAGAAATAACACATGACCACTGAGCTATAGAAATGACTACTACTAATCAGTGCAAATGACTGATTTGAATCTGTGTACATGTAGCCCACAATAATTTCATCTTCATTTTAGACTTTCATTTTATATAATTTGATATATTTAAGTGACAGTCATAAGCAATATTTTAATTGCTTCATTATGGATGAATTTAATCCAAACATAATTATGATGAAGGCCTTATACTATTGACTTGTATCCAGCTAATCCACCTGTTTTGTGCGCTCATTAGCTTCTTCATCCTCCTCTATTTCACCTGTATATATAAAACAGCAAAATACCATTCAGACAGAAAATAACAAACATTCAACAACTCAACAACAACTCATGTTTACATGTATGTTTCTATTAATGCTGCATTTTTTTTAATTTGAAGGCCTAACCCTCTTCCATCTGTATGCATTAGTAATCATTTTTAAATAGTAATATATAACAGCTAGCATAATACCTTTAGATATGTTAAAGCAGTGCCATTTAAAGCTGTAGTAGCTGTAAATTTGGCATTGTTTGTATTTATTGGATGCCGTTTAGCAACATCTCACCAGAATTACTATCACACAAAATGCATTTATTAAAGTACTAAAGTGAGAACCTTCTGAGGATTCCTCATCTGACAGTGACTGTTCTTGTTCTGTTGATTCCAAAGGATTTTGAGCTCTTGACCTGGTCTTTAACCACCCACTAATGTAGTTTACACCAGCTCTCAAGCGTGAATGTTCTTTCTCCAGGCTGAAAGGAGAAATCAGAAGAAAACAAAAGTGTTGAGTGGAACAAGTTAAAAGAAACTACATGATGCTTGTCTGTTCATGTTAGCATGACTGTTTACTCACCTCAGGGTACAGTTGGAATCTTGTAGCACGCCAATGAGCCGGTTCTTGGAGTTTCCAATGTTATTTTTACTTAGATCAAGCTCCTTTAAAAACTGCAGTGCTTTTCTTTCAGCCAAAGACTGGGCCAAATCAGCAACATCTGTAATGCCACAGTCATTTAGACTAGAAAGAGAAAGACAAACAGAGGAAGAAATTATTTTCCTTTTAACCCAGAATGCAATAGGGCACAGTTAAGTCTGCCATATCTAAGCATAATTTTGTCGGCAAAATCCATGGGATGAGAAATTTCACCTAATGAATTTTCAGTGGCAGAGAAATTCCCAGTATTTCCCATTAATTACTAGTCTAACTGGTCCCACCATAGTTTGATAATAAAGTCTGCACTACTTTCTGTTCCGGATATGCACCTTTCACAGAGAAAAAGATCAAAAAGTATTTTCAAACAGCCATTCAGATATTTGTATTTGTTTTGGTGTTTATCAAATGGCACTTAATACTTATTTTCGAACATTTATTGTTACTAACACATTTTTATATTTTAATCTGGACTAAAACATGCCAGCATAGGTATCCGGAAAAAAGGTTCACAATAAGCACGAATCACTATTATTGAACTTTACAGTCATGTTCATTTGCACTGGAATTCGTTTGAAACATTTGATTCATTTTCCCATTTTGTGTATTGTTTTGTGTTTTCAAAGCACTGTTATGTTGTTTTTGTTACATTAAAAAAATGCTATTAACATTTTATAGACTGAAATAATGAAATAATAGTAACTGTTTTAACAAACATTTTAGATAAAATATTAAAGAAAAATGTTTCCATGTGTTTATCACAAACATAATTTCTTGCAATAAACTAATTGCCTTTTTTTGCACTCCTTTGCTTACTTTCTGTTTCACATGAGATGCATGTACTTTGGGCAGACTGGCTCATACCATTCCCTGGATGTTGTTCGCTCTGTGGCCTCTGCCATTTTTTAAAAAAGTGCCTTGTATTTGCACATTTTTATCACAGCTTACTATTACTGAGGTTCTTTGTACCACAGTGCACATTTAAAGCTATTTATAATGAAATTATCACTTGCCATAGTCGTCTGTGACACTATGAAATTCAGTGGACAAAATTTACCTACGTTTGGTACCTGTCAGGTGTTTATATCAGATCCTGCTTTCATCATTTCACACAATACAACAGGTATTATTTTCCTCAATTGTATATGTGAAGATAAATTGTGATATTGAAATGATTTTAAGCATTTTTAAGCATGTTACTCACCTCAGTCTCTCCAGTTTACAGCATGAATGATTCAGTATGTTACATAAATGTTTGACTCCTTTGTTTTCTATTTTATTTCCACTGAGGTCCAGCTCTCTCAGGTGTGAAAGGTTTGAACACAGAGCTGAAGTCAGGAGGAGACACTGTTTCTCTGTAATACGGCATCCACACAGACTGAAGACAGAAAAAGAAAAGACAGTAAAACATATTTATGTTGAGTTTATGTGTGAGTTAAATGCATGGTGAGTAAATGTCATATAGCACTAATACACCAGCAGAAGCATGGGACATTTATTATAGAACAATAAACCAGTTCCTAGCCAGGATACTAGATTCAACCCAATTTTTCTTTAATTTTTAAATGGAATATTTTTGTAAATTAAGTGAAGAAAGCATAGCCAAGTTAAACATACTGTGTGCCAGTGTAGTTTGTTATTGTTGCTATTATAAATCACAGCAGTGGGGGTCAACTAGGGTTTCTGAAATTAATAACACACTGAATCAGGGTGTTTTTAAAAAAGTTAAAATGAGGGTTATAAAATTACAAAATAAAAATCATCAATTTTACAAACATTTACAAACTTTTGGGGGAAAAAACATTTCTAACTTGATAAGCAAACCATGCATTTTATGACCCTTTTTAGATTTTGTGAAAAGCACCATTAGTGTTATAGAAACCATTTGTGACCCTTGACCACAAAACCAGTCTTAAGTCATTAGGGTACATTTGTAGCAATAGCCAAAAATACATAATATGGGTCAAAATGATTGTTTTTTTCTTTTATGCCAAAAATCATTAGGATATTAAGTAAATATCATATTCCAGGAAGATATTTTGTAAAATTCCTTCTGTAAATATATCAAAACTTATTTTTTGATTAGTAATATTCATTATAAAGAACTTCATTTGAACAACTTTTAAGGCGATGTTCTCAATATTTTGATTTTTGTGCACCCTCAGATTTCATATATTCAAATAGTTGTATCTCGGCCAAATATTGTTCTATCCTAACATCCATACATCAATGGAAAGCTTATTTACTCAGCTTCCAGATGATGTATAAATCTCAACTTCGAAAATGTACCCTTAAGACTGGTTTTGTGGCCCAGGGTCACATTTAATGTCTATTGTTGTGCATGTTTTTGTCTGCTCTCACTTCTATCTAATTTTGCAGCAAAGGTTTGTCAGCATATATATTTTTCTGCTGACAGAAATACTAAACCATCAGTACATTAGCTCATAGTACTTTTGAATCTTTCTTCAGAAGGGGAAATGCCAGAATATTCAGTGCTATACATTTTGTAACTTCTGCCCTGTTGCCTTAATAAATAATACATTTAAATCACACTGTAAATGCTGTACAGTTTAATGATACTAACTGTAGTTTTTCCAGCTTGCATTGTGAACTGCCTAAATGCATCATGAATAAACACCATACTGTCACTAATACATATGCATCATAAAGGTCAGACTCAGATGATATAATTTTTTTGTTGACCAAGGCAGTGGTATGAAAAATATAATTACTCCCACCCACACTACACTCCATTTTAGAGGGACTACCGATCACTTGTTAAGAGTTGATCAAAATAAAATCCTTAAAAAGAGTTTCTAAGCTTTAAAATGATACATATTTTGTGTTATTCCACTAATTTAATTACATATATTTTTCTTGGGGGAGGTGTCCTGCTGACAGGACACTTTGGGTTTAAAAGGTTAATAAACACCATACTGTCACTAATACACCAGCAAAAAGCTGGAAACTTAATTATAGAACCATAAACAAAGAAGCATAACTGTGATTTGAGGATACTAGTTACAACACAAGCCTGAAGCATATTCACAGCTGCACGTAAAAAGTTTGTGAATAAATGTAGATAAATACACAGAAAAATACTATTTAAATGGTTTTCACATTGTTAATTTGAGAAAATCATCAGTCTATTAGCTCATAATACAATAAACTGATGTATAGTATAATATTACTAACGATAGTTTTTCCAGCTTGCATTCTGGGTTCATCAGTAGATCACTGAGGATTGCCACTCTTGATTGTCCCATTTCATTCCCACTCAGGTCCAGCTCTCTCAGTTGTGCTGGGTTTAATTTCAGAGCTGTAGCCAGAGCTGAACAATCATCAGCTTTTATACCACTAGACCTTGACCTGCATTCAGAGAAATTAGACAAATATGTTTTTTTTTGTTGTTGTTGTTTCATGAAAATACCAAAGCACTAAATTATTTGTTGTATGTAAATGTTTCTCACCTGAGTCTGTCTTTACAGCGTGAATACTTCAGTGCATCATACAATTTTTTCACTCTTGTGTGTTTAAGTTCATTCCCACTCAGGTCCAGATTTCTCAGGTGTGATAGGTTTGATTTCAGAGCTGAGGTCAGGGAGACACACTGCTTCTCTTTAATACTGCATTTACACAGTCTGAAGACAAAAACAGAAAGGACAGTTGTTTAGATCCTTGACGGCTCTCTTTTTAAAAAGCAACAGCAGGCATATAGTACTCCATATAGTTGTTATAGTTTAACTGTTATTAAGTTTTGAATTCCAGAAGCTGTTGTTTTCCTCTCATTCATAAAAAAATTGTTCATTGTTGCAGCACATGTGAATCTCGTAATATTTCTACAGAACACAAACACAACCAGTACATTTTATCAAATACTTTACACTAATCCCAAACATTTAGTAGTTAAGACACCTATTATTAAGTTTGAACAATGGAGAAATACAGTTGTAGTACAGATGCAGTGCTACAGGTTAAATACTGTAAACAGTAAACGTTAATCTCACTGTAACAGCTGTACAGTATAATGATACTAACGCTAGTATTTCCAGCTTGCACTGTGGGTTTATCAGTAGATCACTGAGTTTTTTAAATCCAATTTCTCCAAATTTATTCTCACTCAGGTCCAGCTCTCTCATGTGCAATGGGTTTGATTTCAGGGCTGAAGTCAGAGCAGAACAACCATCATCTGTCATGTCACAGCTTTTTAACCTATATTGGGAAAAAGAGAAAAGCAGAAAATAAAGCATTCTGTAAAGACAGAGGAAGATATATCATCTTTACTTCACCAGATCACAAAGTACTCTGGCTCTTTACAATATACAGAGTATAAAGTGTCTTTGTTTGTAAAATTGCCTAGTAATTTTAAGCATTTTATTATTTTTTTTTCAATGTTACTGACCTCAGTTTCTCCAGTTTACAGCGGAAATCAAGTAGTAGATCAGATATGTGCTTCACTCCTGTGTTTTTTATTTTATTCTCACTGAGGTTCAGTTCTCTCAGGTGTGAAAGGTTTGCATACAGAGCTGAAGTCAGGATGACACACTGTTCCTCTGTAATCCTGCATCCACACAGACTGAAGACAAAAAGAGAAAAGAATGACTCAGAACTATGAAAATCAACTAAGATTGCTTGATTGTAATGTCACTTGAAAGACACACTTGAAATTCTCTCAAACAGCACTGAAGTTATGAAGCGTTATTTATATTTCAGATTCATTCATCACATGTCAATTTTAAGACTCATTCTTCCATGTATTTAGGTCTGCTGTTCTCAGCCACATGTAGTAAGGTTTCCTACATTAGCTAACATGAACTAATTATGAACAATACTTCTACAGAATTTTTTTTTTTTTTTTTTTGTCAAATGAAAAGTTATCTCTCTTAACATTATGCACTGCGAACTAACCTGAACAAACAAAGAACATTAACAAAGATTAATCTGATCAAGTGTTTATTCATAATTACTATTCCCTGATCAAACTGTTTTGATGTTTTTAATGATCTGTTTAATGTTAATACTTAGAATTACAGTGAGGCCTCTGGCTCAAACATACGAGGAAATAGTATTATCAAATACATGTTAATGGTATAAAATACTCACATCAGTGTGTGGAGTTGACAGTGTTTATCCTGCAGTAGAGCAGCGATCTGATTCACTCGTGTGTCTCCTAGTTCATGTTTACTCAGATTCACCTCTCTCACAAGTAATGGGTTTTTACCCCCAATTCCAGTCACATACTGACAGGCTTCATCTGCAGCAGGACCCAAAAACCTGCAAAAGTTAAAGCAAGATTCAGTTTAATTCACTGCAAAAAAGGCTCATCGTACTTAGTATTTGTGCCTTGTTTCTAGTCAAAATATCTAAAAATTTACTATTTTACTAATTTACTAGATAAGCAAAGTTACATTTTGCTAATACATAAATTGCTATTTAGTCTTGTTTTAAGAAAAAAATAACTTAATTTAGTTTTTCCCCCTGGAAAGTAAAATTATCTGCCGGTGGGGTAAGAAAAATATTCTTAAAACAACATTTTTTTTTTTTTTTTTACTTACCCCACTGGCAGATAATTTTACTTATTTTAACCAAAATGAACTTAATTTAGTTTTTTACCCCTGGAAACAAGACTAAATATCTAATGTTGTTTTGCATCTTAATTTAAGAATTTTTAGATATTTTGACTAGAAACAAGACAAAAATGCTAAGTAAGACCAGCCTTTTTTTGCAGTGTAAATGTCCATCGTCTTACAAAACATTAATTATATAGAATGTATTATTATTCCCAATGACAAGCTCTAGTTACTGTTTTACTGTTTTTTGACATCTAAATATTAATTTGAATGTCCTGAGGAACTGAAGGGCAAAAGATTGACTTTCAATACAAATATATACAGTGAAGTTTCTTTCTAGACACCACAACAAGACCTAGACACTCATAGATCTGTAGATCTGTACTCATGTACTTTGCAGCGCTGCCTTCTACAAGATCATCTTGATACAATTGATATGCTTTCACACCACAAATGCAACATAAAGAGCACGTCTTGTCTTACTCTCCCTGAACTCTGTGTATTGACTCAAGGCAGTTAGGGTATGTTGAAAAACTTACTTCAATAGTACCGACTCAGTCTTTGCAAAATGTACATGCAAAGAAGAAAAAAAAAACCCTAAACAAAAAAAGGTAAAACAGGATAATATAGGACAATTTTGAAGCTGAGGGAGAACATGAGATGGGTGTTTTTTGACATACCCTAACTGTCATTAACCAGAAAAAAAACAGTCCAAGACGAGCATTTGACATTAAAAAGTATAGAAATTGTATTATTTTTTATGAAAATAACTGATCGTCACACTAAATAAAACATTTCTTCCTCGGCTGGGATCATTTACAACCGCATTTGGGATCATTTGAAATTGCATTTAAACTGCATTTTGGAAGTTAAAATCGGGGCACCATACCAGTCCATTATATGGAGAAAAATGCTGAAATGTTTTCCTCAAAAAAACATAATTTCTTTACGACTGAAGAAAGAAAGACATGAACATCTTGGATGACAAGGGGGTGAGTTTATTATATGTGAATCTTCTCCTTTTACAAGAAATAATGGATTTAATAAATTACTCTAATCTTTTCACAAATAATAATTAGGTATTAAATTCAAAGGCTAAGATGTGGTAACAGAAAGCTGATGTAGGTACAAACAGAGATAAAAAAAATTGTTTGATGGTCTAATTGTCATTCAGCTAAAATCTTACCACTACTGCACTTAAGGACACTCACCTCAGTACTGCCAGTGAATATTTTTCATTCTGTAGTAAATCACTGAGCTCCTTCACTCCTGATTGTCCAGGATCATTTCCTGTGAGATCCAGCTCTATCAGGTGTGAAGGGTTTGATCTCAGAGCTGAAGCCAGAGCATTATAACCATCTTCTGTGATACTGCAATCTGAAAGTCTACAGAAAATAAAAACATGCATTAAAAGTAATATTGCGGTTCAAATTCATCCATTCATCCGCTGCACAATCGCAATTAATGTAAGAGTTCATTAGACAAAATGAAGGCTTGATTCTAATTGGTTACAGATGTGTTAATTATTTTCAGTAACTGCACGGCTTAAGTAGTTCCAGGCAGGTCTTGACAGCATTACAGCTCCATATCACAGTTGCATTCATGGGGTGTTTTGTTTATTATGAGCATGACAAACATATTCTATATCCACACTAACACCTGAACAAGCTAGTGCAAATTTTCTTGCATTCTCATCATTTAATGATGAAAACACACTAGACCGCTAGTTGTCTGCCACATTATATAATCTGAGAGCCACACTGAACTCAATATCAGACTCTTTGTGAGATTGAGATTGAGTAAAAGTGTTTAAGTTAAACTGCAATGATGAAATGAATTTAAGCATTTTCTTTCTTCTATGTAAATGTTCCTCACCCCAATCTCTCCACTTTACAGTGTGAATCCTTCAGTATGTCACATATGTGATTCACTCCTGTGGTTTTTATTTGATTCACACTGAAGTCCAGCTCTCTTTGGTGTGATGGGTTTGATTTCAAAGCTGAAGTCAGGATAAGAAGCTGTTTCTCTGTAATACTGCATCCACGCAGACTGAAGACAGAAAGAGAAAAGACAATGAATCATATCCATGTTAAGTCTGTGTGAGTTAACTGCATCATGATTTTTATGAAATAAATACAATTTTAGTACTTTTTAAATCTCAAACGCTTGTCTTGTCTTTCTCTCCCTGAACTCTGCATATTCTGGCTCAAGACAGTTAGGGTATGTCGAAAAACTCTTAAAAAATAATTTAAAAATCATTCTACATCACTTCAGAAGTACCGACTCAGTCTTTGCAAAATGTACATTCAAAGAAAATAAACACCCTAAACAAAAAAGGTAAAACAGGATAATGTAGGACAATTCTGAAGCTGAGGGAGAACATGAGATGGGTGTTTTTCGACCCTAACTGTCATAAACCGGAAAAAAAAAAAAAACAGTCCAGGCAGGTTAAGACAAGAAGTGCATTTGACATTAAAATGTATAGAAGTTGTATTAATTTTTATGAAAATAACCGATCGTTATGCTAGATAAAACCTTTCTTCCTCAGCTGGGATCGTTTACAACCACATTTGGGATCATTTGAAGCCGCATTTAAACTGCATTTTGGAAGTTAAAATCGGGGCACCATACCAGTCCATTATATGGAGAAAAAATGCTGAAATGTTTTCCTCAAAAAACATAATTTCTTTACGACTGAGGAAAGAAAGACATGAACATCTTGGATGACAAGGGGGTGAGTACCCCTTTGTCATCCAAGATGATCACGTCTTTCTTTAGTCGTAAAGAAATTATGTTTTTTGAGGAAAACATTTCAGGATTTCTCTCCATATAGTGGACTAGCAAAACAAACAAACAAACAAACATTTACTAAAAAACAAAAATAAATAAAAATAAAATATTATTTACTTTTTAACCCCAAATGCTCATCTAGCTCTGCATGAATTCTGTGTATTCAGAAAAAACTCCCATCTCATTTTCTCCTCCAACTTCAAAATCGTCCTACATCGCTGCAGAAGAACCAAACCACTGTTTACAAAGTGAACGTGCAAAGATAATCAAATGGCCTTTACCAAAAAAAAAAAAAAACAGTGATGCTGATTTTGAAGTTGGTGGAGAAATTGAGATGGGAGTTTTTCAATACATTTCAAGACGAGTAAATTTCTGTTCTGGAAGTGAACTTCAGAACCAAGTAACACCCACCCATTGTTTTTAGCAGATAAAATGAGGATAGAAAATTAATTAACTTTAGAGACCACTACTAATGTTGGGGTAACTTCATAAGAAAACCTTCAGAAATATGCATTCCATTACTCCTTTTAGATTATTTTGCTGTACAGTGTAATGACACTAACTGTAGTTTTTCCAGCTTGCATTGTGAACTGCCCAACAGAACACCAAGGTTTTCAGCTCCAGAGTCTCCTAGTTGATTCTCACTGAGGTTCAGTTCTCTCAGGTGTGATGGGTTTGATTTCAGAGCTGAAGTCAGGATGAGAAACTGTTTCTCCGTAATACTGAGTCCACACAGACTGAAAACAGAAAGATAAAAGACAATGAATCATATCCATGTTAAGTCTGTGTGAGTTAAATGCATCATGACTAAATGACATACAGCACACTAATACCCCAGCAGATGCATTAAAATGTATTATAAAACCATAAACCAATTCCTAAGATTTAAAGATACTAGATTTAATCCAACGTTAGCCAATCACCAATTTGTAAATTATTAATGTAGATTATTACTGCCCAGAAACACAAAGGCTGAGGATCCAACTGCGATTAGTTTAATGAAGGGTAATCCATAACCGTAGACAGAATAACAGGCAGAGGTCAAAAGCACAGGCAAGACACTTCAAACAAACAATGAACAAGTCCAGGGCACATGCAAAAGAGAGAAATCCAAACAACAGGCAGAGAACACAAACAAAAAAAACAAGACAGGAAGACAGGAGAACACTAGAACTACAGTGTAGCACTAACAAGACTTAACAATGGCTGAGTTAACCAGGCTTAACAGGGTAAATATAACACATGAATGGAATCAGTGACGAGTCCGGCCAAGGATTATGGGACATGAATTTAGTGAGGCAGAAACAGCCTGGGATGGAGTGCCCTCTAGTGGACAACCAGGACACTCCAGCCAGTTGAACTGACTATTTTCACATTTTTTTAATGTAAGCAAATCAAAATCTGATTTTAAAGTAATTTTAGAGTCAAAGTCAGTTTACTGTTCTTTCATTTTTAAATGGAATACAAGTATATTAAGTGGAGAAAGCATAGTCAAGTTGAATTTACTGCATGCCGGCGTAGTTTGCTACTGTTGCTATTATAAATCACAGTACTGGGTTTCTACTTGGGTTTCTAAAAACAAATAACACCCACTGTCTTTGGCAGTTAAAAGGAGGATAGAAAATGATCAACTTTACAGACCACTACAAATGATTGTAAAAAACCCAGAAAACCTTCAGAAACGTTTCATTATCCCTTTTAGATTTAATTGCTGTACAGTGTAATGACACTAACTGTAGTTTTTCCAGCTTGCATTGTGATCTGCCCAACAGAACACCAAGGGTTTCAACTCCAGAGTCTCCTAGTTGATTCTCACTGAGGTTCAGTTCTCTCAAGTGTGATGGGTTTGATTTCAGAGCTGAAGTCAGGATGATACACTGTTTCTCTGTAATACTGCATTTACTCAAACTGAAGGCAAGAGAAAAGACAATGTTAAGTTAATATGTGAGTTAAATGCATCTTACACAAACACCATACTGTCACTAAACCTAAACAAAACCTAATTATGTGACCATAAACCATAAAAGACAAGATTATAACTAAGACTTGAGAATACTAGTTAACTACAACTCTCCAAGACCGAAGCATCTTTACACTCGCACATAAAATGTTTATGAATTATAAATGTAGATTAAGATCACTGAAAATACTACTGGAATTGTTTTCACATTGTCAATTTGAAAATAATAATAATAATATGAATAATAAGAATAAGAATAAGAATAAGAATAACATTTTGTAAGTAAATCACAGTTTTAAATATTTTTAAAGTAGATTTACTAACAGTATATCTCTTTTTGCAGAAAAAGATGTGACTTCAGCATATGAAAATTTTACAGACACAAACATTCAAATGCTTCAAAGTTGGTTTGATTTTTTTTTTTTTTAACTGACACACATACTGAATCATCAGTCCATTAGCTTATAGTATAATAAACTTTAATTTCACTGTAACTGCTGTACACTATAATAATACTAACCCTAGTATTTCCAGCTTGCATTGTGGGTTCATCAGTAGATCACTGAGGTTTTTCACTCCAGAGTCTCCCAGTTCATTCTCACTCAGCTCCAGTTCTCTCAGGTGTGATGGGTTTGATTTTAGAGCTGAAGTCACAGCAGAACAACCTTCATCTGTCATATCACAGCCTCTTAATCTACATTGGGAAAAAGAGAAAAGCAGAAAATAAAACACTCTGTAAAGAAAGAGAAAGGGAGATAATCTTTAAATATTCAGGCTCTTTAAAAAAAAACAGTTAGGTTTCGTTAAGACATGTGACACCACTGATGCCATCCATGCTGTCCGGCTGCTGATGGAGAAACACCGGGAGAAAGACAACATGGTGCACATGGCCTTTCTTGACCTGGAGAAAGTGTTCATCCAAGTTCCTCATGACCTTATCTGGTGAGCGCTGAGAATTAATTGCATCTCAGAACAGTCTGTAAATTGGGCCTAATTATTATATTGCAGCACCACAAGTATGGTCAGATGCCAAGCCAGAATATCATCACCCTTCAAAATCATTGTTGTGCAATGTCTAATGTGTCCTATTTGACCCGGGTTGACTAAGCGGAACCTGTGTGAAACACAGGACACCCACCAGAAAAAAAAAAAAAAAAAAAATGATATATATATATATAGATAGATAATATATATATATATATATATATATATATATATATATATATATATATATAGATTATTTGGGAAAATGGCATGTCATATTGAGGCAAAATTTGTTTATTGCTTTATACAAATTATAAAATTTAGATTTTGTTAGTAGCATAAAAAAAAAATAAAAAAAAAATTCAAAGCAAAATTCAAAGCTTTTTCACAAAGTGAGTGAAGCATGAGCTATGTTCTCCTAAAAAAACTCCCATTAAAATTAATTAAGCTGTCCAGCCTCCTGGGACCCGGGAATATACTTTTATGGACAACATATTTTAAAGAAATTCTGATGAACTTACATGTCACAGTTTTAGATCTGGATGTACTGTACAGAGCACATTCAGGGCTTTTCAGAGATACCAAATATTTGGAAGTTTTACCATGACTACTACTCCCCCTTAACTTAGTTTAAATTCGACATTCTTTTGGAAATATTTTATAATTATGACTTAATTTTATACGTGTCCACTGTTGAGGACACCAGGACTAAATGCATGTTAATTACACATTTTGGGAGACACAACAAATGAATAGGGAAAGAAATTATATTTTAACAATATTCCTATGAAATATTTAATAGTATTATGAAAATCATGCCAATGGACCTTTAACTCACTTCCGGTAAGCGAAGCAGTGTATCCCCACTTCCGGTCCCATCGCAACGCAGTGAAAACTAATGCGAGAATCTTGTCTTTCCTTTCTTTCACCAGTGTTACTGCAGTGTACCTGGCTGCTTTTATTCTAAACGACGGCACACTGCTTCACTTGCCATGATTCTTTAAACAACTCAGATGAGATGCGTGGGATGAATTACGGTCCTTCTAAAATATTATGTGGGAGCACGTTCACGTGGAGTATACATTTTGAAACTGAGGATGTTTAGGCCTACACCTCATATCACCTGCTGAAATGTTCCTATTAATATATTTCTCTTTCAAATGTGCATTCTGAATAATAAATTAATTTAACCTGCTGCAGTC
This sequence comes from Cirrhinus mrigala, assembly GCA_036247105.1. Taxonomy (NCBI): domain Eukaryota; kingdom Metazoa; phylum Chordata; class Actinopteri; order Cypriniformes; family Cyprinidae; genus Cirrhinus; species Cirrhinus mrigala. Next base: position 30,996,952 of record CM070028.1, read on the forward strand.
AATGAGTCTTCTCATTAACAATGTTTTTCTCATCATATTTTATACCGGTTTATATTAAAATGCATTTTAAATAAACACCCTTACAAAATTAACCATGGATTTACTATAGTAAATGTAGTAACCATGTTATATTTAATTTTTTTCTGCAGACTGATTTCCATTTGTATTGCCATAGTTTTACTACACATACCATGTTAATTTTCGTAAGAGCGGTATTAAAATAGATGAATGAATGTGTGGACGTTGCCTTAAAGAAATAACAATGTTGAACATTTTAGCTAATTAATCTAGACAGTATAATGCGTTGACAGCATGATTTGAGTATTAATTAAGAATTTTGGCATAAACGTGAATTACATACAGTGCAATGTCTGTGAATGAAAAATGACAGAATAAAGACTAAAATTTCATACAAATTAATAAATATGTTGATTCTAATTTTATTTATCAGGTCTCATGCACACTGCAGCACTGACGCAGTGTGGTGAAATCATGCATGTTTATGAGCCATGGGTTTTTTCAGATCGGTACGTTGGATTAAAACTAAAAGTTCCATTGCGTTTGGAAAATTCTGTGCACAGTAATCATCAGAATTTTTCTTTGCCTCTCTCTGAAAATGTCCGTATTTTGAAATCATCCTGCAGATGTTCATTTAAACAGGCTTTTATTAAACTAGGTGATTACAGCATATTGAAAAATATACATAACCAGAAGAATCGATACACTGCTTCGACAAGCGCTTCCGGTGTTCAATTCCAGTGTAATAAAGGTCCATTATTACTCCCATATGGCCATCTAACACACATACTGCATGAAGAAAGTCTGTTACATCTTTTAGAACAGTTGGGAATCAAATTTATTCAAAGTTTGGAATAAAAAAAAAAACATTTTATTTTATTCATTTTTTATTTTTAATTGAGTCCTGGGTTATATTCCAAAAAGCAAGGTTAACTTACCATCTGTTAAACCCTGAACTCTTGGTTGATTAACCCAAACCTTTCCTACTCAAGGTATGCTGGTTCCAAAAACGTGTTCAGGAGACTCAGAGTATGTTTCTGGTTAACACGCAAAACATTCTCAACAGAACGAACTTGATTGGGGGAAAAAAAAAAAAAAAAAAAAAAAAAATCTAATTGACTCTAAATGTTCAAAATTATTCAAACCCCAACAGTAAAATTTGGTGCAGAATCTTTTATTCTTTAAAACCACCAATAAATGCTGCTTCGAAGTGCTTAGAAGCTTCTGTCACTTCTTTACTGCAATCTTGGGCCGTTCCTCATCTGAAAATGCTTTCAGATCACTGATAATCTTTGGTTTTCACTTTGCCACTGTTTTCTTTATATTCAACCAAATATTTTCAATGAGAATTAAATCTGGAGACCAAATAGGCCACTCAAGAACATTCTATGACTGATCCCTGAACCAAGCAGAAGTAGATTTGGATGTTCCAATTACCATCAGCTTTATTCTTTGTACCCTATGCATCACAATTCTTGCCAAAATTGCCTGAAACTGCACTTCAAAGAATTCATAATATCCTTCATACAGTCATGGTTTCCGATTCCTGCTACAGTAAAACAGCTGCATAACAGCACTGGTCCACCTCCATGTTTTCATTTGTATGGTTGGTGTTAGTAATAAGCATTGGTAACTTATCTACAAGGCTGTTAATGCAATGCGTTAAGGTTACATAAAAGTACATGTACCTGCCGATGTTAATATTGCATGTTATATGCAATGTTTGATTTAAATATGGTTAATTAAACACTAGATCGAAAAATTATATAGTTGACTGATTACTGACGTTACACTGAAGTATGATTAGAGAGCAGTTATTAATTAAAGTTTTCAAAGTTTTTAGATTACCTGATGGTCTTTAATTTACAGCGTTCATCCTGTAGTAAGTCACTGAGCTCCTTTACTCCTGATTTTCCAGGATCATTTCCTGTGAGATCCAGCTCTATCAGGTGTGAAGGGTTTGATCTCAGAGCTGAAGCCAGAGCTTTATATCCTTCTTCTGTTATACTACAACCTGAAAGTCTAGAACAGAAACAAAAATAAATTAGTTATTCTAAAACTTTCCTGAATAATAGAAATCCCAAGTAAATCATATTTCATTCTTTGTACAAATGTATTGAAAGTTTGTTTCAATGTGAGTATAGCAGGAAAAAAGGGACAGAGAACTGCAACATGTTAGACACCAGCATCACTTTCAGGGCTTCAGTTACAGGTGCTGGTCATATAATTAGAATATCTTTTAAGTTAATTTGTTTCACTGATTCCATTCAAGAAGTGAAACTTGTATAATGTATACATTCATTCCACACAGACTGAAATATTTCAAGTGTTTATTTCTTTTAATTTTGATGATTATAACTGACAACTAATGAAAACCCCAAATTCAGTATCTCAGAAAATTAGAATATTACTTAAATCCAATACAAAGAAAGAATTTTTTAGAAATCTTGGCCAACTGAAAAGTATGAACATGTACAGCACTCAATACTTAGTTGGGGCTCCTTTTGCCTGAATTACTGCAGCAATGCGGCGTGGCATGGAGTTGATCAGTCTGTGGCACTGCTCAGGTGTTATGAGAGCCCAGGTTGCTCTGATAGTGGCCTTTAGCTCTTCTGCATTGTTGGGTCTGGTATATCGCATCTTCCCCTTCACAATACCCCATAGATTTTCTATGGGGTTATGGTCAGGCGAGTTTGCTGGCCAATTAAGAACAGGGATACCATGGTCCTTAAACCAGGTACTAGTAGCTTTGGCACTGTGTGCAGGTGCCAAGTCCTGTTGGAAAATGAAATCTGCATCTCCATAAAGTTTGTCAGCAGCAGGAAGCATGAAGTGCTAAAACGTCCTGGTATACAGCTGCGTTGACCTTGGACCTCAGAAAACACAGTGGACCAACACCAGCAGATGACATGGCACCCCAAACCATCAGTGCCTGTGGAAACTTTACACTGGACCTCAAGCAACATGGATTCTGTGCCTCTCCTCTCTTCCTCCAGACTCTGGGACCCTGATTTCCAAAGGAAATGCAAAATTTACTTTCATCAGAGAACATATCTTTGGACCACTCAGCAGCAGTCCAGTCCGTTTTGTCTTTAGCCCAGGCGAGACGCTTCTGACGCTGTCTGTTGTTCAAGAGTGGCTTGACGCAAGGAATGCGACAGCTGAAACCCATGTCTTGCAGACGTCTGTGCGTAGTGGTTTTTGAAGCACTGACTCCAGCTGCAGTCCACTCCTTGTGAATCTCCTCCACATTTTTGAATGGGTTTTGTTTCACAATTCTCTCCAGGGTGCGATTATCCCTATTGCTTGTACACTTTTTTCTACCACATCTTTTCCTTCCTTTCGCCTCTCTATTAATGTGTTTGGACACAGAGCTCTGTGAACAGCCAGCCTCTTTTGCAATGACCTTTTGTGTCTTTCCCTCCTTGTGCAAGGTGTCAATGTTCGTCTTTTGGACAACTGTCAAATCAGCAGTCTTCCCCATGATTGTGTAGCCTACAGAACTAGACTGAGAGACCATTTAAAGGCCTTTGCAGGTGTTTTGAGTTAATTAGCTGATTAGAGTGTGGCACCAGGTGTCTTCAATACTGAACCTTTTCACAATATTCTAATTTTCTGAGATACTGAATTTGGGGTTTTCATTAGTTGCCAGTTATAACCATCAAAATTAAAAGAAATAAACACTTGAAATATATCAGTCTGTGTGGAATGAATGTATGCAAGTTTCACTTCTTGAATGGAATTAGTGAAATAAATCAACTAGATATAAATAGAACTAAATAGAAGATATTCTATTTATATGACTAGCATCTGTATACTGAAGTCTTTTATCTGTAAGATCCACAACATACATACAAACATACAAAAAACATACATACAAAAAGCAAGAAAAAAAAGGTTGAAAAGCAAGATAGAACATTCAAGTTATAGAACTTAACCCTTTAACTGTCAACCCCCCCCCCCCCCCCATTTTTGGAAAATTTGATTCCTCAACGGTCAATGAAATAAAGTCAAACATTTTATTCTGTATTTAATTTTTTTATTCTTTTACAAAACTTTCTGTTGCAGCTGAATAACATGAGAAAAAATCAGCAGCCTGCAGAACACTCAGGCCTAAAAGGAACTTTTGCCTATGGTTTTAACAAAAAATACCTAAACAACTAAACTAATATAATATAAGTTTCAAACATTAAATTGTTAAAGGCAAGTAAACAGTCAGTGATAAAGTTAATAAAACTTTTCATAAATAATATATAGATGAATCCTCATTGAAGTTATGAAATATATTAATATTAAGATACTAAAGATATTTGTTCTTTGATTAACATTAATGATAGGCAGCACATTTTTTTGGTTGCTGTCTCTTTAACACTGAATGCACGCGGATCTAAATATACTGTTACATGTGCGTTTTCTTTTTCATTTGTTTACTTTCACTTTTACTTTCAACAAATATACTGACAAGTTTTTGTGCATACTGGGCCATTAATGTTAAAGAGTCAGTTCCGGCCCAGGACAACTTTTCTGCAGTGGAAATGCACGGAACAGTTCGAGAACGGACACAGCCGGACACAGTGCGAAAGTTCTTGCCCTTGCTGTGTTTAAATCATTTGATTTTAAACTCACATTAAAATGCAAATGCAGGAATTGTTAAGCGGAACTGACATGCACGCATCTTATTGAATACCTGGTTCTTGGAAATTTGGAACTGGTTCTAAAATGAAACCGGTTCTCGATACCCAACCCTACTCACAACACAACAAAATTAAAAAAGCAAATCTAAGCTCACAGCACAACGAAATTAAAAAAAGCAAACATAAGCTCACAACACAATGAAATTAAAAAAAAAAGCAAACATATCAGTGTTGGTAGTGAAACACTGATACTTCCTCGAGGTGCCACAAGATTGATATTAGTATGTGCAATCGATTTTTAAATGAACGTGTTATTGAATGTTTTGATATGTTTTGATAATACAGTTGATACAGTTGATGAAGTGTGACGCCGTGAGCTTCATGTGTGTTTGAGTTTGTGTAGTAAAAAAAAAATATGCTATTCATATAGTCTAAACAGAGACATGCAGAACATGCAGCCTTATAAGAGACATGCATGTTTTGGCTGTTGTCATATGTATTTCTGCTGTGTTAAAGCCTTAACATCTTATGCTGTGGGTCTGGGGCATAGCCACGGGTGTACCGGTGCCACCCACAGTCTAAGAACAGATGCAGAATATTTTTTTTATAATCGTAATAAACATCACCCCCTGCTTCAGCACCCACAAGAAGACCAAAGCACCTTCATAGCACCTACACACAAAGTAAATTAAATAAAATAAAAAAATATTTGACTCACATGCATAACTTATGCATTGCAGTATAACATGGCCTGATTAGCAGGCACACTTTTTGAAATGTCACAGCATTTTATTTTAACCATAGTACTGAGACTGCTCTTATTAGAGTTACAAATGATCTACTCTTGTCATCCGATCGTGGTTGTATTTCTCTGTTAGTGCTACTGGATCTTAGTGCTGCGTTTGATACTGTTGACCACAACATTCTCTTGAATAGACTTGAGAATTATGTTGGCATTAGTGGTAGTGCATTGGCATGGTTCAAATCGTATTTATCTGACCGCCATCAATTCGTGGCAGTAAATGAAGAGGTATCATATCGTTCACAAGTGCAGTATGGAGTACCGCAAGGCTCAGTACTAGGGCCATTACTCTTTACGCTTTACATGTTACCCTTGGGTGATATCATCAGGAAATATGGTGTTAGCTTTCACTGCTACGCTGATGATACCCAGCTCTATATTTCTTCGCGGCCCGGTGAAACGTACCAATTTGAAAAACTAATGGATTGTGTAGTTGAGTTAAAAAATTGGATGACAAGTAATTTCTTACTGCTAAATTCTGAAAAAACAGAGGTGTTAATTATTGGGCCTAAAACCTCAGCATGTAATAACCTACAACACTGTCTAATACTTGATGGCTGTTCTGTTAATTCTTCGTCATCAGTTAGGAACCTAGGTGTGCTATTTGATGGTAATCTTTCATTTGAAAACCACATCTCTAGTATTTGCAAAACTGCATTTTTCCATCTCAAAAATATATCTAAACTACGCCCTATGCTATCAATGTCAAATGCTGAAACATTAATCCATGCATTTATGACCTCACGGTTAGATTATTGTAATGCTTTATTGGGTGGTTGTTCTGCTCGCTTAATAAACAAACTTCAGCTGGTCCAAAATGCAGCAGCTAGAGTTCTTACTAGAACCAAAAAGTATGATCATATTAGCCCGGTTCTGTCTACACTGCACTGGCTCCCTATTAAACATCGTATAGATTTTAAAATCTTGCTAATTACTTACAAAGCCCTGAATGGTTTAGCTCCTCAGTACCTGAGCGAGCTCTTATCGCATTATAGTCCCTCACGTCCGCTGCGTTCTCAAGACTCTGGTAATTTGATAATACCGAGAATATCAAAATCAACTGCGGGCGGCAGATCATTTTCTTATCTAGCACCCAAACTCTGGAACAATCTACCCTACAATGTTCGGGACGCAGACACACTCTGTCAGTTTAAATCTAGATTAAAGACACATCTCTTTAACCTTGCTTACACTAATAACTAATTAAAATATTCTTATAATTCAAATCCGTTAAAGGATTGTTAGGCTGCACTAATTAGGTCTACCGGAACCGGGAACACTTCCCATAACACCTGATGTACTCAGTGCATCGTCAGAAGAATGGCAGCTACGCTAATATTAGTCTGTTTCTCTCTTATTCCGAGGTCACATCAACCACCAGATCCAGTCCGTATCCAGATCAGATGGTCACTGCAGTCCCCCGGATCCAGTCCGAACCCAGCCCACATGGTGGATCGGCACCTAGAGACGACCTCTACCGCCCTGAATGTCAGCGGAGTCCACATCAACTAGATGAGCCCCAGAGACGGATCCACAGTGAAGACCACATCACCTAGACGGCTGTCGGCACAGGACCACGGGAACTTTTGGCCAGAGGAGAACTGGCCCCCCGACTGAGCCTGGTTTCTCCCAAGGTTTTTTTTCTCCATTTGTCACCGATGGAGTTTTGGTTCCTTGCCGCTGTCGCCTCTGGCTTGCTTAGTTGGGGACATTTTCTTTAAACACAATATTGTATTTTATTTTATTGATTTTGATTAACTACCTTTACCTAAAATGTGAGTGTTTACTGTTGCCTTTGGCATTGTTGATGTACTGTTTCCTATTTAATACTGTACAACCGCCTTGCCACAATTCTGTATTGTTAAAGGCGGTATATAAATAAAGGTGACTTGACTTGACTTTATTTTAAAAACTGTAAGTGCCAATTAGGCCTTCCCCAGACTAAAGATTTTTTCTAGTCAACTACTCACATATTTATATTAAATTAATTAATATAATAACCTACTAACCATCCTTTAACACTAGAACAGCCAGAGGTCACTGTATACCTAAAACCGCCATGCGGGTAAATTTTACCCATGCGCAAACAAGTGTTTTGATATGGCTAAAGAAGATTTTATTTCACTGTATTATGCCACTGTTTTGATAAAGAAGTGTCTAGTGTCATAAAAAAATAATTGTCTATTCATCAACTTATATTTTTGCCCTGTTGTTTTGTTTATAGGTTTTTATGCAGGCTACAGTCCATTTTCATAACAGTCAATTTAACATAAACAAGACTGCGCTGACAAACGGAATTAATAGGAAGTAACTACATAATTGTGTGGTGTAGTATTAGAACTCATTGTCATTATTCAATAAATTAAGACAATTCATGTTATTTAAGTTACGAAAATAACCCATAGACAACAGTGTAGTAATAACTTGCGCACACTGCATATGATGATGCGATGTCAAATTCAAGTGCACAGCTTCACCTAATGAATGGTTAATTTGTTTATTTATATCATTTATAATTTTAGTAAGAGAACAACACAAATAAACATAGGGTAATCAAAAAAAAAAAAAAAAAAAAAAAAAAGGATTGCATTCATTACATAGATCTGATTTTTTTTTCAGGAAACGGCCAGACTAGAATAAATAGCAACACAGTAGCAAACAATAAACAATAGAAATTGCAAAAAACAAAAATTAAATAAATAATCCAAAGTTTGAACAATATGTATAACATTAGGCTAAAACATCTAAATATGTGATCGCTGTCAGATGAGCCGTCAGATGCTGAGCTGAAACAGGACGCATAACAGACTCTCCAATAATCATGGTATTTAGTGCTTCTAATACCTCTTCGTCAAAAATCAACTGCCTTCTTCTACTCATATTGACTTTATTTATGAAACTGATAACCACTAATTTAGTGCGTAAAAGACACTGCCTAGCAATGTACAATGTAAAAACATAACTGGCAAGATTATGACACGCATATACACACGAAAATACAGGCATTATATAGTGGGTAAATTTGCGCCCGTGCTGGCGCTTTTAGGTATAAATGCTCAGTTTTTCGATCTGGTATTATCTAAACACTTTTTAACACCAAGTGATTTTAAATTACACAATTTTAGTAAAAGTCAATGACTGGGAGAGTTGAGTGTTTTATTGAAAATCTGTTATTTACATTTGAATAACAGGTACGGGTAAAATTGACCCCGTGGCGGTTCTAGTGTTAATATGTATAGCCTATTCCTCACTCAAGCAGCAAACGTAATGATTATGAATGTGTTGGGGAAAAAGAAAACATTTTAATTATTTGTTAATAAACTAGCGCTTTCTTCTCAGTCAGTGTCAGCTGAAAAGATAAAGTTGCCGAATGCCAACGCTAATTGCATTGTGCTGTGCACTACTGGGCCACCGTAGATTGGGGAGAAATGGAAGGCTTCTGGAGGAAAGACGGTCATGGCCCAACAAAACCCCTGTATGGTAATATGTATCATATCGCCAGATTCTTGACAATACACAGCCCTATTGCCAGTATCTCCACACTAAGACAATTCAGATCAACAAGTTTTGGTTGAGCTCAATGTCTGTTGTCATACAACTTACCTCAGTATTTCCAATTTACACTCCGCATTCTTCAGTCCAGTGCAGAGCAGCTTCACTCCTGAATCATGCAGATTATTATTGTTCATGTTCAGCTCTTTCAGACTGGTATCTGATCCAAGAACTGCAGCCAGAGCTGAACAGCTTTTGTCTGTTAAATTACAATCATTTAACCTACAGGGAAATAAATCACATCACAAAATTATGTAGAACAAATACAATAATTTTTACATTATATTTAATGTATTTTTATTATTTTACATGAACAGGGTGAGCCACACTAACATATCTCTTCCAAAACCAGCAATTTCTTAATATTAGTATTTTTGATTAAATGGCATTTGCAAGATACAATTACATTTTTTTAGGTATTTGAATAAAACTGATGTTTTTCCTTTTCAAGTATGACTATGAGCTAATATATTATATTATATGGGCCATGAAAGACTGATATATCAAAACACTTCTTTTATTTTATATTTTGTCTAAAAGTTCAATAATTTATTCAATAATTCAATAATTTCAATAAGTTTAGTAATCATTTGAAAACAACATTTTTACATACTAAATAGAAGTAAAATGACACTGTTAATAAAAAGGTATACATAATTAGCAATTTAATTCCCCTTTACTCATTAAAAAAAAAAAAAAGCCAAAAATAGATATTAGAAAAAATATAACATGGAACATATTTCATATGTAATGTATGATAAAAAAAAAAACAAAAAAAAAACAAAAAAAAACACTATAGAGCAAAATGGATAACTGCATATTCCAAATTAAACCATAATATGACAAAATATTTTTAAGTGACTTACAGAGCTCTTTTGGAGCTTTTGATTACTGCTGATAATCTAATGAGACATTCATCTGATTTCTTGAATTTCTGCAGCTCAAACTCCTCCAGCTCCTCCTCTGATGTCAACAACACAAAGGCCAAAGCAGACCACTGGGCAGGTGAAAGGTCACCAGATGAGAGACTTCCTTTGCTAAGGTGGGTCTGAATCTCTTTCACGAGAGTTTGGTCATTTAGTTCATTCAGACAGTAGAACAGATTGATGGATCTCTCTGGAGACAGATTACCTTCAAATTTCTGCTTGATGTACTGAACTATTTCCTTTTTGCTCTGGTCAATGTCATCTTGCTGTGTAAACAGACCTCGTAAGAGTCGTCGATTGGACTGGAGTGACAGACCAAGAAGAAAGTGAAGAAAAAGATCCAGGTGTCCATTGTCACTCTTCAGCGCTTTATCCACTGCAGTCTTAAGCAAATCAATCATTTAATTTTTTTGCTGTTCTGCAGAATCTTGAAAAAAAAACACTTTTCTTGTTAATGTCCAGAAAGACATGTACATAAAGTGCTGCAAAAAACTCTTGAATGCTCAAGTGAACAAAGCAGTACATGGTACCAAAAATGATCCCCGTTTCCTCCTTAAAGATCTGGGTACACATGCCTGAATACACTGATGCCTTATAGATGTCAATACCACAGGATTCCAGGTCTGTGTTATAGAAGATCAGGTTGTTTTTTTCCAGCTGTTGAAATGCTAGTTTCCCCAGTGAAAGAACACCCTTTTTTTCCCAAGAAACACCTGGTGTGTATTCTCCATAATATTTTCGACGGCTCTGCTGGATTTGAAAGCGGAGAAAGTGTGTGTACATTTGTGTCAGAGTCTTGGGAGTGTCTTCAGTATTTGATTCTTGCAGTGCTTTAGAGGTATTAGCAGACTGATTTCTTACGTCGTTACATCTTTTCTCCTCTAAGATATTCCGGAGAACAGTAGCTGAAATCCAGCAGAAGACTGGGATGTGGCACATGATGAAGAGGCTCTTTGATTGTTTAACATGATCAATGATTTCTTTGGCCTGATTCTCATCTGTGAATCTTTTTTTGAAGTACTCTTCCTTTTGTGCATCATTGAATCCTCTTATCTCTGTCACCCGGTCAATGCAGTCAGGAGGAATCTTACTGGCAGCTGCTGGTGATCCAGATGAGAGCAGAAGGAAGCAGATTTCCTTTAATGAGGTTTGTTAGGAGAACATCCAGAGAGGCTGGTGATGATACATCAGACCACGTCTCATTACCATCAAAATACAGAGGAAGACGACATTCATCCAAACCATCAAGGATAAACAGTACTTTAAAATTATTCCTTCTTGTAAGGTTCAGTCCTTTTGACTCTGGGAAAAACTGAGTTATAAGATGCATCAAACTTTGTTTTTCATTCTCCATTAAATTCATCTCTCTGAATGGAAGAGGAAATATAAACCTAATATCTTGATTTTCTTTTCCTTCAGCCCAGTCCAAAACTTTTGCACAGAGACTGATTTTCCGATGCCAGCAACTCCCTTTGTAAGTACAGTTCTGACCTCCTTGTCTTGTTCAGGTGCTTTAAACATCTTTGTGCATTCAACTGGTATTTCTTGTGATTCATGATGCCTGGAAGTAACTTCAATCTGTCTTACCTCATGTTCAATATTGACCTGTTCACTACAACCATGAGTGATGTAGAGATCTGTGTAGATGTTATTCAGAAGTGTGGAGTCACCTTGCTTTGCAATTCCTTCAAATACACACTGATGCTTCTTCTTCAGGCTGAATTTTAGCTGATGAATGAAGATGAGATCATCTAAACACAGGAACAACAACAAAAAATGTTTCGGTCCACATTGTCTAATACATTCATAAGTGACAGATGGTCATTCTTTTCTTACCTTCTAAAGTATTAGCAGCTTCATCTTGCTTCATCTCTCTCAGGAAGTGTAGTGTGAGATCAAGAGCTGCTTCTTTGATACTGCATCTATTTTCATTAAAGTCTTTCACAAAAGATTGCAAGTTCTCCTTTTGTAAAATTTTCTTAAACTTTTCCAGCTCATTCTTCAGGAATTTGTTTATTTTGCCCTCAAGATCCTACAAACAAAGCAACAAACAAATAAATAAATAAGAGAAATTTACATTCATTTCTGTGTTCAATAACATATTTATAAACATTAAACACTTGTGTTTTCTTACATGGAAGATCCCTGGGAGATTATCTTCAAAATCTCTGGTGTTTTTCTCTCACTGATGGTTGGCATGTCATCTTTTGACTGGTCACTCACATGTGAGTCTGACCTTACACTAATGACACAAAAATTGACAGACAAAACACTATTACAGAGGAGGTACTTCAGTATATTTTAAAAAGTTTAATGCTGCAAATGATAATTAGATACAGTATAGCCGTGCATTTCATCCTATGACTATGGTTGGATGAATATATATTCATGTTCAGGTACATGATCTTTATTTTCCATGCTGAATTTGCATGTATGCCTCTTAGTGATTGCCTGTGTAGTTGTTTTAGTGAAAGATGTTGCAGAATAAGCTCAATAAAAGGCACTAAATTTTGTGGTCAATAATCTATTTCAAGTTTTCTTCAGTAAAGTTCTATCACATACCCCTGCAGATAAACAATGCTTTAATGTTATAATGTACAACACATAAAATACCTTTTGGTAGATGTCAGTTTTTCTCACAAAAAGTTCTCCTCAATTCCTTTTGACTGGTCACTCTTTATAGACACAGAGCTGGACACATGTGAACCTGGTTTCACACTAATAACACAGAGGAGACAAAGGGGGTAAAAAAATGAAACAACACTGACTGAGGCATTTGCACAAGAACTATCATCAATTAAGCATTTTTAAAAACATTCTATACATATTGTAATTTTAAAGATTAGTGTACATACTATATTTTTAGTTGCAGTTTTTAGTCATTTGTAGTAAAATAATAATTCATAGTCCTCAAACATCTACATCCATGATAGAAGCATGTTAGTTTTGTAAGTTTCACTGTCCATAAAGCTGTAAATCTTTTTACCATGTATAGTTTAAAAGTATTTGCAAAAAAGAAAAGAAATAATAATAGATAAAAGTAAATAAAAATAAAGCTGCAAGCAGCAATGAAAGGGTCCTCGCACCCAGGCTCACCGCCGACCGGTGGCTTTAGGAAAACAGTGAACGGTGGGCAGTATGCTTTTAATATAGTAAATATAGGAACAATATGTCAGTCTTTAATGTAAATGTAAAACATGTAAACATGTTAAATGTAGAACAAGTTACATTATTTTGCCAGCAGTTGGCACTATGATTGAATATTGGCTGTTATATGTGTTCAGGTCAGGATTCTTATCGAACAAGTGAAGTTTGGGGCAGATTGGACACGGCATACATGAGTTACAACAAATTCCTCTTTCATTGCATTAATAGCATGCATTAGCACTTAGTAAGTGCTGCTAGCATGGTTCTAGTATGTTTAGCACAAAATGTTTTAGTCTGACAAAACTAGCTACATTATTTGGCCAACAAGGGATGCTTAGCAGTGTTGGGCAAGTTACTTCCAAAATGTAATGCATTATATATTACTAGTTACTGTCTTTTAAAAATAATTAGTTACATTACAATATTACTGTCTCGGAATTGAAATGTGTTACACTACTTTTGAGTTACTTTCACCAAAATATCCACAGAAGTGTGACTAGGTATTATAAAATACCAAAATGTAGTTTATTGCAGCTCATTATGCATCCAGTGGAGGGTAATGAGGTAGGTCTATATAGCATAAAATTATAAAATCATATTTAGATACTACCACTACCGGTATGTAGGTTTAAATTAACCTTATAGTTTATGTTAAACACAGATAAGCACAAAGTTATTACATTTATAAATAACGCCGGTAAATAAAGCAAAATTTTATGTACAAACAATAAACACAATACCTAGCCTATAGACTATTTTGAACGGTTTTCGGAACAAAACAATAATAAAAGTTGCTAAACAAGCCAAAACAAATTAGGCTAATTTAAAGTGAAACTGAAAGCAAACGCGTTGGTCTCACGCAGCCTACCTTTCTCATTTGGCATGAACCCAATTAAATGTGTCCATATTCGCGATGTATTTTAATGCTAAACTATTATTTATTAGTAAACCAAGCTTTGTATTTAATGCGCGTAAAACATCCTCACATGAGCAAATATGTGTTTGGTCCAACCTCAGGCTGATTGCCAAAGTTTGCACTACGCAGTACGCAACATTTTAATAAATCGGTGTATATGTTTGGTTGACTGTATTTTATTCTGATAATGAACAGGCTGCAACGTTTGCAATGCAGTATGCTTGTGCGTGAGGCGCCGGCGCGTTCGAACAGCAGAAACAAACAACAAAAAATACTCTGTCATTATTGTTCATACAGATCATTCGAAACTGCAACTTGTTTACTTTTATTTCTGTCATCTCGTTTTTCTATCTGTGAACTTTCAACGAGTGTCACACCACACAAACCAAACTTAGCAGCATATGTCACTCAGTCTTTTCCTTTCGTTTTGTTAATCTGTTAATTAGGCTATTTAAGTTAAATATATTTCGCGTATTCATTCATTTTATATATAGACTATGATTTAATAAAAACAGATTTTGTTATTTTTAGTTTAACTTATTTTTTGTTGCTTGTCTACGCTCGTCCGCTGCATTCTTTCTCTTCCCCGACACGCAGCTCTCGCTCTCCGTTAGCTTAGTGTCAGTGGCACCAATCCAAGTGTTTCCAGGAGTTATTCGTTGAGAGTTTGTTGTTGCACATAGATTACACCTGATTATGCATTCTTATTATTTTCTCTAAAGAAATTAATAAAACGGGAGTGTGTCCATCTCACACATGTAGAATCCGTCTCGGCAGTCATCTTAACCATCGAATTCCATAAACTGGAAATAGACAAACTATATTACGCGCATATATATATATATATATATATATATATATATATATATATATATATATATATATTTTTTTTTTTTTTTTTTTTTTCTCTGGTGCTGTTTTGCGGTGTTGGTAAATTCACTACTTAATTTTGAGTTAAAACATGTTGTAACCTGCGTTACTGAGATTGTAAGGAGTAATAGTATTACCCAAATTTCATTAGTAATGCATTATGTTAGTATTACTAAACAAAACAAAAATAACGTTATAACATTTCATTTCGTCTCGTTTTGGTCAACGAAAATAAAGAGATATTTTAGCATAGTTTTTATTTTGTGAACCACATTTAGTCTTGTTTTTATTTGTCAACAATATTGCATTATACATTTAATTATAGTCATCGTCACATTATGTTGCGTCTCCTCTCGTTTTTGCCACGTGATAAAAATTCGTTAAACATGTCACTTCCTGTTGTCAGCAGGTGGCGCTATGAGTATAACTGAATATGGGCACTGGCATGTGTTCAGGACCGGACTAATATCAAACGTGTGAAGTTTGAGGGAGATCGGACATTGTTTGCCTGAATTACAGCAACTTGTTTTTCATGGTGAAACATCGAAATTTGTCAGGCCGCCAGGAACACGGCCTTCTACAAAAACTCAAGATCTTCGCAATTTAGGGTCGCAAATGCCTTATGATAACACTCAGCAAATTTGAAGATGATCGGATTAAAACTGTAGGAGGAGTTTGTTAAAGTATGAGGCTGTTCCTGTACAAAAATCGTACAGGAAATTCAATATAACGGACTTCCTGTTCGGTTTCGGATGTTGTACAAGGAGACTTTTTTGTAGGTAGTGGTTACATGTGTGTACCGAGTTTCGTACGTAAAACGCAGCTCGAGGCACACTCCGTTGAAATTTTATAGGTGGCGCTATCGAGCCATTTTGCCACACCCACTTCTGAAACCCATATCAGATGTAATAATAATTAATCAAAATAATCCGGAAAAATAATAAATAAATAAATAAATAAACAAATAAATAAATAAATAATAAATGCTGATCTTCGGATATTTATATTCATCAAATAATCCTGAAAAATAAAATCAGCTGTTCGGATCTTAAGGCAAGGCAAAGCATCCGAGCATCACCCCAAGCATCCGAGCATTCTAGCACTTTTAAATTGCCTCATTTTCAAACACTTATGAAAAATCTTACCTCTACAGGCTTGCTAATTATTTAAATTGATTTCTGTTCACAGTGATCCTGACTATTACTATATAAATTTTATATAATTTGACTATATAAAGTCATTTTACTGTACAGTTTTGGAGAAAATTAAAGGCAAATTCACCACAAGCATGTCTGCATTCTAGCACTTTTGCATATTGTCCCATTTTTTTAATACTTATAAAAATCTTTCCTTTATAGGTTTGCTTATTCTTCGATTATACTGTATTAAGTAAGTAATTTTACTGTATAGTTTTGGAGAAAATTAAAGGCACATTCACCTCAAGCATCTAAGAGCATTCTAGCACTTTCATGTTTATTTTTCTTTGAAGTTTTATTTGTGTTTAGAAAAAGTGAAAATCCAGATCCCTATGTATTTATATTCTTACAAAGTGAAAACAGTGCCACATTTCTATAACACTGCAACATTATGTAAATTGTCACTTTTCATGAATAAATGCATTTATGCATATTATTATTAATAATTATTATTATTTTGTGAATAAATACAAAAAAGTGCAAGGACATACTTTTAAATTTGGGTTGATATTCCCTTTATTTTTTTATCTGTACAGTTAATGACTTGATAATTAATACAGTAATAGTCAAGGTGATTGTGAATAGGAATAAATTAAAAGAATTAGCAAACTTATAAAGGAAAGATTTTTATAAGCATTTGAAAATTGGACATGATGCAAAAGTGCTAGAATGCAGATAATGCATAATTATTAAGTTGGCTTGGGAAAGCTAACTTACTGAAATCCTATTTAAACTTCTTCTTCTTCTTCTTCTTCTTATTTTTCTGACCGCAAATTTTTTGGACACTAACTCCTCCTAGACCGTTCAAGCTACATACTCCAAACTCGGGTCAGATCTTCATACTGTTCTGACTTAGTGTGCTATATCTTTTCAGACTGGTTTGAGTTACGGTTTTCTTAAAAATTAATATTAAAAATCATAAAAAGTCCCATAGACTTTCATTGACCAAAAGTCCATGTCTGTTTGAACTATGTTTAATGTAAACTGCTAGAAGCCATTGATACATTGATAATCATGCTAATGATTTGCTAGTCATCCTAAAATCATGCTAGCGACTTGCTAGTCATGCTAAAATCATGCTAGTAACTTGCTAGTCATGTTAAAATCATGCTAGCGACTTGCTAGTCATGCTAAAATCATACTAACGACTTGCTAAAATCATGTTAGCGACTTGCTAGTCATGCTAACATCATGCTAGCGACTTGCTAGTCATGCTAAAATCATGCTAGCGACTTGCTAATCATGCTAAAATCATGTTAACGACTTGCTAATCATGCTAAAATCATGCTAGCGACTTGCTAGTCATGCTTAAATCCTGCTAGCGACTTGCTAGTCAGGCTAAAATCATGCTAGCGACTTGCTAATCATGCTAAAGTCATGCTAATGATTTGCTAGTCATCCTAAAATCATGCTAGTGACTTGCTAGTCATGTTCAAATCATGCTAGCGACTTGCTAGTCATGCTAAAATCATACTAACGACTTGCTAAAATCATGCTAGCGACTTGCTAGTTGTTACGCCCCCCATTTTAAGTCTAGGGAGGGAAGGTGCGTAACAGAATAAAAGTTGGTGTTGTGTGTGTGTGAGATAGCACTGCAGATCAGTCAACAACCTTAAAGTAATCGACAACAGAAAAAAAAAACCCACTCTACAACTTAAATGAAGAAAAACTTAACATTTTTATTGTTGAGAGGCAAGAGGGTTTAAAGGCTTCAAGAGGGGGCTCAGGCCAAAACAACAAACATAATACCTCTAACTAGTAACAGAAACTAACTAACCTACCAAAAGAAAAGAAATAAAAATACATCAAAATACCCTAACTCCTTAACTAACATAAACAGGAGAAAACAAGTTCATAAAGAAAAGAAAATGGCACCCCCTCTCTACTTAACCCCGTTTTAAATTAACGAAAACTTAAAGACCTCTTCACAAACAGAATACAAACAAAGATGGCTTACAAGCAAATACTGGGTTCTCTAGCTGGAAGGATTGATGTACAACAAGGTGAATTCACACAATACCACTCAGCAAATCTACTCAGCAAAAATATAGTTCACCAAAAGCAACAGAAGAATCCTTGGTAAGCCAAGGAGAGAAAATCCTCACAACAGGCCTTCACACACACACACAACCACACTGGTCTGTGTTGGCACTGCTGTTTAAATCTCAACTGCTCTCTCTCATCCTCCAATCAGTGGGCACAGCCAATCATTGGTGTCAGGTGGTGGCCATTTCTTCCTCCTTGTGAGTGGAGTGGTGGAACAAAGAGAGAGAGGGAGAGAGAGAGAGAGAGAGAGAGAGAGAGAGAGAGAGAGAGGGAGAGAGAGAGAGAGAGAGAGAGAACAGAAAAAGAACAAATACGTCCTGGGACGTAACACCCTCAACACACAAAAAAAAAATTACATGTATTGTAATTTTAAAACTCAACAGGACAAGTCTTGATAAACCCAAAACCTAAGTTCTGGACAAAGCATCAGCTACAAGATTATCAACTCCCTTTTTATGCTGGATCTCGATATTATACTCCTGCATAATAAGGGACCACCGCATTAAACGTTGGTTAGCATTAGACATTCTCATTAGAAACACCAAGGGGTTATGGTCGGTGTAGACTGTAATGGTACTAGGACTTCCACCCAAATACACTTCAAAATGCTGAAGTGCTAACAATAAAGCTAACGCTTCTTTTTCAATGGTGCTGTAATTTTGTTGGGTCTTAGAGAACTTCTTAGAAAAAAAAGATACAGGATGCTCGATTCCAGCTTGATCTTCCTGTAGCAGGACTGCCCCAGCTCCAGTAGCACTTGCATCCACCTGCAACTTGAATGGTGATGAGAAATTGGGTGCACAGAGAACAGGAGCAGTACAGAGCAAATCCTTAGCCGCGTTGAAAGCATTCATACATTCTGAAGACCACACAAACTTCCTAGATGTACTTAGGAGGTCAGTAAGAGGTGAAACGATAGTAGCAAAGTTTCTACAGAAACCCCGATAGTACCCTGCCATACCTAAGAAGCGCCGCAACTCACGCTTGTTAGTTGGGGTAGGGAACTCAACAATTGCACAGACCTTGGCCTCCACTGGCCGCACCTGACCTTGCCCAACACGTTTGCCAAGATATGTAACAATAGCCTTGGCAAATTCACATTTGGTTAGATTCAAAGTTAGAGATGCCTCAGCCAACCGGCCCAACACTACATCTAGCTTCGCCAAATGATCTTCCCATGAACTGGAGTACACTACGACATCGTCGAGATATACTTCACAGTCTGATACTCCTGACAATACTCTGTTCATAAGCCGCTGGAAGGTGGAAGGGGCATTTCGCATGCCAAAAGCCATGACAGAGTACTGTAGGAAGTTATCAGGTGTGACAAACGCTGATATTTCTGAAGCACGGGATGTTAGGGGAACTTGCCAGTACCCTTTTAGGAGGTCTAATTTTGTGACATAACGTGCACTACCAACACGGTCTACACAATCTTCCATTCTTGGAAGAGGGAAGGAATCTGGCTTAGTCACGGCATTGATTTTACGGTAATCCGTACAAAATCTATAGGTGGAATCAGGTTTAGGTACTAATATACATGGGGAACTCCATGGACTTTGGCTAGGAACGGCAAGACGATGTTCAAGAAGATACTGTACCTCAGTTTTCATGATATCACGTTTCTTCGGGTTTACACGGTAAGGGTGTTGCTTAATTGGCTGAGTGTCACCTACATCAATATCATGACATATTACTGTAGTTTGTGAAGGTACATCAGAAAAAAGTTTGGGATATCTGCCAATCAAATTACTCACAGCTTCAGTCTGACTTGTAGACAAGTGAGAGAGATAGGACTTCAGATTACCCAGAACTGCAGAATTCTGCAAACGGGCACACAATGTCGGAGCATCTTTTGCCACTAACCCATCCTCCTCAGGACAATATGGTGATGGCACAACTGCAGTAGACACAGACACTGGTTTACAAGTAGGATTATTTTGAGACACATTACGTGCAACATAAGCCTTTAACATGTTTACGTGACATACTCTACTCTTTCGTTTACGATCAGGAGTACAAACAAGGTAGTTGGTATCACCAAGTTTCCTCTCAATTGTATAAGGACCAGTGAACCTAGCCTGCAAGGCTGACCCAGGTACAGGAAGCAGGAGAAGCACAGAATCACCGGGCTGGAAGGTACGCACCACACTCTTACGGTCATACTGGGCTTTCATCCTAGTCTGACAGCTTACCAGATGAGTTCGAGCAATCTCACATGCTTTGTGAAGCCGCTCACGAAAAGAACTAACATAATCAAGAATAGATACTGAAGAAGAACTCTGGGACAACAACTGCTCACTGAGCAACTTGAGGGGACCTCTCACTGCATGTCCAAATACCAGTTCTGCTGGACTAAAACCCAGCGACTCCTGAACACTCTCCCTTACGGCAAACATGATCAAAGGTAAACCTTCTACCCAATCCTTACCTGTCGCAATGCAAAACTTTCGGAGCATAGATTTAAGAGTCTGGTGGAATCTCTCCAAAGCACCTTGGGACTGTGGATGGTAGGCACTGGCCAATTGATGTTTTATGCCCAACTCGCTTAACATTTGTGAAAACACTTTAGACGTAAAATTAGTGCCTTGATCTGACTGGATCGCTTTTGGTAGACCAAAGATGGAACAGAACCTAATAAGCTCTTGCACAACGGTCTTAGCTTTAACGGTGCGTAACGGAATTGCCTCAGGGTAACGAGTCGCAGCACACATTACAGTCAATATGTACTGGTGCCCTGACTTTGACTTAGGCAAAGGCCCTACACAGTCAATGATTAATCGTTCAAATGGCTCACCAATAACTGGTATCGGAACAAGTGGGGCTGGGGGAATGATTTGATTTGGGTTACCTGCCAATTGACAAGTATGACAGGAACGGACAAATTTGGACACAGATGATTTTAATCCAGGCCAAAAGAAGTATTTGGAGACACGATGGAAGGTTTTCGTCACACCTAAATGTCCTGATAAAGCACTTTCGTGAGCAAGCTGAAGAACTTGTGAACGATAATCGGATGGTAACACAATTTGGTGAACTTCTTGCCAATTCACATCAGAACGTTGCGGCTTCCACTTGCGCATCAGCACTCCATCCTCCCAATAATAGGCTACCCTAGCTTCTGGCACTTGCATAATGTCCACCACGGCATCAATGCAAGGAGCCAGGGAAGGATCAGAGGTCTGGGCAGCAACCAAGTCTTTCTTGCAAACCTTTAAAGAAAGATCTGGTAATGCACTTGATTCAGTCGGTTTTGACACAATTTCAGGTACAACACTCAACTCACATTTGTCACAATCAGGTTGAGAGAAAAGGAGGGTGTCCGAAAGATCAACAGGGATGTCAGCTTTCCTTGACTGTGCGCGGGTTACAACACAGGCAGGAAATACAGTCGAGAATTGGGTAGACAGGTCAGGTAACTCATTAATACTAGGCTTGTGTGTTACAATAGGTCTAGGAAAAACCTTACCACCAGCAAGCTCGTTCCCTAGAATAAGACTGACGCCATCTACAGGTAACCGGGAGCACACACCCACCGTCACTGGTCCTGTCACTAGATCAGACTCCAGATACACCCTATGAAGGGGAACATTAACACATCCCATCTCACATCCCCGAATTAACACATCACTACCTGTATATGACGCCGCTGAGAAAGGAAGTATCCCCTCCAAAATCAAGGTCTGCATGGCTCCAGTGTCCCTCAAAATCCTTACTGCCTGTGTCTCAGAGTCAGGGGAAAGAAAAACTGAACCAGTAGAAAGAAAGGGTTTATAGACAGCAGCATCCAACTCATTTAGTTCAGGGACAGATTGCACTAAAGCTACATTTTTAGGCTTGGAACCAGAACTTTTCTGTTTCCAGGCCTTACACTCCGAGATTAAGTGCCCTGGGTCAAGACAATAAAAACAAACCCGCTTGTCTTCAACACATTTAGGACTAGCTTTACGCCTAGCCCCACCAGACATTTCAGTTTTTGCGGAACGGCTAGCAGACTGCCATAGCTCTGAGCTCTGAACAACTGGAGATAATTTTTGTGTCTGACATGCAGAAGAAAACACATTACGATGCGTCAACACAAACTCATCCGCTATGATAGCAGCATTAGTGAGAGCTTGCACTTTCTGTTCATTTAAGTGGACAACAACATTCTCAGGGGTGCATGCTTTAAAATCTTCTAACAAGATTAGTTCTTGGAGCTGCTCAAAAGTGCTAACCTTACTAGAAAGACACCACTTTTCAAACAGTGCCCTTTTCTCTCGTGCAAATTCAACGTACGTTTGTCTGGCTGTTTTTGCATGGGATCTAAACTTTTGGCGGTACGCTTCCGGAACCAATTCATATGCCCTTAACACCGCAGACTTCACTATATCGTAACTGAGAGATTGTTCAATAGGTAATGCAGCTATAACCTCTTGGGCTTTACCAGACAAATTGCATTGCAGAAGTAGAGCCCACATATCCTTAGGCCACCGCAGCTTTGCAGCTACGCGTTCAAATGCTGTAAAGTAGGAGTCTACTTCTGCTTCTCTAAATGGTGGCACAAGTCGAATATTTTTACTGACATCAAAATCAGATTCAGCAGGTAAATCAGAGGAACTATCATTGGGGTTCTGAACAGAATCCACAATTGGCACGGTCGCTGATGAATTAGAGAGTCTAGTTTGTGGTGACTGAGTGAGTCTAGCTCGCGGTGATGGAACGGGCCTATTGCGTAGCCTTAAAGCTTCCAGCTCATGTCTGTGCCGCTCACTATCCCGCTCCCGTTCAGCTTCTATCACTCGAAGCTTAATGCGTTGAGCCTCACATTCTTGTTGCGTCACCTGAAGATCTAATTCTCTCAGCTTAATTGCCAAAAAAGTGTCAGAACCAGAATCTCTGGGATCCATGTTGGGAATAGAATCCAAGTCAGCGGCCTTAACCACTGACTCCGATTCTTCCTCAACAACACCCTCTGGTGCGACTAAGATGCCAGATTTCACCAACTCCCCAAATAATTTCTCTTTGATAACCTGCTTAGTTGCCTCTTTAGGAATGTTAATATTAAAGAAGTCTGCTATGGAAATTAAATCTCTTTTACGACAACGGTTATAAACTTCCAAAGTGGGAAGTAACGTAAACGAGATTAAATCAAATTCCATATTTCCAATACCCACTTCTCTTCTCACCTCAAAAAAGCAAAAACAGCCAAGCAAAAGAGCAAAAGAGAGAAAAAGAACACTTACCCCTCTCCAGTTCCAAATGTCCATAAACAAAGCAGTTTACAATACACCAAAGGTAGCTAATAAAAACAGATAGACGAGCCCCCAAATTCTGTTACGCCCCCCATTTTAAGTCTAGGGAGGGAAGGTGCGTAACAGAATAAAAATTGGTGTTGTGTGTGTGTGAGATAGCACTGCAGATCAGTCAACAACCTTAAAGTAATCGACAACAGAAAAAAAAAACCCACTCTACAACTTAAATGAAGAAAAACTTAACATTTTTATTGTTGAGAGGCAAGAGGGTTTAAAGGCTTCAAGAGGGGGCTCAGGCCAAAACAACAAACATAATACCTCTAACTAATAACAGAAACTAACTAACCTACCAAAAGAAAAGAAATAAAAATACATCAAAATACCCTAACTCCTTAACTAACATAAACAGGAGAAAACAAGTTCATAAAGAAAAGAAAATGGCACCCCCTCTCTACTTAACCCCGTTTTAAATTAACGAAAACTTAAAGACCTCTTCACAAACAGAATACAAACAAAGATGGCTTACAAGCAAATACTGGGTTCTCTAGCTGGAAGGATTGATGTACAACAAGGTGAATTCACACAATACCACTCAGCAAATCTACTCAGCAAAAATATAGTTCACCAAAAGCAACAGAAGAATCCTTGGTAAGCCAAGGAGAGAAAATCCTCACAACAGGCCTTCACACACACACACAACCACACTGGTCTGTGTTGGCACTGCTGTTTAAATCTCAACTGCTCTCTCTCATCCTCCAATCAGTGGGCACAGCCAATCATTGGTGTCAGGTGGTGGCCATTTCTTCCTCCTTGTGAGTGGAGTGGTGGAACAAAGAGAGAGAGGGAGAGAGAGAGAGAGAGAGAGAGAGAGAGAGAGAGAGAGAGGGAGAGAGAGAGAGAGAGAGAGAACAGAAAAAGAACAAATACGTCCTGGGACGTAACACCCTCAACACACAAAAAAAAAATTACATGTATTGTAATTTTAAAACTCAACAGGACAAGTCTTGATAAACCCAAAACCTAAGTTCTGGACAAAGCATCAGCTACAAGATTATCCACTCCCTTTTTATGCTGGATCTCGATATTATACTCCTGCATAATAAGGGACCACCGCATTAAACGTTGGTTAGCATTAGACATTCTCATTAGAAACACCAAGGGGTTATGGTCGGTGTAGACTGTAATGGTACTAGGACTTCCACCCAAATACACTTCAAAATGCTGAAGTGCTAACAATAAAGCTAACGCTTCTTTTTCAATGGTGCTGTAATTTTGTTGGGTCTTAGAGAACTTCTTAGAAAAAAAAGATACAGGATGCTCGATTCCAGCTTGATCTTCCTGTAGCAGGACTGCCCCAGCTCCAGTAGCACTTGCATCCACCTGCAACTTGAATGGTGATGAGAAATTGGGTGCACAGAGAACAGGAGCAGTACAGAGCAAATCCTTAGCCGCGTTGAAAGCATTCATACATTCTGAAGACCACACAAACTTCCTAGATGTACTTAGGAGGTCAGTAAGAGGTGAAACGATAGTAGCAAAGTTTCTACAGAAACCCCGATAGTACCCTGCCATACCTAAGAAGCGCCGCAACTCACGCTTGTTAGTTGGGGTAGGGAACTCAACAATTGCACAGACCTTGGCCTCCACTGGCCGCACCTGACCTTGCCCAACACGTTTGCCAAGATATGTAACAATAGCCTTGGCAAATTCACATTTGGTTAGATTCAAAGTTAGAGATGCCTCAGCCAACCGGCCCAAACACTACATCTAGCTTCGCCAAATGATCTTCCCATGAACTGGAGTACACTACGACATCGTCGAGATATACTTCACAGTCTGATACTCCTGACAATACTCTGTTCATAAGCCGCTGGAAGGTGGAAGGGGCATTTCGCATGCCAAAAGCCATGACAGAGTACTGTAGGAAGTTATCAGGTGTGACAAACGCTGATATTTCTGAAGCACGGGATGTTAGGGGAACTTGCCAGTACCCTTTTAGGAGGTCTAATTTTGTGACATAACGTGCACTACCAACACGGTCTACACAATCTTCCATTCTTGGAAGAGGGAAGGAATCTGGCTTAGTCACGGCATTGATTTTACGGTAATCCGTACAAAATCTATAGGTGGAATCAGGTTTAGGTACTAATATACATGGGGAACTCCATGGACTTTGGCTAGGAACGGCAAGACGATGTTCAAGAAGATACTGTACCTCAGTTTTCATGATATCACGTTTCTTCGGGTTTACACGGTAAGGGTGTTGCTTAATTGGCTGAGTGTCACCTACATCAATATCATGACATATTACTGTAGTTTGTGAAGGTACATCAGAAAAAAGTTTGGGATATCTGCCAATCAAATTACTCACAGCTTCAGTCTGACTTGTAGACAAGTGAGAGAGATAGGACTTCAGATTACCCAGAACTGCAGAATTCTGCAAACGGGCACACAATGTCGGAGCATCTTTTGCCACTAACCCATCCTCCTCAGGACAATATGGTGATGGCACAACTGCAGTAGACACAGACACTGGTTTACAAGTAGGATTATTTTGAGACACATTACGTGCAACATAAGCCTTTAACATGTTTACGTGACATACTCTACTCTTTCGTTTACGATCAGGAGTACAAACAAGGTAGTTGGTATCACCAAGTTTCCTCTCAATTGTATAAGGACCAGTGAACCTAGCCTGCAAGGCTGACCCAGGTACAGGAAGCAGGAGAAGCACAGAATCACCGGGCTGGAAGGTACGCACCACACTCTTACGGTCATACTGGGCTTTCATCCTAGTCTGACAGCTTACCAGATGAGTTCGAGCAATCTCACATGCTTTGTGAAGCCGCTCACGAAAAGAACTAACATAATCAAGAATAGATACTGAAGAAGAACTCTGGGACAACAACTGCTCACTGAGCAACTTGAGGGGACCTCTCACTGCATGTCCAAATACCAGTTCTGCTGGACTAAAACCCAGCGACTCCTGAACACTCTCCCTTACGGCAAACATGATCAAAGGTAAACCTTCTACCCAATCCTTACCTGTCGCAATGCAAAACTTTCGGAGCATAGATTTAAGAGTCTGGTGGAATCTCTCCAAAGCACCTTGGGACTGTGGATGGTAGGCACTGGCCAATTGATGTTTTATGCCCAACTCGCTTAACATTTGTGAAAACACTTTAGACGTAAAATTAGTGCCTTGATCTGACTGGATCGCTTTTGGTAGACCAAAGATGGAACAGAACCTAATAAGCTCTTGCACAACGGTCTTAGCTTTAACGGTGCGTAACGGAATTGCCTCAGGGTAACGAGTCGCAGCACACATTACAGTCAATATGTACTGGTGCCCTGACTTTGACTTAGGCAAAGGCCCTACACAGTCAATGATTAATCGTTCAAATGGCTCACCAATAACTGGTATCGGAACAAGTGGGGCTGGGGGAATGATTTGATTTGGGTTACCTGCCAATTGACAAGTATGACAGGAACGGACAAATTTGGACACAGATGATTTTAATCCAGGCCAAAAGAAGTATTTGGAGACACGATGGAAGGTTTTCGTCACACCTAAATGTCCTGATAAAGCACTTTCGTGAGCAAGCTGAAGAACTTGTGAACGATAATCGGATGGTAACACAATTTGGTGAACTTCTTGCCAATTCACATCAGAACGTTGCGGCTTCCACTTGCGCATCAGCACTCCATCCTCCCAATAATAGGCTACCCTAGCTTCTGGCACTTGCATAATGTCCACCACGGCATCAATGCAAGGAGCCAGGGAAGGATCAGAGGTCTGGGCAGCAACCAAGTCTTTCTTGCAAACCTTTAAAGAAAGATCTGGTAATGCACTTGATTCAGTCGGTTTTGACACAATTTCAGGTACAACACTCAACTCACATTTGTCACAATCAGGTTGAGAGAAAAGGAGGGTGTCCGAAAGATCAACAGGGATGTCAGCTTTCCTTGACTGTGCGCGGGTTACAACACAGGCAGGAAATACAGTCGAGAATTGGGTAGACAGGTCAGGTAACTCATTAATACTAGGCTTGTGTGTTACAATAGGTCTAGGAAAAACCTTACCACCAGCAAGCTCGTTCCCTAGAATAAGACTGACGCCATCTACAGGTAACCGGGAGCACACACCCACCGTCACTGGTCCTGTCACTAGATCAGACTCCAGATACACCCTATGAAGGGGAACATTAACACATCCCATCTCACATCCCCGAATTAACACATCACTACCTGTATATGACGCCGCTGAGAAAGGAAGTATCCCCTCCAAAATCAAGGTCTGCATGGCTCCAGTGTCCCTCAAAATCCTTACTGCCTGTGTCTCAGAGTCAGGGGAAAGAAAAACTGAACCAGTAGAAAGAAAGGGTTTATAGACAGCAGCATCCAACTCATTTAGTTCAGGGACAGATTGCACTAAAGCTACATTTTTAGGCTTGGAACCAGAACTTTTCTGTTTCCAGGCCTTACACTCCGAGATTAAGTGCCCTGGGTCAAGACAATAAAAACAAACCCGCTTGTCTTCAACACATTTAGGACTAGCTTTACGCCTAGCCCCACCAGACATTTCAGTTTTTGCGGAACGGCTAGCAGACTGCCATAGCTCTGAGCTCTGAACAACTGGAGATAATTTTTGTGTCTGACATGCAGAAGAAAACACATTACGATGCGTCAACACAAACTCATCCGCTATGATAGCAGCATTAGTGAGAGCTTGCACTTTCTGTTCATTTAAGTGGACAACAACATTCTCAGGGGTGCATGCTTTAAAATCTTCTAACAAGATTAGTTCTTGGAGCTGCTCAAAAGTGCTAACCTTACTAGAAAGACACCACTTTTCAAACAGTGCCCTTTTCTCTCGTGCAAATTCAACGTACGTTTGTCTGGCTGTTTTTGCATGGGATCTAAACTTTTGGCGGTACGCTTCCGGAACCAATTCATATGCCCTTAACACCGCAGACTTCACTATATCGTAACTGAGAGATTGTTCAATAGGTAATGCAGCTATAACCTCTTGGGCTTTACCAGACAAATTGCATTGCAGAAGTAGAGCCCACATATCCTTAGGCCACCGCAGCTTTGCAGCTACGCGTTCAAATGCTGTAAAGTAGGAGTCTACTTCTGCTTCTCTAAATGGTGGCACAAGTCGAATATTTTTACTGACATCAAAATCAGATTCAGCAGGTAAATCAGAGGAACTATCATTGGGGTTCTGAACAGAATCCACAATTGGCACGGTCGCTGATGAATTAGAGAGTCTAGTTTGTGGTGACTGAGTGAGTCTAGCTCGCGGTGATGGAACGGGCCTATTGCGTAGCCTTAAAGCTTCCAGCTCATGTCTGTGCCGCTCACTATCCCGCTCCCGTTCAGCTTCTATCACTCGAAGCTTAATGCGTTGAGCCTCACATTCTTGTTGCGTCACCTGAAGATCTAATTCTCTCAGCTTAATTGCCAAAAAAGTGTCAGAACCAGAATCTCTGGGATCCATGTTGGGAATAGAATCCAAGTCAGCGGCCTTAACCACTGACTCCGATTCTTCCTCAACAACACCCTCTGGTGCGACTAAGATGCCAGATTTCACCAACTCCCCAAATAATTTCTCTTTGATAACCTGCTTAGTTGCCTCTTTAGGAATGTTAATATTAAAGAAGTCTGCTATGGAAATTAAATCTCTTTTACGACAACGGTTATAAACTTCCAAAGTGGGAAGTAACGTAAACGAGATTAAATCAAATTCCATATTTCCAATACCCACTTCTCTTCTCACCTCAAAAAAGCAAAAACAGCCAAGCAAAAGAGCAAAAGAGAGAAAAAGAACACTTACCCCTCTCCAGTTCCAAATGTCCATAAACAAAGCAGTTTACAATACACCAAAGGTAGCTAATAAAAACAGATAGACGAGCCCCCAAATTCTGTTACGCCCCCCATTTTAAGTCTAGGGAGGGAAGGTGCGTAACAGAATAAAAATTGGTGTTGTGTGTGTGTGAGATAGCACTGCAGATCAGTCAACAACCTTAAAGTAATCGACAACAGAAAAAAAAAACCCACTCTACAACTTAAATGAAGAAAAACTTAACATTTTTATTGTTGAGAGGCAAGAGGGTTTAAAGGCTTCAAGAGGGGGCTCAGGCCAAAACAACAAACATAATACCTCTAACTAATAACAGAAACTAACTAACCTACCAAAAGAAAAGAAATAAAAATACATCAAAATACCCTAACTCCTTAACTAACATAAACAGGAGAAAACAAGTTCATAAAGAAAAGAAAATGGCACCCCCTCTCTACTTAACCCCGTTTTAAATTAACGAAAACTTAAAGACCTCTTCACAAACAGAATACAAACAAAGATGGCTTACAAGCAAATACTGGGTTCTCTAGCTGGAAGGATTGATGTACAACAAGGTGAATTCACACAATACCACTCAGCAAATCTACTCAGCAAAAATATAGTTCACCAAAAGCAACAGAAGAATCCTTGGTAAGCCAAGGAGAGAAAATCCTCACAACAGGCCTTCACACACACACACAACCACACTGGTCTGTGTTGGCACTGCTGTTTAAATCTCAACTGCTCTCTCTCATCCTCCAATCAGTGGGCACAGCCAATCATTGGTGTCAGGTGGTGGCCATTTCTTCCTCCTTGTGAGTGGAGTGGTGGAACAAAGAGAGAGAGGGAGAGAGAGAGAGAGAGAGAGAGAGAGAGAGAGAGAGAGAGGGAGAGAGAGAGAGAGAGAGAGAACAGAAAAAGAACAAATACGTCCTGGGACGTAACACCCTCAACACACAAAAAAAAAATTACATGTATTGTAATTTTAAAACTCAACAGGACAAGTCTTGATAAACCCAAAACCTAAGTTCTGGACAAAGCATCAGCTACAAGATTATCAACTCCCTTTTTATGCTGGATCTCGATATTATACTCCTGCATAATAAGGGACCACCGCATTAAACGTTGGTTAGCATTAGACATTCTCATTAGAAACACCAAGGGGTTATGGTCGGTGTAGACTGTAATGGTACTAGGACTTCCACCCAAATACACTTCAAAATGCTGAAGTGCTAACAATAAAGCTAACGCTTCTTTTTCAATGGTGCTGTAATTTTGTTGGGTCTTAGAGAACTTCTTAGAAAAAAAAGATACAGGATGCTCGATTCCAGCTTGATCTTCCTGTAGCAGGACTGCCCCAGCTCCAGTAGCACTTGCATCCACCTGCAACTTGAATGGTGATGAGAAATTGGGTGCACAGAGAACAGGAGCAGTACAGAGCAAATCCTTAGCCGCGTTGAAAGCATTCATACATTCTGAAGACCACACAAACTTCCTAGATGTACTTAGGAGGTCAGTAAGAGGTGAAACGATAGTAGCAAAGTTTCTACAGAAACCCCGATAGTACCCTGCCATACCTAAGAAGCGCCGCAACTCACGCTTGTTAGTTGGGGTAGGGAACTCAACAATTGCACAGACCTTGGCCTCCACTGGCCGCACCTGACCTTGCCCAACACGTTTGCCAAGATATGTAACAATAGCCTTGGCAAATTCACATTTGGTTAGATTCAAAGTTAGAGATGCCTCAGCCAACCGGCCCAAACACTACATCTAGCTTCGCCAAATGATCTTCCCATGAACTGGAGTACACTACGACATCGTCGAGATATACTTCACAGTCTGATACTCCTGACAATACTCTGTTCATAAGCCGCTGGAAGGTGGAAGGGGCATTTCGCATGCCAAAAGCCATGACAGAGTACTGTAGGAAGTTATCAGGTGTGACAAACGCTGATATTTCTGAAGCACGGGATGTTAGGGGAACTTGCCAGTACCCTTTTAGGAGGTCTAATTTTGTGACATAACGTGCACTACCAACACGGTCTACACAATCTTCCATTCTTGGAAGAGGGAAGGAATCTGGCTTAGTCACGGCATTGATTTTACGGTAATCCGTACAAAATCTATAGGTGGAATCAGGTTTAGGTACTAATATACATGGGGAACTCCATGGACTTTGGCTAGGAACGGCAAGACGATGTTCAAGAAGATACTGTACCTCAGTTTTCATGATATCACGTTTCTTCGGGTTTACACGGTAAGGGTGTTGCTTAATTGGCTGAGTGTCACCTACATCAATATCATGACATATTACTGTAGTTTGTGAAGGTACATCAGAAAAAAGTTTGGGATATCTGCCAATCAAATTACTCACAGCTTCAGTCTGACTTGTAGACAAGTGAGAGAGATAGGACTTCAGATTACCCAGAACTGCAGAATTCTGCAAACGGGCACACAATGTCGGAGCATCTTTTGCCACTAACCCATCCTCCTCAGGACAATATGGTGATGGCACAACTGCAGTAGACACAGACACTGGTTTACAAGTAGGATTATTTTGAGACACATTACGTGCAACATAAGCCTTTAACATGTTTACGTGACATACTCTACTCTTTCGTTTACGATCAGGAGTACAAACAAGGTAGTTGGTATCACCAAGTTTCCTCTCAATTGTATAAGGACCAGTGAACCTAGCCTGCAAGGCTGACCCAGGTACAGGAAGCAGGAGAAGCACAGAATCACCGGGCTGGAAGGTACGCACCACACTCTTACGGTCATACTGGGCTTTCATCCTAGTCTGACAGCTTACCAGATGAGTTCGAGCAATCTCACATGCTTTGTGAAGCCGCTCACGAAAAGAACTAACATAATCAAGAATAGATACTGAAGAAGAACTCTGGGACAACAACTGCTCACTGAGCAACTTGAGGGGACCTCTCACTGCATGTCCAAATACCAGTTCTGCTGGACTGAAACCCAGCGACTCCTGAACACTCTCCCTTACGGCAAACATGATCAAAGGTAAACCTTCTACCCAATCCTTACCTGTCGCAATGCAAAACTTTCGGAGCATAGATTTAAGAGTCTGGTGGAATCTCTCCAAAGCACCTTGGGACTGTGGATGGTAGGCACTGGCCAATTGATGTTTTATGCCCAACTCGCTTAACATTTGTGAAAACACTTTAGACGTAAAATTAGTGCCTTGATCTGACTGGATCGCTTTTGGTAGACCAAAGATGGAACAGAACCTAATAAGCTCTTGCACAACGGTCTTAGCTTTAACGGTGCGTAACGGAATTGCCTCAGGGTAACGAGTCGCAGCACACATTACAGTCAATATGTACTGGTGCCCTGACTTTGACTTAGGCAAAGGCCCTACACAGTCAATGATTAATCGTTCAAATGGCTCACCAATAACTGGTATCGGAACAAGTGGGGCTGGGGGAATGATTTGATTTGGGTTACCTGCCAATTGACAAGTATGACAGGAACGGACAAATTTGGACACAGATGATTTTAATCCAGGCCAAAAGAAGTATTTGGAGACACGATGGAAGGTTTTCGTCACACCTAAATGTCCTGATAAAGCACTTTCGTGAGCAAGCTGAAGAACTTGTGAACGATAATCGGATGGTAACACAATTTGGTGAACTTCTTGCCAATTCACATCAGAACGTTGCGGCTTCCACTTGCGCATCAGCACTCCATCCTCCCAATAATAGGCTACCCTAGCTTCTGGCACTTGCATAATGTCCACCACGGCATCAATGCAAGGAGCCAGGGAAGGATCAGAGGTCTGGGCAGCAACCAAGTCTTTCTTGCAAACCTTTAAAGAAAGATCTGGTAATGCACTTGATTCAGTCGGTTTTGACACAATTTCAGGTACAACACTCAACTCACATTTGTCACAATCAGGTTGAGAGAAAAGGAGGGTGTCCGAAAGATCAACAGGGATGTCAGCTTTCCTTGACTGTGCGCGGGTTACAACACAGGCAGGAAATACAGTCGAGAATTGGGTAGACAGGTCAGGTAACTCATTAATACTAGGCTTGTGTGTTACAATAGGTCTAGGAAAAACCTTACCACCAGCAAGCTCGTTCCCTAGAATAAGACTGACGCCATCTACAGGTAACCGGGAGCACACACCCACCGTCACTGGTCCTGTCACTAGATCAGACTCCAGATACACCCTATGAAGGGGAACATTAACACATCCCATCTCACATCCCCGAATTAACACATCACTACCTGTATATGACGCCGCTGAGAAAGGAAGTATCCCCTCCAAAATCAAGGTCTGCATGGCTCCAGTGTCCCTCAAAATCCTTACTGCCTGTGTCTCAGAGTCAGGGGAAAGAAAAACTGAACCAGTAGAAAGAAAGGGTTTATAGACAGCAGCATCCAACTCATTTAGTTCAGGGACAGATTGCACTAAAGCTACATTTTTAGGCTTGGAACCAGAACTTTTCTGTTTCCAGGCCTTACACTCCGAGATTAAGTGCCCTGGGTCAAGACAATAAAAACAAACCCGCTTGTCTTCAACACATTTAGGACTAGCTTTACGCCTAGCCCCACCAGACATTTCAGTTTTTGCGGAACGGCTAGCAGACTGCCATAGCTCTGAGCTCTGAACAACTGGAGATAATTTTTGTGTCTGACATGCAGAAGAAAACACATTACGATGCGTCAACACAAACTCATCCGCTATGATAGCAGCATTAGTGAGAGCTTGCACTTTCTGTTCATTTAAGTGGACAACAACATTCTCAGGGGTGCATGCTTTAAAATCTTCTAACAAGATTAGTTCTTGGAGCTGCTCAAAAGTGCTAACCTTACTAGAAAGACACCACTTTTCAAACAGTGCCCTTTTCTCTCGTGCAAATTCAACGTACGTTTGTCTGGCTGTTTTTGCATGGGATCTAAACTTTTGGCGGTACGCTTCCGGAACCAATTCATATGCCCTTAACACCGCAGACTTCACTATATCGTAACTGAGAGATTGTTCAATAGGTAATGCAGCTATAACCTCTTGGGCTTTACCAGACAAATTGCATTGCAGAAGTAGAGCCCACATATCCTTAGGCCACCGCAGCTTTGCAGCTACGCGTTCAAATGCTGTAAAGTAGGAGTCTACTTCTGCTTCTCTAAATGGTGGCACAAGTCGAATATTTTTACTGACATCAAAATCAGATTCAGCAGGTAAATCAGAGGAACTATCATTGGGGTTCTGAACAGAATCCACAATTGGCACGGTCGCTGATGAATTAGAGAGTCTAGTTTGTGGTGACTGAGTGAGTCTAGCTCGCGGTGATGGAACGGGCCTATTGCGTAGCCTTAAAGCTTCCAGCTCATGTCTGTGCCGCTCACTATCCCGCTCCCGTTCAGCTTCTATCACTCGAAGCTTAATGCGTTGAGCCTCACATTCTTGTTGCGTCACCTGAAGATCTAATTCTCTCAGCTTAATTGCCAAAAAAGTGTCAGAACCAGAATCTCTGGGATCCATGTTGGGAATAGAATCCAAGTCAGCGGCCTTAACCACTGACTCCGATTCTTCCTCAACAACACCCTCTGGTGCGACTAAGATGCCAGATTTCACCAACTCCCCAAATAATTTCTCTTTGATAACCTGCTTAGTTGCCTCTTTAGGAATGTTAATATTAAAGAAGTCTGCTATGGAAATTAAATCTCTTTTACGACAACGGTTATAAACTTCCAAAGTGGGAAGTAACGTAAACGAGATTAAATCAAATTCCATATTTCCAATACCCACTTCTCTTCTCACCTCAAAAAAGCAAAAACAGCCAAGCAAAAGAGCAAAAGAGAGAAAAAGAACACTTACCCCTCTCCAGTTCCAAATGTCCATAAACAAAGCAGTTTACAATACACCAAAGGTAGCTAATAAAAACAGATAGACGAGCCCCCAAATTCTGTTACGCCCCCCATTTTAAGTCTAGGGAGGGAAGGTGCGTAACAGAATAAAAATTGGTGTTGTGTGTGTGTGAGATAGCACTGCAGATCAGTCAACAACCTTAAAGTAATCGACAACAGAAAAAAAAAACCCACTCTACAACTTAAATGAAGAAAAACTTAACATTTTTATTGTTGAGAGGCAAGAGGGTTTAAAGGCTTCAAGAGGGGGCTCAGGCCAAAACAACAAACATAATACCTCTAACTAATAACAGAAACTAACTAACCTACCAAAAGAAAAGAAATAAAAATACATCAAAATACCCTAACTCCTTAACTAACATAAACAGGAGAAAACAAGTTCATAAAGAAAAGAAAATGGCACCCCCTCTCTACTTAACCCCGTTTTAAATTAACGAAAACTTAAAGACCTCTTCACAAACAGAATACAAACAAAGATGGCTTACAAGCAAATACTGGGTTCTCTAGCTGGAAGGATTGATGTACAACAAGGTGAATTCACACAATACCACTCAGCAAATCTACTCAGCAAAAATATAGTTCACCAAAAGCAACAGAAGAATCCTTGGTAAGCCAAGGAGAGAAAATCCTCACAACAGGCCTTCACACACACACACAACCACACTGGTCTGTGTTGGCACTGCTGTTTAAATCTCAACTGCTCTCTCTCATCCTCCAATCAGTGGGCACAGCCAATCATTGGTGTCAGGTGGTGGCCATTTCTTCCTCCTTGTGAGTGGAGTGGTGGAACAAAGAGAGAGAGGGAGAGAGAGAGAGAGAGAGAGAGAGAGAGAGAGAGAGAGGGAGAGAGAGAGAGAGAGAGAGAGAACAGAAAAAGAACAAATACGTCCTGGGACGTAACACCCTCAACACACAAAAAAAAAATTACATGTATTGTAATTTTAAAACTCAACAGGACAAGTCTTGATAAACCCAAAACCTAAGTTCTGGACAAAGCATCAGCTACAAGATTATCCACTCCCTTTTTATGCTGGATCTCGATATTATACTCCTGCATAATAAGGGACCACCGCATTAAACGTTGGTTAGCATTAGACATTCTCATTAGAAACACCAAGGGGTTATGGTCGGTGTAGACTGTAATGGTACTAGGACTTCCACCCAAATACACTTCAAAATGCTGAAGTGCTAACAATAAAGCTAACGCTTCTTTTTCAATGGTGCTGTAATTTTGTTGGGTCTTAGAGAACTTCTTAGAAAAAAAAGATACAGGATGCTCGATTCCAGCTTGATCTTCCTGTAGCAGGACTGCCCCAGCTCCAGTAGCACTTGCATCCACCTGCAACTTGAATGGTGATGAGAAATTGGGTGCACAGAGAACAGGAGCAGTACAGAGCAAATCCTTAGCCGCGTTGAAAGCATTCATACATTCTGAAGACCACACAAACTTCCTAGATGTACTTAGGAGGTCAGTAAGAGGTGAAACGATAGTAGCAAAGTTTCTACAGAAACCCCGATAGTACCCTGCCATACCTAAGAAGCGCCGCAACTCACGCTTGTTAGTTGGGGTAGGGAACTCAACAATTGCACAGACCTTGGCCTCCACTGGCCGCACCTGACCTTGCCCAACACGTTTGCCAAGATATGTAACAATAGCCTTGGCAAATTCACATTTGGTTAGATTCAAAGTTAGAGATGCCTCAGCCAACCGGCCCAACACTACATCTAGCTTCGCCAAATGATCTTCCCATGAACTGGAGTACACTACGACATCGTCGAGATATACTTCACAGTCTGATACTCCTGACAATACTCTGTTCATAAGCCGCTGGAAGGTGGAAGGGGCATTTCGCATGCCAAAAGCCATGACAGAGTACTGTAGGAAGTTATCAGGTGTGACAAACGCTGATATTTCTGAAGCACGGGATGTTAGGGGAACTTGCCAGTACCCTTTTAGGAGGTCTAATTTTGTGACATAACGTGCACTACCAACACGGTCTACACAATCTTCCATTCTTGGAAGAGGGAAGGAATCTGGCTTAGTCACGGCATTGATTTTACGGTAATCCGTACAAAATCTATAGGTGGAATCAGGTTTAGGTACTAATATACATGGGGAACTCCATGGACTTTGGCTAGGAACGGCAAGACGATGTTCAAGAAGATACTGTACCTCAGTTTTCATGATATCACGTTTCTTCGGGTTTACACGGTAAGGGTGTTGCTTAATTGGCTGAGTGTCACCTACATCAATATCATGACATATTACTGTAGTTTGTGAAGGTACATCAGAAAAAAGTTTGGGATATCTGCCAATCAAATTACTCACAGCTTCAGTCTGACTTGTAGACAAGTGAGAGAGATAGGACTTCAGATTACCCAGAACTGCAGAATTCTGCAAACGGGCACACAATGTCGGAGCATCTTTTGCCACTAACCCATCCTCCTCAGGACAATATGGTGATGGCACAACTGCAGTAGACACAGACACTGGTTTACAAGTAGGATTATTTTGAGACACATTACGTGCAACATAAGCCTTTAACATGTTTACGTGACATACTCTACTCTTTCGTTTACGATCAGGAGTACAAACAAGGTAGTTGGTATCACCAAGTTTCCTCTCAATTGTATAAGGACCAGTGAACCTAGCCTGCAAGGCTGACCCAGGTACAGGAAGCAGGAGAAGCACAGAATCACCGGGCTGGAAGGTACGCACCACACTCTTACGGTCATACTGGGCTTTCATCCTAGTCTGACAGCTTACCAGATGAGTTCGAGCAATCTCACATGCTTTGTGAAGCCGCTCACGAAAAGAACTAACATAATCAAGAATAGATACTGAAGAAGAACTCTGGGACAACAACTGCTCACTGAGCAACTTGAGGGGACCTCTCACTGCATGTCCAAATACCAGTTCTGCTGGACTAAAACCCAGCGACTCCTGAACACTCTCCCTTACGGCAAACATGATCAAAGGTAAACCTTCTACCCAATCCTTACCTGTCGCAATGCAAAACTTTCGGAGCATAGATTTAAGAGTCTGGTGGAATCTCTCCAAAGCACCTTGGGACTGTGGATGGTAGGCACTGGCCAATTGATGTTTTATGCCCAACTCGCTTAACATTTGTGAAAACACTTTAGACGTAAAATTAGTGCCTTGATCTGACTGGATCGCTTTTGGTAGACCAAAGATGGAACAGAACCTAATAAGCTCTTGCACAACGGTCTTAGCTTTAACGGTGCGTAACGGAATTGCCTCAGGGTAACGAGTCGCAGCACACATTACAGTCAATATGTACTGGTGCCCTGACTTTGACTTAGGCAAAGGCCCTACACAGTCAATGATTAATCGTTCAAATGGCTCACCAATAACTGGTATCGGAACAAGTGGGGCTGGGGGAATGATTTGATTTGGGTTACCTGCCAATTGACAAGTATGACAGGAACGGACAAATTTGGACACAGATGATTTTAATCCAGGCCAAAAGAAGTATTTGGAGACACGATGGAAGGTTTTCGTCACACCTAAATGTCCTGATAAAGCACTTTCGTGAGCAAGCTGAAGAACTTGTGAACGATAATCGGATGGTAACACAATTTGGTGAACTTCTTGCCAATTCACATCAGAACGTTGCGGCTTCCACTTGCGCATCAGCACTCCATCCTCCCAATAATAGGCTACCCTAGCTTCTGGCACTTGCATAATGTCCACCACGGCATCAATGCAAGGAGCCAGGGAAGGATCAGAGGTCTGGGCAGCAACCAAGTCTTTCTTGCAAACCTTTAAAGAAAGATCTGGTAATGCACTTGATTCAGTCGGTTTTGACACAATTTCAGGTACAACACTCAACTCACATTTGTCACAATCAGGTTGAGAGAAAAGGAGGGTGTCCGAAAGATCAACAGGGATGTCAGCTTTCCTTGACTGTGCGCGGGTTACAACACAGGCAGGAAATACAGTCGAGAATTGGGTAGACAGGTCAGGTAACTCATTAATACTAGGCTTGTGTGTTACAATAGGTCTAGGAAAAACCTTACCACCAGCAAGCTCGTTCCCTAGAATAAGACTGACGCCATCTACAGGTAACCGGGAGCACACACCCACCGTCACTGGTCCTGTCACTAGATCAGACTCCAGATACACCCTATGAAGGGGAACATTAACACATCCCATCTCACATCCCCGAATTAACACATCACTACCTGTATATGACGCCGCTGAGAAAGGAAGTATCCCCTCCAAAATCAAGGTCTGCATGGCTCCAGTGTCCCTCAAAATCCTTACTGCCTGTGTCTCAGAGTCAGGGGAAAGAAAAACTGAACCAGTAGAAAGAAAGGGTTTATAGACAGCAGCATCCAACTCATTTAGTTCAGGGACAGATTGCACTAAAGCTACATTTTTAGGCTTGGAACCAGAACTTTTCTGTTTCCAGGCCTTACACTCCGAGATTAAGTGCCCTGGGTCAAGACAATAAAAACAAACCCGCTTGTCTTCAACACATTTAGGACTAGCTTTACGCCTAGCCCCACCAGACATTTCAGTTTTTGCGGAACGGCTAGCAGACTGCCATAGCTCTGAGCTCTGAACAACTGGAGATAATTTTTGTGTCTGACATGCAGAAGAAAACACATTACGATGCGTCAACACAAACTCATCCGCTATGATAGCAGCATTAGTGAGAGCTTGCACTTTCTGTTCATTTAAGTGGACAACAACATTCTCAGGGGTGCATGCTTTAAAATCTTCTAACAAGATTAGTTCTTGGAGCTGCTCAAAAGTGCTAACCTTACTAGAAAGACACCACTTTTCAAACAGTGCCCTTTTCTCTCGTGCAAATTCAACGTACGTTTGTCTGGCTGTTTTTGCATGGGATCTAAACTTTTGGCGGTACGCTTCCGGAACCAATTCATATGCCCTTAACACCGCAGACTTCACTATATCGTAACTGAGAGATTGTTCAATAGGTAATGCAGCTATAACCTCTTGGGCTTTACCAGACAAATTGCATTGCAGAAGTAGAGCCCACATATCCTTAGGCCACCGCAGCTTTGCAGCTACGCGTTCAAATGCTGTAAAGTAGGAGTCTACTTCTGCTTCTCTAAATGGTGGCACAAGTCGAATATTTTTACTGACATCAAAATCAGATTCAGCAGGTAAATCAGAGGAACTATCATTGGGGTTCTGAACAGAATCCACAATTGGCACGGTCGCTGATGAATTAGAGAGTCTAGTTTGTGGTGACTGAGTGAGTCTAGCTCGCGGTGATGGAACGGGCCTATTGCGTAGCCTTAAAGCTTCCAGCTCATGTCTGTGCCGCTCACTATCCCGCTCCCGTTCAGCTTCTATCACTCGAAGCTTAATGCGTTGAGCCTCACATTCTTGTTGCGTCACCTGAAGATCTAATTCTCTCAGCTTAATTGCCAAAAAAGTGTCAGAACCAGAATCTCTGGGATCCATGTTGGGAATAGAATCCAAGTCAGCGGCCTTAACCACTGACTCCGATTCTTCCTCAACAACACCCTCTGGTGCGACTAAGATGCCAGATTTCACCAACTCCCCAAATAATTTCTCTTTGATAACCTGCTTAGTTGCCTCTTTAGGAATGTTAATATTAAAGAAGTCTGCTATGGAAATTAAATCTCTTTTACGACAACGGTTATAAACTTCCAAAGTGGGAAGTAACGTAAACGAGATTAAATCAAATTCCATATTTCCAATACCCACTTCTCTTCTCACCTCAAAAAAGCAAAAACAGCCAAGCAAAAGAGCAAAAGAGAGAAAAAGAACACTTACCCCTCTCCAGTTCCAAATGTCCATAAACAAAGCAGTTTACAATACACCAAAGGTAGCTAATAAAAACAGATAGACGAGCCCCCAAATTCTGTTACGCCCCCCCATTTTAAGTCTAGGGAGGGAAGGTGCGTAACAGAATAAAAATTGGTGTTGTGTGTGTGTGAGATAGCACTGCAGATCAGTCAACAACCTTAAAGTAATCGACAACAGAAAAAAAAAAACCCACTCTACAACTTAAATGAAGAAAAACTTAACATTTTTATTGTTGAGAGGCAAGAGGGTTTAAAGGCTTCAAGAGGGGGCTCAGGCCAAAACAACAAACATAATACCTCTAACTAATAACAGAAACTAACTAACCTACCAAAAGAAAAGAAATAAAAATACATCAAAATACCCTAACTCCTTAACTAACATAAACAGGAGAAAACAAGTTCATAAAGAAAAGAAAATGGCACCCCCTCTCTACTTAACCCCGTTTTAAATTAACGAAAACTTAAAGACCTCTTCACAAACAGAATACAAACAAAGATGGCTTACAAGCAAATACTGGGTTCTCTAGCTGGAAGGATTGATGTACAACAAGGTGAATTCACACAATACCACTCAGCAAATCTACTCAGCAAAAATATAGTTCACCAAAAGCAACAGAAGAATCCTTGGTAAGCCAAGGAGAGAAAATCCTCACAACAGGCCTTCACACACACACACAACCACACTGGTCTGTGTTGGCACTGCTGTTTAAATCTCAACTGCTCTCTCTCATCCTCCAATCAGTGGGCACAGCCAATCATTGGTGTCAGGTGGTGGCCATTTCTTCCTCCTTGTGAGTGGAGTGGTGGAACAAAGAGAGAGAGGGAGAGAGAGAGAGAGAGAGAGAGAGAGAGAGAGAGAGAGAGGGAGAGAGAGAGAGAGAGAGAGAACAGAAAAAGAACAAATACGTCCTGGGACGTAACACTAGTCATGCTAAAATCATGCTAGCGACTTGCTAGTCATGCTAAAATCATGCTAGGGACTTGCTAGTAATGCTAAAATCATGCTAGCGACTTGCTATTCATGCTAAAATCATGCTAGTGAACTTGTTAAAATCATGCTAGCGACTTGCTAGTCATGCTAAAATCATGTTGGCGACTTGCTAATCATGCTAAAATCATGCTAGCGACTTGCTAGTCATGCTTAAATCCTGCTAGCGACTTTACTAGTCATGCTAAAATCATGCTAGCGACTTGCTAGTCATGCTAAAATCATGCTAGCGACTTGCTAGTCATGCTAAAATCATACTAACGACTTGCTAAAATCATGTTAGCGACTTGCTAGTCATGTTAAAATCATGCTAGCGACTTGCTAATCATGCTAAAATCATGCTAGGGACTTGCTAGTAATGCTAAAATCATGCTAGCGACTTGGTAGTCATGCTAGAATCATGTTGTCAACTTGCTAATCATGCTAAAACCATGCTAACGACTTGCTCTCTATCATGCTAGCAACATGCTTTCTTTCTAATCTAATC
Organism: Cirrhinus mrigala; assembly: GCA_036247105.1. NCBI lineage: Eukaryota > Metazoa > Chordata > Actinopteri > Cypriniformes > Cyprinidae > Cirrhinus > Cirrhinus mrigala. The sequence continues at coordinate 31,039,334 of CM070028.1, forward strand.
TTTCTAACTAATCTTTCTTTCCTTTCTAACAAATCTTTCTTTTTTATTTCGTTCTAACTAATCTTTCTTTCTTTTTTCTTTCTTTCTTTCTAACCAGTCTTTCTTCTTTCTTTCTAGCTAATCTTTCTTTTTTCTTTTTCTTTCTTTCTAACTAATCTTTCTTTTCTTTCTTGCTTACTTTTCTTTCTATCTAACTAATCTTTTGTTTTTCTTTTTTACTTTTCTTTCTTTCTTACTAATCTTTCTTTGTTCTTTTTTACTTTTCTTTCTTTCTTACTTTTCTTTCTTACTAATCTTTCTTTTTTCTTTGTTTCTAACTAATCTTTCTTTTTTATCTTTCTTCTTTCTTTCTAACTAATGTTTCTTTCTTTCTAACTAATCTTTCTTTCTTTCTTTTTCTTTCTAACTAATTTTTCTTTTTTTCTTTATTTATATATATCTAGCCTATCTATCTTCAAACTTTATCAATCAAACTAAAACTATTTCAAACTGAAAACCTTTAAACTTTCTTTAAACTAAAAGCTTTTAAAACTACTTAAAACTTACTGGCTAGGCTTTCTCAAGCCAACTTAAAGTTTGCTAACAAACTTTTTATCTAGTTATTGTTGTTGCTGTTATTATTACTTAGAGTTGAGTACATTTTTTCAGGATTCTTTGATGAATAGAAATATCCAAAGATCACCATTTGAAAAAAAAAAAAAAAAAAAAAAAAAAAAAAAAAGTTTCCTTTTTCTTTTTTTGGAAAGACATCATAGAAATTAATACTTTTATTTAACAATAGAAATATCCAAAGATCAGCATTTATTAAAAATTATTTTTTTTCTTTCTTGTTTATATATATATATATATATATATATATATATATATATAGGTCGCTGTGATTTTGCCAAGTAAGACATGTTCCTGGATCAACATGTTTTGTTGATCCTGGATCAACATTACTGTACAAAAATATAGACTTAACCCAATCCCTACCTCTAAACCTAACCATAACCACAATTTATTCCTAAAATCAGAAGGAAATGATAGCTAATTAAGAAAGGTGTAGAAGCATCAAACTGTTATTCTAAGTCTAAAACTGATATTTCCTGAAAAGTTATCCCTCAATTCTGATTGGCTGATTGAAATGTTGCTCCAGGATCAACAAGGATGTTGATCCAGGAACATGGTATACTTGGTGAAATCACGTTCACCATATATAGATATATATATATATATATATATATATATATATATATATATATATATATATATATATATATATATATATTCAGGATCATTAAAATATCAATAAGTAACTATTTGGATGTCGCTTTATGTTTTTTTCATGGTTAAATTACATTTTATGCAGTAATATCCGTGAACAGCAATCTATTGAAAATATCAGCTAAACTTTAGCATAAAGAAAACGCCGTTCTGACAGCTTCTTTACATCCATTTTGACCGCTCCCAGCACCCATACCGTAAGTACGCGATTAGATGAGCATGTATTGTATTTTCACATGTACCATGTATTTTCAAGACGCAGATGGCTTGCCCGCAGTGTTAGACTGCTGAATGTTTGCATACAGGGTCTGTGATAACTTTAAATATTTAAAAAGTTTTTTTGGGGGGACAGAGCATGGGTCAAATATGCACAAGGGCTGGGTTGCGGCAGGAAGGGCATCCGGCGTAAAACGTGACAATTCGGCCGTGCGGATCACTGGAGACGTCAGGCAGCTGCTGGAAGATCTCATGATTGGAGAAGACTGTTGATTTTACACTCAAAAATGTAAGTGTTTCAAAAATTTCAGATTACCTCTGAATGTATTGCTAGCCCACTCCAACACTTATGACCAATAATTAATTATATTTTTGAGTAAAACAAGCAAAATGTAATTGTTCTCATGTGCCATAGCTATGCATGACTACACAATATATAAATTCAGCCAAGGCAAATACATAACAATTTTCAGTCAAGTCATGAATAAATTTATTAGTTAATGAAACAATTCTATGTTATTTACTGGCAACAACAGAAAACATGAATAAATGAGTAAAAGAATAATTAAAAGTAACCATGACAATAAATAATGACACACAAAGCTTTATTCAAACATATTGTTCTGACAATCATGTATTTACATTCAGTGAACCCACATGATCCTACGGCCATCTTAACACAGCTGTGCCAATTCTGCAGCTAACCACCGTGCCCACCTTCACCTGTCTTTGCTGGGGTCCCTGTAATAAGAGCACTGCAAGTCACTTTGCATGAAAGCATCTGCCAAATGCATAAATGTAATATTTTTGTACATTATTTTTTATGTCTTGTGCAAAAACACACAATAAAGCTGCTCATTTCTTACAGTTTAGTTATTCAAGGTACTACTATTATATAAATGCTTACATACATTTCATAATATTTTTTGGGGGGGGGGCTTTAAAAGGTTAGTTCATCAAAAAATATAAATTCAGTCATTATTTACTCGCCTCCACACTTTCCATCTGTTTTTGTTTTTGTTTTATTCTGAAAACACAAGGGGATTTTGGTTAAGTCTGTCCCGCTGGTTTCTGTTCGTGCAACATCAGTCAATGGAGCCTGAGTTTCAGAAGCTTCATGACATTATTTGATGATGCTTTTGAAGTTTCTGAAACTCAGGCTCCACTGACCGATGAAACTAGCAGAACAAACTTGACCAAAATCACATCCTCAGTTTCTTTTAGTCTTTTTCAAGATGCTCTCGCTGGCTCTGAGCTCACTGAGGATGAAGAGGCCACGGCAACCGGCAAACTGACTTTTTATCCAACACAATTACTCCTCAATACATCAACAGTGCTATGGACAAATGAACTACATAACTCATGTTTAGTTTATGTATGTATGTTTATTTACATCACTTCTGTTCAACTAAAGCAGTGTTGACAGCAGTGAATTCTACATAATAAGCACACATAAGGTACACCACTCACTCAGATGTGTGTTTTATGTTGTGATGTGCAATTCTCTTACAACATTTTCCTGTCAGATGTTAAATAGACATTTCGTAATCATCTTTAAGATGTATATGATTTGTGTAAATCAACTTTGGAGACATAGGTGTGCTGGAGCTCTACTGTTCGATATACATATAAATAGTCTTTTCACAGCAAAATCACAAATACGCTGTTTAACGTCTTTACACCTTACTATACAGTAGGTCAACAAATACGATTTTAACACAAGGAACCGTGTTTTGGATTGTAATACATTTGTAAACACCATCGTCGCGGTTCTCAATCACGTTCGATAATGACGTATTGCTCTCCCGTGGACTCCTGGGATTGAAAAGTATCCATCGATGAACACTCCAGAATCTGGGCTGAAGCAGTAGGACATCCGGGGATTTCTCGCCTACTCTTTTAGCCTCAAACGTACTTCTTTCTTCACGTACTCTTTTTGCCTACTATATAGTAGGTTAGTAGGCATATTCGGACGCACTTTAAGTAGACGTACGTCTGAATCTCGCGAGAATTAGTGCTTTTGCCTACTAATTCTCGCCTACTCTTTTATGAATACTAAGGATTCGGACATACTTATTCGCTCGCCTACTGCTTTTCCCCTACTATATAGTAGAGAAGTATGCGGTTCCGAACGCAGCCTTTGTGTTTTCTTATTTAGCTCAGATGCTTTTCGTTTTTGTATGCAATGGCAAAGTGATTATATTTCGTTTTTATCAGGTTAATTTAGAAAAAAAAAAACGTTTTGAAGCTTTTTTTTTTTTTTTTTTTTTTTTTAAATATAAGTTTTTGTAACGACAGTAACGACAAAGCGGCTAGCGGAAGATTTTACCTTCTCATATCATCACGACTTGCCTAAAATAAATAGATATAAAACAGTTCAAGTATAAAACAATGTTATTTTAAACGTTAAACCTAGATAAATGTACGTTATTAGATGCATATCCAATCATTTGCGCGGAGAGTGGAAGCTAAAGCCGCTTTGCAGGACTTGGAGGCGCCAGTGCGATCACTTAATTTTTTTTTTTTTTTCAGTGGAAACAATTTAAAATATTCCGTCATTTTTGCTGATAAAGGTGAGAATAATACATCATTCGGAACTGTAAAGGGTCTACTTTTATTTGTGTGCACTCACAATATCAACAAAACGTTGCAAACGGTGCTTCTATAAAAAGAAAGAAAACAAACATGATGCGCTTTCTGTCGTCTCAACAGGATCGCTTCCTAAAAATGAACCGAAACTCAGCGAATACATACCTCACAGACATGATACATATATCTATAGAAAGCTTTAAATTATAACTTAACGAAATAAAGCAAAAACAAAAACTCTTTCATTATGTAATCTATAAAGGTGCATTTCTCTCTAAAGGCGCGTCCAAAGAGGAGATGGCGAGTCAGGATCGGCAACTTCATCCTTGCGACACCGACTCAGAAAACACTAGTTTAGTCAAAGATCTCCTTACTATTTCACCCCGACACTTTGTGGCAAGCTTGAACGCCGAACTTTTCCAGCTGCGCTGAAGGCGCGCTCGCTGCTCCTGCTTAGAAGACAAAACGCCTTCCGAGCCGGTCTCGAAAGTGAAAGCAAGTGAAGTCTCGCGTTTTTTCCACCAACGCTGGATTTTTTTTCAGCACCATAATTGGTGGATATCTAAAGTATAGGCTAAAAATAAGAAGTATTTTACAGGCCCGAAGCCCGGCGCGCTTCTGAACTATTATGTGAAAATTGGCCCGAAGTCCGGCCCTATGGGGCGTAAAAAAGTCGAGGCCCGTCGGGCCCGGGCGGAAATGCAGGGCTCTACCAGGACATATCAACCAGTAGCGTAATTTCATTGCAGTAACGGACGGTAAAAGTCAAAAGTTATTCTTGACTGCGCTGTATTGTTTTGGTGCGTGGCAATACGGTAGGGCATTATTTTGATGTTTTTCCGAAAAATATTTTTTCTTTCGCTTTTTTTCACCCATTTTTTTTTCTTGCCCCCCGTGACTAAAGAGTCAAATGTCGCCCATGATTGTAGACTTTATACTGAAAACCCAGAATCCTCTCTGCTCTGATCACTGACTCTTCATTGCCCCACCTGTGAACAAAACAGATTTATCATTTATCATTTATATCAACACTAAACCTGCAATAACTATTCAATATCACTCCTCCACATGTTGAATTATTTCATTTTAAAGTGCATGTGTGTATTTCATTCATTAAAATTTATTACAATTAGTAACGGCTGCAGTTTTATGCAAATAACCATTCTGACATAGTGCTATAAGTTAAAGCTTTAAACCTGCTACACTGATTTTATTTTTTGTGCTGATATTCTAATTTAAGAAAAGAGTTCATATTTAAACAGTTAATGAACAAATTAGATTCTGGTTACAGGTGTCACATCACACATATTTATTTATCCTCATAGATACAGTACTTTAAGTGAGGCTCTTCTGTGGATCTCACCTGATTATGATGCTCCTTTTCATTTCACAGCTTCCTATGATTTAGACTGAACACCAATGTGCTGTGTAGCAGTACTAAAGAAAATCTGCTCACGGTCTAGTCTGTAAGGAGAAATCACAAGAGAAAATAATCAGTGCTGGCTGTAAAGAATTGCAAATAAGTTACTATATTTCAATTTAAACAGTAAAATGAAGTGTAACATTATTCACATTAGATATTCTGAATTAAAAACCTTTGAGTGAAACTCTCACTAGTTAAAGATATCCACTTTTCCACTATCGTAATCGTTCGAATCGTTCTGCTTAACCGATGTTTGTTGCCCCTCTGATAAATCTGCTAATGATTTTAAGGCACTTCTCCACTCACTGGATCTGATCCAGTCCATTTCCTGCCCAACTCATAGGTTGGGTCACACCCTTGATCTTATCATTTCGCGTGGGGTGACAGTGTCAATTTATGAGGTTTTGGATTTTCCCGTATCTGATCACTCTCTCATACCGTTCCACTGCCCCCCAACGTCGGCGAATCATTACTTCTTCTACAGTTGATGATTTTGTTGCTGCCTTTACTGCTTCTGATCTCTGCTCTGCTGCTGACTTGGCATCACCTTTGTGTCCTGACCTTTTCCTCTCCTCCTTTCACACCATTTGCTCCCAGATTATGGACTCTGTTGCCCCCTACAAGGTAATAGGTACCAAAAGTCCATCAGACCCCTGGCTCAATGATACAACTCGGGCCCTTAGGTGTCGGTGTAGACAGGCTGAGTGTAAATGGAAGAAGGATAGGCTGCAGGTGTCACTGGAGATGTTCAGAGACAGTTTGTCCACCTATCAGAGAGCAGTGAAGGAAGCTAAAGGCCAGTACCTTTCAAATCTCATCAACAGCAATAGCCATCACCCTGGAATCCTGTTCAGCACCATTAATTCTGTGAATTCTGCTTCAACTGGTACAAAACGCTGCAGCACGTCTCCTCTCCAATACTTCTAAATGCTCTCACATCAGTCCAGTCATCCGCTCTCTCCACTGGCTCCCAGTGCAGTTCAGGGTGGAGTTTAAGATCCTGATGTTTGTGTTCAAGGCCATTAATGGTCTGGCCCCTGTCTACCTCGCGGAGTTTGTAGTGGTTTATCAACCAGCCAGAACTCTGCTCTCCTCTGAACACACCGCGCTGGTTATGCCGAAGTTTAATTACAAAAACTTGGAGGCCGGTCATTTGCAGTTCAGGGCCCAAAGCTGTGGAACGCACTTCCGGAACAGCTTTGAAACAACACTGAGTTGTGTGTTTTTAAATCACAGTTGAAGACACATCTTTTTAGACAAGCTTTCGATATGTAGTCACTGACTCGACTGCTGTTTTATGTACATTTGTGTTTTTATTTATTGTTGTCTACTGTGAGTCTTGTTTTTCTCCTGGAAAGCGCCCTGAGCACCTTTTTCGTTGTTGTAATGGCGCTATATAAATAAAATTTGATTGATTGATTGATTGATTTTCCACTGTGGTGCTGATAACGGAACTCTTTGGAATGTAAATACAAATGCATCTGTCGTTGCCTTGGTAACGCAATTGTAATGTAAACAGCCACATGGACAATGATCACATATTTCTGTTTTTGGGACTCCTTTTTTAAAATCTGCTTTTTACTTCGTTAAATAACAGAAAAAAAGGACAACTCTTGGCACAATAAATAAATAAATAAATAAATAAAATAAACAGAAGGACACAGAAGGTAAAACCTTTCTAAAAAAATACCACATTTTTGACAGTATTAATGCATGAGCTATGAACGCAGCATAGCTGTTTACTCGGCTGTTTGATCAAATGGCGCACTTCCGCTTAGCACACACTCTATCAGCACGGTTCAGGGGGGTTGTCTAACCGTTCCAAAAAATTCTGGGCTGAGAACAGTTTGTAATCGTGCTGTGCCATACCAGGCTCAGGTGGAAACACAACTGGAACCGTACCTGACCGTTCTAAGAACCGTTTGGCCCGACAGTGGAAAAGCAGCTGATGTTGTCTTCTAGTTTACACATTAGTAAATAACCAAATGTAGACAAGTTGTTTGTCAAAGTAAAAAATACTATTAAAGTTTTGAACATTAGTTTTGTTCTGACACAAATTCTTCCAAAAAAGCTTAAAAGGAAGTTATTTTGATATATATTTGAAAGACATCCCATGTAGCAAAGCTATATGAAGCTCTCTTTAATACCACAACAAAAATGTACTTACTTTAGTTCACATTTTGAGTCGCGTAGCACATCAGAGAGCTTCTTCTGTGAGTCTCCAATCTTATTGTTTCTCAGATCAAGCTCTTTAAGAAACTGCAGTGCTTTAGCGTTTGTCAAACACTGAGTTAAAGAAGAAACATCTGTAATCCCACAGAAATTTAGACTAGAAAAAGACAAACAGAATCATAAAACAAATAATCAATAACTGTAAACATACATAATATGAAATTAGAATCTGATTTAAGATGTGATTTTAAGCATTATGATGTTCCTCACCTCAGTCTCTCCAGTTTACAGTGTGAATCTTTCAGTATGTCACATAAGTGATTCACTGTGTTTTTTATTTGATTCTTACTGAGGTTCAGTTCTCTCAGGTGTGATGGGTTTGATTTCAGACCTGAAGTCAGGGTGAGGCCTTGCTCGTCTGTAATGCTGCATCCACTCAAACTATGGAAAGAATACAAAAATACAATGATTCAGATCCATGTATGAGAAAAATGCATTATGTTACATTATTTTTAGCCTTGATATTACTGTCTTTCACAGCAAATTTGTCAGATTTCAGTACATTGTATAACCACAAAGTATCAAATCCTTCAGAGTTTAATGTTATACTGACACAAATACTGAACAATCAGTAGCTAATAGCTAATAAGCTAGTAGTCATTTTGAATCTTTCTTTAGATGAGGAAATGCCAGATGTACTGCTATAAATGATGTGACTATAGCCTGTTGTCTTCAAATAAATTAAGAGTAAACTTTAATCACAATGTAACCCCTGTACAGTACAATGATACTAACTCTACTATTCCCAGCTCGCATTGTGGGTTCATCAGTAGATCACTGAGGTTTTTTACTCCAGAGTCTCCTAGTTCATTCTCTCTCAGGTTCAGTTCTCTCAGGTGTGATGGGTTTGATTTCAGAGCTGACATCAGAGCAGAAGAACCTTCATCTGTTATTTCACAATATCTTAGCCTACGGTAAAAGAAACTTGAAAAATCAGACTTAATTCTGTTTCATTTAAATAACAAAACATTTTCTTTCCTTGTATATGAAAGTTCCTCACCTCAATCTCTCCAGTTTACACTGTGAATCCTTTAGTATATCACATAAGTGATTCACTCCTGTGTTTTTTAGTTCATTCCTACTAAGGTCCAGCTCTCTTAAGTATGATGGGTTTGCTTTCAGAGCTGATGTCAGGATGAGACACTGTTTCTCTGTAATACTGCATTCACACAGGCTGAGGACAAAAAGAGAAGACAATATATCAAAGATATGTGAAGTTCACCTGTGAGTTTAATTCATAATGAGTAAATACCATACAGTGCAATAATTTAAAACATTGCAGACACTAAACATTAATCTCACTATAAATGCTGTACAGTATAATGATACTTACTGTAGTTTCTCTAGCTTGAATTGTGGGTGGATGAGTAGATCACAGAGTTTTTTCACCGCAGAGTCTCCTAGTTCATTCCCACTCAAATTCAACTCTTTTAGGTGTGATGGGTTTGATTTCAGAGCTGAAGTCAGAGCAGAACATCCTTCATCTGTCATATCACAGCAGCTTAACCTACATTAGAGGGAGAACATAAAAAATATAGAACAGAAATATTTATTTAGTAAAGTCACAAAAAAATCACTTACAAACTGACAGAGTAACATGGTCTCTAACCACTACATTATTTTACTTTTTCTTTAAACATGCATCCCTATTTGATACTCCTAGATACATCATCAGTGATGTTTCCTGGGACCATCGGGTGTTTTGGGTTTTTTAACTTTCAGACACCCTCACCCAGATGACTCAGCTGGGGTTGATCAAGCCCGACTTTTGTCCAAATACAGCTCTATCCCACTCACAGCTGTAATCTCCTCATCCACAACCAACGAGAACCATCCTCCAAAGCCTCTGTGGCTGCCTTAAAGCCCATTTGCCTACTGGACCCTCAGATGTCCAACATGTTTTAGACTGGTCCGCAAGTCCTTGCAACCTGCCTTAGTTGGCTTGCACCTTGCTCACCAGCCATTGCTCCTGCACTCTCAGTATACTTGGTTCTCTTCTTTTTATTAGTCTCCTCGAAATGATCCTCCAAGAGAACTGTGAGTTCTAAGAGGATGATCTAGTTGAAGACTTGTGAGATCAGAACCATGTCTGGCCTTAGCCATGTTACGGTAAGAGTTTCTGGGAACATCATTTGCTTCCCCAGATCGACTCTCAGCTCCCAGTCCTGTTCCATTGATAAAAGGCCTGAGGAGGTGGTCCTGGCAGATGGCGTTACCTTCTTCCTAGTCTCAGCCTCAGACGCCACACCCACAGACCGCTAGCTAAATGTCTGATGCATATGGCACACTTAGCTGGAAACACTTCAGGAGTTTCAAAGTCATTATAAGATTGGTAAGATTATACAGGATTTCCAGGAGACGTGTGTGTTGCACCCTTTATCGTTCTGCCTGGAAACAAAAATGCCATGGTGCCAAACCCCCTCACGAAAGAAAAAAAGCTGTTGTGTTTTTTATAACTGTGACATGTTTTATCAGAATCAACTAAAGGCTGGGTTATGAAAAGTATGTGAAAATCTGAAAGTTCATGGCATAGAATCTTTAAAAGAGAGTTTTACTGCCCCTAAACATGATGTGGCACAAAACAAAACATAATTGATTGCAGTCATAGCCTAATGGCTAGAGAGTCTGACTTGTTGCGGGTTCAAGTCTCAGGTCCAGCAGGGATTGCAGGTTGCACTCTCTTGCACCTTAAATGCCACAACTGAGGTGAGACCCTTGAGCAAGGCACTGAACCCCGAACTACTCCCTGGGCACCAGAGCAATCTGGCTGCCCACTGATCTGGGTATGTGTTGAGTGATGGTTGTACCCAATACTGTAGCTTCAACCTTCTGTCTTTCCTCCTTGCCTTGTCATAGCAAAATGTCTTGTTACTACCCAAACCTGCTCTTCTTTGAGCCATTGTGCCCAACAACACCCTTTGCTTCAGAAATGACTTAGCAACTTGTCCTGACCTCAGTTGCCCCCTGACAGATTTCTCGGTCACAGGACTTATGATACTACAGCACCTCCCTAGTGCAGGTCACCAGGAATTCCTCATTCAGGTTTCTGATGGGGAGTTTTAGCTTGTTGTTTTGCCTGTATGAGGTGATGCTGCTCAGACTTCGGGGTAGTCCCAGACAATTCCATAAGAACCTGCTGATTGTCCTCTTAAAGCCCCCTACTGTAGATATCAGGACCTCATAGACTAAAAGAGGCAAGAGGATCCTTGAAAAAATGTTATGTTGGTACATAGGCGTAATTTACATGTGGGACGAACGGGATATATCCCCACCACTTTTTGCCATGGTCGATATTTTCCCTACCACTTTTTTGAACATCTTAAGGCACGGGCATACCTAATGCTAATTAAACATTTGTTTCTTTTAAATAAGATGCAATCTGGCAGTGGAATCTGTTGTTTTTGAAATCATGGTAAATGTTTGTTGCAGTTTTATTAGTGACGGGACGTTCTCAATGCGGCTTGTGCGTCCTCACACATGAGCGCTTCAATCTATCAATCGTGTAATGATTTTGCAGAGACTATTCATTCTGGTTAAATCCCTCCTCTTGATATGCGATCACTGAACATATTTGATTTTATTAAGAGGAAAAAAAAAATATGTGAGGGTGGATTAGAACCCAAAACGTCTAACACGTCTGAAGAAAATTCTATCACTAGACTGTACAGGAATACAAATAACTAATGCGTATGTTAAAAATGAGTTCTATGTCAATACATTAACCCCCTTTTTTAGAGGGTTCTTGTATGTGAACCTCACCTCAATCTCTCCAGTTTACAGTGTGGATCCTTCAGTACATCACATATATGATTCACCCCTGTGTTTTTTATTTGATTTCCACTGAGGTCCAGTTCTCTCAGGTATGATGGGTTTGATTTCAGTGCTGAAGTCAGGATGAGACACTGTTTCTCTCTAATATTGCAATCCCATAGACTGCAAAGAGAATAAAAAAGAAAATGGTTCAGATCTATGATGATCATTTAAGGTTTTGGAGAATTGTTTTTGTCATGTCTGACAGAAATGTACAGACCCTGTTTACACAAAAAGCAACCACAGATGACTTCACAAATCCATGAAAGAACTACAACTGCAATCAGACATCAGTGCTAATGTGTAGTGATCATAAAACCTGGATATTTGGACCACTAAGATGAACTTCAACATTTGACCTGACCAGACAAATCACCTGACCTGAATATTATCAAGCCACCATTGACAGTTTTGGAGAGAATTGTGAGAAACTGATGGCAGATGTTTTTATAGACAACCTTCAACTCAGTACTATTCAAAAGTTTTATGAATACAGTACATTCTAAGAAAGATGGGGTCAAACTACAGAACAGACAACTGGATGAGTGATTCTGATGTTTTATTGAAGTGAAATTATCCAACTGACAGGAAAGTAAGGCAATGTAAAGAAATTCAGTAAGGGTGCTTAAGTTATCATTACAGTTACTTTGTTTTAACAGGGTGGTAGACAGAAGACAACATCAAGGTAGTTGGATTGAAAAAGGTGATCATGACACAGAAGAAGATGAAGAGAGACAGGAGGGCATATAGGTAAGCAATAAAGAATGCGTGTTACTTCATGAAGTTGCACCACACAACCCCTCTGTTTACATTACTAGTAGTCATGTAACATGTTAAATGATGTAAAATACTCACGTCAGTGTGTTGAGTTTACAGTGGCTGTCCTGCAGAAGAGCAGCGATCTGATTCACTCGTGTGTCTCCTAGCTCATGCAAACTGAGATTCAGCTCTCTCAGGAGTAATGGATTTTCACCCTGAACTCCGGTCACATACTGACAGGCTTCCTCTGCACAGGGACCCAAAAACCTGCGTAAGGGAATTTAAAGCAGATTAAGATAAATGTCATTACATTTTATTACAAGATTAGCAAACACTGTTTTGTAAATGAAATCTCTAGCTACTTTTAACAGTTTTACATAAAAAAAATGAAATATTACAAATTGAAAACACTTGAAGCTGCAGCAATTGATCTTTAAGGTTTTATCACTTTGAACATTTACATGCAACAAATTGTGTACCTTACTGTATTAATGAATTAATATGTAAATAAATAATTCACCTGCATATTATTTGTTTTTTATTATTTCATCACATCTCACCTCAGTGTCTTCAGTTGACAGTTTGGATCCTGTAGTAAATCATTGAGCTCCTTCACTCCTGATTGTCCAGGATCATTTCCTGTAAGATCCAGCTCCATCAGGTGTGAAGGGTTTGATCTCAGAGCTGAAGCCAGAGCTTTATATCCGTCTTCAGAAATACCACAATTTGAAAGTCTAGAGAAAACAGATTTGAAATGACCAAATCTGAATAGATCTATTATCTTAAATTGATGTCAGTGAGCATGTTTTATGATGTAAAACATCAAATACACTTAAATAATTTCCTCTTCTGGTCAGAGATAGTCTATGTAGTTTACTACAATAAATGTAACTTTTAACAGAAGGGAATAATATTATTAAAACCAAACAAAGGGTTCAATAAACTCACCTGAGTTTCTCCAGTGTGCAGTTTGTATTTTCTAATCCATCCTGGAGTTTATTCACTCCAGAATCCTGCAGATTATTGTTGCTCATGTCAAGCTCTTTCAGGCTGGGGTTTGACCTCAGAACTGTAGCGAGAGCTGAACAGCTTTCCTCTGTTAGACCACAATCACACAGCCTAAAATGTTGAACAGGAGAAGGAGGATTACAAAAACATGCATGAGTACATGATGACACTAATAAATGATTCCTGGGAACTGATTTTGTCACAAAACCTACACTAAAGATACTCACATCAGTGTGTTGAGTTTACAGTGTTTATCCTGCAGTAAAGCAGCGATCTGATTCACTCGTGTACATCCTAGTTCATGTTCACTCAAATTCAGCTCTTTGAGGAGTAATGGGTTTTTACCCACAATTCCAGTCACAAACTGACATGCTTCATCTGCAGCAGGACCCAAAAATCTGACAAAAGAGGATATGTATATATATATATATATATATGTATATATTGACATTTCCTGCCATATATTTATTAGTTAATTAGCTAAAACAGATTGAACACTATTTAATGTTACACTTACCTCAATATCTTCAGTTGACAGTTTGGATCCTGTAGTAAATCACTGAGCACCTTCACTCCTGATTGTACAGAATCATTTCCTGTGAGATCTAGCTCTATCAGGTGTGAAGGGTTTGATCTCAGAGCTGAAGCCAGAGCTTTATAACCTTCTTCAGAAATACTGCAGTTTGAAACTCTAAAAACAATTTTAAACAAATTAAATTAATATTCGAGGTCAAATTCATCACCATTTTAAAGTTTCAGCTTTTTTAAAAAATAAATATTTTTGTTTTTAGTACTTTAGGGCTGTAGATCATACATTAAAATAGTATTAAATATGAGGAGTTCAGATGCAAACCCAGCTAAATCCATCTGATGTCTTTCTTTAAAAATGTATTTTTATCAGGCTCAGATGTATAGGTTTCTATGCAAGTACCAGTACTTCTGATTGGGCTGAGGCTGATATTTTAGCGAGTTTGAAGAAAAAAAGTATTTGATGGATGTATAATATGTGTCGAGAGCATTCACTTAGTATTATTATCTCATTTTTGACCAGGATGGCTTTTAGCTGGTCTTGCATCTGAACTCTTCATATGTTTCAAATTTTGACAATGTAATTGATCTCCCTTGTTATTTTATTAAGATATAAATAGAATATGCAGAAAACAGATGATTACTATATATATCCTAACACTGTATATAACCTACTTCTATATCTTTATACTTGTATTACAGTAAACACACTTTTGTATATTCTTCATGTTTAATGTAAATGTGTAAATGTCTCAATTTTTATGTCAATTTACTGTATAGCAAAAACAAATTCATTTGTGTTTATATATATATATATATATATATATATATATATATATATATATATATATATATATATATATATACATATACATATTTATTGGTTATAAAGTCATCCATATTTCACTTTAATACTTGTTATTTGAGTTTACTATAGGTCTCAGTCATGTTTACTTTTATTCATGTACAGTTAACATATTTACAGTTATCATCATTTTACTTAAACTGGTAATCTTACATTTTCCCTATTACTGGATGTGAACATATTACATCAATTGAACATCATTATCCAATGTGCAATATTGATCAGATTTCTGTGGTACTGAACGTAGATGGTGGTGAAATGTACTTACGTGAGTATCTTCAACTCACAAACAGGATTCTTTAGTCCCTCACAGATCTCTTTGACTCCTGAGTCCAGCAGACGGCTGTTGTTCAGGTCCATCTCTTTCAGGGTGGTTTTGGAGGAAAGAACATTAGCTAGAACTGAACAGCTTTTCTGTGTCAGCTTACAATTATTTAGCCTGAAAACAAAAAAACAAACATTATTTATTATCATCTCATATGCAACACACATCAGATCAACAGGCCTTCGCATTTGCTCATACCAGAGTTTGTGTTAACCAAAAATTGTCCATCATTGACAGAATTTTATAAAAAATAAAAGCAATTAAATGTGTTATTATAATTAGAATATGAAAATTAAAATGACAGGTAATAATAGATTATGATGACTGACAATCTTTTATAATGATTAAACACAAAAGTTATAATGTATAAACCATGTTCACTCACTTAATTTTCTCCAGTTTGCTATGAGAGTCCTTCAAAAGAGCAGAGAACTTCTCCCAGTCCAAATCTCCAAATTTATCTTCACTCAGATCCAGTTCTTTCAGTAGTAATGGACTTTGACCCAGAACTTCAGTGAGATACTCACACGCTTCCACTGCAGCATAACTTTTCAAAAACCTACAGGAAGTAAATGAGAATTTTATATCATTTGTGTTTTTACGTTATTTCTGTGACAAATTCCGTTGTGTGTCTGTTGAATTTCTCTGAATTGCAATTTAATTCATTTCATGTCATTCCTATTCCACACTGGTCCGTTTGACCTCTCTAACTATTGTCATACAGCTGATTTCACATTTGTAGTTTTAAATATTTAAAGGTTTTTAATCACCTGATTGTCTTTAATGAACAGTGTTCATCCTGTAGTAAATCATTCAGCTCCTTCACTCCTGATTGTCCAGGATCATTTCCTGTGAGATCCAGCTCTATCAGGTGTGAAGGGTTTGATCTCAGAGCTGAAACCAGAGCTTTATAACCTTCTTCACTGATACTGCAGTCTGAAAGCCTAAAAAATGTCATTATATTATATTATGCATTATTTTAGGTTTTTAATACAATGCTTGTTTTCTGTCAAACAAACAGCAGACCACAGTCCACTAGTATATTTGCCTCCTTGAATCGAGGGGGATATTTTTCTCAGCATCTAATCAGTATCAAATATTCATCTTTGCAGTGCAGAGGAAACACTGACACTGCATGTAAAGTGACAGTTACTGTACATATTTACAATAAAACAATGGATAATAAAAAATGCAACTATAATGCAGTAAAGATATTAGAAAACAGTATGTAAATTAATCTTGTCTTTAAATTGTGAATATGAATCTTAAAACATCAAAAAGCCACATTTTGCCGGTTTAAAAAGGTGCTTTTAGTTTAGAGTGTTCAAGTAACTTTAAGCATTTTGATTCTTGTATGTGAACCTCACCTCAAACTCTCCAGTTTACACTGTGAATTCTTCAGTACACCACATAAGTGATTTACTCCTGCATCTTTTAATTGATTCTCACTGAGGTCCAGCTCTCTCAGGTGTGATGGGTTTGATTTCAGAGCTGAAGACAGGATGAAACACTGATTCTCTGTAATACTGCATCGACACAGACTAAAGACGGACAGAGAAAGACAACAGGTCAGATTTATGATAGTTATTCAAGGTTTCGGAGGATTTGTTTGCTGTGTCTGACAGTAACTGTCATTTTAAACTGACAACTACAAGTACATCACAAATAACGATAAGTTACAAGTAACGAAATACAAATTTATGTCAGTTCAAGATCAATGCAATCTCACCCTTGGTTTGTTCAAATTCATTTTATAAGTTGTTCAATAACAGTACAATATGTACAATAAGATTTTATTTGAAAACACTGGTAAAAAAGTAAACTAGTTAACATTAATTTACAATGAGCAATGGCATCTTAATGTTAAACACTTAATGTCAACACTTACTAATACATTTTTTTTTAAATCAAAAGTTACTGCTGTTAATAATAGTTTAAAAAAAATGACTGAACAAACACCTGCATTCAATATCTAACACTAACAAAGATTAATAAATGCAATCCAATAATTAAAGACAAATGGTGCAAAACACCTTTATAACCTTCTTCAGAAATACTGCAGTTTGAAACTCTAAAAATAATAAAAAAAAAAATAATAATTAATATTCAGGTTCAAATTCATCACTGTTTTAAAGTTTCAGCTTTTTTTAAAAAATATATTTTTGTTTTTAGTACTTTAGGGCTGTAGATCATACATTAAAAGATTATTAAATATGAGGAGTTCAGATGCAAAACCAGCTAAATCCATCTGATGTCTTTCTTTAAAAATGTATTTTTATCAGACTCAGATGTATAGGTTTCTATGAAAGTACCAGTACTTGTGATTGGGCTGAGGCTGATATTTTTGCGAGTTTGAAGGAAAAGTATTTGATGGATGTATAATATGTGTCGAGAGCATTCACTCAGTATCGTTATCTCATTTTTGACCAAGATGGCTTTTAGCTGGTCTTGCATTTGAACTCTTCATATGTTTCAAATTTTGACAATGTAATTGATCTCCCTTGTTATTTTATTAAGATATAAATAGAATATGCAGAAAACAGATGATTACCATATATATATATATATATATATATATATATATATATATATATATATATATATATATATATATATATATCCTAACACTGTATATAACCTACTTCTATATCTTTATACTTGTATTACAGTAATGTGTAAATGTAATGTAAATGTGTAAATGTCTCAATTTTTATGTCAATTTACTGTATAGCAAAAATAAATGAATTTGTGTTTATATATATATTATATATATATATATATATATATATATATATATATATATTGGTTTTAAAGTCATCCATATTTTACTTTAATACTTGTTATTTGAGTTTACTATAGGTCTCAGTCATGTTTACTTTTATTCATGTACAGTTAACATGTATTTACAGTTATCATCATTTTACTTAAACTGGTAATCTTACATTTTCCCTACTACTGTATGTGAACATATTACATCAATTGAACATCATTATCCAATGTGCAATATTGATCAGATTTCTGTGGTACTGAGCGTAGATGATGGTGAAATGTACTTACCTGAGTATCTTCAACTCACAAACAGGATTCTTTAGTCCCTCACAGATCTCTTTGACTCCTGAGTCCAGCAGACGGCTGTTGTTCAGGTCCATCTCTTTCAGGGTGGTTTTGGAGGAAAGAACATTAGCTAGAACTGAACAGCTTTTCTCTGTCAGCTTACAATTATTTAGCCTGAAAACAATAAAACAAACATTATTTATTATAATCTCATATGCAACACACATCAGATCAACAGGCCTTCGCATTTGCTCATACCAGAGTTTGTGTTAACCGAAAATTGTCCATCATTGACAGAATTTTATCAGTAAAAAAAAAAAAAAAAACAAAGGCCGAAAACGTGAACAAAAATAAAAGCAATTAAATGTGTTATTATAACTAAAATAAGAAAATTAAAATGACAGGTAATAATAGATTATGATGACTGACAATCTTTTAAAATGATTAAACACAAAAGTTATAATGTATAAACCATGTTCACTCACTTAATTTTCTCCAGTTTGCTATGAGAGTCCTTCAAAAGAGCAGAGAACTTCTCCCAGTCCAAATCTCCAAATTTATCTTCACTCAGATCCAGTTCTTTCAGTAGTAATGGACTTTGACCCAGAACTTCAGTGAGATACTCACACGCTTCCACTGCAGCATAACTTTTCAAAAACCTACAGGAAGTAGATGAGAATTTTATATCATTTGTGTTTTTACATTATTTCTGTGACAAATTCCGTTGTGTGTCTGTTGAATTTCTCTAAATTGCAATTTAATTCATTTCATGTCATTCCTATTCCACACTGGTCCGTTTGACCCCTCTAACTATTGTCATACAGCTGATTTCACATTAGTGTTTTTAAATATTTAAAGGTTTTTAATCACCTGATGGTCTTTAATGAACAGTGTTCATCCTGTAGTAAATCATTCAGCTCCTTCACTCCTGATTGTCCAGGATCATTTCCTGTGAGATCCAGCTCTATCAGGTGTGAAGGATTTGATCTCAGAGCTGAAACCAGAGCTTTATAACCTTCTTCAGTGATACTGCAGTCTGAAAGCCTAATAAATATCATTATATTATATTATGCATTATTTTAGGTTTTTAATACAATGCTTGTTTTCTGTCAAACAAACAGCAGACACTGCATGTAAAGTGACAGTTACTGTACATATTTACAATAAAATAATGGATAATAAAAAATGCAACTATAATGCACTAAAGATATTAGAAAACAGTATGTAAATTAATCGTCTTTAAATTGTGAATATGCATCTTAAAACATCAAAAAGGCCACATTTTGCCTGTTTAAAAAAGTGCTTTTAGTTTAGAGTGTTCAAGTAACTTTAAGCATTTTGATTCTTGTATGTGAACCTCACCTCAAACTCTCCAGTTTACACTGTGAATTCTTCAGTACACCACATAAGTGATTTACTCCTGCATCTTTTAATTGATTCTCACTGAGGTCCAGCTCTCTCAGGTGTGATGGGTTTGATTTCAGAGCTGAAGACAGGATGAAACACTGATTCTCTGTAATACTGCATCGACACAGACTAAAGACGGACAGAGAAAGACAACAGGTCAGATTTATGATAGTTATTCAAGGTTTCGGAGGATTTGTTTGCTGTGTCTGACAGTAACTGTCATTTTAAACTGACAGCTACAAGTACATCACAAATAACGATAAGTTACAAGTAACGAAATACAAATTTATGTCAGTTCAAGATCAATGCAATCTCACCCTTGGTTTGTTCAAATTCATTTTATAAGTTGTTCAATAACAATACAATATGTACAAAAAGATTTTATTTGAAAACACTGGTAAAAAAGTAAACTAGTTAACATTAATTTACAATGAGCAATGGCATCTTAATGTTAAACACTTAATGTCAACACTTACTAATACATTTTTTTTTAAATCAAAAGTTACTGCTGTTAATAATAGTTAAAAAAAATGACTGAACAAACACCTGCATTCAATATCTAACATTAACAAAGATTAATAAATGCAAGCCAATAATTAAAGACAAATGGTGCAAAACACCTGAATAAAATATTGGCTATTTTCCATGTGTTCACATTATTTTGTGTAACCCTTAATTAACAGGTGAACATTGTTTTTGCTTAGCTAGGAGAGACATCTGTGTATTTATGGTGACCTCCATTTTTGTGGTGCTGACAAAAAAAAAAAAAAAAAAAAAACTGCACACTCTAATGAGAATGATGAACTACTGTGACATTACTACATGACATGTTAAATGTTGTGAGATACTCACAGCAGTGTGTTGAGTTTACAGTGTTTATCCTGCAGTAAAGCAGTGATCTGATTCACTCGTGTGTCTCCTAGTTCACGTTCACTCAGATTTAGCTCTCTTAGGAGTAATGGGTTTTTACACGTAACTCCAGTCAAAAACTGACAAGCTTCATCTGCATCAAAACTCAAAAACCTGAAGAAGGGAAGA
The DNA here is from genome assembly GCA_036247105.1 of Cirrhinus mrigala. Classification (NCBI taxonomy): domain Eukaryota; kingdom Metazoa; phylum Chordata; class Actinopteri; order Cypriniformes; family Cyprinidae; genus Cirrhinus; species Cirrhinus mrigala. The sequence continues at coordinate 31,059,854 of CM070028.1, forward strand.
TGAAGCAAGATTCAGTTCAGTGTGCATTCTATTACAAAACATTTTAAGATCATCAAACATTGTAACAAAAGCTCTTTTTAATCTTAACATTTCTTCTTTGAACATTTAAATAAACATCTTAGCAGCACCACAAATAAGTGATCATTTATTATATCATTGTTATATAATTTATTTTGTATTATTTCATCACGTCTCACCTCAGTATTTTCAGTTGACAGTTTGGATCCTGTAGTAAATCATTGAGCTCCTTCACTCCTGATTGTCCAGGATCATTTCCTGTGAGATCCAGCTCTATCAGGTGTGAAGGGTTTGATCTCAGTGCTAAAGCCAGAGCTTTATATCCGTCTTCAGAAATACTGCAGTTTGAAACTCTAAAAACAATTTTTAGAAAAATTTAATTAATATTCAGGTTCAAATTCATCACTGTTTTAAAGTTTCAGCTTTTTTAAAAAATACATATTTTTGTTTTTAGTACTGTAGGGCTGTAGATCATACATTAAAAGATTATTAAATATGAGGAGTTCAGATGCAAAACCAGCTAAATCCATCTGATGTCTTTCTTTAAAAATGTATTTTTATCAGGCTCAGATGTATAGGTTTCTATGAAAGTACCAGTACTTCTGATTGGGCTGAGGCTGATATTTTAGCGAGTTTGAAGGAAAAGTATTTGATGGATGTATAATATGTGTCGAGAGCATTTACTCAGAATCATTATCTCATTTTTGACCAAGATGGCTTTTAGCTGGTCTTGCATTTGAACTCTTCATATGTTTCAAATTTTGACAATGTAATTGATCTCCCTTGTTATTTTATTAAGATATAAATAGAATATGCAGAAAACAGATGATTACCATATATATATATATATATATATATATATATATATATATATCCTAACACTGTATATAACCTACTTCTATATCTTTATACTTGTATTACAGTAATGTGTAAATGTAATGTAAATGTGTAAATGTCTCAATTTTTATGTCAATTTACTGCATAGCAAAAACAAATTAATTTGTGTTTATATATATATATATATATATATATATATATATATATATTGGTTTTAAAGTCATCCATATTTTACTTTAATACTTGTTATTTGAGTTTACTATAGGTCTCAGTCATGTTTACTTTTATTCATGTACAGTTAACATGTATTTACAGTTATCATCATTTTACTTAAACTGGTAATCTTACATTTTCCCTACTACTGTATGTGAACATATTACATCAATTGAACATCATTATCCAATGTGCAATATTGATCAGATTTCTGTGGTACTGAGCGTAGATGATGGTGAAATGTACTTACGTGAGTATCTTCAACTCACAAACAGGATTCTTTAGTCCCTCACAGATCTCTTTGACTCCTGAGTCCAGCAGACGGCTGTTGTTCAGGTCCATCTCTTTCAGGGTGGTTTTGGAGGAAAGAACATTAGCTAGAACTGAACAGCTTTTCTCTGTCAGCTTACAATTATTTAGCCTGAAAACAATAAAACAAACATTATTTATTATCATCTCATATGCAACACACATCAGATCAACAGGCCTTCGCATTTGCTCATACCAGAGTTTGTTAACCGAAAATCGTCCATCATTGACAGAATTTTATCAGTAAAAAAAAAAAAAAAAAAAAAAAATTGAAGGCCGAAAACGTGAACAAAAATAAAAGCAATTAAATGTGTTATTATAATTAAAATATGAAAATTAAAATGACAGGTAATAATAGATTATGATGACTGACAATCTTTTATAATGATTAAACACAAAAGTTATAATGTATAAACCATGTTCACTCACTTAATTTTCTCCAGTTTGCTATGAGAGTCCTTCAAAAGAGCAGAGAACTTCTCCCAGTCCAAATCTCCAAATTTATCTTCACTCAGATCCAGTTCTTTCAGTAGTAATGGACTTTGACCCAGAACTTCAGTGAGATACTCACAGGCTTCCACTGCAGCATAACTTTTCAAAAACCTACAGGAAGTAAATGAGAATTTTATATCATTTGTGTTTTTACATTATTTCTGTGACAAATTCCGTTGTGTGTCTGTTGAATTTCTCTGAATTGCAATTTAATTCATTTCATGTCATTCCTATTCCACACTGGTTTTTAATCACCTGATGGTCTTTAATGAACAGTGTTCATCCTGTAGTAAATCATTGAGCTCCTTCACTCCTGATTGTCCAGGATCATTTCCTGTGAGATCCAGCTCTATCAGGTGTGAAGGATTTGATCTCAGAGCTGAAACCAGAGCTTTATAACCTTCTTCAGTGATACTGCAGTCTGAAAGCCTAATAAATATCATTATATTATATTATGCATTATTTTAGGTTTTTAATACAATGCTTGTTTTCTGTCAAACAAACAGCAGACACTGCATGTAAAGTGACAGTTACTGTACATATTTACAATAAAATAATGGATAATAAAAAATGCAACTATAATGCACTAAAGATATTAGAAAACAGTATGTAAATTAATCGTCTTTAACCCTTTCACACGTGAGTTTAAAATATTCTATCTGAGCCCCCAGAGTGAGTTTTTTTTAGGCGACCGTTATTTAGAACGTACCGCCTTATTGCTTCCATGGCGACGCGTCGTGTTTGTCACGTGACACAACGCAGCCACAGTAGCGCTGTATGACACATGTATCACTTTATATAGTTTTTTCCCTTTTTATTATTAATATTCACAAACATGCTCACTCTATTATGAAATATCTGATATTCCGATTCTGAACTATGTTTAAGTAAATGTATTTGGAGGTTTAAACACTTTTATAATGAGCGTGTTAGTTGATCTATGCCGAGTGACGGGCGCCGCCATGTTAGTTCACGCTGAATCCGAGCTGTGGGATTTACAAAACGCAAATTCATCCTCTCCTCCCGAAAAACATTAAAGTAAGTCTCTGGTGAGCTTGGAGAAGAGCAGAGTAAACTTTATAGTTACCTACACAATGTGTATATGATATCAATAAAACATGTCGTCAGATAACATTTGTAAGGCTCATTATTGCAGCTTCCATAGACATCGGCGTGTATTTTGCTAAATATAAATGCATCGTTTTACTAGGACTTATGTGTATGTAAATGTCTGGAACATAAAATAAGCATTTTATTGTTGAAAACACTGAATAGTTGCGATAATATGACAAGCGCTCAGTGCGTCCAATCTGGCTCAGCGCCAGCCAAGGCAGATTTGAATTCAGCGGTTGATCACGTGACGCGCTGAACGTTCGAATCACACCGTTGTGATCATACGCTTCAGGGACCAGCCAAGAATGATCACACTGGTGTGATCGTACGCGTGAAAGGGTTAAATTGTAAATATACGTCTTAAAACATCAAAAAGGCCACATTTTGCCTGTTTAAAAAAGTGCTTTTAGTATAGAGTGTTCAAGTAACTTTAATCATTTTGATTCTTGTATGTGAACCTCACCTCAAACTCTCCAGTTTACACTTTGAATTCTTCAGTACACCACATAAGTGATTTACTCCTGCATCTTTTAATTGATTCTCACTGAGGTCCAGCTCTCTCAGGTGTGATGGGTTTGATTTCAGAGCTGAAGACAGGATGAAACACTGATTCTCTGTAATACTGCATCGACACAGACTAAAGACGGACAGAGAAAGACAACAGGTCAGATTTATGATAGTTATTCAAGGTTTCGGAGGATTTGTTTGCTGTGTCTGACAGTAACTGTCATTTTAAACTGACAACTACAAGTACATCACAAATAACGATAAGTTACAAGTAACGAAATACAAATTTATGTCAGTTCAAGATCAATGCAATCTCACCCTTGGTTTGTTCAAATTCATTTTATAAGTTGTCCAATAACAATACAATATGTACAAAAAGATTTTATTTGAAAACACTGGTAAAAAAGTAAACTAGTTAACATTAATTTACAATGAGCAATGGCATCTTAATGTTAAACACTTCATGTCAACACTTACTAATACATTTTTTTTAAATCAAAAGTTACTGCTGTTAATAATAGTTTTTAAAAAAATGACTGAACAAACACCTGCATTCAATATCTAACATTAACAAAGATTAATAAATGCAATCCAATAATTAAAGACAAATGGTGCAAAACACCTGAATAAAATATTGGCTATTTTCCATGTGTTCACATTATTTTGTGTAACCCTTAATTAACAGGTGAACATTGTTTTTGCTTAGCTAGGAGAGACATCTGTGTATTTATGGTGACCTCCTTTTTCTGTGGTGCTGACAAAAAAAAAAAAGAAAAAAAAAAAAAAACTGCACACTCAAATGAGAATGATGAACTACTGTGACATTACTACATGACATGTTAAATGTTGTGAGATACTCACAGCAGTGTGTTGAGTTTACAGTGTTTATCCTGCAGTAAAGCAGTGATCTGATTCACTCGTGTGTCTCCTAGTTCACGTTCACTCAGATTCAGCTCTCTTAGGAGTAATGGGTTTTTACACGTAACTCCAGTCAAAAACTGACAAGCTTCATCTGCATCAAAACTCAAAAACCTGAAGAAGGGAAGATGAAGCAAGATTCAGTTCAGTGTGCATTCTATTACAAAACATTTTAAGATCATCAAACATTGTAACAAAAGCTCTTTTTAATCTTAACATTTCTTCTTTGAACATTTAAATAAACATCATTAGCAGCACCACAAATAAGTGATCATTTATTATATCATTGTTATATAATTTATTTTGTATTATTTCATCACGTCTCACCTCAGTATCTTCAGTTGACAGTTTGGATCCTGTAGTAAATCATTGAGCTCCTTCACTCCTGATTGTCCAGGATCATTTCCTGTGAGATCCAGCTCTATCAGGTGTGAAGGGTTTGATCTCAGAGCTAAAGCCAGAGCTTTATATCCGTCTTCAGAAATACTGCAGTTTGAAACTCTAAAAACAATTTTTAAAAAATTTAATTAATATTCGGGTTCAAATTCATCACTGTTTTAAAGTTTCAGCTTTTTTAAAAAATACATATTTTTGTTTTTAGTACTGTAGGGCTGTAGATCATACATTAAAAGATTATTAAATATGAGGAGTTCAGATGCAAAACCAGCTAAATCCATCTGATGTCTTTCTTTAAAAATGTATTTTTATCAGGCTCAGATGTATAGGTTTCTATGAAAGTACCAGTACTTCTGATTGGGCTGAGGCTGATATTTTAGAGAGTTTGAAGGAAAAGTATTTGATGGATGTATAATATGTGTCGAGAGCATTCACTCAGTATCATTATCTCATTTTTGACCAAGATGGCTTTTAGCTGGTCTTGCATCTGAACTCTTCATATGTTTCAAATTTTGACAATGTAATTGATCTCCCTTGTTATTTTATTAAGATATAAATATAATATGCAGAAAACAGATGATTACTACATATATCCTAACACTGTATATAACCTACTTCTATATCTTTATACTTGTATTACAGTAAACACATTTTTGTATATTCTTCATGTTTAATGTAAATGTGTAAATGTCTACATTTTTATGTCAAGTTACTGTATAGCAAAAACAAATTCATTTGTGTTTATATATATATATATATATAGGTTTTAAAGTCATCCATATTTTACTTTAGTACTTGTTATTTGAGTTTACTATAGGTCTCAGTCATGTTTACTTTTATTCATGTACAGTTAACATGTATTTACAGTTATCATCATTTTACTTAAACTGGTAATCTTACATTTTCCCTACTACTGGATGTGAACATATTACATCAATTGAACATCATTATCCAATGTGCAATATTGATCAGATTTCTGTGGTACTGAGCGTAGATGATGGTGAAATGTACTTACGTGAGTATCTTCAACTCACAAACAGGATTCTTTAGTCCCTCACAGATCTCTTTGACTCCTGAGTCCAGCAGACGGCTGTTGTTCAGGTCCATCTCTTTCAGGGTGGTTTTGGAGGAAAGAACATTAGCTAGAACTGAACAGCTTTTCTCTGTCAGCTTACAATTATTTAGCCTGAAAACAATAAAACAAACATTATTTATTATCATCTCATATGCAACACACATCAGATCAACAGGCCTTCGCATTTGCTCATACCAGAGTTTGTGTTAACCAAAAATTGTCCATCATTGACAGAATTTTATCAGTAAAAAAAAAAAAAAAAAAAAAAAATTGAAGGCCGAAAACGTGAACAAAAATAAAAGCAATTAAATGTGTTATTATAATTAAAATATGAAAATTAAAATGACAGGTAATAATAGATTATGATGACTGACAATCTTTTATAATGATTAAACACAAAAGTTATAATGTATAAACCATGTTCACTCACTTAATTTTCTCCAGTTTGCTATGAGAGTCCTTCAAAAGAGCAGAGAACTTCTCCCAGTCCAAATCTCCAAATTTATCTTCACTCAGATCCAGTTCTTTCAGTAGTAATGGACTTTGACCCAGAACTTCAGTGAGATACTCACACGCTTCCACTGCAGCATAACTTTTCAAAAACCTACAGGAAGTAGATGAGAATTTTATATCATTTGTGTTTTTACATTATTTCTGTGACAAATTCCGTTGTGTGTCTGTTGAATTTCTCTGAATTGCAATTTAATTCATTTCATGTCATTCCTATTCCACACTGGTTTTTAATCACCTGATGGTCTTTAATGAACAGTGTTCATCCTGTAGTAAATCATTCAGCTCCTTCACTCCTGATTGTCCAGGATCATTTCCTGTGAGATCCAGCTCTATCAGGTGTGAAGGGTTTGATCTCAGCGCTGAAGCCAGAGCTTTATAACCTTCTTCACTGATACTGCAGTCTGAAAGCCTAAAAAATTTCATTATATTATATTATGCATTATTTTAGGTTTATAATACAATGCTTGTTTTCTGTCAAACAAACAGCAGACCACAGTCCACTAGTATATTTGCCTCCTTGAATCGAGGGGGAGATTTTTCTCAGCATCTAATCAGTATCAAATATTCATCTTTGCAGTGCAGAGGAAACACTGACACTGCATGTAAAGTGACAGTTACTGTACATATTTACAATAAAATAATGGATAATAAAAAAATGCAACTATAATGCACTAAAGATATTAGAAAACAGTATGTAAATTAATCTTGTCTTTAAATTGTGAATATGCATCTTAAACCATCAAAAAGCCACATTTTGCCTGTTTAAAAAAGTGCTTTTAGTTTAGAGTGTTCAAGTAACTTTAAGCATTTTGATTCTTGTATGTGAACCTCACCTCAAACTCTCCAGTTTACACTGTGAATTCTTCAGTACACCACATAAGTGATTTACTCCTGCATCTTTTAATTGATTCTCACTGAGGTCCAGCTCTTTCAGGTGTGATGGGTTTGATTTCAGAGCTGAAGACAGGATGAAACACTGATTCTCTGTAATACTGCATCGACACAGACTAAAGACGGACAGAGAAAGACAACAGGTCAGATTTATGATAGTTATTCAAGGTTTCGGAGGATTTGTTTGCTGTGTCTGACAGTAACTGCCATTTTAAACTGACAACTACAAGTACATCACAAATACCGATAAGTTACAAGTAACGAAATACAAATTTATGTCAATTCAAGTTCAATGCAATCTCACCCTTGGTTTGTTCAAATTCATTTTATAAGTTGTTCAATAACAATACAATATGTACAAAAAGATTTTATTTGAAAACACTGGTAAAAAAGTAAACTAGTTAACATTAATTTACAATGAACAATGGCATCTTAATGTTAAACACTTAATGTCAACACTTACTAATTCCTTTTTTTTTTTTAAATCAAAAGTTACTGCTGTTAATAATAGTTTAAAACAAAATGACTAAACAAACACCTGCATTCAATATCTAACATTAACAAAGATTAATAAATGCTGTTAGGATGTGCCAGCGACCAGCGATGTAAAGAAGATGACAGGGGTCAAAAATGTACCATTCAAAGTGATTTTATTCCCCAAAGTACAAAAATGTCATACTCCATAGTTTTGCAAAAATTGTCCTTTTACAACAATATATATTTGGCTATGCCTATAAGCAGGCCCAAAAATGAACAACATCCACACTACTCACACTACTCACATGTAAGATGTGAAATTATTTCCTCATGTATTCAAAGTCCAGGAACCCCAACAAAAACAGATGCCATGCAACAAAACAATAAAACTAATCTGGAGAAGAGATTTTCAAAGAGGGCAAACAACACCACCTCGATTGCTCACTTACAACCCCCTTCCTCCCTCTCCTCTCCCCTCCCTGCATCTCACACTTTTCCCCCAAAAGGTCCCTCTGAAAGTCACTAAGAATGTCCATATACTACATGTGTTACATTTTGTGAATATGTTGAAGTTTCCCTTTCATGTTTGGTATCATTCTAAAGGTCTTAGTGCGATTGGTAAAATGGTCTCAATTTCACAGAAGTCACTTATATTATGAGGAAGACTGAACACTTTTGTAGAATTGTGTTTTGCTGCTGAGGGGTGTGTTTTCCCCTTGGGGTCGGGTGAGAATCTCCAGCCAGGTGTGACCCTGGGTCACGAGATCTCCTGACAAACCAAAAGGTCTTTATGTTTTTACAACTGATTGGAAGATTTGTTTGTTTTGGTCTGGGTATATAAGCGAAGTGACAAAACATTACTGGGGGATTCTGTATTCAGAAGAACCCCACACTGTGTGTGAGAGTCTCTGGAGTTTTTGCCTCCAAATCTCTCACATGCTGCTGTGTATCTCTATGCGGTCAGGTATGTATCTCTCATTCTTAGATTTGTCTTTGCGTAATTGATGTTATGTATTTATTTTAATTGGAACTGAATTTAATTCTAAATTGGATTCTCATTGTTAAACTATGTAATTGGCATGACACATTTTTACCTGACAAATAAATTGTTATATTTGATTCAATCAGATCTCTTCTAAAATCATTATTTCTAGTAGATTAAAGTGTAGTCTGATCCAGAATAATCAAATATCCAAATTAAGACATAATCTGTATTTGTGATTAGTTTAAATTAGAGAACCCGCCTAAATTTACGATCGTATGAAATTGGAGTCAGATTAAACATGGAGCTAGATTAAAATGGAAAGTAAACCTTGATAAACTAAGTGGACTTTGCAGAAGCGCTGTGAAAAGACCGAACATGCCTTAAACTTTCAACCAGACAACTGGACTCCGCGTTTGGGCCAGTGGATGGATCCACACTACTCACACTACTACTCACACTACTACTCACACTACTACTCACACTACTACTCACACTACTACTCACACTACTCACACTACTCACACTACTCACACTACTCACACCTTAAAATGGCCACCTGGAGCCCTTTTATATGTTTTGGCTCCGCCCACTTTTAGCATATACCATTTTCGGGTAAGATCTACAAGTTATAAAACAACCAAAGTACAAACAAACACACCTATCTAGCATTCAACTCCACAACATATAACATTAAAAAACACTACAATTATAACACAAGTCTAAACAAATGCAGCAAGACATATAAAGAAACACTTACATCCTAACATTTCCTCCTCCCCTCTGCAATCGGTACCAGATAGAATAATCATGAGCAAATGCTAGGTCAGAGGTGAATCACCAGGTATGTACAGCGATTTGAAATAAATTACAATAAAAATTTGATGTACAAAATATTTGAGTTATTTCTTTGAGTAAAGATGTTGAAACAAACATTATATCACTTAAACATTAAATATTTAAACGAGCCAAATTCTAAACGAACAACATTAAAACTAACAACTTGGGACAATTCGTGGGGTGATACACCACCAAACCCAGAGGTACAGACACAAACTATGTAAAGATGGTATATTTGCCGGCATTTAGTTTGTGTGTATGCACAATGGTGGAAAAAGTTTGTGTGTTTAGAGACCCACACTCAGTCTCTTGAATATTGAAGTCCTGGGTCACAGTTAATCTGTGAAAAATGCAATCCAATAATTAAAGACAAATGTTGCAAAACACCTGAATAAAATAATGGCTATTTTCCATGTGTTCACATTATTTTGTGTAACCCTTAATTAACAGGTGAACATTGTTTTTGCTTAGCTAGGAGAGATATTTGTGTATTTATGGTGACCTCCTTTTTTTGTGGTGCTGACAAAAAAACAAACAAACAAACAAACAAAAAACTGCACACTCAAATGAGAATGATGAACTACTGTGACATTACTACATGACATGTTAAATGTTGTGAGATACTCACAGCAGTGTGTTGAGTTTACAGTGTTTATCCTGCAGTAGAGCAGCGATCTGATTCACTCGTGTGTCTCCTAGTTCACGTTCACTCAGATTCAGCTCTCTTAGGAGTAATGGGTTTTTACACGTAACTCCAGTCAAAAACTGACAAGCTTCATCTGCATTAAAACTCAAAAACCTGAAGAAGGGAAGATGAAGCAAGATTCAGTTCAGTGTGCATTCTATTACAAAACATTTTAAGATCATCAAACATTGTAACAAAAGCTCTTTTTAATCTTAACAGCTCTTCTTTGAACATTTAAATTAACATCTTAGCAGCACCACAAATAAGTGATCATTTATTATATCATTGTTATATAATTTATTTTATATTATTTCATCACGTCTCACCTCAGTATCTTCAGTTGACAGTTTGGATCCTGTAGTAAATCATTGAGCTCCTTCACTCCTGATTGTCCAGGATCATTTCCTGTGAGATCCAGCTCTATCAGGTGTGAAGGGTTTGATCTCAGAGCTAAAGCCAGAGCTTTATATCCGTCTTCAGAAATACTGCAGTTTGAAACTCTAAAAACAATTTTTAAACAATTTAATTAATATTCAGGTTCAAATTCATGACTGTTTTAAAGTCTCAGCTTTTTTTTTAAATAAATATATTTTTGTTTTTAGTACTGTAGGGCTGTAGATCATACATTAAAAGATTATTAAATATGAGGAGTTCAGATGCAAAACCAGCAAAATCCATCTGATGTCTTTCTTTAAAAATGTATTTTTATCAGACTCAGATGTATAGGTTTCTATGCAAGTACCAGTACTTCTGATTGGGCTGAGGCTGATATTTTAGCGAGTTTGAAGAAAAAGTATTTGATGGATGTATAATATGTGTCGAGAGCATTTACTCAGTATCATTATCTCATTTTTGACCAAGATGGCTTTTAGCTGGTCTTGCATCTGAGCTCTTCATATGTTTCAAATTTTGACAATGTAATTGATCTCCCTTGTTATTTTATTAAGATATAAATAGAATATGCAGAAAACAGGTGATTACTATATATATCCTAACACTGTATATAACCTACTTCTATATCTTTATACTTGTATTATAGTAAACACACTTTTGTATATTCTTTATGTTTAATGTAAATGTGTAAATGTCTAATTTTTTATGTCAATTTACTGTATAGCAAAAACAAATTCATTTGTGTTTATATATATATATATATATATATATAGGTTTTAAAGTCATCCATTTTCACTTTAATACTTGTTATTTGAGTTTACTATAGGTCTCAGTCATGTTTACTTTTATTCATGTACAGTTAACATATATTTACAGTTATCATCATTTTACTTAAACTGGTAATCTTACATTTTCCCTACTACTGGATGTGAACATATTACATCAATTGAACATCATTATCCAATGTGCAATATTGATCAGATTTCTGTGGTACTGAGCGTAGATGGTGGTGAAATGTACTTACGTGAGTATCTTCAACTCACAAACAGGATTCTTTAGTCCCTCACAGATCTCTTTGACTCCTGAGTCCAGCAGACGGCTGTTGTTCAGGTCCATCTCTTTCAGGGTGGTTTTGGAGGAAAGAACATTAGCTAGAACTGAACAGCTTTTCTCTGTAAGCTTACAATTATTTAGCCTGAAAACAATAAAACAAACATTATTTATTATCATCTCATATGCAACACACATCAGATCAACAGGCCTTCGCATTTGCTCATACCAGAGTTTGTGTTAACCGAAAATTGTCCATCATTGACAGAATTTTATCAGTAAAAAAAAAAAAAAAAAATTGAAGGCCGAAAATGTAAACAAAAATAAAAGCAATTAAATGTGTTATTATAATTAGAATATGAAAATTAAAATGACAGGTAATAATAGATTATGATGACTGACAATCTTTTAAAATGATTAAACACAAAAGTTATAATGTATAAACCATGTTCACTCACTTAATTTTCTCCAGTTTGCTATGAGAGTCCTTCAAAAGAGCAGAGAACTTCTCCCAGTCCAAATCTCCAAATTTATCTTTACTCAGATCCAGTTCTTTCAGTAGTAATGGACTTTGACCCAGAACTTCAGTGAGATACTCACAGGCTTCCACTGCAGCATAACTTTTCAAAAACCTACAGGAAGTAGATGAGAATTTTATATCATTTGTGTTTTTACATTATTTCTGTGACAAATTCCATTGTGTGTCTGTTGAATTTCTCTGAATTCCAATTTAATTCATTTCATGTCATTCCTATTCCACACTGGTCCGTTTGACCCCTCTAACTATTGTCATACAGCTGATTTCACATTTGTGGTTTTAAATATTTAAAGGTTTTTAATCACCTGATGGTTTTTAATGAACAGTGTTCATCCTGTAGTAAATCATTCAGCTCCTTCACTCCTGATTGTCCAGGATCATTTCCTGTGAGATCCAGCTCTATCAGGTGTGAAGGATTTGATCTCAGAGCTGAAGCCAGAGCTTTATAACCTTCTTCAGTGATACTGCAGTCTGAAAGCCTAAAAAATGTCATTATATTATATTATGCATTATTTTAGGTTTTAATACAATGCTTGTTTTCTGTCAAACAAACAGCAGACCACAGTCCACTAGTATATTTGCCTCCTTGAATCGAGGGGGAGATTTTTCTCAGCATCTAATCAGTATCAAATATTCATCTTTGCAGTGCAGAGGAAACACTGACACTGCATGTAAAGTGACAGTTACTGTACATATTTAAAATAAAATAATGGATAATAAAAAATGCAACTATAATGCACTAAATATATTAGAAAACAGTATGTAAATTAATCTTGTCTTTAAATTGTGAATATGCATCTTAAAACATCAAAAAGCCACATTTTGCCTGTTTAAAAAGGTGCTTTTAGTTTAGAGTGTTCAAGTAACTTTAGGCATTTTGATTCTTGTATGTGAACCTCACCTCAAACTCTCCAGTTTACACTGTGAATTCTTCAGTACACCACATAAGTGATTTACTCCTGCATCTTTTAATTGATTCTCACTGAGGTCCAGCTCTCTCAGGTGTGATGGGTTTGATTTCAGAGCTGAAGACAAGATGAAACACTGATTCTCTGTAATACTGCATCGACACAGACTAAAGACGGATAGAGAAAGACAACAGGTCAGATTTATGATAGTTATTCAAGGTTTCGGAGGATTTGTTTGCTGTGTCTGGCAGTAACTGTCATTTTAAACTGACAACTACAAGTACATCACAAATACCGATAAGTTACAAGTAATGAAATACAAAGTTATGTCAGTTCAAGATCAATGCAATCTCACCCTTGGTTTGTTCAAATTCATTTTATAAGTTGTTCAATAACAATACAATATGTACAACAAGATTTTTTTTGAAAACACTGGTAAAAAAGTAAACTAGTTAACATTAATTTACAATGAGCAATGGCATCTTAATGTTAAACACTTCATGTCAACACTTACTAATAAATTTTTTTTTTTAAATCAAAAGTAACTGCTGTTAATAATAGTTTAAAAAAATGACTGAACAAACACCTACATTCAATATCTAACATTAACAAAGATTAATAAATGCAATCCAATAATTAAAGACAAATGGTGCAAAACACCTGAATAAAATATTGGCTATTTTCCATGTGTTCACATTATTTTGTGTAACCCTTAATTAACAGGTGAACATTGTTTTTGCTTAGCTAGGAGAGACATCTGTGTATTTATGGTGACCTCCTTTTTTTGTGGTGCTGACAAAAAAAAAAAAAAAAAAAAACTACACACTCTAATGAGAATGATGAACTACTGTGACATTACTACATGACATGTTAAATGTTGTGAGATACTCACAGCAGTGTGTTGAGTTTACAGTGTTTATCCTGCAGTAGAGCAGCGATCTGATTCACTCGTGTGTCTCGTAGTTCACGTTCACTCAGATTTAGCTCTCTTAGGAGTAATGGGTTTTTACACGTAACTCCAGTCAAAAACTGACAAGCTTCATCTGCATCAAAACTCAAAAACCTGAAGAAGGGAAGATGAAGCAAGATTCAGTTCAGTGTGCATTCTATTACAAAACATTTTAAGATCATCAAACATTGTAACAAAAGCTCTTTTTAATCTTAACATTTCTTCTTTGAACATTTAAATAAACATCTTAGCAGCACCACAAATAAGTGATCATTTATTATATCATTGTTATATAATTTATTTTGTATTATTTCATCACGTCTCACCTCAGTATCTTCAGTTGACAGTTTGGATCCTGTAGTAAATCATTGAGCTCCTTCACTCCTGATTGTCCAGGATCATTTCCTGTGAGATCCAGCTCTATCAGGTGTGAAGGGTTTGATCTCAGAGCTAAAGCCAGAGCTTTATAACCTTCTTCAGAAATACTGCAGTTTGAAACTCTAAAAACAATTTAAAAAAAATTTAATTAATATTCGGGTTCAAATTCATCACTGTTTTAAAGTTTCAGGTTTTTTTTAAAAAAATATATATATTTTTGTTTTTAGTACTGTAGGGCTGTAGATCATACATTAAAAGATTATTAAATCTGAGGAGTTCAGATGCAAAACCAGCTAAATCCATCTGATGTCTTTCTTTAAAAATGTATTTTTATCAGGCTCAGATGTATAGGTTTCTATGCAAGTACCAGTACTTCTGATTGGGCTGAGGCTGATATTTTAGCGAGTTTGAAGGAAAAGTATTTGATGGATGTATAATATATGTCGAGAGCATTCACTTAGTATCATTATCTCATTTTTGACCAAGATGGCTTTTAGCTGGTCTTGCATCTGAACTCTTCATATGTTTCAAATTTTGACAATGTAATTGTTACAGTTCTGTCTGTTTGTTTTATTGGTTTCTCCCATTGTCTCCCCCCGTTGATCTGTCTGATTTGGTTTTGTCCTTGTTAGCATTATTTGATTCACCTGTCTTTGTAATCAGCACACCCTTTATAAGTCAGTCTCTGTTCTTAGTGTCTTGTCGGTCTTTAATGTTGAATAACGTTTGTTTGTTCTACGTGTGTGGATTATCGCTCTGTGTTCCTGCCTGTTCTAGCTTATGCTACCAGAAGTTTATATTAAATATATTGTTGCTTGTTATCTCGTCTCTCGTCTCGTTCCATCCAGCACGCAGCAACTACGTAACAGTAATTGATCTCCCTTGTTATTTTATTAAGTTATATATAGAATATGCAGAAAACAGAAGATTACTATATATATCCTAACACTGTATATAACCTACTTCTATATCTTTATACTTGTATTACAGTAAACACACTTTTGTATATTCTTCATGTTTAATGTAAATGTGTAAATGAATTATATATATATTTTATATATATATATATATTTATATATATATAAATTATATATATATTTATTGGTTTTAAAGTCATCCATATTTCAATTTAATACTTGTTATTTGAGCTTACTATAGGTCTCAGTCATGTTTACTTTTATTCATGTACAGTTAACATGTATTTACAGTTATCATCATTTTACTTAAACTGGTAATCTTACATTTTCCCTACTACTGTATGTGAACATATTACATCAATTGAACATCATTATCCAATGTGCAATATTGATCAGATTTCTGTGGTACTGAGTGTAGATGATGGTGAAATGTACTTACGTGAGTATCTTCAACTCACAAACAGGATTCTTTAGTCCCTCACAGATCTCTTTGACTCCTGAGTCCAGCAGACGGCTGTTGTTCAGGTCCATCTCTTTCAGGGTGGTTTTGGAGGAAAGAACATTAGCTAGAACTGAACAGCTTTTCTGTGTCAGCTTACAATTATTTAGCCTGAAAACAATAAAACAAACATTATTTATTATCATCTCATATGCAACACACATCAGATCAACAGGCCTTCGCATTTGCTCATACCAGAGTTTGTGTTAACCGAAAATTGTCCATCATTGACAGAATTTTATCATAAAAAAATAAAAATAAAAAAAATCAAAGGCTGAAAATGTGAAAAAAAAAATAAAAGCAATTAAATGTGTTATTATAATTAAAATATGAAAATTAAAATGACAGGTAATAATAGATGATGACTGACAATCTTTTAAAATGATTAAACACAAAAGTTATAATGTATAAACCATGTTCACTCACTTAATTTTCTCCAGTTTGCTATGAGAGTCCTTCAAAAGAGCAGAGAACTTCTCCCAGTCCAAATCTCCAAATTTATCTTCACTCAGATCCAGTTCTTTCAGTAGTAATGGACTTTGACCCAGAACTTCAGTGAGATACTCACACGCTTCCACTGCAGCATAACTTTTCAAAAACCTACAGGAAGTAGATGAGAATTTTATATCATTTGTGTTTTTACATTATTTCTGTGACAAATTCCGTTGTGCGTCTGTTGAATTTCTCTGAATTGCAATTTAATTCATTTCATGTCATTCCTATTCCACACTGGTCCGTTTGACCCCTCTAACTATTGTCATACAGCTGATTTCACATTTGTGGTTTTAAATATTTAAAGGTTTTTAATCACCTGATGGTCTTTAATAAACAGTGTTCATCCTGTAGTAAATCATTCAGCTCTTTCACTCCTGATTGTCCAGGATCATTTCCTGTGAGATCCAGCTCTATCAGGTGTGAAGGGTTTGATCTCAGCGCTGAAGCCAGAGCTTTATAACCTTCTTCACTGATACTGCAGTCTGAAAGCCTAAAAAATGTCATTATATTATATTATGCATTATTTTAGGTTTTAATACAATGCTTGTTTTCTGTCAAACAAACAGCAGACCACAGTCCACTAGTATATTTGCCTCCTTGAATCGAGGGGGAGATTTTTCTCAGCATATAATCAGTATCAAATATTCATCTTTGCAGTGCAGAGGAAACACTGACACTGCATGTAAAGTGACAGTTACTGTACATATTTACAATAAAATAATGGATAATAAAAAATGCAACTATAATGCACTAAATATATTAGAAAACAGTATGTAAATTAATCTTGTCTTTAAATTGTGAATATGCATCTTAAAACATCAAAAAGCCACATTTTGCCTGTTTAAAAAGGTGCTTTTAGTTTAGAGTGTTCAAGTAACTTTAGGCATTTTGATTCTTGTATGTGAACCTCACCTCAAACTCTCCAGTTTACACTGTGAATTCTTCAGTACACCACATAAGTGATTTACTCCTGCATCTTTTAATTGATTCTCACTGAGGTCCAGCTCTCTCAGGTGTGATGGGTTTGATTTCAGAGCTGAAGACAAGATGAAACACTGATTCTCTGTAATACTGCATCGACACAGACTAAAGACGGACAGAGAAAGACAACAGGTCAGATTTATGATAGTTATTCAAGGTTTCGGAGGATTTGTTTGCTGTGTCTGACAGTAACTGCCATTTTAAACTGACAACTACAAGTACATCACAAATACCGATAAGTTACAAGTACTGAAATACAAAGTTATGTCAGTTCAAGATCAATGCAATCTCACCCTTGGTTTGTTCAAATTCATTGTATAAGTTGTTCAATAACAATACAATATGTACAATAAGATTTTATTTGAAAACACTGGTAAAAAAGTAAACTAGTTAACATTAATTTACAATGAGCAATGGCATCTTAATGTTAAACACTTCATGTCAACATTTACTAATACATTTTTTTTTTAAATCAAAAGTTACTGCTGTTAATAATAGTTTAAAAAAATGACTGAACAAACACCTGCATTCAATATCTAACATTAACAAAGATTAATAAATGCAATCCAATAATTAAAGACAAATGGTGCAAAACACCTGAATAAAATATTGGCTATTTTCCATGTGTTCACATTATTTTGTGTAACCCTTAATTAACAGGTGAACATTGTTTTTGCTTAGCTAGGAGAGACATCTGTGTATTTATAGTGACCTCCTTTTTTTGTGATGCTGACAAAAAAAAAAAAAAAACTGCACACTCAAATGAGAATAAACTACTGTGACATTACTACATGACATGTTAAATGTTGTGAGATACTCACAGCAGTGTGTTGAGTTTACAGTGTTTATCCTGCAGTAGAGCAGCGATCTGATTCACTCGTGTGTCTCCTAGTTCACGTTCACTCAGATTTAGCTCTCTTAGGAGTAATGGGTTTTTTTCACACGTAACTCCAGTCAAAAACTGACAAGCTTCATCTGCATCAAAACTCAAAAACCTGAAGAAGGGAAGATGAAGCAAGATTCAGTTCAGTGTGCATTCTATTACAAAACATTTTAAGATCATCAAACACTGTAACAAAAGCTCTTTTTAATCTTAACAGTTCTGAACATTTAAATAAACATCTTAGAAGCACCACAAATAAGTGATCATTTATTATATCATTGTTATATAATTTATTTTGTATTATTTCATCACGTCTCACCTCAGTATCTTCAGTTGACAGTATGGATCCTGTAGTAAATCATTGAGCTCCTTCACTCCTGATTGTCCAGGATCATTTCCTGTGAGATCCAGCTCTATCAGGTGTGAAGGGTTTGATCTCAGAGCTAAAGCCAGAGCTTTATAACCTTCTTCAGAAATACTGCAGTTTGAAACTCTAAAAATAATTAAAAAAAAAAACAATTAATATTCGGGTTCAAATTCATCAGTTTTAAAGTTTCAGCTTTTTTTAAAAATATATATTTTTGTTTTTAGTACTTTAGGGCTGTAGATCAGACATTAAAAGATTATTAAATATGAGGAGTTCAGATGCAAAGCCAGCTAAATCCATCTGATGTCTTTCTTTAAAAATGTATTTTTATCAGACTCAGATGTATAGGTTTCTATGAAAGTACCAGTACTTCTGATTGGGCTGAGGCTGATATTTTAGCGAGTTTGAAGGAAAAGTATTTGATGGATGTATAATATGTGTCGAGAGCATTTACTCAGAATCATTATCTCATTTTTGACCAAGATGGCTTTTAGCTGGTCTTGCATTTGAACTCTTCATATGTTTCAAATTTTGACAATGTAATTGATCTCCCTTGTTATTTTATTAAGATATAAATAGAATATGCAGAAAACAGATGATTACCATATATATATATATATATATATATATATATATATATATCCTAACACTGTATATAACCTACTTCTATATCTTTATACTTGTATTACAGTAATGTGTAAATGTAATGTAAATGTGTAAATGTCCCAATTTTTATGTCAATTTACTGTATAGCAAAAACAAATTAATTTGTGTTTATATATATATATATATATATATATATATATATATATATATATATATATATTGGTTTTAAAGTCATCCATATTTTACTTTAATACTTGTTATTTGAGTTTACTATAGGTCTCAGTCATGTTTACTTTTATTCATGTACAGTTAACATGTATTTACAGTTATCATCATTTTACTTAAACTGGTAATCTTACATTTTCCCTACTACTGTATGTAAACATATTACATCAATTGAACATCATTATCCAATGTGCAATATTGATCAGATTTCTGTGGTACTGAGCGTAGATGATGGTGAAATGTACTTACGTGAGTATCTTCAACTCACAAACAGGATTCTTTAGTCCCTCACAGATCTCTTTGACTCCTGAGTCCAGCAGACGGCTGTTGTTCAGGTCCATCTCTTTCAGGGTGGTTTTGGAGGAAAGAACATTAGCTAGAACTGAACAGCTTTTCTCTGTCAGCTTACAATTATTTAGCCTGAAAACAATAAAACAAACATTATTTATTATCATCTCATATGCAACACACATCAGATCAACAGGCCTTCGCATTTGCTCATACCAGAGTTTGTGTTAACCGAAAATTGTCCATCATTGACAGAATTTTATCAGTAAAAAAAAAAAATCAAAGGCCGAAAACATGAACAAAAATAAAAGCAATTAAATGTGTTATTACAATTAAAATATGAAAATTAAAATGACAGGTAATAATAGATTATGATGACTGACAATCTTTTATAATGATTAAACACAAAAGTTATAATGTATAAACCATGTTCACTCACTTAATTTTCTCCAGTTTGCTATGAGAGTCCTTCAAAAGAGCAGAGAACTTCTCCCAGTCCAAATCTCCAAATTTATCTTCACTCAGATCCAGTTCTTTCAGTAGTAATGGACTTTGACCCAGAACTTCAGTGAGATACTCACAGGCTTCCACTGCAGCATAACTTTTCAAAAACCTACAGGAAGTAGATGAGAATTTTATATCATTTGTGTTTTTACATTATTTCTGTGACAAATTCCGTTGTGCGTCCGTTGAATTTCTCTGAATTGCAATTTAATTCAGTTCATGTCATTCCTATTCCACACTGGTCCGTTTGACCCCTCTAACTATTGTCATACAGCTGATTTCACATTTGTGGTTTTAAATATTTAAAGGTTTTTAATCACCTGATGGTCTTTAATGAACAGTGTTCATCCTGTGATAAATCATTCAGCTCCTTCACTCCTGATTGTCCAGGATCATTTCCTGTGAGATCCAGCTCTATCAGGTGTGAAGGGTTTGATCTCAGCGCTGAAGCCAGAGCTTTATAACCTTCTTCAGTGATACTGCAGTCTGAAAGTCTACAAACAATATAAACACACTTTACACACTTGTATATTCTTCATGTTTTATGGAAACAAGATGTGAATGTCATACTTTATAATATACTGCTTAGCAAAAAAAAAAAAAAAAAAAAAAAACACCTTTTAAGTCATCTATATATATATATTTCACTTTATTAGCTGTTTGAGTTTAGTTGTGCTTGCTTTTATTTTACTGCAGTTAACAAATATTCTTCTTTTATTTTAGTTTTAGATACAAAACTGGTAATCTCTAATTCTTCCCACTTCTGGAGGAGTTTCAAAAATATATAATATTCCCATATTAGCCAATGTGCAATACCGATCACATTGCTGTGGTGTTAATTGTAGCTGATGTTGAACTGTACTCACTTCAGTATCTTCAGCTCACACACAGGATTCTTCAGTCCCTCACAGATCTTTTTGACTCCTGAGTCCAGCAGACGACTGTTATTCAGGTCCATTTCTTTCACGATGGTTTTGGAGGAGAGAACAGTAGCTAGAACTGAACAGCTTTTCTCTGTCAGCTTACAATTATTCAGCCTGTACAGAATAAAACAACATAATTTTTTTATCAGGACATATTCAGTACACTTCAACAGTTCCTCATATCTATCACACATCACTGACAATCTTTTATAATGATAAACCAAAGTTACAAATGTATGTGATGTTATAAAACATCACTCACTTCATTTTCTCCAGTTTGCTATGAGAGTCCATCAAAAGTGCAGATAATTTCTCCCCATCCAGATCTCCTAATTTATCTTCACTCAGATCCAGTTCTTTCAGTAGTAATGGAGTTGTACCTAAAACTTTAGTGAGATAATCACATGCCTTCTGTGCAGCAGGACTTTTCAGAAACCTACAGGAAGTAGTTAAGAATTTTAAATGATTTATGTTTTTACATTATTGCCACACATTTTGTTGTGTGTCTGTTGAATTTCTCTGAATTGCAATTTAATTCAGTTCATGTTCATTTCACACTGGTCCATTTGACCCCTCTATCTAGATTCATACAGCTAATTTAATCTGTGGTTGAGTTTTAAATACTAGTGTGTATTACCTGATGGTCTTTAATTTGCACGAATCATCCTGTAGTAAATCATTGAGCTCCTTCACTCCTGATTGTCCAGGATCATTTCCTGTGAGATCCAGCTCTATCAGGTATGAAGGGTTTGATATCAGAGCTGAAGACAGAGCTTTATAACCCTCCTCAGTGATACTGCAGTCTGAAAGTCTAAAAAAAAGATGTTATTCTTGCTTAAAATGTACCTTTACAAATGCATATTGACATGCATTTTCAGTTATCTGCATTTCTGCACTTTTCTAGATCTTCACTATTCCTGAGATTTCTAGTTTATTCCCATTTAGTTATCTTAGTATCAATGCAGTCACATGCTCACATCAATGTGTTGATTGTACAGTGTTTATCCTGCAGTAGAGGAAAAAGTTGTTTCAAGTCTCCAAGTTCACGTCCACTCAGATTCAGCTCTCTCAGGAATAATGGATTTTTACCCACAACTTCACTCACATACTGACAGGCTTCATCTGCAGCAGGATTCAAAAACCTGCAGAAGGGAAGACCAAGTGGGATTCAATTTAGAAACTATTTTAAAGATTTTTTTCTTGAATTTACTTTAATGCAACAGTGAATCTATTGAAGCTGTGAAAATAATATAGAAATAACACTTCTATAAACAATTAAACTGTTTTGTATTGTCTTACCTCAATGTCTTTAGTTGACAGTTTGGATCCTGCAGTAAATCATTGAGCTGCTTCACTCCTGATAGTCCAGGATCATTTCCTGTGAGATCCAGCTCTATCAGGTGTGAAGGGTTCGATCTCAGAGCTGAAGCCAGAGCTTTATAACCTTCTTCAGTGATACTGCAGTTTGAAAGTCTAGAATAGAAATGTAACAGTAAACTGATTATTCTAGAAATTACCTTTACATTATTTGCCCATTAATCTACATCTTAGACCTACACTCACATGATGATCTCCAGTTTACAAACATTTACAAGGGTTTATTTATCTAAAACTCTACAGGTGTGAAAGTTTTTCACCTGAATGATCCACAAAATACCAGTGACCACAAAGTGGTGAAAAACAAGAAAATAAACATTTTGAAATTACCTAATAAAGGTCCACACTTAAACCCTGAGGTAGGACCTGGAATGTACAGTTCATGCTGGAAAGACTACAACTTTCACTGAGCTGAAGCAGTTCTGTCCTCCTTTCTGTGGAAGACTACCAGCTCAACATGAAATTGTAACACAACTTACCTCAGTATCTCTAATTTGCAATTTAAACTCTCCAGTCCAGTGCAGAGATGATTTACTCCTGAATCCTGCAGATTATTATTGTTCATATTAAGTTCTTTCAGACTGGTATCTGATCCAAGAACTGCAGCCAGAGCCGGACAGCTTTTGTCTGTTAAGTTACAATCATTTAGCCTACAAGAGAAATAAAAATCACCATAAAATTAGATACTGTAAAGAATCCTGTCTATGGTCTTCAGTCCGCTCCCACCAGAGGTCGCCGTTCATTATACTGACTTTCACACTACACAATGTTACAGGTCACCCTGTCTTGCCATCTCTTTGTCTTGCCATTTCAGACTTTGTAGTCCACCTCGTCTGGACTATTGGCTGTTTGTGGGTTACCTATTTTCCTCGCCCTCTGGATTACATTCGCTGGCTACTGACCCACACCTGTCTTTAGATTACTCTTTTGTCTTACCCTGTTTAGATCTGTTTGCTGGTATTAACCACTGCCTGTTTTGACCATGTCTTGGAATAAAGCTTCCGCAACTCTCTTGTCACGCTGACTCAGTAACAGATACATGTAATATATTTGTTGAATATATTCAGTGAGTAATGTGAGCTACCATCATAATACTCTTCAAAAGTAGTACTGCTATATTTGCAATTTCTTTGATATAGTGAAATATTTCCTAGATAAAAAGAAACTAGCATTCTTGATTAAATCAATAAAGCTTTAATGATAAGTCATCATAATTAAGGACAGCTTCATTCATCAGGTAGTCAGGAAGCTAAACTCCCTCCTGACCTTGCCCCCTCCACTCTTTTGCCCTATGCGCCACTGAACTCTGACCCTGCAACCTCTCCCCCAGTTCCCACACCCATAGGTCCCTCTTCTCCCCCCTCCTACTAACACAATGTGACCCGCACCAGTCACTTTGTGCAGCATTGGACTGACCTCATTTAACTACCTCTTCTGACAGTTTAACCCTTTAACTGTCACCGTACACTCTATGGGACGCCTAAATTTACTTCACCATATTACAAATAAATCCTAATCTAATCATGACAAACTATACATCGCATATTTTTGTCTTACAAATTATGTAGGAAAAGTAATAGATTAATATATGTCAAGAGTGCAACTTAAAAAATCTACATCATAACACGAGTTCTGACCTTCGTCACAAAAGACTTTCTTTGTTTCCTTTTTCCCTTTCACGCTTTAGATATCATAAGAAATTATGTATCTTAAAATCTCAAAATTCATCTTTTGAAAGGCATTTTAAAATCAGACATTGCATTACCACCCAAAATGTACATAAAAATCATATTACAAAATGTTTTCATTCAAGAATTCTAAAAATCTAAGTCTGAATAGAACATTATTTATGTCTGTGTTCAAAAATGGGAGTGACAGTTAAAGGGTTAAATAAAGACTTCTCTCTGAGCTTATTGTCACTTTAATCAGACTGATAAGATTTTTGCACTACAATCATTATATCTGCACTTTTTATTTCACTAGTTTTATCTGCCATGTGCCACTGTATCTATTTTTTACATGTCCTTATTTGTATATTTGTATAGTTGTATTTTATAGATATGCATTTTGATATCTGCATTTTTATGTTCTGCTGTTACATTCTATGTTCTACAGGGTCTGCGAGTAACGTAATTTAAATTTTCTTCATGTATGTGCTGTGCATGTGGCAGAATTTACAATAAAGCCAACTTTGACAATGACTTTGATTAAAGTGCTATCTCTATCATCTTAATGACTGCCTTGAGGTGGAAAATATTGGGATTAAACAAAATATAATTCAACCATAAAGGAGTCATTCATTTATACATGGTTTTCGATTAAGAATCAGTATAGATCATGGGTGTCCAAACCTGCTATAGATCAGTGTAGAAAATGCATTTTTAAGATGAGAGCAAAACATGACAAAATGACTTACAAAGCTCTTTTAGAGGTTTTGATGACTGCCGATAGTCTAATAAGACACTCATCAGATTTCTTGAATTTCTGAAGATCAAACTCCTCCAGCTCCTCCTCTGATGTCAACAACACAAAGGCCAAAGCAGACCACTGGGCAGGTGAAAGATCAGTAGATGAGAGACTTCCTTTGCTAAGGTGGGTCTGAATCTCTTTCACCAGAGTTTGGTCATTCAGTTCATTCAGACAGTAGAATAGATTGATGGATCTCTCTGGAGACAAATTATCCTCTAATTTCTGCTTGATGTACTGAACTATTTCCTTTTTGCTCTGGTCGATGGCATCTTGCTGTGTCAACAGACCTTGTAAAAGTAGTCGATTGGATTGGAGTGACAAACCGAGAAGAAAGCGAAGGAAAAGATCCAGGTGTCCACTGTCACTCTCAAGTGCCTTGTCCACTGCAATCTTGAGCAAATCAATCATGGTTTTATTTCTGTTTTCTTGTTCTGTAGACTCATAAACAAACACACTTTTCTTGTTGATGTCTAGAAACAGATGTGCATAAAGGGCCGCAATAAACTCTTGAATGCTCAAGTGAACAAAGCAGTACATGGTACCAAGAATGATTCCCGTTTCCTCTTTAAAGATCTGGGTACACATGCCTGAATACACTGATGCCTTATAGACGTCAATACCACAGGCTTCCAGATCTGTGTCATAGAAGATCAGGTTGTTTCTTTCCAGCTGATGAAATGCCAGTTTACCCAGTGAATGGATGGCATCTTTATCCCAGGAAATATCTGGAGCATACTGTCCATCATACTTCCGTCTGCTTTGGACTATCTGAAAGCGGAGAAAATGTGTATACATTTGCGTCAGAGTCTTAGGAATGTCTTCAGTATTTGATTCCTGCAGTGCTTTGGAGGTGTCATCAGCCTGATTGTTTTTCAGACCATAATTTTTTTTCTCCTCCAAAATATTCTGGAGAACAGTGGCTGAAATCCAGCAGAAGACTGGGATGTGGCACATGATAAAAAGACTCTTTGATTTTTTTACATGATCAATAATTTCACTGGCCAGATTCTGATCCATGAACCTTTTTTTAAAGTACTCTTCCTTTTGTGCATCATTGAACCCTCGTATCTCTGTCTCCCGGTCGATACAGTCAGGAGGAATCTTACTGGCAGCTGCTGGTCTGGTGGTGATCCAGATGAGAGCAGAGGGAAGCAGATTTCCCTTGATGAGGTTTGTTAGGAGAACATCCAGAGAGGCTGGTGATGATACATCATGCCACGTCTCATTACCATCGAAGTTTAAAGGAAGACGACATTCATCCAAACCATCAAGGATAAACAGAACTTTGAACTGATTCCTTCTGATAAGGTTCAGTCTTTTTGTCTCTGGGAAAAACTGACTTATAATGCTTATCAAGCTTTGTGTTTCTTTCTCCTTTAGGTTCAACTCTCTAAATGGAAGAGGAAATATAAACCTGATATCTTGATTTTCTTGTCCTTCAGCCCAGTCCAAAACAAACTTTTGCACAGAGATTGTTTTTCCAATGCCAGCAACTCCTTTTGTCAGTACAGTTCTGATCTTTTTTTCTTGTTCAGGAGCTTGAAACATCTTTGTGCATTCAACCTGTATCTCTTGTGATTCAAGATGCCTGGAAGCAACTTCAATCTGTCTTACCTCATGTTCAATATTGATGTGTTTACTACCACCCTGAGTGATATATAGATCTGTGTAGATGTTATTCAGAAGTGTAGAGTCACCATGCTTTGCAATTCCTTCAAACACACATTGATACTTCTTCTTTAGGTTACATTTTAGTTGATGAATGAACACCAGCTCATCTAAACACCGGAAGGAAAATACAGATATATATTTATATTAGAAAAAGGGCATAGGAGGTAACATGACAGATGGTTTTGAGTCTCTTACCTACTAGAATATCAGCAGCTTCATCTTGCTTCATCTCTCTCAGGAAGCAGAGGGTGAGATCAAGAGCTGCTTCCTTGGTATCACATCTATTCTTATTAAAGTCCTCCACTAAGTATTGTATGTTCTTTTTTTGTAATATATTCATAAATTTCTCCAGCTCACTTTTCAGAAATGGGATCATTTTGTTCTCAAGATCCTACAAAGCAAGTAAAAGTCAAAGCAATCAGTGCTAGTTCTTGTCTTTGTCTCAGACTAAAAGGACTCTGGATTTTACTTCAAAACCAGCCAAAACCACAACTGTTACTGGTTGTAAAACTTCATGCTTTCTTTTGATACTGCTGTGCCCAGTCAGAACTGAATGGGGAATTGTGTCATACATTTTACCAAAATAATAAAAAATGACCAAATATTTCAAGATCTGATTCCAAAAAAAGTACTTGTATAAGATTTTTTTTATTATTATTATTATATAATGTAAAATTAAGAAAAAATATATATATATCACAAGAGCAAGAAAGCTGTTTTCACAAATATGTGCATAATAGCAAAACATGATATTGATTTTATATAAACCGTAATTAAACATTTCCAAAAATGTGTATTTCCTACCTGGAATATTGACAGGAGATTGTCTTTGAAATTCTCTTGGTACCTGTGAGTCTCTTGAACCCTGTTTAAAAATGAAATACTGAATTTCCAAGCAAAATATTAGAGACATCTCTGGCATTTTATTAACAACAAATCTGGGTTACTATTTTTTTCTTTAGCCCATGGCGGTATTGAATGAGCCTGCATGATTAATTAAACTAAAATTGTAATCACTATGGCTAGGTGATGGTGTTTCCTCACTTAAGTCTGGTGGATTGTCACTTTTAACAGACACAGAGCTGAACACATGTGAGCCTGATCTTTCACTAACACTGATCAGAGAGAGAGAGAGAGAGAGGGAAGAAAACAAAAACCAACACTTCAGTCTAATTTGAAGAGATTCAATGTAATAAAATTCAGTATAGCTGTATAGCTATATCACTACTATATAGTTGTATTTATGTATGGGGGCCTGTTCTGTCTTCCCATGGTGAATGTATGGCACCTAGTGGCTATCTAATTGTATTGTTGAAAAGTGATCTCACTAAAGAGTGAATCAACTTAACAGACATCTCTTTCTGTGATTTATTGTTTTATTCAGTCAAGTTATCATAAAAACACAGAATGGAAAACATTTGAGTCTGATCTTAAACTGATGACACAAAGAGCAGAAAGAAAAAAAAAACACTACAAGAGATACTTAAGTTTTACTAGATAAGATTTCATGTGATTAATTCCAGTATAGATGTGTATTTTGGTCCTTCTCATAATTATAGATGGATTTATTTATGTTTGGTTGCCTGGAGTTTATTAATGGTAAAGTTTTGTCCCTTAGTGTCCACCTATGTAGCTTCAGACTGAGTTCAGTAAAGGTTAACAGACATTATTTCTGCAATCTATTGTTTTATTCAGTTATTCAGTATTTATTTTATCACATTTACCACAGTGAAGAAATTAGCTAATGCAACGCTCTGATGTAAAATACCTTTTGATAGATGGTGTTTCCTCACTTAAATTGTGTGGATGGTCCATTGAACTGTCACTCTTCACAGACACAGAGCTGAACACATCTGAGCCCGATCTTACACTAATGACACAAAGAACAGAGAGAGAGAGAGAGAGAGAGAGAGAGAGAGAGAGAGAGAGAGAGAGAGAGAGAGAGAAAGAGGTTCCTCTGTCAAACTTGCAGAGAGTAATGTGTCAAATGGTTTGTACAGTTCAGTTAAGTTCAGTTTAATTCAAATTAATCCGAAGTGCTACAGTCAAGTGAAATTCTGGTTCCTCATCCTGTACAATATCCATTTCATCATAATTGTGTGTTTATTGTTTACATTTTCTGGTTCATTACTGGTAGCTGTTACTTCATTCTGTCAAGTTTGTTGTTAAAATTATTTATTTAGAGTCAAATATTAGAGATATCTCTGGCATTTTATTAACAACAACAAAAAAATAAAGCATTTGCTGTACAAGCTGAAAATATTGTTTAAGTATAGAATCTGGGTTACTATTTTTTTCTTTAGCCCGTGGCGGCACTGAATAATGCTGTGCGATTAATTAAACTAAAATTGTAATCACTATGGCTTAGTGCAATTATCGAATTGCAAATGGCTGTGATTTAACTGAATAATTAAATTGGAGACTGCGTTAATTCTGACAGAAAAAAATGCTCATGAGCCCCCTAGTGGCTGTCTGTGTAACTATACAATTGAAAAGAAGCTCCAGACTGGGGTTAATAAACAGTAAAGCAGTTAAAAATACTTAGATATTTAGTGAAGTTCCATCACATAAACAACAATTGAGAAACTAGCTAACACGGCAACATAATGTAAAACACATGAAATACCTTTTGGTAGATGACGGTGTTTCCTCACTTAAGTTTGGTGGATTTTTAAGTGACTCGTCACTTTTAACAGACACAGAGCTGAACACACGTGAGCCCGATCTTTCAATAACACTGATCAGAGAGAGAGAGAGAGAGAGAGAGAGAGAGAGAGAGAGAGAGAGAGAGAGAGAGAGAGAGAGAAAACACTTCAGTCTAATTTGAATAGATTTAATGTAATACAATTCAGTATAGCTGTATAGCTATATCACTACTATATGGTTGTATTTATGTATGGGGGCCTGTTCTGTTTTCCATGGTGAATTTATGCCACCTAGTGGCTTCCTATCTAATTGTGTTGTTGAAAAGACTGATCTCTTCAATTTAAATACATCTCTTTCTGTGATTTATTGTTTTATTTAGTCAAGTACCATAAAGACACAGAATGGAAAACATTTAAGTCTGATCCTATACTGATGACACAAAGAGCAGAAAGAAAAAAAAAAAAAAAAAAAAAAACACTACAGGAGATTTAAGTTTTACTAGATGCGATTTCACGTGATTAATTCCAGTATAGATGTGTATTTTGGTCCTTCTCATAACTATAGATGGATTTATTTATGTTTGGTTGCCTGGAGTTTTTTTTTTTTTTTTTTTATGGTAAAGTTTTGTCCCTCAGTGTCTACCTATGTAGCTCCAGACTGAGTTCAGTAAAGGTTAACAGACATTATTTTTGCAATCTATTGTTTTATTCAGTTATTCAGTATTTATTCTATCACATTTACCACAGTGAAATTAGCTAATGCAACGCTCTGATGTAAAATACCTTTTGATAGATGGTGTTTCCTCACTTAAACTTAGTGGAGACTCCATTGAATGGTCACTCTTCACAGACACAGAGCTGAACACATCTGAGCCCGATCTTACACTAATGACACAAAGAACAGAGAGAGAGAGAGAGAGAGAGCAGTCTGAGCCCAACCCTGTTTAACATCTACATCAACGAGCTGGCAGAAGCTCTAGATCATTCTGACGGCATCCCAGGCCTTGCTCTACACGACTCTGAAGTAAAATGCCTTCTGTATGCGGATGACCTGGTTCTGCTGTCCCCCACAGCTGAGGGTCTCCAGCACAGTCTGGCCCTGCTGGAACAGTATTGTGAAGAATGGGCACTAACAGTAAACCTGGACAAAACCAGAGTCATGGTGTTCCAGAAGAAGGCCAGGTCTCAGGGAAACAGATACCAGTTCAGTTACGGAGGAGAAG
This sequence comes from Cirrhinus mrigala, assembly GCA_036247105.1. Taxonomy (NCBI): domain Eukaryota; kingdom Metazoa; phylum Chordata; class Actinopteri; order Cypriniformes; family Cyprinidae; genus Cirrhinus; species Cirrhinus mrigala. Next base: position 31,090,409 of record CM070028.1, read on the forward strand.
TCCTAGAGCACAGCACCAGTTACACTTACCTGGGCATTGAGATCTCGGCATCAGGGGGCTTCTGTCTGGCTGCGAAGGCCTTGAATGAGAGGGCCCGGAGGGCATTTTATGCCATAAAATCACAATTTGGCCAATTAAAATACCAATTAGAACATGGATTAAATTATATCACGCAATCATTACACCAATTCTACTATACGGGAGTGAAATTTGGGGACCAATATTAAAGTTTGAAAATTGGGATAAAAGTTTAATAGAAAGAACACAAATGGAATTTGCAAAAAACATTCTAAGGGTAAACAGAGGCACTTCTAATGATGCCTGTAGGGCTGAACTGGGCTTATACCCCTTACATATTGAAATAAAAAAAAGAGCTGTTCAATTCTGGCATCACCTGACTCAATCCAACACTGAATCTATTCAATATAAAGCCTTTCTTGCCAATGAATCCCCCACAGTGTCTCATCCTCTAAATGCACTCGTGGTTAAACTAATGAATGAAAATCAAGCAGACCCAAACCAGTCGGACTCCAACCACAACCCTAACATTCATAAAGAAATTGACAAAAATCTGAAGTATAATTATGATGAAAAATTAAAAAACAAATTCGATCTTCAAACCAAACTCCAGTGTTATTCAGCCCTAAACAGAACTACCAAATTGGCAGATTACTTATCAATTAAACAATTAAAAGAAAGACAAATTCTTTCAAAATATCGACTCAGTGACCACGACTTAGAAATAGAAAAAGGAAGACATAAAAAAACCTGGATTCCTAGAGAACAGCGATTATGTAAACAGTGTGACTTGATTCAAATAGAGGATGAGAAACACTTTCTTCTTGTCTGCCCCAAATACAGCACTACAAGGCAAATATTCTTTTCACAGTTTGAAGCTTTGAATTGTTCATTTTCATCTCTAAATGACTAGAAACTACGCTATATACTAGGAGAGGATGACATGGCAGTCAAACTAGCTGCAAAATATGTATACGCCATACACTCCTTACGAAATGGTTAATTCATTGTATTTGTTTGCTTTATTTTACATGTTCTTCATTGTGTATTTGTAATTATTATAATCAATATTAGAAATACTGTCTACTGTTGCTTTGTATTTTTATAGTATGTAGTATGTAGTATGTATGTATGTATGTATGTATTTTCTCTCATTTATTATTCATTTTATTGTCTCCTCTATTGCTTTGGTAATTATTTTCTGTGCTTTGGCAATACTGTAACACAAACGTCATGCCAATAAAGCAACTTGAACTTGAACTTGAACTTGAGAGAGAGAGAGAGAGAGAGAGAGAGAGAGAGAGAGAGAGAGAGAGAGAGAGAGAGAGAGAGAGAGAGAGAGAGAGACAGAATTTTGAATTTTAAACCAACCTTTAATACAGTTTCTAATTACATTACACAATCAACACATTACTCATTTTTCACAAAAACCACATACATACATAAATTAAAACATTACAAACTCCAAGTCTTCACTGACAACTTCACACAGAGCACTCTTACAACACCAAATCGTTTCAAAACACATAGGATCTCCCATAGTTTTATAATACCGGAAATCAATCAGAATTCTAGATTTCACATGATTAAAAAAAACTATTTGTAAGTTACTACTTACATTTTGTTCAATCTTAATTTTCCGAGTATCATAAATTGACATTTTTGCTTCACCCACAAGAACAACAAAATCGATGTTTTCACGTATATTTAAATCCGCAAATAAACACTTCCAATGAAAAAGTCTCATCAAAACGATTAAATAAATCACTTAAAACTTTAAACAATGGATAAAGTCTATTACAGTACACAAAAGTACGATATACAGTTTCTTTCTGAAAACAAAAAGGGCATTCATCACTGCTACCTGGATCAGGCCTGGACTGACCATAGGGCATACCGGGCAATGCCCGCCGGGCCGACGCACATTTTTGGGCTGGGGCTGTCAGTCATAATTTAATATTTTTTAAAAAGTTTATTAGGCCAATTTATTTATTACCGCAACGGTAGAGTATCTAAGACACGAATCGCGGCCCATTGGTTGACTGTCTTAAAGGACATTGAGCTAGTCCAATGAAATCTCAGGCCACGCCCTGCCTCCCTCCTGGCCAGCCCTCAGCTCCACTTGACAAAATCTGCTATTTTGTTTGACGATAAATTTTGCTACAAGGTGGGAATTTTGTCACTGTGGCCTTCTCTTCCAAGTCTGAGTATTGTAATGAGAGTAATAAAAGACTGTATAATAACAATAATAATAATTAAGAATAATTTTTTACCAAGGTTATTCGCTTCCATGCAGGTTACTGTGGTTTAATGTTTGAAACAAAACAGTGAGCGCATATATCCTTTGATGTGTCATATATATGCCTCAGCATATCGTTTAAATAATCATGGTGGGCCACTATAGCCAAAAATGCCAGGGCCGTTTTTTGGTCCCAGTCCAGCCCTGACCTGGATTTAAAACTGAAACAAGAGCATTTACAGCTATAGCGCCATGAAGAATTCTCCACTGTAAGTCTCCTACTTTCTTTGACAAAGGAGATTTATACAAAATTCTCCATTCTGGCTTAACATTCTCCCCTAAATGGAGAACAGCACGCCATGGAGTGTCGACTCTTTTGTGTAAAACACTCTTATTAAAGGATTTCACACAACTCTTATACACAGTTCTTCCAGATACAGAATTAGGCCCCATTAAAACCAAAATACTGTTTTGTAAAAAAAGCCCCTCAAACTCTTTAAAATCAGTCAACAAGTGCAAATCTGGAAATGGGTCATTACAATTTGGGGTAATTAAACCTTCAGTATATTCACGCAGCAACTTAGATTCTTCAGGTCTAAGAGCAGACTTCCATTTTTCCAACAATTTAGCCACTATGCGTTTTGACTTAACCCCCAGACAACTAGCGACTGCATCAACATTCTCAAAGGCCAATCCAGCCAGATCAAAAAGATGCCCAAAAGTCAAAATCCCACCCTTAATAAGTGTCTCATTTACAGAAGGGAAAATCCCCTCACTTGATAAGTCCATGCGTGATCCATAAATCAGCGGTTCTTGGAGCACCCAATATAGAGAAGTTGTAACATCATGTCTTTCCACTTTAAACAGAGACCACACTTTTAATAGATTCCGATAAAAAATTGGTAACTTAGACAAGTCCATCTTTTGCGGATCCAACCAAAATAAAGATCTCTCAAAGTTCAAGTCTCTGAATCCTCGCAAGATTGTACAAGCAGCAAACTTCCAACTTGAGTCCACTGGTCCAGTAAGCAACCTTTGAATAAATTGAATCCTGAAGGCTGCTATTCTGCTCTGTACATGCATTAAACCGTGTCCTCCTTCTTCTTTGGGTAGGTACAAAACAGATCTTGATACCCAATGCATCTTGTCCCAAAAGAAGTCTACTAAAATTGATTGCACTCTTGACAGTAAATCTCGTGGAGGATCCACACAAATTAATCGATGCCAGAGAGCAGATGCAACTAGGTTGTTAATAATTAATACACGTCCTTTATATGACATTTTAGGGAGCAGAAACTTCCATTTAGCAAGGCGACCGTTGACCTTTTCAATGATTCCTTCAAAAATGTTCTGCATAAACATGTCATTCCCCAAAAACACTCCCAAATATTTAAAACCCTCTTTAATCCAAGATAACCCTTCTGGGAGCTTTGGCTTTACATTTTGCCAGCTCCCAACCAGTACTGCTTCACTCTTAGACCAATTCACTTTTGTAGCAGAGATCTTATTAAAATCATTTAGAATTCTTAACAACATGTTCACATCACTTTGTCCATTGATTAACACAACAATGTCATCAGGATAGGCAGACAATTTAAAATGATTTTTACAATTCGGAATAGACAGTCCACATAACTCTGATCTTATTTTAGTTAAAACAGGCTCTATGGCCAAAGTATACAACATGCCAGATAAGGCACACCCCTGCCTGATTCCTCTGAAGACCTTAAAAGTAGCACATAAATTCCCATTAATTTTTAAAACACTTTCAACATTGTTATACAAAGTTTTTTAACATAGTCAAAAAGTTCTTATTGAAACCAAAAGCTTTTAATGTATTCCACAAATATGTGCGCACCACCCTATCAAAGGCCTTTTCTTGATCAATCGACACTAGGCCGAAATTCAACTTAAATTTTTTTCCAATATCTAAAATATCTCTGATGAGCGAGATACTATCAAATATTCGCCTTCCTGGAACACAGTAGGTTTGGTCGGGGTGAATAATGTAGCTAAGAACTTCACTTAATCTATTGGCCAAAACCTTGGAAAGTAACTTGTAATCAGTACACAACAAACTAATGGGCCTCCAGTTTCTGATATCATTTAGATCGCCTTTCTTGGGCAATAAAGTAAGAACTGCCCTTCTACAACTTAAAGCTAACTGCCCATCTGCCAAACTTTTGTTAAGTACTTGCAACAAATCCATACTGACTTATGCCCAGAAAGTCTTATAGAATTCAATCGGCAGGCCATCAATACCAGGCACTTTATTACATTCCATACTTTGGAGCGCCTTTTGTAACTCTTCAATAGTAACAGCTTTACTTAAAACAGAATTCAGTTCCTGAGGTACTTGAGGTAAATTTTCAAAAAAAGCACTCGCGTTTGACTCATTTAAAACTCGCTTTGATATAGCTTTTGATAAAAGCCCACTGCCCCATTTCTTATTTCAACTGGATCTGACAATAAAACCCCATTCTCAGAACGCAAGTTATATATAAACCTCTTTTGCCCATTCTTTTTTTCCAAATTAAAAAAGAACTTTGAAGGTGCATCCATTAATTCGATATTTTGGAACCTTGATCTGACCAATGCTCCTTGTGCGGTCAGATCCAATAAATTAACTAAAATGTTTTTTTTCCTCTTGAAAGTTCTTTATAAAACAAAAATCGCCTGAGGCATCTCCATGTTGTGGTATATCCTTTAATTCTTTTTCTAATGATTCAATCGTACTTCTCCTTTCCCTTGTCACATTAAAGGTATACTGCTGGCACAATTGTATAATTTGTATCTTTGCAAGGTCCCACCACTGTTGTATAGATTGAAAGGATGCTTTTCTAGATCTAAAACCAATCCAGAAATCCTTAAAGACATCTTGAAACGAAAGATCACATAAAACATTAGTATTTAAGTGCCAATAAGCTCTCTTAGGCATAATAAACCCCATGGTTACAATACACTTAACTAGACTATGATCTGAAAAACCAACGGGGAAGATTGAGCATTCTTTAAATAGGTCCCGCATCATCTGATCTACTTTCGGCTTCATTCAATTCTACTGGATTAACAATCACCTCTTCCTCTTCATTTGATCTGTCTGCCGGCTCTACCTCCGCTATTTCCCCAACCAAAGCAACCGCTGTCTGCACTGAACTCGGCCCAGGTACCTCACCATCAGTGACCGGCACTATAGCCTCTCGGTTTTCCCCAGCATTTGCACTAATCTCTTCAACCGGTAAGGTTGCCTCGTTCAACTTTTCCACCCTATTGGGGCACAGACGAGCTAGATGGCCCATTCCATTGCAACTAAAGTACTTCATATTGTTTGTTGTGGCGAAAATAACGTAATTGAAATCCTCATATCGAAAATTCAGAGACAAATCCAGCTCATCAAGGTGCTCCTGCAAAATCATATACACATAACGTCTAAAAGACACTACGTGCTTTAAAAGAGGTGACTTGGTACCAATCGGAATCATCTTTATCGGTGAAACTATTTTACCATAAGGTACAAGCAAGTTGTTCAACACTTCATTAGGGATAAAAGGTGGCACATTTGACAATATCACTTTTCTTGACGGCGTAGACAAAGGGAGCACTGGTGTAAAAATACCATTAATCACAATTCCGTTCTGCACTAACTGATTTGCTAGATCAACTGTTTTTGCGAACACCACGACAGCACCATTCATACGGGACGCTGACAAAATATTCTCGTGACCAATCTCTTCCCCCACTGCTAGTCCACAATCCTCTACACTAGCAGTTGAATCTATTTTTACACCATGACGCCTTGTCAGTGAATTAAAACTCCCGCTGCCTGGGGCAGCCATGCTCCCAACACGTGAGAGCGGACGCCCCGCCTAAACGCAACACTCACTCCTCTATTTCCACAAAACACCTAACAATAAACAACAAAAAATAAAACAAACAAAACCAATATAGCCCAAAAAAACAAACAAAGATAGAGAAGTATAGGCCACTCGTACCTCACACAGCAGCCACACGCTCTCACTCAACACTACGCCCACTCACCCAGCACATGCGCACGAGAGAGCGAGAGAGAGAGAGAGAGAGAGAGAGAGAGAGAGAGAGAGAGAGAGATTTTGATTTTTAACCAAACAACTTTATTACATCACTTTTTCATTTCACAGTAAAATTAGCTCCACAACAAATCAAAACACAACTCTCCTTCCACCACACTACAAACAGCATCATTATAACACCACTGCTGTACAAAGGTTTCAACATCATTCATTGCTGTATAATACCTAAAATCTATTATAATCCTCGACCTAACAAATGCTTTAAAAACTGGCAGAATCTCTTGACCATGTACATTCTCAATTTTGTTTCTTCTTGTGGTAAGTATAGCAAGTTTTGCTTGACCCACTAAGAAATTAATTAACTGCCATTTTATTTTTTGTGTCTGACTATAACCAGCACCCAGAATAAATTTACAATGGGTATATTGCTCTCCACATTTAAAAAAAACTCTGCTCAAAGTATCAAACAAGGGCATTAATCGTGTACATTCCAAATAACAATGAAATACAGTTTCTCTATACCCACAGAAAATACACTTCTCATCAACACAAGGATTAACAACAGATATAAAAGCATTAACTGCTACAATCCCATGTAAAATCCTCCATTGTAAATCTCCAACACATTTTGTCAATGGTGGTTTATACAAAACTCTCCACACCGGTTTTATTCCCTCATTTAAAACAAGTTTGCTTCTCCACACAGTATCATTTCTTTTATCTAAAAAAGTTTTGTTAAACACTTTCACAAAACATTTGTACGTCGGTTTCCCCCCCAGCATAGTTAAGTCCAAAACCTTTAACCCTTCCATATCTAATAAAGTTCCTGATGTATCTTTTAAATCTGGTGTGAGACCAAGTCTTGGAAAAAGGTCTGTCCGATCCAAGGTTATAGATCCATCTTTAAAATCTTTTAGCAACTTCAAGTCCTCCTCTGTTAATCTTCTTTTCCAAAGTTCAATAATCTTTGCAGTTTGACGAGTTGATCTCTGTCCCAGCAAGTTGGTTACTGCTTCTACATTATTCAAATCAGTCCCAGCCACATCAACTAAATGTTTCAGTTGAACAAATCTGGAAGAGCACAGTATCTGAGTGAGTCCCAACATGCATTCATCCCTTACATCAAGCCTGGCTCCTTTAACCAATGGTTCTTCAAACAGCCAGAACAAAGAGCATGTTTGTTCCAATCTGCGTACAAAAAAAAGTTTTCAGACTTTAAAAAGTCCACAATAAAAAGATGATAGTCCATTTAAACAAATATTTTTGGAATCCATTAAAAAAAGCGCAGCGTCTAAACCAAGATTTTCTACCCTTTGCAAAATTGTTCTAGCCATCGTTCGCCATACTAAGTCAGACCCGTACAAAAACTTTTGAATAAACTGTAGGCGAAAAGAGGATAACCTGCTCTGCAAGTGCACCAAACCCTGCCCGCCTTCGTCTTTTGGCAAGTATAGCACACTTTGAGGTATCTAGTGTAATTTATCCCAAAAAAAGTTAACTAAAATTGACTGTAACTTTTGTAAAAGGCCAGCAGGTGGATCAATGCAAGACAATTTATGCCACAACGTTGATGCTACCAAATTATTAATCACCAGCACTCTTCCTCGAAAAGACATTTTTGAATGAATCCAACTCCATTTTTTAAGTCTTCCTTCTATCTTTTCCACAATTCCCTCCCAGTTTTTCTGTTGTGCAACTTTGTCACCAAGATATACTCCCAAATATTTAAAGCCCCCTCTTTTCCATCTCATCAGACCAGGCAACTTCGGTAAACCTTTCACCCAATTTCCAATTGCCAAGGCGTCACTCTTTTCCCAGTCTTCAGTCTGTTGGCCAAGGCCTTGGATAAAATCTTCATATCACAACATAACAAACTAACAGGATGCCAGTTCTTGATTTCCTGTAGATTGCCCTTCTTAGGAAGCAGTGTAATTACTGCTCTTCTACAACTCAAAGGCAAAGAGCCTTCTGTCAGACTCTCATTGAGAACACTTAGCAGGTCCTCACCAAGCTCAGATCAAAATTCCTTATAAAACTCCACCGGGAGTCCGTCAATACCAGGAAACTTCCCACCCTCCATATCTTTGAGGGCAATTTGAAGCTCCTGAATAGACAAGGGTCTTTCCAGCTGTGCTTTTGAGTCTTCAGCAACATTGGGCATTTCTTCATAGAAACTGGCAGATAGTGAGTCATTTTCTTTATATTCACTCTTAAACAATTCACTATAGAACCTTACGGCTCTCCGTTTTATATCATTAGGCTCCGTCAACACCTGGCCGTCTTCGGAGCATAAGGAGTGAATATACCTGCGTTGGCCATTTTTTTTCTCCAGACTGAAGAAAAATTTAGAAGGAGCATCCATTTGTGTTAAGTTCTGGTACCTTGACCTTACCAACGCTCCTTGTGACTTTATACCAAGCATATTCCCTAAAAGAGATTTTTTGGACTTCAAAGTCTCAGCTTGCCTTGAATCTATTTTATTATCAGCTAGTGCTTGTAAATTTACTATTTCAGACTCCAATTTTCTCATAGCTTGAGTAATATCTCGAGAAACATTGAAAGCATACTGTTAACAGAACAATTTTATTTCAGTCTTTCCATAATCCCACCATTGTCTCAAATCACTGAAACATTTCTTTCTTAATTTAAATTGACTCCAAAAGAAACAGAATACTTCTTTAAAATTTAAATCACTTAACAATGACGTATTAAAATGCCAAAAAGCACTTTTAACCTTAATTTTTGCAATAAAAACCTGGCATAAAACCAACGAATGATCAGTAAAACCAACTGGCACAATTTCACATTTTCTCACAACATTTATATGGTGTTTAAAACAATAAAATCTATCAAGTCTTGCCATGGAAAGAAAATTCTCTCTTGTATGTAACCATGTATATTGTTTGACACTGCCATTAAATTCTCTCCATATAATCACATAAACCATGCGTCTCTATTAAATTACGAAGTATTCGACTTGAAGTCGCATGAGGCTCCACATGATTCCTGTCTAACAATTCATTTTCAGTGCAATTAAAATCTCCTCCATATTCATCAGTTTTACAGTCCGTATTGTTACAAGTCTTCCAGCTATTACTTCTTCCACCTGATATGATACAGGTAAAAACATTTTGGCAAACAGAACAGCCCCACCACCTCTATTAGAACTCATGTGTGTTAGCAATACTTCTCCCTCCCATTCCTTTTTCCAATCAATAGCATTAGTGCAATCACTGTGAGTTTCCTGTACATACATAACATCTATGTTCTTCTGTTTAATTAGCTCATACAACAACATTCTTTTCTTTATGTCTCTTGCACCATTTATATTAAGTGAACCCACTCTTACTACACCCATAAAGAAAAAAGTAAAACACAAAACAATCCGTAAAAGAAAAGAACCAAAACAATTAAGTTGTTTCAAAGTCATTTTCTGTTTGTAGTTCTTGTCTCAGTTTAGCAACGAACTTTTTCAGCCTATAGATCTCTTGCACTGTGAATTGTTCAGTTCCCTCGCCCCTCATCAGTGTTCCAACTGACTCAATAAACATTCTTCGATCAGGAAAAAAATCCATAACTTGCACTTTTTTCATGTTTTTAGTCTTTTGCATAAAAGCCCTGATTTTTCCAAAAGAATAATCACTTCTTTGTTTATCACTGTTTTGGTTGTCATTTGCCTCACTGTCAGAATCATCTAACGTACTTTGTTCACCATCATCACATTTATCACTGCTGGTCCTAAGTCTTTCCATGTTTAACTTTGCTCTTTTCCTTTTTAACTGAAGGAGTCTTAAAAACCTGCTCTTCAATCCCCAATTCACTACCCATTCCTTCTCCTTCTAAAACTGTCTCAGCAGCCTCAACCAAATTACCGGAATCAACACTTAAATCTTCTCCTCCACCCCCATCTGTCTCTCCTACTTCTGTATTTTTCACCTGTTCAGCCACATTCTCTGTTAAGTTTTCATCATTTGTTGCATTGTCTTGTACCTGCACTCCCACAACTACCCCACCACCATCCTCAGCAGCATCATCAGTCTGTCTCTGGACAAGCACGTCGTATGTGCCCTTCTTGTCCGCATACAAAGCATCTCATTGTTGACAACATAGACAACATAGTCATATACATCAATCTTAAATTTGAAGGCCACACTAAGTTCATCTGTTTCACTTTTCAAGATCATGTGAACCTGATGCCTGAAACATACAACATGTTTCAAAAGGGGTGATTTACAGCCTAGGGGAATTTTTTTCATTTTAGAAACTATTTTTCCATGCCTCGATAATTCTGTCAATAATAGATCGTCTTTTATAAATGGAGGGACATTTGACAGTATAATCTTCCTGGCTGGCTGAACCAAAGGCATTACTGGGGTAAAAGTGTCTTTTATTATTACTCCACTTTGAACCACACTATTTACTTTCTCTATAGCGTCAAGAAAAATCACGACAGCACTATTCATTCTCGACGCTGACAAGATACTCTCATACCCGACGGCCTCTCCAACCGCCAAACTACATCCGTAAAACAATGAAAAACAGTTTCTCTTACTCCACAAAAAACACATTTATCAACAACATCTGAGTTTATGACAGAAACAAATGCATTTACAGCAATAGCCCCATGTAATATTCGCCACTGCAGATCACCAGTTTGCTTATTCAATGGTGATTTGTATATCACCCTCCAAGCTGGTTTATCCTCATTTCGCAATCCAAATTTTTCACGCCACACAGTATCTTTTTTTCCATTTAAAACCACTTTATTAAAAATTTTAACAAAACACCTATATAACAGTTTTCCTATCACCAAAGCAAAATCTAAATTTTGCAATCCTTCTAAATCCAGCAAAATACCAGACATGCCCCTCAAGTCAGGTGAAATAACAATTTTTGGAAATGGATCTCTCATATCTGGAACCAAAATTCCTTTACCAAAATTTTGCAATAAGAGCAGTTCTTTCTCAGTTAGTCTTTTTTTCCACATTTTTATAATAACCCCAGCTTGCCGTGAAGACCTTTGTCCTAAAGCAGTGGCCAGTGAAGATACATCACTTAGGTCAGGTCCAGCCACATCAATTAGATTCCTTAGTTTTATGATGCCAGAACCACATAATTTAAGTGTGAGACCAGGCAAATACACATCTGATAAATCAAAGCGAGCTCCTTTAACCAAAGGTTCCTCAAGTAACCAAAATAAAGATTCTGTCTTGCAAATCCTGGTTACATTGAAATGCCCCCACATTTTGAAAAGTCCACGGTAGTAAGAAGGTAGTTCTTTTAAGTTCAACTGTTCGTGATCCATAAAAAACAAGGTATTGTCAAGTCCCAGTCTCTCAATTTTCTGCAGGATAATTTGAGCCACTTTCCTCCATACCAGATCTTCAGGTCCTGTTAAAAGTCTCTGGATAAACTGCAAACGAAAAGTAGCAAGTCTGCTCAACAGGTGTACGAGTCCTTGACCACCTTCTTCAACAGGTAAAAACAGTACATCCTGAGGAACCCAATGAAGTCTATCCCAAAAAAAGTCTACTAGAATTGCTTGCAGCCTGGGAAGAAGACCGGGAGGAGGATCCACACATGCCAATCTGTGCCACAATGTAGAGGCAATCAAATTGTTAATTATTAAAACCCTCCCCCTAAAAGATAATTGTGGATGAATCCACTTCCACTTCTTTAACCTACCCTCAATTTTCTCAACCACCCCAACCCAATTCTTTTCTTGTGTAACTATAGCCCCAATAAAAACTCCCAGATATTTGATTCCTCCTTTTTTCCAAATTAACCCACCAGGTAATAATGGTGGACCCTGCTCCCATTTCCCAACAGCCAGTGCATCACTTTTGCTCCAATTTACTTTGGCAGCAGATATGCTTTGAAACTCTTCAATAGTTTTTACCATATTATTTATATCATTCTGTCCATTAATCATAATCATAACATCATCAGCATAAGCTGATATCTGATGCTGCAAATTATTATGAGGTAAAAGTAAACCTTCCACTTTAAAGCGTAACTTATTTAACAAAGGTTCAATTGCTAAAGAGTACAACATTCCTGAAAGAGCACATCCTTGCCTAATACCTCTTTTAACTTTAAAAGGGGCACTCAAACCACCATTGATTTTTAGCATACTTTCAATGTCTCCATACAATACCTTAATTGCTCCAATAAAACCTGGTCCAAAACCGAAAGCATTCAGAGTTGCCCAAAGATACTGGTGCTCCACTCTGTCAAAAGCTTTCTCTTGATCAATGGAAATGAGCCCTAAATTGATACCCAAAATGTCAGAGACCTCTATTATGTCCCGAATAAGAATAATATTATCTGAAATTAACCTACCAGGCACACAATATGTCTGGTCAGGGTGTATGACCTGCCCCATCACCTCCCTCAATCTGTTGGCCAGAGACTTAGAGAAAATTTTTAAATCAGAGCACAACAAGCTCACCGGTCTCCAATTTTTAATTTCTTGTAAATCACCTTTCTTTGGCAGAAGAGTAATAACAGCTCTCCTGCAGCTCAGAGGTAGAGAACCCTCAGCTATGCTCTCATTGAGAACATCCAAGAGATCCTCCCACAGCACCTCCCAGAAGGCTCTGTAAAACTCAACTGGTAACCCATCAATACCAGGAGCTTTTCCGCCCTCCATATTCTGCAGTGCATTCCAAAGCTCTCGCTCACACAAAGGCCTCTCCAGCACTGCTTTTGACTTTTCCGATAGCCTTGGTAAACCTGCATAAAAACTAGAAGACAACTCCTTATCTTCCTTATATTCACTCCCATAAAGTTCATTATAGAACCTTACAGCCCGCCGTCTTATTTCAGGCAGCGCTGTCAATTCATGCCCACTTTCTGAGCGCAGTGAGTGAATATATCGACTCTGGCCATTTTTCCATTCCAAATTGAAAAAGAACTTGGATGGGGCATCCATTTGCGCAAGATTTTGATAGCGCGACCTGACCAAAGCTCCCTTTGCCTTCGTGCCTAGCAGGTCCGCAAAAATTAACTTTTTAGACTTTAGGGCATCAATTCCATTCTGTCCTCCAGTAGCCTCTATTAGTGCCTGTAGCTCTACAATTTCAGCTTCAAGTTTTTTCAATTTTTGTGTAGTGTTTTTAGAGACATTGAAAGTATACTGCTGACATAACAGTTTAATTTAGATTTTTCCATAGTCCCACCACTGACGCAGATTAGCAAAGCAATCCTTCTTTAATTTGAATTCTTTCCAGAAAAAAATAAAAACCTCTTTGAACTTTAAATCACCCAACAATAAAATGTTAAAATGCCAGTAGGCACTCTTTGACTTTATGTTTGCTATAAAAACTGCACATATAACAAAAGCATGATCAGAAAAACCTGAAGGACTTATTACACATTCTTTCACAATATTAAGATGGTGCTTAAAACAGTATAATCTATCTAGTCTAGCCAAAGAAATAAAATTCCCTCGAGTGTGTGTCCAAGTATACTGTTTATCATTCTTATACAAGTGTCTCCATATATCACACAATTTATGGGTCTCAATCAACGTGCAGATAGCACGGCTTGAAGCAGCATGGGGTTCAGCATGGTTCCGATCTAGCACATAATTCTCAGTACAATTAAAATCACCACCTAGAAACACATACTCATCTGAATTATAACTCTGCAGAAATTCATTGAGCTTATTTAAAAAACAAACTCTCTCAGCACCATTAGTGGGGGGGGGGGGGGGGGGGGGGGGATTCCACACAGACTGATATATTCCAAGTGTTTGTTTCTTTTAATTTTGATGATAATAACTGACAACTAATGAAAACCCCAAATTCAGTGTCTCAGAAAATTTGAATATTACTTAAGACCAATACAAAGAAAGGATTTTTAGAAGTCTTGGCCAACTGAAAAGTATGAACATGAAAAGTATGAGCATGTACAGCACTTAATACTTAGTTGGGGTTAAGGTCAGGTGAGTTTGCTGACCAATTAAGAACAGGGATACCATGGTCCTTAAACCAGGTACTGGTAGCTTTGGCACTGTGTGCAGGTCCCAAGACCTGTTGGAAAATAAAATCTGCATCTCCATAAAGTTGGTCAGCAGCAGGAAGCATAAAGTGCTCTAAAACATCCTGGTATACAGCTGCGTTGACCTTGGACCTCAGAAAACACAGTGGACCAACACCAGCAGATGACATGGCACCCCAAACCATCACTGACTGTGGAAACTTTACACTGGACCTCAAGCAACATGGATTCTGTGCCTCTCCTCTCTTCCTCCAGACTCTGGGACCCTGATTTTCAAAGGAAATGTAAAATTTACTTTCATCAGAGAACATAACTTTGGACCACTCAGCAGCAGTCCAGTCTTTAGCCCAGGTGAGACGCTTCTGACACCGTCTGTTGTTCAAGAGTGGCTTGACACAAGGAATGCGACAGCTGAAACCCATGTCTTGCAGACGTCTGTGTGTAGTGGTTCTTGAAGCACTGACTCCAGCTGCAGTCCACTCTTTGTGAATCTCCTCCACATTTTTGAATGGGTTTTGTTTCACAATTCTCTCCAGGGTGCGGTTATCACTATTGCTTGTACACTTTTTTCTACCACATCTTTTCCTTCCCTTCGCCTCTCTATTAATGTGCTTGGACACAGAGCTCTGTGAACAGCCAGCCTCTTTTGCAATGACCTTTTGTGTCTTGCCCTCCTTGTGCAAGGTGTCAATGGTCGTCTTTTGGACAACTGTCAAATCAGTAGTCTTCCCCATGATTGTGTAGTCTACAGAACTAGGCTGAGAGACCAATTAAAGGCCTTTGCAGGTGTTTTGAG
Organism: Cirrhinus mrigala; assembly: GCA_036247105.1. Classification (NCBI taxonomy): domain Eukaryota; kingdom Metazoa; phylum Chordata; class Actinopteri; order Cypriniformes; family Cyprinidae; genus Cirrhinus; species Cirrhinus mrigala. Next base: position 31,105,515 of record CM070028.1, read on the forward strand.
TTAATTAGCTGATTAGTGTGTGGCACCAGGTGTCTTCAATACTGAACCTTTTCACAATATTCTAATTTTCTGAGATACTGAATTTGGGGTTTTCATTAGTTGTCAGTTATAACCATCAAAATTAAAAGAAATAAACACTCGAAATATATCAGTCTGTGTGGAATGAATGCATGCATTATACAAGTTTCACTTCTTGAATGGAATTAGTGAAATAAATCAAGTTTTTGAAGATATTCTAATTATATGACCAGCACCTGTACCTTTTCAGGTATTTGTTTTCCAACTGTCAGTTTTTGTAATTACTGGTAGCTGTTACTTCATTCTGTCAAGAATGTTGTTAAAATTATTTATTTAGAGTCCCAAAACACCTAGTCATGGTGGAAGCATTGTATATGTGCGAATATCGAGTCCTGTTTGCCAGGCAATTTTTTTTATGTTCCAAGTAATAAAATTCCACATTATTGACATTTACTATGCACTAAATGTGCACACTGATGTACAACCAGCCAGTCATTTCATTTTCAGTACAACTAATATGCAAAAAGTCCTCACTGTAATACGAGAGGCACAAAAAAAGCGTCAGCTTGAAATACAATGCATGAGACATGAAAGAAGCATCGCCTTTAAATACCCAGATCGGTCTGTTATACTCTGTTGCTATTGATGATGCAAATAGCTTTATGAGAAAATATCAGACAAAGGAGTGTGTCGACTGACCAATCAGAATCTAATGTTTCAGAGAGTCACATAATAAACTAAGTTATTTGTGATAAAAAGTTCCTGTGAATTAAATATTAGACCACTTTTAAGGTATTTTTAACCTGCAATTGTCTATTTACAGGAAGTTCTAAATTGAACTATAGCACAGCAGATGATAAATGAGAAAAACAAACAAATTAATGTAAGTAGTGTTTCAAATGATTCTCTAAAAATAGACTCAGTCTTACCTCTGTTTCTCTGAGAGACTCATCTCAGACGGAGCATTCTTTACTTTCTCCTCTGACATCCTGCAGCTATACTGGCAATGAAAACATCAGCACTGGCGTCAGTGAAGACAATCAACAGCTCAGTATAACCTGGAGATGATGATATCTTACTGAGATGATTAAACATGATAGTTCAGAGTGATGAAACTGATAAAAAAATTCTGAATGTTGAGTTAGCAACAAACAGGCTTAAAAAAACAAAAAAAAAAAAAACAGGCAACAACTATAATAGAACAAATAAATGGTAATTTTGCAATGTATTGTAATTACTATTTCAATAGATTAACAGACACGTCTCATCTCCTCACAACATAAAAATATGTATCTATCGTGGCAGCAAAGATGACAGCATTGTGTTCAAGACTTTTTACATTTACTTTCAGTATTGCGGTTTTCATATAATTTACACACATTTACTCTTTTCATTAACTTGAATTTGAATTGTTTTGTCATAACGGTCTGATTTAAAAATACTTTCGATTTAGCATTCGAAATACCAACATTCTAAAATGAAAGAAAGAAAATGGAGGAGGTACATACAGTAATTTACTATTCTTTTGCAGTGACGCGTTTCAATAACAAAAGTTATGTCCAGCAGCTTCTTAACGCTCCGGAATAAAAACTACTGTAGGCCTCTAATTCGCTTCACATTCCTGCTGTTTCACCAAAAAAAAAAAAAAAAAAAAACAATAATAATAAATAAAATAAAATAAAACAAAACTGTAATGGAGGAGGTATTATAACTTACGTGCAGTTGTGTGCACTAAGAAGAGAATTTAAAAGTATTTAACACGATTTGGATGTTTCTCCGTCTTCTCCTGTTGCTTGTCACGTGGTACGATTCTAAAACAAATTCCATTCTCTGGTAAGAGATTCTGCGTCATCAGCTGCGTGTGTTTCTAAACATTGACTATGATTAACAGCAACGGCAGCCAATACTGTGTTTGTCTTTATGTCTTAATTTTTTAAAAGTTATCGGTGGTGAGCGCGCGTTGTCAATCATACATTAAAACCTAGTTTAAACCTAGTTTAACGGTGCGCTGTCACTGCAGCGAGAGCCCCCTTAGTGCTGCTCAAAACTCCTTCGCTTTGGGGTGTGTCTGTCGCGTTTGTTTGGATGTTATCTGCCTTTGAAATCTAAATGAAATACAATAGCCTGTTATGTAAACAAAACAAATAGCTTCCTTCTTGCGTTTATCACATGCCGGTTTCTATACTTTCATTCTCCGTCCAAAATTTAGTTTCTGGGGGGAACGTAAACATGTTGAGAGCAAATCCCAGTTCTGTACAGCTGACAGTGTTGCCAGATTGGATTAGATTTCCAGCCCAAAAGCTCACAAAACCCACCCACTCCAAAAAAAAAAAAAAAAAAAAAAAAAAAAAACGTACAACACTTTAACTGTCAAAATAATATGTCATAGAATGTTACTAACATGTCAATCAAGGTTGATAAAGACCATTTTAACTCCTTAAAACAAAATATGAGAATTACCAAATATTATTAAAATAGCCCATGCAAGCAGACACAGTCAAAAAACAGCAACCAAGAAATGAACTGATACCCTCGAAAAAACACATTCATCATTTGCAATGTCAACAGTCAATAAGCCAATTTAAATGGAAAAAAACTTAAGACAGAACTAGAGGAAGTATTTCATGAAGTACATATTGTAGAACATAATACAACATTTTGCACAGTCAAAATAATCAAATCAAAGCTTTCAAGGATATACCAATCTATATATAATACCAGTTTTCTTTGCAGTGTGCCTGTGTGTTTAGTTACATTGTGATGACTGATTGGATGCAGTATATGCACAACTGGGTTTGTTTGTTAATCAGATTTAGATGTTTAGACAGTTTAGATGCTTGAAAACTGCCAAACTGACCCCAAACCAACCCCAAACCAGCCCAAATTTTGTAGACATGCCCAAACCAATTTTTACTTGCACAATGAAATTTAAAACTGCCCAACTGGGCAGGAAGCCACACAATCTGGCAACACTGATAGCTGATGCAAAAGCATAACAAGCATTTTCACATCATCCTGTCCAGTTGAGGGCTCCATAGTTTGACACTGTTCCAGCTGCTCTCTTTCCGCTGATTGTGTAAAGCTTGTGGATGTAGGATGGGCAGTAATCTTTTCCGTTTACTTGAAAGACTGTATTGTTTAAAGTTTAACAGTAGCCTAATTGTTTTGCTGGTATGTAAAAGTAGGAAGGAAGGTTGTGAATAAAGGAAGGTCTCTCCAACCCCCAAGGACATTATGCTATCCTGTAACATTATAATATAATATACCATATCAGTAAATTTAAAGATAAATATTCAAATAGGCTCTAATGTTAATAACAAAATGCTATAGGCCTAAGCAACTTTCTGAAATAAATATTTCACAATTGGCCACACAACATTCTTTAATACTAACCTAAAGAAATAGGTCGATATTTATTTTTACTTTTCCTTTATAAAAGCAGCTTTTCTAACCTTTTTAAAATTATGTCGCCTTTCATTTAATTTTTACATTTAATAAATACAATTAGAAAAGACTCTTAAGGCTGTCACTGATCAAATGAAATCAGACAAAATCCATCTTTACACTGCAGATGGCACTGGAATAATTTAAACACATGATTAATAGATAATAGTATTAATAGATAGTAGTCAAGTCACATTTATTTATACAGTGCTTTTTAACATAACAGTCTGTGTCAGAGCAACTTTACAGTAATAAATAGGACAATAGTGTAAAACACTATAAAGTTCCATGTTGCAGAAAAGTCAGTACACCCAAAGTAATACAACATTTTGGAGAAAAAAAATACATATATATATATATATATATATATATATATGAAACTAAAACTGCCTGTAGGTGGCAACAAGTCACTGTCTTAATGACTTAAATTAGTTATTGATTCATTCATTCACCTGATTTATTCAAATAGCTACTTTATTCAGTAACAAAGCAAGTGACTATGGTCCTGTTCCAAGTAACACTTCATGATCACTTGCAATCTTGCAGACTTACAATGGCCACCGTGTGTGTGTCTGTTAAGTCCATGGGTCCATAGGATGTTCCATTTGTCATTTTAGCTTTCAGAGAGTGCTGCTATGCGTGCTCAATGTACATATCTGCTGAACCTACACTGAGCTCCGACTTTGACAAAAAACGCCAAAGTGTGGACTTGAATTAAGAGCACAAGGGTTTACGGGTGTAATTTGAGGGCAGGGCATTTATCTTTATGAATAGTTAATTGAATCATTGGCTTAATTTATTTTAAAAAATCTGAATGTTGATTGAAGACAAATTCTGCTGTGACTCTGGATCTATTTTGGAGCAAAAACACTTAATAATGACGATAATGTGTCTAAACTGCAGACTACATCACTTCATATAAGCTTAAACTTAAACCATTTTCATTTATGAACTATTTATTTATTTATTTATTTATTATATACCATTGGAAAAAGTTTAAAATAGTGATAGTCTTAAAAGGTGGACAAGTAGGCATCCATCAGTAGACAGACATGGTATTTAAAAACCAGGCTGACTGACCTAAAACCAGACACATGACCATACTATTTAACATTTTTTTCTTAAACCATCGGCAAATATTGCTGTAGCCTATTCAACCTCGTCATGGTCAGCTGCTTACATCTACAAAAAGTGCAGCACTGGAATTATTTTACTTCTTGGGCACGACTTCTGTGAACAGTATACCCATCTTCTTTGATTTCATTGGCCATTTCAAACATTTTGACACTGACAAATGCTGACCGCTGCACTGCACATTTTGAACCATGTGTGTCGTGTAGGCTTTCACCTGCGCCGGCATAATTATGAAAGTATAAATTCTATTGCTCCTTCCAAATAAGACACAGCAAGAGAAATTTAATTCAGTACTGTCCAAAAACCTCCACATTTTTTGTTCACTTTACAAACTTCTTATTCTCACTGATAATGCTCACTGCAGAAGAAGTGTTTATTGATTACCCATAATTCCTTGCTCCTTTTCTTTTTATTGTATTTGGTCAAAACATGAAAAAATGAAGAAAAAATGAAAAAAAAAAAAAAAAAAAATGCTTTCAAATGAGAGAGGCTTATGTGATTCATGCTACCTAATACTTCATTTTGAGACTTCCCTAACAGACATTCTACTGACTACAAGTAATGTTGCAACTGTGTGTTAACTTGTTCTACACCTTAACTAAACAGTCTGCTGATACTCTAATAATACTCTGTTATTTGTCATATAGGCCTAGCTGCAAAGCTACTTATAGTTAACAGAATTTAGAATCTGCACCATCAAAAAAAAAATAAATAAATAAATAAAAAAAACTGTAACCAATGAATAAAATCCCAGATAAGCATTTAAATCATTTACTATAAGCAAAGCTCAAAAATTTAAAACAAAGCAAACAGAGCAAACTTACAATGTTACTTTTGCTAATGAAGTTTGATCACCAACACTCAGTCCTTCATCATCACCTGTTTACAGAAAATGTAGGTATTATAGCTGAGCACAATTAACATAATTTAGCAAAAATAAAATAAAACAAAACAAAACAAAACAAAACACTAATCAAACCACAACTTGACAACAAAATCATTAAATATTTACCGGAGCTCCAAAATCTGTTAAATCAAAAGACTAATTATGTACAGATCTTCACAATTCTCTATGCTATGACCAAACACAACAGAGAGAACTAAGGCAGTATGCAGTTCACTGGCCAAAAGGGCGTATGCAATACTGGAGAAAAAACTCAGGGACAGCAGGGCGAGGGGCGACACACTAGGCTGTGTAGACCAGTCCAGAGAGCGATGTCCGGAGGGGAGTGAGCAGCAGTGGCAGGCAACTGGATGGCTGGACAAAATATGGGTAAATAGCGTGACAAGACACGACTGTGACTAAACATGAGTTGACAAGACTTGATCCAGAGCTGAGACTTAGACACACAGATGGAACAGTAGCAGAGAACAATAGAACAGAAAGCCTAGGAACAAGCAGAAAGAAATAGGCTGGGAAATCAGCGCAAAAAGGAAACAGGTGCCGTCCCAATCAGTACAAGCACTGATTGCGACCACGAACAGCTGAGTTTAGGATTGAGGGCAAGACAAAGAAAAAAACAGATAACTAGAATCAAACCCGGCTTGTGACAGTACCCCTCCCCCGATGAGTGCCCCCATGGCACTCCCATGGCAGAAGGCTGGCAAGATGCGAAGGAAGTCCTCGATGAGCGAGTGGTCCAGAATGTCCCGGGCTGGGATCCAGCATCTCTCCTCCGGGCCGTACCCCTCCAAATCGACCAGGTACTGAAAACCCCTTCCCCGAGGGCGGACGGCCAGCAATTTCTTGACCTTAAAAACAGGAGAACCCTTGACAAGGACATGGGGGGAGGGTGGGGAAGGACGGTAGGGCAGGCGGATAACGGGTTTGATACATGAGACATGGAAACCGGGTGCACCCATTGTAAAAAGCGAGGTAGTCTAATACGCACTGCCACTGGACTAAGAACCTTGACGATCGAAAAGGGACCAATAAATTTAGGCGCTAGTTTGCAAGACTGAGATTGAAGGGGAAGATTACGTGTGGAAAGCCACACTCTCTGGCCACAAATGTAACGAGGGGCTTTAGAGTGGCGACGATTAGCAGCTCGACATGTGCGTTCACTGGACTTAGACAATGCAGAGCGCACGGTCCTCCAGACACGTTAGCAGCGTTTAATAAGGGCTTGGATGGAGGGAACAGAAACCTCCGCCTCTCGGGAGGGGAATGGGGTGGCTGGTAACCTAGACAACCCTGAAATTGAGATAAACAGGTAGAAGATGACGGAAGCGAGTTATAAGGATATTCCGCCCAACCCACGTACGGAGTAAATGCCCGAGGATCTGACTGATGTGTTCGGCTTGCCCATTGGTCTGAGGGTGAAACCCTGATGACAGACTGGCAGTTGACAGAATTCCCTCCAAAATTGAGAGAGAAATTGTGGGCCCCTGTCGGAGACTGTGTCAGAGGGTAGTCCGTGAATCTTAAAAACATGATCAAACACGGTTAGCGCAGTCTCTCTAGGGGAATAAAATGAGCCGCCTTGGAAAATCGATCAACGACCCTAAGAATTACGGAATTACGTGCAGAGGGTGGCAATCCCGTAATGAAGTCTAAGGCGATATGTGACCAAGGACGAGATGGGGTAGGAAGAGGATGAAGCTGACCGGCGGGACGAGCATTGCTAGATTTAGACTGAGTGCAGACAGAACATGAAGTAACAAAATGATGTACGTCCTTGACCAAAGCTGGTCACCAAAAATGTTGGCAAAGAGAGGCCAGGGTCCCCTTAATGCCAGGGTGTGCAGTAAGTCTGGAAGCATGACTCCAGCAAAGCACAGCGGAGCGTACGGTCCTAGGGGCAAACAATCTTCCCACAAGGCACTCTCGAGGAATGGGTACACGAGCAAGAGCCTTCTTTACCTGCCACTCGATTCCCCAGGTGACTGCCCCAACCACACGACCACTGGGTAAAATGGTCTCTGAGGAAGGACCATCCTCTGAAGAACCGAACAGATGAGAGAGCACGTCTGGCTTAGTGTTCTTCGAGCCGGGTCTATAGGAAATGGTAAAGTCGAACTGCTCGAAGAATAGAGCCCAACGCGCCTGCCTAGCATTTAATCTCTTGGCCGAATGGATGTAGGCTAAATTACGATGGTCTGTCCAGACCACGAATGGAAGAGCCACCCTCTCTAATCAATGCTGCCACTCGCCAAGTGCCAATCGAATGGCTAGCAGTTCGTGGTTGCCCACGTCATAGTTACGTTCCGCTGGCGAGAGACTGTGAGAGAAAAATGCGCACGGGTGAACACGATCATTTTGGTGTGAGTGCGGTGAAAGCCCCACTTCCACACCAACATTGGACGCGTCAACCTCCACTATGAATTGTCTTGAAGTGGTGGGAGTGATAAGAATAGGGGCGGAAGTAAATAATTTCTTAAGATGGTCAAAAGCCTCTTGTGCAGTTTCCAACCACATGAAGCGGGACTTGGTCGAAGTGAGAGCAGTCAGGGGGATGGCAACCTGACTAAATTTACAAATAAAGCGACGATAGAAATATGTGAACCCCAGAAATCTTTGAGAGCTGTGCGAGAATCTGGGACAGGCCAATCAGAAACAGCATGCACCTTAGCTGGACCCATAATGATGCCATCGGCAGACATGACTGAACCTAAAAATGTTACAGAACTAGTGTGAAAAACGCACTTCTCTGCCTTAACAAAAAGTCAGTTCTCCAACATGCGTTGGAGCACACAACATACATATTGAACGTGTTCTTGGGGGAAGGATGAAAAAAAAAAGTTTGTCGTCCAAGTAGACAAAAACTAAAATATTCAGCATGTCCCTCAAGACGTCATTCACAAGTGCTTGAAAGACAGCTGGGGCATTGACAAGCCCTAACGGAAGAACCTGGTACTCGAAGTGGCCTAGGGGAGTGTTACAGTTTTTTACAATCGCTATGACAATTTTTTCAATACATTTAACAAGTTCCCTAAACTCTTAACACGGTTAGCACAACATCCGTCTTTGTAGGCTATACAATTAACTCATTTGTTGTTGCTTTGATACAAAATGCATACAGTTAGCACCAATTTAAAATGCTTGAACTTTTACTTATTAACTTGAACTTTTACACACAAGCTCAACCAAGACCAAAACAATGTAATTTTACAGTCAAATTTACAAATGCTTTCACACTGTATGTCAAAACAGATAACATCATGTTCTAAACATAACTTATATAGGCTAAAGTCAAAGTGAACAGCTGTTCATTTTGTGAATTGAAACACAAATATATTCCCTGTATTTTATTCCATTGCCAATGAGAAACAGCTTATTGCAGTTATGCAAATATATAAATCACAGCTGAACACTGGCAGGGGTGGATAAGGCATGCCAAAAGATTTTCGATGCCTTGCCAGAGAAGATATCAGGTGTGATGTGGATGAGAACAATGTGGCCAAATGCAGAAGACTGGGCAGAATAGAACATTACTTTGTTTTTTTTTTTGTTTTTGTTTTTTTATAATAATTCCGGTGCTTTTTCTGTTTGTATATCTTGCAGTAATGTCCTTTTGCAAATAAAGTCTGTACTGTAGCAATTCTGTGTCTGTATTTATTTATTTTTTTACATAAACTGCACATTTTATAAAGCTACTCTGAGATGGTCATTCATTTTTTGTATTGAATTTCTGCAGCAAAAGAAACAAAATGCATGCATTTACTAAACCCAACAAAACAAAAATGTAGAGAGGCTTCAAATATAAGGGCAGACCTGACACATAAAATAATGCAGTTTCTGTAATTTCAGCTGATGATAGTGTTTTTTGGTCAATGTGTTATGATTGACTAACTGTTCCTATTGGAAGATAACATGTGTTAGTGTTTTGAATAATTATTTGATTTAAAACATGTTTGCAGTATTTTGTTAGACACAGTGTATTGTGTTAGTTTATTATTGTATTTTGAAAATTAGTTTTGGGGTTTAGTTTACAATGTGTGATTTTGAGCATGAAATTAACCGTTTTGCCAATTGTGTGTTTTAGGTGTATTGGTGCGTTAAGAGTTTAGGAAACTTGTTAAATGTATTGAAAAAACTGTCATAGCAATTGTAAAAAACTGTAAAAGCGGTCTTCCACTCGTCCCCTTCCTTGATGCGCACTAAATGATAAGCATTACAAAGGTCGAATTTAGTGAAGATTCTAGCTCCCTGCAGAATCTTGAAGGTCGATGACATAAGTGGTAAAGGGTACCAATTCTTGATAGTTATCTCGTTAAGGCCACGATAATCTATACAGGGATGCAGGGAACCATCCTTCTTCTTAATGAAAAAAAAACCCACACCGGTGGGAGAGGTGGATGGAACAATAGTACCGGCGGTTAACGAATTGGCAAGGTATTTCTGATGGCTGACAAAAATACGGGTAAATAGCGTGACAAGACACAACTGTGACTAAACATGAGTTGACAAGACTTGATCCAGAGCTGAGACTTAGACACACAGATGGAACAGTAGCAGAGAACAATAATCTGGCGAAAAGCCTAGGAACAAGCAGAAAGAAATAGGCTGGGAAATCACCGCAAAGAGGAAACAGGTGCCGTTCCAATCAGCGCAAGCGCTAATTGTGACCGCGAACAGCTGAGTCTAGGATAGAGGGCAAGACAAAGAACAGATAACTAGAATCAAACCCGGCTCGTGACATTATCAATACATATAAGAGGTTTGTAGACTCAACAGTTTTACAACAGTAAACACAAAGTTACTACTTGGGAAGAGAAAAACAAACAAACAAACAAACAAACAAAAAAACAATCCAGAGCAAATAATTTCAGCAGTATCTTTGGATTTAAAACATATTATCTTTTTGCAACATATATGTAACATTATTAATGTTTAAAAAGTAGAGAAGCAAGTTTATTCTTTTTAGAGGCCATATGATGATTGTTTCAGTTCTGATGACTGTTTCCCCCAAAACCCCATCTTAAACATCACTGCTGATACAGAAGACTTCAGTTTGGGATCCTTACCACTTTAAGTGATTTTACGTTCATTCAAGTCAAATTATTTAACATATGTACTTCAGTTCAAGATATGTTATGCATGCACAGTGAAATCCTATTTTAAATTATTATGTTATTATTTGTATATTTACAATATGCCATAATGCCAATACATAATACCAAACAGCAGCAAAAGACAAAACTAAAATTACATTAAAAAAAAAAAAAAAAAAATTGTGAAAGCAAAAGCAACAACTTCAAATGAGTACATAAACTCCAACTGGTAAATATTAAAGCTTGTTTAGTCTGCACTGGTGTAAGAGAAGACAGTCCATCCATATCCGTTGTCTTTGAGATAAACATAAGCCACAGTTCGGTGTAACGAAGGCATATGCAGCGCTAGCTATTAAAGGCTCTTGCCAAAAGGTATAGCTTACTCTCAAAGCACGCAGAGCCAACATGATCTATGCAATTCTTGGGATATTTTCTGTGCAAAATCTGAAGGTACCATGAGATTTTGGCACTATCAGACAGGGTAAATTCCATGGACTGGAACTAGGAGTTGTAAGATGGCAGATCTTGCCTTTGCTTCCCATGGTTTTGCAAAGGTGATTTGTGGTAAATATAACCATAATTGTTTTAAGTGCCACATTTGTTTATTTAAACAAAAGTTATCTAATATTATATATATATATATACACACACACAGGTGTACATAAAGTAAAAGTATTTGATGGACATATGTGTCAGGAGCATTCAAGTAAAAGTATTTAATGGACATATAATATGTGTCAGGAGCATTCACTCACTATCATTATCTCATTTTTGACCGAGATGGCTTTTAGCTGGTTTTGCATCTGAACTCTTCACACACACACACACACACACACACACACACATGTTTGTTTTTGTGAATTGTGGGGACTTTCCATAGACTTCTATAGATTTTATACTTACCAAACGATATTGTCTATCCCCTAACCCAACCCTAACCCTAAACCTAGCCCTCACAGGAAACGTCTAGGTTACGAACGTAACCCTCGTTCCCTGAAGGAGGGAACGGAGACGTTACATATGGGAACTCGCTTGAGAGTCCAATCATCTCTGAGCCTTATTCAAAAGGCCAATGAACATTCATGAACATTGGCGAGTGGTATTTGCATGCCGAGCCACTCCCCCGTACATACGGGTATATAAGATGGCGAAATGCAACCACTCATTCAGGTTTTCGCTGAGGAGCCGAGTAGCAACCCGGCGTCAGCGCGACGTAGGGTCGTGGCAGGGGATGTAACGTCTCCGTTCCCTCCTTCAGGGAACGAGGGTTACGTACGTAACCTAGACGTTCCCCTTCAGTCGTTTCACTACGACGTTACATATGGGAACAGACCCATGGAAAAGGCCACGACCTTAACGCCGCGTTACGCACAACCCACGTGCTGACAGGCGGACGTGTCAGCAGATGGATATGAACGTAACCTTCCCAACGCCCTAAGGGGCAATAGGGGACCCCACAGGGATGCCAGTTGCTACTGAAGCAGAAGTTGGGGGGGCGAAGCACATGAGATCCCTACATGTGGAATAAAAATAATTCAATATATCCATAACTTGTAGAGATATATGAGGGAAACAGCGGCCTTCTAGCTGACCTTGGAAAAATACTGAGACATGTTGCCACAACCTGCTGGGCGAAGGAGACCCAGCCGGAGCACAGTCAGGCACTACTCCGCAGCTAGGCCTGACTGTGGGGCATGGAGGACCCAAGGTTCACCGGAGACCCAACGGGACCGCGTGGTGACACAGAAGTCCGCGGGGCTTTGCTAGCCGACGGAACATTCTCTACAGTCACCTGCAAGTCCCCCAAGTGCCTAGCCGCGGCAGCCGAAAACCTTGACGGCTCAACGACTTACCGCGGGAAGACGACGAGGGGAGCCTTCTCGCGAACGAGAGGCGGGACTTCAACGCGGCCATGGTCATACGTTCGCAATGAACGCATGAACCATCCATGAACGCCGCCTCGGCGTGCTCTCGGCCCAGGCACGTGAGACAGCGATCATGTCCGTCCAGAATGGCGAGGAAACTGCCGCATAGAGAAGCGCACGGCCGGAGAGACATCCCGGGAAAAATGCCCTCGACGGCCGTGAGAAATCAGCTCTTTTAGTATCCCGGTTTCCCAGGGAGGACCGCGGCACAACTGTGCACTCAAACGGAGGAAGCTCGCTGGAAAGCAAAAGGCTTTTTCTGGCCGTGAAAATGACCGCCCGCAGGATCTCGCTGGCGGCTGCCAAGCGCTCTTTTAGAAAGCTCTTTTAGTGCTGGCAGCACGCCAGCGGAGAAAGAGCAACAACTCACAGGAACTCTTTTTTTTTTTTTTTCTTTTTGCTCGAGACGAGGCTCCGAAGCGAAAATCTGAATGAGTGGTTGCATTCCGCCATCTTATATACCCGTATGTACGGGGGAGTGGCTCGGCATGCAAATACCACTCGCCAATGTTCATGAATGTTCATTGGCCCTTTGAATAAGGCTCAGAGATGATTGGACTCTCAAGCGAGTTCCCATATGTAACGTCGTAGTGAAACGACTGAAGGGGAACATGTTTGCATCATTACACTCTCAGATAAACACCATTTACTATTTTTAATATTTTTTGGGGCCGGTCCCCACAATGTCAAAAAATTCAGGTTTTACTATCCTTGTGAAGACATTTGGTCCCCACAATGTAGCAAAAACAAGTACACACACACACACACAAAAAAAAAAAAAACAAGCATCTGACTATTTTGCTACATTTAAAGAGATTAAGTAGGCTGACTGATGATTAGGTGCAGGTGCTGTGAGTTTGAACTCCGGTGATTGAGATCGCTGGTTGTGAGTGGTGGAAGAGCCTGGCCAATCCGTGACAGAGGGACATACAGTAATGTATTATTCTTTTGCAGTAACGCGATTCAATAACAAAAGTTAAGTTATCTCCAGCAGTTTCGGAATGAAAACTAGGCCGCTTCACATTCCTGCTGTTTCACCAAAAAAAAGAAGAAGAAAAAAAAAAAAACGATAATCGAGGAGGTATTAAAACTTTCAAAGTATTTGAAAAGATTTGGATGTTTCCCCGTCTTCGCCTGTTGCTTGTCACGTGGTATGTTTCTAAAACAAATTCCATTCTCTGGTAAAAGTGTCTGCGTCATCAGCCGATTGCTCTTTCTAGACATTAAGTATGATTAACTGCAATGGCAGCCAATCTTGTGTCTTATCGGTGCTGAGCGTGCGTTGCCAATCATACATAAATGCCTAGTTTGAGCCCAACGGTGCATGTTCAGTGCAGCGAGAGCCCCCTCAGTGCTGCTCAAAACGTCAAAACTTCTCCGCTTTGGGTTGTGTCTGCCGCGTTTGTATGAATGTTATCTGCCTTTGAAATCTAAATGAAACATAGCCTGTTATGCAAACAAAACGAATAGCTTTCTTCTGGTGTGGGTCTCAAGAGGTTCACATTTTGAGAGTGAATGCCAGTTCTTTACAGCTGACAGTGTTGCCAGATTGGATGGACTACCTCCAGCCCAAAACCTCACAAAAACCCACCCACTCTAATAAAAAAACATCCAAAACTTAAACTGTCAAGATAATGTCATGGAATGTTACTACCATGTCAATCAAGGTTGATAAAGACCATTTTAACTCCCTAAAACAAAATAAGAGAGAAATAAACCAAGAAATAATCCAAGAAATAAACCGATACCCTCGAAAAAAACACATGCATCATTTTCAATGTCAACAGTCAATAAGCCAGTTTAAATGAAAAGAACTTAAGACAGAGCCAGAAGTAGTATTTTGTGAAGTACATACTGTAGAACATAATACAAAATTATGCAGTCAAAAATAATCAAATCAAAGCTTTCAAGGATATACCAATCAATATATAATACCAGTTGTCTTTGCAGTGTGCCTGTGTGTGATGACTGATATGATATATGCACAATTTGGTTTGTTTGTTAACCAGATAGCCTATACAATATAGATACTTAAAAAAAAACGTCAAACTGACACCAAACCAGACACCAAAATATTGTCCACCTGCTCAAACCAATTTTTAGCCCCACAATGAAATTCAAAACTGCCCAACTGGGCAGGAATCCACCCAATCTGGCAACACTGATAGCTGATGCAAAAGCACTGACAAGTATTTTCCCATCATACTGTCCAGTTGAGGGCTTCGTAGCTTGAGTTTGTTCCAGCTGCTCTTTTCCCGCTGATTGTATAAAGCTTGTGAATGTAGGATGGGCAGTGTACTTGAAAGACCTTGTTGTTTAAAGTTAACAGTAGCCTAACTGTTCGGCTGGTATGTGATCGGTCAAGGACAAAAAAAAAAATTGGAAGGAATATTGTGAATAAAGGAAAGCCTCTTCAACCCCCAAGGACACCATGTTATCCTGTAACATTATAATATAATATACCTTATCAGCAGTGTATGAATTGTGTCAAAGCTCTTGGGGTGTCCCCCTAACCAGATACAGATTAACCAGATTATATTTAATCAGTAAAGTCTCTTAATAAGTGTCACTTAATAATAAGACATTTTAGGCTGTTATCACACAAATAAAATCATTATCAACAAAATTCATCTTTTCAGTGTAGAGGAAACACAAACACTGCATCTGAATTGGCATTTACATGTATTTACCCACTGTTTAATGCAGAACATGAATGCATTTAACCTGCAGTTACAAATTCATGAAACATGTTTTAATATTTCAATCCCAAAACGTTAAACGCTGATATTTAAACTATTTTTTTTTTAAAAATGAAAAGGTACTTTAAATGTGAAATTACAACCGCCAGTAGGTGTCAGTAAGTCACAGTTAATAAGCGAGTCATTGCGATTGAACCGAATCATTTAAACGGTTAATTTATTCAGGAACAAATCACTATCATATTATTTAGAGACGCAAAACAGTGCAGTGGCTGTGTTTGGGATTATTACTTATTTATTTATTTATTTATTTATTTATTTATTTTTGGTGAAATAGAGCAAAAATAGGCAATATGGTGTCTAAAACGTAAGTCTCTTAATATTCACTGTTGTATAAAATCAATATTATATTTGTGATTTTTGCGCAAAAAAAAAAAAAAAAAAAAAAGCACTCTTCATGTGATATTGATTACCTGTATGAAATTATATACATTTTTTGCCCCCATATCCCGAATTTTGGGAAAATGCTTTTTATTAGACTGAATCACGCAGTGAAAGAACACACTCTAAATGAGCACAGTCAGTCTAGCGAGTGTTTAAGCACTCATAAATCATAACCCTAACCTTATAATCAATGAAGCTGTGCACACACTGTATGATAAATAAATCTGTTACTTTCATAGTTCGTACATCTGCACAATCTGAACAAAACTCCAGGTTTCAGCAATGACTGTTCTGAACGCCTCTGATACAGCAATCGAATCTTTTCATTTCATTTTCACTAGTTTTGTGTTTGAAGTATTATATTTTTATTGAAAAACCAGGGGACCCCCTGGAAGTATATTTTTTGGGAGGTCCCTTAATGCTTATGGGAGGTTCGTCTTTGAGTCAAAGACAAATAAGTATGACTAAACAGAAATCCTTTAAAAATCTAGTTTTAAACAAATGTTCATTCAGGACATGGAAGAGCTTTTGACTCACTGGCACACAGGTTCAAATCCAACTTATATCTACTTTCCTAGAAATCACAGACAGAGAGCACAAACAATAAAGTTATATAAATGAATCATCTTTGTATTATGTCAATCATTGTTTTTCTCAACAAAACGTCCCTGTTCATAAAAAAGGTAAATATATCTACTGACCTTGACAGTCCTAATGGTTTGCAGGGATCCTCTCCATGATGTCATATTCTATATATATATATTTTTTTAAACCATCAAATGACAGAATGGAATCCTTAATATTAGTAACAGCACTGGCTCTGATTTGGATGGCAACATTGAAACATCAGTGATTATATTAGATTTTCATTTTTATAGGACAAATACATATTTTTTTTTTTTTTACTTTTCACTTAAACAATTGACTATCAGTTTTTTGGCTGATACTCTTAGTTAATTACAAATCTCATATTCAGTTATTTAATGAACATATACAGACGTCACATCACACATTAATTATCTTCATAGCTACAGTACTATAGTGAGACTCCTTTATCTGATAATGATGGGTCAAGACATCCAAGATTTGAACCAGGATGTAAACCGGCCACCAGTGGGGTTTGGAGTCTGTTCATGGTCTAGACTGTAAGGAAAAAAAAAAGAAGATCAAATAATCAGTTTTTTTCATAATTAGTTACTATATTTCAATTCAAAAAAGTAAAATTAAGTGTAACAAATTAATCTATTATGAAATTCCTGTCGTTATTAGTTCTAAAACAATATTAATGTTTTTAATATGATCAGTTTAAAATATCAATAATGTTCAGATAATTATGTGACTGCAGAAGAGCCTGTGACACCTGTTGAGTCACTGTAAAGAAGAAACTCATGCTGATTAATTTACTGTTTATGTGACTGACAACAAAGAGCAATTACAAATGTTATTTTAGATTAAAACTTTCACTAGCCATTTGTACTCTAGTTTAAACATGTTAATATTAGTCTTAGTGAATAACAGTAAAGTTAGGTCTCTTGTCAAAGTAAACTCAGGACCATGACTAAATGTACATGCAGAACTTTTTAATACCATAGAAAGACATTTACTCACCTCAGTTTACAGTTTGAGTCTCGTAGCACATCACTGAGCTGCTTTGAGTTTCCTATGTTATTGTTTCTCAAATTAAGCCCTTTTAGAAAATGCAGTGCTTTTGTGTTTGTCAAAGACAGAGTTAAAGAAGAAACATCTGTAATGCCACAGTCATATAGACTAACAGACAAACAGACAAACAGCAATAAATCATTTTTACAAACAATTCACTATGATTTACACAAATACTGTATGTTCTCAGACTCATAATGAGATATCGAATATGAAGTGTTTTTGTTTAAACTGTTGAAGTGATCATTTTGATTCTTGTGTGTGAATGTTACTGACCTCAATCTCTCCAGTTTACAGTGTGAATCCTTCAGTACGTCACATAAGTGATTCACTCCTGTGTTTTTTATTTGATTCCTACTGAGTTTCAGCTCTCTCAGGTGTGATGGGTTTGATTTCAGAGCTGTAGTCAGGATGAGACACTGTTCCTCTGTAATACTGCATCTACTCAGACTGAAGACAGAAAGAGAAAGAACAATAACTCAGAACCATGCAAAATTCCTGTTTGAGTAAATACATCATAAGTAAATGTCATATACAGTCCAAAAAATAATTAATTACATATTTCATTTAACTGAAGAATGTTTTTACTTTTTAATTTAGTCCATTCAAAATAAAACTCCTCTAAATGTCCAGCATAACTGAGCATTAAATACTATAAATGATGTGACTTGACCCTGTTGTCTTAAAATAAACTGAACAGTAAACTTTAAATCACACTATAACACTAACTGCAGTTTCTCCAGCTTGCATTGTGGGTTCATCAGTATATCACTGAGGTTTTTCACTCCAGAGTCTCCTAGTTCATTCCAGCTCAGGTCCAGATCTATCAGGTGTGATGGGTTTGATTTCAGAGCTGAAGTCAGGATGAGACACTGTTTCTCTGTAATACTGCATTCACACAGACTGAAGACAGAAAAGGAAAAGACAATGATTCAGATCCATGTTAAGTTCATGTGTGAGTTAAATGAATCATGAATAAACATGATACAGTGCAATATTTTAATATATTGCCAAAAAGCTGGAAACTTAATTATATGACCACAAACCAAAACAGAAATGAAACTAGGTTTTGATGATACTAGTTACAAGTCTGGAGCACCTTCTTAAATATGAGAATTCTGTTAATGAATCAAAAATTACTTTAAGACATTTTAAGATTGAAATTTAAAATCAACATTCTTGTTTTCGTTTTTGCCCCTATTGTGATGCATGTCTGAGTGAAACTGCTATTTGAATGAAAAAAATAAATAATAAATAAAACTGTAGGGCAGGAATTCAATTTTGATGAAAAGCTGGATAATTGCCATTTATTATTGCTGTGATATCAGGGGATTGACAGGATTTCCCACCCCCACGTCATCAGGGAAGATATGTTGTTGTGAGAGAGAGGAGAAGTTATTTTGATTAAACATGACGAGGGCACATATATATATAAAAATAATAATAATAATAATAATAAATAAATAAATAAATAAATAATAATAATAATAATAATAATAATAATACAAATAATGATGTGCATGATGTGCATATATATATATATATATATATATATATATATATATATATATATATATATATATATAATTAGCAATGATATATTCCATAAAAAAAACTTAGAATTGACAGTTATGACTTCATGGTGACTTAATAAACTAACTTTAATCCTACTGCAACTGCTGTACAGTATAATGATACTAACTCTAGTATTTCCAGTTTGCATTGTGGGTTCATCAGTAGATCACTGAGGTTTTTCACTCCAGAGTCTCCTAGTTTATTCCCACTCAGGTCCAACACCCTCAGGTGTGATGGGTTTGATTTCAGAGCTGAAGTCACAGCAGAACAACTTTCATCTGTCATTTCACAGTATCTTAACCTACAATGGGAGAAAGCGAGAACATAAAAGAAGACAGAAGAAAAACATTTTTGTCTTAAAATAAATAAATAAATAAATAGTTCATTTAATCACATAATTGGTCTGTGTACAATTTGATAACACTTCATTCTTCTGTTTAGGTGTTGGTCCTGCAACTGAACCTTTTACAGATAAATATGACTTTTTAAAAATAAAAAATTAATGCACTTTGCAATCGCAGCCACAGACAAACTCACAATTTTGATTTAACTGTCCCAAGGTGCAGCCTGGTCTCATTGTTTATACTTAGGTATTTATACGTAACGTTTGGAGGCACAAAATGTACATTTTTGTACGTTTTTATTGATGCTAAAATGTACAATCTAGACGTATTTCAACGTTTAAAATGTCATTTTAGTTAAAAAACGTAAAATATTTACGCATCTTTTATTTCATTCGTATCAGTGCGTTTTTGTCATTTTATTAAGCGATTTAGATTTTTAGCCCTCTTAACCTACCCCAAACCTAAACCTAACCATTTTATGGCACATATGCATTTTTATCATTTTATTAATAAGCGATTTAGATTTTTATCCCCCTTAACCTACCCCCAAACCTAAACCTACCCGTTTTATAGCGAATATAAAAACATATAAGGGAAATTAACATTTTAGTAACAATACAGCATTAAAATATTTTTATAGTCACTAATCCCTACCTCTAAACCTAATGTTAATCATAACTCTCTCTGTACAAAAACATGGCAGACATTCATTTATTTATCGCAAAAACGTACAGCAGTACCAAAAGTAATCCAAATGATGAAACGTTTCAGTCGCATTCCTCTCCGGAATACAGTAGGTTTGTTTGAGGTGCAGAGCAAAAATGAAATAGTTAATCTGTGAAAATATCATCCAAATTATTATCCTGATCCACTCCATGAAGAAGGCACCTGTGCATCTTTCAAACACTTCCCACCAGAAACACTGCATGTCGCAATCTGTGACGAATGCAGGCGAGAGCCAATGAGCGTTCAATTTTCCTGCCGTAAAACCTGTCGTTTCTTGATGCGGCAGTATTTGAATTTGTAAAATGCACTTCAGCGCAGGTTTATTTGCTGTTGCTACCGGACTCACTGCTCGGATGGAGATGAAGATTGCCGGATAAAGTCTTGATTTTAGTATTGTACGTTTTACTGTCTGTAAAAACGTAAGTAAATGTACGTTTTGTGGAACCACATTTTACGTAAAATACATACAGCGTGAATCTGTGCTGCAAAGCTGACAGAACAGAGCGGAGCAGATGCATTAACATTGTAGTGACACACACATCAGTATCGATTTAAGTGCAAATACACAACAGTCCTAAATTTTATTTTAGACAATACAGTAAATTTTGGACAAGGGAGGAAGTTGGAATTGTATGGAATTCATTAATTCAGTAGCTTTTTTGAAAGTGCTGTTTGTGGGGTTTAACACCTTTTACACAACACAAAATACTATGGTGAAGAATTTTACACAAATAAATATAAAGTGTTTTGGTTTAAACTGCTGAAGTGATTTTGAGCATTTTGATTCTTGTATGTGAATGTTACTGACCTCAGTTTCTCCAGTTTACAGTGTAAATCCTTTAGTACGTCACATAAGTGATTCACTCCTGTGTTTTTTATTTCATTCCCACTGAGGTCCAGATCTATTAGGTGTGATGGGTTTGATTTCAGAGCTGAAGTCAGGATGAGACACTGTTTCTCTGTGATACCACATTCATACAGACTGAAGACAGACATTGAAAGAAAACAGGACAGTATTTTGGGTAATAATTTTGCCATTATTGCATATATGGTAGGGTGTGATTTTTCAATGTAAACAGTCAATTTTATTTACATTACACTGTTTACACATTTATGAGCAAGTAACTCAACCCCTGGCCCTAAACCAAACCATTTGTCAATATAAACCACAGGATATAACAGGGAAATACATCTACAGTCACAATTTATTCAAAAAGTATTAACATTACAAGTCTTCCAACAGAAAATGACTGATTTGTGTGAGGAAAAAAAACACAATCACCATCTCCGTTCAGCTGAGATCATAAAAAGGATTTAAAGGATAACTCCACTTCCAGAACAACATTTTACAGATAATTTACTCACCCCCTTGTCATCCAAGATGTTCATGTCTTTCTGTCTTCAGTCGTAAAGAAATTATGTTTTTTTGAGGAAAGCATTTCAGCATTTTCTCCATATAATGGACTTCATTGGTGCCCCAACTTTGAACTTCCAAAATGCAGTTTAAATGCAGCTTCAAAGGGCTCTAAACGATCCCAGCCAAAGAAGAAGGGTCTTATCTAGCTAAATGATCTGTCATTTTTTTTTTTTCGAAAAATAAAAACAATGCTACAAATTAGTAATGGGTCGTTCTTGAAAGATTCTTTCATTTTGATCAAATCTTTAATGTGACTCGGGAAGAACCAGTCATCTGGGGGAGTGATTCGCTCAGTCGCGCATGCGCAACATTCTATTAGGTTCTGTACTGGAATTAGTTCACCTGTTTGGAGTCTTCGAGTTTTTCGAGTCGTTCGTTCATCTTATGGGGCTGTCACGTGATGAATGAACAACTCAAACCTGAAAACTTGTCAGATAAGAGATGAGGTGAGCTGATTATAGACTAAAGTATAGACTAAAGACCCAGGTAAACAATGAATTAATATTTTCTGTTTCTTATAGCGTGTACATTTTGGAAGTTCAAAATTGGGGCACCAATTAAGTCCATTATATGGAGAAAAATCCTGAAATGCTTTCCTCAAAAACCATAATTTGTTTACGACTGAAGACAGAAAGACATGAACATCTAAATTATTTGTGAATTGTTGTTCTGGAAGTGGACTTCTCCTTTAAGGGAGCAGAATCATTTTCAACGATTAAAACCTTATCATTTGCTATGTTCTTCAGAAGACTTGGAATGCAACATGACTGGTTTGTAATACTTTTTTACTGTTTTTTTTTTTTTTTTTTTTTTTTTTCAGTTTTTGCAATAAATACCTGTAATATGTTAAATGATTAAAGGTACTTACATCAATATGTTGAGTTGACAGTGTTTATCCTGCAGTAGAGCAGCGATCTGATTCACTCGTGTGTCTCCTAGTTCACATCCACTCAGATTCAGCTTTCTCAGGTATAACAGGTTTTTACCCACAACTCCAGTCACAAACTGACAGGCTTCATCTGCCGCAGGACCCAAAAATCTGCAGAAAGGAAGATGAAGCAGAATTCAATTCAATATGCATATTACATGCATTATGAAAAACTTTAAGGTACAGGATGGCTGCAGGTCCTTAAAAAGTCTTAAATAAAGTTTTCCTATTATAAGGCGTTAAAAACTCCTAAAATGTCCTAAATTCAGATTTGATAGGTCTCAAATATTTTTTGTCACATTACCGTAAAAATTCCCCACTCTGATGGACCCAAATGACTGTTTACGATCTCAGACAGACCAAAGACATTTTTTTTCTTCCCCTGTGGCAGTTATTGCGTCGAACTAGAGGCTGAGATGATCCTCCCTATATGCAAGATACACAAGCTGCATAGGGCCCCGAAACACCGGGGGGCCCCCTTGCTCTCAGAGATGATTTTTTTTTGTTTCATTTTGGAAGTGGGCCAGCGGTTATCAAAACATGAATGTTCATTTCTTCTAATGTGGTGCGCTGTTGCCCTTTCTACGTAAAAATCACTCAAATCATGTAACGGGAATGTCACAAGTCTCTTAACCAAGACTAAAAAAATGAGTTGAAAGCGTATCGAGCCTCATGTAAGGTGAATGTTGTATAGTCTCTTGTTTGAGACTTAAAAACGAGTTGAAAGAATAAGCCGTGGAAGACACTCTTTCTCAAGTGCTTTCCGTGAGTGTGATTCGAGGCAGAGTGAAACACAGACAACTGTTTTTCATTCATTCATTCATTCATTATAAAAAAGAAGGCTTTGAAAAGGTCGGTATCGGTGATTGTATCGGAAGACACTGCTTCCTGTGATCGACGAATGGTGATTGGCTTCAAAAATCCTGAACGGAGCACCCTTATTTGTAACAGTTAAGTGTTCATAGTGTTGTTTCCTGTTGATCTTTTGATGCTGACTCTTTCTGTCATTATGAAGCAGAATTCACCAAGCGCTGGACTGTTGATTCACCAACAGGGAACATAATCTGGGTTTAGTTTTTATCTCCTGACACACACCACATATTTCTGGCCTGCTGTAGATCTGCTGTACAGCGATATGATGTTGTGAATGTGAGCTTGATGGAAATTAATCTACAGTGTGTTTAGTACCATGCAAACAATCAGTATAATAGGTCACATTAAATATTTTTTATGAGAAATGTCTACAATAACACAATCATAAATCAAGGTACCAAACTACTGAATACTTGTGACGCATAATGTCTGTTTAACCTGTAACTTTTACCACAGCTAAACAGTGTTGTCATAAAAACAACAGAAGGCGCAACATCTGATCTTTCAAATCTGATCATGTCAATTTCTGTAATTCACCTGCATATCAATTATTTTGTATTATTTAATCTAGTCTCACCTCAATATTTTCAGTTGACAGTTTGGATCCTGTAGTAAATCACTGAGCTCCTGCATTCCTGATTGTCCAGGATCATTTCCTGTGAGATCCAGCTCTATCAGGTGTGAAGGGTTTGATCTCAGAGCTGAAGCCAGAGCTTTATAACCTTCTTCAGTGATACTGCAGTCTGAAAGTCTACAAACATTAAAAGCATAAATTTAAATAAACATTTTGGTTTAGATTAATGTATTACTGCACAAAATGCAATACTGTAACAAAGTTCAAGGCTAACGGAAAGGGGGATGAGCAATCTGTAAACATAAATTTAATAACAAAATAAATATGAGAAAAAAAAAAAAAAGGAATGACTGACTGCCACATAAATCATCACAAGAACATGTAGATAAACAGGTTACAGACATGCAGCACAACTATTTTCTTCTAGTCACCAGGAGTGATTTTTGTGTATGTGCGGTTTGAGTTGATGCTACATTTCATCATTATTGTAAGAAAAATCTAATTGTAAACCAATGTTATATTTCAGCTTTGTGATTTAGTTTTCATCAGTACTGTATTTTCAAACTTGCCCTGTACTGTAACTTCAAACTTTGAGTGTTTTATGGATTTGGTTTATTTATTTATATTTTTTACATTTAGATTTAGTATTTTATGGCTGTAGTTCATATATCAATAGATTATTAAATATGTTTCAGGCTATTATATGTAACACAGTTAGCACATATACCCAACTTTGTCTAGCTAATTGATCTCCTTGATTATTTTATTAAGAGATAAATGGAAAAAACATGTGATTACTGTGGGTTGTATACTGTATAACCTACTTTCATATCAGGTTTTCAGTTCTGTTTGCTTTTTATTTCAGTACAGTCAACAAACATTCTTTAAGTTTGAAAACAAGTAATTTTACTATTTTTTTTCTACTTCTGGAGATGAACGGATTAAAATATATACTGTAATGTCATCATCAGTGAATGTGCAATATTGATCTCTGATGGTGTAGCTGATGGTCAAATGTACTCACTTCAGTATCTTCAGCTCACACACAGGATTCTTCAGTCCCTCACAGATCTGTTTGACTCCTGAGTCCAGCAGACGACTGTTGTTCAGGTCCATCTCTTTCAGGATGGTTTTGGAGGAGAGAACAGTAGCTAGAACTGAACAGCTTTTCTCTGTCAGCTCACAATTATTCAGCCTAAACAGAAACACAATATTATTTATTATTCAACACAGATCAGCATCAGATCAAAAGATCTTCATATCTGATCACACATGTGACTGACAGTCATGTATAATGAATAATCAGAGAAGTATTAAACCATGTTCACTCGCCTCATTTTCGCCACTTTGCTATGAGAGTCCATCAAAAGAGCAGAGAGTTTCTCCCCATTCAGATCTCCTAATTTATCTTCACTCAGATCCAGTTCTTTCAGTAATAATGGACTTTTACCCAGAACTTTAGTGAGATACTCACATGCTTCCTGTGCAGCAGAACTTTTCAAAAACCTACCAGAAAAAAGATGATTTTAAATAATTTGTTTTTACATATTGTTTTCACAAATTTCTGTAAACTGAATTCCAGTTAATATCATTTATATTCCACACTGATACATTTGATCCATCTCTCTATTGTCATGCATCTGATTTCACATCTGTGGTTAAGTTTTAAATTCAGTATTTTATCACCTGATGGTCTTTAATGAACAATGTCTATCCTGTAGTAAATCACTGAGCTCCTGCACTCCTGATTGTCCAGGATCATTTCCTGTGAGATCCAGCTCTATCAGGTGTGAAGGATTTGATCTCAGAGCTGCAGCCAGAGCTTTATAACCTTCTTCAGTGATACTGCAGTCTGAAAGTCTAAAAAAAAATGTATTCTTCTTTATGACACAGATTATCATACAAGTGCATGATGTACATTGCAATTAAAAAAAAAAAAAAAAAAATGCACTGCATGGGACTTTGGCTTAAATGGACCCTTTTCACATTATAGTGCTCATGCGGGTGAATGAAGACAACACAGCTTTTAAAGATCATTTACGATGGCTGACATAACAGAATTTACCAGCATTTTGGTGTTGATGTAATAAAGTCATACTGGTAATTTTATGGAAGTAGGATTGCAGTGTGAAAGGGGCTTTAGTTTAACTTTTTAAATGGTTGCTCATTTTTTAAAATTAATTAGGTAGACCACGCTATATGCATGGTGGTATGGAGTAAAACATCTTAGATGTTGATTTCAGATGCATCTGAGGTGTACTGCACTCAAGTACAGTATTTGAATGTTGAGCAGCAAGCTCACTGGCTGATGATACAGAAGAGAACCAGTCAGCTGCCCTATGTGATGATGTCATTATGTCAGATTGAGTTAGACCTATCAGACTGCGCCATCTAGAGTTACATGCCAGAACTTTGGATCTATGTATATATATATATATATATATATATATATATACACACACACACACACTGCACTCTACTTGATCTCATTGTTACCTGTGATGTTTATATCAACAGCCACCTGGATGACTAGTTAAAGGTCAAATGTCCTTTACAAAAAAAAGGCAAAACAGCGATGTAGGACAATTTTGAAGTTGGAAGAGAAAATGAGATTGGAGTTTTTCAACATACCCTAACTCTATTGACCCGGACTCCGCATGCGCATTGCAGAGAATTGACAAGCCGAGCGTTTGAGGTTAAAAAGTATATCAATTGTGATATTTTTTTTTTATTATTTTGCTAGACAAGACCCTTCTTCCTCTTCTGGGATCGTTTAGAGCCCCTTGAAGCTGCGTTGAAACTGCATTTTGGAAGTTCAAACAGGCACCATAGAAGTCCACTATGTGGAGAAAAATTCTGGAATGTTTCAAATCAAATTTGCACGGGCAGTCATTTGTTAACACGGGTGCCGAAATGAAACGTGTGATGTTACTAAAGGCTCGCAACTGGCGGTCATCCTGCTCACGGAGGATCAGTGTGTGTCAGGTAAACTCTGAACAGTAAGCAGCAACTTCAAATAACTTGCTAATTTGCTTATTGTTTGATTGTAATGCTTTTTGCTAACTTTGGTTTAAAGAATGAGTTAATCCAGCCCATCTTTTTGTCTGGCCTGTTCGCAGCATATATTCACTCTGGAGTAACCTTATCAGGAGGAGACAGATGGAGATTCATTCAAAGGTAATGGTTGCATTCTAAAAATTTAAATACCTGCATTTTACATGCAGATATGTTAAAGGATGTTTCTTTTAAGGGAGAATGATTCAGATTACTCAAAAGCTTAAACGTGAATTACATATTGTCTGTTTTCTGACTGTTTTGTAGGTATTTAAGAGTAACAAAGAAGTTGAAAGGAAAACCACAGGGCAAATGGCACAGAAGAAACTGGTTGAAGTGAACCCAAGTTGCCACTCTTCTTTGCAAAGTGAAGGATTTTCAGGGGAATTTCTGAAATGTAAGACGTACACACACACACCAAGATCCCCTTTTTCCTTTTATTATATTCTTTTATCATCTACACTGCAGTTAAAAAGTTTGGGATTAGTACGATTTTTTATGTTTCTCACTGACAACATTGACAATAACATTGACAACATTGACAACTGATAATAAATGAGAATAATTCAGTTTTGCACCACAGAAATAAATTCTATTTTAAAGTATAGCAACACAAAAAAACATATTTTAAATTTTAATAATATTTAACAATATGTTTTTTCTTGTATATTTGTTTAAATAAATATATGCTTCATGAGCATATGACACTTTTTTAAAAGAACATAAAAAAAATCATACTGATTTCCTACACATTTTAACAGCAGTTTATCTGTATCTAACTGTCACAATCATCACTCTATCTGTCTTTGACTGTATCTGTCATCCCTCTG
Source organism: Cirrhinus mrigala (assembly GCA_036247105.1). Classification (NCBI taxonomy): domain Eukaryota; kingdom Metazoa; phylum Chordata; class Actinopteri; order Cypriniformes; family Cyprinidae; genus Cirrhinus; species Cirrhinus mrigala. The sequence continues at coordinate 31,133,153 of CM070028.1, forward strand.
TCTGTATCTGACCGTATCATTCTTTTGTAAAAAAAACATCTAATGTATTTTCCTCTTTGTTCTCTTTCAATATTTTTATCCACTCTTTGCATCCTGGGATGGGTCAGCATCTGGAGCTGAACTGTTTTCCTTTTTTGATCAGAAGTTTTGTTTGACTCACTTGGGACCTTGTTGTTTGGCCATGTTGGACTGTTCATGATGTTGTGAAAATTCATCACTGTCTTTGTGGTATTTAGAACCATTTAATTATGACCATGTTGGTTAACTTGATGTTGGTTAAACGTTGGCTCAATGTTGGTTAAACTTAAAGTTATGCAGGGTAATATATGTTTCAAGTAAATATTTTCATGTCCAATTATTTTTGGAATTCAAAATAATACTAAATGCACTGTTCTATGACATTTCTTTCATGCAAATTTGAGAGTCATATGTTAAATAAAATTTGATCTGTTTTTCCAAAATTAAGATGTCAAATTATTATTATTATTATTATTATCTTTTTAAATAATAGGTGCACTACGTTCCACACTATACAACACTTTATGCAGTTAAATATTGTTAAAATATTTAACTGCATAAAACTTATGTAGTTGATGAATTGTTTAAATTGCCAGTCATTAATATTCAGCAGTCTGGAAAATATATATGCAAATATAAAATACACAAATAAAAGTAGTTTACTGTAAAAAAACAAAAAACAAACAAAAAAACACAGCAATGTAAAAAATACAGTTATTTACAACTGGAAAAACAGACAACATCAAAACTGATGATGCAAAATTCAACCTGACAGCTCAATTTATAAATCACTATTAGAAGACTAGGCAAGTCAAAGGGACAGTTTAGATCACTGACATGCTGACATATTTAAATACTATATTCGTCGTAAATAACTGATTTTGGTTAATTCTGAACATGACATAATTTCATACCGCACACCTAAAATGGACATTTACAAATGCGTATTAATATGTACAAATTAAAATAACTTAAAATACATACTTCAGGTTTTCCAAACTGCGTTTTGGATTTCCAACTGACAATAGATCTTCACTGCTCGTGAGTTTCCATTGTTTATTCCCAGTCAATAATGTTAGTATTAATGCATGTCAAATACTCACATCAGTGTGTTGAGTCGACAGTGTTTATCCTGCAGTAGAGCAGCGATCTGATTCACTTGTGTGTCTTCTAGTTCACGTTCACTCAGATTCAGTTCCCTCAGGAGTAATGGGTTTTTACCCACAATTTCAGTCACATACTGACAGGCTTCATCTGCAACAGGACCCAAAAACCTGCAAAAGAGAAGAAGAAGCAAGATTCAATTAATAAAAAAAAAAAACAAGAAAAAAAAAAAAGAAAACAGAAAAACAACATCTAATTCTTAAATTTGTGAAAGGGATGGATTTACTTTAAATTACCTGCATATCTTTTTTTTTTTTTTTTAATTATTGCATCATATCTCACCTCAGTATCTTGAGCTGACAGTTTGGATCCTGTAGTAAATCATTGAGCTGCTTCACTCCTGATTGTCCAGGATCATTTCCTGTGAGATCCAGCTCTATCAGGTGTGAAGGGTTTGATCTCAGAGCTGAAGCCAGAGCTTTATAACCGTCTTCAGTGATACTGCAGTCTGAAAGTCTATAGAAGGGGTTTTATTATATTCTAAGTTATATAAATAATATTAATACAAAAGGGTTTAATATATTTCCTCTCCCCCCTTTTTTTCTTATCAGAAAAAAATCAGCATATGGCATGAGCATGTCTTTCCTCTCACAAGAGAACGTTGTTATTAAAACCAAACAGTGGTTCATTGAACTCACCTAAGTTTCTCTAGTGTGCATTTTGTGTTTTCTAATCCATTCAGGAGTTTCTGCACTCCTGAATTCTGCAGATTATTTTTGCTAATGTCAAGCTCTTTCAGACTAGAGTTTGATCTCAGGACTGTTGCGAGAGCTGAACAGCTTTGCTCTGTTAGACCACAATCACACAGCCTAAAATGATTAACATAAGAGGATGAAATTGTAAATGTTAACAATATTTGATTCAAGCATTAAAGAGCTACTAAAGATTAAAGTGCCAGTGCCAGTGTATAATTCACCTAATTTCCTTGAGATGATACTGTAAATATGCAATAATAAATTAAAGTAATACTCACATCAGTGTGTTGAGTTTACAGTGTTTATCCTGCAGTAGAGCAGCGATCTGATTCACTTGTGTGTCTCCTAATTCACATTCACTCAGATTCAGCTCTCTCAGAAGTAATGGGTTTTCACCCACAACTCCAGTCACACACTGACAGGCTATATCTGCAGCAGGACGCAAAAACCTACAGAAGAGAAGATAAAGCCGAATTCAATTCAGTTCTTAACCAAACTTTGTAAAATGATTCATCTTGAATTTACTTAAAACAGTGACATAAAATTTGGCATTATTTCATCATCTGTCACCTCAGTGTCTTCAGTTGACAGTTTGGATCCTGTAGTAAATCATTGAGCTCCTTCACTCCTGATTGTCCAGGATCATTTCCTGTGAGATCCAGTTCTATCAGGTGTGAAGGGTTTGATCTCAGGGCTGAAGCCAGAGCTTTATAACCTTCTTCAGTGATACTGCAGTTTGAAAGTCTAGAAGAGAAATAAAAATGTAACATTCAACTGATTAATGATCAATCGTTGTACAATATCAAAGTACCGTGAGAGCTAGAGAGCAGAGAAGCCAGCTCCATGCTTTCGAATTACTCTTGTGGTACTTTGATTTCATACAGTGATCGATTGGTGCAGCACAAACAGGCAGCACCTGGTTATTTTAGGCAATTTATCCGGTTCTAAATCCTGTGCTAAATGTGTCCCCAGGAAGTGGCATGTCTGGTCACCCTAATTTATAGGTTAACCCAAATTACCCATGTTGTTTTCAGAGTAAGTCACAGAAACATCTATCCTATTATTTGCATATGCAAAACTGTTAGCAAATCATAGCAGTGGGTGTTTACTTTCGAGTCATGACTGTTCTGCAGAGAAGGTCAAAAACAGGATGGAAAATAGCCTATTACAGCTACGTTATGATTGTTTTTTATGTAAAAATCTTGCCAACATTATAGGAGGATAATAAAGAATATTATAAAACAATAATAAAAAAAAATCATTACATGACCCCTTTAAGATTTTAATTACCTAAAACTGAACAGGTATGAAAGCCTTTCATCTTAATGATCCACAAAATACAACCAACTTCAAAATGGTTCAAAAACTAGTTGAATGTTTGAAAATTAAAGCATAAACATAACTTCACTCTTAAACCACATTGAAATAGTGTGGTAGGACATGGAACAGAGTTAATGCTGAAATTAAAGCCTGTAAATTTCACTGAGCTGAAGCAGTTCTGCCCTTTATTCTATGGCAAATTAACTAGCTCCATGTTTACAGATGGATATGAATTCTAACTAAACACTAGGGATTGTCACGAAACTTACCTTAGTATCTCCAATTTGCAATTTATATTCTTCAGTCCACTGCAGAGCTGCTTCACTCCTAAATCCTGCAGATTATTATTGTTCATGTTCAGCTCTTTCAGATTGGTATCTGATCCAAGAACTGTAGCTAGAGCTGAACAGCTTTTGTCTGTTAAGTAACAATTATTTAGCCTACAAGAGAAATAAATCAAAACACAGAATTAGATAAATGTAATAGAAAATTAAACTTATACCACTTTTTTACATGAATACAGTACATAAAATGTATTTTAGAGTACATTATCTTAGAATTTTAGTAAGCAATTTCTTAGACTTAGACTTATATGTGACTTATATATGTAACATAATAGGTTTATAGATTTAATGACAATGAGTTATACATTTAAAAAGTGCTGCTCTATTGTCCTGATGTTTGTTCTGATATGGAGGTTAATATTTTGTGCACAAGAGTATATATCCTTTATAGCAGAAGTTTAAGAAAAGTGAACTGCATATTGGAGTAGAAACAACAATGGAACAATGTGTTTTATAACAATGTGATGTGCTTTTTCTGCATCTAACTGAATATTTTATTTTGCTGAAAACATACATTTCTACATTTTCAAACATTATACTTTAATTCCAAAAGAAAAGAAATGAAAAAAAAAAGAAGAGCTATACACTTATGATTGATAGTCACTATAGGTCAGGGTGGTCTTAACCTGCTACATATCAGTGTAGAGCAGTGGTTTTCAAACCGGTCCTGTGAGAACCCCCAACGTTGCACATTTTGTAGGTCTCTCATATCTGACACACCCATTTCAGGTCTTGCGGTCTCTAATAATGAGATGATAAGTTGAATCAGGTGTGATAGATGAGGGAGACACAGAAAATGTGTAGTGTTGGGGGTGCTCACAGGACCTGTTTGAAAACCACTGGTGTAGATAAATGCTATTTTAAGATGAGAACAAAACATGACAAAAAAATATTAAATGACTTGCAGAGCTCTTTTAGAGTTTTTGATGACTCCTGACAATCTAATGAGACACTCGTCTGATTTCTTGAATTTCTGAAGATCAAACTCCTCCAGCTCCTCCTCTGATGTTAACAACACAAAGGTCAAAGCAGACCACTGGGCAGGTGAAAGATCAGCAGATGAGAGACTTCCTTTGTTAAGATGGGTCTGAATCTCTTTTACCAGAGTTTGGTCATTCAGTTCATTCAGACAATAGAACAGATTGATGGATTTCTCTGGAGACAGGTTCCCTTCAAATGTCTGCTTGATATATTGAACTACTTCTTTTTTGCACTGGTCATTGCTGCCTTCCTGTGTCAAGAGACCTTGTAAGAGCCGGCGATTGGACTGGAGTGACAAACCGAGAAGGAAGCGAAGGAAAAGGTCCAGGTGTCCACTGTCACTCTCAAGTGCCTTGTCCACTGCAGTCTTGAGAAAATGAATCATAGTTACATTTTTGTTTTCCTGTTCTGTAGACTCATGAAGAAATATACTTTTCTTGTTAATGTCTAGAAACAGATGTGCATAAAGGGCTGCAACAAACTCTTGAATGCTCAAGTGAACAAAGCAGTACATGGTACCAAGAATGATCCCTGTTTCCTCCTTAAAGATCTGGGTACACATGCCTGAATACACTGATGCCTTATAGACATCAATACCACAGGCTTCCAGGTCTGATTCATAGAAGATCACATTGTTTCTTTCCAGCTGCTGAAATGCCAGTTTCCCCAGTGAAAGGATGGCATCTTTATCCCAGGAAACATATGGTCTGTATTCTCCATCATATTTTTGTCTGCTCTGCAGGATCTGAAAGCGGAGAAAGTGTGTGTACATTTGTGTCAGAGTCTTGGGAGTGTCTTCAGTATTTGACTCCTGCAGTGTTTTGGAGGCGTCATCAGCCTTGTTTTTTAAATCATTATTTATTTTCTCCTCTAAAATGTTCTGGAGAACAGTGGCTGAAATCCAGCAAAAGACTGGGATGTGGCACATGATAAAAAGACTTTTTGATTGTTTAACATGATGAATGATTTTGTTGGCCAGATTCTCATCCATCAATCTTTTTTTGAAGTACTCTTCTTTTTGTGCATCATTGAATCCTCGTATCTCTGTCAGTCGGTCAATACAGTCAGGAGGAATCTTACTGGCAGCTGCTGGTCTGGTGGTGATCCAGATGAGAGCAGAAGGAAGCAGTTTTCCCTTGATGAGGTTTGTTAGGAGAACATCCAGAGAGGATGGTGATGATACATGCCACGTCTCATTACCCTCAAAGTTTAAAGGAAGACGAAATTCGTCCAATCCATCAAGAATAAACAGGACTTTCTGGTTCCTTCTTGTAAGATTCAATCCTTTTATCTCTGGGAAAAACTGAGTTATAAGGTCCATCAAACTTAGTTTTTCTTTCTCCTTCAAGTTCATTTCTCTAAATGGAAGAGGAAATATGAACCTGATATCTTGATTTTCTTTTCCTTCAGCCCAATCCAGAACAAACTTTTGCACAGAGACTGATTTTCCGATGCCAGCAACTCCTTTTGTCAGTACAGTTCTGATCTCTTTGTCTTGTTCAGGTGTTTCAAACAAATGTTTGCATTCAACCTGAATTTCTCGTGTTTCATGATGCCTGGAACCAACTTCAATCTGTCTTATCTCATGTTCAGTATTGACCTGTTCACTACAACCCTGAGTGATATAGAGATCTGTGTAGATGTTATTCAGAAGTGTGGAGTCACCTTGCTTTGCAATTCCTTCAAATACACATTGATACTTTTTCTTTAGACTACATTTTAGCTGTTGAGTGAAGATCAGCTCATCTAAATACAGGGATGAAAAAAGCTTTTTTTTTAGCATTTTAGTTTTAGTATTAGCATTCTCTAATATATCGATAAGTGACAATATGACAAATGGTCATGAGTGTCTTACCTTCTAGAGTATCAGCAGCTTCATCTTGCTTCATCTCTCTCAGGAAATAGAGTGTGAGATCAAGAGCTGCTTCTTTGATGCTGCATCTGCTATCAATAAAATCCTTCACAAAGTATTGTAAGTCTTCTTTTTGTAATATTTTCTTAAACGTTTCCAGCTCATTGTGCAGAAATGTGATTATTTTGCTTTCAAGATCCTTAAGACAAAAAAGGAAACATAATAGTCAAGATGAATCAGAAATCAAATTTCTATTGAATATTTTTGTAAGCGTTGTTCAGTAACCTGTTTGTTTGTTATAAATATTAACATTATTGAAAACATGTTTTACTACCTGGAAGATCCACAGGAGATTGTCTTTGCAATTGTAGTTCCTGAGAGTCTGGACATCTGAATCTAATATCTCATACTGAAGCCTATTAATGAATCAAATTAAACACTGTACTTTCAGGAAAAAAAAATATTACAGAATATATACATTTAAAATGTGTTTGTTTTAGAAAATAATAATTGTTTAAGTTCACACTGTTAAAGTACAGGATCTATTTAAGCATAAATGTAGGTAAATATTAGGTCTCTCATTGTAATACTTTGTTCTGTAAGCAAATAACACAGGAGCTGGTGCATACTAATATATAACATGCACTGGCAAGGAGTATTTTCATATGCTGATCAGCAGTTTTGTGGATTACAAAAAATATACACCAAATCATTTTAATCTTCTTTGCTGATGCTCTTAACATCTTAATGAAAACTCTGATAGGAAAAATGATAATGAAAAACATATAAATATTAGAACAATACAGTTTCAAGACAAACATTCAATGAAATATTTTCTACCAGTCCTTGTACAACCAAAATAACAAACACATTAAATACCATTCGGTAGATGATGTTTTTTTCTCACTGAAGTTTGGTTTGATCTCTTCTGACCTGTCACTTTTCACAGACACAGAGCTGGACACATGTGAGCCTGATCTTACACTAACGACAAAAAAAACAGAGAGAAAAAAGAAACAATATTACAGGAGGTACTTCAGACTAATTTGTAAAGTTTAATGTTGTAAATGGTAATTAATATACATATATAGCCATCCATTTGCTCTGCATGATCTACTCTATTTTCCATTGTGAGTTTATGCCTCGTAATGGCTACCTGTATAATTGTATTATTGGAAATAAGCTCCAAACAGAGTTCATTAACCCTTTAAGTGTCACTCCCTATCTTGAACACAGACAATGCACTATCCAAAGTTAATTTTTTATAATTTATGAACAAAACATTTTGTAATATGATTTTGATGTACAATTTCCATGGTAATGCAATGTCTGATTTTAAAATGGTTTTCAAATGATGAATTTTGAGATTTTAAGTTTTCAGTTGATATATAATTTCTTAAGAATTCTATTGCATGGTAGGGAAAAAGGCAACAAAGAAAGTCTTTTTGTGGCAAAGGTCAGAACTCCTGTTATAATGTAGATTTTTGAGGTGCATTTTTGTCATAAATTAATCTATTACTTTTACTACATAATTTGTAACACAAAAGAGTGGTACAATATCTATCTAGGAGTGTTAGACCTTCCCAACGATATAGTTTGTCATGATTAGATTAGAATTTATTTTTAATATGGTGAAGTAAACTTAGGTGTCCCACAGAGCGGACGGTGACAGTTAAAAGGTTAAAGGTTACCAGACATTGTGTTCCGTGATTTATTTGTATTATTCCATCAACATCAGTAAAACTACATAGGCAAAAGTAGCTAACACAATGCTATAATGTAATACCTTTTGGTATATGATGTTTTTTTCTCACTGAATTTTGGTTGCTGGCCATCTTTCGAATGGTCACTCTTTACAGACACAGAGCTGGACACATGCGAGCCTGATCTTACACTAATGACACAAAAAAAAACAGAGAGCAAAAAAGAAACAATATTACAGGAGGTACTGCAGTCTAAATTATAAAGTTTTAATGCTGTAAGTGGCAAAAATAGCTAACACAACGCTAGAATGTAATACCTTTTGGTAGATGTTGTTTTTTTTCTCACTGAAGTCTGGTGGTGCACCTTTTTTTGACCGGTCACTCTTCACAGACACAGAGCTAGACAAATGTGAGCCTGATCTTACACTAATGACACAAAAAACAGAGAGCAAAAAATAAACAATATTACAGAAGGCACTCTAGTATAATTTATAAAGTTTTAATGCTGTAAGTGGCAAAAAATATCTAACACAATGCTATAATGTAATACCTTTTGGTAGATGTTGTTTTTTTCTCACTGAAGTCTGGTGGTGCACCTTTTTTTGACCGGTCACTCTTCACAGACACAGAGCTAGACACATGTGAGCTAGATCTTACACTAATGACATAAAGAATAGAGAAAAATTTGTACAACCATATTAAATCAGTTGAGTAAACAAACTCTGTTGACCCTATTGATAAGATGAGAACATACAGTACTAAAACAAAAAATATCATCTTGTATCTATAGCAATGAATATAATAAACTGTGTACAATGAATTAGTGAGAAATAGACAAAAATCTCTTTAAATATCTCTGTAAAAATATCCACTTATTTACGCTGTACAGCAAACTTTGACGTACATTTATATTCATTTAAAGTAGTTATAAACTGCCCATTATTTACATTTAACAACCAATAAATATGCACCCCAAAAGTGTAATGCAATCAGTTTTATATGTGATAAATTAAACATATTACAGTCAAACCCCATAGAGAGACCAATGTGCTCAATAAAAACCAGAAGTCAAATTTGAAGTTAAGTTGACAGAGTCAGTTACCTCTCAGATGCTAAACATAGACATTACTTGTAACATAAATACCAGAACAGAATGGTTTTAGAAATGCCATGATCACTTAATTATTATTAAATAAAAGAAGAGAGGATTTGAAATCCACCCCTTCATTAGTAATGAACATTAGGCCAGTTGCAAGTTGTTTTTAACCTAGAACGATCTAAAGACTTTTATAGGAAGTTCTAAACTAAAGTTTTGCACAGCATTTGACATGACAACAGTGGGAAAAAGACTCAATTATTGATGGGTTTTATTCTTCACAGAATGTGTTTAAAATACTTATCTAAACACAGACTTGCACACTGAGTCAGAACATTTCCGTCCGAAATTTTTGCACGTTAAAAATAAATACAACCTCACGATGTGTCAATCACGTATATACACTGCTCCCGAAACTTTCGTCCATCACAAAAAGTTTGGATCAGGTTAAATTTTCTGCTTTTTCGCATTCGTACCAAGCATTTTGATATGAATACGAAAAAACGCGTATGAAAATGTCAGACTCAGTGTGCAATGACATTCAGTCTTACCTCCGTTTCTCTGAGAGACTCATCTCAGACAGAGAGTCCTTTCCTCGCTCCTCTGACATACTGCAGCTGAACAGACTCGTTTGTGAAAACAATTAGATGCTCATCATGACCTGGAAATGACAGTTTGTTACTGAGCTAAATAACATGGCAATTCAAATGAATGAATGTTAAGTTAACAAATAAACAATATTGTAAAAATAAGCTACAAATCTTAATGATTTCAGATTATTAGATCACTGCACACTACATATGGATCTAAATATACTTACTGCGCAAGTAATAAGCATTATGTAGTAACCGTTGGCAGTAAGTTTCCATGTTTTTAATATTAGTTAACATGAACTAACAATGAACAATACCTGTAAAGGTTTTATTACATAAGTTAATATTAATTTCAACATTAAGGGGAGAGCAGGGACAAAAGTACCATTTTTTTAAAAAAAACATAATTAAAAAAGATAAAGTTGTAGACAGAGATATATTTTTGCTGTGGCCTATAACTCAGAAGTGTGGCCTATTAATACCAGGCGGTATTTTGTAAAAATGTAGAAAGACTTCAGTATAATTTCAGTTTGAACATAAATTGCACATTGTTACTTACGACCCCGTTGGTTGGAACGAAAGTAACACACAGGTGGGTCAAAAGTAACACAACAATAAAAGCTAGATTTGTGTTGCTCTTGTTTTTATTAAATATACAATACTATGACCTTGTTAATACGTAACTGCAAACATATTTTTTCCTTAATCTTTGGAAAAAAAATATTACATTATTCAAAATTTTACAAATTTAAGTTTCATCAAATGTACAACTTGAATTGTTTAAATTATTTATTTATTTATTTATTTATTCAACTTATTTTTATAAAACTTGTTTAAACAGAATGAATCATACGAAAAGTTAATTAAATTAGCATAATATAAATTCTCAACATAATTTAACTGTAGGCTTATTCATGTTTCCATCCAGTTGTTTGTATGCTTAAATTCAAAATGTGCATAAAAACATCTGGAAACACTGCAAATTCATTGGTGGAGGTGGAAAAGCTAAAGTATGGCTAAACCCTAAATAAGACTAAGGTAAACGCAATGTAGCAACAGCCATGACACTGATATTCCTGACAGATAGGCTTATGTCCAGAAACGCCCTCTCACTAACATGTGGCTGAATCAGACCTCTGTCTGTCTTTCTGACCCTCACTCTTGGCATATTCTTTTGGTATAATACAACATGAAAATATATAATAAACATTTTAATAAATGATGCAAAACACATAAAGTCACCAAATAAGCATGCTGCGGGACAAAAGAAACACTTGTTGTCTCTGTAGGGGAACAAAAATAACAAGTGTTACTTTCGTCCCGACAGATGTGGTTTTACTCCTCCCAAAACGTAACACGCACTTCCACAAATAAGGCCCGACAGAGATAAACTTCTCTCTGCAGCAAGCGCTCAAATTTCCGCAGATGAAACTCGTTCGTTGTCGCATCCAGGAGTATAAAACACAGTCATCTCCATTAAAATTAGTGAGACTAAATTCTCACAGCAGTGCTGATCACACACTCTCTGCTGTCGCGGTCTTTGCTGAAATCAGCTGACGATGAGTAAAATAATGCAGCTCAATCTGTTTATTTGAGGAACTGAAAAACGTTTTTGGAAGTGAAGATGAGACACATTTATGTGTTTAGGTGTTAATGGAACAATTTTAACAAATAAAACAGATAATTTAACAGCTTAAATGCAAGTGACAAGTGTAAACAGGCTTATGTAATAATAATAATAATAATAACAATAATAATAATAATAATGAAGGAAGATGAAAATGAGAGAAAGGAAAAAAAGAAAGAAAAATAAAAAAGAAATAAAAAAAGAAATAGAAAGAAAGAACGAACTACACCTGCTGGAAAGGTCTGGATTAGGAATACTTTCCGTTTTCTGATACTATATATTTAGAGTTATGCTGAATGATCTAAATTGATTAGGACAGTCAGGAAAAAATTTATTGGCTGCTGCAGGAACCGGCAGACATACTAAAAATTAACATTTAAATCACACTTACATGAAATTTGCTCATAACTCCCCCAAATAACTGTAATCATAGAAGTAAACTTACTTGAAATAGTAGCCTACAGCCGGTCTTGTGCAGCAGGAACAGAATCCAGACGTCTTTGGAACACTTTCGATTTGTGATTGCTGTCACATGATATGAATCTCTTGGAGAAAACCAAAATCCAGTTTAAATATTTCGACTGACCATTCCGATATCTCTAAGCTTGAACTGAATTTGCATCTCTCTTAAATTGTTTAGCTCAAAATTTTTAATTCCAATTCGCAACTTATCATCGTCTGATACCGCAAACAAACATGTTCCCAAGAATACAAATTGTTAGACCATTGGTCTCTTCTTCTAATGTTTACCGGGATTTATCAAACAGCTTTTGATTCATTACCGCCACTATTTATTTATTTATTTATTTATTTATTTATTTATTTATTCAGCTAATGAACTAAGCGACCAAAGTGTAATCTTACGAATATGTCTGTGTTATAGAATGTAGTGACTCCTACCAAGTCATTGTAAAGAAGAAATACATGCTAATTAGTGAACGGAACAAACACACAACATATACCGTATATATATATATATATATATATATATATACACACATTTATATCTATATAATATATATATATATATATATATATATATATATATATATATATATATATATATATATATATATGGTTTATTTTGTGTGTTTGTTCCGTTCATCACATGCCGTTCACTATATATATATATATATATATATATATATATATATATATGAAGAGTTCAGATGCAAAACCCCCTAAAACCCATCTCAGTCAAAAATTAGATAATAATACTGAGTGAATTCTCTCGACACATATTATACGTCTATCAAATACTTTTACTTCAAACTCGCTAAAATCCCAGCCTCAGCCCAATCAGAAGTACCGGTACAACCTACCCAGCTAACAAAACAAGGTTTTGGTTCCCAGAACGTTCCCAAGAACGTTCCTTATTGGTTAGCCAGGAAAGTTTTCTTAACGTAAATAGAACGTTCCCTGTAGGTTAGGGGAAAGTTCTGGGAACCTATCGGGAACGTTCCCGCAACGTTCTGAGAACATTCCCAGAACGTTCCCTGTAGGTTTCCAGAACGTTCCCCTAACCTACAGGGAACGTTCTATTTACGTGAAGGAAACTTTCCTGGCTAACCAAAAGGGAACGTTCTATTTATGTTGTTAAAAGGTTCCCTGAAAGTTCTCTGAAGGTTCCCAGAACGTTCTCCTAACCTCTTCACTCCGATACAGCTGCCGTATGTCAGCACTCCCGCGTCCCGTAGTAAGCAGCATGGAAGGCGGACGGATGTGGACCTCAATAATCACTACTACAAACCATGTCTTGTTTTAAACTATTGTTTAATCCTTACAGATATTTAAAGCACATTTAGCCACCATAAAATGACATTAAATTATCCTTTAATATCCTAGATTTGTTTTATTTGTTAATATATAAGATTAGAAGTACCATAAGCCAGATTTTGTTTATTAAAGCACCAAATAACACTGACTTCAACAAAATATTGGATTTTAAAATTTTTATTTTTACAGACATTGAAAAGGAATAACATTTATTTTACTTAGAATAATATTACATTCGTTTCTTACCACTGAATTAACGACGATGTGCTTCTCTCTTTTGGTCAGTACACAAAAACTTCTCCGTTAACATCATGTTCTCTTCAATTAGACGTGTCAAATTTCCCTGAAATCACAATATTTACTCTCGTATATATATTAATTATAAGTAATTATTCATTAAAGCGATCAATCAACGAATATTAGTCAGTCAGTAAAACGAAATGACCGTTAATTTTTAAATTACGCGAGTGCGCGGCTTTCTGTGGAAGGCGGGATTGAGCGCGTGCTGGAGGTGCGCAGAAAAGAAATATACAAACAAACCCAGTGTTAATGATATGATTTTCTGACTACGCTTAAACTTGGCTTAATTGGAATTATATTATAATTATAATTCGATTTGACCACTTTGATGTCTACACTTTATTAAACGCTTATTTCAGACATGGAATTCTGCAAAAAAAAAAAAAAAAAAAAAAAATAGTTTATGATAAAAAAGAATACATTTCAGCATTAGAATGATCCGAAAGATTTTTATTAGTTTACACGGATATGACAACTAGAAATAACCTGCAGTGAACGTTCTGGGAAGGTTCTTTTTAGGTTATAAAATTAAACCCAAAAATAAACTGCAGGGAACGTTCCCGGAACGTTCTCATTTGGTTCCCAAAAAAAAAAAAAACGGGAACCATAGGGGAACGTGCATGCAGACATGCAGAGGTCTAACAGCTTTAACTAATACAAAGTTACTAATACAACTAATAACTAATACAAAGTTTCACTCAAAGATTTATACTGTATATATATATATATATATATATATATATATATATATATATATATACTTTTTATTAGTTAAAGCTGTTAGACCTCTGCATGTAAAGGTGTTTGAGGGGGGTTTTCCAGGGTAACTGAAAGTAAAGCAAGCATAAAGTAATTTGACACGTTGCTTGTCCCTGTCTCTTATGTCCTGTTTGTTCTTTTAGATGTATAATGTGAGGCTGAGTGGCTGTGAAACTGGATATTCACCCTGTTTCAGCAGGGCTGCAGCGGTTTATAATGTTCCATAAAACGGTTCAAGGTTTAACTCCATCTTTGTGTTAAACACACACATTAACATCACATTTAGTGTGAACACAACATATTCTATCAGTTGTTTTAAATTTACACATGAATTAAGTAATCAGTTTAACACTCCTCAGCTATTTAATGAAAATTTTATTAACTTTACAAGTAAATCATTCATTAAACATTAATCGGGGCTTGGAGCATTTAATTTTTGATGAAATCTGACAGCACATGGGTAGAAACAGTGACATTGAACTAATGTTTATTTATTTTTTTTGTTGTTGTTGACAAGATCATGAAAGTGTATCTCTGCAGAATGTTAGTTACACTTAATAGCCCATAGCTTACATCAATTACTCAATGCTTGCGCACCATGTGTTCTTAAGCAAATGTTGTGGGATGGGATGGGATAAAGTCATGGGGTAGCTTTAAAGTGACTTTAACTGTCACCGTCCCACCTGTGGGATGCTTGGTGCTCTTTTTTTTCAGACATTGTGTTACCATGGAAATGATACTGTAAAATCTTTTGGCGGTCTAAATTCTATAGAGTTTGTATGACACCCAGTGGCTGTTTGTGGTATAACACCCCAAACAAACTTTTTCATATCAACTTCAAATTTGGAACATAACTTATTTAGACATAAGGCTTCAATTTGATATCAAATTTAGGGTAAAACCTGTTATGTAAAATATGTATTTTATATAAAATACAATATAAATGGTACAGTGCATTTTCTTTTTAGTAAATTTAAACTTCTATAACTTATTAATATTTAATTTTTTTTGGAAAAACCAATTTTGCCTCTGATTTTTTGTTTTCTTTGTGAATATATTGTAAAATGTAATTTACTCCTGTGATCAAAGCTGAATTTTCAGCATCATTACTCCAGTCTTCAGTGCCATGTGATCATTCAGAAATTTGCTGCTCAAGAAACATTTCTGATTATTATCAACGTTGAAAACAGTTTTATTTTATTTTATTTTTTTTCCGGATGCTTAGAATTTTCAAAAGAACAGCTTTTATTTGAAACAGAAATCTTTACACTCACTTTTGATCAATTTAATACAGTTTTGCTGAATAAAAATATGGATGTCTTAAAAATAAATAAATAAAGAAAGAAACAAACAAACAAACAAACTTGAAAAGGTTCACAAAAATATAAGTCAGCACATTAGAACAGCACAAAAATCAGCATATTAGATTGATTTCTGAAGGATCATGTGACACTGAAGACTGGAGTAATGCTGGAAATACAGCTTTGTACACAGGAATCAATTACATTACAACAAATATTCACACAGAAAATCTTGTAACCTTGCACTTCAGTTATATGTTATGAAATAAATCATCTTTTGTCTGAAATAATATGAACAGCAGGTATGTTAATCTTTCTCCTTTTGCTTTCCTGTTTTTTTTTTTTTTAATCTCAGGATGACCATCCCAAGGTTACTAGAGATTATGCCAGTTCCAGTTTGGATCCAGCCTCACTTGTGAAAACTTTAGGAGGTGCCAGCACTTACAAAGATTTCAGATGATGGCAACTATACAAAGCTGCCAAATATTATCCTTATATTGCAATCATTTCCCTAAAAGGTAAGTTTGCGGATTTTGAACCAGCTTTGTATTGTTACAGTGTTGGTAATAGATGTAAATGAACAATGTTTTGCATATGTGTAATTCTTATATATACTATTAAAGTATTTTTCCATTTGGACATCTTTTACCACGTTTACTAAAGAGCACTTTGGGATGGAGTATGTATTTATGATGCAGATGTAAATGACTGTAAATGGACCTAAAAAATTGTTACATGCACTTCTCATAAGCTCCAACCTATTAGCAAAGCTAATATTATTAAGCAAAGTTATTAATGAGTTTTTTTTTTTTTTTTTTTTTTAAGTAATATAGTGACTTTATTAAATGACCCACTATGCAAATAGAGTTACTGTGTTATTGATTTACTTTTAGGGAGGAACTTGGCAAAAAAATCTACTTCACAGCACATCAGTGAAAGGCTTTCCTATGTAACAAACATGGATTCAAGCTTTCCACCCTTGCATTTATCCATATCAGGTTTGTAAATGCATGGGAGTTTTATATTTTGCATCATTAGTCTTGGATGAAAAACACATGAAAAAGAAAACATAAGAAGGTCGCTAGACTTCTCACAAACTACCAGTATTATGCCACAAATATTTTCTATTTAGCTAAACTAAAATTAAACATAGATTGATACTTTGAAATAACAGATACCAGATGTGATACTCTATAATGCAGTGTGCCCAGTCCTGTTCCATCTACCTTTCTGCAAAGTTCAGCTCCTCAAGAGCAGTTGACAAGATGGGTGTGTTGAATCAGGGTTAGATCAGAATTCTGCAAGTAGGTGGATCTCCAGGCACATGAATGGGCAGTCGTGTTATATTGGATATGTATGATGGATTTTGAACTGTACTATTTTTCTGTACTGTTTTCTGGGATCCCAGTAGAAGACGTCAGAACACCAGATGCTGGCCTGGACAGATGTATCTACAGTAAACCACACCAATCTCTCTGCTTTTGCATAGATGGCTGACTACTACCATGTTCTATGAAGGTATTATTATACTAAAACTAAGCACCTATGACAGTGGAATTTGTAATAATAAAGAATAGTCACATGTGTATCAGTAAATTTGAAGCAACAGAGAATACTTTTTTAGGAGTTGCACTTTTTTGTACTCTTTCTCTCTTATAAACACAAAACAACAGTTATAACATTTGAAATTCTCAGGTGCACAAATCCTAATTTGCAATTCACAAATTATGAAATGTATATGCTCACAGTAGGCTAGAGTTGCTGCAGTGAATGAGGGCAAGACACTCACAGTCGGATAAAAAAAAAAATCTCAAGTCATGAACAAATTTTGCACATTTTCATATACAGCCGTAGACAGAATTATTGGCACCCTTGGTAAATATGTAGCCTTTGAAAATAAAACTGCATTGCTAATTATTTTTGATAAAAGGTCCGGGGCTGATTGAGAGATCTTTGAAGAGTGTTTGGCCACTCAAACTATCCTCCTTGCCTTGCATTAAAAAAATACAGACACACATCTTTAAGGCAGATTTGTGACATTTTAAACTATACAGATTTATTTTTACAGGCTTTTTTTATCATATTTACGAAGCATAAAAATTCTGACCAAGACCGTAAATGAGAACTGATATCTCACATGACAAATCAGTATGTGACATCCCACTCACACATTTGTGCTCTATCAATCATCAACTGAAAATGTAGGGATGCATCTTATCAAAACTTATGATTATACATCTAAAAGAAAAACATCTAGTACTTTTAGGGAGTGAAAACGGTAAATGAGCTCCACTCAGCTCCACAGCTGCCATCTAAAGTGGTAATTATGGGGTAATTTTCATTCATCTTTATTCATTTAAGCATTTGTTTTGCACAAAATTACAGAAATCATCCACTAAATAGCACATGGCATATTTTACAAGCTATTTCCATTAATAAAGATTACAAATGTACATTTTCTATAACATTTATATGAAAATATACAAAAGATAATATTTTCGAGGCAAATGCTACAAAAAAATCCTCCAAACACTGCACAACTAGAAAATGTACTATATGGAGTAATGTTACATAAAAAAGCAATTATAAATGAACTTTATTGTCCATGACTGATATTAAAATGGTGGGTTATATCATTATCTTTTTACCTGACCTGATTAGTTCACACCCCTGATATCACAAGGAACTTGCAAAGGAAAACTGATTAATCTGCTATGTACCTCTGTCTTCTGTATTCAAGGGTAAGAATTCTTTATAAATAATCTTTTAAGCCATATGTCTTTATTTTGTGGAACACAAAAGGAGAGAGTGGCATAGTCTCTGCAATTTTATAGAAAATCAGCAATGACAATGAATAATGACTGAGGCTGTCAGTCTCTTAATGTTCTGCCTTTCATCTCCTTTTGTGCCCCACTGAAAATAAAAGTCAAATACATTTGATACAAAATAACATGGCATTTTTATTCTGAAGTGAATATAGCTTTTAATTTGTAACTTGACACTTTTTAATTGGCCTATAATTTACTTTCTTTGTGCGTTTATCTTCTGTTATTTAATTTCTTTGTGTGTATGTGATTGTGTATTGTCAGTGCATTTTCTTTGTTGTACATAGAAGGTTTGTACTCTAAACATGTATTTGTGTATTTTGTATTTAATAAATACATTATGACTGAATTTGATGTGTGTTTAATAAATTATTGCATATCCTGGCTAATTTATCTAGTATTAAGTATGTGAGAAACGAGCAGATGTTGTTAATTGTATAACGTCGTTTTACCCAACTGAAATCAACATCATTTCAACGTTGGTAAGCCAACCAATTAGATCAATTTTATGTTGAATATGTGTTGATTCTATGACGTTGTTTCAACCATCTGAAAATCTACGTCTCTGTGACCTATTGAGGTCATAGTGTACAATGAATACATAGCGTTTATATTATACATTTATATGTGTATCAGTATATTTGTTACTTATTAGACACACACAAAAAAAAGTAAATAAAATAAAAATAAATAAATAATAATAATTAAACATAGCTACATGCTAGGCTTTATATACCTGGGAATGACTGGTTTACGTAATTACGTATGATTTCATATCACAAAACTAACAGAATTAAATACAAGAAACGTATACGTTTTCAACAACCCTCTCTCCGTCTAGCAGCTTCATTGTTCAGCGGCAGCCTCTTTCTTCGTTTGTAGCCACCGCTTATAACACTTCTGGAACATACCTTCACAATTAAATCTTCGCTTACATGTACAATATTTTATTTCCCCAAAAACATATAATTTAGAAAGTATTAAAAACGTTTATTCTTCTGAACTAAAAACAGAATTTAGTATCTGAAACATTAATTTTTTGCCAACACTACAGACTCATCTGGCTACACAATCAGCCTGAGCCTTTTGCAACCTTTGGATATGTATAGATATCTCTCATGTTGGTGTGTCAAGTATTCGCTGAGTTTCGGTTCATTTTTGTGACAAGTTTCAAAAAGATATGCACAGAGACTAAGACGGCTGAGAGGGCACACTGTTTGTTTTCTTTATTTTACAAAAGCACAAAGTTTTGTTGTTGGTGTATACAAATAAAAGACTCAGATGATATATTGATCTTATTTGTACAATAAAAAATGAGAGTAATTTAAGTTCCTTTAGAGGTTATCAGGAAGAAATGCCACACAACACGCCGGCGCATTTATCGACCCCAGATGATTAAGCACAAAACATTTTATTTGTAGGCCTTAAACTGACAAGCCAAAGAGCTGCTTCCTCATCTGTTCATCCTTTAAAAAAAAAAAATAAATAAATAAATAAATAATAATAAATAAAATAATAATAATAAAAACAATTTGGTTGAATACTAAACCAACACATGTTTCTAACATGCTAAAGCACACTGCATTATTTAATTTCAAAGTCTGATTCTCTTTCACCTGTATGAAATACATTTATTTCTCTTCACAGACACAGTGGTGAAGTTCTTCTGTGGATCCTCACCTGATGTTTACTGCTCCTCTCATGTCGACTTCAAAGATTTAAACCACGATGTAAATGATCTACCATGCACACTTGGTGATTGATCTCTATCTACTCTGTAAGGTGGAACCAGAAGAGAAAATAAGTGAATTAGTTTAGTTTAATTAAACACATTTCAATTCTGGTTTATTTATTTATTTACATTAAATCAGTTTAAATACTCACTTCACATGATCTCACATTTATTTCTAAAACTATATTTGTGTTTTCAATATAATACATTTTAAGCAAGAATTAGGTTTATAAGTTGGACTGTGTTCATGTGACTGTAGAATAGCTTATGACTCCTACTGATAAAGAGAAACCCATACTGTACAGCAAACCACAATGAGCAAATATTCCTGTTGTACAACAAAAGCTTTCTGTTAAATGTTTCACTATTTAAATTGACAATCTCCTCTCAAAAATATTTGAAAGCACATATTTGTCCACATATCAGAGGTAAATGAAAATCTCTTTAATTTCACAAAGTAATGTTTACTCACCTCAGGTTACAGTTTGAGTCTCGTAGCACATCAATGAGCTGCTGCTTTGAGTCTCCAATCATATTGTTTCTCAGATCAAGCTCTTTTAAAAATGGTATTGTTTTTATGTTCGTCAAAGACTGAGTTAAAGAAGAAACATCTGTAATGCCACAGTTATTTAAACTAGAAAGAGACAAACAGATAAAGACAGAGATCATCTTACAAACCAATCATTAAGGGGAGAAATTTAACACAAATACAATGCAAACCCAGACTCATCAGCTAGAGTATAGTGTCTTTTCTGTAAACTGTTATTTTTTTCTTGTATGTGAATGTTACTCACCTCAATCTCTCCAGTTTACAGAGTGAATCCTTCAGTACGTCACATAAGTGATTCACTCCTGTGTTTTTTATATGATTCCAGCTCAGGTCCAGCTCTCTCAGGTGTGATGGGTTTGATTTCAGAGCTGAAGTCAGGATGAGACACTGTTTCTCTGTAATACTGCAAATGCGGAGACTGACCGAAAGAGAAAAGACAATGAATCAAATCTGCGATGAGCATCTTATTGAACAGCTACAGTAGTCATTTCTTTTCCAATAGCCTGTTTTAAAACCCAGTCACAGTAGATCTGTCTCCTGGAAGATATTGTTTCTCCTCTTCCTTTTTTTTTTTTTTTTTTTTTTTTTTTTTTTACACATATTTGATGTTTCTCTTTGTTGTAAAAGCAGATTTTCTTATGTACACAATCAGTACATTGGGTCAAATAACAATGTAACTTACAGGTGAAGCATGTAAGATTGTGTTGTAACTTTTATTACTTTATGTCACTCATGGGTTTGTCGCTCAAAAGTGTAACACTGCTAGATGAGTTTTGCATGGGAGTTTCTACATGTACATTTTTAAACACATTATGATTTTGAATATACTATGATGTTTATGTTTATGATTAATACTCTATAGTGACTGTAATGTTGAAATTGTGTAAAGACATAACAGTGATTCTAAATATGTATTTTAGGTTTTCAGGGCTTAGCCCTGATGCAACGTCCTACAACGGACCCTTTAATTACATTTTGTCTTAAAATAAATAAACTAAATCACACTGTTACTGCTGTATATGATAATAATACTAACTCTAGTTTTTCCAGCTTGCATTGCGAATTGTTCAGCAGAACACAGAGGCTTTCAACTCCATCTCCAAGTTGATTTCTACTCAGGTTCAGTTCTCTCAGGTGTGATGGGTTTGATTTCAGAGCTAAAGCCAGGATGAGGCATTGTTTTTCTGTAATTCTGCATCTATGCAGGCTGAAGACAGAAAGAGAAAAGAAAATGACACAGATCCATGCTAAGTTCATGTGTGAGTTAAATGCATCTTGAACAAATGCCATACAGCCACTAATTTTGAAGATACTAGTAACAATCCAAGTCTAGAGTCGTCCTCACTCAATAAATAAATTAATTTATTAGTGTAGATAAATATATTAGACCAATATAGAGGCAACAGAGAGAGAGAGAGAGAGAGAGACATTTAAATGGACCATTTTCCTTTTTAAATGCAAGAAAATCTTTTAGATTAATGATTTATTTTAAGTCATTGTAGGGTGTAGTTAAGAATCTCTAAATGGATACAGCATCCTACTTAATAAAAGATGATTTAGTGAATTGTATCGTTAGTCCAGTATAAATGTAACTCAAAATAATCTACAGTCATTTATTAGATTGAGATGTTTTAGTCTGTTTAGTTCTGTCTCATTTTGCAGTAAAAAAGGTAAAATCATTATAAAAAACATTTTTACATCCACAAAGTTTCAAATGCTTAAAAGTTTAATGTTCTTTTTACTGATATACATAACACGTTAACTAATAACATTTCTGAATCTTTATACACAAGGAGAAAAGCTAGAAGTTGCAGCACTATGAATGATGTGACTTTAGTCCGTTGACTTAAAATCAACTGAACAAAAATGTTTTATTTTACTGTAACTGCTGAACATTATAATGTTACTAACTGTAGTTTTTCCAGCTTGCATTGTGGGTTCATCAGTAGATCACTGAGGTTTTTCACTCCAGAGTCTCCTAGTTTATTCTCACTCAGGTCCAGTTCTCTCAAGTGTGATGGGTTTGATTTCAGAGCTGAAGTCACAGCAGAACAACCTTCATCTGTCATAAAACAGTCATTTAACCTATATTGAGAGAGGGGGGAAAAAACTCTTTAATCTGTTTAATTAAAAATATCTATCCATCTATATCTATCTATCTATCTATCTATCTATCTATCTATCTATCTATCTATCTATCTATCTATCTATCTCACTCTCTCTTTATATATATATATATATATATATTAGGGGTTTAACGGTACACAAATATGACGGTTCGGTACCTCGGATTTAACGTCACGGTTCGGTTTGATTTTGGTACAGCAGTTCTTTTTTTTTTTTAAATAAACAGTGGTTTACTGAACAAGTTGCTCTTTCTTTAAATACATTCAGTTATAATTAACATTTTCTTAGTGATAAAAATCTACTTCAGCTTATACATTAAACTACAGGGAGCCCTTTTAAATTATAAGGTTACAATTAACAATTTAACCCAAACTTAAATTGAACTACTATTTATTTTTAAATATAATAATCAACACTTAATTAAAAAAAAAAAAAAAAAAAACACATAATGCAGTTTCTAAATTAACTTATAAATTATAAACATATATTTGTTAAAATAGATTCAATTACACAGTGGCTGTCATAACATAACAGATTAATTTAAATATACATTAAATAATTAAGACTAACGGGTAAATTTGTACAATATAATGAGTATTGTAATATTGCTCTTCTCTAGACTTAATTTCTCTAGTGAACTAACAAGCTGTGGAAACTGATGACTTGCCTGAGGTAAATGAAATGCAACATGATGTTTTATTTTCATGCTGTATTGTTGACATCTTTCCGCAATTCAAACACTGATTACATAAGGCGTGAGATGTTGATTAATTTTTATTAATTTTGTTCACACGCGCTGCGTGCTGCCATTTGAATGGACCCCATTTACAGTGCACAAGTCTGTGACACGTTAACGGTCCTGACGAGGCCACCGCTAGTCAATGCTTGTGTTTATACCAGCATGTTTCTGAACCATCCCAGAAGTGTCTTTCCATGGCATTTATACAGCAATCTGTCATGCCACTACAAAGACTGTCGAAGCGCCATTTATTGTTTAAATTTCCTGGGGGGAAAAAATGCTGTATTTGTTCGGTACATACACGTTATGTGTAATAAAATGGAATGACAAGGGGAAAAAGTATTGAACACATGAAGAAAGGGAGGTGCAAAAAGGCATGGAAAGCCAAGATGCCAGCTGAAATCTATCAGTAATTAGAAAGCAATCTTGCCCTTCATCAGTAGAAATTAATATTAGCTGGTTCAGTCCTAGCAACTACAGTACCGGGATAATGAAGATGAAAGGATGGACAATGCAAGGCAATGATCCCAAACACAGCCAAGGAAAGTCTCAATTGGTTACAGAAAAAGAAAATAAAGCTGTTAGAATGGCCTAGCCAATCACCTGACTTGACTTCAATTGAATAGCCCCATAGAACCTCCAAGATTTGAAGACACTGTGGAAGAATGGGCCAAAATTACACCTGAGCAATGCATGCGACTAGTTTCTCCATACAGGAGGTGTCTTGAAGTATTACATTAATTTCAGTAGTTCAATAATTTTCCCCTGTGTCATTCCTTTTTATTACACACAAGTTAATTTCTGAAAGTATTTGTTTTGTTTAATTTGTATGTATGAACAGCTTGGGTTGTTATCGACAAATGGAGAAAATTGAATGTCAGCACCTTTAGAAATATATTTACCAGGAAAAATGGTGATGTGTTCAATACTTATTCTACCCGCTGTATGTATGTATGTATGTGTATATATATATATATATATATATATATATATATATATATAAAAAAACTTTATTGTATGTGAATGTTACTGACCTCAGTCTCTCCAGTTCACAGTGTGAATCCTTAAGTACACCAAATAAGTGATTCACTCCTGTGTTTTTTTATTTTATTTTTACTGATGTTCAGTTCTCTCAGGTGTGATGGGTTTGATTTCAGAGCTGTAGTCAGGATGAGACACTGTTTCTCTGCAATACTGCATTCACACAGACTGAAGACAGAAAGAGAAAGAACAATGACTCAGATCCATGATAATCATCTTGTTAAAGAACTACAGTAAGCATATAGTCTGCCATATAGTCTAAAGTCTCCATAATCTGCTTGTAATTATGTCACTAGTTCTGTATTCTTTTGGTGTCTTCCCTTTTCCCTTTTTTTTTTTTTAATTAATTAATTTATTTATTTATTTATTAAACTTGTCTTTTATCTTTGAAAATTTCTGCAAACAATGTTTACAAAAACATAATGTTTTAAATTAGTTACTTTACAATTGTTTAGTAGTTAGACAACTCATTTTAATTATGACCAATTGCAAAGGCCAGAAGATGCAATGCTATGGTATAAATGTTGTAACTTGCGTCCAGATGTCTTAAACTAAGCAGTAAACTTTAACCACACTGTGACTGATGTGCATACAATGGTTATTATAATGATACCAACTGTATTTCTTCCAGCTTGCATTGTGGGTTCATCAGTAGATCACTGAGGTTTTTCACTCCAGAGTCTCCTAGTTTATTCCCACTCAGGTCCAGTTCTCTCAGGTGTGATGGGTTTGATTTCAGAGCTGAAGTCACAGCAGAACAACTTTCATCTGTCATATCACAGAATCTTAACCTACATTGGCAGAAAGAGAAAACAATACAATCACTCTTTATTCTGTAGTCACATCTATAGTAACACACCAATAGTAAGATATTAAGTATAAATAGTTTCAGCCATTGTGATTTTAACAAAGTATTTTGATTCTTGTATGTGAATGTTACTGACCTCAATCTCTTCAGCTTACAATGAGAATCCAACAGTACGTCACATAAGTGATTCACTATGGTGTTTTTTATTTGATTCCCACTAAGGTCCAGTTCTCTCAGGTGTGATGGGTTTGATATCAGAGCTGAAGTCAGGATGAGACACTGTTTCCCTGTAATACTGCAAACACAAAGACTGAAGAGAAAGAGAAAAAAACAATGACTTAGATCTGTCTTAGATCAGATGCCTCTTTTTTTATACTCTGTTGTACACAATCATTATATTGAGTCAAAAAATAAATAAATGAATAAAAAAATACATTAAACAACTACAAATACAGAAAGTGTGGTGTTATAAGCCTTATTGGCTTTAAAATGAAAAAAAAACAAACAAAAAAAAACAACACATAACAACAACAACAACAACAACAACAATAAATCCTTTAAATCACACTGTAACTGCTGTACAGTATAACAATGCTAACTCTAGTTTCTCCAGCTTGCATTGTGGGTTCATCAGTAGATCACTGAGATTTTTCACTCCAGAGTCCCCTAGTTCATTCCAGCTTAGGTTCAGTTCTCTCAGGTGTGATGGATTTGATTTCAGAGCTGAAGTCAGGATGAGACACTGTTTCTCTGTAGTACTGCAATCAAACAGACTAAAGGCAAAAAGACAAATGACAATTATTGAAGAGCTACTGTACAGTAGTCATTAAAGTACAGTAGTTTTCGACAGATTATTCTGAAACCCAGTCACACTAGTTCTCTATGTGGGAAGATACAGACTTTTATTTCATTTTTGAACTTATTTATATGTCTCCCCTCTTTATTCTCAGTTGTAAAAAACAGAGGGAGGGAGGGGGGGATACAGTGTGACCAATATGGAAAATACAAAAAGTGCACAGATATAAACATTGTTACTTAAGCCCTGTTGGATTTAAAGTGGATTTAAAAAAAAAAAAACTGCTGTACAGTATAATGAAACTAACTGTAATTTTTCCAGCTTGAATTGTGGGTTCATCAGTAGATCACTTAGGCTTTTCACTCCAGAGTCTCCTAGTTCATTTTGGCTCAGATTCAGTTCTCTCAGGTGTGATGGGTTTGATTTCAGAGCTGAAGTCAGAGCAGAACATCCTTCATCTGTCAGATCACAGTGGATTAACCTGCAATGGCAAAGAGGGAGAGAGAGCAGAAAATACAGCAGAAAAAAGAAAAGCCTTCTTAATGTTAAATGACATCATCTTCATGAGCAAATAAAACACACAAAGGAACAGAGATCATCATATTTATGTCACCACATCACAAAATATAAGTGTAAAATGTACACAATTATAATGTGAATTCAGACTCTTCATGAAATGTTTTTTTTTTTAAGCATTTTGATGTAATGGGTTTGATTTCAGATCTGAAGTAAGGATGAGACACCATTTCACTGTAGAATGGAAGATATCAACTGTACAGCATGTTAGCTTGCTTGTCATGGCCAAGGGCATAATTTATTTAAGCACATTCTAACCACACGTCGAGAGCTGTAGTTCCAACCACATAGGTTTGGAGCACTGTTTGTAAATGTTCATTTAAAGGCTGGTCTTAGATGGCACTTGACTACTTCTTTAGTTGGTCAGGCTGTGAGACCAGACAATCAGCTAAAACCAGATTGGCCAAGCTGAGAGACAAGCTAAAACCAGCTACTTCCATTTTAAACCAGCTAAGACCAGCCAACCAACTTAGCTTTATTTTTTATTTTTATTTTTTTCCAGCAGGGTTTACCAGATCAAAGACTTCAGATATACAAATTGGTGCACTCCTATTACTTACGAATGTGAGAATGTGTAAAACTCAGTATTGCGGAAGAGTCATTTCTTCTTAATACAAAAACCCCAAACACTAACTGGGTAAAGTCATCACTGCAGCTGCCATGTTTGCTATAGAAACAATATTCTAAAATGTAGGAGTGTACATGCACATTGACTGGTCTAGATTAAAAAGAAATAAGCTTTTTAGTGCTATTTGAGCATAAGAAACAAAACTTATGAGACAGTTATTGTCGGATTTAATTGGTGATTTCAAATATGAAATTTAATCGTAAGAATTTGATGTTTCCCTGTTCAAAGAGACAGGAGCTGTGCTTGCATGACTGAAATAGCTGCCCGAGAGGCATTTCAAAGATTGCCTTGTAGTGAAATAACTTGCCTTAAAGGTACTTTGACAAGAGTAATCAACAACTGTAAAATCAAACAGTATTTATATTTATCTTTATATAAAAATGCTAGTATATTTATTTGATTTCAACCAAAAAGTTGAGTTTGCTGCTAATTTTAATTGTTGCTAGAATAGTACAACACACAGTTCCTATAAGTAACATCATTTAATAACTCAAAATGTTTAAGACATGCTGTCAGACATCTGCACTGGGCAACAATTTCCCATCCCCACACAGTGCTGAAGCACACAGACTGAGGGTTCAATGTCATTTTTGCAAAGAGGATCTACTACAGTAGAATCAAGATAAATTATTTTAAATTTAGGTCTCTCTCCCTTTTTTGAAAATTTGAAAACTATGAGGCAGGCTAACTGTGGGCATCAATGGCCCAACTATATTCAGTACGCTGGACTTAAAATGGGGCTACCACCAGCTGAAGTTCAGCCCTAAATCAAAAGAAATCCCTACATTTGCGGTGCATATAATGGTGTGTATCGTTGAAAAAACAAAAACAAAAACAATTTTCAGTGTTTCTTCCGTCAGCGAACAATACCAGTACGAGATTGCCAACACACTTGAGGACATACAAATGCAAATGCACAATGCACACACAAATGCAAGGAGATGCAGTTAAGTATATGTGTTAAATAAATAAATGTATACATAGTGTTGTGTGTTATGTCTGGACCAGTCAGACACACAGTTATTTGTTATACTTAAATAATTCCTAACACCCCTCATCTATGGACCCTACTAGTATCTACTTTGGCCTGACAGAGCTGTCTGAGTATTGCAGTAAACCATGGTTTGTCATTGTTGTAAGTCATGGTAGGAATGCACATATCCTCACAGAAACTGATATAGGAAGTTAAAGTCTCTGTCAGCTCGTCCAGATTGTTGGAAGCAGCCTCAAAAACATTCCAATCAGTGTAGTTGTATAGTGTTTAGAAGCACTGAACATTTCACAATAGGAAAAAGCCCAGCTGAGCAGCTTATCAGCAAGTATGCGACTATTATGAACGTGAGCAATCAAATCTGATTGCGAAGAGCTATTGTCCTGGCTCTACCTCTCTGGATCTGAATACCAAAGTGGATTTGTCAAAGTGGCAGATCTCAATGATACTTGCTTGCAGTTTGTCACAAATAAGGTATCCGTGGCTCCCTCTGATCACCACCAGAGAGCACCATCTCAGTTAGTCATTTCGGACTCCATTTCACAAAACCTGTGCCTGGGACTGACTACCTGCAGAGCTGATGCATATTACGCATACTAGACTATATAAACAGCTTCCGGAGTCTCAATCTGTGCAAAGTCTTCTTTTGGTTTGGCTGACATTTTTGAGCATTTTTCTAGGGTGCTTCTTATTTCTTATTTGTGCATCCTTGTTTCCTTTCCTCGCGTCTTAGCTCCACCCCTTTAGGACACAAGGGAAGGATGCAAGGAAAGTAAATGAGGACAGAGGAATCAAAGGATGAACATTGGAATATTCTTGACCACTCAAGCGTCATTTAAAAGCACCATTAGCTGCACTAAAGGGATCTGCCCATATGTTAAAGTTTGCGATTTAAGGCATTCATGATAAATATTAATAAAGCAAGATGCTCTGTTGAAATACATGGCATTATTTAAATTGCAAAAGCAAAATATAAATGTAAAATTATTATGACAGATGTGAAGGGGAATTTATATGTGCATCACGTTTAGGCGAAAAAACACTTCCGCAAACGATAAACCTTATGACCCCTCAGGAAGCCTCCTCACTTCTCCATCCTCGCCTCTTCGGGGTGCAATTAAAGAATTTAGATGTCATACAAGATGGCTCAGCTCGATGGGTTTCCGGGTCATAGGTTAATTTCCTCATAGCGAGGCGACGAGAAGGGATATTGAGAAGCACCCCTAGCATTTGGTTTTCTCGTGTGTGTTATCTTGGACTGTATTATGCCTACCTTCATTGTTTGGATTGTTGGGAACAGGCAGACTCTGCCTGTTCACTGTTTATGTTATTGGATTACCTCTGCTATCCCTGACGCTGTCGATTGACCATTGCCTGTTGTAATATTAAAACTATCGTTCTGGGATTGTGTCAAGAATAAACAACTTATTCAGTAACTGAGCTCATTTTTTATCAATCTGACTTGCATAGTCAACTGTTTAAAGATAGTTTATTGTAACACCACGTCAGCAGAGGGAGCCCTCACCCAGTGACTCTGTTACCGCTCCCTTTGCTGCTTCATGGGTTACTTCCTGCGAAGTATTGTTTTGCTGATGCGGACTCTACTAAGCGTTTTTCTGTTTTCATTGCCTTGTTTCATTGTTTCTTTTTTTCATGCCATAGTCATTGCCACAGTTATCGTCTTGTTTCATTTTTGTTTCATTTGTCACTTTGGACTGCCCATTGGTATTTTTGACCTTTTGCTTGCTTTTGGATTATGCTTTTGTCTTGCCCTGGAATACACTGTTCGTCTGGAGATCGACCCTGCCTGTTTCACTACATTGTGTTCTATTAAAGCTTGCACTTGGATTGGATCTATCCACGCTGTCTGTCGAGTCCATTACACTGTGTTTTAATTGTCTGTTTAATTTCAGTACTTCACTTTATTGTGGGTCTTTGTGATGCTGAGAAAAAAGAATAATAATAAATAACAGCTGTGTTTCCATGGCGCCGCGTCATGCTTGTTATGTGACATACTGCAGCCACAATAATACTGTATGACAGATGGATTGCTTTTGGATTTTGTTTTTCCTTTTTTATTCAAAATGTTCAGATACTTGCTCACTATGTCATGAACTATCTGATATTCCAATTCACAAATATGTGTAAATTAGTGTGTTTTGTCATTTAAAACCCTATATAAATGATCTGGATCATGATCTATAATGTGAGATGGACGCCGCCGTGTTTGTTCACACTGCTGTTCAGAGAGTCCTGTCAGCCGAGTTTACAGCACGTAAATTCATCAGTTTCCCCCGAAATACATGCAAGTAAGTGGCTGGTGAACTGGATGAGGACCTTTTTAGTTACTTACACTATGTGTATGTGATATGAATAAAACACTTCTGCAAATTATATTTGAATGGACTGTTATTTCCATAGACATCTGTGTGTATTTTACAAACTCTAAATGTATTGTTTTACTAGTACGTATTGTATTTACAGTGTTGGGAAGGTTACTTTGGAAATGTAATAGGTTACAGATTACAAGTTACGTGATTTAAAATGTAATAAGTAGTGTAACTTTTCAATTACTTTATTAAAGTAATGTAACATTACTTTTAATTACTTTTTGATTACTTTTCTACATTTCTAATATTTTCAACTGTTAATCATTTTGAAACATTTAAACCAGGCAGAGTTAACCTTACAGTAGCACTCAACACTGATTACTGTCAGACTTTCAAAATCCTTTATCACTTGAATTAAGATTATAATAAGCAACACACATCTTTATTTTGCAATAACAACTGGCTGAATGTACATTATCTAACTTATTACATAGCTGCTTGATAGATTATTTAGATGTTTCGTGTCAAAATACTTAGACACGAAACACTGATCTGAGTTGAAATATTTGAACGCAAAGCTTTCATGAAGAAATCAGTTGCTAGCAAACGGCAAATTCAAACTAAACATTTTAGGGACACAGTGCAGTCATACCAGTTTTCTTACACAACATTTCACCACATAAATAATTAAGTAGTAGTACTAGTTTGTTAGTTATCTTATAATCCATTACAATGTACAAAAAATGGCAGCAACAATAGAGCAAGTCCACGATACCAGGATGACAGAATTAAGAAATTGTACACATAATATTGAATTAAGCTTTAATATTTTATTAGCTAACCAAACGCAAAGCTTCTGCCAAGAAAAAAATATCAAGCATGTAGCACTGACTTAAGCTGCCCCGAAAGAGTCTAAGCGGTGTAATAATTTAATTTAAATCACAGCCACCACAAATTTAGACTTTTTTTTTTTACTTATATTTTTGGGCTTTTTATGCCTTTTATTGTGATAGGACAGTAGAGAGATGACAGGAAAGAGCTGGGAGGAGAGAGGGGAGCGGGATCGGCAAAGGACCTTGAGATGGGAATTAAACTCCAGTCATCGTGAACGCGGTTGCATTATATGTCATAACATAAATAACATCATAACGAGAAATAGTTTAATAGCTATGATACTGGGTTTGAAATCAAATGTTTGCATAGTTATGACAGAAAACACTAGCATCAAACAATGCCTTGGAAAAAACAATCTTAAAAAATAAAGTTTATGCATAAACCCAAATAGGAAATAAAACAGTTATCGAATAAACATGTGTCCTATTCTGTGTCCTAAACTCCTGAAACATTGGTGTTTCATTTTAGAGCAGTCAATGCAAATTAAAAGAAGTATATTTAAATCTGTAAGTGGGGGTGTGAAAAAATTTTAGATGTAATCCCCTTTGTAATCACTGGCATTTTTCAAAAGTAACTAATTTAATTACATATTTTTTCTCAATAACTGTAACTAATTACAATTACATTTATTTTGTAATTAAATTACGTAATTCCATTACATGTAACTAGTTACTCCCCAACACTGTGTATTTAAATGTCGGAAACCTACAATAAGCATGGTTACGTGGTTAAAAACACTGCATAGTTATAATTATATCACAAGTGGAGAGCTTGTCTCTCTCTGGCTCAGCACCAGCCAATGCGCGAAAATGCAGTTTCAATTTGGCTGTTGCGTGACATCACTGAACGTTCTAAATTCCATATGTGGGACCGTACTCCCAGGAGCACAGAAATTAGATTCCCACATGTGGGACCGTACTGCTCAAAAGGTTAAAAGTAATGTAACTTTTTAAATAAATTAACAATACTTACGTCAGTGTGTTGAGTTGACAGTGTTTATCCTGCAGTAGCGAAGCGATCTGATTTACTTGTGTGTCTCCTAGTTCACGTTCACTCAGATTTAACTGTCTCAGGAGTAACGGGTTTTTACCCACAATTCCACTCAGATACTGACAGGCTTCATCTGCAGCAGGACCCAAAACCCTGCAGAAGAGAAGATGAAGCATCTTATGCAGCAAATTATGCAGCTTACTGTATTAATGAAAAAAAGTATTTATCTGAATATTTCAACTGTATATCATTTATGCTGTATTATTTTATCATGACTCACCTCAGTGTCTTAAGTTGACAGTTTGGATCCTGTAGCAAATCGTTAAGCTCCTTCACTCCTGATTGTCCAGGATCATTTCCTGTGAGATCCAGCTCTATCAGGTGTGAAGGGTTTGATCTCAGGGCTGAAGCCAGAGCTTTATAACCATCTTCAGTGATACTGCAGTTTGAGAGTCTAGACAAATTTTTAATGATAATTAAATATATCAGAAGATCATAATCAAGAAGACCTTTATTGCAAAGAAAGTTTACTCCCACAAGGAATTTGTCTTGGCGACAAGAGTTTTCAGTGTGTGTATATAT
Organism: Cirrhinus mrigala; assembly: GCA_036247105.1. Classification (NCBI taxonomy): domain Eukaryota; kingdom Metazoa; phylum Chordata; class Actinopteri; order Cypriniformes; family Cyprinidae; genus Cirrhinus; species Cirrhinus mrigala. The sequence continues at coordinate 31,166,291 of CM070028.1, forward strand.
ATATATATATATATATATATATATATATATATATATATATATATATATATGTATATATATATATATATATACACATATATACATATATACACACACACACACACACACACACACACACACACACATACATACATACGTAAACTTTAACAGGTGTTTTTTTACCCAGTAATTACATTTGATCAAAAGAGAATGCTAGTAATAAAACCAATGGTTCACTAAACTCACCTGAGTTTCTCCAATGTGCAGTTTTTATTTTCTAATCCATTTTGGAGTTTCCTCACTCCTGAATCCTGCAAATTATTGTTGCTCACGTCAAGGTCTTTCAGACTGGGGTTTGATCTCAGAACTGTAGCAAGAGTTGAACAGCTTTCCTCTGTTAGACCACAATCACACAGCCTAAAATATGTTATATGAGAGAGATTTACAAAACACAAAGTACTTGATGCAATATTTAGTGACTATAGATAATTACTGTTTTAAATGCACAGTAATAAATTAAAAGTTCACTCACATTAGTGTGTTGATTTGACAGTGTTTGTCCTGCAGTAGAGCAGTGATCTGATTCACTTGTGTGTCTCCTAGCTTACATTCACTCAGATTCAGCTCTCTCAGGAGTAGCGGGTTTTTACCCACAATTCCAGTCACATACTGACAGGCTTTACCTGAAGCTGGACTCAAAAACCTGCAGAAAAAGAAATTCGGATAAGCATCAAAACAATGCCCTACCATATTGCAACGCACCAAAGCAGTCATGAAGCAGTCAAGAACAACTTAAAGAGGTTGCCAACGTTTACTGGTTGATATGTCCCGGTAGAGCCCTACATTATTTAACAAACAAAAAAAAAATGCTTCAAAATTAAATTAACTTGATTAAAAAACTAAATATAATCACTTTGCAATTGCATACAAAACTGGACTATTGTAATAGCTGAAACAGTAGTATAAGCTGTTTTGGGAGAAGAAGGAAAAAAGACGGGCTCGGGCCGGGAATTCTGATAAGCTGTCAGACAAGGGCCGGGCGAAGAACGAATCCAGCATAAATATGCAGATGTCATCCCGAAACATTGCACCGTATAAAACGAATGATTCATACAAAATCTTAACGGATTATAGCCTAGAAAGTGCGCAAAGCTTGCTCACTTTATTATCACGTATAAAAGCGTCACTCATCTCAGTTCATCGGGATCTCACAAGTTCTGTTATAATCAATGATGCTCTCTAAACTACACAATGAGTCTGGCTATTCTGCCAGATCTTCAGCTGCTTTTGCTTTCGTTAGAGGGTATTTATCACCGTCTAGTATCTCCGTACAACCGGGCCTGGGCATGGCAAACCGCTCCAATTGCAGTGTGGCTGACAACAGGGAATAACCAACAACCACCTGCCCCCCCCCTAATGTCGCCCATGGCTGTCCGCGACTAAAAATTTTTCTGGTCGACTATTAGTCATTCATTTTTAGCATTAGTTGACTATTAGTCACACGTTTATTAATAAACCATACAAATCATAATAATAAGCCTTTAATTTCCTACATAGCATAATAAGCACTTAAGCACACATAAGGCTTGGCACAGCGCACTGGCTAATATAATAATTATGAATGTGTCTGGGAAAAATGACAAGGAGACTGCATTATGTTTTAATAATTGATTGATAAACTAGCGCTTTCTTTGTTTTTGGTCTGAAGTCTGCGACACTGATTTATCTCCGCAGTAGTGATGTGCCTGTATGCATGTTTTATATGGATTTCATAATCTCAGACTATTTGTTTTCTATTTGAATTGATTGATTGATTTGAAAGTAGACATTTCACTCTCTATAGATTTATTTTTCATGTCTGTAAGGCAAGTATACACATAGTTTTGAAGTTTCATGCTCCAGTTCACAGAGACAGAGACGGCAAAAAGGTCATCCTGCTTACTTTCATTATTTTACAAAAGTGCAATGTTTCGTTGTTATTGTGAGTGTACACAAATAAACATAGTCTTTATGGATTTGAAAGATGTATTACTATTATCTATTTAGTCCAGGGCAGGCAAGATGATATAACCAGGCTAGAAAACAAGACTAGGATAAACTAACTAGAAACATGACTATACTAGGCTAAGAAGGAACAAAGGTGGCTCTGTACAGCAGCTAACACAAATAAAGTGCTAAACGCAATGCAATACTTGGCCCAGAATAGTGGGAAGAGCTTTGTATTTATACAGTTTGTGATTGGCTGCAGCTGTGTGTGTAATCAGCGCAATGGATGATGGGAAACATAGTCCAGAATGTGGTGCAACAGTCTGTGTAATGTGAATATCAATGGAATAAGAGGGCGACATCTGGTGGTGAGCGGACCGAAGTTCCAAAGGCCAAATTCGTGACAATTACCACATAGACCATCTGTTAACAATCTGTTCGTCATGGACTGCGTGACTTTGCCACTTCATGTTGATATTTTTTCTGGCAACTTTGCTTGATGAAGCTTCTTCTCGTTGATTAACGGTTAGTCAACTTTTAGGAGCCAGCCCTATTAACATATTTATAGGCATATTTCACCAGTATATCATATATATTGTATAATTAACACATCTCACCTCAGCGTCTTTAGTTGACAATTTGGATCCTGTTTTAAATCATTGAGCTCCTTCACTCCGGATTGTCCGGGATCATTTCCTGTGAGATCCAGTTCTATGAGGTGTGAAGGGTTTGATCTCAGAGCTGAAGCCAGAGCTTTATAACCTTCTTCAGTAATACTGCAGTCTGAAAGTCTAGAACAGAAAGGAAAATGTAACATTCATTCATTCATTCATTCATTCATTTGATTAATCAGTTATTCTAAATATTACCTGAACAATACAAATCCTTAAAATTAATATATTTTTTAATTCTTTTGTACAAATGTGTTAAAAAAAGTTGCAAAACATGAAAACTTAATACAAAGGCAAACAAAAGGAACATAGAACCTTAATATGCTATACTGCAACATCATATTCATATTCAACTCTAACCCAATCATGTTTCGAGGGGGTTCCCCTCTTAAAAAAAAAAAAAAAAAAAATTATATATATATATATATATATATATATATATATGATGTTCTGAGGAATAAATTACATGTTTTCTTGTCAGGGTTCCCCTGGTATTTCAGGGGCTAAATATGATGTTATTAGGGTCACTACATACAACCTTGGAATAGCTGAAAAACAAGAATATTGATTCACTGCTGACAAAGCCAAGTATATACAACTGGGGCATCCGGGGCTTGGAATTCGCAGGGTCGGTTTGGGTAGTGATGCTGGATGTAACTAAAAAGGTCCAATTTTCTGGTGAGGTCTGGTTTGGGAGTTACAGAACGGCCTGGCGATCTCATAACGCATAATCTTATTAACTGTTTATCTGCCACGCTATTCAGCGCCAATCCCGCTGTGCAGTCAGTTTCACTGGTTAAGGTTAGTTTAAGGTTAGGGTAATGTGTGGGGTAGGTTTAGGGGTTAGCATTTGTGTAGCATAGTGTAGGAAATCAACACTGTGATTGACACAACCAATAACATCTTTAGAATCAGCTGTGGGGCGGAGTTTGCGTTGAAGTGGACTGGGGGGAAATGCGCATGCATGTCATGTGCCTGTCCATCAAAGGGAGGAAGCCATGCCCTAGTTTGGAGCACCCACCCCGTTTTGGAGTTCCCATCCCCATTTGGTGATCTCCAGGCTGCAGTTATACCCCTGTCAGCAAAGCAGGGTTTCAGTAAAACTTGGCCAACTAGGAATTATGTTTTTAGTCATAATGGTATGCATTTTTTTTTTCTGGGTCCAAGAACTCAAAGAGTAAATATTAAGCAAGAGTGAGTTATTTTCCAGTGAAGGATCCAGCACATTGTAAGCAGTGAATAAAGGCTGCAAAATATAGCAAACATAGAGAGAAAACCACAATGAAAAGTTTGATGATTGGATGACAAGGAACACTGAGCCAAAAAGGAGGGGCAAATCTAAAAGAAGGTACTTTTCCAGCAGTTTCACCCAATCCCACGAAGCAAAATGGTACCGCATCGAGAAAAGAAAGATGATGCTATAGTTATCCATTTTTACCCTAAAGAGTAGATAGAGTATGTACAAAATAAACTTGCAGATTGTTCTTGCAGAAGTACAATCTGTAGATTTTACGGAAGCCCTGGAGACAAACAAAATTGAAGTCCAGATAATATGGAGGAAAGGTAAACACTGTTAATTTACATATACTGTATTATCAACAATGTAACAATACAGAACAGGTTGAAAAATCAATAAACTTCCATTTAAACAATTACTTGCTAGATAATATATTTTATATGTATATATATATATATATACACATACATACATACATACATACATATACACACACACACAGTGTGTGAACAGTAGATGAATCCTAGAGTCTGCACTGTTACAAGCAATATAACTTAAGCTCTGTTGTCTGAAAATAATATTAAATCTCTCTGCAACTGCTGTACAGTTTAATGATACTAACTGTAGTTTTTTCAGCTGGCATTGTTGGTTCATCAGTAGATCACCAAGGTCTTTTCCTCCAGAGTCTCCTAGTTCATTCCAGCTGAGGTTCAGTTCTCTCAGGTGTGATGGGTTTGATTTCAGAGCTGAAGTCAGGATGAGACACTGTTTCTCTGTAATACTACATCCACAAAGACTGAAGACAAAAAGACAAAAGTCAATGACTTAGATCTATGACTGTTTCCAATAGTCTATTTTGAAACACAGATCAAACGCTTGAAGAATTAAACACTTACTAGATAAAAATCATACATAATGTGACCGCTAGGAAAAACGCAAAAAGTGCACTATAATAAACTTTTTAACTTAAGCCCTGTGGGCTTTAAAATTAACAAAGAACATTATAATGTTACTAACTGTAGTTTCTCCAGCTTGCATTGTGGGTTCATCAGTAGATCACTGAGGGTTTTCACTCCATGGTCTCCTAGTTTATTCACACTCAGGTCCAGTTCTCTTAGGTGTGATGGGTTTGATTTCAGAGCTGAATTCACAGCAGAACAACCTTCTTCTGTCATATAACAGTAACTTAACCTGCAATTGCAAAAAAGAAAGAAAAAAAAAAAAAAAAAAGGTCTTTTTGCTGTAAAATTACATCATCTTTATGAGCAAATAAAACAGACAGAGGAACTGAGATCATCACACTTATGTTATTATGTCATCAAAAAATACAAAAGTCTAAAATGTACACAATTATAATGTGAAACACTGTATCTCTGCATCTACACCGACTGAAGACAGAAAGAGAGAACAAAACAGTGCAAATCTAAGTTGTATATACAAGCTGTAAATGTATTATATTATGTTTTACTACTACTACAACAAAATCTCTCTCTATATACACATACACATATATACAGTGTGAGATACAGCTGCAAATGTAGTCTGGCATCATGCCTCAAATGAAGATGATCTGACTTGATTTTAGTGAAAATCAGTGTAAGAGGTGCAATTATTTCCTCATGAATTTAAAGTCCAGGAGCTCTGACAAAAACACCCCTCTTGCTCATTTACAACCCCCTTCCTCCCTCTCCTCTCCCCTCCCTGCATCTCTCTCTTCTTCCACCAAAGCAAGAATGTCCATATACCACGTGTGTTATATGTTGTTTTTCCCCTTCATGTTTGGTATCGTTTCAAAGGTCTCAGTGCGACTGGTAAAATGGTCTCAATTTCACCGCCTTCACTTATATTGACCCTGAGTCATGAGATCTCCTTATAAACCAAAAGGTCTTTATGTTTTTACAAGTGATTGGAAAATGTGTTTGTTCTCGTCTGGATATAGAAGCGAGGTGACAAAATTAAGGGCTTCCGATTACTGACTGTCACTGGCTTAACACGTTGTAGTTCTCGTGATTATAGAAATAATGCACTTTATCGTAAGAACTGCAGGGTGCAGTCTGCATAAAATGTATTATAACCACCCCTCATCCTCTGAGTAAGTCCAGAACTGGTGAGCTTGTGCCGTGCGTTCACTGTTGGCCAAGTGAATTGCCAAGCGATATCAGGTCCTTGATGAACGAATAATTAAAAATATGGGATTTCCAGAATAATCAAATATCTAAATTAACACATAATCTGTATTTATGATCAGTTTAAATTAGAGAAACCACCTAAATTTATGCTCACTTGAAATTGGCGTCAGATAAAACATAAAGCTAGATTAAAATTTAAACTAAATCCTGATCAATTAAGTGGATTTTGCAGAAGCGCTGTGAAAAGACCGAACATCCATTAAACCTTCAACCAGGTCGCTGGACTCTGCCTTTGGGCCAACGAGTGGATCCTTACATCAGACCAATGGTCAAGGAGGAGTCTCAGTTTCCAACATATAGAAAAAGGTGGACAGGAAGTTCAGCCGACTATGGCATAATTGGTATCTATGTTTTTGGCATGAAACAAGAACTATATTGAGATCAATTTCCTTACAATCGGCCAATTTAATCAAATGTTATTAGCATTTTTTAAATGCAATTTTTTTTATGCAAGCTTTTGAATGTGATCAGCATGAAGAGAGAAACATGTTTCATTTTTCTAGAACAAAGGGTTCTAAAGTTATAACCATTTAAATGCTGAATTTTTGAACTGGTTCTAAAGACCCCTAGTTGATCAGATCACTATTCATGACCATCACTACAAATTTGCCAAATTTCATAATTTTCTTATGTTCCCTTCATAGGGCTGCCATAGACTCCCATTAGGAAGACTGTCTGTAGTGGCATATTTGCGGTAAGCCGCTATCTTAGTAAGGCTGAACAATAGTGAGTCCGTAGTATAACTTTTTCATCCTTTATTTCCATAAGATCAACAGTTGCGAAACCGCTTCATTGCTAAACATTAGCACCACACCTGAACACCTGCACCCACAAACACACGGTCTGAAAACTGTATCCGCTTCTCCTTTCTGACTCCACGTACTACCTTATCTCCCTAAATACGTAATTGCAGTCAAATAATAAAAGTCCTCATTCACAAAGTCATAACATTCAAAGCAAATACTCAGAATAAACATAATACACAAATAATAATCAACATAAACCAAATCGTATTCAAATTATGAAATTAGTCCATTCAGTCCAAAATGAAAATAGAAAAAGAAATGGCTCCAACACTGTCGTTATACAAATTAAAATATGGTTACTACACTTTTACTATGACAAAACCATGGTCAAATTTTGTAAGGAACTAGCTAAACTGTTGTAGTCTTGTCCCAACTTCTTAGCATCAATTTAGCAACATTTTAAAAATGCTAAAAATCCAAGTTGAATATGGGACAGTGTGTGGTTTTGGTTATAGAATAAGTAAAACTAGAAAAAAAATGTTTGTCTAGAAAAACTTTGAAGGTTTTTAGGTTGAAGTATAAAGTAGTTTTAAAGATTAAAGTCTGATAGAAGTACTCTGAGTGTTAAGAATGATGTTTAGGTGTGGTTGCTAAGGTGTTTAGGTTGGTTGCTATGGTGTTGCTATGCTGTTGGTAGGGTACCCAGATAAGTTTCTAGGGTGTTGCTATGTGGTTGCTATGGTACTTCCGGTCTCATCCATGTTCAGCTATTACAAAATAGCTAGTTTTGCTGCTTAATATTGCAAGCTAAAATGTATTATTGTATTATTATGTGTTAATTATGAACACACTGGCTTGTAGTCAGTGGTGGATGAAGTATCTGAAAGGCACTCTTAACTACAGATATTCTGCCAGAAAATGACTCCGGTAGAAGTTAAAGTCATTGTTTTTATTATATGTAAAGTATTTTTTTAATTAAATGCACTTAAGTATTGAATAGTAATAATACAAAGTAAACGCAAAATAGAAAAGGAGCAATTAATATTTAAGAAATATTTATACACCGTTTAAGCAGAAAGATTGTGTTCAGTTTAAACTTTATTTGGTGTCTCTGGGTAACCATAAGAGGCACTTCATTCGGTACTTAGTTTCTCTCATTCTAACGGAAGAAAACATTTCTGAATCTGCATCTGAAGTGGAATTTAGATGTGTTTACACAGTTTAATGCAGAGGGGACATGGATGCATTTAACCTGCAATAACAAATGCATAAATAAAATGTTGAATACCGATATTTAAAATGATTTCAAACATGAAAAAAATAGTTGAAATCTGAAATTAAAACCGTCATGTCGGAGTCAACTGATTCAAATGTTCTAAAAGTAATGTAACTTCAATGAACTAACAGTACTTACATCAGTGTGTTGAGTTGACAGTGTTTATCCTGCAGTAGAGCAGCAATCTGATTCACTTGTGTGTCTCCTAGTTCACTTTTACTCAAGTTCAGCTTTCTCAAGAGTAATGGGTTTTTACCAACAATTACAGTCACATAGTGACAGGCTTCATCTGCAGCAGGACCCAAAAATCTGCAGAAGACAAGATGAAGGAGGATTCAAATCAAGTAAACTTGGTGAAATCAATATAGAGTTTAACTTATTAACCCTAATCACCTGTACGTCATTTATTTTGTATTATTTCATCACATCTCACCTCAGTGTCTTCAGTTGACAGTTTGGATCCTGTAGTAAATTATTGAGCTGCTTCACTCCTGATTGTCCAGGATCATTTCCTGTGAGATCCAGCTCTATCAGGTGTGAAGGGTTTGATCTCAGAGCTGAAGCCAGGGCTTTATAACCTTCTTCAGTGATACTGCAATCTAAAAGCCTACAAAAGAAACATTTTGAATTATAATAAAGTATAATATACAATTAGTAACTCTGCAAAAAGACTTTTTAAAATAAAAATGCATTATATTTTCTTATCTGATCAGTACAGAAAACATTTCATCAAATGGCTTTTTTTTAGTTTATTTAGCAATTACGTTTGATCAAAAGAAAATGCTGGTAAAATATCAAACAATGGTACATTGAACTCACCTGAGTTTCTCCAGTTGGCAGTTTTTATTTTCTAATCCATTCAGGAGTTTCTTCACTCCTGAATCATGCAGATTATTTTTGCTCATGTCAAGCTCTTTCAGACTGGGGTTTGATCTTAAGACTGTAGCAAGACCTGAACAGCTTTCCTCAGTTAGACCACAATCACACAGCCTAAAAAATTAAACAGGAGAAAGAATTACAAAAACAATATATTAGATGCCAATATTAAGTGATTACTGAGAATTACTGTTTTGGTCAACTGATTTCTTTAGGACATTTGAAATGTACAATAATAAATGAAAACACTACTCACATCAGTTTGTTAAGTTTACAGTGTTTATCCTGAAGTAGAGCAGTGATCTGATTCAGTCGTGTGTCTCCTAGTTCTCGGCCACTCAGATTTAGCTCTCTGAGGAGTAACAAGTTTTTACCTACAATTCCAGTCACATACTGACAGGCTTCATCAGCTGTAGAACTCAAAAACCTGCAGAAAAGAAGATGAAGCAGGAATCAGTTCAAGTAAACCTGATGCAATTAGTAGTGAGTTTGCTTTTCCTCAAAATTAAATTTTGTGCACTGTGCAACTTATTCTATTCAAGAAAGTATATTTATTAAACATATTTGAATATTTCACCAGCATATCATGTGTACTGTATTATTTTATCATGTCTCACCTCAATGTCTTTAGCTGACCATTTGGATCCTGTAGTAAATCATTGAGCTCCTTCACTCCTGATTGTCCAGGATCATTTCCTGAGAGATCCAGCTCTATCAGGTGTGAAGGGTTTGATCTCAGAGCTGAAGCCAGAGCTTTATAACCTTCTTCAGTGATACTGCAGTCTGAAAGTCTAGAACAGAAAGGAAAATGTAACATTCAGTTGATTAATCAGTTATTCTGCACATTACCTGAACAATATAAATCAAGTCAATTTATTTATTTATTTATTTTTGCACAAATGTGTTCCTGTCTGCCATGCTGCTGAGTGGTTTGCAATTGTAGCTCCATGTAGCTTTGTTTTTCTATTGGAATTTCTGTCTTAACATCACTCTCTGTTGTTTACACTGCTAAAAGATAACTTAGTTCTCACCATATTTTTGATATTATATATGAACTAATTTGACAACTTTCTTTGTTAAACTAAACCACTAACACAGCATGTTAGCATTCAGTTAGACTGGTAGCTTGTCATTTGCATTTCTTGCTATGACATGCTATGTTTCTTTACTCTCTTGCTCCGTTTTTTTTTTTTTTTTTTTTTTTTTTAATTCATCGAACAACTGTGGTAAGTCAGAATCATTCTACAATCATGGGGAGTAATGGCTTCTTCTCCTATTATTGTCACTTGCACTGTTTGCCAATATCTATAGTGTAGCTTTCTCTGTCAAGTTCAGATGTGATAAATGCAGGGAAATAGTTAGGCTGACAGAGACGATTTCAGAACTAGAGACACGCATTCAAGCATTAACTAAGGAATGTGAGTGCTTTAGATAGAGCTTTCGATGTGACCAGCTTAGAGAGCCCTGTACATTGTTTGGTTCAGGTTGCAGAAACCCTGCAGCAGGGCTATTGTGAGGTAGCATAATCACGGGACAAAACACCACTCTTCCATTACATCAAAATATTAAACAGTTAAACTTGATGAAAGTGCCTTAGTTATTGGCAATTCTACTATACAGAATGTGGAAATAGAAACATTAGTCACCAAAGTCCAATGTTTACTGTGGGTAGAGTCTCTGACATATTGGCAAATTTAAAAGTGCCAGCTAATGCTAAATGTAAATTTAGTAAGATTGTTATTCACGTTGGCACTAATGATGTTTGACCTCGCCAGTTTGAGATCTCTAAAATAACATAAAAACAGGTGTGTAAACTTAAAAGTACAATGTCAGACACCATAATATTCTCTGGTTCCCTCCCTGCTTACCATGGTGACGAGATTCTAGTGAAGGGAAGTCTGGTTCTTTTCCATTAACCAGTGCTTTCAGACAGTTCATTTCAATGAACCAGTTAAGAAGCACTCTTCATTAACGATAAACCACCCTCTTGTGACATTTCAGTAATATTGTCCTTCCTCCAAGAGAAGCTGGATAAGTGTTGTTTCCCTTCCATGCTTGAAGGTCTACATAGTGGCCAGCTGCCTCTCACACTCCTATAGCCAGGCAGTCAGTGGGCAGAAACAACTTGGTTGTTCGTTTTTTAAAGGGGTCTAGGAGGCTGAACCCGCCTCGCCTCCTCACCATCCCTACATGGGACCTGTCTACAGGTCCTACCCCTTAACATTTTAGCCTTTAAACTATTTTTAAGAAAAGAGTCAAAAGTATCAATTATTATATTTATGGTTTAGTGGTTTATAGGCTGGTTTAATATCAATTATAATATTAAACTAGAAGAAGGGCTGATTAAAAATGCTAATTCATTCTCTACCAGTAGGTGGCACTTTTTCACAAATATAACGGTTTTCCCGGTAACGGCAGTACACAAAGCAGTGCAGCACCTCACTTTGAAATGTGCAGCACTCATATTTATCCAATAAAATCAGACCCTTTTTAATTTTAATAATCACATCACGCTATATGGCAATACTTGTCTTTTCTTCCCCATTGTATTTTTATGGCCTTAAATTTGATACAATTAAATGTAAGACTTTTTAAGGACCCGCGGGAAAAGCATTGATGACATTGAAATTAAATAAATAAATAAATTGGACAAATATCATAAAAGAAAATACAGTAAACTGCTTTTAATTGTTCAGATACATTATAGGTAGGTCTATCCTTAAAAGCAGCATTTTAGTAAGAAATTGAATAATCAAATGAAAAAATTAAAATGCATATTATTAATCATAATTCTCATATTGGCTGCTGTACTAGAGCTACAGTAATGCACAGATCAGTATATTGATACACATGCAAATACTTTCTCAGATGTTTACGTTCGATTAAGACAAAACCAACTTTGTATACGTAAACCATGTGTGTTTTGGCAGTTTAAACATAATAGACGCTAAAGAGAGTTTAGTTTAGCTCCCCCTGGAACGTGCGTGCTCGTAAAAACGTATATCACAAAGTTTCAACTGGCAAGGCACACAGCCGCGTCACTCTTACACAGTTTGAAAGTGGTTGAAATGAAAATAAATGAGTGTACGTTGTGAGCGAATAATTTGTAGCGATCTGCGAGGAGAAGCTGTCATTATGAACAGCTGATTTGTACGGAAACATCTGATGACCAAACTACATCGGAATTCGCGAAAGGACAAATCAAGTGAGCCTGGGTCGATTTGTGTTCACAATGCACGTTTTTGCCGAAAGCGAACCGTACTCAAACCACCTCCCGAGATGATCTTGGTTCGGTTCGCTTCTGAGGGGTCTGAGATCGTTTGGAGTGTTCACATATGGGCCAAATATCACATGAACCGTCCTCAGACCCCCTGAAAAGGACCAAGTGTGAAAACACCCTAAGGTGCTTTCCACCCAGTTCCCAGCCTTACAGGCTCGGGTCCCTTCTGCGTAGTAAGTGGGCACACTCCCGCATGGGATTCAGTTCTGGAGGGCCTGACTTTGTCTTATTTAGGCTCGTCACAGTTCCCTCAGGCTTTGTCTTACTCCTTGAATGCTCTTGGCCCTCCTTATGGCCAGTCTGTACTGAGTTTCTTGGAATGATTATCTAAGGCCAGAGTTTTGCCCTCTTGTCTCCGATGTGGCTTACTCTGCTATATTTAATACCTTTGGGCCCTTTTCGGTGCTTAAGTCAATCCAAGAATTAATCGTTCCTCTATCATAGCATAATGTGATTGTACTGGTTTCCCCATTACCGTTAACCCGGTTCCCTGAGATACCAGAATGAGTACTGCAATGCTAGCTGTGCTAAGTAGCTGCACGACTCAGTGTCAACACTTTAGTCAAAGTAACCCAAAGATTCTATGCCACAATACCCACTTATACAGCCAGATGACCCCGTCTATTTTGGTGGGCTACGGCAGGCTTCATAGCCATAGATTAGTGCAGCTTTGCTGCATCGACATTAGTTTGTTTCTGATTTGCACTGTGTTATGGAAGGCTTGAGTAATCAGAGAAAAGGAGCTTTCCCCATAGCGTCCAGCGACATAGTACTCATTCCCATATCTTAGGGAACCAAGGTTACATTAGTAACCGAGTACATTTTCTGTATTTCAAGTTGCAGGACTTGTGCCAGATTTTGTACGTCTCATCAACTCATTAAACTCATCAGCTGATTAGTGGAGACTGCAAGAGCTGAACTGGGTGTGTCAGATACAGAAAGACATACAAAATACGCAGTGTTGCAGGTACTTCATGGACAGACCTGAAAACGACTGACTTGATGTTTCAAGGTGATAAAGTTGAGGTTGATGAACAATGATGAACACATGCAAATATATATACACCTAGAAGTGGTGTACATGATGGAAAGATGGACATGTTCATGCAAATGTTAGTTTTGTTCATCAACCTCAACTTTATCACCTTGAGAATATATATAACCTAGAAACTGTTCTAAACAACATAACTCAAGCCTTGCTGTCCTAAGATAAAATTACTGTAAACTGCTGTTTAGTAGTAAAATGACACTAACTGTAATTTTTCCAGCTTGCATTGTGGGTTTATCAGTAGATTACTGAGGTTTTTCACTCCAAAGTCTCCTAGTTCATTCCGGCTCAGGTCCAGCTCTCTCAGGTGTGATGGGTTTGATTTCAGAGTTGAAGTCAAGATGAGACACTGTTTCTCTATAATACGGCAATCAAAGAGACTGAGGACAAAAAAAGAAAAGACAATGACTCAGATCTATGATTATCATCTTACTGAAGAATTGTAATTTAGTTTCCAACAGTCTATTTTAAAACCCAGTCACACTAGTTCAATATGCTGAAAGATACAGTTTCTTCTCTCTTTTTTTTTAACTATTTATCTGATGTCTTTTGTAGCATTGGACCAATCAGACACACAATTATTCCTTATATTTGATAAATAATCCAGCAAACCCCCTCACCTAAAAAGCAAACAATCCCCCGGTTTCACAGACAAGGCTTAAGCCTAGTCCCAGACTAAAATGTAAGTCTGAGCTGTTTGAACTGAAAGAAACTTGCAAATCTGATCTTGAAATTTGTCAGTGCCCTTTTTTTTGTCTCCAGATGCACACCAGTAATGTTTTTTTTCTAAGGCATTTTTATAAAAATTATTTGTCCAAACTGAACTATGATTTAATACTGGCATAGTCTAAGCCCTGTCTGTGAAATCAGCACTATGCGTTAGAGTTCTATGGACAATCCCAAAGAGGCAGAACAGACTGATAACACTGGTTTTATTGCTCAGATGGATGCGGGCAGAGCAACTCTCACTCCATTTACCCATAAGAGAGACACAAAATGCCCATAAAAATGGATTCTTCCCTATTAATTCATGGCCAAACCTTTCTATGAATAACTACGCCTATCCCTAGGTCAGTGTGTGTATTATTACTCTTCCTGTATATTGATTTTTTGTATTGTATATTTTTTTATGCATGTCTAGAATCACTAGCTAATATAACCACACCTACGCCATGTTTGGTTTGCTATACCAAGTTAAAAGGCCTCACATCAGTGACCTGCCTCACCCCCTCTCTCTCTTCATCTTCTGCTCTTCTGCTTCAGCGTCTGGTTGCTGCCTGCATGGGACTCACTAAGTCCCAGGGCCAGTAAAGCCACACCTGACAGGCCTTGACTTCAGTCATGTCCCTTTAACTATTCTTGATCTTGTTACATGCTCTGGTGAATTAGTACTCAAAGTAAGGTTCTTTCTGTGGCAACAAAAAATTTCTTAGAGTTGATAAATAAAAATGACAGTGAATGTACACTGGGCGAACAGATTAGTTGATGGTAATATTAATTCTGCAACAGTTACTACTGGCACCCAAAATAAATAATTGTAATTAATTATAATTCATTGTAATTGTTTATATACGTTTGCCTTTTAAGCTTATTCACTACATTCCCTTTTGTATTCTCCGTATTTCTGTATGTAAATAATCTGCACATAAATTCTTTATATTAAAATAAATAAATAAATACAATAAAATTAAATTAAAAAATAAATAAAATTAAATACTTGATAAAACATACAAAGTTTGAACAATAACCGACCAAACTTGAATAACACTGTACAGATCTGGCCACTAAGAATGCGTCTTTTTTTCACGCGGCAGCCTGCAATTTGCCACGCGTGATCACAGAGCTCCCTGCAGGGTCTATTTCGGATTTTTCAAAACTTTGTTGTGCTTCACACAATATCCACCATGTGGCACAAGGAACAATATTCTGTAGTTAAACACCGCGGCCAGGGGTGTGTTTCCCAATAGCATCGTTAGCCAACAATGGTCAGAAGTTCCGTCGTTATCAACACAGTTCAACGATTCAGTGTTTTTCTCGAAACCATAATTCAAGCGAACATTCACAAATAGCGTGAACTTATGTGGTTGGAACTACAGCGCTCGACCTATGGTTAAGCATCATTTTTTTGTTAGTGAGGCATGGGTTTAAATAAAATCTCAGTTTAAATAAAAAATAGCAAGCTAACATGCAGTACAATCTATACCTGTTATTCAGTCTAAATATAAGTGCATTTTATGTAGTGAAGTAAAAAAGGACTTAACCCATTAACGTTTTTATTATTTGTAAACACATTTTATTGCGCTTTCCACATACATAGTCGATATGTTGGCGACTACAGGCAATAGCTAGTCAAGTCAGCATGCTGATTTTATTAGTCTTACTAAAAGTAAATTAAAAACAACAAACCGAGAGATGCAAAAGTGATAATTCATATATGCATAATGTACATTTTGTTTTCAATTTGAGGGTTTATTTCAGTTCCACATGTCAAGCTGCCTAATATACAAAAGCAGCCTAACCTAGCTGAACGATGTTCTTCCATTATTGTAATACTTTGGAAATTTGATATTCCAAAGGAATTGTTATTGTCGTTTTGATTAAAGAGTAAACCAACCAAATGTTTATTTAGTGGGTAATGTCTTTATGCTCATGGGTTGTAATTAGAACGAGGGTCCTGCGTGTCCTCCAAGTGAATGCGCCAGTGCACACGTCCAAGGCTAATTTATAATATCAGAATTAAACCCCTATTTAGAACAATGCCACTCAGTCAGCATCGTATAAACGTCAATACTGCATACTAAATAAATAAACGATAAAACAAACACTGTGGCTGTAATACTTTTAGGATTTTTGTGACAGTCATGTGTCATATGTTATGTTATTGTTTCCATTTGAATTTATTTTTGCTCTTTTTGCTTATTTAATGGAATATTTAATGGAATCTTTACTGGTGTATTTTGATGTTTTATTTGTTTAAGTAAAGCGGCTTGAGTAACACTTAAAGGCGCTAGAAAATAAAGATTATTATTATTATGAATTTATTAAATTAACTAGCTGTAGTTTTCTTATTAAAATCACTGAAAGATATAAATGTCAATGTCATTAAAGTCTCACTGTGCTGTAAATTATGTTTTAGGTCCAAAATGCAAGAGAAGCAATATGTGGTGAATATGGAAACATTTGGATTCCTGCTGAATGAGAGAGGGCTTTAGTTTCACTTTTAAATTAATTTGTTTTGGCTTAACATTTATATAGCCAATTTGATAATTTGAATAGTGAGGGGAAACATAGCCTGTAGCTGTTTATAGTGTTAAATATCTCAATAAAATGCGACGTATGTGATTTCTTCCCCCCTCCAAAAATCGCAATTTTATAGTAGCGTATTTTTTAACATGTTGCAGCAAACATTTTAATATGACTTGGGGAAAAAAAAAAACAAAAAAAAAAACTTTAATGTCTTTAAACCGTTGAGAGTTTTCCTTTCACTTTGTCAATATTATAAAACATGATGCTTTACTATGACGAACTAGCCTACAAAATAACATTCTGCAGTTAAACACCCAGACAAGATATATTATGGCGCATTACGTTAAATAAATAAACAAATAAATAAATAATAAATAAGATTACAATAATATTTTTAGAATAAAATCAAAATTACGAGAATGAAGTAGTAGCCATACTGTTGAGAAAAATAAAAGTCATAGCAATAAAATTATATTGTGAGAATAAAGGTGCAGCATTATGTATGGCTTTTTAGTGCCATGTTAAAAACTCCAAGATAATATTTTGACGAAATAATGTTGTAGCAATACGAGAAGTCAAAATTACAAAAATTAAGTTGTAGCAAGAGATTAAAGTTATAATATTTTGAGAAAATGGCCTGGAATAGGAGCACCTGGAGAAATTCCGGTGACCTGGGAACTGACTTGAATATTTAATGAAACAAATAAGTATAATTTAATGAAACATGTCTCGTTGTAATCGAAATGATTAGTTTACATGCAGCTTCAACTGAGGTGAATATAGCGATCTATAGTGGTGATATATCTGTAGCGATCTGAATAAATAATATAAAATCCCCTAAATTATTTGAAAGAACTTATATTAAAATTAACAAAAGTACAAATCGGTTTCAAGTTGCTCGGTTTATGTAAGCCTATTGTCTTTTCTGAAGTAAATAATTTGAATATCCACAAGCTGTTTTATTCACTGTCGTATATAATAAATGATCTGAAGTGACATTTCACGTCTTATTGTTTGTTAGCTATATAAAACTGATAGAATTTAAAAGCTAATTAAAAGATTGCAAAGAAAATTCTTCTTAAACCTTGTTCAGTTACAAAAATAAATTCATTGATTTCAAAACAATATGCAGCTTTGTTTCACAATGTTTGGGCCCCAAACTGTAAAAGAATGCAACTCCTTCAACAGCGGGAGATGCGTTAGACAACATTGCCGCTTTCTCCATGTCTGCAGCTTCTGTGGCGGAGCTCACGCCCGCGTTATCTGTCCAGTGTACAAAGCTGTGAATAAAAGATCAAAAAACTACCTATCGACTCCCGTGAACATTTCTCACTTAGCTATCAAACTTGCTCTCCATCCAGACAAAGAATTTACTAATTATCTTTTGTCTGGCCTCAGACATGGTTTTAACCCCAGTGTAGAATGCGTTCTTTATCAAAAAATCTGCAACAATCTCCAATCTGCCCTCGCAGAGCCCGACGTTGTTAACGACCTAATCAAAAAAGAAGTCAACTCGGGATCCATCATCTCCCCATAATTCCCCGGTCCCAAGCATCAACAGCCTGATCCCACTCGACGAATTTTCTCTTAGATATCACGACATAGACCAAGCAGTCAAATTGATTAAAACTGCAGGCCGAGGGGCCTGGCTCGTAAAAGAGGACATCACTTTCGCTTTCAAAGTGATGCCCATCCATCCAGACTCTATTCTATAAGATCTATAAGGCATCTATTCGGGATAAGATGGCTTGAGAAATTCTACTTGGCCGTCCGCCTAACCTTCAGTTGCAAAAGCAGCCCCCAAATTTTTGACATGCTATCAGAGGCCATTTGCTGGATCCTATTGAACAATTACGCAATTCCCCACCTTATTCACCTCCTAGACAATTTCCTCGTCATTTCGCCTCCCGAAGCAATCCCAGCCGCTCATATCCTCACAATCCAAAAAGTTTTTTCCAAGCTCGGGATCCCCATCACTGAGCAAAAAACCATGGGTCCCGCCACATCTATCGAGTTTCTAGGCATCAACCTAGACTCAGTTAAATTTCAGGTATCCCTGCCTAAAGAAAAGACTGACCGAATAATCCTCGTCTCCTCCACCCTCCTCACCAGCCCAAGCTGTTCCAAACGCGAGCTCCTCTCTCTGATTGGGCACCTAAATTTCGCCATGCGCTTCATTCCCCAAGGTCGCCCCTTCATTTCGCACCTCCTCTCACTCGCCTCCTCAGTTCATGCACTTGAGGACCTCATTAGCCTATCTCACGCATGCTGTAACGAACTTAGGCTCTGGATAATGTTCCTTAAACAATCAAACGGCCTTTCACTCTTTTATAACAACCTCGTTTCGTCTCCTATTGACATCCAATTATTTACAGACGCAGCTCCCTCCACTGGCTTCGGAGGGTTTTACCAAGGTCGCTGGTTCGCATCTCCGTGGCCCCCTCAGCTGCAGAGCTCCTCCCAGTCCTCAGCTTTTTTTGAGCTTTACCCCCTCGTGGTAGCAGCTTACCTGTGGGGGAACGAATGGGCTTCCAAAAGCATCTTAGTGCATTGCGACAATGAAGCAGCCATGCAGTGCATTAATAAAGGCCGTTCTCATTCTTCCGCCCTCACGCCTCTCATAAGACGCTTAATATGGATCTCAGCCTGTGACCAATTCATATTAGTTGCCAAACATGTTCCAGGTTCAGAAAACCAAATCGCTGACTCTCTATCTCGCTTTCTGTTTCAGAAATTCAGGATGCTGGTTCCAGAGGCGGACAAATCCCCAACACCAGTTCCTCATTATTCAGAATTAATATTCCCATAAATCACACGCTAAAACCCCTCCTCGACGCATCCCTCGACACCATCCTCCAAGCAGTCTCTCCCAGAACCCTCTAGTCATACGTGACCGCGTGGAGATGCTTCAAAGCTTTCCACCTCTCATACAACATACCCTTCCCTGATTTTTCCCTACTCTCAATCATCTCATTTATCTCATTTCTCAACAGCATCAAGGGCCTCCAAGCCAGGTCTATCAAGGGCTACCTGAGTGGTATCCAATTCTTCCACAAACTGATGTATGGCGCCCCCTTGCCCGGAATAAGTAACTCACAAACCTCCCTCCTGATCAGGGGAATCCAACGATCCCAGCCCACCCGGAACGACCCTAGACTTCCCATAACATTAGACATCCTTACCAAATGTATCCACACCCTCCGCACCAATTATCAGCCTCTCAGTGCTGCCCGCACACTCGATGCCATGTTCATCCTAGCTTTTTTTGGGTTCCTCAGATGCTCGGAACTCACCATCTCCTCTAAATTTGATCCAAATACCAACCCCACCATCTCAGATTTAACAATACTCGATAATGAAACTATTTCCTTTTTAATCAAACAAAGCAAGACAGACCAAGCCAAAAGAGGCCATGTCATCTACATCTTCAACCTCCCTTCTCCAATCCAACCATATCAGTCCGTCCTCGAGTTCCTCCACCTCAGAAATTCACAGGCCAAATTCCCCCATGAACCCCTGTTCCTAGACGAAGCCAAAAAACCTGTTACTCGTTTCTGGTTCCAAAAACACCTCAAATCTGTCCTGCAATCATCAGGCATCCCAGCAGAAAAAAATTTCCAGCCACTCTTTTCGTATTGGGGCAGCAACATCAGCAGCCCAGAAAGGCCTCTCCAAACAGCGGATCCAAACTCTAGGAAGATGGTCGTCAGAAGCCTTCCAAAGCTACATCGGAACTAACCAATCCCACATCAAGGAAAAGCCCACCAAACCCTCATTGGCCGACAAGCCAAGTAAAGTAACCTCCCCACATCTCTTCCCCCCGACTGGTGCAATGCCTGGAGTCTTGATCTCCCAGCAGTTGCCACGAGAGCCCTCCCAGGCGGGTTTGCCTTTCTCACTCCTCGCCTGATGGGCCAAACTCTGTGTCTCTTCCCCCCACCTGGTGCAACGCCTGGAGTCTTGATCTCCCAGCAGTTGCTGCGAGAGCCCTCACAGGCAGGTGTTCCTTCTTTCTTGCCTGCCCGGTGAGAGCCCTCCCGGTCAGGCCTCCATACTTGCTGCCCACAAGCGAGGCTCACCCATCCGATGCCACGAGTCTTGATCTCTCGTCGGACGTCTCGAGAGTCCTCCTGACTGGGTGCCCCAAACCACGCATTCCAACATCAGTGGGCGGCAGGGCCTACCCATCCGTAGCCTCAAAACGGGTGTATGTAGGCTCCTCCGGCCTGCCAACCAGGCGACTTCTCGATCGTCAGCCTCCGCCAGATCTTAGCGCCTATTTTGGGGGGGGCTTCAGTCCGGCGGCTGTCCTCCACTCTATTGCTTTTTGGGGGGTTCTCTGGGTTCGGGCCATTCCCGAGCTCGGAGCTCTTCCCCGGACAGCACGCCAAACATGCATTACTATACTCCGCGCTAGAAATTAATTATTTTAAACATTGTCAAATGTCAGATTTTTCTATGACTGAGAGATAAAAACTCTTATTGGCTATAGGGAAATGAACGTGGATTTCTTTCCACAATCAAAGATGGATCTATAATTCCTGCCATTTAATATGTAGTAATATTAATCAAATGCTCGCACACAAATTTCCTTTGCTCTCACACAAAACCAGACGTGCGCTCTCAGATTTACACTGCTATGGCCCAGAGTGATTGCATGCATTTAAAACGCGCCTCTCCTCTCTCTCAAAGTGTGCGTGTGCACACTCAAACAGTGTCCTATGCACTCGCAAATCTCTCCGTGCTTATTCGCTAGAAAATTATTATTTTCGCAGCCTGATTGAAAGTTTTTCAATAGTTATCATTATGCACTAGGAAAAAAAAAAAAAAAAAACTCTCAAAACATATTTTAGGGCCTTTCCTTTAGTTTTTTTTAAAGTTGTAACTTTGTTTTACACCAATTATTGTACTTTGTTTTACTACTTTATCTGTTTTATGTATGTACAATCAAAGATGGATCTTTAATCATTTCTAGTTTAATAATATTTAGCGATGTTAATCGAATGACCATTAGTAATTGTTTGTTTTGATGATGTTTACATATAAATAACCTCTGTCCAACATATGTCATATGTAGCATCTGGATCAATCAGACATACATTAATTGTTACGTTTAACAAATAGTCTGTAAACCCAACAAGCCAGCTATATGCTGGAGCTCTGGAGACAACCCCCCAGCAACTAACACCCAAAAGGGCTCAGCTGCCAGGACAACGATCTGATAAGAGGTTTTATTGCCCAGAGGAATGCACATTGGCCCATGCTACATTTGCCCATAGGAAAGACACAATGCCTATAGAAATAGACTCTTTCCTATTCATTCACAGACAAACCTTTCTTTGACCTTCCTATCACACATAGCCCAGGTCATTGTGTATCGTATTACTGCATTGTATTTTAATTTTGTCTGTTGTATTTGTATTTGTCTTTCTACTGTTTTATGCATGCGTTATGATAGATGACTAGTTGTATAACCCACCTATGTCATGTTTGGTTTCTTTGAATTTGTATTTTGATGATCTAAAAGATGGTGTAAATTAGATGTTGATACCAACATATTAGTGTTTTAAGAAACCTTAGTAGTTTTGCATCAACACCCAATCGAATTACATATGCAAAATACCATGCTCACAGACAAAGAGTCGTAAACTTTCCCTCCAAAGGTGAAAGTTACCATGGGTTCATAGACTTCCTGGAGGCGCAGCCTCCAGAGAGTTTAAAGGCATCAAACGATTGATCGCTGCGCCCTTTACGGTCTTCCTCGTCTGCAACGTCTTCCGACTGCTGCCCATGTGGAGGAACCCACGGAGAGCCTGAGCCGGCACAAGGTGTGCCCGGCGGGCCCGACAAGCCCCAACATTCAGAGCTGTGGCTCTCGACCATAAAGAGCCAGACATTTCCACTCAACCCTGGAATTTATCTTCATGACTTGCCTCAGTCAGTCAGGGGTTCTTTTAGAACTTAAGAAGATGAGCTAGAACTCTTCAGGACTTCCCTAAGCACGCGCCAGGCCTTGCGGCCTTGACTTTCCATTCCCCAAAGATCACAGGACTTCAGCTGGGTCCCTCTCAGCTCTTGGTTCTTCTTCACTTTCCACATGGGAAGAAACTCCCATTGAGTCAGAACATCGTTGGAGTTCATCACTCTTCGGACCCAGAAGAGTGTGATCACGCTTCCAAAACCACCACTGCTCCAACCATCAAGACTTTCACCCGAGACTGCATTCGGACCAAGGCAATGCAAGTATCGTACATTTAACTAAACAAACAGAGGTTTAGTATAAGCTGTAGACAGCACTGATTGTTTCACTCAGGTGGCTGACTCTTTTCATAGCTTCATTTCCTTGTCTCTCTCTAACTGCTTCTCACTGACCCTTCCACCATGTATGAGTCATGTGAGTTATGTGTTAGTCCTTCGTTAATAAAACTGTTGTGCACAAATTACATGAGTGTTGATTCTGATTCTGCCTTGCAAATTAATGTCCCTTTACAATTCCGATTCGAGCTACATGTTGTAATACAATAGTACTTTAAGAAAGTCATTTTCTGTGGCCAAGAAATTACCATTTCTTAGAGTTGATATAAAAATTATACTGAATGTTTGCTGGGCGAACAGATAAGTTGATGGAAAATTAATTCCGCTACAGTTACTACTGGCAGCTGATATAAATAATTGTAATTAATCATAATTAATTGTAATTATTTATATACATTTCCCTTTGAGCTAAATCACGACACATATATCAGATTTACGAAAATAATTGCAATAAATTCTCAGTTGGTATGCTGGCAATAATAATTAACAATTCAAATCAACATCAAACATAAAAATAGATGTAAATGATGAAAGATATAATCATAACACAAAAAATAGAATCACTCTTTGGACATTTATTGGGATTTAGTGTTTGTTTTCAGTTCTGATTTTGGCTTTTTTTTCCATGAAAACCCACTAAACTCTTCTCTAAATCAGTGAATATATAGCTATATGACAGTTAAAGGTAATTGCATTGTCTGCAAATGCATTAAACCTATAGAATATAATGTGGTGACATTATGACAAATATGAGGAATTCATTTGTGTTATATTTGGTCTCCACATCTTAAGTATTTAGGAAATAGGGCACCTGACCCTGATCTAAAAAGTTCTGCCTTAAATCAGAAGATATATACATATACATATACCGCATGAACATTAAGAATCATACTTTTTTGTTTGTTTGTTTTGATAAATTGCTCAGAGGGGTTTGATCAAACAAATGAGGTTATTTACAAACCATGCAAGCACCCGATTCCCTGCTATTTCTTATATATATATATATTTGATTAATATGACTACATATTAAATGGTAGGAATTACAGATCCATCTTTGATTGTGTAAAGAAATCCAGGTTCATTTCCCTATAGCCAATAAGAGTTTTTATCTCTCAGTCGTAGAAAAATCTAATAGAAAAAAGAGAGAGGAGAGACACGTTTTAAGTGCGCGCAATCTCTCTGGGCCAGAGCAGCATGAATGTGAGAGCGTGCATCCGGTTTTGTGCAAGAGCAAAGAAAATCCATGTGCGAGCAGAAATATTTGCGCTCGCGCATTGTATTAATCTACTTTCGCGCTACAATAATGCGCTCTCGACATTTGTCATTAAAATAACACCATAAGACCCTGCGCCATATGTCGTGCTCACGCGTTTTCCCTTTACTCCACGCACACGTTCTCAGTGGTCAGATCTGTAACTACTGTACAATATAATGTTACTAACTGTAATTTTTCCAGCTTGCATTGTGGGTTCATTAGTAGATCACTGAGGTTTGTCACTCCAGTGTCTCCTAGTTCATTCCAGCTCAGGTCCAGCTCTCTCAGGTGTGATGGGTTTGATTTCAGAGCTGTAGTCAGGATGAGACACTGTTTCTCTGTAATACTGCATCCACACAGACTGAAGACAGAAAGAGTAAAGACAATTCATCAGATGATGATTCTATTTTTTACATTGGTTCAAATACTTTAAATTAAATAATTGAAAATAAATTGACAAATACTGTAAGTTGTGACCAATGACAAAGGCCAGAATATGCAATGCTATGGTATAAACAATGCAACTTGGACCCAGTTCTCTTAAACTAAACATTACATTTTAATAAATCACATAACTTTAATAAATAACTGTTGTAAAGTATAATTGTACTAACTGTAGTTTCTCCAGCTTGCATTGTGGGTTCATCAGTAGATCACTGAGGTTTTTAACTCCAGTGTCTCCTAGTTTATTCACACTCAGACTAAGCTCTCTCAGGTCTGATGGGTTTGATTTCAGAGCTGAAGTCACAGCAGAACAACCCTCATCTGTCATATAACAGTCACTTAACCTACATTGACAGAAAAAAAGAGAACAAAAAAATATGCAAAACAAATTAACTCTTTAAGGTCACTTTATAAGCAGACAAAACAGAGTAAGAGAGAACTTCGTGTTTATTTAACCAGATTACCAAACACTACAGTGTAAAAATTGTGTGTGCATGTGAACTCAGACTCATAATGAGATATTAAGTACAGTGTTTTGGTTTAAACTGTTGAAGTGATTAAGCATTTTGATTCTTGTATGTGAATGTTACTGGCCTCAATTTCTCCAGTTTACAGTGTGAATCCATCAGTACGTCACATAAGTGATTCACTCCTGTGTTTTCTATTTGATTGACACTGAGGTCCAGTTCTCTCAAGTGTGATGGGTTTGATTTCAGAGCTGAAGTCAGGATGAGACACTGTTTCTCTGTAATACTGCATCCACACAGACTGAAAACAGAAAAAGAATGGAAAATCATCCAGATGTGATGACTACCTTACTGAAAAAGCATTTAGTTTCCAATTGACATGTGACGCTACTAAAACCTCAACCTGGTACTTGCTAAAGCTTTTATCATGGTATTGAATTAAATGTTTTTTCCTAACAGGTTTAATAACTTATTTATGTTATAAACTCTGAATATTTAAATAAAATAAAACAATATACAAAAATGCATTAAGTAAAGACATGTTTTAAACAGATTAAAGCGCAAAAGTACAATACATATAGTAATGTGAAAAAGTGAGAACACCCTATTGAATTCCACGGTTTTCCGTATCAGGACATCATTAAAACAAATCTGGTCCTTGGCTGGTCTTAAAACTTTGAAAATAAAACCTCAGATGAAAAACAACACATGGCAAATTGCACTGTGTCATTTTTCACTGAACAAAAATAAAGCCAAAATGGAAAAGCCATGTGTGGCAAAGTTAGGACATGTTTGGAAGGCTTGGCAGAAGAAAGCATCTTCTATATTATATATATATATATATATATATATATATATAAACAATGCAGCACAGTTTTGGTCTGCAAAGTTACATCTGAACAAAACACAAGTCTTCTAGAATAATGTCCTTTGAACAGATGAGACCAAAGTAGAGATGTTTGGCCATAATGCACTAGTTTGGTGAAAACCTAAAGAGCATATCAGCACAAACACCTCATATCAAAAGACAAGCATGCTGGAGGAGGGCTGATCATTTTGGGCTTGTTTTGTAGCCACAGGACCTGGGCACCTCACAGTCATTGAGTCGGCCATGAACTCCTCTGTATATCTAAGTATTCTAGAGTCAAATGCGAAGGCATTTGTCCGACATCTAATGTTGGGCCAAAATTGGGTTTGCAACAGGACAATGATCCCAAGCACACCGGAAAATCTACAACAGAATGGCTGAAAAGAAAAGAAATAAGGTGTTGCTATAGTCCAGTCCAAGTCTAGAGCTCATCCTGACTCAAATGCTGTGGTGAGAGCTGTGCATTAGCAAATGCCCACAAATCTCAATAAACTGGTGCAACGTTGAAAAGAAGAGTGGTCCAGATTCCTCCAGATTGATGTGAGAGACTGATAAAGTCACACAGAAAATTAATGTGTCAAGTTTGTGTCAAGACACAAAACTGACTGAACCCTTCTTCAAATCCATTTATAAAACTGTATACTTAATGTATAGAGAGGCAGAGAGCAGCAACAATAATGTACACTATGTGGAAAATAATGTGTTTTTTGAACCTTAAACCATGTTAACACACCGCATTACACCAAATACACATAATAATGTTTTTTTTTTTTTTACAACATCATATGACCCCTTCAAAAGATGGCTCATTAACCATTTAACTTGAACCAGCTGGCTCCACTGAATCAATCTGTAAGTATGATATATATATAAAAAAAAAAAAAAAAAAACAGACTATCAAATTTTCTATCGAACTTTCAGCAATGGGCCTATTGTTTATAGTGCTGCAACAATGAATCGATGCAGAATTGTGATTCTCTCTGGAATCGATTCTGAGCTTAGATTTTAATAGCAGATGGCGCTCTAATCTAGTTTTATTCGCACACTCAAATGCTGAAGAGGGATTTTGCATTCGACTGAGTCATGTAATTTCACCTTGGCTCAGAATGCTTTTATGACACGAGATTAATGTAAACAGCCCACTGTGAACACCTTGTAATTCGCTTCAACCTTTTCGAATTTTATGAATGATTATTTTAGATTTAAGTGTGTGTAAGGATTTGGAAACAAGCAGAATACAGCTGTTTTAAAGCATGCAGTGCCATCTACTGTTCAAAACTAAGCTCAGAATCGACTCAAGTCAGAATTGTGATGTATTCGCAAAAAATCTCAGAATCTATGCTTAACCCTCTGGGGTCTGAGGGTGTTTTGGGGCCCTGGAGAAGTTTTGACATGCCCTGACATTTGTGCTTTTTTCAGTATCTTGAAAACATTAATGTGTAAAGTCACTGTACACTGTAATCAGCACAAACTGGGCTACAATAATGTGTAAGCAACATGAATGTACATGTTTCTGCTTTTGAGGAAACAACATTTATGCGTGGTTAGTGAAAATCTAATTTTTTTAAGCCACTGAAATAAGACCTAGAAACTCATCCAGAACATTAGTTCACAAGACTTTTGAGAACTGGATGTGGTAGGCTAGAGTTTTTTTCTACAAGATGATGTGAAAATCATCTCATTCAGTCGTTCACAAAAAACAATATACTTATTTAAATTTTCGAAGACATGTTTTGTGATCGAAAGGGAATATGCGAGGGAGTGACAATTTCTCAGTTTTGCGATGTATCGATTTATTTTCCCAGCCCTAACTGTTTCTGACACACACTGTATGTGGTAAACTTAAAACTGCATTAAACTTTTTTTTTTTTTTTTTTTTTGAGAATTGGTGGAAAATGAGATGATAGTAAATGCATATTTTGAGAAAAACTGTGTTTTTTGACCTTTCATGCATGTAAATTATTGTAGGAAACTACAAATAATTTCAGGAACCTTAAAAGTGGCATATTAGGGGCACGTTTGAGACTGTTTATTTAATACCTAACCTGCTGTGTTTACTTGACTTGCATTTTGACATAATTGTGTGTTTATTTGACTATTCAAATAAGCAGTGGAAAAAGTGTGCACACAGACAGCTGGCTTTCTGAGACAGCATGTCATTGCGAATTCAGATCTCTTTCAAGGCTTAATGCATTAACACTAAACCATGCTATATTAAAACCATAGCCAAATGCGATCATATGAATTAAAAGTTGTTTCATACAGTATCTCACAAAAGTGAGTACACCCCTCACATTTCAGCAATGTTTTAGTACATCTTCTTCAGGAACAATCCTATAGAAATGAAACTTGGATATATTTTAGAGTAGTCAATGTGCAGCTTGTATAGCAGAGTACATTTACTGTCCCCTGAAAATAACTCAACATACAGCCATTACTGTCAAAATAGCTGGCAACAAAAGTGAGAACACCCTAACTGATAACAGCACTATGCCATTTAACCATGCAGAGCCACATGTCTTATTCATCATGTTCATGTTTTTGTCTGCTTGACAGGACCATACAAAGCTATGTATCTTGTACTAGAGCAGTTAAAATTTGGTGCTTTGTGTACAATTCACTCATACTGACCACTGGATGTTCAACAAGGCACCTCATGGGAAAGAACTCTGAAGATTTAAGATTTAGAATTGATGCTCTCCACAAAGATGGCCTAGGCTATAAGAGGTTCAGTGACAACCTGAAACTGAGCTATAGTACTGTGGCCAGCGTCATACAGAGGTTTTCCAAGACAGGTTCCATTCAGAATAGGCCTTGCAAAGGTCAGTCAACGAAGTTGAGTGCTCACTCTGTGCATCAGGTGCAGAACCTGGCTTCAAAAAACAGATGCATGTGTGCTGCCAGCATTGCTTTAGAGGTTGCAGAAGTAGAAGGTCAGCTTGTCAGTGCTCAGACCATATGCTGCACACTGCAACAAGTCGCTTTGCATTGCCATCATCCGAGCAGGAAGCCTCCTCTGAAGCTGGCTTACAAGAAAGCCTGCAAACAGTTTGCCGAAGACCACCTGTCCAAGAGCATGAATTACTGGAACCATGTCCTATGGTCTGATGAGACTAAGATAAACTTGTTTGGCTCAGATGGTGTCCAGCATGTGTGGTGATGCCCTGGTGAGGAGTACCAAGAAACTTGTGTCTCTCCTACAGTCAAGCATGGTGGTGGTAGCATCAGGGTCTAGGGCTGCATGAGTGCTGCTGTTACTGGGGAGCTGTGGTTTATTGAGGGAAGCATGGATTCCCTTATGTACTGTACAGTTGAAGCAGAACATGATGCGTTCCCTTCAGAAACTGGGCTGAACGGCAGTTTTCCAACATGATAATCACCCCAAAAACACCACCAAGATGACAATTGCCTTCCTGAGGAAGGTGCAGGTGAAGGTGATCTGGGACCCGTTCTTCATACGGTCGCTAACTCAGTTAGCTGGATTTGACTTTTGACGATATGGCTTAATCTTGGATTGTTAGGTTCTTCGATGTATTAGAATCTTACACACATACTATACAGATAATGTAGAGTCGTGCATTCATTTGAGTGATGACAGCTATTATGGGAGTGGCTTTATGGAGCACATGAGATGCAGATAACGTGAGATCTTGACCTTTAAGAATCTTTAATTTACAAAATTGTTTCAAAGATAAAATTAAATGAATTGATAATTATTACATTGGAACAAAAATGCAAAGCCTGTACAAATATTAGAAATTGTGAATATAAATAATTGGGAATCATGTATAAAAAAAAATAAAAAAATAAAAATAAAATAAAAACAGTGCACATTATAACATTTATGTAGTTTTGTTTCGCTTGGCTGTTTCTGTTTCTCGTTCCTTATGAAAGTCCAGAAATGTGTCAAGTTTTTCGTCAGGTGTCTTTTTTAATTACATGATGTTATTACATTGTCTTGCCACCAGCCAGTCGCTGCATTGCTGATCATGGTTTCGAGTATCGATACATAGCCCCTTTTAAACCAACAGATAACTCAATCCAGCCACACTAATCATCAACAACGGGTGTGTTTGAAGAACCAAATTAGCCAGGTCATGATTAGCGCAATTATATAATCTTGGATGTGTCATTTGATCTCGGATGTAATAAGCGACGTATGAAGAACGGGCCCCCGACCTGAACCCTATTGAGCACCTATGGGGCATCCTCAAGTGCAAGGTGGAGAAGCACCATCTGTCTAACATCCAGCAGCTCCATGATGTCATTATAGAGGATTTGAAGAAGATCATACTGTCATACTGTTTTTTGTTATGACATTTGTCATACTGTCAATTCAATTAATTGACGCTGAATTGCCGCTAATTTGAAAGTGAATGTAAAATGTGCACAGGCATTTACAAAATATTTGTAAAAAGGCTACGAAAAGAGGGAAAACTAACAAACTACCTCACAGTCACAACCCTACTGGAGTAGTGTGTTTTTCTTTGGGGTGGAAGGGGCAGACATTACTTTGTCTGTTAAGTGCAGTGGTACTCAGAACATTATATTTCACACACTTCAAGCTCTTTTATTTGCAGACGTAATAGGATTAGTTCAACGAATCATTCGGTTAATGCATACTGAACTGAAAGCCTCATACCAAATGGTTTAATGCGAATATGTATAATGTTAAAGTAAGCAAGTAAGTAATTGTACTCATTTCATCCCCAGAAACTGAGAAAAATCAATTACCACTATCGATGCAATATAAAGTTATCTATACTGTAAAAATCAAATCATTTTAGTTGTTACGACCTCTAAGTTTTTAGCAGTGGTTAACAAGGTCTAACCACAACAAGGCCTTCTAAGCATGCATAAAGACTATGAGAATCATTGACTTCCATTTTATTTTATTTTAACCTTTAATGTGCATTAAATTATTCCCAATAGTCTATTCTATACATTTCATAGTTTTCTTCTTGGTTGCACTGCTTCCAGCTCTGACGCTATAAAAAAAAAAAAAAAAAAGCAACTAAACACACCGGCACATTTGCCAACCTGAAAGTTAATTATCCAAGTTAAAAATACCATATTCTAGAACACACATCTAGTGACACAATGTATTTTTGAACCGTATCTGGCAAAACAACTGTACCTACATTACACTGTATTTTGTATTATTTCATCACATCTCACCTCAGTATCTTCAGTTGACAGTTTGGATCCTGTAGTAAATCACTGAGCTCCTTCACTCCTGAATGTCCAGGAACATTTCCTGTAAGATCTAGCTCTATCAGGTGTAAAGGATTTGATCTCAGAGCTGAAGCCAGAGCTTTATAACCTTCTTGAGTGATACTGCAGTTTGCAAGTCTGCAAAAATATTCTGCTCAATAATCTGTTGGATGTTTATTGATAATAACATTCTCATACATTTGAGAGAACATTTAAAAATATTTTCACATAAATTACCTCAGTATCTCCAATTTACACTTCATATTCTTCAGTCCAGTGCAGAGTAGCTTCACTCCTGAATCCTGCAGATTGTTATTGTTGTTCATATTCAGCTCTTTTAGATTGTTAACTGTTCCAAGAATGGTAGCCAGAGCTGGACAGCTTCTGTCTGTTAAGTCGCAATCATTTAACCTAGAGGGAAATAAATCACATTACAGAATTCAGAATTTATATATATTAGAGCTGCACAATTAATTGATTTTCTAATTGTGATAATTACAGATACCACAATTATGTAATCGTTCAAAGGCACAATTTAAAAAAAAGGCACAATGCTTCATTAAATAAACAACAAACAGTTAATTCTGCTGAAGTACATGGAACAGTTTTGATGCTATATTATTGATTATTTATGTTGCTAAGGGTGTTGGTCAGTGATACACAGAACCGTTGAGTGAAGTGGTGAGCTGTGCTATTGTGGATAAAACACAGCTGCTGACCAATATTTAGTCATATTTACGTTATTTTTTTTTTTTTGCAATATCAATTATTTTATCATCCAAATTTGAGAAGAGGAGACACTGCCACCCTTGTCTCCTCTTCTTAAATTTGGATTAGAAAATAATTGATAGTGCAAAAATAAAATAATGTGTATCGTGTGTATACATGAGACACTGACTTTGTTTTGATTTTGTTTAAATTAATATATGTTTTTAAAAGACTTAAGCAATGAACAGTTTGTCAGAACAACTAGTAAATTATGTTATTTTGTTTAGTTTTCTAATCTTTTTTTCTCCAGAATCATGAGAGAATCATGGTCTTTATTAAAAACAACTGGGATTCTCAATTTATCCAGAATCGTGAAGCTCTTGTTTAAATGGTGTTTTTTTTTTTTTTTTTTTACTGCATATAATTAATTAAAATGGAATATACATGCATATACATACATATATATATATATATATATATATATATATATATATATATATATATATATATATATATATATATACATACATATATATATACACACATTCAGATGCAAAACCCTCTAATAATCTCGGTCAAAAATGAGATAATGAATGCTCTTGACAAATAGTATACGTCCATCAAATATTTTTACTTCAGACTCGCTAAATTCCAGCCTCAGCCCAAGTACCAGTACTTACATAGAAACCTATACAAAGCAGCCAGAAAGAAATGCTCATTTTAGAGAAATACGTCAGATGGATTTAGAGGCTTTTGCATCTGAACTCTTCATATATATATATATATATATATATATAGAGAGAGAGAGAGAGAGAGAGAGTCATAAGCAGTATATTATACACTGAAGAGGGTCAAGTTCATTCATACTACCCTTAAATTTGTATTTTCCTTATATTTTTTATTTAGTGACTGATAAATTGAAGTAAGCTTGAAAAAAGTATCTCTGGTAAAATTATAGCTTTACTGCCAATGAGTTACACATTTGCAAGTGCACCTGTATCACATTGAGTGTATTTAGGTTGAGATTCTGGTAGTTAAATGATTTTAGCATTAAAGTTATGTGACAGCATGTGATTTATAACAGAAGTTAAAAAGAACGACATCGTAAAAGTTAATGAAAATAACTATGAACCAACATGTTGCATAATAATGCACTGTATGGATACAAGTATTGGGACACTCACCCATTCTAATTAAGAGGTTTGATTGCTTTAGTAATTTCTGCAAGTACAAATCTTAGAGCCCATCCACACAGAGACACGTTTAGCTGTATATAAGAAATGTGTATTGTATAGGCGCTTTGTCCAGTGTTTTGAGAGCCTAAAATCCCTATTTTTTGGAACCAGGTCCCTGAGTGGATAAATCTGAAAATGACACCCTTGCATTTTTGTGTGTACAGGCAATCCATATATTTTGTGAAACAATGATGTAATTACCCCACGTCTCAACCCTATTCAGACACTGCTACATCACGTAACAGCAACAACAACATGAACAATAAATTACTGTATTTTTATTAACTAACATTACCACCGATTAATAAACAGTGTAATAAATGTACTGTTCCATGTTTGTCTTGTTGTTGTGTTGGGTTTGTATACAACGTGCAAGTTTTATGCACATTCTCCAAGTCTTCTTCTATGTTTTAAGTGTATCTCTATGGCAGAATTACAGCACCATATATTAGTCTGGCATTTATACTACTTCGTTTTTAGTCTGTTTCAGATGTTTTGTGCATGAATTAGGAGTAGACATCAGGGGTTGCAGAAAACATTGGTAACAAGTGGAGGTAAACAGGTAAAATCCATGGAATAAGAGGAAAACAAACTGTGCCTTTTTATGTCATAATCAGAATGCACAATTTTTATAGAATGCTGTCGTCAAAGACGCCATTTGAAGTTAAACAGACGTTTAAACGGATGTACTATGAATGAAAACTAATTTAAAGCATAAATAAATTTAAACAAAAAGTTCTAACTTAAAGCATAAATTGGATTTGAACAATAGGAATTTCATTTAAACCTATTGCAATAAACATTTTTACATAACATTTATTTATTTTATTTCACAATTCTGACTTTTTTTTCTCACAAATGCAAATTTATATCTCATAATTTGGACTTGGACTCGGTTTAATTCAAGATAAAAATGCTCAGTTTGTCAGTTTGTCAGTTCTGAGAGAAAAAAAAAAAGTGTGGGATAAACTCCTATTCTGAGCTGAGAGGAAAAAAAAATATCTCACAGTTCCTTTTTGGATATAATCTTGGAATTATTAGAATAAAGAATTTTGAAATGACTTGAAATGCAGACCTTCAATAAATAAACTGTTCCATAAAAACATTATTTTTTAGAACTATTATTTTTCTGAAACAAATTTCTATGCAATACATTAATGTAAAGTTAAAGTCAACATAAACACTTTAAATAGATAAATAGAATTAGAGCAATGTAGACGATATCAAAACAGGAAAATGTATAATAGACTTACAGAGCTTTTTTTGAGGTTTTGATGACTGCTGATAATCTAATGAGACACTCGTCTGATTTCTTGAATTTCTGAAGCTCAAACTTTTCCAGCTCCTCCTCTGATGTCAACAACACAAAGGCCAAAGCAGACCACTGGGCAGGTGAAAGGTCACCAGATGAGAGACTTCCTTTGCTAAGGTGGGTCTGAATCTCTTTCACCAGAGTTTGATCATTCAGTTCATTCAGACAGTAGAAAAGATTGATTGACCTCTCTGGGGACAGATTAGCTTCAAATTTCTGCTTGACGTACTGAACTATTTCCTTTTTGCTCGGGTCATTTTCATCTTGCTGTGTCAACAGACCTCGCAAGAGTCGTCGATTGGACTGGAGTGACAGGCCGAGAAGAAAGCGAAGAAAAAGATCCAGGTGCCCATTGTCACTCTCGAGTGCCTTGTCCACTGCAGTCTTGAGCAAATCAATCATGGTTTCATTTTGGTTTTCCTGTTCTGCAGAGTCTTGAACAAATATACATTTCTTGTTGATGTCTAGAAACAGATGTGCATAAAGGGCTGCAATAAACTCTTGAATGCTCAAGTGAACAAAGCAGTACATGGTACCAAGAATGATCCCTGTTTCCACCTTAAAGATCTGGGTACACATGCCTGAATACACGGATGCCTTAAAGACATCAATACCACAAGCTTCTAGATCTGATTCATAGAAGATCACATTGTTTTTTTCCAGCTGTTGAAATGCCAGTTTCCCCAGTGAAAGGATGGCATTTTTCTCCCAAAAAACATTTGAAGTGTATTCTCCATCGTACTTTCGTCTGCTCTGCAGGATCTGAAAGCGGAGAAAGTGTGTGTACATTTGTGTAAGAGTCTTGGGAATGTCCTCAGTATTTGATTCCTGCAGTGTTTTTGAGGTGTCATCAGACTGATTGTTTTTCACATCATTACTTCTTTTCTCCTCTAAAATGTTCTGAAGAACAGTGGCTGAAATCCAGCAGAAGACTGGGATGTGGCACATGATAAAGAGACTCTTTGATTGTTTAACATGATCTATGATTTGTTTGGCCTGATATTCATCTGTGAATCTTTTTCTGAAGTACTCCTCCTTTTGTGCATCACTGAATCCTCGTATCTCTGTAAGTCGGTCGATACAGTCAGGAGGAATCTTACTGGCAGCTGCTGGTCTGGTGGTGATCCAGATGAGAGCAGACGGAAGCAGATTTCCCTTGATGAGGTTTGTTAGGAGAACATCTAGAGAGGCTGATGATGATACATCAGACAACGTTTCATTACCATCAAAGTTTAGAGAAAGACGACATTCATCCAATCCATCAAGGATGAACAGGACTTTGAACTGATTCCTTCTTGTAAGATTCAGTCCATTTGTCTCTGGGAAAAACTCATTTAGAAGACCCATCAAGCTTTGTGTTTCTTTCTCCTTTAAGTTCATCTCTCTGAATGGAAGAGGAAATATGAAGCTGATGTCTTGATTTTCTTTTCCTTCAGCCCAATCCAGAACAAACTTTTGCACAGACACTGATTTTCCAATGCCAGCAACTCCTTTTGTCAGTACAGTTCTGATCTCCTTGTCTTGTTCAGGTGCTTCAAACAACTTTTTGCATTCAACCTGTATCTCTTGTGATTCATGACATCTGGAAGTAACTTCAATCTGTCTCACCTCATGTTCAGTATTGACCTGTTCAATTCCACCCTGAGTGATATAGAGATCTGTGTAGATGTTATTCAGAAGTGTCCAATCACCTTGCTTTGCAATTCCTTCGAATACACATTGATACTTCTTCTTCAGGTTAGATTTTAGCTGATAAATAAAGAGCA
The DNA here is from genome assembly GCA_036247105.1 of Cirrhinus mrigala. Taxonomy (NCBI): domain Eukaryota; kingdom Metazoa; phylum Chordata; class Actinopteri; order Cypriniformes; family Cyprinidae; genus Cirrhinus; species Cirrhinus mrigala. The sequence continues at coordinate 31,202,409 of CM070028.1, forward strand.
GCTCATCTTAACAAAGGAACAAATACAGATAGTTTTAGTCATAATTTATAATTGGCAATAAAACAGATGATCATGAGTCTCTTACCTTCTAGAGTATTAGCAGCTTCGTCTTGTTTCATCTCTCTGAGGAAGTGTAGTGTGAAATCAAGAGCTGCTTCTTTGATATTGCATCTATTTTCATTAAAGTTATTCACAAAATATTGTGTGTTTTTTTTTTGTAATATTTTTTTAAACTTTGCCAGTTCATTTTTCACATACATGATTATTCTGCTCTCAAGATCCTACAAACAAAGCAATAGTACAACATTTAAACAAATTCACATCCACATCCACAAAACTATTTCTTCAGTAACTAAAAATATTTGTAGCCTCCCAATAAACACACACACACACACACACACACAACAACAACAATTTAAAGGAAATGCTAATATTCAACAAAGTTATATCTGCAAGAAACATTTTTCAGTAACAGATTTGTCTATTATAAAAATAAACATGTGAAAATGTGTTGTTTTTTTTTACTTGGAAGATGCACAGGAGTTGAGTCTTGTGAGTCTGAAAATCTGAGGGTAATGTCTCATACTGAAGCCTGTTAACAAATAAGGTCATATACTGCATTTTTAGGAACAAAACACTGCAAATATTTTTTAAACAAAGAGGAAAAAAAACATTCATTGCTTAAGTTCACACTGATAAAGTATAGGATCTATTTAAATTTAAGCAAAAACTAGTTTTCTAAATGTAATTAGTTCTGTCCTATAAGCAAAGAACACATGGGCTGGTGATAAAAGTAAACTCTGCATTGACAGTGGGTATTGTAATATGTTGTGCAGTAGCTACATCAGCACAATAAATTAAATGGGTATTACAAAATTAACAATGACACATCAAATAATTTCAAATGTAAATGTTACAAACACACATAAAAAAAAAAAAATGAAATACCTTTTGTTAGATGATGTTTTGTTCTCACTTAAGTCCGGTGGGCTGTCATTCTTTGACCAGTCACTCTTCACAGACACAGAGCCGGACACATGTGAGCCTGATCTTACACTAATGACACAAACACTTATTAATAGTCATGCCTAAATTTTAAAGAATGGCTAACTACAATATATGTGGAGTGTCGTTAGTTAGATAAACAATATTATCATACCTCCTATACCAGGGCTATTCAATTACAAATTCAGTTGGGCCAGATTGTCAAACCAAGAAGGTTAGCTGGGCCAGTCATTTTAGCGGCAAAGCAGCTCGTAATGACAAATTTTAAAACCAACACAAACTAATTTATTGAAAAACATAAGGTTTATTCGTTGTTTCTCTTTTAACTTTGGTCAGTTTGCAGAGCAAAAGGTGCATACAAAAAGAGCTGAATTAACAGAATCTGAGGTAGCCCCTATTTTTTCCAAAAGAAAAAAAACTGACCTAGGCTACATATCTGACCTATCTGATCACAAAGTGCATAAAACAAAATAGTGCACAGTAGTAGGCTATTAGAAATAACATTGTTTCCTTTTGAAACAAAATAAACAACTTGCACACATTTGACCCAGGAACATCTCAAAGTGCATAAAATAAAAAGTGCACAGTATTCACAACTAACAACACTGAGGGAACATATTTTAAATCACCATGTGTGATTAGGCATGCCTCTGTTACGCATCCCACATTATATTGATGTATTGTAGGCTACAGTTACCCTGCTGACTTAGTGGGAGAAGTGACATTTTTTGTTTTGAACGAGAGCAGTGACTTTAGGCTCGTAAGTTGTCAATGCAATTCGAAGGCATTGGTGGAGAGTATGGTCAGTCAGGGAGCAACGAGAGTTGCTTTTTATGGAGTTCATGTGTGAAAAACTTGACTCACATGTGTATGTTGATCCAAACATACTGAGCATGACGATCGCTACTTTCTTAATGTTAGGGAACTGATGTGCGTTGACATCAGTCCAAAACATTGCAGGCCCGTTAGTGGAAAGCTCCTGTGCCATGGTTACAGATGACTGCATGTCAACAAGTTTGAGTGTAAATTTCCCCTCGTCAATGGAAGGGACCAGTTTCTTAGCTCTGGCGGATAAGTCCCCTTCTATTGCAACAGTGAACGGGTCTCTGACAAAAACGGCCAACTCTGTGGGCAGATCAAGTCCATCCAATCGACCAGCAAAGTTATTTTTCAACATCGCAATGAAATCTGTCATCACATCCGTGATTTGTGCGGGGGATGAGATGCATTTGCGGAGTGTCGGAAAATGCAGCATTCGGCCTGTGCTCAAATCGTCTGCGAAAAGGTCCAGTTTAACTTGGAATGCGCGCATCTGTTCCACAAGGTCGATGACAGTTTTGTCTCTGCCTTGTAGTCCCAAATTGAGATCGTTCAGGTGTTTGAATATGTCGCTCAGAAAGCAGGCATCGGCCATGAAGTTGTCGTCCAGTATGCGACTCAAGTGCGTTTCTGCCTTTTTTTCGCTTCCTGCCGCGGAGGAACGTTATGATCTCTTCTCTGAGACCGCAGAAACGCTCCAGTGCTTTGCCTTTGGACAGCCACCTCACGTCATTATGCAAAAGAAGGTCGTGGTGCTCAGCAGACATTTCTGACAGCAGCATGCGGAATAAGCGGTGTTGGAGGCTTGATGTGGAGCGAATAAAATTAATTATAGCCATAACGCTGTCCATTGTCGTTTTGAGCGCCCCGCTTAGTTTTGCGCACAACACCGCCTGATGCACAATGCAGTGTAAGGAGATCAACTGAGGTGCAACAGCGGACCAACGTGCTGCCAAACCATTCACTTTCCCTGTCATGGACGGAGCCCCATCTGTCACAAGCATGCACACATGCTTCATATCCAGACCACTGTCTTTAAAAAAGGCGGAAATTTTCCCAAAGACTATATCGCCAGTTGTGTGTCCTTCTAACGGCTGTAGGCCGAGCAGCTCCTCTCGGAAGCATTTGCCATCAAAAAAACGGACATATATGCACAACTGAGCAGTATCAGTTTTGTCTGTGGACTCATCTACTGCTATAGACATAGTATCAGCTTTCATCAGGTCTCCTAACAGCGTTTCATACACATCTGCAGCAAGAATTTCAACCCTACGAATGTTTGAAGTATCTGACAGGGGTATGTTTTTTATAGCAGATACCACGCTCATTTTAATTTTATCATCATTTATCACCTCATCCACGACAGCCAGCATACAGTCCTTCACGGTTTCAGAGTCTGTGAATGGCCTTTTCTTTTTTGCCAGTATCCAGGAAACACGAAGGGATGCTGCAGTAGCTCTCTCTTGGGCTGTGAATGACTGCACCATGGTAGTACTGCTCCGGTTGTAAGACGCAATCAAACTCTGCACTTTTGCAGCCCTCTCTTGAGATCCCTCTGGAAAATTGGTGCGAAAAGTGTGGTGTTTCTCAACATGATGCCTCCGCACATTGTAATCTATAAGTACTCCAACGCACTCATTACAAATTAAACACATCGGTTTGGCGTTTGGATGTGGCGGTAAAATAAACAAGTATTTGTCAGTCCAGGCAGGGTTAAACTTACGGTTTTCATTGGCAATTTTACGTTTCAGTGTTGAGAAAGACATACTGATAGTAATCTAAGCTACTACTGGCACGCTCTGCATTGTTTGCGTGTTGCAGGCTACGTAATTTACGTAGGAATGCGCGTTTTTGGCGGGACCATAGACATAGTAAATACTTTATATTTATATTAATATACTATATATTTATATTAATATAATATATATATATTATATATATTTATATTAAATTATATTAAATAACAATTTATGAATAATATATATTAATTTATTATCTATGGGCGGAACCACGGGCTGGGCCACTCGGAGGTTGATTCTGGGCCGCACGTGGCCCGCGGGCCGTCAATTGAATAGCCCTGTCCTATACTGTTCATTCTGGCAAAAGTTGTCTCATTGTTGCGATTTTATTTTGAGCATGCATGTGCAACATCCTATTGGTTCTTTACAGAAAAGAGAAACAGTTCACCTGTTTGAGTCATTCGCCCATCCTGTGACAGCCCCATAGAGAGGCTATGCACTCTGTACTGCAAAGACAAACGTTTAATTCACCTCCAAGTCTTCGGTTCCGGGTTCTTTTGTCACATGACATGACAGCCGTTTTGGATACAGAAATTAAGTACAAGTTGAATATAAGTTATTAATTCCAAACCTTCCTTGCTTACAAACACATGCAGTATTACAACTTACAGTGAAGTATATGTAATGTTTGTGTTTGTTGTAAGATATTGAGCCGAGAAGCAGGCATGTGACAAAAGAACAAATAATTTAAACCTAAAGACTTAAGAGGTAAACTAATCAATTGACCCTTTGCTTAGAGTTTAAAGTGATGGGCGATCTGACTAATCATAATGCAGAATCTGTCATTTTGTCTAACTAGTAAAGAGATAATGAGTTCACAAGCTGCTTGGAATGAGGCGTTACAGCAATCTGTCACAACACATTAAAGAGCCACAAAACTGTATTTATTGTTTGAATTTCTTAAAAAAAAAAAATTAAAAAAAATAAGAAAGAAAAAGATGTGTGGCATGGGAGCACCATGGCTTGTTGGACATAGAAACTGTAACTAAGGGGGTGGGTCTTTATTAAGGGTCAATTCTGTTTCCTGTACAGACTTCCTATAGTTTCAGTTTATGGGCATGTAATGTGACAAAATAACAAATGACTCAGATCGGGAGTTGAGGTGTTGCAAATAGTTGTGCATTTACGGATATATTGATGTTTGGTTATGTGACCTATTGTCTATGATCATTTCAAGCTGTCTGTGTAATTGTATTACTGGAAAGAAGCTTCAGACAGAGTTCAGTAAAGAGAAATGCTAACATTGTGTTCTGTGAATTATTTTGTGAATTATTGTTTAGTTGATTTGTATCATATATATTAGTGGAGAAATTTGTTAACACAAAAACATTACACACCTTTTGCTAGATGATGGGGTTTCTTCACTGAATTCTGGTGGATTGTTTTTTGAACAGTCACTCTTCACAGACACAGAGCTGAACACATGTGAACCTGATCGTACCCTAATGACACAAATAACGGAGAGAAACAACACTTTACTGCAGGCAATACTTCAGCCTTATTTGATGAGGTTTAGTAAGCATATGGTTTGTACAGTTTAAATAAGTGTTAAACTCTGTTTGAGTCTGAGACCTGAATAAATGATCAGACCTGCTACAGTTGAATTCTGGGTAACAGTCAAGTGAAGCACTGTTTCCACACCCTACACTATTTACACTTTATCATAAACATGTCAATCTAAAAACTTGATATACTTGTTATAGTGGATCAAGATTAAACATGTTAAATTAAACTCTGTTGACTCCATTAACCAGGTGATAAAATACAAAAAAATAAATCTCATCTAATACCTTAAAGATTGTATATAATTGAATCATATGCAGTGCACAAGTCTGAGAAAGAGATGAAAATATTAATTAGTTAGCTATGAAAAATGTTCCTGCATATTAAATATTTTCTTTCAACCAGCAATAAATAAATACATAATAATATTAAAAATATATAATAATAATAATAATAATAATAATAATAATTTAGGAAGTTCTAAATTGTTTACAAAGCATTAAAGATACTCCTTGTTAAAAAGATCATTATAGGACAAACCTAAAATTTAAGCATCTCTGAAAACAGACTCAGGTTTACCTCTGTTTCTCTGAGAAACTCATCTCAGACGAAGAGTACTTTTCTTGCTCCTCTGACATACTCAACACTAGTATTTTGGTGTCTCTGAAAAACAATGAGATGCTCATCATGACCTGGGCATGAAAATGTGTCACTGAGATGAATATCATAATAGTTGAGAGGAAAGCATGTAAAAACAAAAAAAAAAAACAAAAAAAAAAAAACAAAAAAAAAAAAAACAACGAATGGTGAATGCTGAGTTACCACATAAGCAATATAAACAAAACATAGCTGCAAGCAGTAATGATGGGCCCAAGCCACCGGCGCAACCACCACCCCGGTGGCATCAAGAAAACAGTGCAAGGTGGGCACATGCATTAACAGTAATGCTCTGGCAGTCTGTTTTTAAAGTGCCCCTATTATGCGTTTTCAAATATGATCTTTCATGCAGTGTGTCATGTAGCTGTATGTGAACATAAACTATCTGCAAAGTTGTGAAGCCGACAGTGCATGATAAATAAAGTTATTGTCTATAAAAAAAAAAAAAAAAGAGTCGACTCACATTTGCCTAAACCAGTCGTCAGGATTTCAAATCTTTTTCTGTTATGGCCACACGTCACAAAGTAACACATTTGCATAATGTCCGCCCACGTTCTATGCCATACATTTCCATGTGGTTTACATCACATGGAAATTTACATGTACATTATACAGAAGACACTGTATCGTACGCTTTGAGTGAAACTGTTCTATATTCACTTCCAAAAGACGACGAATCTACAAAGATTGTATTTTCTAGCGATCGTTCAAAATAAGTAGTTGTGTACGTTAAGGTTTGTGTAACAACCCTGCATGTGTCATGCTAACCGGCTAAATCATGCTTGTGTAGTTCTGTTGTTCAGCTGTGGATCCACTGTAGTCTGACAATTTGTGATTGATGCAGCTTGTCTGTCTGTCTGTCTCATTAGTTGGAGTAATGATAAGGGATGGTGCACGAAGCGGCTTTCACACCGAATGCGGAAAGCACTGTGCTATGAAACCCATTCGTTTTAATTGCTTCTGCTGCGCGAGGACAGCTTGTTTCGGCCTCGACAAAAGCGCACGCGCAGTGGAGTGCGCACGCCACAGACAAAGTTCAAAAGAGTTGTTCAAATGAACTTTTGTCGCTGTGCTCTGAAGGGCTGCACTGAATCCAGCGGCCAGCGCAGCACTTTCCATGTACGGTGTGAAAGCCACTTAATGCATTATACAGTGTTGAAGTTTACAACATAGGTGCGCCCGGTTCGATTATATAAGCAAATTGTGGGCACTTTCCACGGTAGTCCGTGCTAACTTGTCTATCAGCCACTTCAGCCGTTTCATCGTCAGACTCCGGCTCAAATTGTTATGGTAAAATCAATGCCATCTTTTCTATGTACTGACAAGTATCCAGGGCTGTCAGTCAGTTATGGCAATGGGTGTTTCGTTATCTGACACGCTGTACGCGTTAGACCAATCACAAAGGACTACGCCATCTGACCAATCACAGCAGTGAGGGCTCACGGAAAGGAGGGGTTTAGAGAGACTGATTCTTCAAACTGCGTCGCACGAGTCCTTTACGAATCATTTAGAAATGGGGTAAAATTAAATCTTTGGAGAAAACTGAAGTGTTTTTTGACCTTGCATACATGTAAACCTGTTTTGGGAGTTTATTAAAACAATATTAGCAACCTTTAAAATGGCATAATAGGGGCACTTTAAGGGTTACAGCACACACACACAGAACAATATTGGTACCACTTTACAAGACATTTTCATTTGTTAACAATTACTAACTATATTAGTAAACATGGATAATATTTATAAAATATAAATATTCATAATATTTATTAACATAACATATTATTAATTAAAAAGTAAAGTTGTAGCTTATCTGTTAACATTGATGTACTATAAAGTAACATGAGCAAGACATTTTTTTTTATCAGCTAGCATTAGCAAAGCTGAAAAATATTTTTTCTTTGTTTGTTCATATTAGTTAATGCATTATGTTAACAAAAGAGACCTTAAGCTAATTATGCTGCCATGTACTCATACTGCTACTAAATGACTTAATTTTCTCTTCAAATCATTCCTCACAACACAAGGCTCTGCATATGTGTACGTTAAAATAACATTCATAGAGTTTATTGACCCCTCTAACTGGGAGAACTTGACCAGTGAAAATGTTAAATTTACCATTATCACAAAATACACAAAATGTCGTGCCCTCTACGAACTATTCACATGCGCAGGGGAATTTTTCGCGTGCTTTTCCATTCTATACCGATTTTCTTAAAGTTAAAACATTGGATTTCGTTAGGGAAGAACATCATGTCAAGGCCTCTCTTTTTTGTGGCAGCCAAGACACCACACCCGAAATGGGCTGATGGCGCAATAGGTTTTGCATTACATTGTCCTACATGCTAAGTTTAATGTTTTGTCGTGTACACACGAAAGTCTGTATATTTTATTGTAGTCCTTTTATAGAATCCGTAATATGTTGCTGCGTTAGGGGGGAAAAGGGTTTATTTACTTTTTATTAGGTATTTCATATTTGCATAATTAAAATGCGCACTGAATTCAAATCACGCTTAAATATATTAAATCCGTTCATCATGCTACCAAATAAGTGTAATCCTGAAAGCATTAAAACTTACTTGCAGTAGTACAGCCAGACATGTGAAACAGGAACATAATCCAGAAGTCTTTTAAACACTTTCGATTTGTGCTCGCTGTTAACATGTGCGTTTCTTTAAGAAGTTGTTTGTCACATTATACGATTCCATCTTAAAGAAAATCAACGGCAAAGTTTCTTAACAACATATTTAATGCATCGCCACCAACTGTACAGGAATATGAAGCACCAACACACCTGCTTTCTCCTCCTTCCTTCTAACGGCAGATCACAAATACAATTGCGCACTATAGCGCCACCTGTCGTTAATTTCTAGTCAACTTTCTCCTGTATAGGATACCCGCAGATAAAATGATCTCTGGTTAATAATATCTGGTTTCTTTTAAATGTGTGAACTTTTAAGGGTTAGTTGAACAAGAACAGACAAATCAAATAAAATAACCTCAGCCAAACGTAGTATACATCTAAAATGTAATTTGTGTGATGCAGTTATCTACAACCTAACTATAAGCTCTACACTTCTGCACAAACGACAGAAACTTCAACGTAATAAACTCTTTTAACGTCAAACATAATTGAACATTGAACATAAACAGATGTTTCCCTTCACTCAAAAACACATAAAATAGCACTTAATTTCAACATTTACACTCCATATCCGGGCATATGCAAAGCATGCTGGGAACTAACAATCACAGCCAAAATAAAACTGCATAACTGAACTAGTTTTCTTAAAATAAATAGGTAACTTTACGTCCTTAATCCAGTTTAATCAGTTCTTCAATTCAACCCTAATTGCTTAAGTTTCCTTAAAGAAAATAGGAAAACATATGGTTTCATATTGGTTTTATTAGTGAAATGTTCTCAGTATTTTTTACACTGAACCACAATTTATTTAATAAAATATACACAGTATTTTTAATTATCGCCTTAATCTTTAACTGAAAATTACAAGACTCATGATTTATTTTTTTACAGTGTAGAAGACACCAAGAAATCTTTCAAAATATCTTCTCTAGTCTTACACACAAGCACAAGAGACCCAGGTTTGATTATTATATTTGTAGGTCTTATAATGAAGAGCCAGATAGACTCATCTAAGCTTTGATCAGACTCTTCTTCCTCCTTAAAATAAAACAAAATAAATACATAAATTCAGTATCACATGTTTTAGTCACACTTTAGTTTGGGGACTAATTCTCACTGTTAACTAACTATTAACTATGACTTTTACCAAAAATACAAATGAAATAATATATATTTTTTTTTTAAATAGAATCTTTTTTTAAATAGAATTGTGGGTTTTTTTGTAAGTTTTTATTTATTTATTTATTTTTTTTATGTAGGTCTATATAAAGACTATTACAGAAACAGACTACAGACATTTCATGAAGTAATAAATGTTAAAATAAAACATTTCAAAATCTTCACTGTATACATTAAAGATAATTCTTATTAAAGTTAAAAAGTGATTCAGAAGAATAAGAAGAATGCATTCTGATTATTTGCGGGTGGGTCGCGGGTGGATGAGATGAATCAATAATGAGGCAAATATTAACTACATTTTCTAAAATATGAACCTGTTCTAAATACTTTTTTAGGCAAACGATTTCATTTTTGTGTGTGTGTCTGTGTGTTCACCTGTTCGAGAAGTTGTGACAGAAAAAAATACATTCCAGATCAAGTTTGAAGGGAGTTACACCCGGGTTTGATTATTTGTAGGTCTTATAATGAAGAGCCAGATAAACTCATCTAAGCTTTGATCAGACTCTTCTTCCTCCTTAAAATAAAACAAAATAAATACATAAATTCAGTATCACATGTTTTTTTATCACACTTTAGTTTGGGGACCAATTCTCACTGTTAACTAACTATTAACTATGACTTTTACCTCAGTAAACTCCTAATTTGTTGCTTATTAATAGTTAGTATGGTAGCGGTTATGTTTAGGTATGGGGTGGATTAAGGGATCTAAAATATGAAAAAAAAAAAAAAAAAAAAAAAGGCATACAGAATAAGGCATTAACATGTGCTTTGCAAGTACTAATGCACAGCCAATATGCCAGTAATATGCATTCTAATAAGTAACTACTTAATAGTGAAAATTGTTCCCTAAACTATTCAAATGCATGAGCCTCTTCCATAAACTGTATATATATAAAAAAAAAAAAAAAAAAAAACTGTTTTTTTTTTTTACTATTTTTTACATTTTTATAGACTTAGATTATTAAATAAAATGTCATTTTTTTGAAGAAATGCTATATGAAGCAGTTTAGATTTCCTATCAAATAAATGATGTCTGGGGGGGTCTAAACAAACAAACAAACAAACAAACAAAAAAAACACTTTAACACATTAAATAAACCATACATGGTTTGACCGAACACCAGATTGGCAGGACTATGGCCTAACGGTTCCTGCATCTTAGTGATTAAGCAGTTTGTGCTTTAACATGCTATGTTTTTATGCATTATGCTAACAAATGGGAGAGGCTTGCGTGATTGTGATTCATCTTACATAAGACATTGTACTGACTATAGTAACGATAAGTGATAAGTACGTTGCAACTGTGTGTCAAATTGTGTGTGATTAGTTATAATGCGCAGCACTGTGGAAATGCGCCTGACAGCCAGCGTATGCAGATTTCAGTTATCAGCTGAACTGATGTGCTGCACGCACTGAACGTTCTAATAACACCAGTGTGATTGTATCAAATATAACAATATTATTCGGCTGTTTGTTGTCTTTTGGAAGATGCATTCAAAATCCACTTTGTTAAAAAATTTGAAAAATGTCACTTTCAAAGGGCATGACGCCTCTGATTCTACTAACCAATTTGACATGATCATTTACTATAAGCAATGCTCAAATATTTAAAACAAAGCAAACAGAGCAAATTTACAATGTTACATTTGGTGGTAAAGCCTGCTGAGCTCAGTTTGATCACCAACACTCAGTCCTTCATCATCACCTGTTTAAAGAAAATGTAGATATTATAGTTGGACACAATGGAAAAAAAAAATTAGATTGATAATAATAATAATAATAATAATAATAGAATGAACACTAATCACAAATTTCAATGTGACATCTAAATCATTAATTGAACATTAACTGGAGCTCAAAGATCTGTTAAATCAAAACAGCAATTATGCACAGATCTTCATAATTCTCAGTGCTTTGACCAAACACAATAGAGAGAAAAAGAGCAAGAGATTATGGGTAATCTACAAACAGTGCTTCTGCAGTGAGCATTATCAATAAGAATAAGAAGCTCATAGACTTACAGTAAACTCAAGGTTTCCACTTAAAACATGAAACAAAAACCAAAATACATAATCTAGAGCAAGTCATACAGAAGCAGACCTTATTCTAAACTAAAATGTACATTTCAAAAAGACGTTTATTTACTGATAGCTCTACAGCATGATTTTTGGATTTAAAGCATATTTTCTGACTTCTTATATTTTTGTACAAGTATGTAACATCATTGCTGTTTAAAAGGGAGAATGCCAGTTTTTTTTTTTTTTTTTTTTACAGCCCATATGATAGATGTTTTTGTTGTCTTACTAATGAACTGTTGACTCATAAACATCAGGGGTTTAAAACCCCATATTCAACATCATGCAGGTTTTAGACTTGGGTTTCAGACTGAAATCCTTGCCACTTTTTGTTCTTCCTGTTCACAAACACTTCAAAACTTTACAGGATATTACTTTAATTCAAATTATTTAACATATGAAGAGTTCAGATGCAAAACCAGCTAAATCCATCTGATGTCTTTCTTTAAAAAATGCATTTTTATCAGGCTCAGATGTATAGGTTTCTATGTAAGTACCAGTACTTCTGATTGGACTGAGGCTGATATTTTAGCGAGTTTGAAGAAAAAGTATTTGATGGATGTATAATATGTGTCGAGAGCATTCACTCAGTATCATTATCTGATTTTTGACCAAGATGGCTTTTAGCTGGTTTTGCATCTGAACTCTTCACATGTACTTAAAAAAAATCTATTAAATGAAAGTGTGAATAAAAGGTAAAAGTACAATTCAGTTGGTCTGAACTTGTGAAGGAAAGACTCTATCCACAGAACAAAGACAATATACTATCGGTACATTAACAACAGACAGACACATGACTAACTTAATACAAAATAGAACAGAACAACAATTATACTATGCATAAACTATAAGAGATAAAATGTAAAACATATACATGTTTTAAGTAATATGTGGATTTCACATTGTACACTTTATATTATCTGATACAGTTAAGTGCTATATTTGATAATCACGTTTATGGTTCGAAACATTTAAGCTGCTTTATTATGGATCAGTTTAACTCAAATATTATTGTATTTGTAGGTCTGAATAGCCACCCAGACTCATTTGAGTTCTGATCAGACTCTTCTTCCTCTTCAGTTCCACCTTTAAATAAAACAAAAAGATAGTTTGGTTAAAAACTAAACTGACATAAATCATTCAGTACTACATTTCTGTTATGCATGCTAACACACATGAAGCTTTCAGTCAAGGATATTTTAATATATAATGTTATAATGCTATTGTCACAAGTATGTTCTGTTTTGGCTTAGTTCCTGTTTGCCCTTATTTGGTTCTGTTCCTTTTTTTCATTTGTCAATTATCAATTGGCTCCACACCTGTTTCAGTTCTCCTTAATTACTTATTATTTTACTTACTTATTTTCATTACTTGTTATTTATAGTCATGTGTTCTCCCCTTTTGCTTTGTCTGCTATTTGTTGTTTCAGTGTGTTGTGCTACTGCTTGCTCCTGGATTTCTTGTGTTTACATTGTGGTTTATATTAAAAGACTGTTTTTGGACTATTCCTGTGTCGTGCGCTTCCCTTTAGCCACACAAGCCTTGACAGTATAGCAGACCCCTTAATTTGAGTAAAGTTTGGCAGTGTTTTTCTTTTTGTTTTGTTTCTTTCCCCCCCCCCTCTCCCAGAATGGACCTGTAAGCAGTTCAACTTCTGTGCCTGGAGCAACAGGGCCGTTCGCTGGAGGACCACACTAGGGACTTTTTAGATCTGGTGTGCTTTATGTACTATCCTGACCACTCGCTCTATGTATTTTATGTCACCAGCCTGAGCAAGCTGTGTAAGGCAAGCCTACCAGCTTAAGGTCCCAGAGAGGATTTTGCAGCTTTTGTGGAGTGGGTGCTGGTGAATAATGACTGTCCATTCACCGTCTGCCCCGCCGATGAGGACTTCACCATCCCCACTCCCAACCCAGAGCCCAGCCAGCCTTCACCACTCTTCTGCACGGAGTACGCACCAGAGCCCACCGCAGCCGCAGAGCCAGAACATGCGACAGAGTGCAACATCACCACGGAACCTGAGCTCAATGACGTGACTGACCAGGTGTGTAAGCCATGTGTAAGAGGAGGATTTGATTGACTGGATTGGGGAGGTTCCATTCAGCTCTCCTGTGTCTCCTGAGTCTCCACTGGTTCTGTCCAGCTCTCCTGCGTCTCCTAAGCTCCCACCCAGCTTCCCTCTCCTGCCTCCTCTTAATCCAGCCAGTTCCTCAGTCCTGTCTCTGCTGGTGCCTGTCTGCCCCTCAGCTCACCCTCAGTGTGCACCATCAGGGCATTCTGATCCGCTTTGGGACTTCCAGGCTCCAGCTCCACCAAGGCGTAAGGATCCCGGGTCTCCACCTCCAGCTTTCAAGTCCTGGACTCCACCTCAGTCCTCCGACCCATTGCCTCCGCTTTGGCTTCTTGATCCTTCATCTCCACGGTGGCCCGTCATCCCACCAGCTCCACTGGGCTCCCTTGTCCATCCGGCTCCACCTTGGTCAGCCATCAACCATCTGCCACCTCGGTCCTTCACTCCTCTTCCTCTGGCTCCGTCTCCATCTCCATCAGTCGGCCCCCTGTTGTCACCTACCATATCTCCACCATGGCTCCTCCTTCCGTCGCTCCACCGTGGGTCGCTATCCTGGTTAGTCTCTGGTTCCCCACCTGGCACTTCGCTGGTCCTCCCTCCATTTACTCTGCCCTGGTCTTATGAACTATACCCCTTTCCCATTGCCTGCCCCTCACCTGCCCCACGGCCGCCTCCTGAACCTCCGCCCTCCACCCTCCCTCCTCTTTTGGACTGTTTGTCCTTTCCGGGAGGGGGTTAAAATGTCACATGTATGCTCTGTTTTGTATTAGTTTTTTGTTTGCTCCACACTTGTTTCAGTTTTCCTAATTACTTTGTTAGTATTTATAGTCCTGTGCTCTCCCCTTTTGCTTTGCCTGCTATTTGTTGTTTTGTTTGTTGATTTCTCATGTTTACATTAAAAGACTCTTCTGTGGATCCTCACCTGATGCTTACTGCCCCTCTTCCAGAGATTTATACCAGTCCTTACACACACCACTGATCTCTCTTTAGTCTATAATGTGAAACCAGAAGAGAAAGTGCAAATTAGACTGTATTTTGATTACTTTTTTGAGAGAAAAGAAGTCACAATTCCTGTAATCAGATTACTGTAATCTGTGTCATATATGATTTTACATAGATATTTCTAAAACAATATTTATGTTTAAATATAATACACTATAATACAGTAAATATAATTGCACCTCTTATTAAAGTAAAGTAAGTGTAAAGTAATGTGACGGGTTGCTTGTCAAAGTAAAAACGCAGAAGATACAGAGATATCGATCATGAGATGCTGGATGGCTGTGGAATCTGAAGCTGGAATCTGCACTGATTTTACCAGCATTTTACTACAATCAGACCAAATTTCAAATTGTAATTATTCACAAATACTGATATAATACTGATATAATTAATTTTAAAACATTTTTTTAAGAGGGTCTGTGGTTTTGTTCTCTTTCCTTCTTTGTATTAAACATTTCCGTTAACAATTTTTGTTCTGATGCAAAACCTTTCCAATAAAACTTGATAAAAAACAAAAATCACATAAGATGTTTAAAGACATCCCATGTATCAAAGGTTAATGAAGTTCCATTTTAATAATTAAAAAAAAAACAAAAAAACAAAAAAACTTTTACTTACCTCAGTCTACAGTTTGAGTCTCGTAGCACATAAATGAGCCAGTCTGAGTTTTCAATCAAATTGTTTCGCAGATCAAGCTCTTTTAGAAACTGCAGTGATTTTGTGTTTGTCAAAGACTGAGTTAAATAAGAAACATCTGTAATGCCACAGTCATGAAGACTAGAAAGAGAAAGACAGGAACACAAAACAAGTTAATAATAAATAAATAAATAAATATATATATATATATATATATATATATATATATATATAATGATTGATTATTTTTATTTTAAGCATTATGATGTTTCTCACCTCAATCTTTCTAGTTTACAGCGTGAATTCTTTAGTACATCACATAAGTGATTCACTCCTGTGTTTTTTATTTGATTCTTACTGAAGTTCAGCTCTCTCAGGTGCGACGGGTTTGATTTCAGAGCTGAAGTCAGGATGCGACACTGTTTCTCTGTAATGCTGCAGTCACACAGCCTGAAGACAGAAAGAGAAAGAACAATGAGTCAGATACATCTTAATTTTACATGTGAGTTAAATTCATTACGACTAAATGCCATATAGTCACTAATACACCAACAAACATCTGGAAACCTACAGTAATTGTACGACCATAAACCAATATAGGAGCATAATTAGGATTTGAAGATTCTTAAAATTAATTTAAAAACCCAAATGAGTGATAAAGAGGTTTGAGATAGATAAAAGTTGTGAGGAAGCTTGGACAGTTGATGAACTTGTGAAAGTTTTCAAAGAAACCATGAAAAAGAAACCCTCAGATGAGGTTGTGTATGTTCTGATTTTGATACACATACAAACCTATTAACAAATCGTATTTATGGATCTTTGTTCATACTGAGATGTAGCACTATAAATAACATAACTTGAGCCCTGCTGTCTTAAAAATAAACTATACTGTAAACTTTAATCAGACTGTAACTGCTGTACTGTAAAATGATACTGACTGTAGTTTTTCCAGCTTGCATTGTGGGTTCATCAGTAGATCACTGAGGTTTTTCACTCCAGAGTCTCCTAGTTCATTCCCGCTCAGGTTCAGCTCTCTCAGGTGTGATGGGTTTGATTTCAGAGCTGAAGCCAGTATAAAACTTAGTTTCTTAATGTTGCATTCAAATAGACTGAAGACAAAAAGAGAAAAGTCACTGAATCAGACCTATGATGATTAAAGAGTTTCCTACAGTTTGTCATACAGTCTACAGATCCCATAATATGCTTGTAATCATGTCACTAGTCCTGCATGCTAGAAACTCTTGTTTCCTTTTATCTCTTTTGTTTACTGCAGCAGTAAATGCTGCAGAACATTGTACACAACATAAATTCTGCAGAACATGTCACACTCATTACACAGTTTTAAATATTTTAAATGCATTTTCTTACTAGACAACTAATTTTAATTGTGACCAATGATGAATGCCAGAGGGAACAGTATGGTATAAATGATGTAACTTGGGTTCAGCTGTCTTAAACTAAAAAGTAAACTTCATTCACACTGTAACTGCTGTACAGTATAATGATACTAACTCTAGTTTTTCCAGCTTGCATTGTGGGTTAATCAGTAGATCACTGAGGTTTTTTACTCCAGAGTTTCCTAGTTCATTCCCGCTCAGGTTCAGCTCTCTCAGGTGTGATGGGTTTGATATCAGAGCTGAAATCAGTGCAGAACAACCTTCATCTGTCATAAAACAACATCTTAACCTACACTGGCAGAAAGATAGCAAAGAATAAAAAAAGACAACTCTTTATTCTGTAAAATCACATCTTCTTCATAAGCAAATAAAACAGACAAAAGATGAGAGATTATCATCTCTATTTCACCAGAACACAAAGGACAGTGAAAAAAGTGAAAAAGGTTGAACAAATTATGTGACATCACCCACATAAAAAATAGTAGTAGTATATTGTATTATTTACAATAGAAAACTGTAGTAAACTAGAGTATGCTGTAGTATATTATAGTATTTACTACACTTTCTTAACTTATACTACAGCATACTATAGCATTGACCATAGTGAGTTCATAAACTGTAGTAAATACTGTAGTAAACTTTAGAATTTACTGTAGTAAACTGTAGTAAATTGTAGTGCCCTGTAGTATATTATAGTATTTACTACACTTTGTTAATTTGTTCTACACATACTGTAGTATTAATTATAGTGAGTTTGTAACTATAGTAAAAAATGTAGTAAAAGTTTTTACTATAGTAAACTCTATTAATACTGTAGTATACTGTAGAATATTATAATATAAACTACACTTTACACTATATCATAATGTAGTATTAACTACAGTGATAATCTGTAAGTTACTATAGGATACTATTACTGTCACAAATCCTGTCCGATCTGCCCGCCACCAAAGGTCGTCTGTGCATCTTATTGACATTTCAAACTACACAGACTGCTGCACTACGTCCTTGACTACATTTTCCATGCTCCACCTCTCTGATTACGCACACAGCTGTAACCAATCAAGCACACTATATAAGCCTTGGACTTCCTCTTCCTATTGCTGAGTATTGTAGAGCGTTTAGCACTCTCATAGTGTTAGCCACAATTACAGAGCCCTTTTCAAGTATCCTGTTTCTAGTTTAGTCTCGTTTCTAGGCTTGTTTATCCTAGCCTGTTATCTCGTCTGGTCTAGTCAGCAGGCTGCCCTGGAATTATTATCGCCGGTCTTGGATCACCCTTTGCCTTGCCGTTTCGGACTCTGTTTGCCCCTCGTATGAACTCTAGTCTGTCTATTTGAAATACCCATTTTCCTCGCCCCTTGGATTATGTTTGCTGACCCTCGCCTGTTTAATGGATTAGTCTTGTGTCTTGCTCATACTGAACCTGTTTGCCAATGTTTGACCCTGCCTGTGTTTGACCAGTTGCACGGTCTTTAGCAAACAAACTTTAAGACAACATAGTCACACAGTCTTTAGCAAACAAACTTTAAGACGATGTTGGAATCAAGAAAGTATAAGTAATGTCAAATTTATCCTGTTATTTTATTACTTGTGAGATTGGGGAGCTCTCATGTTTATAGTTATAACTGCTACGTTTGTCTGAATGCTGCCATAGAAACTGTTTCAACGCAATGGTAAATTAACTATAGTACTGTAAATACACTATAGTATTATTACTATAGTATGGTTCAAAAACACTATAGTATTTACTAGAGACATGTTACATTTTCTATGATAAATTTACTATAGATTAATATAGCATTTGTTTTTTCACAATTTATTATAGTACCTTTACTATAGTATGGTTTAAAAACACGATAGTATTTTACTATAGTATGGTTCAAAAACACTATAGTATTTACTAGAGAAATTTTACCACATTTTCTATGGTAAATTTACTATAGTATTTTGTTATGTGGGCAGGGTCATCATAAGATACTGAGTAAAAATCGTTTGGTTTAAAATGTAAATAACATTTAAATTATTTTTGAATATTCTTTACCTTAATTTCTCCAGTTTACAATGTGAATCCTTCAGTATCTCACAGAAGTGAGTCAGTGCTGTGTTTCCTGCCTCATTCACACTGAGGTCCAGCTCTCTCAGGTGTGATGGGTTTGATTTCAGAGCTGAAGTCAGGATGAGACACTGTTTCTCTGTAATGCTGCATCCACACAGACTGAAGACAGAAACAAAAAAGAAAATGTCTCAGGTTTTCATTGACCACCAAATGTTTTCATTTAGTTTTCAAAAGTCTGTTTTGAAACCCACCCACATTCTGTAAGCTGGAAGATGCTTTATATATATATATATATATATATAATGTGACAAATAAGGAAAATGTCTCAGTTACTAAGATTCCATGACAATCCCACCTGTCACACTAGTGACCATTAAGAAGGTTTTCATTTACAAGACTCTAAACATGTTACTGACTGGTGTTTTAGTTAATTTCCTGAAAACATGGAAAAAATAAAGGGTCTCAATTAAATATGTACAGTATCACTTGGTTAGTGCAAATTTTCCCCAGAGCAGTTTACTTCCTGTTTGTACCATAAGATGATGATGGTTTCATCAAAGCTCCAAAATATCCAAAATATGACAAAGATTTTGGTACATGTAATCTCTAAGATGTCTAGCATTAATATATGAATTCACAACTAGATAACAAAAGTTAGTCAATACAAACCTTAAGTTAGCTTGTGAAAAGCCTGACCAGAATGTTTTAAAAAGCTGTAAAAGTGTTATGTTTTTAAAAGTTGTAAAACTTTTTAAAAGTTTTAAAAGTTTGATGGTTTTCAGTCTGAAATTGTTTGAAGTTTAAAGCTTAAAGCTTAAAAGTTTTGAAAGTAATAGTCTGTCAGGGTCCCCGGGGTAATTGCTAGGGTGTTGTTATGCAGTTGATAGTGTACCAACGGTTGGTTGTCTAGGTATTGCTATGTGGCATCCTTTTTTGACTACTTTCCTCCTAAGACCCCTGGTCCACCCCTGACTGGTTCAGATGGCGAGTCATCCAAGGGGCTAAAGCCTTGACACAGCTGTGGTTCACCCTGAAAGTCATCCCAGGCACAAAGAAATGTGGCCCTTGAGCCAAAATTGTGTACCCAGAGGCACTACAGTGGAAGCTGCTGCCATTTGGCCTAGCAGCCTCTAGAATATCTTGAGGGGAATCAATGCCCCAAGCTTGACTGATGCCAGCGGTTTCTGGATTGTCAGAGAGCACTCTCAATGAAAGCCAGGCCTGCATCTGGGAGTGAATTGGAGAGGTAAACTTATTTGATCATATCCAGGACCCAAACTGATATACTGTCATGTATCGTGCGAGGAAGGGGAAAATGAAGGCGATGGTCAAAGATAAAGTCTTTATTATATTCCACAGGTATTTCCAAAACAGGTAAATCCACAGGAGGAGGGAAAAAACACACATACATTGATGAGACCGGACACCAAACACTGAACAGAATGCAACTTTTAAAGACAGGTGATAATGATGAACTTAATTAAGACACAGGTGAAACTAGGTAAACTAATGATGACTGAACAAGAACAGGAAACAGGAACGACCAAATATGGGCACAAGAGGGAGAATCTAAACAGTCCACAGGGGTGTGACATTACTCCCCCCTCCTGGAAGGCGCATCTTGCGCCGTAACATATCCATGGGGGATGGGGGGCGGAGAGAAGGAAGGCCTCCAGGGCAGATCAGGGAGCTCAGGGAGCCATGGTGGAGCACACAGTCCGGGAGACCATGGCAGATCAGGGAGCTTAGGGAGCCATGGCGGAGCACACAGCCTGGGAGACCATGGCAGAGCACACAGTCCTGGAGACCATGGCAGAGCAGACAGTTCGGGAGGCCATGGCTGAGCACACAATCTGGGAAGCCATGGCGAATCAGGGAGCTTGAGGAGCCATGGCAGAGCACACAGTTCGGGAGGCCATGGCGGAGAAGGCAGTTTGGGAAGCTATGGCGGAGCAGTTGGTTCAGGCATTGACGAGACCGGACACCAAACACTGAACAGAATGCAACTTATAAAGAAAGGTGCTAACTTAATTAAGACACAGGTGAAACAAGGTAAATGATGACTAAATGAAGACAGGAAACAGGAATGACCAAATATGGGCACAAGAGGGTGAAACCAAACTAAACAGTCCACAGGCATGTGACATATACCTGGAATGGCCTCCCAGGCCTGGATTTGGGTGATTTACAAATGAGGGTAATAGATGCAATCAAAACAACAAAAGAGCAACAATATATTGGTCATGTGAAAAGTCTAACACAGTACACTTAGTTTTTTTTTTTTTTTTTTAATTATAAAAAAAACATAGTAGATAGAAAAGATTTCGCACCCAGACAGTTTGTCACTATAATAGCTAACCAAAAAATATAATAATAATATTAATAATAATAATAATAATAATAATAATAAAATAAATCACTTTTTCCTCTTTATAGATCCAACAACATGAGTGTCGGCTCCTGGCCTCCTGGTGGCCTGCTGCTTGTGGCACTCTAGCCCCTGGCCTCCCAATCCAGGCCTGGGAGGCCGATCCAGGCATATTAAGGTCCTGGACACAACCAAATTAAGCCTACTCTCTCCAGATAGAATAGATAGAGCTATATATAGAGGGTCAAGTTATTAATGTTTTATAATAACGAAACAGAAAACAAACAGGTATAATAGAAATAGAATAAATATATCAAGTGTCAGATGATCAAGTGTAGATGGTAGAGCTGTGTCTTCAGCAGTTTCTTGAAGATGGCTAAACACTCAGCTGGTCAGATTGAGTTGGGCAGGTAATTCCACCAGTAGGGAACAGTTCAGGTAAAAGTCAGTCAATGTGATTTTGTGCCTTTTTGGGATGATTTGAAGAATGTAAGCATCTGAAGGGCACATAAGTCTGAAGTAGTGAATTTAGGTAATGGGGTGCAGAGCAAGTGGTTGTTTTTAGACAAACATCAATGCCTTAAATTTTAGGCCAGCAGCTGATGAATAGAGGTGTGACTTGAACAAGCAGTTGTGTACCATTTACTGATAGAAAGGGTCTGGTCTTCCCATGTTGTATAAGGTAAAGCTGCAGGACCTGGCAGTTTTAGTAATGTGGTCTGTGAAATTCAGCTGATCATCAATCACAACTTCATAGTTCCTGGCTATCCTGGAAAGTATTATAGTTGATGTGCCTAGATAGGTGTAGACATAGTGCTGAAGTGTTGTGTTGGCTAAAAACCCAAGCAGTTATGCCCTGGTCTCTGTCAGGGCCATGAGGTTGAGCCTTGAATGACCCTGGTGCTTAGGAAAGAAGTAGCACTTGAGGTACTGAGATTCAAGATATTTATTTGCCAATACAAAGTTGCACAGGAATGTACAAGTGAGGAATATGCTGAGGTATGTGCAGAGAAGAATTTGACGTGAAGTACAACAGTGCAGGTTGTTACATAGCAGCAGTTAAATCAGAAGTGCTGTGTGCAGCAACAATGTCAACTAACGAGTGAGGTGAGTGTATGTTAATGAAGTCATGTAGATGTTAAGAGGCTAAGTCTAGGAGCCTGATGGCCTGATGGAGGGAAGAAGCTCCTCCTAAGACTCTTAATTTTGGTCATAAGACAATGGAAGTGCTTTTCAGATGGAAGCAGGGTGAACAGAAAGTTAACAGGATGATTTGAGTCTTGAGTAAGGGGAACAGCTCCAATCTAGATTGTAAAGCCCTGCAGAGAGTTGTGTGCTTAGCTGAGTGCATATCAGGATCTGCTCTCCCTTCTTTGCAGGACATCTACCTTAGATTATTACACAGTTTTTAAATGAGGCCAGGACTAGAGAAGTAGCAAGTGACTCATTGAAGATATATGTAAACAAGCCAGAGAGCGCAGGATATCAGAACACGGACTGAGATACAATTAGATACCATCTGCTTTCTTGACGTTTACTCACTTTGGGGGCTTCCAAACCTTGTCCTCCGGTAATTACATTATCATCATTACATATCATCACTTCTCCCTGAAGTGCTAAATGACAAGGCCTGTAGCATAGTGGCTAAATGGCTGGAGCAGTGGTGATCAAGTGTGTTTGCCCACCTGGTTGGACAGGAGATGTACTGATAAAAGTTCAGCATGATGAAAACTCCAGTTTATTCTCCAGAGATTGGACATTGGCAAGCAGAATGCTTGGCAGAGGAGGACTGTGAGCTCTTTTCCTCAGTCTGCTGTGAAACCCAGCATGCTTCATGCAACGTTGGCATACTGGACCTAAGCCAGTGTGAAATTGCTCACAGCTGCCTGCTCATCCCCTCTGCTGTTTTTTCCTGCTTTCCTGAAAGAAAGTGATCTGTGAGCACAGTCCATCTTGGTGAGTGCAGCTTCAGCATGGGGATGGCCAGGCAAGGAATACACCACATTTGTGGCATTGCATTTTGCAACAAATACAGCTGAAAATTGCTCTAACAGTGTTCTACTCCAACTTATATAGACAAATGAAATGCCAGTTGTTTGTGTAGGTGCACAAACATACTTCAATCAGGCTTCAGTATTTCAGAGAAAATGAGTTTCCCCAATGTGTCAGCAACTGACACAATGAAAGTGAACCCAGCAAGCAAACTGTTTAACTTAGGTGCTGCTGTCTTAAATGAGACTTTATTCAGCTGTAACTGCTAGAAAGTATAATGATACTAACTCTAGTTTTTCCAGCATGCATTGTGGGTTCATCAGTAGATCACTGAGGTTTTGTACTCCAGAGTCTCCTAGTTTATTCCATACCAGGCTCAGCTCTCTCAGGTGTGATGGGTTTGATTTCAGAGCTGAAATCAGAGCAGAACAACTTTCCTCTGTCATATGACAGTCTCTTAACCTACATTGGTATAAAGAGAGAGAATAGAAAATAAGACAAGAAAAGAAAGAAAATATTATTCTTTTAACTAACATAATCTTAATAAGCAAATAAAACAGACAGAGAAAGAGTTATCACAAAAATCTTCATTTATATTTTGAAATCTTTATTTCACCAAATCACAAAATATTAAGTGCAACATTTTTTTTTGCAAATATGATGTGAACTCAGGCTCAGCATTAGCTATTGTGTCTAAAGTGATTTGGTTATATATAAACTGTTAGAGTGATTAAATATTTAAATTATTTGGCAAATGTTTCTCACCTCAATCTCTCCAGTTTACAGTGTGAATCCATCAGTATGTTACATAAGTGATTCACTCCTGTGTTTTTGATATTATTCTCACTGAGGTCCAGCTCTCGCAGTTGTGATGGGTTTGATTTCAAAGCTGAAGTCAGGATGAGACACTGTTTCTCTGTAATACTGCATTGACATAGACTAAAGACAGAAAGAAAAAAAAAGACCATGACTCAAATGATGATAATCTTATTGACCAGCTACAGCAGGCATTTAGTTTTCAATATTCTATTTTAAAACCCTTCACACAAGTTCTATATGCTTAAAGGTAACATTTCTCCTCTTTCATTTCTTAACTATTTGATGCATTTCCTCATTCTCTGTTGTAAAAGCAGATTTTTGGATGTAAATAATCAGTACATTGTATCAAAAGCTTGAAATAATAAATACTACATTAAAAACACAAAATGTAACCAATAGTGGGACAATGTAACATAAAGATGATGTAATTTCTTTGACACTAGAGGTACTTAGCGAAATTGAAAAAAAAAAAAAAAAGTAAAGCATAATTTCCCAATATGCATCACGCCTCTCCAACTAAGACATCAAAAATAATTTTTTTTTGCAGGTATGTCTTAACAGGTAAAAGTATGCTATTTTCAATAAAAGGTCCAACATATAGTAAAATTGTCACAAACGCGGCCTCTGTGGCTCCCCCTGTCCCGCACCAGCGGGAACCGTCACCGGAGTTTTAACTACATATCCCATCATCCCGTGCCTGGGGCGCGCCACTTCCGGTTCCGGGTCTCCCGGTTCACTTCCCCTCCGGCGGCCATTTTAGCGTGCCGCGCCGGAACGCCCGTCGCGAAGTTTTGTATGGTTATGCCTTCAATCCTGAGCGTTTTTCTATCGGACTGCCTTACTGTTGCCAACTGGACTGTTAATGTTGTGTGTGAACCTTTGCTGCCTGCCTTTTGTCGACCGTTGCTATTCTCCTGGATTATTGTGTTTGCTCGCTGCCGGCCCCGACCTTTTGCATGGACTATTACTTCCCTATTGGATTTGCCTTCACCACAACTGACTGCCGTTGTTGACCTCCGCCTGTTTACCTTATTGGATTTAATAAAGCTGTTGCTCATGGATCCAACGTCTCACGATTCTTCCATAACCTCGTCACAAAAATATTAAGCTGCATTGCTTGGTCATGAATAAAGTAATTTAGCAGATGTACAATCTGCCTTGAATAAATGTGATTGTCTCGCTTATAGAAAAAAACCCATCCAATGTATCTGCACAGGGCCCTTTTTTGACATGATGCCACAACTATTTGAGACACATCAAAATAAACAATATAAACTGAAACTTTTATCTTTTTGACTGGGTGCATAACGATATTGTACTGAAGCATCCATTACTGCATTTTGCATGACAATTCCATGTTCTCTTTGACGTGTTCATGGTTTATTTTTTGAAGGATGTCAATGTTGGCTTTCGTATTTGTAACCAAAGTTGAATGTCTCTCCCCATGTAACACATCAATCATAGGCTGCATTACACTTTGTTTTGTATGCCCTTTCCTCGCTAAAATCCCTTCATCTCGTTGACTCTTGTTGACGTTTTATATCGATTGCATTGCATAAGTGCCCACCACTGGTGGAACCACTGCAAAGAGCTGAACTGAAACATCCTAAGCTCTTGATCACTTGGAATCTGCTTTGAATTGACCTATCATTTACAGTTTTATTTTTTATTTTTTCACCAGACCTGGCTGTTTCAGCACCCCTCCTCCCTCGTACGCCCTCTCCCGTCGGGAGCCTGGTGAAGGGCAGCGATTACGGATGGGGTGACGATGATAATTAGAGGGGAAGCGGCCGACTCGTCACATCCCCACACCCCCCCTCCCCCAAGCGACATCCCCGTCATCAGGCCGCCGCCCACACGGGAGTGCTACCTTCCTCAACCAGGCTCCAGCGGACGGAGTGGGCGGGGATTCCTCTCCAGTCGACTCCCTCTCGCAACGCACCAGACCGGGGACAGAGAAACCAGAATTAGGTCGACAGCCTCAACCAACCGCAGGGTAAGTGATACTAAATGAAACAAATCATATACCCCTTTAGCAGCTGGGAGGCCGTCACCGCCGTCTCTCCGTCCCCCGGGTCCGGATTTTCATCGACTTCTTTTGCGAGCGAGAGGGGATGATGTCATCAGGTGTTTCTCAACTGCACTGTCTAAGCTCTGCCTTCTCGACCACTGTCACGGGAGGAGCAAAACGACAGACACAGTGGACGTGACGTCAGGCCTCGGAGAGGCTTTTATTAAAAGGGGTCCAAAAGGGGGAATAAAAGTGTCCAAAATACATAGGGGATCTGGTGTCCTTGACGTGTAGGGGGTCCGTGAAGGAGGGGCAGTGTTCAGAAGGGAAGGGTCCAGGTAAGAGGCGGAGTCCGGCGGCCGCACTCGCTCCCTGCCGAGGTCCGCGGCACGAGGGGTAGTGGCTTCATCCACCTTTCATCACGGCACTTCCTGAGGCGGGTAAATCGGACCGGCATCCTAGCCCACAGCCGTCTGGGTGCGGCTTCACGTCCGGACCGCGGGTCCGGTAGCTCGTCCATCATTTCGGCGTCGCTCGATCCCTCTACGCTCTCTTCCTGGACCCACGAGGAAACCAGCGTCCATGCACGGGTAAGAGACCGGTCTCCCGAGGAGAGGCGCGCTCTGCATTTTAACAGTGGCGGTGATGATGCTTCATTCACATCAGGTGTGCCTCATCACACGCCGCCAGACCTGGCTGTTTCAGCGCCCCTCCTCTCTTGCACGCCTACTCCCATCGGGAGCCTGGTAAAGGGCAGCAATTACGGATGGGGTGACAATGATAATTAGGGGGGAGCCAGCCGACTACTCACAATGTCTAAAAGTGAAGTGGAATGCAGTCATGGTCCCGCATTGGCTAAACACCCGCTGGCTCTGCCTTGAAGACTCAAACGCAGCCTAGTTTGCGAATCCAATTAGCACCCACAAGCATATGTATGAAGTGCAGACGCCAATGTGGGAGAGGTGGGTTTGACTTTGGACTACTTTTACACTGTTGTCGTGGGTTATTGTTCAAGTTAGCAGTTTTGCTGATTTTTTTTTTTTTTTACCTGATTTAGTGCTCGCTGCAGATAAAGTCATAATAATGGGTGATTTTGACATCCATGTTGATAATGAAAAAGATGCTTTGGGATTAGCATTTATAGAGACTTCTGAACTTCACTGGGGTTAGACAACACGTGTCAGGACCTGCTCATTGAAATCATACTCTAGATTTAATTCTGTCACATGGAATTGATGTTAATAATGCTGAAATTCTGCAGCAAAGCGATGATATCTTGGATCATTATCTAGTCTTCTGTATACTCTACATAGCTAAAACTGTAAATTCAACTCCTTGTTACAAGTATGGCAAAACCATTACTTCTACCACATAAGACTGCTTTGTAAATGATCTTCTACCACATAAGACTGCTTTGTAAATGATCTTCCTGACTTATCTGAATTCCTCAGCATATCCAATAGCTCAGAAAAACTTGATGTAACAGATGATGTAACAGAAACTACAGACTCTCTCTTTTCTAGCACCTAAGATACAGTTTCTCCTTTACGCTTAAGGCAGATTAAGGAAAACAGTCCGATACTGTGGTATAATGAGCACACTCGCTCCCTAAAGAGAGCAAGCTGAAAAATGGAGTGCAGCTGGAGGAAAACAAAACTAGAGGTATTTTGTACTGCCTGGTGTGAATGTACCCTATCCTTTAGAAAAACAATAAAAAAAAAAAACAGATTTTTATTTGTCTCTATTTGAAGAAAAAAAATAAAACCTAGATATTTATCTAAACAGTGGCTAAATTAACGAAAATTAAAGCACCAACAGGTGTTGACTTTCCCAACAGCACAGCAGTAATGACTTCATGAACTACTTTACTTTCAAGATCGATACTATTAGATATAAAATTGCAACCAGCCTATTCTCTACTATAGGAGAGGAAGAATTGTATAAACTTGTGATATCATCTAAACCAACAACATGTATGTTAGACCCTAATCCTTCTAAGCTACTAAAAGAGGTGCTTCCAGAAGTCATAGATTGTCCTCTGAATATCATTAATTCATCATCGTCATTGGCAGTGTTGGGCAAGTTACTTTAAAAAAGTAATTAAATTACTGATTACTCCTTGTAAAAGTAATCAAATTACTGTTCTGATTATTTTAAAAGTAATTAGTTACATGACTACTTACGTTACTTTATTTCTGTACATCCACAAAGTTTACATGAAATAATACATTTGTGTGTTGCCTAGCAACAAAATCCCAGCATAAACGTTCCCGATAAAATATATGTTATTGAAGCATCAACATTCACAAACCACTGTTATTTTTTTTTCTAAAATCAATAGGCTGCTGTGTGTATGGTTGCAGATTGCACAGCATTTCAAGCAGTGAGTGGATTCTCTGATTGTCCATTGCATTCCAGAAATCAACGCTGCACACGTGTTATAAATAGAAACCCTGCCTATGTAACGTGGGTTTTTTGGGGTTTGTTTCATGTCTTTTATTTTGTAGTTTGGTTCATGTCATTAGTGTCTTGCTTCCCTTTCCCTCATGTATTCCTGCATTTGGTTCCTTGGTTCAATGTGTCATGTTCTCATTGGTTGTCCTAGTCTTGTGTCTTGTTTCTTATTAGTTGGTTCTTGTCATGTGACCCTCACTGTTTGATATAAATAGCCCTCATGTAGCCATTGTTCCTTGTCGTGTGTTGATGTTTGTAACCCTGCTGTTGGTGAGTCTCTTCATGCCAAGTAAAGTCTGTTTGTGTCGAATCTGTTCAAGTCAAGTCAAGTCAAGTCTGTTGGATTATGTTTTGTCTTCACTGTAAATAAAGCTGCACTTGGGTTCATCCTAAACTCGCTGCCTCCAGTGGACATTCATTACACCCTATGCTTACACCTGTTAATCGTTTTTGTTTTATATTAGTTGTTCTTATTGCTTTTGTGCAATAGATGAATAGCATTTCCTCTCTCCATGCTGACTTTGTTTTCATTGGTAGTATCTACCTCACAGGCACTTACCAGTTAAAGAAGGTCTTAGACAGAGGACATTGCATGTACTAGCCAATACCCTTTTTACAATCTATATGATAAAAGATATCCAGTCTGATGTAACACAGCGCTAATGCATAAAGACCTCGGCCTGTAACTATACTCTAATTACTTATTTGAAAATTATAATGCGTTAAATTACTCCAGTACTAAAAAAAAACAAACAAAAACAAATTACAGTAACGTTACCAAATAATGCATTACTGCCCAACACTGGTTATTAGGATATGTCCACAAAACCTCTCATTAACAAAACCACAACTTGACCCCAAACAAATTAATTACAGATCAATCTCGAACCTCCCGTTTCTGTCAAAGATACTAGAAAAGGTAGAATCCTCACAATCATGTTCCTTCTTACAGAAAAAATGGTATCTGTGAGGATTTTAACTGTATCAGGATTTAGACCGTATCCTAGTACTGAGACTGCTCTTATTATCCGATATCATGGTTGTATCTCTTAATTAGTGCTACTGGATCTTAGCGTTGCGTTTGGCACTATTGACCACAGCATTCTTTTGAATAGACTTGAAAATTATGTTGGCATTAGTGGTACTAACTTTTCTGACTGCCATCAATTTGTGGCAGTGAATGAAGAGGTATCATATCAGTCACAAGTGCAGTATGGAGTACCTCAAGGCTCAGTACTAGGGCCATTATTTTTTACGTTTTACATGTTACCCTTGGGAGATTTCATCAGGAAACATGATGTTAGCTTTCATTGTTATGCTGATGATACTCAGCTCTATATATTTTCGCGGCCTGGCAAAACACACCAATTTGAAAACCTAAC
The DNA here is from genome assembly GCA_036247105.1 of Cirrhinus mrigala. Classification (NCBI taxonomy): domain Eukaryota; kingdom Metazoa; phylum Chordata; class Actinopteri; order Cypriniformes; family Cyprinidae; genus Cirrhinus; species Cirrhinus mrigala. The sequence goes on from CM070028.1 coordinate 31,232,281, forward strand.
AGAATGTTGTGCAAGCTGCTGCAGTTATGATATTTAATCAGAATCTGCTAAGCATAATCTCCTGCTGCTGCACGTAATCTGCTGTAAACCCTGTTGAATAATCAAAAGTAATAAAATGCCTACGGCACTTCAAAGAGTTCATTTACCATCCATGAGTTATCACTAAAGCGCTTTCTGTTGCCATTGCTATGAATGCTGCTGCTAAAATTATTATTTCTAACCTTGCATATGAATTTGCTATATATGGCATGCTATAAAATTGTATTTGCTTGCTAAGCATGCTGCTGCTAATATTTTTTCAAACACTGCATCTGAATCTGCTATGCATTCTGCTGCTATAAAAATCACTATGCATACTGCTGCAACAGTATGCATAGTGTTGCTATAAGCCTGCTATAATTGTTATAAGCCTCTTTACTACTAACAGCAAACAATCAAAATAATGCCTATTTCGCTTAAGAGTTCACAAAATTAACTGTAGCCCTGTTAAATAAGGAAAAGTAATAAAATGCCTATTTCACAATAAAGAGTTACTTATTCCACACGTTAAACTAAAAATTTAAAGCGACTAAAGTACTTCCTGCTGCCACTGCTATATTAACGATAATAATGTGGCTTGCTAAGCATGCTGCTGCTATTTCTAACATTGCATCTGAATAGCATACTGCTGCTACAGCTGTACAAGTACTTATGGTTGCTATAGCCCCTTTATAATTAAATAAAATGCTAATTATTCCTATTTACTTGAAGAGATCACGTATCATCCATGTTTAACACTCTGGGGTCTGAGGTGATTTTGGGGCCCTTTAGATGTTTAGACGTGCCCTGACATTTGTGCTTATTTCAACTACTTATAACATACTACTGGCCAGCATATAATTTTTTTGTATTCAGCACAAACAGTGCTACAATAATATGTGAGCAAGATGGATGTACATGTTTGCATTTTTTAGAAAAAAAATATTATGCATGGTTAGTAAGTTTTGGGAAAATAAATGTAGCTGAAATAAGGCCATAAAACTCACACTGAATAGTCCTGAGGAAGGCTTTTGAGTAATCACTCTTGTAGGCTAGAATATTTACTTCAAAATGATGTGAAAATGACCGTGCTTACTCCTTCACAGAAAACAATATATTGATGTAAATTTTCTAAGACATGTTTTGTGATAGAAAGCCATATGTGAGGGAGGGATAATGGCCATGAATATTTAGTGATTCACACCTGAGAGACAAAAGGCCGTCCCATAATGGCCCATCACTGTGACTGTCACTATGAGGCAGGTAACAAAGAATGAGAGGAAAGTAAGATAATGGGGGGTTTTTCTAATGATGTATAACACTTATTTGTGTGACCAAAATTGACGGAGTATTTTTAGTGTCTTTTGCACTGATCTTAAAAAACGTGAGCTGATCACGCCAGCGTGATCGTCGACCCCAGGGGGTTAACCATTGAAACTTCAGCAACTACGGTTTACCTACTGCTGCTACTAATAAAACATTTAATTGCTATGCATGCAGCTATTAATAGTTTGCTAATAACACAATCTGAATTTCTATAGAGACTGCTGCTACACTCTATGAAAGTACTAGAATTGCTGTGAGCCCAGCTGAATAAACAAATAAGAAAATTCCAAGTTTAAAAGTGTCCCACTATTATGCTGCATTGTAAATGGGCTAATAAACTGAATCAATTTATTATTGGTAGTAGTATCTTCATATTTTAAACGAATTACTGAACCATTATCTTTAAACTATCACTTAATATGACTTTCATAATAAACACTGCACTATGTAGGTTCACCTTGGCTTAAAACTATGAAAAGACTGTGAACACCCTTGCAGCCAATCCCACTGTGGCATGCATCTTCTGAAATCAACCTGTTCACACTTAATATTAGATGAGAATACCCAAATGTTTCTTACTGTTTCACTTGGCATTGTATTTTCACAAACATGAACTATAAGCCGCTGCTGTTATATGAACATGACATGCTTAGTAATTAACGTTACTTCTCTTGCGAACAACCTGCGCATAGTTTTATGACTGTATGTTTTCTAGTTTTAGAAATGTAAGATGACTAACCTAATAAACCACTAAAATAAGAGTGAGAATGTTTACTTATCTAGCTGAGTATCAGAGGAACTCAAAGCGCACTGCTGCGAAAGGCTCAAGTGAATGCCAACCAGCCATTTAAAGGTAAAGGTTCAAACTCATTGGCTGTATACGAGACGTGAACCAATCAGCTTGTGCCAAGTGGTATAAGGCTGTAAATATTATCAGTTACGTTAACACCTGTCAGTCTGCGCCATCTAGAGTTTCATTAAAGAACTAAGCATTTTGAAAAATAAGTCTTAAAGGGGTCATCGGATGCAAAGTTCATTTTTACATGTTGTTTGAACATTAATGTGTGTTAGCAGTGTATGTACACATGTACCCTATAATGATAAAAATACATGCAGTGGTTTTTAATTAATCTGTAAAAATAATATCCCTTTTTCAAAACGATAGTTGATTGACATGAGCGTCTTACCTCAGACCCGACCTCCATAGTTTCGATGCTGGAGCAGGGATGTAAGTTAGATGAGAATATCTCTGATTGAGTGGTTGAGGATTTATGTTGCTGGATATAATAATGAACATAGTGGTTGTCATTTATTTCCGACATCTGAGCCGCTGAAGATGCAGTGGATTACATTTTTTTTGTAAATGGAATGCGCCTCCCAATCTACATATATCCGCAAATCATTCATGATCCAGCTTCACTTACAGAAGAAGTGAGTATAAGGGGGTTGTTTTTTTTTGTTTGTTTTTTTTTCCAAGCAAGTTTAGTGGCTAAACGCATTTAAATGTGGCTAAAGTAAACAAGCTCATCACTCTACAGAGAGAAGAGAGGGGCGGGGTGAGCAGAGCTCATTAACATTTAAAGCAATCTCGATCAGAACAGGATGCTTTTTGCAGAGCTGATTTTGACAAGGTAAAAAGGGGATTCTTTTACACTACCACTACTTGAGAATTTTTAAACAAACTATAATATAGAATTTTCATTAAGACCCTAAATAATCATATCAGCTTGTGGAAAATGGACATCCAATGAGCACTTGGCACAACCTTTTGGAATTTCTCAGTTTGTGTAAATTCACGTGGGGTTCAGAGTATAATTTTTTATTCACATTATATAATTTCACACTTGTCTAGTACAAATAAGTCACTTTGTTTCATAATTACAGTATATACATTTTACATTTTGACCTCAAAAGAAAGGAAGTGAAATGACCCGTAGGTGGGGTACATTGTAACATATGAGGGGCACATTGTAACATGACCATGTGACAGCCTAAACATATCTGGTCCAATGAAAAAAAAAAAAAATAAATTATATATATATATATATATATATATATATATATATATATATATATATATATATATATATATATATATATATATATATACACACACACAAGACAAACTAAAATATTTTGCCAGTGAAATAAAATTCTTAACTTTTTCAAATAAAATAATAATGGTGTTTTTTTTAAAAGGAAAAAAAAAATAAAAAATCTAATTTTGGAGTTTGACAATGAACATGTTGCAACCATGCTTGCTTAAATAACAGATTGGAGATTAAAATAATAGAAGATTTGTCTTATTTTAAACAAATGCTAAAAAATGAGATTAAAAGTTACTTCAGCCAGAAATTTACTTTTACTCTGGCAAAATAAATATTCAGTGATGTCTAATACTTTTGAAATTTGGCAAACTTTATTTTATTTTATTTATTATTTATTATTTATTATTGTGTTGGTATGGCCACCAGTAAATACTGTAAATTTGGTTATCATTATCATTGGTTAATCATTTTACATATGTGCTGTGAGGATGACGTGAAAGAAGGGTATCAGGGCCCTAAATATATAGATTTGAATCTTGGGAGTATGGCATAGCAAAATGTATTTATCTGAATCTTACTATGTGTGGAAAGTTACCAGTTAGGAGATAACCTTGAAGGCTGGGGAAGAGATATAAATTGGAGTGAGCCCTCCCTTCTCGGTCGCACTCTGCAGTAACCTGTGTTTCTGTATGACTGTCTGACCTTCTTTGCAAAGAAAAAACTTATAAAAGACATTTTGACTGAGTTTGTCTCTTTCTTTGGTGAGAGTTGACTTAATTTTGCCACAGCACCGGTTGTTCCCTATAAACAGCCTTTGTTACATTCCACACCTGGAATTTAAGATACATGGGAGTTAAATTGAGGATCACACATCAGATATCACCTCTAACAATGGTTGTGGGCAAATAGATAATGGTGTAAAAGAGAACTTCAGTGATGCAGAAATAGTCAGAGGGGTACTGCGGATTATAAAGACAGGGTTTTCAAGGTCATGCTAATAAACAAAGAAGACATGACCATCAGGGAATTTTTTTTTTTTTTTTTTTTTTTACAGTCACATTTGAGTGACAGAAGAAGCACTGAGTTGTTTCAGGAGTTAATGTGCACCAAAGTGAACATCAAACACCCCAGCAATTTCTGTACAGGGTCATGGGGCTTAAACAAAAGATACTCTTTGCTGCGAGATAGGCAGGTTTTGACAAAAAATACAACCCAGCAACAATACAGGATGGGTTTTTTGCACACTGTATACCAGGGCCTAGGACACAAATGCCTGCGGCAGGGCAACAACGGCAGGGAAATGAGAAGCAGTTACTGAAAGGGGACGATCAAATATAGAGTATCCAGAGTCAGGCATAAGAAACACCTACACAAAACACACTTACATAAAACAGGAAATCAAAGCATCTGTTAATGTTAATGCAAGAAATTAAATAAGAGAGAGAGGAAAAAAAAAAAAAAAAAAAACACTCACTGCTTTTTTACTGACTTACTTCATAGTTTTAACAAGAATTCATCTATATTTAACTAATACAGTAAAGTCTATGCAATGCTATTTTACATTTGATTATTCTGTTTTTGTACCTGGACACTTACTAACTTGAAAAAACTTAAACATTGTTTAATTTGCATCTTTATTTATTTATTTATTTATTTATTTATGCTATTTACACAATTTCAAACAGGGCCCACGGGTACAATTTAGCATTAATTTGGTAATTTTGTCAAACATTGTTCTTAATTACAAGAAAAATACTGATTGTTCTTTTTGTGATTTATTTCTTGCAGTCTGCAGTCTAATAAAAGGAAAAAAGAAAAGAATAAATAGCCTATAGCCATATCTATAGACTACAGGCTAAATATATGTTTTCCTAACTTTTAACTTCTTCTTAAAATTTGTTATGTTTAGGCTAGTTTAACAAATATTCTTCATAACGAATATAGGCCTACGAACATAACAAATAGTCTGGCTATAATTTATGTCGTGAATGTTGCTTTTGCAAACCTAGGGAGACGAAACAGTGTAGTGATAGGTACTCACATCACAGATGACATTATGATTCCTGGATCATGTGTCACTTAATGTGTGATTATGAGAACATCACATAAGAAAGATTGGTGGGAAATCTAACTTGTAGAACCTCTTACTGCATTACTGTAGATCTTAATGAGAAGTCTTTAACATAATTTGGTTAAAATTTCTCAGTGGTAGTTAAAAAAAAAACACCCTTTTAACCTTGTCAACATTAGGCCTGTTCAGAGCGAGCCATGCTATTTTATGTTCTTTTAAATGCTAATGAGCTCTGCTCACCCCACCCCTCTCTCCTGTGGGGTGATGAGCCGGTCTGTTTACTTCAGCCACGTTTAGCCACGAAACTTGCTAAGCAGCACATTATTGATGTAACCCCCATAAACTGCACATTTAACTGGTTTAATCATATCATAAATTCATTCTTCACTCCCTTTTATATGTATCACTAAGAAGCTCTTGTATTTTGATGCAATGATATGATTTGGTTAACACTATGGTACGCATGTTCAATCAATTAAGTCTAGTTTCAGACAAACAAGCCTGCTCAAAACGCACAAGGTTAGCATGCGATCTTAGAAAATTAAGCAATTTTGTTGTGTTTCTTAATTTTAATGTATATCTTTTTTCTTTAAGAGTGTTAACAATTCCACAAGCTTCAATTTCATTCTGTCACTGAGGGATAAAAACCAGTCTTTTCATTACGACTTTTTCTTTTGTGAGTTTTGTTTGTTTATGCATTACTTTGAATTAACAGACATTCATTTTTCCTTATATGTTATAAAAAAAAAACAGTTATATATGATGTTAAGAATGTATTTCTGTATGTTTGAAGAAGGTTTGAACTCGTACTGAGTTAATTATTTGGTGAATGATGCTTGTTAATTTGTTTCGGTTGAATGATTGCATTATTCACAATTATGTAAATGCCAACGAGTGAAAATAAATACGCTATTCAGAGAGATGTTGTGTTTCTAAATAATTTTAAGCTTGTTTATGTTGACAAATGTTGTCACAAGCATGATTAACATATATTCACAGAAATTTTGTGCAACTGATGAAATTGATGAAATTCAATTCAATTAAATTCAAAAAGAGATGGTTAATATAACTGCTTTGTTTTGTCCACATTGTTTTTTTCCACATATATACAAAGGAGCTGAAGGACTAGTGAGACTTATTTTTCTTTCTTTCTTTTTTGATTCCAGGACTTCATTAACATTGGACTCAATTCTTTTCACTTCGTTTACGGATGTTGAGTGGGAACCAGGAAAACTGAGTGTTCCTTCAGATAGTGAAAATGGTTCAAAACATATTTTTCTTGTTTTATATTAAAAAGTGCCGACTGCTATTTTATTTACTATAAGTGGGCCAACGAGTCATTATTAAATACTCACAGAATCGAATCTAGGCATATTCTAAAAATGTATCAAGTGTAATACACAGAATACTTATTATGTTGCTGTTACATAAAGAAAGGCTATTTGCGAAGATGCATAAATACTCACTCCTGCCGTAGATGAAGATGCATCACAAATGATTTGTGCAAACATAGACGCATTTATGTAGATTGTTGGGCGCATTTCCCTCTAAAACAAAAGTAATGTTAATCCTCTACGTCTTCAGTGGCTCATTTGCTGAGTAAATGATGACTGCTATAATTATTACATTCAACAACAGAACACCTCAATCATTCAGTCGGAGACATTGTTGTCTTCCCTTGCACCAGAGTGCACACAATGGCAGTTGGAGTCGGACTGTTACAGTTCAGTCAGGGCGGGTCTAAGGTAAGACAGTCATGTCAATATACTATTGTGGGAGCAGCCTTTCTTGGTGTGACATCACACCAACAAGGAGCTAAGAATGGCTTGATTTGAAAAAGGGGATATTTCTTATAAAGATTACAAAAATACCACTGGGTGGATTTTTATCATAATAGGGTGGTTGCATGTAAAAGTGAGTTCCGCATCTGATAGTTAGGAAAGAAATATGTGTTTGTAATGCAGATTTTATTCTATCACTTATTTGAAGAGTTTTCTAAGCTAAGGTAGAAAACCATTGTTACCAGCTACAGTAACATTACTATTAAAAATAATGTAACATATACTCACATCAGTGCGTTGAGTGTACAGTGTTTATCCTGCAGTACAGCAGCGATCTGATTCACTTGTGTGTCTCCTAGTTCACGCCAACTCAGATTCAGCTCTTTCAGGAGTAACAGGTTTTCACCCAAAATTCCAGTCACATACTGACAGGCTTTATCTGCATCAGGTCTCAAAAACCTGCAGAAGAGAAGATGAAGCAGGATTAAATTCCACTAAGTGTCTACTGGGTTACAAAACAGATTGGTAAGATAAACATGTGCCATTATTGACATGAAATAGCTACTTTTAACACTTTTTCTTTTGGACATTAGTTTTGAGTTTGAGACCTGTAAGCCAAAGGATGGGTTTCAAGTCTCCATACCAGCAGGGACTGTAGGTGTGGGAAGTGAATGACCAGCGCTCTTTTATCAACCCTCAATATCACAACTGAGGTAAGATCTTTGCGCAAAGTATCAAACCCCAACTGCAAAGAAAAAAAAAAAAAAAAAAACGCTGCCCTTCTTTCTTTTCTTTTGTTTCTTCACAGGAAGAGTGAAAGTATTTCAAATTTAGTCAATTCAGAATGAAATCAAAGATTGACAACAATAAAGAAAATAACACTTAGTGATTGTTTCTGTTTGAACTTAAACAATCAGTGTTCTTTTTTTTTGCATTTAAAATTTCACATTCATAGTTTCAGTCCATTTAATTTAATCGGTTCAGCTTAAATTTTGAAAAGGTCACTTCAAAAATCTATGAAGAATGATATTCAGTCCATTCAGGGGTCAGAATGCTCACAGACTTGCAAAAGTATGTGAATCACTTTGTAGGGAAATTCACATGTCACAGTTCCACGTATAGGAGATTTCTTTTAAAGCACAGTTCAGTCTTTATACTCGTTGAAAGTTACGATTATTTGCTTACCAGCGTTCAGTGGAAAATGAAGAAAATAAAGCACATCACCACCCTTGGGATGGAGTGCTGAAAGGTGTCCGGCTAGGCAGATTAATGTTCCTTTAACTCTGTGATCTACAATGATTGTCCCCGTCATCCTAAAGGCTACAGCTTGATCCGACGAGGCCGTAATCCTGTCCAACGGAGATCAGCCCGAGAGCATAAACAGTACAGGATCCTATCCCATGAATCAGCCAACTCTCCTCACCAAAACATAAGCAACTACATCCACCATGCTTTGAGTTCGTACAAACTAACAAAAACTGGATGAAAAACACACAAAAAAGTATTCAACTCTGAATAACTTCATAAATTCTAACAGGTCTGTCCCCAGCTTCATGTACTAGCACGATTAAAAACTTGTTACATCACTTTTAGGGGTCACAGATGTCATGGTTTGGTACGACCTCGATTTGGGGGTCATGGTTCGATACAATAACCTAAAATGCTCGCTCATTTTTGATCGTACATATAAGAGTAATACATAATTTACTACATTATTTAAGTCTACTTCATTATTTTTAATGAGATATATTGTTTTCTCTGAATGAGTGAATGAGATCATTTTGTAGAAAAAACTCTAGCCTACCACATCTAGTTCTCAAAAGTCTTGTGAACTAATCTTCTATATATGTTTCATGGCCTTATTTCAGTGACTTAAAAATGTTTGTTTTTCACTAACCACACATAAACATTGTTTCCTCAAAAACACAAACATGTACATTCATGTTGCTTACATATTATTGTAGCCCAGTTTGTGCTGATTACAGTGTAACCAGACTTTAACCATTAATATGTTTTTAAGATACTGAAAAAAAACACAAATGTCAGGGCATGTCAAAAGTTCTCCAGGGCCCAAAACACCCTCAGACCCCAGAGGGTTGACAGATAAACAAGGGTAAAAACAGTGCGATACGTAACGTAGACTATATATGCTGAGGTTCAGTTTGTTTTTGTGACACACTTAATTTTTTTCACAGAAAGGAAAATCAAATGGCAGAAAGCGATATCCTATTTGTTTTTTGTTTTTGTTTTTTTTTATTTTACAAAATCACAATTCTTTGTTTTCATTGTGAGTGTACATTTTCTATTCACTATTAAAGTTAACTTTTAGTAACAAAATGTTAAAATGTAATAAAAAAAAAAAAAAAGCAGCACATTCTTCATCAGCTTGTTGCTGCTCCTCTCCTCTCTCTCTCTCCCTCCGTGCATCCATCACACACACACACACGGGACAATAATGGCGGCGTCCGTGTCAAATTTCAAAATTAAAGCTTTTGCTAAATAGAACTTGTAGTTCCCCTACATTCTGACACGTAGACTTGATGCGGTCTGACAGTTGGTGCGTTTATTGTAGGGACCCCTAGTGTCGTATACTCAACACAACGTCAAAGTGAACGACTGAAAGGGAATGTCTCGTTATGTATGGTAACCCTCGTTCCCTGATGGAGGTAACAGAGACTTTGTGTCCTTCATCCCACAACGTTAGACTGCCACTGAGTGGGTTGAGACACTTCTCAACTCCTCAGAACAGAACAAGTGAGCAGATGCTGCGCTGGCCTATTTATACCCAGACGTCTGGGGCATGGCAAGCCATGCACATTCTGCACACCCAATTTTTTGGACCTTTTATTAATGATGTCAGAGGTGTTTGGGCTCCTCAACAGTGACAAATAGTGTCGTACACTCGACACAACGTCTCCATTACCTCCATCAGGAAACGAGGGTTACCATACATAACTGAAACAATCTTTCTGGGTTTCAAGCAGGAGGTTTGAGAAATGTCAGAGATAACAGGCTTGTAAAATTGCATGTTTGTGGGTAACAGCTGACTCGTAAGCACGATTCACACATTAAATATGAAAACCGTTTGTTGCGGTTGCACCCTTAGAGTTTGAGCTCCGTCAAGTTAATTTCTTATTGTCTGTTTTTCAATTCAAAATCAATTTTATACACCATCATTCTCGTTTCTTATAACGTGTGAATATACCCCCTACTGTATTCTACAACTAAAACAATTTGTTATCAATAGTTTTGTTTTGATTTCCCGAGTCGCTAGCTTATAGCCTGTTAGCAGCACCAGCGTGGTTGCCGCTAATCCTGCTTGCATTGTTTACACACTGCTTACACACATTTCCATTGTTTACTCACTGTTACTTGCTTTAATGGCGAATTTGTGTCCACCTTTGAGTGCAGGTGAGGACACGTTCGAGCTGCACTCGTTGCAGCTCGAGCTGGAGGCTGTGGAGAAGCAGATCCAGGAGCTGTTGGTGCGGCAGACGGAGCTGAGAGAGCGGAGAGCCGCTCTGGAGTCCTCCCGGGTGAGTAACGTTATACAGCGTGATACTAACACTCTGACCACCTCTACTCCGTGTGCTTCTCTGCACAGCTCCCGTGCACCCTGGACGCGATCTTCCCAGATGTCCTTCACTCCGGCGCCGGGACACCACGGACCCTGGGTGCAGCAGCAGCGGAAGACGCGAGCCAGGCCCCGGCCGAGGACCTCGCCCCCTCCGCCGCCTCCGGTCTTCGAGATCTCCACCCGGAACCGCTTCGCTCCCCTCCGCGAGACGGAACGCGACGCTGTGATCGTCGGAGACTCCATTGTCCGGTACGTACGTGCTACTTTAGCTAAAGGTAAAGTCCACACCCACTGTTTTCCTGGTGCTCGCGTTCTCGATGTTTCTGCGCAGATACCCGCAATCCTGAAGGACGGCGAGAGCGTCGGCGCGATCGTCCTGCACGCGGGGGTGAACGACACCAGGCTGCGGCAGACGGAGGTTCTGAAGAGGGACTTCAGCAGCCTGATCGAGACAGTTCGCAGCACGTCGCCCACGACGAGGATCATCGTGTCAGGACCGCTTCCCACGTATCGACGTGGGCACGAAAGGTTCAGTAGACTTCTTGCTCTAAATGAATGGTTATTGACATGGTGTAAAGAACAGAAACTGCTCTTTGTTAATAATTGGAATCTTTTCTGGGAGCGTCCTAGGCTTTTCCGTGCTGATGGCCTGCACCCCAGCAGAGTCGGAGCGGAGCTGCTGTCGGACAACATCTCCAGGACGCTACGCTCCATTTGACTAGTAAGTACATTCTCAAATGATTGCTACGATGGCTTTTGTTCTGAACGCTTAAATGATAGTAGTTGCACTGTCCAATCTATAAAGACTGTGTCTGTTCCTCGAATAGTGAGGTCAAAACATAAATTTAATGCAGGATCTAGAAAAATCTGATCGTAATTAAACCAGAAAAAAGCAAAATACACGAACAGAAACCATTTTTAAAGCTTGGGCTCCTAAACATTAGATCACTTGCACCCAAAGCAGTTATTGTGAATGAAATGATCACAGATAATAGTTTTGATGTACTCTGCTTAACTGAAACCTGGCTAAAACCTAATGATTATATTGGTCTAAATGCGTCTACTCCACCAAACTACTATTATAAGCATGAGCCCCGTCAGAGTGGTCGTGGTGGTGGTGTTGCAACAATATATAGTGATATTTTCAATGTTACTCAGAAAACAGGATACAGGTTTAATTCATTTGAAATACTTTTGCTTAATGTTACTCTGCCAGATATGCAAAAGAAATCTCTCCTATCTCTTGTTTTAGCTACTGTGTATAGACCGCCAGGGCCATATACAGATTTCCTAAAAGAATTTGCAGAATTCCTTTCGGAACTATTGGTTAATTTTGATAAAGTGCTAATTGTCGGAGATTTTAACATTCACGTTGATAATACAAATGATGCGTTAGGACTTGCGTTTACTGACCTAATAAACTCTTTTGGAGTTAAGCAAAATGTCACTGGGCCCACTCATCGTTTTAATCATACGCTAGATTTAATTATATCGCATGGAATTGATCTTACTGATATAGATATCGTACCTCAAAGTGATGATGTTTCTGACCATTTCCTTGTATTGTGCATGCTGCGTATCACTGATATTAACTATATGGCTCCGCGTTATCGTCTTGGCAGAACTATTGTTCCAGCCACCAAAGATAGATTCACAAATAACCTGCCTGATTTATCTCAACTGCTCTGTGTACCCCTTAATACACAGGATCTAGACAAAATGACTAGCAATACGGGCACCATCTTCTCCGATACGTTAGAAGCTGTTGCCCCCATCAAATTGAAAAAAGTTAGAGAAAAACGTATTGCACCATGGTACAACAGTAATACCCAATCCCTCAAAAAAGAAACTCGCAATCTTGAGCGCAAATGGAGAAAAACTAACTTGGAAGTTTTTAGAATTGCATGGAAAAACTGTATGTCCAGATACAGACAGGCTTTAAAAGCTGCTAGGGCTGAGCATTTCCGCGAACTCATAGAAAATAACCAAAACAATCCAAGGTTTTTATTTAGCACAGTGGCTAGATTAACAAATAACCAGACACCACCTGATCTAAATATTCCTTTACAGTTTAATAGCAATGACTTTATGAATTTCTTCACTGATAAAATAGATAACATCAGAAATACAATAACCAATGTAGATTGTACTGCATCTAATATGTCAACTTCTTTCGTCGCACCCAAAGAAAAACTGCAGTACTTTACCGCTATAGGACAGGAAGAGTTAAATAAACTCATCACTGTGTCTAAACCAACAACATGCCTATTAGATCCCGTACCCACTAAATTACTAAAAGAATTGTTACCTGTGGCAGAAGAACCGCTTCTCAATATTATCAACTCATCGTTATCTTTAGGTCACGTCCCTAAACCATTCAAGCTGGCGGTTATTAAGCCTCTTATTAAGAAACCACAACTAGACCCTAGTGAACTGGCAAATTATAGACCCATTTCTAATCTTCCATTTATGTCTAAAATTTTAGAGAAAGTTGTATCTGCCCAACTGTGCTCATTCTTGCAAAAAAATTATATCTATGAAGAATTTCAGTCAGGCTTCAGGCCCCATCACAGCACAGAAACTGCACTTGTTAAAATCACTAATGACTTGCTTCTTGCGTCAGACCAAGGCTGCATCTCACTGCTAGTTTTACTTGATCTTAGTGCTGCGTTTGACACTATAGATCATGACATACTAATAGATCGACTACAAAATTATGCAGGTATCCAAGGGCAGGCTTTAAAATGGTTTAGATCCTACCTGTCTGATCGCTACCACTTTGTTTATTTAAATGGGGAGTCATCTCAGTTATCACCAGTAAAGTATGGAGTGCCACAAGGATCTGTTCTAGGTCCTCTACTATTTTCAATATACATGCTGCCCCTTGGTAACATTATTAGAAAACACGGGATTAGTTTCCATTGTTATGCTGATGATACTCAACTATATATCTCAACACGACCAGATGAAACTTCTGAATTATCAAAGTTAACAGAGTGCGTTAAAAATGTAAAAGATTGGATGACCAACAATTTTCTGCTATTAAATTCAGATAAGACAGAGATATTACTTATTGGACCTAAAAACAATACACAGAATCTTTTGACTTACAATTTACAACTAGACGGATGTACTGTTACTTCCACTACAGTCAAAAGCCTGGGTGTTATATTAGACAGCAACTTGTCTTTTGAAAATCATATTTCTCATGTTACAAAAACAGCATTCTTCCATCTTAGAAACATTGCCAAGCTGCGAAACATGTTACCTGTTTCTGATGCAGAAAAGCTAGTTCACGCATTCATGACCTCTAGACTGGACTATTGTAATGCACTACTAGGTGGTTGTCCTGCATCTTCAATAAACAAGCTACAGATAGTCCAAAATGCAGCTGCTAGAGTCCTTACCAGGTCAAGAAAATATGATCATATTACCCCAATTTTAAAGTCTCTGCACTGGCTACCTATTAGGTTCCGCATCAGCTACAAAATAGCACTTCTTGCCTATAAGGCACTTAACGGCTTAGCTCCTGCGTACCTAACTAGTCTTCTACCACGCTACAATCCATCACGCTCCCTAAGGTCACAAAACTCTGGACTGTTGGTAGTACCTAGGATAGCAAAGTCCACTAAAGGAGGTAGAGCTTTTTCACATTTGGCTCCCAAACTCTGGAACAGTCTTCCTGATAACGTTCGGGGTTCGGACACACTCTCTCTGTTTAAATCTAGATTAAAGACTCATCTTTTTAGCCAAGCATTCAAATAATGCATCTCATAAACTTTTCCTGCAGCTATATCTGATCAAATGTTCATTATTAATCTTTTAGCTCTGGTTTAACAAACCTTCCTTTTCTTAGTTTGAACAGCAGCTACGCTAATTATGTTCCTATTTGTTCTCTGTTTCTTGCCATGGGATTGACATCCCATGGTAACTAGGAATTCACAAGCTCCAGTGTGGATCCAGAACACTTAAGAAAAGATGATGCCAACCCCTCAGAGGACTTCAGATGATGCCAACCCTGAAAACATACAGCACTACCGAATTCTGCTACTAATTTATAGTGTTCTTTGTCTGTTTGATTACGTCATTAATTGATCTTTACCACACATCTCTACCATATGTACATCAAACCACTACTACATATATTGTAAAAATGTCAATTTGGTGTAAAGCTGCTTTGCAACGATATGTATCGTGAAAAGCGCTATACAAATAAATTTGAATTGAATTGAATTGAATAAATTATGGTAAAAAGCAGAAAAATATCTAGTATCTTACCCCACTGCGCTTCACAGCAAATACAGCATCATCTTTTCTAGATTTTGGCCAAATGTAGGCTAAAAGAACAAATCTGTTAACACTTTAAAGACATTAAAGTATTTTTAAATATATTTAAAAATGTTTAATGCATTGTTTAAAAAAATTTTACTCGTATCCTTTTGAGAGGAAAAAACATAAGTCGTGTAGGCTCATGTCACATTTTATTTTTACATTCAGAAATAATATAGGCTAAAATGCCAGAGAAGCAAAATGTTTAAACATAAACACTTAAACATAAACATTTTAACTGCATTTTATTTTGATAATGAACAGGCTGCAATGTCGCAAAAATATGTTGCAACTATATGCACGCCTGAGGTGCCAGTGTGATGCTAATACCAGTGCAGGTTGGTTATACAGATAGAAGCAAGACATCATTCAAACCTGTTAGCTTTTACAAAATAAAGAAAACTTGCCTACTTTCTGCCATCTCGTTTTTATTTCTGAAACTCAGCAGATTTCGTTTTGATAATCTGTCAATGATTTAAGTGGAATATTTTGTGTTTAGGCCTGTTCCTTTTCATGTAAGCCTATAGTTTTTTTTTTTTTTTTTCTGTTTTCTCTGTTCACAGAAGCACTGCAGGTGTGTGTGATCTGTTGAATCCATATTTCACTGTCCTCGGATAAACTCTAACGCCGGTGCATTGCCATTGCGAATTAATTACTATGAGTTCACTACTGAGCGTAGGCATTTTACTCGTTGGATGCATAAGCCCAAATTTGCATAGTCCGTTTGCATTCTTGATTGGCTAACAGAAAATTTCAAATATTAAATGGAATGATAAAATTACGTTATTAACTGGTTAATGGCCATTTCAAATTTTCAATTCTGTTTGGAACGATAAAATTTGTTTAGTTTCTGGTTCTGGTTTTGTTCCGGTAAAAATTTTCCAGTTTTTGTTTTTGTTCCTTGAACAGGTTTGGAGCCCTGCTTCTGAGTGACAGGCATAAGATTTTAATCCCATAGAGAACCTGTGGTCAGTGCTTAAAAGGTGAGTGGACAAGCAGAAGCCCACAAATTATGATCAACTCAGAGGCAAGAATGGATCACCATCAGTCAGGATTTGGCCCAGGCGCTGATATCCATTATACATAAGCAAATCATGAGCTGATTCAATGCAGTTAATATGTTAATATTGACTCTTTGCATATGCATAATGTTTTTGCCAATAAAACTTTTGAAATTATCTTCATTGTTTTCCAGTACACCATAAGCAAAATAATCTGCAAATACTGAAACAGAATACTTTGTAAAAGACAATATTATCTCACTTTGGTCATGGCTATATATGCGATAGAGATCTACAGCACTGATGAATGAAAAAGGCAGGGTCTCGAGTGTGAGTATATGATGCGATTCAATGGTCAGATGTCCTTAGAAATACAATTAAAAGCCGCAAAACCTACCATAAACAGCTCCGACAGAGCTTTATGACTGGCCAGTTTCTTGTTCCCCTCATAACTGGGAAGCTTAGTTCTGATATAGCCGAACCAACGGGCAGTGTGAGTGCAAGCTGCAGTGAGAATTTAGAGTTTATGGCTATATTAATAGTGAAATTACGCAGAAATAAGGATCGCATTACTCTTAATTGTTGACAAACAATACGAGATTAGAGCCGTAGTAACATACATCTTTGGATGCTTCTCCTTCTCCATTTTGCAATGACTAGAGACTTTAGCCAGAGGGTTGTGTCATCAGATGGTTACCAATGATCCTGGAGTGTTTCAACCCTTAAGAATAACACTCTCCTGTTGATGGGTCAGCAGTGGTTGCCAGCCACTACTCACTCCCGCCTCGCTGTCAGTTCAACTCCTCCCTCCTGCTCCAAATCCAACAAGAGTCTCTCTCTGCTGCCTACCCTAGTCTTTGCACTGCCTTCTTTCTCTCAGTCCCTCTCAATCCAATGTCTGTCATCAGCTTCCAGGCTGACTGGGCTGGGAAGCCCCTGCATCCCACCTCGACTGGGTACAACCATGTCTTCCAGCCTTTGTCCCAGCAGTCCTTTACCAGGCTTTTACAGCATTCAGATTTTTAAATGCCTTCTCCCACCCCTCTTCCCATGGAACTGTAAGCTTCACTAGGATGATCTTCCTTCCTTCTGTGGGTAAGCCTTCTCTTCAGGTCTACCCCAAGCTCCCATGCTTGGGCAGACTGCAGGAGGCTTACCCTGGATTTATTGGGCCCATGTCCGCTCCATGACAAATGTTACACCAGGTGGCGGCTTGCTCTTATATTGCTATTTCCTGGTCCTCTCCTGCTCTAGGATGTCAGCTAGCACAGTCAGTACTTTGTCATGGCACCATCTGTATCTGCCCTGGGCAAGCGCGGCTCGTCCCTTATCCCCCATCTGTGTAAATTCACAGGGGTTGGAAGGGTGTCATAGATGGCCCTAAGCAAGGAGCAGATCCAAAATGGTTAGATCCTCCAAAAGTCAGCCCATGCTACCTTCCTTTTGGGGAGATCCCACCTTGTCCAGGCTCCCTGGGATCCTAGCCCCACAACCTTTGCCTTCTTCCACTCTTCCTCTAGGCCCCTTACTTCAGCCTGGATCATGGCTCTCCGCTCTACAGGGTTGGCTTTCCCCCACTCTCGGAAGTGGGTCAGTCCCAGGCCTTGCCTTCCCATACATGGTGCTCCGACAATGTCTTTGAGCTTTAAGTTCCCATCTGCTAGGACCAGAGATGCTGCGGCCTCCAACTTTTGTCCTGACCTGGTTTTTATACCATCTTCTCTGACCTTGTTGTCTCTTGAGTCCCTGAAGGTCATGGCCACCCTGCACTTCGCTAGTAGGAACTCAGGGAAGAGGAGGGGTAGTTGTAATTGCCCGAATCAGACGTACAGCCCAACTGATGTGAAGCCTGCAGGGATTCCCAGCCACCTTCTGAGGTGTGAGTTGATCTTATTTTCCACTCCTTCCACTGCTGTTAGTGAGACCTCATATACTGTCATCAGCCACATCTGTCTGGGGAGCAGGCCATGTTGATAAAGCCATTCTTTAAACTTCCCAGGGAGTCCTGATTTATCCATTTTCTTCAGAGGTGGTAGTACTTCAGAGCTGTACACTTCATGCACATAGGGCACATTTGTTTCTGGAAATATTAATGTACTCTATTCCTTTATCAAAACCGACTTACACAATTCTTGGAGCTTTCTTTGCTGAAAGGCACAGTTAATGGCATATGAATCAGTCGTAGACTAATTTGATTAATAATGCATATGGTAGAAATGTCTGTGCTATTAAGGAGACAAATGTGACAAAGAACAAATCTGAAATATTATAAGAATAAAGTTTAAATACTTTGAGAATAAAGACTATATATTTTGAGAAATAAAGTCAAAATATTATGAGAATAAAGACAAAATGTTTTGAGAATTGAAATTGTAGAAATTGAAGTTATAATACTATTTTGAGAGTATATTACGTATGCAAATGGCCTGGATTGAGAACACTGGGATGTAGAGTATTAAAGCGAATCAGACAATTTAGTACCTGATCAAACATTGTTGAAACCCGAGTCCGAATTCCACAAAGAGGCCCAAGACAACATGGATGATCGTAAATCAGGCCCTAGCACCAGTCAGCCTGAAGTAAGCCTAATGAACAACTTGCAACATTAACCCTCTGGGGTCGAAAAACGCGCCGGCGCGGCTTGTGGCAGTTTTTCTAATAACGCCAAAAAGAACTTCAATTACTCCATCATTTTTGATCGTACAGATAAGAGCAATACATCAGTTGAATCTGTAAGGAATCTACTTTTATTTGTGTACACTCATAACAACAACACTCTGTGGTTTTGTGAAATAAAGCAGTCTGCTGTGTTGTTCTCTGTGATCGTCATTAAGAAATGCATCACTAAAATGAACTAAAACTCAGCGAATACTCAACACAAGAGAGATGTATCTATAGAAAGCCTGTATCTATAGAAAGACCTAATTATTTTTAATTTGATCACGCCCACAAGCTACTAACACTTTTGCTATTATAATCATCCATGTGGAGGGGCATGCGGTGTACCGCCCACATCAACATAAACAAAGCAGCGAGACTGTTTTCATTGTTTATCTTGCCTACTTGCATCTTGTTACTGGAAGAAGACGCGTTGTGAGGAGTAAGATTTATATTTCACTCAGAGGAAGAGAGCGATGCGACGCACGGCGAGATCCACCGAAGGAGTACGTCTTTCTTTTATTTGCCTGCTTATGTTAGTTGTTGTGTTACTGTGATATAACCTGTACACATTATAGTAGTTAGATTTTTTCCAAACTATAATTCCTGACTACATGTGCAATCAAGTGAAACATTATGAAGTATGTTTCATTTCATTGCATCGAAATGTTTCACGATGCCAGGATGTTTTTAATGTTCTATAAAATAAAAATGATGCAATAGGAAAGTAATAGTGTTTACACTGTAACACTAAATGATAGAGTCTAAGATTGTTTAGACAAAACTACCGTCATATACTCTGTTCACGAATAGATGTTTATGATGTCCTTAACAATAATAAATTAGCAGGAATAACTTAAAGCATTCATTTTCTGTGTGACTTTATCAGTCTCTCACATCATTCTGGAGGAATTTGGACCACTCTTCTTTTCAACGTTGCTCCAGTTTATTGAGGTTTGTGGGCATTTGCTTATGTACAGCTCTCACCACAGCATTTGGGTCAGTATGAGCTCTGGACTTTGACTGACTATATATATATAAACATTATGTATGTGTGTCTATACAGGTGCATCTCAATAAATTAGAATGTTGTTGAAAAGTTCATTATTTCAGTAATTCAACTCAAATTGTGAAACTTGTGTATTAAATAAATTCAGTGAACACAGACTAAAGTAGTTTAAGTCTTTGGTTATTTTAATTGTTATGATTTTGGCACAAACAAAACAAAAACCCACCAATTCACTATCTCAACAAATTAGAATATGGTGACATGCCAATCAGCTAATCAGCACAAAACATCTGCAAAGGTTTCCTGAGCCTTCAAAATGGTCTCTCATTTTGGTTTCACTGGGCTACACAATTATGGGGAAGACTGCTGATCCGACAGTTGTCCAGAAGACAATCATTGACACCCTTTACAAGGAGGGTAAGTCACAAACATTCATTGCCAAAGAAGCTGGCTGTTCACAGAGTGCTGTATCCAAGCATGTTAACAGATAGTTGAGTGGAAGGAAAAAGTGTGGAAGAAAAAGATGCGCAACCAAACAAGAGAACCGCAGCCTTGAGAGGCTTGTCAAGGCATCAAGAGCCACCATACACAGACGCGTCAAGGAATTTGGCTACAGTTGTCGTATTCCTCTTGTTAAGCCACTGCTGAACTACAGACAACATCAGGGGCGTCTTACCTGGGCTAACGAAAAGAAGAAATGGACTGTTGCCCAGTGGTCCAAAGTCCTCTTTTCAGATGAGAGCAAGTTTTGTATTTTATTTGGAAACCAAGGTTCTAGAGTCTGGAGGAAGAGTGGAGAAGCTCATAGCCCAAGTTACTGGAAGTTCAGTGTTAAGTTTCCACAGTCTGTGATGATTTGGGGTGCAATGTCATCTGCTGGTGTTGGTCCACTGTGTTTTTTGAAAACCGAAGTCACTGCACCCATTTGCCAACAAATTTTAGAGCACTTCATGTTTCCTTCTGCTGACAACCTTCTTAAAGAGGCTGATTTCATTTTCCAGCAGGATTTGGCACCTGCCCACACTGCCAAAAGCAGTTTTTTTTTTTTTATTGGTCTTATGAAGTATTATAACTTGTTGAGATAGTGAATTGGTGGGTTTTTGTTAAATGTGAGCCAAAATCATCACAACTAAAAGAACCAAAGACTTAAACTACTTCAGTCTGTGTGCATTGAATTTATTTAATGCACAAGTTTTACAATTTGACTTGAATTACTAAAATAAATGAACTTTTCCATGACATTCTAATTTATTGAGATGCACCTGTATATATGTATACATGTATATAATTTGCCTTTCTGCATTTCACCTGGTACTGCATACTAAATATTGTTGGTTCTGTGACAAACTGCAAGTTATGTTTCTAGATTCTTCTATGCTGATGGTGGTGCAGCAGAGTCGTAGTGGACCTCCTGTCAGACAACATCTCTAAGGCGCTATGAACCGTATGACTAGCAAATAAAACCTCAAACATACACTACTGTACAAAAGTTAGAGGTTGGTAAGATTTTTTATGTTTTTGAAAGTTCAGTCAGGAGTTTATTGAAATCAATCCAACTCCAGTTCACCCAAAAATAAAAATTCTGTCATTAATTACTCACCCTCATGTCGATCCAAACTCATAAGACCTTTGGAACACAATTTAAGATATTTTTAATGAAATCCGAGAGGTCTCTGACCTGCCACGATTAAGGCACAGAAACGTAGTACAGACAACAGTAAAATATGACTTCAGTGGTTCAAACGTAATTTTATGAAGCTACAAGAATATCTTCTTTGCACAAAGAAAACAAAAATAATGACTTTACTAATGATTTCTTCTCTTCCGGGTCAGTCCGCCACCATCATTGAGAGTACTATGACCTATGTACATTCCGATGTCTATACTATGTTTCTGGGCCTTAACCCTTTATCGGGCGAAGAATCATATTTGGTAACTTAATCGAACATTTTCAATGGTGTTTAAATGCCTCTCCATGAGCTCGTGGAAGCGCATGGATTTCTCCTAGCCAATCAGCGGATATTAGTCTACGTCACAAATAGCGACACCATGGCATCTGACCAATCGGAAGTTATTTTTACTGGCATACACCAGCGTTTAATATTATTATTAAAATAAGTGATACCACCAGTACTTGGTAATGTTTTTTCACTTCTTATTATGTATTTAGAAATTATGTCAATATTCTTTGTTTTCAATAGATCTGCACTTCACTGTTACTGTTTTCTTTCACAAATTAATCAAAGTGGGCTTGATATTGACTTGATATTAAAAACTTTCTCTCTTTTCTTTTGCAGCTGTCTACTCAACTGACCTCTTTCTTCTATGGAAAGAGGTCAGTTGTTGTTGTGCCAGCTGACCCTGCCATCAGTGACGATGAGGGCTCCGATGAGGAAGACAATGACGTGGCAGACCCTGACTTCATCCCACCTGCCCACAATGTGGACACTCCATGCTCAAATGACATGGCCCCCTCTGCCAAGAGGAAGTGTGTGCGGCCTGCAGTCGAGGAGCTTGACGACGACGATGATGACAACGACAATGACGAGAATGAGGACGAAGACCAGCCAGCACCACAAGCTAAGGGGCACACCAAGAAGGGGAAACCAGCAGCCAGGCTAACCACATGGAACAAGGTTGATCTGGACAACCAAGCCCTGCCTGAATACCAGCACTTTCCCCCTGACTTCATTGAGACTCCTTATAATTATTTCAGCAGGTACTTCAGCCCCCAAGTCATCAAGCATATCACATACCAAACCAACTTGTATGCAACACAGTAGGATGTCAACACCACCTTCACCACCACTGAAGATGAGATGAGGAACTTTGTGGCTATCCTGCTCTACATGGCGATTTCTGAGCTGCCTTCCATTGATGATTACTGGGCAATGGAGACCAGGGTCCCTCAAGTTGCAAACCTCATGTCTTCTAAGAGGTTTAGGCTGATGAGAAGGCTTGTCCACTTTAATGACAACACCCAGATTCCTGGCACCATAGACAGATTCTTCAAAGCCCGGCCACTTCTTTAGCCTCCTGGTTACTGCCTTCAGAAGTGAGCCACAGACCCCCAAGCAGTCTGTGGATGAGGTTATGGTTGCCTACAAAGGCAATACAGCCGGCAACCTGAGGCAATACATCAAGAACAAGCCAGACAAATGGGGATTTAAATTGTTTGCCAGGGCTTCAGAGGATGGCTTTATTCATGACCTTGTGCTATACCAGGGCAAAACTACACTGGAGGCCCATGGTGTCCCCCTGACATCTGAACAACAAGCCATGGGTGTCACCAGCCAAATAGTCTCCGTCCTGGCCAGTACCATGACCTCCTCCACCACCACAGCCATCTTTGCAGACAATTACTTCACCAGCCTGGAGATAGTGCGGTACCTCAAAGACAAG
The DNA here is from genome assembly GCA_036247105.1 of Cirrhinus mrigala. NCBI lineage: Eukaryota > Metazoa > Chordata > Actinopteri > Cypriniformes > Cyprinidae > Cirrhinus > Cirrhinus mrigala. The sequence continues at coordinate 31,255,501 of CM070028.1, forward strand.
AACTGCAGGTACACAGGGACAGCCAGGGACAACAAAATAGGCAAGCCTCCATTGAAGTCCATCAAGGATATGGAGAAAAAGGCTGTCCCTCGTGGTATGCATGACTACATCACCAGTGATGATGGGATCCTGGCCCTCAGGTGGAAGGACAACAGGGTCGTCACTCTGCTGTCAACGGACATGGGGGTGGAGACCATATCCTCAGTCTACCGTTACTGCAGTGACACCAAGAAGAAAGAACCGGTAAACTGTCCTGCTGTCATCAAGAGCTACAATGCCAACATGGGGGGCATTGACAAGAGTGACATGCTGGTCCACCTCTATCGCACCCCCATGAAATCCAAGAGGTGGTACATGCGGATGTTTGCATATGCAATAGATCTCTGCCTCATGAATGCCTGGATCATGTACAGACGGGACATCAAGGCTCTTGCTGTGGATGGCCTGTCGTTGAAGAACTTCTGGATCCAGGTGTTCAGGAGTTGCAGCAGCCAGAGTCCAGCCATGTCTCATCCCCGAAGGAGCTCATCATTTCTGTGCACCCCCAACACCTCTGGTGATGTCCCCAAGCCTGTCCGGGGACACCGCAGCGCCACCCCAGATGATTCTGTGCGGTTTGACATGTCCCTGTTCCATGCCCCTGTCTACACCACCCGCCAGACCTGCAAGTACTGCAGCAGGAAGGGGAACATACTGAGGTCAAACGTGGTCTTTAGGGTCTGTAAGGTCCACCTGTGTCTCAATGCTGATCGCAACTGCTTTGTCAAGTACCATGAAGCTGTTGCCTAAGTAACTAGACTGTTGACACATGAAAAAGAAAAAGTTTCTAAATAAATAAAAAAGAATTTCCGATGTAAATATTCTGTTAAATTTATGTTCTAATATATTTTCTTTTATATATTTTGTCTTATATATGTATTTTACATAGCAATTTTGGCAAACAAATTACCCTAGTTCGTCAAAGAAGTAGTTGCCCAAGTGATTTTGACACATGAAAAAGAAGAAATATAAGTAAATAAAAGAAGAAATGTTAATAAATAAAAGAAGAAATGTTAATAAATAAAAGGAAAATGTTCCTAAATAAATATTCTGTGAAGAATATAAATGTTTCATGTATTTATTTATATTTTAAATATATGTCTTATGTTTTAAATATATACACATTTTTTGGGGAAAAAAAATACCATAGACCGGCGAGGAACTATATATGGTAATTTCATTTACCTTAATTTGCAACATGAATTTTTTTTTTTTTTTTAAGTCACAAAAGTTCAAAATTCTTGTAATAACCTCCAATAACACTCCAGGGTTGAAATTTTGAATTTCCAAGTATTTCAATGAGTGCCCTATAAAGGGTTAAACATGTCAGTTCCATTACTGTCTGTGCAGGGTCAGAACACTCTCAGATTTCATCAAAAATATCTTCATTTGAGTTCTGAAGATGAATGAAGGTCTTACAGGTTTGGACCGACATGAGGGTCAGTAATTAATGACAGAATTTAAATTTTTGGGTGAACTATCCATTTAATATTGAGGCCTACAAATTATGAAACATGGACTTAAATATTTTACATCAGAATTCAACAGCAATGCACAATTGTGTGAAAATTTCCTTTTCAAACTCTGCCTCCACTTTACGCATGTGTGTGTACTTTACCATGCTATGTTAATCATACAATTATACTGCAATTTTTGTGGGAGGATTACACTGGACTTGAAACAGGCAAAACTCAAAACTAAGCATGCATACAACATTTGACCATGTTGTATTTTCCATGTAAAATACATGAATGTTGTAGCTTTAGTCTCCCCAGTTCAACTCAGTGTTTAACTTTGTAATTCAAAGCAGTACTTTATCCTTCATCACATATGTAGTGACAAAAGGGAGGCACACAGACTTTGAAAACCCTTCTATTAATGCAAACAACTTTGTATTTACAAATTACGTACTAAACACTGATCATCAATACTTGACATTCAGTTTCTGTGTTTGTTTGTGTCTTCGATATGCCAAAGAGAGTGTCTGTCTAAGAGACTTAAAGAAGGAGGTCACACCTCACAGGACATAAGCAAGCACCTCTTCAGGGTTCACAAATACCTGGCTGAGAAGATCAGTGACATAACCATGCAAAGACTGTTGAGTATTTGCATAACCATTCTGAAAGTTACACCGCTCAGTTTAAATGGATAGTTAATTTAAATGGACAGTTAAACACACTACAGACAGTCAACAAATCAGATGGTCAACAAAACAGAATCAGGTGCCCCACAGGGCTGTGTGCTCAGCCCACTGTTCATCACGCTGCTGACACACAACTGCACTGCCAAGTTCAGCTCCAATCACATCATCAAGTTTGCTGATGATACAACAGTGGCAGGTCTCATCAGCAACAATGATGAAACACACTACAGAGAGGAAGTGGCTCAGCTGGCTGAATGGTGTGGCGTTAACAACCTGTCCCTCAATGTGAGCAAGACAAAGGAGATTGTGATGGACTTCAGGAGGAACTCTGTTGACCACACCCCACTGACCATCCACAACTCGGCTGTGGAGAGAGTCAGCAGCACTAAATTCCTGGGGGTGCACATCACAGAGGATCTCACCTGGACCACCAACACCATGTCACTCTCCAAGATGGCACAACAGTGCCTACACTTTCTCCGCTGGCTGAAAAGAGCAAGTCTCCCTCCACCCATCCTCACCACATTCTACAGGGGAACCATTGAGAGTGTGCTGACCAGCTGCATCACTGTCTGGTATGGGAACTGCAGTGCTGCTGACCGCAAGACCCTACAGCGGACAGTAAACACAGCTGCAAAGATCATCAGTACCCCTCTCCCCTCCCTTCTGGACATTTTCCTTGCATGATGCTCCGGTAAAGCCACCAGTATTGTGAAGGACCCCACCCATCCCTCCCATCATCTCTTCCAGCTCCTGCCATCAGGAAGACACTACAGGAGCATCAGAGCCCGCTCTGCAAGACTGCTCAACAGCTTTTTCCACCAGGCTGTGAGAGCCCTCAATTCCAGCCACCTCACCCCCCTCTGAAACCTTATCCACAATTTAAACTGTTGAAAAACTCAAAACACAGCGCAGTCCTGAGTGTGCTATACACAGGTGAGTGGGCTGGACAAGCCACCTGTAGTAATGCATTCTTCATCTCTATATGCACCAGACACTTTCCTATAAACACTACATGTTACACAGAAAACATTGTGCACCTCTGAGTGTGCTACAGGTGAGTGGGCTGGACAAACCACCTGTAGAAACACTCTTTTCTTTCTATGCACCAGACACTTTCTTTTTAACATTCCACGTTACAAGGACCTAATAAATGTTTTAACAAATGTTTACTTGTCAATGCACCACAAATCATAGTGCACTATTTGCTTCTTAACCTTTAAATACCTCTTCTGCACATTATTATGCACAGTTATTATGTAAAGTACTTGTCTGTCTTAAGTTATGTGTATGTATAGTCAATTATTTGTAGTATATGTATAGTTACATGTATAGGTTTAAAAAATTGTTTCTACGTCTAGTGTATGTATGTTCATATTTATGTTTATTTATGTAGCACTGTGGTCCTGCGAGACACGACATTTCGTTCCACTGTATGTCCACACATGTAGCGGAATGACAATAAAGCTCGACTTGACTTGACTTGAGGCACACAACCTGAGGCAAAAAGGTGGAATAAGCAAGTCTTTGCAATACTAACTGGTTATTATTTTAGGTTATGGTTTCTAGTGTTGTTTTGGTAACAGTTTATCAAAATATATGTTCTTGATGGTGTTTATTTCAACAATAAGGACAAAATCAATGCGTAATTTTGATGTTATAATTAACATGACTAGCAGATTTTAATGGCGACCTGTGCACCTGTGTAACGCCACGCCAGCAGAGGGAGCCCTTGCCCATGTACTGACTGTTTCTGCTCCCTCTGCTGCTTCTATGGTAACTTCCTGTTTGGCAGCCATTTAAGGAGGGCCATGCCAAACAGGCCTCTGCAAAGTATTGTTTTGCCTGTGTGGACTCTACCAAGCATTTTCACTGTTTCATTGCCTTGTTTTGTTGTTTTTTCCATTGCCTTGTTTCATGGTCTCTGTCTAGTTTCATAGCCTTGTTGCATTTGATACTTCTGACTGCTCTCTGGTATTTGGCCTTTTGTCTGTTTTTTGGATTACGCTCTTGTCTTACCCTGGATATCACGGTTTGTCTGGAGATCAACCCTGCCTGGTTTGACCACGCTGTGTTCTAATAAAGCTTGCACTTGGATCTACCCACACTGTCTGTTGAGTCCAGTTACAACCTGACTGCAATGGAAACCATTAAAAGTGCACAGATCAAAACCAATACAAATCTATAATAGAAGCCAATACAAACCACTAAATTTTAATGGAATATGTCCCAAAACACACTACGTAATGGAAATTAAAATTTCTGTGAAACTATTATGTGAAACTCAAGACCAATACAAATTTGTAACAAATCAATAAATCCTATTGGAATATGCCCAAAACACACTATGTAATGGAAACCATTTGGTAATGGTTTTAATGGTTAAAAGTTAATGGTTTGTAATGGTATTTAATGTAATAGTAAAGAATTTGAAAGACTTTGGAATTTCTCCCGGTGCTCCCAATCCAGGCCATTTGCATGCGCAATAGGTTAGAATATACTGTTCAAAATAACTTTAATCTTGCAAGTGCTACGAATTATGAATTCAACCCTATTCTAGAAACATTTAAACTTTATTCTCGAAACATTTTGACTTTATTCTCGTAATTTTGTCTTTATTCTTGTTATATCTGACTTTATTCTTGTAGCATTCTCATGACCATTTCATGGTCAAGTTACCTCACTTCTGCCTAGTAGAAATGTTTGAAATGTTAACAAATTTTTGTATGTGTCTTTTCCCTGGGATGTGTTGCATATAATGCTGCCCATTGAAGATAAATTTAATCTAGTAACCCCCAATATTCTAAAATGTGTAATGCTTTTAAATTACACAATTTATAATTTAAATTTAAATTATAGTTTCAGTATTAACAATATTAGTAAAAAAAAATATCTCTATGAGACATATAAGAGAATCAACCATTAGTATCCTGAGCTTAGAGTAAACCTTGTAAGACTTATGAGCAGTACATCAACATGGAGGCACAGCTGCACCTCAGACAGAGTTTGATTCACAGGTAAAGGTACTTTTCTGTGTCTCTTCTCCGTTCTGACCACTGGAGATGGAAAACCCCCAATGTAGCCAAAGAAAGAAACAGCAATCTATGAGCAATAAAACTTTTTTTTTTTTTTTTTTTTTTTTTTGTGTCTTGTCTTACAGCAAGACAAAAGAGATCTTCCATTCTCAATTTGGACTCCTTTCTCTCAGAATTTTCTTAGAATTTTGTTGTTTGTTTCTCTGTTGTCTCTATACTTTTATTAGGAATTTTATTAGAAACATATGAGACACTGCTGATGCTAAAATGAGAAACATTTGAGAATCACAATCAAGTCTCCTGAGCTTAGAAAGAGCAACCTCTGAGCAATAAAATATTCCTATAATGAAGTCTTGAAAAAGATTTCAGCAAAAATAGATATTCTAAAAGTAAAAAGATATTCTGTTTCTTCCACCATATTCTCAGATTTGACTCTTTTTCTCATTCCCCATGACTTATTTGTGTCTACTTTTATTTCTCCTAAGGAATTTAAGGAGAAGCATCTAAAATCTTGTTGATGTAGATGTAGGGGAATAGCAATTAAGTTTCCTTAGCTTAGGAAGAGCAGCCTCTGAGCAATAGCTTGCATATCATTTATGTTGTACTATTTCAGCATGCCTCACCTCAGTGTCTTCAGTTGACAGTTTGGATCCTGTAGTAAATCATTGAGCTCCTTCACTCCTGATTGTCCAGGATCATTTCCTGTGAGATTCAGCTCTATCAGGTGTGAAGGGTTTGATCTCAGAGCTGAGGCCAGAGCTTTATAACCTTCTTCAGTGATACTGCAGTTTGAAAGTCTGAAAAACAAAAATCTTGAATTAAAAAGAATACTGCTGGATTTCAAACTAATTACTGCTCAATAGTCTGAATTACCAAAAATAAATAAATAAATCAATAAAACTCTACTACAGCTGAATAGATTTATAGATTTTTTTGTTGTTGTGGTTTTATTTTGTCATTATTTGTGAGTTGATTAGTTAAAATTATATCACAACACTCTAGAATAGTTAATCTGTGAGTTAATGTAATGGTTTGGGTTTTGTTTCACGTTCATGTTTTCATGTAGTTTATTTTGAAGTTTTGCCATGATCCTTGTCTAGTCATGTGATTCCAGTGTTCGAACTGATGGGGGAGGGGGTATACTTGGGGGGTCCCCTGGTTTTTCGATAAAACTATAATACTTAAAACATAAAAGTAATAAAAATGAAATGAAAAGACTTTATTGCTGTATTAAATTTAGACCTGCTTACATTAAATCATATTTTAAATTTACATTTTTACAGCGTTTGATTATAACCAATCAGTGGCCAATCAGATTCATAACATTCATAACAGTCATTGCTGAAACCTGGAGTTTTGTTCAGACTAAAACTTGTGAATTATCCTCATCATAAGCAACAAAGTGCAGATGTACGAACTATGTAGGTAGGAGATTAATTTATCATACAGTGTATGGTCAGCTTCATTGATTATATGAAAAGGTATGAGTGCTTAAACACTAGCTAGAGTCATTCTTTCAGTGCGTGATTTTTACAAGAAAGATATACACTTTCAGTGTAATAAAATGCATTTTCCCAAAATTCAGGATATGGGGGCAGAAAGTGTACATTTATATCATTTAATATGGTTAATCAATATCACACGAAGAGTGCCTTTTTTCCAATAAACTAGAGGTTAACATTAAAGGAGAAGTCCACTTTCAGAACAACAATTTACAAATAATTTATTCACCCTCTTGTCATCCAAGATGATCATGTCTTTCTGTCTTCAGTCATAAAGACATTATGGTTTTTGAGGAAAACATTTCAGCATTTTTCTTCATATGATGGACTTCAATTGTGGCCCCCATTTTGAACTTCCAAAATGTAGTTTAAATGCAGCTTCAAAAGGCTCTAAGTGATCCCAGACGATCGGTCATTGTTTTTGAAAAATAAAAATTTGTATACTTTTTAAGCACAAAAGCTTGTGTAGCACAGGCTCTGAGATGCGCGTTCACCACACTACGTACTACTGAATCACGTGGAAAGGTCACGCGGAACTAGGGCTGTGCAAATTATCGCAGGCGATAATGAACGCGATATTGCGCGGCTTGTCAGTGAATTTCGGCTCTTTCGGCTCTTTGTAGTGAGTGCCGCTCCATAATGAATCACGGAACCGGCATTACTGGAGATGCGCATCATAATCGCATGCGATTATTTGTACAGCCCTACGCGGAACTACAGACCCAGTGTTTACAAAGTGAACATGCAAGGACTAACAAAGTGCAAGTAAGTCAAACTCTGTTTACAAACAAAAAGCTACAACAGTGTCAGATGATTCTGAAGTTGTAGGAGAAAGTTGTAGGAGTTTTTGAGCCGGAGTACACAGACGATGAACTTAGATGTGATTTGCAGTAGGACCTTTGAGTCTCGTTCAGCAAAGTGAACAAATCTTTTTTCGAGTCATTTCGTTAGCAAAATATAATTAAAATGTCATGTGCTACTTCCCTAACACATCTACTGCTTACATCTACAGCCCCATAAGATGAATGAACGACTCGAAAAACCTGAATACTCGAAACAGGCAAACTAATTCCAGTACAGAACCTATAGGATGTTGCGCATGTGCGACTGAACAAATCACTCCCCGAGACGGATTGTTCTTCCTGAGTCACATTAAAGATCCGTTCAAAATGAACAAATCTTTCAAGAACGCACATTCCCAGAGCCTGTGCTACACAAGATTTTGTGCTTAAAGTGCCCCTATTATGCAATTTTAAAGGTTGCTAATATTGTTTTAATGGACTCCCAAAACAGGTTTACATGTATGCAAGGTCAAAAAACACTTCAGTTTTCTCCAAAAATAGATTTAATTTTACCCCATTTCTAAATGATTCCTAATCGAAGCAGTTCGAAGAATCAGTCTCTCTAAACCCCTCCTTTCCGTGAGCCCTCACTGCTGTGATTGGTTAGATGGCGCAGTCCTTTATGATTGGTCTACCGTGTACAGCGTGTCGGAGAACGAAACGCCCATTGCCATTACTGAACGACAGCCCTGGAGACTTGTCAATACATAGAAAAGATGGCATCGATTTTACCATAACAATTCCAGTCAGAGTCTGATGATGAAACGGCTGAAGTGGCTGATCAACATGTTAACACGGACTACCGTGGAAAGTGCTCGCAATTTGCTTTTATAACCGAACCGGACACACCTCTATGTTGTAAACTTCAACATTGAATAATGCATTAAGGCGGCTGTCACACCGAACGCGGAAAGCGCTGCGCTGGCCGCTGGGTTCAGTGTAGCCCTTCAGAGCGCAGCGGCAGAAGTTCATTTGAACAACACATTTGAACTTTGTCTGCGGCGTGCGCGCTCCACTGTGCGTCTGCTTTGTTCGAGACCGAAACAAGTCGTCCTCGCGTGGCGGAAGCAATTAAAACGATTGGGTTTCATAGCACAGCGCTTTCCGCATTCTGTGTGAAAGCCGCTTCGTGCGCCATCTTTTATCATTACTCCAACTAATGAGACAGACAGACAGTCAAGCTGCATCAATCACAAATTTTTAGACTACAGTGGATCCACAGCTGAACAACAGAACTACAAAAGCGTGATTTAGCCGGTTAGCATGACATGTGCAGGGTTGTTACACAACATAACATACACAACTACGTTTTTTGAACGATCGCTAGAAAATATAAACTTTATAGATTCATCATCTTTTGGAAGTGAATATAAAACAGTTTTACTCACAGCGTATGATACAGCGTCTTCCCTATAATGTACGTGTAAATTTCCATGTGACCTAAACCACATGGAAATGTATGGGCAGGCAAGTTGTTCGCGACGTACAACGTGGGCGGACATCATGCAAATCTGTTACTTCGTGACGTGTGGCCGTAACAGACAAAGATTTGAAATCCTGACGACTCGTTTAGGCAAATGTGAGTCGACTCTTTTTTTTTTGATAGACAATAACTTTATGTATCGTGCACTGTCGGCTTCACAACTTTGCAGATAGTTTGTTCACATACAGCTACATGACACACTGCATAAAAGGACATATTTGAAAACGCATAATAGGGGCACTTTAAAAAGAATAAAAAATTTTATTTTTCGAAAAAAAATTACTGATCGTTTCACTGGATAAGACCCTTCTTCCTTGGCTGGGATCATTTAGGGCCTTTTGAAGCTACATTTACACTACATTTTGGAAGTTCAAAATCAGGAGAATGGCTTTATAAAGGTAAAAAAAAAACATGCCAACAAAAGGTAAAAATCACTTTAAACTTGTTTGAAAATATAAAGGGGTAGGTCAGCTGAAAACGGAGCCATCAAGTCGGACACTTTCTGCTCTCCTTAGAGACGCTCTCGTGGTGTTTGCTTACTCTATCGCAGACAAAGTGAATTAAAGTAACTCAATAACTCACAGGAGCATTTGAGGACACTAGTTATAATCAAATAACAGAAAGTGCAGTACTATACATGATGTGACTTGAGCCCCGTTGTCTTAAAATAAACAGAATATTAAACTTTAATTATTCTGTAACTGCTGTACAGTATAATGATACTAACTTTAGTTTCTCCAGCTTGCATTGTGGGTTCATCTGTAGATCACAGAGGTTTTTCACTCCAGAGTCTCCTAGTTTATTCCAGCTCAGGTTTAGCTTGCTCAGGTGTGATGGGTTTGATTTCAGAGCTGAAGTCAGGATGAGACACTGTTTCTCTGTTATACTGCAATCTAACAGACTGAGAACAGAAAGAGAAAAGACAGTGACTCTATGATCTTATTAAAGAGCTACAGTAGACATATATTCCATCATAGTCTATAGTTCCCATTATCTATCTATCTATCTATCTATCTATCTATCTATCTATCTATCTATCTATCTATCTATCTATTTATCTATCCCAGCAGAGCAAATCTTATATTTCTGCAGAACAATATTGTGCACAATCAGTACATTGTTTTAAATATTTGAATACAGTTATTTATTAGTTACACCTCTAATTTTAATTGTGACCAAAGGCAAAGACCAGAAGATACAATGTCACAGTATGAACAATGTATCTTGGGTTCAGTTGTTTATTCAGTAAACTTTATCACACTGTAACTGCTGTACAGTATAATCTTACTAACTTTAGTCTTTCCAGCTTGCATTGTGGGTTCATCAGTAGATCACTGAGGCTGTTTATTCCAGAGTCTCCTAGATGATTCTCACTGAGGTCCAGTTCCCTCAAGTGTGATGGGTTTGATTTCAGAGCTGAAGTCACAGCAGAACAACCTTCATCTGTCATATTACAATATCTTAAACTAGATTGGCAGAGAGAGAGAGAGAGTTTTAAAAAGTCATTTTATTACAAATCAATTAAAAACAAAAAGACAGGTTACACAAGTTACATCTACTAAATAGAAAAAAAAGACTCACAACAAGCTGTTAAAAATCAAAGCACCATTAATAATACTGCAAAAAAAAAACAAAATTTTTTTACACACCATCTTTGTTGAAAGAACAATACGTTTTGTTACTTTATGATAACGAAAGTCAATTAAAATTCTTTATTTTACCAAAAAAAAAAAAAAAACGTTGTTACATCTGTATCAGAATTCTTTTCAATTTTTCTTTTTCTACTCACATAAATTGCCATTTTTGCTTGCCCCAATAAAAAAAAATAATAATAATAATAATTGACATAAGATACGTTTTCGTGAATACTTGAAACCACAAATAAAAACCACCATAAAGAACACTTCATCAAACCATTTAAACAGATCTTGTAAAAAAATAAAATAAACAAAGGTTTTAGTCTACTACAGTGCATAAAAGCATGAACCACTGTTTCTCTTTGTAAGCAAAAAGGACATTCCTGATTAACTCAATGGTCCAATACTGAAATAAATGAGTTAACTATCTATCTATCTATCCATCTATCTATCTATCCCAGCGGAGCAAATCTTATATTTCTGCAGAACAATATTGTGCACAATCAGTACATTGTTTTAAATATTTGAATACAGTTATTTATTAGTTACACCTCTAATTTTAATTGTGACCAAAGGCAAAGACCAGAAGATACAATGTCACAGTATGAACAATGTATCTTGGGTTCAGTTGTTTATTCAGTAAACTTTATTCACTCTTTGTAAGCAAAAAGGACATTCCTGATTAACTCAATGGTCCAATACTGAAATAAATGAGTTAACAGCTATAGTTCCACGCAAAACTCTTCATTGACTTTTCTTATTAAAAACTTTAACACAACATTTAAACATTGCTTTACCAGATGCTTTCTCCTTCCCTAACAAAACTAAATTACACTTTAAAAGAAAACCATTACACATTTCCAGATCAGGTACCAAACATACACTCTGAATAAAATTGTCCCTCTTAGGCTGAATCCGGCCTTCAGCAAAATCCTTCATGATTTTAAATTATTCTGCAATAATGTTCTCTTTCCACTTAGACAACAGCTGAGTTATTACTCGTGTTGACCTCAGCTTTAACTTTTCTGCCATTGCATTAATATTAGATAAGTCAGGTCCAGCTATGTGAATTAAACTTCCAAGAGTAGTGACATGAGACTCGGTAAGTAAGTCCATCAAAGCAGGAAAAAAGCCCTCATTCCACACATTCAAACAATAGCCGAAGATCAGTGGTTCTTGTAGAGTCCAATACAAAGAGTCAGTATTTTCACTTCTCAACACTTTAAAAAGTGACCACACTTTAAATAAATTACAATAATAAATATGTAGCTTAGAAACAGACATCTTCTTAGGGTTCATCCAAAACAAAGACTTGTCCAAGCCCAAACCTTTGAAATTCTTTAAAATAACAGAGGCAGCCAGATTCCAATTCTCATTTAAGGAGGTAAAAAAAAAAAAAAAAAAAAAAAAAAAAACCTGCCGCTCTACTCTGTAAGTGAATCAGACCTTGTCCCCCCTCCTCTTTAGACAACGATAGAACACTTTGTGGAACCCAATGTAGGTTATCCCAAAATAAGTTAACTAATATAGATTTAACTTTTTTTTAGTAAAAGTGGTGGGGGATCTATACAAGCCAACCAATGCCAAAGAGTAGAGGTGGCCAGATTATTAATTATTAAAACCCGCCTCTATAAGACATGTTAAAAACTTCCATTTGTTCAGACGACCCACTATTCTTTCAAAATTATTGAAACAATCAAATCTTCCCCCAGATATACACCCAAATATTTAAACCCATCTCTACTCCATTTTAACCCTTGTTCCTTAATAAGAATGACAATATCATCAGCATAAACTGATAGTTTAAAAACAGGTTCACAATTTGGAATGTTTATACCCTTTAAGTCTGCTCTAAATGTCCTTAACAGGGGTTCAATTGCTAAACTATATAACATACCAGAAAGAGCACACCCTTGTCTAATACCTCTGTGAATTCTAAAGGGGGCACATAAGTCACCATTTACCTTCAGTAAGCTTTCAACATCACAATACAAAACTCTTAACTTATCAATGAAAACTTTATTAAAACCAAAAGCTTCAATAACATCCCATAAATAACTGTGTTTGACTCTATCAAATGCCTTATCTTGATCTATTGAAATCAAAATCAACATCCAAGAGCTTACCAATATCAAAAATGTCTCTAATAAACAAGATATTATCAAAAATTTGCCTACCTGGTACACAATATGTCTGATCAGAGTGGACGACTTCTTCCAAAACCTTATTTAACCTTAATCTGTTTGCTAATGCTTTAGATAGAATCTTACAATCACTGCACAACAAGGACACAGGCCTCCAATTTTTTTGTATCACTCAGGTCTCCCTTCTTTGGCAGTAGAGAGAGAACTGCTCTACGGCAGCTCTGTGGTTGCGTTCCACTGTCTAGACTTTCGTTAATGACTGCGAGCAGATCTGCACCAATCTCAGGCCAAAAGTACTTATAAAAGTCTATAGGTAGGCCATCTATTCCCGGTGCTCTGCTGCATTCCATACCTTGAAGACCTTTCTGTAGCTCTCCTAAGGACATCACTCTACAGAGTTCGGCATTGGCAACTTCCGACACCCGAGGAAGACCTTCAATAAAAACATTATTATTGACTGACCTGTGCCTAAGTTCACTGCTATACAGTTCCTCATAAAATTATACCACTCTCTTACGAATCTCTACATGATTCAATAAGAGTGCACCATCCTTAGAATGTAAAGCATGTATATATCTGTTTTGACCATTTTTTTTTTTTCAGGTTTAAAAATCTAGCCAATTATTTCTTCTTTTTATCTAACATCCCAATAACCTCTTGATTTTTCTCAACTATATCTTCTTCTAAATTAACCATTAAATGAGTTACGTCTTTAGTGACGTTGCAAGCATACTGTTGACTCAATTGCCTAATTTGTATTTTGCCAAAGTCCCACCATTGCTGCAAAGACTGGAAATCAGACTTCCTGGTTCTAAAATCATTCCAGAAAAACTGGAAAATTTCTCTAAATTCCAAATAAGTTAAAAGACTGTTATTAAAATTTTGTTTAGGAATTCGCAAGCTCCAGTGTGGATCCAGAACACTCAAGAAGAGATGATGCCAACCCCACAGAGGACTTCAGATGATGCCAACCCTGAAAAAATACAGCACTACCGAATTCTGCTACTAATTTATAGTGTTTTTTTGTCTGTTTGATTACGTCATTAATTGATCTTTACCACACATCTCTGCCATATGTACATCAAGCTACTACTACATATATTGTAAAAATGTCAATTTGGTGTAAAGTTGCTTTGCAACGATATGTATCGTGAAAAGCGCTATATAAAATAATTGACGAACCATTCTCACAGAGGACAAACAAAGCAAACCCGTATGGAATATTTTTTCACCCTGCAGATTAGCCAACCTCACTCCTAAATCCACTCCAGCCACCAAGACAGCCAACAGATCGAGCAAAGCCCCGAACTCTCCTCGTTCGACACCACCAAAGTCCCGCACAAGACCCGGCTCTCCTCGAGCGTTGGGTCGCAGCGGCAGGCATCAGTGAGCCCGGGTCGTGTCCCAGTTCTCACCGCAGCAAAACCTCACTTGCTTCCTGCTTCGGCTCAACTTTTTACCGCGGCTCTTCCGGCTGCAGCGCTACATCCAGCCTCCAGCTCTCGCAGCAGTCGCTAGCGCGATCCAGGCCGTGTTGCAAATATTTTTTGCATGTGTGTGTGTTCGTAGGTGAAGTCGCTAAACGAAATTACTCAAATGTTCTGTATTAATTTTCAATAGCATTTAGCTGGATTTTAAATTACACACTGTACACAGACAGATAAGATGGAAAAAGATTGATTTTCGAGAAAAATAAGTTCAACATGGCACCTAAATTAACAATCATAGGTGCATACTCACAACTAATTTTTATCATAAAGCTCATCATAACTATTAATGTTTTTGTTGAAGAAGTGCAATTAGCACTTAGCTTACTGCTAAGCACCTCTCTTACCAGCTGATCTGCTGCTCAGCTGGCCAGCTGTTTCAACACTATTCATTTTGTGTGGTTAAGAGGAAAAGCGTGTTTTTTTATATTTTTTCACTTTTTATGAAAAGTACGTAATAAGTAAGTAATATATAACGTATTAAATAAAGAAATATTATAACAATACTAATAACAATCATTTAAAAAAAAGGTTGCTAGGGTGGTCTGAGGTTGTAAAATCTAGCAACAAATTTGCTGGGTTGGCAACACTGCAGGCCACTCTAGCATGTTAGCATTTACTGCAGAATGTCTCAAACCACTCCCAACGGTTGAAACAAGCCTGAAGTTGCTTCCATGTGCAACACAGGCCCTCACATCTCAGTCTTTTTTCCTCTCATTACTATTAATCCTTTTCTTTTTCAGTGGCCTCCAGCTCCAACAGCATACGGAAGCATGAGGCTGCCTTCACTGGCTCCATAGGCTCTTCTGGATGTCTCAAACCCCACTCCCTTCCCGTGACCTACAGCAGCTGAAGAAAGTGTGAGGCTGTCTCCACTTGCAACTCAGGCCCACACATCTCAGGCTTTTTCTCCTGTTACTAACAACTCTTTTTCTTTTCAGTGGCCTCCAGCTCCCATAGCAGACACTAGCCCAGAGGCCGATTTAAGAGTGATACTGCCTTCGCCGACAATTGCGCCCCATGCTCCCCTTCCTCATAGCTCTCGACTTTATTAAGTTGGCTTGGGAAAGCCAACTTACTGAAATTGTATTTAAACTTATTATTATTCTTCTTCTTCTTATTTTTCTTAACGCAAATTTTTTGGACACCTACTCCTCCTAGACCGTTCAAGCTACATACTCCAAACTCGGGTCAGATCTTCATACTGTTCTGACTTAGTGTGCTATATCTTTTCAGACTGGTTTGAGTTACGGTTTTCTTAAAAATTAATATTAAAAATCATAAAAAGTCCCATAGACTTTCATTGACCAAAAGTCCATGTCTGTTTGAACTATGTTTAATGTAAACTGCTAGAAGCCATTGATACTCAATTAAGCTTTAAGCTATCTATGTTCATGGTATGTATCATGCTAGAAACATGCTAGCGACTTTGCTAATCATGCTAGAAATATGCTAGCGACTTTGCTAATCATGCTAGAAACATGCTAGCGACTTGCTAATCATGCTAGAAACATGCTAGCGACTTGCTAATCATGCTAGAAACATGCTAGCGACTTGCTATTCATGCTAGAAACATGCTAGCGACTTGCTAATCATGCTAGAAACATGCTAGTAACTTGCTAATCATGCTAGAAACATGCTAGCGACTTGCTAATCAAGCTAGAAACATGCTAGCGACTTGCTAATCAAGCTAGAAACATGCTAGCGACTTGCTATTCATGCTAGAAATATGCTAGCGACTTTGCTAATCATGCTAGAAATATGCTAGCGACTTTGCTAATCATGCTAGAAACATGCTAGCGACTTTGCTAATCATGCTAGAAATATGCTAGCGACTTTGCTAATCATGCTAGAAACATGCTAGCGACTTGCTAATCATGCTAGAAACATGCTAGCGACTTTGCTAATCATGCTAGAAACATGCTAGCGACTTGCTAATCATGCTAGAAACATGCTAGCGACTTGCTATTCATGCTAGAAACATGCTAGCGACTTGCTAATCAAGCTAGAAACATGCTAGCGACTTGCTAATCATGCT
This sequence comes from Cirrhinus mrigala, assembly GCA_036247105.1. Taxonomy (NCBI): domain Eukaryota; kingdom Metazoa; phylum Chordata; class Actinopteri; order Cypriniformes; family Cyprinidae; genus Cirrhinus; species Cirrhinus mrigala. Next base: position 31,271,851 of record CM070028.1, read on the forward strand.
AGAAACATGCTAGCGACTTGCTATTCATGCTAGAAACATGCTAGCGACTTTGCTAATCATGCTAGAAATATGCTAGCGACTTGCTAATCATGCTAGAAAACATGCTAATCATGCTAGAAACATGCTAGCGACTTGCTAATCATGCTAGAAACATGCTAGCGACTTGCTATTCATGCTAGAAACATGCTAGCGACTTTGCTAATCATGCTAGAAATATGCTAGCGACTTGCTAATCATGCTAGAAACATGCTAGCGACTTGCTATTCATGCTAGAAACATGCTAGCGACTTGCTATTCATGCTAGAAACATGCTAGCGACTTTGCTAATCATGCTAGAAATATGCTAGCGACTTTGCTAATCATGCTAGAAACATGCTAGCGACTTGCTAATCATGCTAGAAACATGCTAGCGACTTTGCTAATCATGCTAGAAATATGCTAGCGACTTGCTAATCATGCTAGAAAACATGCTAATCATGCTAGAAAAATGCTAGCGACTTGCTAATCATGCTAGAAACATGCTAGCGACTTGCTATTCATGCTAGAAACATGCTAGCGACTTGCTATTCATGCTAGAAACATGCTAGTAACTTGCTATTCATGCTAGAAACATGCTAGTAACTTGCTAATCATGCTAGAAACATGCTAGCGACTTTGCTAATCATGCTAGAAATATGCTAGCGACTTTGCTAATCATGTTAGAAATATGCTAGCGACTTGCTAATCATGCTAGAAAACATGCTAATCATGCTAGAAACATGCTAGCGACTTGCTAATCAAGCTAGAAACATGCTAGCGACTTGCTAATCATGCTAGAAACATGCTAGCGACTTGCTATTCATGCTAGAAATATGCTAGCGACTTTGCTAATCATGCTAGAAATATGCTAGTGACTTTGCTAATCATGCTAGAAACATGCTAGCGACTTGCTATTCATGCTAGAAATATGCTAGCGACTTTGCTAATCATGCTAGAAATATGCTAGCGACTTTGCTAATCATGCTAGAAACATGCTAGCGACTTGCTAATCATGCTAGAAACATGCTAGCGACTTTGCTAATCATGCTAGAAACATGCTAGCGACTTGCTAATCATGCTAGAAACATGCTAGCGACTTTGCTAATCATGCTAGAAATATGCTAGCGACTTGCTAATCATGCTAGAAAACATGCTAATCATGCTAGAAACATGCTAGCGACTTGCTAATCATGCTAGAAACATGCTAGCGACTTGCTATTCATGCTAGAAACATGCTAGCGACTTGCTATTCATGCTAGAAACATGCTAGCGACTTTGCTAATCATGCTAGAAATATGCTAGCGACTTTGCTAATCATGCTAGAAACATGCTAGCGACTTGCTAATCATGCTAGAAACATGCTAGCGACTTTGCTAATCATGCTAGAAATATGCTAGCGACTTGCTAATCATGCTAGAAAACATGCTAATCATGCTAGAAAAATGCTAGCGACTTGCTAATCATGCTAGAAACATGCTAGCGACTTGCTATTCATGCTAGAAACATGCTAGCGACTTGCTATTCATGCTAGAAACATGCTAGTAACTTGCTATTCATGCTAGAAACATGCTAGTAACTTGCTAATCATGCTAGAAACATGCTAGCGACTTTGCTAATCATGCTAGAAATATGCTAGCGACTTTGCTAATCATGTTAGAAATATGCTAGCGACTTGCTAATCATGCTAGAAAACATGCTAATCATGCTAGAAACATGCTAGCGACTTGCTAATCAAGCTAGAAACATGCTAGCGACTTGCTAATCATGCTAGAAACATGCTAGCGACTTGCTATTCATGCTAGAAATATGCTAGCGACTTTGCTAATCATGCTAGAAATATGCTAGTGACTTTGCTAATCATGCTAGAAACATGCTAGCGACTTGCTAATAATGCTAGAAACATGCTAGCGACTTTGCTAATCATGCTAGAAATATGCTAGCGACTTGCTAATCATGCTAGAAAACATGCTAATCATGCTAGAAACATGCTAGCGACTTGCTAATCATGCTAGAAACATGCTAGCGACTTGCTATTCATGCTAGAAACATGCTAGCGACTTGCTATTCATGCTAGAAACATGCTAGTAACTTGGTAATCATGCTAGAAACATGCTAGCGACTTTGCTAATCATGCTAGAAATATGCTAGCGACTTTGCTAATCATGCTAGAAACATGCTAGCGACTTGCTAAACATGCTAGAAACATGCTAGCGACTTGCTAATCATGCTAGAAACATGCTAGCGACTTTGCTAATCATGCTAGAAATATGCTAGCGACTTGCTAAACATGCTAGAAACATGCTAGCGACTTTGCTAATCATGCTAGAAATATGCTAGCGACTTGCTAATCATGCTAGAAATATGCTAGCGACTTGCTAATCATGCTAGAAAACATGCTAATCATGCTAGAAACATGCTAGCGACTTGCTAATCATGCTAGAAACATGCTAGCGACTTGCTAATCATGCTAGAAAACATGCTAATCATGCTAGAAACATGCTAGCGACTTGCTAATCAAGCTAGAAACATGCTAGCGACTTGCTAATCATGCTAGAAACATGCTAGCGACTTGCTATTCATGCTAGAAACATGCTAGCGACTTGCTATTCATGCTAGAAACATGCTAGTAACTTGCTAATCATGCTAGAAACATGCTAGCGACTTTGCTAATCATGCTAGAAATATGCTAGCGACTTGCTAATCATGCTAGAAACATGGTAGCGACTTGCTAATCATGTTAAAATAATGCTAAAATCATGCTAGCGACTTGCTAGTAATGCTAAAATCATGCTAGCGACTTGCTAGTCATGCTAAAATCATGCTAGCGACTTGCTAGTCATGCTAAAATCATGTTGGCGACTTACTAATCATGCTAAAACCATGCTAGCAACATGCTTTCTTTCTAATCTAATCTTTCTAACTATTTTTTTACTTTCCTTTCTTACTAATCTCTCTTTTTTCTTTCTTTCTAACTAATCTTTCTTTTTTATCTTTCTTCTTTCTTTCTAACTAATGTTTCTTTCTTTCTAACTAATTTTTCTTTTTTTCTTTATTTATATCTATCTAGCCTATCTATCTTCAAACTTTATCAATCAAACTAAAACTATTTCAAACTGAAAACCTTTAAACTTTCTTTAAACTAAAAGCTTTTAAAACTACTTAAAAGCTAGGCTTTCTCAAGCCAACTTAAAGTTTGCTAACAAACTTTTTATCTAGTTCAAAATAATGTTGTTTTCTTCCAGTTCAAGTTTCAGGTCTCCTCGATCGCCAAGTCGTAGCAGGCCATTAGCAAGCCTACACTGTAAAACCCAATAGTTTACCTTACTTAGTTACAATTAGTTATCTTTACTTAGTTACTATACTTACTAGGTTTTATTAAGTTACAGCTACTTTCAAGGCAAATAAAACAATTTACTTACTTGCTTTGAGTGATGTTTACTTAAAATATTCAAGTATCCACAAAGAAACCAATGACATTAATAAACCAGTGAGAGGCAGCAGTGCACTAATATGTTGCTAATGTGCAACGTGACAACAGAAGAAGAAGAAAAGAAAGTTTTTGAGATGGGGCAATTTTTAGTAGACTTTTCACTCACATCTTTCTTTTACTATTTGAATTCACTCATTTCCCAAAGTCATCTTGAATGTTGAATTTTCAATACAACTGAAATATTTGAGAGAACATCACATAAGCTGACTTCATAAATTAATGTTGATTTTCCTGAAAAGGTTTCTTTTTTTTTTCTTTTTTTTTTAATACTCACCATTATAGTGAATAGTGTTACTTTTGGTTGGGCACTTGGAACTTTGTTTATATTACTATAGTTTTCTTTCTGTTGTTGCAACAGTGCAGCATGAAATCAGAATTCTTTGATTTCAAAGAAAGAAAGAAAGGTAATAAATAGATTGCTTTTAGAAGGTGATCTATATTCTAATTAAATCATTAGGTTGAGTGTTTTTCATGCTGATTAATGATTTTTTTTTTACAATCTTACTGTTTTTTTTTTGTTTGTTTTTGTTTTATAAACACTATAAGAAGCTTTTAACTGCGTTGATATAATCTTTTAATATTTGGGGTAATGTGCGTGAGTCACACACAGACTTCAACATTCAGCATGTGAATCACAACAATGGTAACAACTCAATTTTATTTATTTTTATTAACTATCAATAACCATTTTATGAGCTTTTTTTGTTTGTTTTTTGTTGTGCTACTACTGACACAAGACAGCAAATGAAATTGGCAAATACAAACAACAACAGTAAAGCAAAGCAATTGCATAATTTATTCATGTCGCAATGCACTCTGGGAGTCAGTGAGTAGCTATACTAAGTCAAGAGTAAACCTAAAGTAAAGAATCAAGTACTCTCAACAGTTTTTTGTTAGTTACTACAACTCTTGTGTAAGTAAACTATACTAAGTAAGCATTTGTCAGTACAACATACTATTCCTATTTCACTTTACTTAGTTTTTTTAAGGTAATCAGTTTCCACGCTTTTTACAAGTAAAGTCAACTAATTACATTTTACAGTGTAGGCTGTGCCCCAGACTCAGCTGCTTCTCACACTGCACCCTGACATGACTTTCCAACCTCCTATCCTTCCCACCCCTTCCCTTCTACCTCTGGTAGCAGACGGTAGTGTGAGGCTGCCTTTGCTAGCCACTCAAGTTCTGCCACCTTACTCTTACCCTCCTTCTTCTCCTTTTCCCTATCAATGGTCAGGAGCTAATCCACGTGTGAGGCTGCCTCCGCAAACGGTTATGGCCCTTCCTTATCTTCCTTCTTACCCTTCTCTTCAATCTAAAATATCAGGCTCCCTTTTCCTACTTACAACTCAGGAACGCTCAATCTAAATCCCTTCTTGACCCTCTTTGCGTCAATAACTCTAACCAAGTCGCAACGTGCTTTTGGTTCAAAGACATCTAAAAATAATTCTTGCTCAAATGGGCTTACCCACGGAAAAATTTTCCAGCCACTCATTTCGCATCAGGGCAGCAACTACAGCAGCTCAAAAAGTCTTTCACAGCATCAGATACAAGCGGTCGGTCGATGGTCATCAGATGCTTTCAGAAGCTACATCCGGTCCAATCACCACCACATAAAGGAATCCCATCTAGCCTTGATCAGAAATAAATAAATAAATAAACAAACAAATGCCCTGCTTTTAATCACGTCGCTTGCTTACTTGAACAGTCAAGGCTCTCCTTTCTGATGCAGCTAGTCAAAGCCCCTTTTTGGTCGCATGGAGAGCCCTTCAGCCATCATTTCAAATCTCATTTGCACATCCAGCAACGGACGGGGCTCTCCCTTCCGGTGCAGCAGGGCCACAGCTCCCTTTGGTCGCAGTGTGAGCCCTCCGTCCGTCGTCTCGAGTTACGCTGCGTACTCCGCGTCAGACGGGGCTCTCCCTCCTGGTGCAGCAGAGCCACAGGCCCCCTTTCGGTTGCAGTGAGAGCCCTCCATCTGAGCCATCAAACCACGCTTCGTATTCAGCCGCAAGGGGGACTCTCCCTTCCGGTGCAGCAGAGCCACAGCTCCCTTCAGATGCAGTGAGAGTCCCTCCACCAATCGTCTCAGATCTTCTCATCTATTCAGCATTTAACGGGGCTCCCCCTCCCGGTGCAGCAGAGCCATGGCTCCCTTCGGTTGCAGTGGGGGCCCCACGCCCAACACATCATCGCAAGGGGGACTCGGTTTTCCAGTGCAGCAGAGCTAAAGCTCCCTTCGGTTGCAGTGTGAGCCCTCCGTCTGCCGTCTGAAGTTACGCTGCATACTCGGGAGCAGATGGGGCTCTCCCTCCCGGTGCAGCAGAGCCACGGCTCCCTTCGGTTGCAGTGGGGGCCCCACGCCCAACACATCATCGCAAGGGGGACTCGGTTTTCCAGTGCAGCAGAGCTAAAGCTCCCTTCGGTTGCAGTGTGAGCCCTCCGTCTGCCATCTGAAGTTACGCTGCATACTCGGGAGCAGATGGGGCTCTCCCTCCCGGTGCAGCAGAGCCACGGCTCCCTTCGGTTGCAGTGGGGGCCCCACGCCCAACACATCATCGCAAGGGGGACTCGGTTTTCCAGTGCAGCAGAGCTAAAGCTCCCTTCGGTTGCAGTGTGAGCCCTCCGTCTGCCATCTGAAGTTACGCTGCATACTCGGGAGCAGATGGGGCTCTCCCTCCCGGTGCAGCAGAGCCACGGCTCCCTTCGGTTGCAGTGGGGGCCCTCCACCCGATATGCTGTTGCAAGGGAGACTCTCCCTCCCGGTGCAGCAGAGCCGCAGCTCCCTTCGGTTGCAGTGGGGGCCCCATGCCCAACACATCATCGCAAGGGGGACTCTCTTTTCCAGTGCAGCAGAGCTGAAGCTCCCTTCGGTTGCAGTGTGAGCCCTCCGTCTGCCGTCTGAAGTTACGCTGCATACTCGGCAGCAGATGGGGCTCTCCCTCCCGGTGCAGCAGAGCCACGGCTCCCTTCGGTCGCAGTGGGGGCCCTCCACCCGATACGCTGTTGCAAGGGAGACTCTCCCTCCCGGTGCAGCAGAGCCGCAGCTCCCTTCAGAAGCAACGAGAGTCCCTCCATCTATCGACTCGAATATTCTTGCCTATCCAGCGTCAGACGGCGAGAGCCCCTCATTTGATATCTGCCATCATGCTCCTCCTTTAGCGACATGTAGGGCTCGCCAGTCTGACACCTCGAGCCGCAGCTCCCTTTGAGCAGTGCATGGGCTCTCCAAGTCGCTCTGCCCCCCCTCAAATTTCCACTCAGCACGCTGTCAATCACAACTCCACTTTCAACCACATTGTTTGTCAACTCAATGGTTTTCATAAAAACAACAACCGCATTGTTCATTCTCGAAGCTGACATAACATTTTCACAGCCAACCACTTCACCCACCGCTAAACCACACTCCTCAACACTGGCCTCAACACTCACCACGCTCCTCCCATTCACACGTGCAGAAAGAGAGAGAGAGAGAGAGAGAGAGAGAATAAGAAAAGAAGACAGAGCAGAAAATAAGACAAAAGAAAATAACTGTTTAACACTTTACTATGTGTAATTTGTTAGCATGAATGTATTAACTAGCATGAATGAACCATGAACAATACATTTATTATATTTTTGGTGAATCTTTGTTCATTTTAGTTAATAAAAAAACAGTCTTCATTGTTTGTTAATGTTAACAAACACAACTTGTAAATGCATTAGTAAATGCTGAAATAAGCATTGTCTTAGATTAATAAATGCTGTAAAAGTGTTGTAGATAACTAATGTATCTTATTTTAAAGTTTTACCAATAACTTTTTATTTTGTAAAGTCACATCTTTAAAGCAAATAAAACAGACAGAGGAAGAGATCATCTTTATTTCACCAGATCACAAAATACTATGGTTAAATTGCACAAATATAATGTGAACTCAGGCACATCATGAGATAGGTAAAGTGTTTTGGTTTAACCTGTTTAAATTTAAGTAATTTTTTATGCGTTTTAATTCTTGTATGTGAATGTTACTGACCTCAATCTCTCCAGTTTACAGTGTGAATCCTTCAGTACATCACATAAGTGAATCACTCCTGTGTTTTTTATATTATTGCAGATGAGGTCTAGCTCTCTCAGGTGTGATGAGTTTGATTTCAGAGCTAAAGTCAAGATGAGACACTGTTTCTCTGTAATACTGCATCCACACAGACTGAACACAGAAACAGAAAAGAAAATGTCTCAGGTCTTTGATGACCATCATATGTTTTCATGTAGTTTTTAAAAGTCTGTTTTAACAAAACACATACAAACCCAGAAGTTGCACTGCTAAAATGTAACTTAAGCACTGTTTTCATTAACCCTCTGGTTGTGTTCGGATTCCTGTCACACTTGTGGTGTTCCCGGTCAAAAATGAACGGACTCCAAACAATTGCTTATAAATCTGTAAATATGCTATATTTTCACTAAAGATTGGCTTCATTCTTTTTGTCATCTTGTTTTCTTTCATTTAGGACTGGTTTTGTGTTTCTATTTGCATCCAATTAATTGTAGGCCTCATTTTTCTGAGAGAAGGTACCTCGTTTTTTGAGCGAAAAAAATCATTTTTATGAATAACTTTCACAATATGAGATAAAAAAAATTGTAAAAAAAAAAATTGCACGGTTTCTCACACTAATGTGCTTGAATGTTTAATCAGTGTCAGGCATTCACCACAGCCACCTACATCTGCCACACCTCAGGTAGCACCGCCCACTCGTTCATCATCACCCGAATTCTAATCTGTTGCACCTGATCCTCATTGAGCCACGCCCTATATAAGAGACACTCGCACACACTCTCATTGTCTGGTCTACCGTTCACATGCTAGCTTCTTTGGGCTCTATGCTGTTTCCACGTGGACTTCTACATTGTGCTATGGCGTTTGGCATGGCTCAATACCTGGACTCTGTGTCATCTCAACTTTGCAATGACATTCAGTTAAGAACTGTTTATTCTGCTTTTTCACCATGTTGTTCATCAAACAAGCTTGTCAATAAAACACTGGATTGGATTGCTACTCACCTCTCGTCTCCATCTCTGTGTGTGTGTGTGTCTGTTGCAATCAGGAAGTTTGCTTTTAAATGCTTTAATCTTTTACAAAATTGCAAAAAGTCACACGTGGTGTTCCCGGTCAAAAATGACTGGACTCCAAACAATTGCTTATAAATCTGTCATTATGCTATATCACCAAATATAGGATTCAATCTTTTTGTCAACTTGTTTTTTCATTTAGGACTGGTTTTGAGTTTCTGTTTGCATCTGATTAATCGTAGGCCTCATTTATCTGTAAGTAAGCAAAACTGCACAAATAAGTGCTTTAGCACAGAGAGAGCTTCAGCTTGTTTCATAATATTGTCTCTGTTTGATAGTGTCAGTGTGCAGGACATATATAACTAAAATAACAGTTTTGGTTTGTTCCATGAAATGTTATAATGCAAATAATCTTAATGTGTTCTTTCTTGTGTGTCACAATGGTCAGATTTAACAGGAACAGCATAAGTGTTACTTTGTGCCCCTTTTCAGAACATAAAATCATTTCAAAATAAAGATCCTGCTTTTTGTGATCTTCCCCATTCACTTTCAATGGTTGGCCATTTTTGATGAGTGTGACTTTGTGCAATTTTGTACAAAATAAAAGCATTTAAAAGCAAACTTCCTGATTAAACATTAAAGCACACTAGTGTGAGAAACAGTGCAAATTTTCCTAAATGTTTTTCTCATATTGTGAAAATTATTCACAAAAAATGCTTTTTTCACTCAAAAAATTAAGTGCCTACTTTCAGATAAATGAGGCCTACGATTAATCAGATGCAAATAGAAACAGTCCTAAATGAAAGAAAACAAGTTGACAAAAAGCTTGAATCCAATACTTGATGATAATAAAGCATAATGACAGATTTATAAGCAATTGTTTGGAGTCCGGTCATTTTTGAAAAGCATTTAAAAGCAAACTTGCTGATTAAACATTCAAGCACATTAGTGTGAGAAACCAAAAAAATTTTTTTTTATTTCATATTGTGAAAATTACTCATAAAAAATGATTTTTTCAGTCAAAAAATGAGGGACCTTCTCTCAGAAAAATGAGGCCTACAATTAATCAGATGCAAATAGAAACACAAAACCAGTCTTAAATGAAAGAAAACAAGTTGACAAAAAGAATGAATCTAATCTTTAGTGATAATATAGCATAATGAGAGATTTATGAGCAGTTGTTTGGAGTCTGGTCATTTTTGACCGGGAACACCACAAGTGTGACTAAGCTAAATAAAAGCCACAAAAAATTACGAAAATTTGAAAAAAAATTCTGAGGTGTGCTTATACCCTGTGTGAACAAAGTCAGTAAGTTTGATTCCAATGTGATAACGTTAACCTTTTTTTGGGTCAATTTGAATCGTGTTGAAAAGTATGTTACTAACTGTATTTTCTCCAGCTTGCATTGTGGGTTCATCAGTAGATCGCTGAGGTTTTGCACTCCAGAATCTCCTACTTTACTCCAATTAAGGTTTAGTTCTCTCAGGTGTGATGGATTTGATTTCAGAGCTGAAGTCAGAGCAGAACAACCTTTAACTGTCATATAACAGTTGCTTAACCTACATTGGCAGAAAGAGAAAGAGCAGTAAATTAGACAAAAGAAAATAAATGAACTATGTATTCTATAAAGTAACATATTCTTCATAGGCAAATAAAGCAGAGAAAGAGAGATCATTTTATTTCACGTTAGAAAAGCATTTAATAAACTTAAGGTTGATTTCAACATTTACAAAAAAAAAAAAAAAAAGTTGTATCTTTTAACATTAGGTAATCCACTGTGAACATGAGCAGTTGTATAAACTAACTAACTTAAATAATTAATAATAATAATAAACACTAAAAATCTATTGCTCATTGTAAGTCTGTAACGCCACGCCAGCAGATGGAGCCCTCACCCATGGACTGTCTGTTCCCGCTCCCTCTGCTGCTTCTACAGTTACTTCCTGTTTGGTGGCCATTTAAGGAGGCCTACACCAAACAGGCCTTTGTGAAGTATTGTTTTGTTGTGCGGACTCTACGAAGCGTTTTCTCTTGTTTCATTGCCTTGTTTTTGCCACGGTTTTGTTTCATGTCATAGTTTTGTCTTGCTTTTGCCATAGTTTTGTCTTTATCCATTGCCATAGTTTAGCCTAGTTTTCATAGCCTTGTTTATTTTGCTTATTTGGACTGCTCTCTGGTATTTGGACTCACTGCCTGTTTTATTGGATTACGCTTTTGTCTTACCTACGTTTCACTGATTGTTTGGTTATCGACCCTGCCTGTCTTGACTACGCTGTGTCATAATAAATCTCGCATCTGGATCTTATACGCTTCCCACGAGCCCCGTTACAAAGTTCATGTTAGCTAATGTTAAATGAAACACACTGTCTACTTACTATTGTCATAAATCACTTTAGTCTTGCAAAAAAAAAAAAACATACTGTAGCTTGCAATTAAGGAATAAAAGTATTTACTTAAGCATATAGCATTCAAACAAGTTTTGGAAAAAGCAGTTATTTTGCTGTAGTGTTGCACCAACTTTGAGGAGGATACTGATTACCATTTTTTAAATTGCCTTTTTAAAAAATGTACAAGTTACAGTATACATTAGCATTTTTTTTTCTTTTGTTAAATACAAACATTAATCTGACAGAATTTTTTTTCTAAACCTGTAACTTATTTGATGAGTTTTCTAAGCTCTTGTCCTGACTCAAACAAGTGAAAAAAAAAAAAAAATTATAATCAGCTGCAGTAACATTATCATTAAAAATAAACTAACATTTAAATAAATAATAACTCACATCAGTTTGTCGAGTTGACAGTGTTTATCCTGCAGTAGAACAGTGATCTGATTCACTTGTGTTTCTCCTAGTTTAAGCTCACTCAAATTCAGCTCTCTCAGGAATAACGGGTTTTTACCCAAAATATTGGTCACATACTGACAGGCTTTATCTGCAGCAGGACCCAAAAACCTGCAGAAGAAAAGATTTAGTTCAGTTCTCAGCTAAACCTGCTGTAATGAAAACATACAGCAGTTGGCGCTGATTATACATGATTTTTGTCTTCAGTCACTTCACTTAGTCAGATTTGATGATAATAAGTTAATGTGGAATTAATTATTTTATTAATCAATTAATCAATTAATTAATAATGTCTCACCTAAGTGTCTTTAGTTGACAGTTTGAATCCAGTAGTAAATCATTGAGCTCCTTCACTCCTGATTGTCCAGGATCATTTCCTCTGAGATCCAGCTCTATCAGGTGTGAAGGGTTTGATCTCAGAGCTGAAGCCAGAGCTTTATAACCTTCTTCAGTGATACTGCAATCTGAAAGACTAGAACAGGAACGAAAATGTAACATTCAACTGAACAACATAAATCCTTAAAGTGAAGCATTTAATAGTTAAAGTGAAGTGTTTTGAGTTTAAAATGTATTGAAAGTTAGTGGAAAAGAAAAAAAGTCAACTAAATATGAAGGCAAACACAAGGGGCAGAGAACTTTAATGTTAATTGTTAGAAATCAATATTACTTTAAAGGTTTCAATTATCTGAAGCTCTACAGGTGTGAAGTCATTGACTTCACCATTCACCACATACAATCAACCTCAAAATGGTTGAAAAACAATACATTTCAGGTTTTGGAATGGCATACTAAACTGCACACTTAAGCCCCAGTGAAATACTGTGTAAGGATCTGTAATGCACAGTTCATGGTGGAAAGCCTAAATTTCACTGAGTTATAGAGGCCTTGCAAGGAGGAGTGGGACAAAATGGGACAAAATTCCACCACAGTGATGTAAAGCACTCAAACCACAGGAATTTAGTGGAGACAACCTCCAAAGATGAAAGCAGAATCAAAATATGTAGATATGTAGCTCCCTCTAATCAAACAAACAAACAAACGCTAAAATTCATTAATCCCGTCACAGATATTCAGCTCTAACAGGCTGATCTGAATTCTGACTCAGCAACTAATGATTAAATCATCAAAGGATAAATTACAATAAAGGAAAAAACAAAAACAAAAAAACAGCACCTTCTGTTAACTCATAAGAACTAGAATATCTACATACTGTATAGAGACTTATATATCCAATTACTATTGTAATACTTTGCAATTACTGAACTCATAATTACTTGCATTACATGTACAATTTTAAACCTTTGATGTCTAACAAGAAATCATTTGATGTCAGATGAGCCTTTATACAAACTTTATATTGGGGAGTAATGCAAGTCACTGGCAGTTCATAACATAACCAAATGCTTCGCTCTACACACCAAGCAATCAGCAGTGAAAAATTTCACCCATTGCCCATTTCATAACTCCTTACAAGGTCAAATCTGTTCTAGTGTCATTCTGAGCATTATACTTCTGTTCAGTATCCAGGTCTATTATTTTTAAAATTTGGTCTAGTTTTATGGCTCTTAAGCCAGTGCTAGCTAGTTGCTGTTAGCTTTAATCAGTGATGGGCAAAATTGAGTTATTCACATATTCTTTTTTGGTGACAGCTTATTTACATTATGTCATGTTTCTTTTGTAAGCTGTGTACATTTTGGGCATTTTTTTAGAAAACAAAAATCAATCTACTGAAGTCTATGGTATGCAAAAACTTTGAGTATTAATATTTCAAAAGTGCTCAGAATGCAGATAGAACCTTATAATTCTAAGGCAACGAAATAGCTTTTCTGTAGTGAAGCTTTTATTTTGATCAAGTAGCGTTTTGATCAACCATTATCCAAAGCATTCTAAAGCTCAAGCTCAAATCGGAAATATAACTGCTAAGGATTACTAATTCTGGATCAGAAAAAGTGACGCAACTGCCACTAAACCTCATAACTCTATTGGCTCCTCAAACTGTCAGTCAAACTTCATTATTCCTCCCACCTCCCACCTTGGAGCATCTCAGCTTGTTTGCAGTTTGAAGGTAAATAAAGAACTGTTGACTGAATAAGTACAGCATTTTCTTTACTCAAGAAACACTATATTTATAAAGGCTGTTTTTGTGTGTGTCTGTGTGTGTGTGTATTTGAGGAGCGGAGAAGAGTAATTTAGTCTAGCATTTGTTGTTTTTTTGTTAAGGCACAGTAAAATAGCTTGTGCACTGTTACTTTGGCCAAATAACAGAAAAACTGAGCACCCCACATAGTGACAGAAAACTGTATAACCTGCAAGTTCATGAAAATTTAAATGCGATGCCTGTACTAATAGCAGCTGCCTTTGATCTGACGTTAATGAGGAAAAAAAAAAACAAAAAAAACAAACATTTGGTAGTCAAAAGCTTTGTATTTGAACTTGATTTTGGTAAAATGTTAATAATATTTGTAATACACATGCAATAATGCAAATAAGCATAGCCTAAGTTATCTGTAGGCCCATACTTATATATGTTAACACTATACAAGATTTCAATAATGTCAGCTGACTAACTAACATGAGCATACTGTCACGAACCTGTTCCTATATACTCGGCCACACAAGGACCCAGCAGCTTTTTACAAGGACGTCACCCAGGTATGGACACTGCAAGACTGTTGTTAGCCCTCGAGCAGGGCACACGGAGCCTGTTTACAAGATGGCGGCGACAATGACGCTCAGTCATGTCACTGCTGCCACCCCAGTGTCAACAACTTCACAGCTGTATTTCCTGAGTCAAGTCAAATTGTTAATCCCAAGTCAAGTCATGTCACAGCTGTGTTTCCGGAGTCTAGTCAAGTTACAGCTGTTGTTCCAGTGTCAAGTCAAGTTACAGCTGTTGTTCCAGTGTCAAGTCAAGTTAAATCTGTGCTTCCTGTGTCAAGTCAAGCCAGAGCTGTTCTTCCTAAATCAAGTCAAGTTACAGCTGTTGCTCCTGTGTCAAGTCAAGCCAAAGCTGTTCTTTCTAAATCAAGTCAAGTTACAGCTGTTGTTCCTGTGTCAGTCAAGTTAGAGCTGTGTTTCCTGTGTCAAGTTAAGTCAGAGCTGCTCTTCCTAAATCAAGTCAAGTTACAGCTGTATTTTCTCTTTCAAGTCGAGTCACAGCTGTTGTTCCTGTGTCAAGTCAAGTCACGGCTGTATTTCCTGTGTCAAGTAAAGTCACAGCTGCCACGCCTGTATCAAGTAAAGCTACAGCTGTATCTCCCAAGTCAAGTCAAATTACAGCTGTCGTTCCTGTGTCAAGTCAAGTTAAAGCTGTGATTCCTGTGTCAAGTCAAGTCAAAGCTGCCGTTCCTGATTCAAGCAACGTCAAAGCTGCCGTTCCTGATTCAAGCAACGTCAAAGCTGCCATTCCTGATTCAAGCAACGTCAAAGCTGCCATTCCTGATTCAAGCAATGTCAAAGCGGCCGTTATTGATTCAAGCAACGTCAAAGCGGCCGTTATTGATTCAAGCAACGTCGAAGCGGCCGTTATTGATTCAAGCAACGTCAAAGCGGCCATTATTGATTCAAGCAACGTCAAAGCTGCCACTCCTGAGTCAAGCAAAGTCAGAGCTGCCGTTCCTGAGTCAAGCAGAGTCAAAGCAGCCATTCCTGAGCCAAGTAAAGTCAAAACTGTGGTTCCTGTGTCAAGTAAAGTCAAAAGGGATTTTCCTGAGCCGAGTCCAGCCACAGCTGATCTTCACAAGTTAAGTCAAGTCACAGTTGGTCTTCATGAGCCGAGTCCAGCCACAGCTGATCTTCACAAGTTAAGTCAAGTCACAGTTGATTGTCGCGAGCCAAGTCAAGTCACAGCTGGTCTCCACGAGCCAAGTCAAGTCAGAGCTGGTCGCCGCGAGCCAAGTCAAGTCACAGCTGGTCTCCACGAGCCAAGTCAAGTCACAGCTGGTCGTCGCGAGCCAAGTCAAGTCAGAGCTGGTCGCCGCGAGCCAAGTCAAGTCACAGCTGGTCTCCACGAGCCAAGTCAAGTCACAGCAGTTCTTAATGAGCCAAGTCAAGTTAATGCAAGTTAAGTCACGTCTCGTCTGACCGCCCAGAGCCAAGTCACGTCTCGTCTGACCACCCAGAGCCAAGTCACATCTCGTCTGACCGCCCAGAGTCAAGTCACATCTCGTCTGCCCGTCCAGAGCCAAGTCACGTCTCGTCTGCCTGTCCAGAACCCCGTCACATCTCATCTAACCTCCCAGAGCCCCGTCACGTCTCGTCTGACTTCCCAGAGCCTAGTCACGTCTCGTCTGACCTCCCAGAGCCTCGTTACGTCATGTCTGCCAATGTGATGGCGATCACTATTCTCAGTATGTGGGCCGCACACTACGCTCCAGAGGTATCGTCTGTTCACAAGTCTGCCCTAGAGGTCTCATCTGATCACAAGTCTGCCCCAGAGGTCTCGTCTGTTCACAAGTCTGCCCCAGAGGTCTCGTCTGATCACAAGTCTGCCCCAGAGATCTCGTCTGATCACAAGTCTGCCCCAGAGGTCTCGTCTGATCACAAGTCTGCCCCAGAAGTCTCGTCTGATCACAAGTCTGTTCCAGAGGTCTCGTCCGTTCACAAGTTTGCTCCAGAGGTCTCGTCAGTTCACAAGTCTGCTTCAAAAGACTTATCTGACCACACGTCTACTGCAGAGGCCTCGTCAGACCACGAGTTCGCTCCAGAGGCCTCTTCCATCCACGAGTCCACGCTAGTGCCCCTGGACGTGGCAGATTCAGCTTCAGAACCTCCAAAAGGCATGGTGTTTCCCTTTGGACTCTCTACCCGTCAAGTCACGGCCAAGTTGGCCACCAACAAACTCTCTGTCTTTCTCCTTGTTATTCTGTCTGTCTCCTCTGTCCCTGCTCTCCCCAGGTCCCAATTCATGACACGGGTGCCTGCTCCGCCCTGGAGGGCCCCTGCACCTCCTGCTCCACCCTGGAGGGCTCCTGCGCCTCCTGCTCTACCCTGGAGGGCTCTTGCTCCTCCTCCAGCGCCTGTCCTGCCTGCTCCGTCCCAGTGGGCTCCTGGTCCGCCTGCTCCGCCCTGGAGGGCTCCTGGTCCGTCTGTCCTGTTGTGGTGGTCCTGAGCCCTGCCTGTCCTACCTGCTCCACCCCGGTGGGCTCCTGGACCGCCTGCTCCGCCCTGGAGGACTCTTGGTCCGTCTGTCCTGTTGTGGTGGTCCTCAGCCTGGGCTCTGTCACGAACCTGTTCCTACACGTCAGTCTGCTTACCACCAGAGTTCGCTTTGACATTTACATCATACTGACGTTTATACCACACCCCGGACTACGTTCCCCATCAGCCATTGTGGCTACCACCTGTACCCAATCAGAGACACTATTTAAACCCCGGACATCTTTCTCTTGTCGCTGAGTATTGGATTGCGTTTAACACTAGTTTGTGTGTTAGCAACTGTACGGAGCCAGTTAGTCAGTTCATTCGTGTTCATTAGTCTAGTCTAGTCTTGTTCTTGTCCCTAGCCATCTGAGTCTTGAACCTACGATTTGTTATAACGTTTTGTCTGTTTCGCTGCCAGCCTTTTGAAACTCTCGCCTGTCTGGAATACATTTTGCCTCGCCCTTCGAATAACGTTCGCCGCTGATCTACCCTCGCCTGTGTTACGGATTACTCTTTTGTCTTGCTGTCTATATACCTGATAGCCATCATCTGACCCTGCCTTCTATGACCATGTCTTTGTCTCGTCCCTCTAATAAAAGTTTGCAATTGGATCCGCCCGCATCACGCTTCCTCTCTCAGTCCGTAACACATACAATGAACAAAACATTTATTACAGTATTTATTAATCGTTGTTTATGTTAGGTAATGAAAATATAGTTGTTCATTGGTAATTCAGGTTAGTTCACAATGCATTAACTAATGTTAACAAACAACTTTTGATTTTAATAATGCATTAGTAAGTGTTGAAATTAACATTAATAAATGCTGCAGTATTATTGTTCATTCTTAGTTCATGTTAACTAATGTTAACTAATGAACCTTATTGTTAAGTGTTACCATGTATATAAATGTGTCTGTATACAATAAAGCCACAATACCAACTACAAATTCATTTTGTCACAATGTGAGGTAAATCCAGCCCTGTACATGATACTGATTTTTGTTGACAAATTGGTTTGGAACAGTTGCTGAATAAACAACTAAACTGAACTATTATGCCTGTCTATCAGCTTTGCTGACAGTTTTATTGATCACTGAGAGAGCACTGACTTGGTATGATGTTGGTTTAATATGAAAATAATAGCTTTGATTTAGTAAACTACTTTTGCCAAGTTGCTGTAGCATAGCTTGCTACATTTCTCATGGCTATAGCTTTAGTGTAGTGAAGCTTCATTTAATGAAATGTAACTGTTAGCTTAGCTCAGTATATTTTCCAATTTGTTTAAAACAATATATATGAATAAACATATTTAGGAGCTAAGAATATCTAATCTGTTACACAACTTACCTCAGTATTTCCAATTCACACTGTATATTCTTCAATCCTGTACAGAGCAACTTTACTCCTGAATCCTGCAGCTTATTATTGTTCATGTTCAGTTCTTTCAGATTGGTATCTGATTCAAGAACTGTTGCCAGAGCTGAACAACTTTTGTCTGTCAAGTTACAACTGCATAGGCTACAAGAAGAATAAATCACATTAAAGAATTAGGTGATACATATACTATTTATTAGGGCTGCACGATTAATCGAATGCACGCCTCATAAACGCATTCGATTAATCGTGCAGCCCTACTATGTATATATATATATATATATATATATATATTTATTTATTTGTGTATGTGTGTGTGTATGTATATGTATGTATTTTTGATTCTGACAAAATTAAAAATTCTTAATTAAGTGCTTATTTGAAATTGCTTAATGCTTAATATTATAATATTATACTTAATATAAATATATATATAAATAAATAAATATATATATATATATATATATATATATATATATATATATATATATATATATATATACATATACATATATAATGACAATAGGTAATATTTTTTAAAGTGCAGCTTTTTCATTTTAGTGGGTGTCTGAAGGTGGAGATACTAGGGGTTTAATGGTTTTGGCCTTTTTGGTTTTGTAAGAGCAAGCCTTATAGTGGAAGTTAAAGTTCTTTAATTATAAATAATATAATAAATTATGATATTTGAGGAAAGCATTTCAGGATTTTTATTCACATAATGGCTTTCATTGGTGCCCCGATTTTGAACTTCCAAAATGTGGTCTTTTTTTTTTTTTTCCGAAAAATAAAAATTTGTATACTTTTAAAGCACAAAAGCTTGTGTAGCACACAACACTACGAATCACGTCTGAGTTTATCATCTGTGTACTCTGGCTCAAAAAGGTAGAGAAAGGCAAAAAGCTCCATCTAATTTTCTCCTACAACTTCAGAATCGTCCGACATTGTTGTACCTTTTTGTTTGTAAACAGCATTTGACTTACTTGCACTTCCTTAGTCTTTGCGCATTCACTTTGTAAACACTGGGTCTGTAGTTCTGCCTATGTTCCGCGTGAACTTTCGATGTGATTCAATAGTCAGTGGTGGTCAGTAACAAAGTAGTTGTACTTCGTTACTGTACTTAAGTACATTTTTCATGTATCTGTACTTTACTGGAGTAGTTTTATTTTGAGTAACTTTCACTTTTACTTCACTACATTCCGAAGCGTAAGATCATACTTTTTACTTAACTACATTTTATAAAACATATCGTTACTCCTTATAATATAACACATGCTCTGAGACACACAAGCGGTGTCTAATTCATGAACAAACTGATTCTTTTCAATGAACCTGTTAAATTGATTCGCCAATCGCACCAAACGATTCATTCACAAATTAGAATGATCCGATTGCAGCTGTTCTCGAGTCGACAACTTGTTGATTCAACTGATCCGTTTAGAGTCTCCAGTCAACTGAATTCACAAGTAAGAACCGAGAGATCTTGTGTGCGCGCGACTGATGCTGTGAAAAGTTACTAATGTCAAATTTTAGGATTAATTATTATAACTGAAAATCATATTTAGGTCAAAACTCTCCATTGTTTGTGAATTAGATCTGCTGTAAAAGGTGATCTGTTTAAGCGCACTGAAATACTTGAATTCAGACACATCAAAAACGAAAAATTTAAATAACAGCTTAAATAAAATAACTCATGCACGTTCATATTCCTCGCTGATGTAACATTAGCAGTTTTATTAAAATGCTATGCATGTAGCCCTACGTGACGTCTGTTTTTATATTGTTTAGCAACAGTATACATTTTTATATTGTTTGGATCAGCTAGAGTAGACAGATATGAATGTTTATTCTTGACCATACTGAAAATTAGTAAATATTATTAGCTGATGCTAACTGTCTAGCTGCTTGCTGGTGCTAAGTTAAGGTAATTTTTAGATATAAAATATTTTTTATTCAACCACCTAGATAGCAAAATAAGTCTATCAGTACTTTTTACTTAAGTACATAAAAAATCGGGTACTTTTGCACTTTCACTCGAGTAAAATTGAAAGAAGAGCACTTTTACTGGAGTAATATTTTATTATGCATATCTGTACTTTTACTCAAGTACTCAACTTGTGTACTTCATCCACCACTGTCAATAGTATGTAGTGTCGTGGACGCACATCCCAAAGCTAGTGCTACGCTAGCTTTTGTGCTTAAAAAGTATAAAGTTTTTTATTTTCCAAAAAAATGACCAATCGTTTCACTAGATAAGACCCTTTGTCCTTGGCTGGGATCATTTAGAGCCCTTTAAAGCTGCATTCAAACTACATTTTAGAAGTCCAAAATCTGGGTCCATTATTAAAGAGAAAAATCCTGAAATGTTTTGCTCAAAAACCATAATTTCTTCAC
The DNA here is from genome assembly GCA_036247105.1 of Cirrhinus mrigala. NCBI lineage: Eukaryota > Metazoa > Chordata > Actinopteri > Cypriniformes > Cyprinidae > Cirrhinus > Cirrhinus mrigala. The sequence continues at coordinate 31,292,151 of CM070028.1, forward strand.
GACTAAAGAAAGAAAGAGATGAAAATATTGGATGACAAGGGGGTGAGTAAATTATTTGTAAATTGTTGTTCTGGAAGTGGATTTCTCCTTTAAATCAAGAATACAGTGAAATTAAATTATAATGGCAATAACTTGAAAAAAAAAAAAAAAAAAAACCTTAAAGTTATTTTTATACAAAATATTTGTTTAAAAAAAATCACTATAGAGACATGCAGTTAAATGCATTTTCAGATGAGACCAAAACTTCACAAAATGCATTAAAAGACTTACAGAGCTCTTTTGGAGGTTTTGATGACTGATAATAATCTAATGACACACTCATCCGACTTCTTGAATTTCTGAAGCTCAAACTCCTCCAGCTCTTCCTCTGATGTCAACAAAACAAAAGTCAAAGCAGACCACTGGGCAGGTGAAAGGTCAGAAGATGAGAGACTTCCTTTGCTAAGGTGGGTCTGAATCTCTTTCACCAGACTTTGGTCGTTCAGTTCATTCAAACAATAGAACAGATTGATGGACCTCTCTGGAGACGGATTAGCTTCAAATTTCTGCTTGATGTACTGAATTATTTCCTTTTTGTTCTGGTCAGTGCTGTCTTGCTGTGTCAACAGACCTCGTAAGAGTCGTCGATTGGACTGGAGTGATAGACCAAGGAGAAAGCGAAGGAAAAGGTCCAAGTGTCCATTGTCACTCTCAAGTGCCTTGTCCACTGCAGTCTTAAGCAAATCAATCATTGTTTCATTTTTGTTTTTCTGTTCTAAGTCTTGAACAAACACATTTTTCTTGTTAATGTCCAGAAACAGATGTGCATAAAGGGCTGCAATAAACTCTTGAATGCTCAAGTGAACAAAGCAGTACATGGTACCAAGAATGATCCCTGTTTCCTCCTTAAAGATCTGGGTACACATGCCAGAATACACTGATGCCTGATAAACGTCAATACCACAGGCTTCCAGATCTGTGTCATAGAAGATCACATTGTTTTTTTCCAGCTGATGAAATGCCAGTTTCCCCAGTGAAAGGATGGTGTATTTATCGCAGGAAACATCTGGTATGTATTCTCCATCATACTTTCTTCTGCTCTGCTGGATCTGAAAGCGGAGAAAGTGTGTGTACATTTGTGTAAGAGTCTTGGGAGTGTCTTCAGTATTTGATTCCTGCAGTGTTTTTGAGGCGTCATCAGACTGATTGTTTTTCACATCATTACTTCTTTTCTCCTCTAAAATGTTCTGGAGAACAGTGGCTGAAATCCAGCAGAAGACTGGGATGTGGCACATGATAAAGAGACTCTTTGATTGTTTAACATGATCAATAATTACTTTGGCCTGATTCTGATCAGTGAATCTTTTTTTGAAGTACTCCTCCTTTTGTGCATCATTGAATCCTCGTATCTCTGTCAGCCGGTCAATACAGTCAGGAGGAATCTTACCAGCAGCTGCTGGTCTGGTGGTGATCCAGATAAGAGTAGAAGGAAGCAGATTTCCCTTGATCAGGTTAGTTAGTAAAACATCCAGAGATGCTGGTGATGATACATCATGCCATGTCTCATTATCCTTAAAATTCAGAGGAAGGCGACATTCGTCCAATCCATCAAGAATGAACAAGATTTTGAAATTATTTCTACTTGTAAGGTTTAGTCCTTTTGTCTCTGGAAAAAACTGAGCTATGATGTCCACCATGCTTTGTTTTTCTTTCTCTTTTATGTTAATTTCTCTAAATGGAAGAGGAAATATGAAGCTGATATCTTGATTTTCTTTTCCTTCAGCCCAATCCAAAACAAACTTTTGCACAGACACTGATTTCCCGATACCAGCAACTCCTTTTGTCAGTACAGTTCTGATCTGCTTGTCTTGTTCAGGTGCTTCAAACAAATTTTTGCATTCAATCAATGTCTCTTGTGATTCATGATGTCTGGAAGCAACTTCAATCTGTCTTACCTCATGTTCAGTATTGACCTGTTCACTGTAGCCCTGAGTGATATAGAGATCTGTGTAGATGTTATTTAGAAGTGTAGAGTCACCATGCTTTGTAATTCCTTCAAACACACATTGATACTTCTTCTTTAAGCTGCATTTTAGTTGATGAATGAAGACCAGCTCATCTAAGCAGGAAAAAAATACAGACATTTTTAATCTTATTTTCTCACCTATATTTGTAAGTGACAATCTGACGGATGACCACAAGTCTCTTACCTTCTAGAGTATCAGCAGCTTTATCTTGCTTCATCTCTCTCAGGAAGCAGAGTGTGAGATCAAGAGCTGCTTCTTTGATACTGCATCTGTTCTCATTAAAGTCATTCACAAAGTAGTGTGTGTTCTCTTTTTGTAATATTTTCTTAAACTTTTCCAGCTCATTCTTCAAAAATGTGAATATTTTGCTTTCAAGAACCTTAAAAAACAAACAAACAAACCAACAAAAACTACACAATTTAGACCAAATTGTAAATTTATATCTGGTCAAAACTATTCTTATAATACATAAAAATATTTGTAAAATATTAGAAGACAAACATGTTAACTGCCATTAAAAAATAAATAAATAAAATAAATAAATAAGTAAATAAATAAATAATACTTAAGAGAAATTAGAAATTAAATTTCTTTGTTCAATAACATATATGTTTGTTACAAATATAAGTTATTTCTTAACCCTTTCACGCGTACGATCACACCGGTGTGATCATTCTTGGCTGAAAGTTCAGCACATCACGTGACCAACTGCTGAATTCAAATTTGCTTTGGCTGGCACTAAACCAGATCAGAGGTGCTGAGTGCTTGTCATATTATCACAACTATTCAGTGTTTTCAACCATAAAATGCCTATTTAGGTTCCACACGTTTAAATACACATAAGTCCTAGTAAAACGATACATTTATAGTTCACAAAATGCACGCCGATGTCTATGGAAGCAGCAATAATGATCCTTACAAATGTTATCTGACGACATATTTTATTGATATCATATTGAGATTGTGTAGGTAACTATGAAGTTTACTCTGCTCTTCTCCCAGCTCACCAGAGACTTACTTTAATGTTTTTCGGGAGGAGAGGATGAATTTGCGTCCTGTAAATCTCACAGCTCGGATTCAGCGCAAACTAACATGGCGGCGCCCATCACCCGGTATAGATCAACTAACACGCTCATTATAAAAGTGTTTAAACCTCCAAATACATTTACTTGCACATATTTCAGAATCGGAATATCAGATATTTCATAATACTGTGAGCACGTTTGTGAATATTAATAATAAAAAAGGAAAAATTATATAAAAGTAATACATGTGTCATACAGCGCTATTGTGGCTGCTTTGTGTCACGTGACAAACACAACGCGTCGCCATGGAAACAAGGCGATACATTCTAAAATAGCGGTCGCCTAAAAAAACTCACTCTGGGGGTTCAGCTAGAATATTTTAAACTCACGTGTGAAAGGGTTAAAATGCACTTTCCTACCTGGAACACCCCTTGGAGTTTGTCCAAATTCTTGTACGTCCCTTGAGTCTGTAAAAAATCTGAATCTAATGTCTCATATGGAATCCTGTTAGCAAAAAAATAAAATAAAATACTGAATGTTTTGAATGAATTGTTAAAAATGCAAAAAAAGTTCGCACATGCCAAAACCCAGACAATCAAACTAAAGAAAAACAATCGCACACCATCAGGTCTTCCTCAGGCACCACAATTGTACCATGCCAATCCAAGCTCAGTTGTAAACAAACAGGAACTGTTCAGATTGAAGGTGGAAAAGCGGCTTATGTGTAAACAAAATTAAGAAACACATTACCTTTTGCTAGCTGATGTTTTTTTCTCACTGAGGTTTGGCATGTCATTTTTTGAACAATCACTCTTCACAGAGACAGTGGTGGAAACACATGAGCCTGATCTTACACTGATAACACAAAAAACAAAGTTCTTCTTAAGTTTCATTTGAAAAGCTTTAATGTTGCAAAAAGTAATTAAATGCAGTATAGTCATGCCTTTGTCCTTCTCACAACTATGGATGGAATTACATATTCACGTTTGGTTCCGTGATCTATTTTTGCCTGTGCTTACCTGCTGTGGAGTTTCTTACCTGATAGAAACTCCAGACCAAATTCAATCAGTGTTATTGTGCCTCAGATGCTATCACATATATTAGTTTGTAGTGTTGGGACTTACTCTGTAAGTCTTTTAATGAGTCCGAGGAAAGACTACTGTTTGTCAGTATCCTAACATTATTTTAACCCAGGGGTGCCCAAAATCTGCCATGGAGGGCCAGTTTAGCTCCAGCCCCAATTAGACACACCTGAATCAGCTATTCAAGCTCTTACTAGACATACTACAAAGCCACTAGATGGCAAGTCTGCAACCATTAGGCAAAAAAAGCGTAACAGCTAAAGCTAATGTTTCTGGTCTGGCAGTACGTGGGAAAGGAGACCTGAGGCCGTTTTCTTTGAATGGATGTTAATGGAAGAGAGGCTTCACTATGCTGAATAAACAGCTTTTTAGAGGAAACGGCTTATCACTTAATGAATCAACAGCCTATCTGCTAATCTTCAACATGTTTTACATTAAACAATAGTTTTGGATTTAACTATTTTTAGAGTGTACCATGAAAAAAATGTTGTTTTATAAGAAATGTCCCTGACTTTTTGTGACGGGTGGGATTCAGCTTACAGCACTTCTCATTCATTCCTATGCAGTGTTGGGCAAGTTACTGTGTAAAAATGTAATTCAATTACTGATTACTAATTACATTTTGAAAAGTAATCAAATTACTGTTCTGATTACTTTATTTCAAAAGTAATTAGTTACATTACTCGTTACATTACTTTTTTTTCTGTGCATCTACAAAATATACGTGAAATAGTGAACTTGTGTGTTGCCTACCATCCCAGCATAAATGCTCCTATAAAATATTTGTTATTAAAGCATCAATAGTCACAAACGCTGTTATAACGCTGTTTAACTAAAAGCAATAGTCTGCTGCGTGCGTGGTTGCAGAAGATTCTGTGATTGTCCATTGCATTTCAGAAATCAACATTGTTCAACGCTGCAAACACATGTTACAAAAAAAAGAAACTCTGCCTATGCTTATGTCTGTTAATCGTTTTTGTTTTATATAGTTGTTCTTGTTGTTTTTGTGCAATACATGAATAGCAATTAATTTGTTTTAGATATTTTATGTTTAGACAGTACTTTGCGGGAGTCCCGCAAATCATTTTATTCTATTGCATCCCGCACACACAAGTCTCTGCCCGCCCGCGCCCGCACCCGCACTCGCCCATCAAGTCTTGTACCACGTAAGTCTTGTAGTCTCTGTTGCGTCGAGTCCAGTGCCAGTGGATTAGAGACCACTCTCGCTGGACTCGACGCAACAGAGTGCGGCGCGGTATGCCAATAGAAGCTGATGCGTTGCTCTCCGCACCAGGTACGTTCTCGATAAGTTTTAATGTGCCATGCTGCCCTTTCAGAGGTTTTGGTAATGGAGTTTTTCAAGGTTGAAAAGGACTTCTTCCCCTCTAATTGGCAACGCACAATAATGTTCTTGTCTTTGAAAGAAGTAAACTGAAAATAATGATTGTATTTCCAGCTACACCACGTGTGCTTTCCTCTCTCCATGCTGACTATGTTTTCATTGGTAGTATCCACCTCACAGGCACTTTACAGTCAAAGTAGTTCTCAGGTAAAGGACGTCACGTGTGCTAGCCAACACCCTTTTTATAATCTACATGATAAATCACATTCTGTCGGCAATTACGTAAAGCAGCGGTAACGCATGCTTGTAACTATACTCTACTTACTAATTTGGAAATTTTAACGCGTTTAATTACTCCGTTACTAAAATAATAATCAAATTACAGTAACGCGTTACAAAGTAATGCGTTAGTGCCCACCACTGTTCCTATGGTATCTGTAAATGGCGATTGAGTGTCGCACAACTGAAATTCAATGACGTCAAGGCTGTAATGTGATTGGTTATTAAGGAACACGTGATCCAAGTTAGCTGTTAAACTTTCTTCAACAGTAAGTAATACAGACTCTCTCATCTCCCTATACTAAGAAAATCTCTGGCATACTAGAAACCCCCTCCAGGTGTGTTGAGGCAAATTGGAGATAAACCAAGGACCAGGAACGATTTTGTGCACCCCTGTTTTTAACCTTTACAACAGTGGTTTTCAAACCGGTCCTGCGAGCACCCCCCAACACTGAAAACCACTGCTCTAGTGGATCTTGCCATTTTGAGTTCACAACATCTCATAATTAGTGTCCATGCTCTGCTTAGCAAAAGTCATGTAACAGAAGTTCCCTGTCGATACTTCAATCGTCATGCGTCTGCTTAAGATGCTATGGGGAAAAACTCCTTTTTCTCAGAGACTGAAGCCTTTTCAATAACACAGTGTAACTGCACGGCCGTTGGTTCGTGCAGTGCATAAAGACGAACCAACGAGCCAACGGCGATGAGGCCTGCTAGAATTCGCCAAAAAGAGGGCGAAGTATCTGGCTATATAAGCAGGCATTTCGCCATAGGATCTTCAGATTCTTCTCCTTCAGCGACGACTCTACATCTTCGCTGGAGTACACCAGTCTTTGCTCTACAATCAAGTTCGCCATGATCAAGCCTCTTCAGCAGATCAAGACCAGTTCCTGCTCGGCTGTCTTCGCTGCTTCCTGCCACCTTCAATGTCTGCAGCAGCTGCAGCCCGTGGTGCAAACCCAATTTCCTTATGACATATCTCTGATATTGTCTTCCCTACAGAAGTTGCTGAAGACCTGCCTATATTACTGAGGGCCCTGAGGAGCCCTCCCTTTGAGCCACTGCAGTACATTGACCCCCGCCCTCTGACGTTGAAGACCAGTCTGCTACCAGCACTAGCATCTGTAAGATGTACGGGTGACCTACAGGTGCTTTCGGTAAATCCCGCCTATATGGAATTTGGGCCCAATGACTCCAAAGTTGTCCTAAAGCCAAGGCAGGGCTATGTTCCTAAAGTGCTCTCGACTCCGTTCAGAGCCCATGTGATCTCTTGGTGCTTCCTCCTTCTAAGCAAGACCAGGACTTTAATCTTCTCTGCTCTGTCAGGGCTTTGAGGACATATATCGAGTGCTCCACTTCATTTAAACAATCAGAGCAGCTGTTTGTATGCTTTGGTGGCAATACCAAAGGGCTTCCGGTCACGAAGCAGAGGCTATCCAAATGGATAGTCGAGGCTATTGCGCTGGCATACTCATCCTTGGGCCTGCAATGCCCCATGGGAGTAAAGGCCCACTCAATGAGAGGCGTTGCCTCGCCCTGGGCCTGGTCTAGCGGTGTGTCCATTGCAGAAATTTGTGCAGTGGCCGGCTGGGCCTCGCCGTCCACATTTGCCAGATTTTATAGTCTGGATGTCCCGATCTTACAGGCCCGGGTCCTCTCTGCTTAAGTTGGACTTATTCTTACAAATCCGGTGCTCCATTCCTGTACACTCTTGGACCTTAGCATGAATTTTGAGGCTGTACAATTCCCTTGGGACGATTGCTTAGGTGACCGACCTCAATGAGTTTGGCCCTGTTGTTTTCACAGGATATGCATTATTATGGCCCTTTGTAGTCCCTCTAGCATAGGAACAGCGGGATTGCACTGGTTCCCCATAGTGTCTTAAGCAGACGCAGTACGAGTGAAGTATCTACAGGGAACATACTCAGTTACTAACGTAACCTTGGTTCCCTGAGATACGGGAACGAGTACTGCGTTGCCGGCTGTACCATGTAGGCGCACGACTTAATCGTCGCTTCAGTCAAAGTATTAAATTAAGTATTAAATATGATTCTTATTAAAGTTAATAAGTGATTCAGTCAAGAAAAGTGAGTGATTTTCTCTTTTTCTTTTGTTTGATTAATATTTATGACACTGTCAGCAGCTGCAGGTTTATGTTGCCGTTGCTTTAACCCTTTCAGCGGTACGGTCCCACATATGGGATTCTATTTTCTGTGCCCCTGGGAGTACCGTCCCACATATGGGATTTAGAACGTTCGGTGACGTCACGCAACTGCCAAATTCAAACTGTGTTTTCGCGCGTTGGCTGGCGGTGCGCTTGTCATATAATCACAATTATGCAGTGTTTTCAATGACTTAACGTTTATTTTAGGTTTCAGGAATTTAAATACACATAAGGACTAGTAACACAATACATTTAGAGTTTGTAAAATACACACGGATGTCTACTGAAGCAGCAATAACAATCCATTCAAGTATAATTTTCCGACGTGTTTGATTTATATCAGATACACATAATGTAAGTAATGATATAATTCACTCCATTCCTTTCCCATTTCACCAGCTACTTACTTGTATGTATTTCGGGAGAAACTGGTAAATTTAGGTGCTGTAAGTCCGGCTGACAGGACTCCCTGAACGGCAGCGCGAACAAACATGGCGGCGCCCATCTCACGATATAGATCACGATCCAGATCATTTATAAAGGTTTTAAAACGGCAAAATACACTCACTTACACGTATTTGTGAATCGGAATATCAGATAGTTGAAGACATGGTATTTTGAATAAAAAAGGAAAAACGAAATAAAAGCGATACGTCTGTCATACAGCGCTGTAGTGGCTGCGGTGTCAATCATGACGCGTCGCCATGGAAACAATAAAGTGAACGTTCTAAAATAACGGTCGCCTAAAAAAAACTCACTCTGGGGGGTCAGATAGAATATTTTAAACTCACCACTGAAAGGGTTTAGATCTGATGCACAGATCAAATATTTTGACACATCAGTATTTTTCCCAATTGTTCAGGTTTACTTAAGACAAAACTGACTTAATTTACATGAATAGTCTCTAAGAGGAGCATGTGTGTAGAAATAACAGACCCTATTATAAGCAAAAGAGAACTCAGCATTCACACACTGACTAAGAGGCGCATTCTGCATTGTACTCAAGACCAGACTTGAGTCTGAGTATGAGTCCAAGTACTCTTTTACTAATGACAAAGCAGACAAAGGGAAAAAGAAAAAAATGACTAGAGGAGGTTCATCTGTATCTTAAACACATCCGTGTCTCTCTCTAATTCTCCACAGAAATTTACACACTTGTAATTGACAGTTTAAAAATGTACTGACTCATAGTTTTTCATTTATTGTACTTAAGAAGTCAGGTTTTTATTTATTTATTTTTAATGATTTAAAAGAAAAACAAAACTTGCCTAACTAAATTTAAGACAGCATGTGAAGTTTTTGTTTACTGACTAAAATGCATACACAGAGCTACATAGTTCTGTTAGCATACTTCAGTTAAATTAAGTGTTAAGTCATTTTCTAATTCCTGTCAATAAATGTATAATCTAAAAGCTCTAGCGAGATTCACATTTGCAAAATAATGACTAGCACCAATTATTCATTCTTTTCACAAATGGTGATGAGGCATTTGCACAAGTATCACAAATTTAGCTTTATTTTTTTATACACATTCCATTTAAAAAAAAATAGAGTATATTCATAAAACACTATCCTTAAAAAAAAAAAAAAAAAAAAAAAACTTGTGAAATTGTCTATAAAGCCCTGTTTGCCATGTACACTGTATTTGTTTCAAATGGCTGTCTGAACAGTCTTACCTCCGTTTCTCGGTGAGACTTTTCCTTTTTTCCTCTGACATACTGCAGCTAAACTGCTCCAAACAGCCCAGCACTGGTATATTTGCGGTAATGACAATCGTTCAGTACCATCAGGAGATGACAATACTTTGCTAAAATGAATTACATAGCAGTTATTCAAAAACACAATTAAGAATGTTGAGTTAACAACAACAACAAATCACTATAGATTTAATTACAAACAAACACATTGCCAAGTAACTAAACCGTCTTTAAGATATTCATTCATATATATATACAGGGGTTGGACAATGAAACTGAAACACTGGCCAATATAGTGTTGGAGGTTTCATGGCTATATTTATGCAGCCTGGTGGCCAGTCTTTACTGATCGCACATTCCACCAATAAGAGCAGAGTGTGAAGGTTGACTATGTGCACCCAATAGCTCAAACATTGTACCCTGAAGGTGGTGCCGTGTATTAGGATGATAATGCACCAATACACACAGCAAGACTGGTGACAAGAGTGATTTGATGAACATGAAAGTAAAGTTAAACATCTCCCATGGCCTGCACAGTCACCAGATCTGAATATTATTGAGCCACTTTGGGGTGTTTTGGAGGAGCGAGTCAGGAAATGTTTTCATACATCAACATCACATAGCGACCTGGCCACTGTTCTGCGAAAGGAATGGCTCAAAATCCTTCTGGCTACTGTGCAGGACTTGTATTTGTCATTCCCAAGATGAAATAATGCTGTATTGGCTGCAAAAGGAGGCCAAACGGCATACTAATTGTGGTCTAAACCCAGGTGTTTCAGTTTCACTGTCCAACCCCTGTATATATATATATGTATATATATATATATATATATATATATTTTTTTTTTTTTTTCTTTCTTTATCGCAGCTTAGTATAATTTTACAAATCATATTTATATTTTTGGTAACACTTTACAATACGGGTGCACAAATATGCATTAATTCATGCTTAACTAATGCACAGAAAATAATGAGTTAATATATAACTCATGAAGAACTAAACCATTTTTAATAAATACTGCATCAGCAACAAATGAACATTCTGATTCATAGAATGAGTAAGCAAAAAACTGTTACTAGTTAAATGTGTCACTGTGTATTAATTCCCTAATAACATATTATTTTAGCTAATAGTGTAAATTCATGTGTTAATTACCACAATGGGTTAAAGCCAATCATTTCAACTTACAGTTGTCTGCTTTAATTAATCATTAGCTAATGATTTGCAAATATATCATAATGTTATGACTTTACTTGTTGAGGCACATGACCAACTAATTTTAAGTCAGTAACCACAATGACATATTACTTAATTAATTAATAGTTCTGTGCCTCAACATGTAAAGACATGACACAATGATACATTTGCAAATCATTAGCTAATGATTAATTAAAGCAGTTGACTGGAAGTTGAAATACATAGCTTTGACCACTGTGGTAATTAACATATTAATTTACATCATTAGTTAATGTAATATGTTATTAGGGAACTAATACATTGACACATTTAACTAATAACGATTGATTTATCTATGAATCATATAGAATCTTTGTTAGTTGCTGATGTAGTAATCATTAATAAATGATTTAGTTGATTGATTGATTGATTGATTGATTGATTGATGGATTGCTGTATGTTTGCAGAAACATACATACGTTTGTATTGAACATTTATGGAGCAACAGATTTTATTTATTTTGTTTAAAAATCTCATAAATGTGAGATGGGGTAAAAGGCTCACAAGCATGGGGTAAAGGGTACAGTATTGATACAAATACTTTAGCTAAAATAAAGTTTTTGTTTTTAATAATGTATAATAATTAATAATTAATAAATAAATAATAAAGTTAATAATTGTTCAAAACAATTACTTTAGCAAAGTTTGTACTATTTTCTGCTTATTGTGATAAATAAAATAACTATTTTTTGTTCAATAAATATACTGTCATTAAAATATGTTCATACAAAACATATATTTTAAAATACAGAAACAAAATCTTTTTAAAATGTAAAGATTCTGAAAGTATTGAAGGAGATCCCATAATTAAATATAGATTTACAGTAGTAACAACAAATTATATTTTATTATATTACATGATTAATAAAATATGATGGTTTCATTCTAAACATGGTGATTATCTCTAAGATGGACACCCAAGATAATATATAAAGAGTTCAGATGCAAAACCAGCTAAATCCATCTGACGTATTTCTGAAAAATGAGCATTTCTTTCTGGCTACTTTGTATAGGTTTCTATGTAAGTACTGGTGCTTCTGATTGGGCTGAGACTGGAATTTAGCAAGTTTAAAGTAAAAGTATTTGATGGATGTATAATATGTGTCAGGAGCATTCACTCAGTATCATTATCTCATTTTTGACCGAGATGGCTTTTAGCTGATTTGCATCTGAACTCTTCAATAATATTTACCATCTGAATCTAGCTGTCATGAATCTGGTCCTGATCACCAGTCCACTCACCACCAGAGGTTGCCTTGTCATTTCACATGTACACTGACTACATTTCCCATCATTCATTGTGCTTAGGACTCATACAGCTGCAGCCAATCATGAACAGTATAAATAAGAGGCCCTTCCCACTATTCTGGGCCGAGTATTGGGTTGCATTTAACACTCTCCTAGTGTTAGCAATAATTACGAAGCCATTCCCTAGTTTCCTGTGTTTTGTATTTTTGCCTAGTTATCTAGTTTAGTCTGCCTTCCGCCTGCCCTGTCCTTGTCGTTTCAGACTCTGCTCGCTCCTTGAATGAACTCTATCCTGCCTATTTGGATAACCTGTTTGCCTAGCCCCCTACGCATTACTCTTGTGTTTTGCTCTCATATACCTGTTTGCCGATGTTCGACCTTGCCTGTTTTTGACCATGTTTTAGTTTAATAAAGCTATGCATTTGGATCCGACCGCTTCCCATCTCCCTAGCTCCATTACACTAACAATGTCATGTCAACAAATGGAAAAGTCAGCCTTCTGTTAATTATCATGTTAATTATTGTGTCTTTAGCCCCAACAGCACTTTTTACTTCAAATAACATACTTTCGCATATTATTTCGTTATTTAAAATCTGCTGTTTTAATAATTTTAAACAAAAGTGAAAATCATCAAAAAGACCTTTGTCTCAAGATATACTGAATATTTTTAGTGATTCTCATTCGCTACATAAATCTACAACATTTTTAAAAACATCAAATATTAGCTCAATGTAACGGGACTCTAGGGAAGCTTGATAGATCCAGGTGCGAGCTTTATTAACACAACGTAATCAAGACAGGCCGGGTCAATCTCCAAACAAACAGTGTTAACCAGGGCAAAAACAATAGCGTAATCCAGAAAACAGGCAGAACGTCAAAATACCAGAGAGCAATCCAAAAGTGACAAATAAACAAGGCAATGGAATAAGGCAAAAACTATGGCAATGACGTTAGACCAAACTATGGCAAAAAAACAAAACAAGGCAAAACTATGGCTATGAAACAAAACCGTGGAAAATAACAAAAACAAGGCAATGAAAACAATGAAAACAGAGAAAACAGAGAAAACAGAGAAAACGCTTAATAGAGTCCACACAGGCAAAACAATACTTCTCAATGGCTGTTTGGCATGGCCCTTCTTATATGGCCACCAAACAGAAAGTAACCAGAGAAGCAGGAGAGGGAGCAGTAAAAGAGAGTCAGTGGGTGAGGGCTCCCTCTGCTGGTGTGGCGCTACACTCAAGTAAGCACAGAATCAACTTTGCACTGCTGCCGGAAATCCCGTCAAGGATCAGACGATTTGGCATGTGAATGCTGAAAAGTGGATATTTTGGAAAGTGCTATGCCACATTTTTCTGCCATCTAGTCGTTTAGAGAAAAAATAATGTCAAAGGTGCCTTTTCTATGTTCCTTAAGTCTATCTTTAGGGTGGTTTCAGTAATAATAAGTGGACATTTCGCATGTTCAGAAGAAGTGAGCTGCCCTGTAAACAGGCTTGATTTATTTGAAACAGCAAATTTCTCAATACAAAAAAAAAAAAAAAAAAAAAAAAAAAAAAAAAGAGAAGTAATGGGAACCTGGTATTTCTATGTTTTTTTTTCATGTGTCTAATAGATATGAACAAGTTCTTTGAAAAACATCTATGACCTTTGAAACATGTCTAGTCTTCATGCTCTATGTTGAATATGGTTTAACTAATAATAAAAATGCCTTTGCATAAAGAATCCATATTTGTCAATGCCCATGTTCATTAAAGTATTAAACACTTGAAAAGTATTAATTTAAGGTACATTTAGAAGAGATAAAAATGTGTGATTAAATTGCAATTAATCATAAGTTAACTCATGACAATCATGCAATTAAATATTTTAATTGATTGACAGCCCTGTACATATAATCCTGTATATATATATATATATATATATATATATATATATATATATATATATAAGGGTTTAATTAAGTAGGGTTAATTAGTTTATTAATTAGGGTTTAATTATTAGTTTAATCAGTAGTCAACATTTGAAGTGGATCAAAAAAAGTTAACCATAGTTGTCCTAAGACAAGAACGGGTATTGTTTTAGTTTTAGGACAACTTTGGTGAAAGGCAATATACTTCATGTTTGACATCCGTTGCTTCAAAGTAAAGTCAAAGTCAAAAGTAATGTCTGGCAACTTCTTTGTCTGTTTAATAAGAGCAGGCTTTCTGTAACTCTAATTTTAAATAATGCTTACATTATGACATAACTGTAATCAAGAAAGTATTCAAACTTACTTGCAGTCTTGTCCATTGAGAAGAGAATTTATAAGCATTTGAAAAATTCATTTGCTTCTGTCCTTTCAGTTCTTTACGGTTGTTGCCAATACACCTCTCACTGATGGATGCATTGAATTGTTCTTGTTCTTGAAATGTTCTTGTAATGTTAAACTTGGTCGGGTGTGTGCTAATTTGAGATCCATAAAAGTGTCTTCTCACTCTGAAGCATAAGTCCAACAGTTTCACTTCTCACTGTCATTTCTTATTTGTGTGTCTTCTCTTCCTCTTATTGCTTCCTTGCTGCGAGAGAAGGTTGCAAGGAAAGAAAATGAAGAAGGATGAATAAAAAAAAAAAAAAAAAACTTATTTGCAGAGCTGTCACAATGGCTGTGCCTGGTGTGCAACCACAAAAAAAAATAAACAAAATAATAATAATAATAATAATAAAAAAAGTGGGGGATGCATTCGAATTATAATGATTCTGCAGCGCTGCCAAAATTAACATTACTTGTGCAATTTAATATTTTTTTTTGTTTATTTTCAGTTTAACGCGTTAAAAATATTAAAAAGCTAAAAAAAAGCAACTCTCTGTGAACACAGGCATCCGACATGTGCATGCGCACAAGTAGTCACTTCAGATTAGTGATGCAAAGTCCGAATCGTTTCATCAAACCGGTTCTTTTGTACAGTTCAGTTAAATGAACTTAAAAAAAAAAAAAAAGATTCAATGCTTCACACAATGATGAATGCACAATGAACAACTCAAAGTGTCATGTTATAACAATAAAACATTCAAATAAATCTATTTGTGTGATCGCATATTGCTGATTGTTGCCTTTTATTAAAAGTTAATGATGTGATCACAGCTTAATTCCTTCATGTCAGATACAACAGATGTAGTAGCCTAAACATAAGTTTCCTGAAATCGGATACTTACTGTTTTTGTATGCACTGCAACACCACAAAAAAAAACAAACAAACAAACAAACAAAAAAAAACAGAAGAAATGTCAAACTTGATAAAATTTCACACAGAACTCAAAAATGGACTAGAAATAATTGTTTTTCAAGCATGTGATGCTCCTGTAATTTGCATTTAGACACATCTGTGGCAAGGAACAGGTGTGGGCAATATAGTAATCACATTTGCAACCAGTTAAAATGGAGAAAAGTTGACTCAACCTTTGTGTTGTGTTTCACACTGAGCATGGAGAAAAGAAAGAAGTGTAAAAAGATGTTTGTGGATTTGAGATTAAAAAAATGTGGAAAAACATGAACAATCTCAAGTCCATCTCTAGAGATCTTAATGTTCTTGTGTCCACTGTGCGCAATATCATCAAGAGGTTTACAGCCCATGGCACTGTAGCTAACCTTCCTGGACGTGGACGGAAGAGCAAAATTAATGAAAAATTACAATGAACGATTGTTAAAATAGTGGATAAAGAACCCTGATTAACTTCCAAACAAATTCAAGCTTATCTGCAGACACAGGGTACAACAGCGTCAGCTCACACTATGCGTTACCATCTGAATGAAAAGGGTCGGTATGGTAGGAGACCCAGGAGGACACCACTGCTGACACAAAGGCATAAAAAAGCAAGACTGGAGTTTGCCAAAACTTGCGCAAAAACCACAATCCTTTTAGGAGAATGTAATGTGGACAGATGATACAAAAGTAGAGCTTTTTGGTAAAGGACATCATGGCACTGTTTACAGAAAAAAAGAAATGAGGCCTTCAAAGAAAAGAACACATTGCCTACAGTCAAACATGGTGGAGGTTCAAAGATGTTTTGGGGTTACTTTGCTGCTTCTGGCACTGGATGCCTTGACTGTGTGAACGGTATCATGAAATCTGATGATTACCAAAGAATTTTGGGGTGTAACATAGTGGTCAGTGTCAGAAAGCTGCATCTTCACCAGAGGTCATGGGTCTTCTAGCAGGACAATGACCCCAAACACACTTCAAAAAGCACTCAGAAAAGGTTACAAGTCCATTTCTGAATCCCATAAAACACCTGTGGAGAGATCTCAAAACAGCAGTTGGGAGAAGGCATCCTTCAAATCTGAATGACCTGGAGCAGTTTGCAAAAGAAAAGTGATCCAAAATTCCAGTAGAGAGGTGTAAGAAACTCATTCATGGTTCCAGGAAGCGATTGATTTCATTTTTTTTTTTTTCCAAAGGGGGTTTACCAAATATTAAGTTAAGGGTGCCAATAACTTTGTTTAGTGCATTTTTTGTCTGCGTTTTTCTGGGTTCTGTGTGGAATTGTGTCAGATTTTACTTTTCTTCTCTGTTTTTTTGTGTTGTTCCAATGCAAACAAAATAAATAAATGTGAGTACCAAAACATTTGCAACTGCAACAATTTTCTGAGAGAAGGGTTGCTTTTTCTGACAGAATTGCAAAGGTGAAAATAGAAAGATTTCTATGTAAGTACTGGCACTTTTGATTGGGCTGAGGCTGGAATTTAGCGAGTTTGAAGTAAAAGTATTTGATGGATGTATAATATGTGTCAGGAGCATTCACTCAGTATCATTATCTAATTTTTGACCGAGATGGCTTTTAACTGGTTTTGCATCTGAATTCTTCATATATATATATATATATATATATGTGTGTGTGTGTGTGTGTGTGTGTGTGGAGCTCTTTTCCAAAACGCTATAAATCCATTTTGATTAATTTGAGTAAAATGTGTTTTCTTTACCAAGAAAGTGGCAAGATGAAAACCACTATTTTCTGTTTTAAACACATAGCATCTTTAGGTTATAATAACATAAAAAATTAAAATCTAGATTGTGATTTTTCAAAGATTTATTATAAAAACTTATTTTTTTCCCAAAATGCAATAAATCTATTAGGGGTCTACGCTTACTTTTCTTTTTAGAGAAAGTATAAGTGATGGAAAGAGATATGGCATAAGTGCAATCAAATTCATAAACTCTTGTTGAGATTAATGTTTTAAATATACAGTACAATTTTGAACATAGAAATGTTAAATTAATTTAATAACTAAAAAGAAGACAAAAATGAAATACTGCCAGTAGGTGGCGGTAAGTCACTGATTTAATTTTTGAATCATATCATTCATTTGATTCGTTCGAACGGCTGATTAATTCAGGAATAAAGCAAGTGACTCTTTTTATGAATGGGTAATTGCTTCATTGAACGCACGTTCATTCGTAGACGAAACACCGCTGTGTTTGAATGGAGATGCGCAGCGGCTCAGTTGTGACTTTGTTTCTATTTCTGATGATGAATTAGAGCAAAATCAGGCAATAGTGTTATAGTCAGACAATGCAAGTCACATATTAACTTATTTAACTGTTGTATTAAATCAATATCTCATTTACAAACTCCCTTAAAAATAATTAAAAACTGTCACTCATCTTAGTTCATTGCGATTCTCACATCTTCCATTATAATCAACAAAACTCTCTACACTGCTCAATGAATCTCTTATTTACACTCTCTCTACACTTTGTTTATGAAAGGACTGCGGGGCATGGAGGACCAGGGTTCACCGGAGGGAACATTCTGGGAATAGCGCACGGATCCCATGGGAATGGCGCAGCAAGCCGACACCTGCCGGCCTCCCGCAGATTACCTGATGTTTACCTTAACACACGGGAGGACACGGGCTTGACGCGGAGATTATAAAATCTCGAAGGTGTTAGGTGTCGCCCAGCCCGCAGCTCTGCAGATGTCTGCTGGCGAGGTGCCGTGCACCAGCGCATAGGAGGAGGCAACACTCCGGGTGGAGTGAGCTCGAACTCCTAGGGGGCACGGCTCCCCCTGGTCTTCATATGCCAGGGAGAGGGCATCTACCACCCAATGGGCCAACCTCTGCTTGGAGACAGCATTCCCCTTCTGCTGTCCTCCGAAAAAAAACAAAGAGCTGCTCGGAGCATCTGAAGCTCCGGTTGCGGTCCACGTAATTTCGCAAAGTGCGAACGGGACACAGCAACGCTAAGGCCGGGTCTGCCTCCTTAGGGGGCAGCACTTGCAGGTTCACCACTTGGTCCCGAAAGGGTGTGGTGGGAACCTTGGGCACATAGCTGGGCCGGGGTCTCTGAATAACATGAGAGTCAGCTGGCCTGAATTCCAGGCACGCTTTGTTGACAGAAAAGGCTTGTAGGTCCCCAACTCTCTTGACGGAGGCGAGCGCGGTCAGGAGCGTCGTCTTAAGCGACAGGAATTTAAGCTCGACTGAAACCAGCAGCTCGAAGGGGGCTCCCAAGAGGGTTACGTTACGAGGCTGCGGCTGTCATATGCCCCAGAAGCCTCCTTGCCGTGATGACCGAGTCCGGCTCTGTGCCGAGAAAAGATCTGTCTCTTTTCTCAGTAGACCCGAAGGCCCAGATGGCTAAGGTGCTGGAGCACCAGGTCCCTGTGCACACAGATCTCGCAAGTGGGCTAAGATGAGCCAGTCGCAGAGATAGTTCAGGAAGCGGACGCCCTTTCCACCGAAGGTGGTTCAGGGCGCCCTCCGCGATCTCCGTGAGGGCGCGGGGGGACAGGAACAGGCCAAATGGAAGGACCTTGTACTGATTCGCTCGACCCTCGAAGGCAAACCGTAGAAAGGGTCTGAGTCAAGGTAAAATCGAGACATGAAAGTCAGGACTTCATCTCGGCTGGAGGTCTTTCACCAGGAGAACAATCTCTGCACACAGGACAAGAATACATTGATAGCTTTTAAGGTTAAAGAACGTCCTGAGTGTGGGCAGACGGCTTTTTTTTTTTTTTTACTCGCATAGCCGAGTCATACCGCCTGGATCAACCAACGAGACGGGCTAGAAGCTGAAAGGACGAGCTTTAGCCTGCGTGCAAGTGGGATCGTCAGAGCATTGACCGACGTGACCACAGTGGGGCAGTCCAGAAGTAAAAGGGAAAAGAGGAAGAGGGGGACTTAACCCAGAAGGATGAACGTCCTGGAGAAAAGTCAGGCTGCCAAGGCAGCACTTACCTCTTCCCAGTTCCCGTGTTGGCGAATTCAGGTTCCGAGTCCGAGGAAGCAGTAGCATCACTCAGGAACATACACGGCCTGGAAACCTAGAAACAGAGGAAATTGCTCTTTCTGTGAGAGGGTGAGCACACAGAAGCTCCCGGCCCTCCCCCCGGGAGTGGGGCGTAGATGTCGTCGTCCCCTAAGAGCAATCTCCACCATTCCAGGCTGCCCGAGTCAGGGAGGCTATCTCATAGCTTGCTTTGAGTTCTGCAGGACCCTGAGCAGCAGGCGGCGCCACACCACTGCGATTAGCTCGACGCCGGAGGGGCTGCCTGTTTTTTCTTCTGGGTGACGAGCAGGCTAAGGCTGAGCACCCAGCTGCCCATTGTGGTCTTACGCCAGGGCGAGATTTTCTTTTGTTTTTTCAGCCTCCATCTGCTTTGTACTGCCAAGAACTGCTGAGACAGTCCCCGGCAGTGTCACCGGAAAGGCCGGCCTGGGAGATGGGTGTGTCAAGAAAGCGTACTTTGTCGACGTCAGCCATCTGAGGATCCCAGACTCACCCACCGAGGTGGACATCACCTGACCAAGGGACCGCGCTGTGGCCTCCGTCGCCCAGGGGGCGATATCAGCCAAGTGCCGCTCCTGCATCTACCTTGGTCAACACTACCCTCGTGCAGCTATGGTGCCTCGGTATGGTGAGTCTGCAGGATAACCATGGCAGCTGATGGCGGCCAAATCTGCAGAGCTGCAAGCCTTGACAGCCTACGGGCTACGGGCGAGAGACGTGGATGACTCCATCAGGTGGCGGTGAGTTGCGAGCACGAATGCACCGCAACCGCACTCTCAACAAGAGGAGCATCCACGTAACCATTTGGCCGCGACTGAGGGTAATGAGGGGTGAGGAGCAAGGACGAAAGCGAGCCATGTGAGGGGCTGCCACATCCTAGATAGCTCCTCATGTGCCTCCGAGGAAAAAGGTCTCAGGGGGGACGTGGCAGTGCGGCATTCGACCCTCTAAAAAACCAATCATCCAGCCTGAGCAAAATGGGAGAAGATGCCTTAACATGTCCAACCCATCCCGAGGGAATACTCTCGACAGCCGTGTGAGAGAAATTTGCTCTTTTAGAATCCCGGTTTGCCCAGGGAGGACCGCCGCACAACTGTGCACTCAGTATCAACTCGCTGGAAAGGAAGAATGCCGGTCTAGCCGGCTCACAGGATCAGCTGGTGATGACAGCGGCAGCGGTTCAGCATAACTTCTTTCCGACCGGCAGCAGCGATAACAGCAACAGCGCAGAGCAGCGTTCTCTCGTAGTAGTATTTTTCTTTTTATGAATTCTTTTTATTTTTCTTTTCATGAGGCGAAGCTCCGAAGCAAAAATCTGAATGAGTGGATGCACGCCGCCACCTTATATACCCGTATGTACGGGGGAGTGGCTTGCCATGCAGACTCCACTCGCCAATGTTCATTGGCCTTATCTCTTAGCTCTTCTTCGTAGCTAGCTCTGTAAGAGGCGATGGCTTTGAAGCAGAAATCTGAATGAGTGGATGCACGCCACCATCTTATATACCCGTATGTACAGGGGAGTGGCTTGCCATGCAGACTCCACTCGCCAATGTTCATTGGCCTTATCTCTTTAGATCAGAGGTGATTGGGTTCTCAAGTACGATCCCAAATATGTCACTCGACGTAACGTCAGAGTAAACGACTGAAGGGGAAATTGAATTCAACAGAAGAACAATGTTTGGAATAGCTTAATGGTGAGTAAATGATTACAGAATTTTCATTTGGGGTGAACTATCCCTTTAAGTAAACTATATAACTATATAAAAAGCCATATAAAATGGAATTAGCTGCAAACAAAAGATGTAACCAATAGTCATTTTCAGGTTTTTCAGCTGACTCCGCAGAATACATGGATATAAATGTAGTTACATTACTATGCAGGGAATAAACATCATGTCAGCATGCTGTGCTAAAGACATATGTGAACATAAGTATTTAAATATTGCATTAAAGGAACATCAGAGTGTTGGAGTTAACCTACCTGCTAACTGGAAAGGTTTATGAATACTTTCAGTGATTAAAGTGATTTGTTGAGTGGATTGATCTGAAATTATACAGACTACTGTATCATGTTTAAATAGAAAAACTGTGAAGATTTGTATTTAAATCATGCCTACATATATCAAACGAAACTGGTTCAGTATTCCTCTAAATAACTGTAATCATGGAAGTATTCAAACTTACTTGCAGTAGTTCAGATGGTCTTGTGCAGCAGGAACAAAGTCTTTGAAACATTTTGATTTGTGTTCGCTGTAAAAAAAAAAAACGCACTAATGCTGCTTGTTTGTCTTATGGTCTGATTTTATTTTTGATAAAACTAAAGTCCAGTGTGTGGTAAAACAGATTTTACTTCTTCAGCTGAAGATGCTGACTGACCACTCTAACCTGTTCACAAAGCATCCAACAACAGTTCAACTTTTCATTATAACTGGATAAATTAATAAAAAATAAAGATTACTCAAGAGCAAAATGCAAAAAGTCATAGAACACTTTCCAAATGGAACAAAATACATGAAGCTTGTTTTTCAAAAAATAGGTCATCTTTTCTAAGGCAAGGCATGAGGTCATCCACTTTATCCATTGAGACATGCCAGGAGGACTTGCTTCTTTTTTCTATTAACATGCAATTAAACGTTTAGCTTCCAACAAACACAGAATTAACAACAATCATGTTGGGTAAGTTTACAATTCAGAGGACAGATGTGTAATATACACAACCTGGGACCAACAGGAATTACTAAGTAACTTTAGTGCATTACCATGTACAATGGAATAAAGTGCCCTTCTCTTGTTAACATTTGTAACATACATCATCAGGAATATTTGGGTTGAAGTGATGGAACTTAACTGGAGTGATGTATTGTCTACTCAACCATTTATAGGCCTACTGAAGCAATCTCAAAAGGGGGTTCACTCCATGTTCATTTACCGGGAACAAAGTGCTGTTAATATGTGAAAGCATAAAGAGCTCATACTGCTTCAACAACATATGTGTGGAACTGTCAGTGCATGCAGCACAGTTGAAATAATGCACTCTTAAAACAAAATAAAATATTCAAGTTCTTATTTGTATATTTACAATATGCCAACACATTACAATACAAGAGAAGATTTAAATTACTAAACAAAATGCATTAGACTATAAGTGACTATGAAATCGTATAATCTGGTACATAAATGATTTTTTAGACTTGAAAACATTTGATAAAGTGCAAAATTGCAATTACAGTTAGCTATACTTCAATTGCTTTATCATGGATGAGTTTAACCACAACAATGATGGAGGTCTCATACACTCATATTCCAACTAATCCCACCAATTTGAGTCCTTAGGCTATTCTCTCTCGTCTATATCTGTAAAAAACAAAATATCATCTGTATGAATACCAAACCAATAATAAACGTTTTTTTAACATTTTTCAATAGTACTACATAAGAACTAATATAATAAACTTTATTTTTGTTAAATCAAATAAATAAGTGTGTGTGTGCACAAATATCTTAAATTCATAATAGCAGTAGGTTTTCCGTAGTGTTTGCATTTATGAATTCTTTAGAGGTATCTTATCAAAAACACCTATTCTTGTGTTCTCACAAATTTAAAAACAACAGATATTGACTTTATCACATCATCACACATATTCACTTTTTACAGTTCTATAGTGAGAACCTTTTGAGGATTCTTCATTGGATGATGACAGGTCTGGTCCTGTTGAATTCTCATGATCCTGAGCTTTAGACCAGTGTGCAAACCATCCACCAATTAGACCACTTCTGATCTGAGTCTGTTCAGTGTCTATTCTGTATGGAGGAATCAGAAGATAAAATCAGTGTTGAGTGGATCAAGTTTCAGATTAGTAGTAGAAAATGTACTACCATTACTGAACATTGCTGTAAAGATATTAGCTACTGATTTTAAATCATTTGGCATATAGAACAGTCTTTGTGTTTTAAATATAATGCATTTAAAACAAAAATTACAATTATACGTTTGTCTGTGTGACTGTGACAAAAGGAGGTTTACCTACCTGAGCTTACAGTTTGAGTCTCGCATCACTTCACTGAGCTGCTTCAATGAGTCTCCTATCATATTGCTTCTCAGATCAAGCTCTTTTAGAAACTTTAATGCATTCTTCTCACTCAAAGACTGAGTTAAAACAGCAACATCTGTAATGCCACAGTCATTTAGACTAGAAAGAGACAAGCATAAAGACAGACAGAAGAAGACATCATTTTTACTTTCACCCAGAGCACGGTTGTTACCCAGAGTACAGTCACAGTTGATTTTTCTCAGCAAAATTTTGAAGGTTAAATCAGCCATCTGAGTGGGAATCTATGTGATAAGCAATTTCCATGCGATGAGTGACACCTGCATTCAGTACCTGGGGGGTGTTTATATCAGACCCTGCTTTTATCAATTTACTAAACACATCACCACGTTTTCCACAAATGTAGAGCAAACTCAGGCATTTCGTGAGATATTGAGTAAAAGAGTTTTGGTTACATTCCAGAGTTAAAGTGATGTAAGCATTTTGATTCTTGTATGAGAATATTCATCACCTCAGTCTCTCCAATTTACAGCGGGAATCATTCAGTATGTCACATAAGGTCTCCACTCCTTCGCTTCTTATTTTATTCCTACTGAGATTTAGCTCTCTCAGGTGCGAAATTTTTAAACACAGTGTTGGTGTCAGGAGGAGACACTGTTTCTCTGTAATACTGCATTCACACAGACTGTAGACAGAATGAGAGAGAGAAAAAAGACCAGTGTTAAATTCATGTGTGTATTAAATTCACCATGACTAACATCATACATTACACTAATATGTACAGACAAAGACAACCGGTTGATGAATCAACAAAGAAATCTTATTTATAGAAGAGTTTACAAGAGAAAAGGACATGTAACAGATGCTGTGATAACTTGTATCAACATTAGACTAGGTTTTCAGAGATGGCAATAACTCTCTTTAAAGATAGACAGATAATTTACTCATTCCCTTGTCATCCAAGATGTTTTGTCATCCAAGTTGTGTCTTTCTTTCTTCAGTCGATAAGAAATTATGTTTCTTGAGGAAAATAATTCAAAAATTATCTCCATATAATGTATAATTCTATGGTGCCCCCAAGTTTGAACTTCCAAAATGCAGTTTAAATGCAGCTTCAAAGGGCTTTAAACGATCCCAGCTAAGGAAGAAGGGTCTTATCTAGCAAAATTATCTATTTTCTAAAAAAATTGACAATTTATAATATATATATATATATATATATATTTTTTTTTTTTTTTTTACCTCAAACGCTTGTCCTATCTAGGTTTGCATGAACTGTTTTTTTTTGTTTGTTTTGTTTTGCTTTTTCCCCGAAAAGACGTGCATTTGAGGTTAAAAAGTATATAAATTGTTAATTTGTTTCAAAAAATTACTGATCGTTTCACTAGATAAGACCTTTCTTCTTCGACTGGGAATGTTTAGAGCCATTTGAAGCTGCATTTAAACTGCATTTCGGAAGTCAAACTTGGGGCACCACTCAAGTCCACTATATGGAGAGAAATTCTGGAACGTTTTCCTCAAGAAACATACTTTCTTTACAACTGAAGAAAGAAAGACACAAACATCTTGGATGACAAGAGGGTGAGTAAATTATCTGTAAATTTTTGTTCTGGAAGTGAACTTCTACTTTAAGGCTTTAAAGGATTTGTCACTGTGTGCTTTTCTTGTACAGAAGGTTCCAGTTGTTCCTACTCAAAATAAATACTAGTATGAAAGATTTTGGTCAATCAAGAGACCAATGTCCTACTGCAAGTAAATTGCAGTTTTACACTTCAAACACTAGAGGGCCAAAATCTTCTGTACTGATGTCCTGATTTTCCTCTACATGCTTCCTCACATGTGAACTAAGCAGGTGTGCTCCTAACCCCTGATTATCCATCAATAATAAGAGCCATACAGCTGTGAGGTACCGACACTGATCTTAAATGCTGTCATGAATAGTGTGCAGTGTTTTTAGAGGATGACATGAATATGGTGAAATGAATTTGACCAGTCACAGTAGTTGGCATTTACATTTTAGAGAGACCACCTGAAACTGAGTGTTTTTGACAAAGTGAAAATAAAGAGAAAATAACTTCATAAGCTAACCTCCAGAAAACAAGCATTTCGTGACCCCTTTTATAATTACAGAAAAGTACCAACGGCTTTGTAGAAACCATGTAATCTACTGTCATTCATGTTAAGTTTTCGTCCATTCTCAAGGTTTTGTCAAATTTTAGCATATGAAACTTTCTACTAGCAGACATACTGAACCATCATTCCATGAGCTAGTAGTTTTGAATCTTTCTTCAGATGGTGAAATGCAAAAGATGCAATGCTATAAATAAATGCTATAAATTATATAACTTGGGCCCTGTTGTCTTAAAACAAATAACTTAACTAACCATAGTTTCTTCAGCTTGCATTGTGGGTTCATCAGTAGATCACTGAGGTTTTTCATTCCAGAGTCTCTTAGTTTATTCCTGCTCAGGTCCAGCTCTCTCAGGTGTGATGGGTTTGATTTCAGAGCTGACGTCAGGGTGAGACACTGTTCCTCTGTAATACTACATCCACACAGACTAAAGACAGAGAAAAGGCAATGATTTAGATCAATATTAATTTCATGTGTTACGTAAATACATCATTAATAAATGCCATGCATTCTCTACTGTGATACACAAGCAAAACATGGAAACTTAATTATCGAACCAGATCTGTCAGATTTCAGCATATTTAAACAAATTTATAACCACAGATATTAAAATGCTTCAAAGTTTAATGCTCTTTCTACTGAAGACCATTAGCTATTAGAATAATACACTTTAATCACACTGTAACTACTGTTAAGTATAATGATACTAACTCTAGTTTTTCCAGCTTGAATTGTGGGTTTATCAGTAGATCACTGAGGTTTTTCAGTCCAGAGTCCCCTAGTTCATTCATACTGAGGTTCAGCTCTCTCAGGTGTGATGGGTTTGTTTTCAGAGCTGAAGTCAGGAAGACACACTGCTTCCCTTTAACACTGCATTCACACAGACTGAAGACAAAAACAAGGATGACAATGGATCCGATCCATGACGGCCATTTCATTAAAGAACTACTACAGTAATCATAGTCTTCAAGTAGTTTATAGTGTAGTTTATAGTTGCCATAGTCTTTTAATTTCTGAGTGCCAGAAGCTGTTGTTTCTTATATTTATTATTATTTTTTTTTTTATTATTATTTTTTTTAAATCATTTATTCTGTGTCTCTTTTTAATTGTTGCAGCAAATGTGAATCTCACAATATTTCTGCAGAACAAAATGTGTGCAGTCAATACATTTGATCAAATACTTTAAATTAAATGCAATTACTTACTATTAAACACCGAATATTAAGTGTGTCTAACAGAGAAATACAGTTGCATTAAAGATGCAGTATTATAGTTGGGCCCTGTTATCTTGAAATTAAACAGTTAAATGTAATCACTAACTGCTGTACAGTATGTTACTAACGCTAGTATTTCCAGCTTGAATTGTGGTTTCATCAGTAGATCACCAAGGTTTTCAAATCCAGAGTCTCCTAGTTTATTTCCACTCAGATCCAGCTCTCTCAGGTGTGATGGGTTCGATTTCAGTGCTGAAGTCACAGCAGAACAACCTTCATCTGTCATATTACAGCATCTTAACCTACATTGGCAGAAAGAATAAGAATAAAAAATACAACAGAAGTTAACTCTTTATTCTGTCACATCATAACAGTAAAAAAAAAAAGCAAAAAAACAGGAATAGAAACCATTTGTCACAACCCTGTGGACTGTTTTGTGTGTTTTCCCCATGTATGCCCTTATTTGGTCTTTCCTGTTCCGTTTTCAATTATGATGTCACTGCTTATTCGATCACACCCATCTCCCCCGATTAGTCAGTGTATTTAAGTTTGGTTGTTCCACAGTTTGGTTGTCAGTTATTGTTATTGTCATACTCTGTCTGTTTAGTTCACTCCTGATTATCCTAAGTCTTGTCGTGTCTGTTTTCATTGGATTCCCTGCTGTTCCTGTCCTTTCCTGCTCGATGTGTGGATGTATTAATAAATGTGCATGTTCCATATCCTCCCCGTCATACTCCTCATTCCCCACACACCACGTTGTGACACCATTTTTCTTCACCAGATCATAAAATACACTCTTCATGAGATACTGAGTATAAAGTATCTTGATTTAAACTGTTGAAGTGTTTTTAAGCATTTTGATTCTTGTTTGTGAATGTTACTGACCTCAATCTCTCCAGTTTACAGTGTGAATCCTTCAGTACATTACATAAGTGATTTACTCCTGTGTTTTTTATTTCATTCTCACTCAGGTCCAGTTCTCTCAGGTGTGATGAGTTTAATTTCAGAGCTAAAGTCAGGATAAAAGACTGTTTCTCTGAAATACTGCATCCACACAGACTGAAGACAGAAAGAGAAAGAAGAATGATTCAGATATGGGACAATCAAGTAAAGTTTCAGAGAACTTCCCCCTCTCACCATAACAAACTTCTGTCAAGTCTTTATAGTCTGATACATTTAACAAAAAAAAAAAAAAAAACTGTAAAACCTGTATTACAGTAATAATTCTTGAAAACAGGGAGCTTACCATCCATACACATTTGATATTTATATATTTATGTGGCATAATTACCACATCTATTCTGATTTTGTGATGCACAATTGCCAATATTTCAAATTATGTGATGTTATTTTAATTCTGTGATAATCACATTTTCATGCATTAATCTAGTGCTACAGCATACGTCTTTTGTGACACATTGTCAGATGAAACAGTTTTATTCACTTCTATAACTTCTATAACTATCTATATATATGTGGTTATTTATATGTAACTATGTATGTATGTAAGTATGTATGTACGTATGTATCAAGACTATCAAGAGTAATCATAGGGCTTCTATATTAATTCATCTAGCTGTGGATCCTACTTCTACTGTGCCCTGCTTTTAAGCCAACGAGCACATCAAATCTGTACCACAGTCGGACTCCCTTAACATCTGGCCACACGCAAGCTTCCGATGACAGTGACTCAAACGTGAGAGTAAAGCCTTTGTTATACTTTCCGTGTGGGCAATTCGGATACATACACTGAGTACTTGTATTTATACTACTAAAAGTGAATGCTGATGGTCCGCTTGGCAGACGTGCTCCACACATGCATAGTAGTGACATACATAGTATGCAGGTCATGTCAACAAGTCGATGGTCTATATAAATAGTTGTATTCTGTGCGTTTGACTCGTGTAGTTATCACTAGAAAGAAAACAGCTGTGCTATAAACTATTCCTAAATTATTATAGTTTCTAAGCAGAGAAAAGTGAAACATTGTGAACCATTGCCCTCCTTCTACAGTAACTAAATTAATTGCTGACCCATGATCAAACTGACTTACTTCAGCTGTTTAAAGCATGTTTAATTGCCTGTTTAATTTTAATAATTCACATTATTTTGACTTTTTTTGTGATGCTGAGAAAAAACTTCTCTGACTCAAAGAAATGGGGAAATAGTATTATCCATTAAATAATATTACTATTTAAAGTAAAATAACATTTAAATGATGTGAAATACTTACTGAAGTGTGTGGAGTTTACAGTGTTTATCCTGCAGTAGAGCAGCGATCTGATTCACTAGTGTGTCTCCTAGTTCACGTTCACTCAGGTTCAGCTCTCTTATGAGTAACAGGTTTTTACCCACATGTTTAATCACATACTGACATGCTTCATCTGCATCAGGACCCAAAAACCTGCAAATATTGACATAGCATTCAATTAATTTTTGAACTAAATGTCTACTGCTTTATAAAAACAACATGTTGATAGGATAAAATCCATTGTAGTTTCTAACAACAAGCTCTAGTTACTTTTAGCACTTTACTTTTACTTTGAACTTTTAAATATGCAACAGATAATTCTGACTTTCTGATACTTATTTAAAAGAAAAAGGTGCAAACTTCCCATAATGCAAAATGAAAACAGTTCACTAGATCTTGATTTTTAGTACAAACATGGACAGTGAAGTTAAGGTGTAACTATGTTTCTGAACATTGCATGTTTGTGGACACCCACTGACTCACAGACCTGCTGTAGAATGATACAGTGTTGGGAATCTGGGCTTTAGGAAATTAAACTAGTGTGTTCAGAAAAATGTAATACCATACTACTGAATACCAGCAGATCTAATGCCATACCTCCATTTAACCTGCCCTGTAGCTTGTACCACAACTAAACTGACATTTGTTATCAAAAAGATAGCACCCCCAAATGCAACAAAATGTGCAGCTTACTGTATTACAGAAATAAAATTTAGCCTGCAAGTTATGTATTTTGTATTACTTTATCACGTTTCACCTCAGTTTTAGTTCACGGTTTGTATCTTGTAGTAAATCATTGAGCTCCTTTACTCCTGATTGTCCAGGATCATTTCCTGTGAGATCCAGCTCTATCAGGTGTGAAGGGTTTGATCTCAGAGCTGAAGCCAGAGCTTTATAACCTTCTTCAGTGATACTGCAGTTTGAAAGTCTGCAGAAAAAAGTTTTATTATAATCAACATGTATTATATGATTAATGTTAATAAGTGCATTCAAACAATAGTATATTGAACTCACCTGAGTTTTTCCAGTTTGCAGTTTGTATTTTCTAATCCTTTCTTAAGTTTCTTCACTCCTGAATCCGTAATATTATTGTTGCTCATGTCAAGCTCTTTCAGGCTGGGGTTTGACCTCAGGACTGTAGCGAGAGCTGAACAGCTTTCCTCTGTTAGACCACAATCACACAGGCTAAAATGATGAACAGGAGAAGGAGAATTAGAAACATGAAGTAAAGCTGCCAGTATTCAGTGGTTAATAATTATTCTATTTGCTCACTATACAGTTTAGGGCCTGGTTTCAGAGACAGCATTAGGTCATATTTCAATTAGGACATTTAAGTATATATATATATTTTAAGATCAATCAGTGCAAGTTTCGCTCAGTTGAAACAGCTCAGACTTCCATTTTAGTCTGGGACTAGGCTTAAGCCTTGTCTGTGAAACCGTTGGTAAATGTGTAAAAAGTAATTATAATAGTTACAATAATAAAAACAATACATACGTCAGTGTGTTGAGTTTACAGTGCTTATCCTCCAATAGAGCAGTGATTTGGCTCACTTGTGTGTCTCCAAGTTCATGTTCACTCAGATTCAGCTCTCTCAGGAGTAATGGGTTTTTACCCACATGTTTAATAACATACTGACAGGCTTCATCTGCAGCAGGATTTTGTAACAATCTGGAGACAGGAGAAGTACACTAACATTTCACAACTGTACATTGCAGAACTGTCCCCACCAATAATGAAGATAATGTTGATACACTAAGTATGACACCTTTCACACCAACAGCGCCACTGCAAAACAGTGCAACAAAATGCTACAGAATTATTTATTCTTGTATATTTACTCTTTGAACAGATGCTTTTAAAAATGTTATCAGAGACTCAATATTTGCAATACACAGTGAGCTTTTGTATTTTTCTTAGATTTTAATTTCAGCAGATCAGCACAGTGCTCAAGCAACAAATTTTTGGCACAAACACTGAAACTTGAAACTTTGAATATTCCGAAAAAAAAAAAAAACCCTCAGCAGCCTTACGGTGTATTTCCACTACAGCGTCAAAACCACGCTCAACGCCACTGCTTTTTTTAATTGTTTTCTATGGGCAGTGAGCGCTCCAACGCTTTCTCCACGCCGCTTTCAATCCCATAATGCACCCCGTGAGCGTTTAGGCTTAACTTCCATATGAATGAATGGAAAACGCTCCACTCAGCTCGCTACACTGTAGTGGAAATACACCGTTAGAGTCCCATGAATCTAGCACTCCTCAACAAGCTACACTGAATGTAAAGGAACAAGCCAAGCAGACTGACAGGACAAACAGGGAGTGAGACACAAAAGCAATGGAGACATCAGATTGTAAAGGAAAAGAAATATGTAGGCACTGGAAAATGGCTCAGAAAGAGATAAAAGATGGTTTGGTTGAATTGCTACAGTCTTAAAAAAATGAAGGACACTCACCTCAGCATCTTCAGGTGACAATTTTGATCATTTAGTAAATCATCGAGTTGCTTTACTCCTGATTGTCCAGGATCATTTCCTGTGAGATCCAGCTCTATCAGGTGTAAAGGGTTTGATCTCAGAGCCAAAGCCAGAGCTTTATAACCTTCTTCAGTGATACCGCAGTGTGATAGTCTATAGAAAAAAAAATAACATTGTAGTCCAGGCAGATCTTGACTGCTGTCAGCATCGTGGTGTGCGGGGAATTAGGAGTGATGACAAGGAGACATGTCCACATGCACATTTATTAGACAATCCATGCATACAGCAGGAACGGACAGGAACAGCAGGGAATCCATTGTAAATTGACACGACAAGACTACGAACATACGGAGTGACATAAACAATAACCGACAACCACTCTGTGAACACAACCAAACTTAAATACACAGACCAATCAGTGAGAACAGGACGGAACAGGAAAGCCCAAATAAGGGCATACATAGAGAAAAAAACACAAAACAGTCCACTGGGTGGGCGCCCTGGAGGCTCGTGCAGGGCAGGGCAGACACAGGAGGGATAGGAGGTACGCCTCCAGGGCGGGTCAGGGAGATCAGGGAGCCACGGCGGAGCATACAGTCCATAGTGCCATGGCGGGTCAGGGAGCTCGGGGAACCACGGCGGAGCATACAGTCCATAGTGCCATGGCGGGTCAGGGAGCTCGGGGAACCACGGCGGAGCATACAGTCCATAGTGCCATGGCGGGTCAGGGAGCTCGGGAAGCCATGGAGGAGCATACAGTTCAGGTGACCATGCAGGGTCAGGGGGGTAGCCCCCCAAAAAAAATTTCTTGGGGGAACTTAGGGCATAGTCAGCCCAGGAGAGTACAGGAAGGCAGGGCTTAGGAGGCGCAGGCGCAGAAGGGCACTCGGGAGGCAGCTCAGGCTCAGGAGGGCGCTCTGGAGGCAACTCAGGCACTGGAGGGCGCTCTGGAGGAATGAACAGGACCAGTGGAGACTTGGGAGAGCTGGACTGGACCAGCGGAGACGAATGAGAGCTGGACCGAATCAGCGGAGACACAGGAGAAAATAATCTATAATGTCCATAATGTCCTTAATAATAATATGGCTTGCCATATTAATAGCCGGTAGTCCAGAGTGCGGGGGCGTGGCTGGAGTCCGTGAGCAGGCCGATGCCGGAGTCTGTGAGCGAGCTGCGGCCCCAGTCTGTGAGCTGACCGATGCTGGAGTCTGTGAGATGACCGTGGTAGGAGTCCGAGAGCTGGTTCTGGGCTGAGAATGAGGGAGGAGCTATGTAGAACTGGGGCAAGCGAGGGAGGACCGGAGGGAGTGAGCTCGTTGGAGCAGAACGTGGAGGACGCTGGCTGGTGGTGAGCTGGAGCGGCCGCATGTTCCCAGATAGGGAAAAAATTAGAATCTTTCACATCAACATAGTAATTGGAATGACAAAGAGCAAGGACATGGTTGATAAATTCCGCAACCAATTTGCGGCAATCATCAGGAGTTATTGAACAGAACAATTTGTCATTGTTTAGCCCCATCTGAAAACACGTGTTAATCGTGGGATCGCTCCAACTCACCAGGTGTGATACGCTCAGAAATCTTTGTTCATTGTTGTTTATCCATGATTTCAAATAAGAATCCCCAAATGGCTTTTTAGTGCAAACCATTTGCCCAAATTATGTAAAGTAACTACTTGAGCATTAGTTAAACCCAAATTACGTAAAATAACTAAGTGAGTTGAAATCATTTGCTGACAGTTTGGTCCCCCCCAGTTAAAAAATCTGCGCCCCTTATTTTTTGCACAAATGTTATTTAGATCAAAGATCTGCTAAAAACATTGAATAAATATTACCATATATGGTAATATATATAAATATATATATATGTATATATATATATATATATTGACAAAAAGAGAAAAAAAAAATCCATAAAATCAAAATGGATTTATAACGTTTTGGAAAAGAGCTCCTCATATATATACCCGAATCCGCTGCTTCAAATAAATTATCTGCCCGCCACCCACCCGCACCTGTATTTTTCTCTGATTTAGATAACCGCACCCGATTTTACAATTATTCTAATTCTTAGTTTTGCATGATGATATGATGAATGGATTGTTCGTTTTTAATAGCAGATCGATTCAGCTGATCTGCACATCCCTGTACACTTATATAAGCGTAATCACTCGCGCTTTTAAGCCAAATTCAGGCTAAAAAGAATAACGTTAACTGACATCTGGACGTGACTCTCCGCAATCTCTGATGAAATCAGTTGGGTGTTTCAATGCCTACCGGATCCTTGGACAAAAGTTTACAGTGGTTCAGCCAGTTTAAGAAATTTCTGATCGTAAAAATCTAATTCTTTACATTTTACTGTATTGTTTTCCTTATAATGTACTGATTCAAATTAGTAATCAATAATAATTTTTATTTTAATACTTGGCGTGCCTCTCTTGACATGCTCTCGCGTATGAACAGGCAGCAAATCTGGTGCTGGTGCGGACAGAGCGGGCGCAGGCGCATCAGGTGCAATCATTAAACATATTTCAAAGGAAGCCGGCGCCACGGTCCTTACCGTCTTTGCTGGGTGTTTTGAGATAATATTTAAATTTATTCACATACAATTTAGTTAGAAATGGTGGCCTGTCATGATTTTGGCTAATGCAGGACACTACTGAATGATGCGCATCAGAGGGGATTTAGAAGTGGGTATACGCAAAGCCGCCTAATAAAGTATACGCAGGTTCTGCACTACACCAGTGCATATTACCCTACTTAAGTATTCAAAACAGGTTCATATGTTAGAAAATATAGTTAATATTTGCGTCATTATTGATTTATTTCATCCACCCGCGACCCACCCGCAAATAATCAGAATTTATTTTTTTATTACCCGACCCACCCGACCCGCGGAATTATCCGCAGCGCCGGCGGATATAACCGCCATCCGCGCATCACTAATATATACATATATATATATGAGAACCTCTTTTCCAAAATGCTATAAATCCATTTTGATTAATTTGAGTAAAAATGTGTTTTCTTTACTAAGAAGTGGCAAGATGAAAACCACTATTTTCTGTTTTAAACTTTCACATAGCATCTTTATTTATTTATTTTTTTAACCAGTTTTTATTGCACTATACCACCAGCAGTACACTTTGAATTTAATTATTTTACAGGAATGCTAAGGGGTTAACTAAAACATAGTTAGGGTGCATGATCACAATATAAGTAAGGGATACCTGAGGGTTAAATACAAGACCCTCAGGGGGTTTTCACTCCTTAATGTTATAATTTTATAATAATGTTATTATAATGTTGAATCTCCAACACTCTTCAGAATAAAATGACACCGTAAATGTCATCAACGTAATAATCAATGCATAATATGCTGTAATGTTTACCAAAAATAGTGTATCTGTCGTCTATCCAGCTTAAACCCATTCACATTTATTGAAATCACTGCTCTGGCTTTAACAACGAATTATGCCACATTATAAGTGCACCAAAACTGCATTTATTGTTTGAATTTAATTTCCAAATTAACATGAGACTTACATAGGCAGAGTGAGAATGTAAAACAGAGCCTGAAAGCATGTGTCTCATGCCAAATGCATGAGAATCACTGAAGCTGTCCACACTTCAAAATGAATGCCTTTAAAAAATATATATATTGCTGCAGTGTTATCACATTTTTTTTCTTTGTAAAAACTGAAATATTCAAGCTGATTAAACTTATGTTAAATTTCAAGTTGCAATATGTAACTGCAGTAGTATGTTGGGTTGTGTATAAGAAGCCTCACAAAGCAGGAGTCTGCTTTCTAAATTTGAACCTTAGCCTAAGAAAAACTGAATTGCCAACTAATGTTATTTTAGTTATTTCATTTTTTGTTTATTTATTTTTTATTTTATTTATGTTTTTATTTTTTGGTTAGAGATAACAGTGTTGTGACGTTAATAATGACTCATGTTTTTGGTGTGAAACTGAACACATGTGTGTCTATGCACAGTTAGGGAATAAAAACCACTGTCTACAACACAGAAACAAACAAACAAAAATGGTGTTCTTATATATTTTTCCCCATTTCTAGGGGTGAACAGACAAAATGAATATAAAATATTTCTGTAGTGTTGAGTGTAGCCATTAGTAAAATGTACTCACTTCAATATCTTCAGCTCACACACAGGATTCTTCAGTCCCTCACTGATCTGTTTGACTCCTGAGTCCAGCAGATGACTGTTGTTCAGGTTCATCTCTTTCAGGATGGTTTTGGAGGAGAGAACAGTAGCTAGACCTGAACAGCTTTTCTCTGTCAGCTCACAATTATTCAGGCTAAACAACAACAACAACAAAAAAAAAAAACAGCATTATTTATTATTCAGCACATATTCAACACACATCAGATCAACGGCTCTTCATATCTGCTCACACGTTACTGAAAGTCTGTTAAAAAAGAACAAACAGAGAAGTTATAATATTTAAAATTGTTCACTCACTGTATTTTCTCAACTTTGCTATAAGAGTCCATCAAAAGAACAGAGAGCTTCTCCCAATTTAGATCTCCTAATGCATCTTCACTTAGATCCAGTTCTTTCAGTAATAATGGACTTTTACCCAGAACTTTTGTGAGATGATCACATGCATCCTGTGCAGTAGGACTTTTCAGAAATCTACAGGAAATATAAAATAATTTTGGATCAGATAATTATGTTATAATTTTACTACTACTTATAATTTTTACATAATAGTGATTGATTACAATCTGAAATAAGTAAGAGTGAAAATGAACTAGTACTAAATACTAAAAATGGAAATCCCTACTAAAATGTAATGCTCAGTGGTAAGAATTTTTGCAATGTTATCTTAAAGTCATTTTAATGTTTATTGCATTTGTGTAAATATATTGCTTATTTTATTGTGAAAAAATTTACAACACATTTGAACTGTTGAAGGAAATATACAATCTGTACAGTTTTCATCAGTGCAGTAAAAGTGTATTAACTAATTAGTGAGATGATTGGTGTTCTGTTAATACAGCAAGTTTGTGGCTTATGTAAACAAATACACAATCCTGACAATTTTAATCTTCCATATTGTACATGATGTAATTAATAAACAAGAAATCAAAACAAGAAATAGCATCAACAACTGACTATTGATGTTATGTTGCAGCATGGTTGGTTGTTTTATTTAAATGTACAGTTTTAATAAGCATTTGAAGGTTTTAATCACCTGATGGTCTTCAGTTTACAGCATTCATCCTGTAGTAAATCATCGAGCTCCTTCACTCCTGATTGTCCAGGATCATTTCCTGTGAGATCCAGCTCTATCAGGTGTGAAGGGTTTGATCTCAGAGCTGAAGCCAGAGCTTTACAACCTTCTTCAGTGATACTGCAGTCTGAAAGTCTAAAAAATAAATAAATTAATTAATTAATATAATATAATATAATATAATATAATATAATAAGTTTTTCTTTTTGGGACAATGATTTTATTTAATATTGGCATAAATCTCACATAGGCAAAAATACAATGTACAATGCATTAGTCAATGTTTTATTAAATTAAATAACCTTAATAACCCAAACTTACTAAATTAATAGTTCACCCAACGGTGAAATCCATCATTATCCTTTTTTTCCTTAGTCATTTTTCTTTTGGTTAAGCTAATTAAATTAACATTAATACAATGTATATAAACATGCAGAAAAGTCAATAAATTAAATTACACACTTCAGTTTCTTCAATCTGCATTGTGCGTTTTTCAGCAGAGGACAGATCTTCTCAATTCCTAAATTTCCTAGTTTATTTCCACTCAGATCCAGCTCTATCAGGTTTGAAGGATTTACATTAAATGCTAAACTCAGAGCAGTACAAACTTCTGCCGTAATATTGTTACTATTCAGCCTGCAGAGAAAGAAAAAAAGACAGGAAGCAATCTTTTATTTGTTTAACTACATTAACTGAAAAATAAATCTACATAATATTTCAACTGATCTCAGTCCTCAAATAATTTAAAGAACAGTAATGATGTTCATTAGACTTTAAAAATGTAGTATCTTTTTTTGTGAAGTATAAACCAATGTAAGATACTCACATCAGTGTGTTGAGTTTGCAGTGTTTATCCTGCAGTAGAGCAGCGATCTGATTCACTTGTGTGTCTCCTAGTTCACGTCCACTCAGATTCAGTTCTCTCAGGAGTAATGGGTTTTTACCCACAATTCCAGTCACATACTGACAGGCTTCATCTGCAGCAGGACTCAAAAACCTGCAGAAGAGAAGATAAAGCAGGAATCAATTTTCTGTTCTCAAAAAAAAAAAAAAAAAAAAAAAAAAAAATATATATATATATATATATATATATATATATATATATATATATAATAAACAACAGCATGTGAAATGGGTCATTTTGAATTAGTGATATATATAAAGTTTCTTATTTATTTATATTATTATATCACATCTAACCTCAGTGTCTTCAGTTGACAGTTTGGATCCTGTAGTAAACCATCGAGCTCCTTCACTCCTGATTGTCCAGGATCATTTCCTGTGAGATCCAGCTCTATCAGGTGTGAAGGGTTTGATCTCAGAGCTGAAGCCAGAGCTTTATAACCTTCTTCAGTGATACTGCAGTTTGAAAGCCTATAGGTAAACAAAAAGAAACAATGTTTTCTAATCTGCAATAATCACTTATTTAAATAAAAGATTTTATTATGAGGATTTTGTCATTAGGTTATAATTCCCAACACCCCAACAAGAGCTTTGTCAATAAGAGAAACTACTGACTGACAGAGGTTCTCCAAGACACATTCATTTAATTAATTAAAGAATATCTGTTGGAGTTATATTTACCCACATGTGGCATGTACAGTGGCAATACTGGACCCCACTGACAGGCCAGTTTTATGCTTTATACTGATTAATGATTAAAATATTCAAACCTGAGTATCTGCAGTGTACATTGTGACTTTCCCAGCAGAGTGGAGATTTTAGTCAGTCCAGAGTTTCCTAGTTTGTTTTCACTTATATCAAATGTTTTTAAGTTTGAACGGTTTGAAATAAAAGCTGATGCCAGAGCAGCACAATCTTCTTCTCTAATATTGTTATTATTTAACCTGCACAGAAAGAAAACAAAGAAAGGACATTATTTGATTTAATTCCAGACCGGTATTAACACTAGAACCGCCACGGGGAAAATTTTACCCGTACCTGTTATTCAAATGTACATAACAGATTTTCAATAAAACACTCAAGTCTCCCAATCAATGACGTTTACTAAAATTGTGTAATTTAAAATCCCCTGGTGTTAAAAAGTGCTTAGATGACACCAGATCGAAAAACAGGGCATTTATACCTAAAAGCTGTATTTATACCTAAACACCGGTCAAATTTGTCTATCTATCTATCTATCTATCTATCTATCTATCTCTATCTATCTATCTATATATATAATGCTGTATTTTCGCGTTTTTTAAGCTGTGCGACCTGGGTCGGCTCAGCATCTGACGGCTTATCTGACAGCGATATCATATTTAGATGTTTTAGCCTAACGTTACTCATTTTGTTCAAACTTTGGAGTAATTTTAGTTTTGCCTTTTGTTTTGCCATTTCTATTGTTTACTGTTCATTACTGTGTTGCTATTTATTCTAGTCGGCACGTTTCCTGAAAAAAAAAAATAAAAAAAAATCCGATCTATGTAATGAATACAACCATTTTTTTTTTTTTTGATTACCTGAAGTTTATTGGTTTTGTTCACTTATTCAAATTATAAATTATATAACTAAACAAATTAATAATTTATTAGGTGAAGCTGTGCGCTTGAATTTGTCATCGCATCATCCTATGTAGTGCGGTAAATTGTTATTACATATTATTGTCTATAGGCTATTTTAGTAATTTAAGTAACATGAATGGTCTTAATATATTGATTAATAACAATGAATTATAATATTACACCACCCAAATATGTAGTTACTTCATTTTAATTCTCTTTGTCAGTGCGGGCTTGTTTAGATTATATTGACTGTTATGAAAACTGACTGTAGCTTGCATAAAAAGCCTTGAACATAAAACAACAGGACAAAAATATAGTTGATGACTAGACAATCATTTTTTATGACTCTATACACTTCTTTATGAAGACAATGGCATAATACAGCGAAATAAATGTTCTTTAGTCATATCAAAACACTACTCATGTGCGTGGGCACAATTTACCCGCATGGCGGTTTTAGGTATACAGTGACCCCTGGAGGTTCTAGTGTTAAAAGGACAATGACAGTCCTGACCTAAACCAGTTAATGTAAATATAATATCAAAAATTACATATAAAATATGTTTTACATATAAAGTATAAAAGCATGTCAAACACCCACATCAGTGTGTTGAGTTTACAGTGTTTATCCTGCAGTAGAGCAGCAATCTGTTTCACTCGTGTGATTCCTAGTTCACATCCACTCAGATGCAGCTTACTCAGGAGTAATGGGTTTTTACCCACAATTCCAGTCACATACTGACAGGCTTCATCTGCAGGAGGACCCAAAAACCTGCAAAAGGGAAGATAAACCAATACTCAATTGAGTTCTCAACTAAATCTGGTATAATGAAAACTATAGAACATTTTGCTTAACATAGCAGTAGTCGATTTTTATTACACCTTTGATAAATTTCTATTAACTGAAAAACACCAACAGACTGTGCAGTGTATTGTTTAAATGAAATGTAATTTCTACAAATAATTTGCCTGTATATCATTTATTCTGCATTATTTATTATGTCTCACGTCAGTTTTAGTTGACAGTTTGGATCCTGTAGTAAGTCATTGAGCTGCTTCACTCCTGATAGTCCAGGGTCATTTCCTGTGAGATCCAACTCTAACAGGTGTGAAGGTTTTGATCTCAAAGCTGAAGCCAGAGCTTTATAACCTGCTTCAGTGATACTGCAGTTTGCAAGTCTAGAACAGGAATAAAAATTTTATTTTTACAACAATTTTAGAAATGTCCTGAACAATACTCCCCAATGAAGGGGAAATAAATAAAAATAAAACAATTTATATATATTTTTATATATGTTTATACAATAGAATTAAAATTGCCAAACAAAACCTGATGGTTAAATAAAAAAAAGGCCAAGAGACATTAATATGTTGGACATCAACTCACATGAGTTTCTGCAATTTAGAGTTCCCTTTCATACCATCGGAGAGTAGCTTCACTCCCGAATCCTGCAGATTATTATTGCTCAGGTCAAGATCCTTCAGACTGCTGGAGTCTGAACTGAGAACTGAAGCAAGAGCTGAACAGCTTTCTTCTGTTAGCATACACTGACTAAGCCTGAAAATAAACAGCTAGTTAGGAATAGTAAATTTAGCATATTGCCCATGTTTCTGAACAAAGGATGTAGTAAAGTGGAAAATGCAGTCATTAAAATTAACAATTTAACAGTATTGCAATACATTATTTATGCACATATTTGTAAAGAATTTCTAAAGCCAATTACATTTTTTTTCCTGGTGTGTCACAACTTACGTCAGTATCTCCAATTTACACTTTATGTTCCTTAGTCCAGTGCAAAGCTTCTTCATTCCTGAATCCTGCAGATTATTATTGTTCATGTTCAGCTCTTTTAGACTGTTATCTGATTCAAGAACTTTAGCTAGAGTTAAACAACTTTTGTCTGTTAAATTACAATCATTTAGTCTGTTGGGGGAAAAATCAGAATACAAAATAAGATTAAGAAAACCTTTTTATCTAAGGTTTATACATTTAATAAAAATGAGCTTCAAAGTGTGTGTTTGTGCTTGTCTGTTAAATTAAACCTAGTTTTAGGTAGAGGCAAGTATCTTAATGAGTGCCTTAAAGTTGAAAAATCTTGGGGTTAGTGTATATGTCATGTTTGCAGAATTAAAAAGAAAAACTAGAATGGCAATAACTATGGATCAATGTGTTGTATAACTTGCAGAACTTAATAACATGGAGTTTTTAGACTTATGAGGCAGCCCAGACAGAATCTATAATAGTTTACTGAATTAAACGCAGGACACCATTTTTTTTTTTTTAATAAATAAAAAACAATTTATCACGTTGATAAATAGTTTATCATGATAAACATGATACATTTCTAGTACATTTTTAAGAATTAATTTTTTGACATATAATTGTTAAAAAAGGAATACATTTAATAAAATCACTTTAAATGACTTACAGAGCTCTTTTGGAGTTTTTGACTACTTCTGATAGTCTAAAGAAACACTCGTCCGATTTCTTGAATTTCTGAAGCTCAAACTGTTCCAGCTCCTCCTCTGATGTCAACAACACAAACGCCAAAGCAGACCACTGGGCAGGTGAAAGGTCACCAGATGAGAGACTTCCTTCTCTAAGTTGGGTTTGAATCTCTTTTACCAGAGTTTGGTCGTTTAGTTCATTCAGACAGTAAAACAAGTTGATAGATCTCTCTGGTGACAGATTAGCTTCAAATTTCTGCTTGATGTACTGAACTATTTCCTTTTTGATCTGGTCATTGCTGTCTTGCTGTGTCAACAGACCTCGTAGGAGTAGTCGATTGGAATGAAGTGACAGACCGAGAAGGAAGCGAAGGAAAAGGTCCAGATGTCCATTTTCACTCTCGAGTGCCTTGTCCACTGCAGTCTTTAGCAAATCAATCATTGCTTCATTTTTGTTTTCCTGTTCTGTAGTGTCTTGAACTAATGCATTTTTCTTGTTGATAACTAGAAACAGATGTGCATAAAGGGCTGCTATAAACTCTTGAATGCTCAAGTGAACAAAGCAGAACATGGTACCCACAGTGACCCCTCTTTCCTCCTTAAAGATCTGGGTACACATGCCTGAATACACTGATGCCTTATAGACGTCAATACCACAGGCTTCTAGGTCAACATCACAGAAGATAAGGTTGTTTTTTTCCAGCTGATGAAATGCCAGTTTCCCCAGTGAAAGAATGGCATCTTTATCCCAGGAAACATTTGGTGTGTATTCTCCATCATACTTTCGGCTGCTCTGCAGGATCTGAAATCGGAGAAAGTGTGTGTACATTTGTGTAAGAGTCTTGGGAGTGTCTTCAGTATTTGATTCCTGCAGTGTTTTGGAGGTGTCATCAGCCTGATTGTTTTTCATACCGTTATTTTTTTTCTCCTCCAAAATGTTCTGGAGAACAGTGGCTGAAATCCAGCAGAAGACTGGGATGTGGCACATGATAAATAGACTCTTTGATCGTTTAACATGATCAATGATTTCTTTGGCCAGATTCTCATCTGTGAATCTTTTTTTGAAATACTCCTCCTTTTGTGCATCATTGAATCCTCGGACCTCTGTCACCCGGTCAATACAGTCAGGAGGAATCTTACTGGCAGCTGCTGGTCTGGTGGTGATCCAGATAAGGGAAGAAGGAAGCAGATTTCCTTTGATTAGGTTCGTTAGGAGAACATCCAGAGATACTGGTGACGATACATCAGACCACATCTCATTACCCTCAAAATTCAGTGGAAGACGACATTCGTCTAATCCGTCAAGAATGAACAGGGCTTTGAATTGATTCCTTCTTGTAAGGTTCAGTCCTTTTATCTCAGGGAAAAACCGACTTAAAATGTCCATCAAACTTTGTTTTTCTTTCTCTATTAAGTTCATCTCACGGAAAGGAAGAGGAAATATGAAGCTAATTTCCTGATTTTCTTTTCTGTCTTTTTTTTTTATTTCTTTTTCTAACCTTTCAGCCCAGTCCACAATAAACTTTTGCACAGAGACTGATTTTCCGATGCCAGCAACTCCTTTTGTCAGTACAGTTCTGATCTGCTTACGTTGTTCAGGTGTTTCAAACAAATTTGTGCATTCAACCTGTATCTCTTGTGATTCATGACACCTGGAAACAGCCTCGATCTGTCTTACCTCATGTTCCGTAT
The DNA here is from genome assembly GCA_036247105.1 of Cirrhinus mrigala. NCBI lineage: Eukaryota > Metazoa > Chordata > Actinopteri > Cypriniformes > Cyprinidae > Cirrhinus > Cirrhinus mrigala. Next base: position 31,335,529 of record CM070028.1, read on the forward strand.
TGACCTGTTTACTACCTCCCTGAGTGATATAGAGATCTGTGTAGATGTTATTTAGAAGCTTGGAGTCACCATGCTTTGCAATTCCTTCTGATACAGATTGATACTTCTTCTTCAGGTGCGATATTAACTGTTGTTGATGAATGAAGACCAGCTCATCTAACACACAAAAACACAGGAACAACATTTTATGTTACATTAATCTCATACATTTTATAAGTAACAATATGACAGATCTTCATTAGCTCCTTACCTTTTAGAGTATCTGCAACTTCATCTTTTTTCATTTGTCTCAGGAAGTAGAGTGTGATATCAAGAGCTGCTTCTTTGATATCACACATGTCCTCTATAAAGTCTTTAACAAAGTATTGCGTGTTCTCTTTTTTTAATATTGTCTTAAACCTTTTCAGCTCACTCTTCAGAAATATGATTATGTTCTTCTCAAGCTCCTAAAAACAAAGCATAAAGATAAATGGGGTAGAAATTGTTTCAGTAGTGACAAAAGGAAACACATAATCCTTTATTTATATTGCTGCACAGTTATGAAAAATTTTCAGTAAGTTTTTGTGTTTTATTATGTGGGTTAAAATTCTTTATTGTGATGTGGTCGCTACCAAAACATTATTGTCACTACTGAAAATGTGCTGACACTACTAAAACATGTTTTGTCAAAAAATAAAGTTTACTGATTTATCGGCTAAGATGTTATGATATTGTGTTAAATGTATATTCAAACATTCATATGTGAAGAAGGAGTAGAGTACTGCGCTTAGCACACAGCCTTGTGGTATACCAGTGTTCAAAATGAGGGTTGTGGCTGTGAAGCCAAACAGACTGTGGACTGTTAAGGCCTCGATATACTTCTAATGAAATTGAAGAACGAACTGATATGACATCATTTTGAACAAAATCAGGCCAAAAGTAGTTAGTTTTGAGCTCGTTTCAGCAGTTCGAAATAGCTCACCAAAGCGAACTTTTTGGGGAAGTTCGTTTTGGCTCCTAAACACCTATGGGCTACCATTGGTCCATGGCCATTATGCATGTGTTCTGAAACTCCACCTTCTTTGACGGGAGTTTTTTTTTGCAGTTTCATTTCTCATTCCACAGAGGTCAGACAGGAGAACAACATCACCACCACCAAGTTAGTGAAATTACTAGCAGTAGCACACATAAAACAGTAGTCACATATTTACATTATCTACCGCCCGCCTCCAGCAGCGCAGGAGTGTCGGAATGTTCAAAAACAGTATACTGGCGCTCAGAAGAATGAAAATGAACTTCATTTGAAGTATATCGGGGCCTTAAGTGAGAAAGTCCAAGATCCAACTGCAGAAAGAGGGGCTGATGTCAAGAGCAGTGAGCTTGGTGATCATTTTAGAACGGATTACAGTATTACAGACAGAACTGAAATCAATAAATAGCATCATAATGTATGTGTTGTATTTGTCCAAGTGAGACAATGTGGAGTGGAGAGCTGGGGCACTGGCATCCTCAGTTGACCTGTTGGGTTTAGGTGAGCTGAAATGGGTCGTGTTGAGGGCAACATGTTTTCAAGTGGGTAAGGACCAGCCTCTGAAAACACTTTGCAATGATGGGAGTAAGAGTAACAGGGTGGAAGTCATTGCAGCAGCATGTTTTGTGACTGGTATAATGGTGGTTGTTTTGAAGCAGAAGGAAATAAAAGCCTGGGCTTTTTTTGATGAAAATGTAAGTAAAGACATACGCCAGCTGTTCTGCGCAGGCATGAGTACTCAGACAGAGTGGCCCTTTAAGTGGATTCACCTTGCTCAGGGTGGAGCACACCACTAATTAAAAATGTGAGTGGTAGGTCATCAGGTGGGAGCTCAGCTTTGATCGTTCTGTGTAACGATGATCAAAGCCTGCATAAAAGTAGTTCAGCTTGTCTGGGAAGCTGGATGGGGGGTGTTGTTTGTTGGTCTGTAGTCTGTGAGGGCATGAATGCCTGTCCCCATACGTCAGGGTTGTTGTTGACATTTGAAAATCTGACTTTTCCGCATTTAAGTGTGATAATCAAGTCTGAGGTGCATCTACCGACCCAGAAAACATAAAAAAGTACACCACAGTATTTTATTTAATTTTTTTTTTTTTTTTGGTAAGCCTTTCTCTGCAAGCTTGTGGAAAAAATAACTTCTCAGATTTCACTCCCCATGTGACAAAGAAAGGGAATCTTATCATAATGTTACCACTCTTTAATCTGTAATTTTCCATCCACCGCACCGCCACTGTTTTCACAAGCGATAACGGTGCACCAGTTCTAATTCCATGACAAAAGTTTGAGCAATGCATGCTAACTGTTCTGTCCTTGGCTGTACAGACACTCCAAACAAGTTACTGTGTCACGTAACATAATTACCAGCACTGAGGTGAACATTCTTACTTAATTCCGACATTACACTCTTAATGAAGTAGTTACTTAGTTTCAGAGGTAATTTAGTGAACTAGAAGTGATCATGTCTGCCTCTCTATTCAATAGTACAAAACTAGAGGTCATTTTATACACTGAACACTCAAATACAGGTCCAACATTGTGGGGTTGTGGACATGTACAACAGCACTGCTGCTGGAAACAAAAAAATCTATTGTCAACACTGCAAAAATTAAATAGTTGTCTTTAAAAATAAATAAATAAATAGAAACCACACTTGTACATTTGTTCGATAATCCATTATTATATCATACAAACATAAATATTTTCTTCCTACCTGAAAGATCGAGTAGAGATTTTCTCTGAAGTCCTTGCGGAAGCGGTAGATCTGGGAGTCTGAGTCTGATTTCTCATATTGAACCCTATAAGCAAAATAAACTTGGCCATTGTTTTTTTTAAAACAGCTTCCAGCTTTAAATATAATACAAGATTATTATTATTATTATTATTATTATTATTATTATTATTATCCTTTTAAATAATTTCACCTCTCATTAAAATAAACAAACAAAAAACAACATACTAAAAATAACACACAATATTTTTTTTGGTACATATGCCCTTGTGAATCTTTTTGTAATGCAGTTCTGCTGATTTTAACATAATTAATCAATATTATTTCTATTTTTATTGTGGTTTGATGCCACAGTGACTTACTGTGTTACATACTGTAACAATGTACATCACAGTTTAAAAGTCAAGCTAAATGTTAGGGCAAATTCCGACAATTGCACAATTTGGCATTGTAGAGTATTTATGTTGTAAATTAAACAGTTTAAGGTAAACTGTGGTATCTTGTCACCATACCTGTTAAGAAGGAAAGTTGCCAGATCCACATCACTCATTTTCTTCTGCACTTTTAGAGCTTCCCACCGTGTAAATTCTGCACCGATATTTACCGTAGTCTTCTGTCCTTTACTAAATCACACACAGACACACACACACACACACACAAAGCATATAGAAACTAATATGTTCACAGTTGTCTCATTCATCATGATAAAAGCATCAAAGCAACATGTGACTTCTACGCAGCATTCATCTTTTGACAAACAAGTAAACTGGTTTTTAAATGCAGTTTGATGGTATACTGTAACACACATATATATATATATATATATATATATATATATATATATATATATACATATATATATATACATATATACATATACATACATACATACATACATATATATATATATATATATATATATATATATATATATATATATATATATATATATATATATAAGCAACACATAGAATACCTTTTGGTAGCTGAAGGTGTTTCTGAACTGAAGTTTGCTACTTCACCCTTTGAATGGTCACTCCTCACAGACACAGAACTGGACACATGTGAACCTGATCTGGTGATGAGAAAAGAAAAACATTAAAACGTGAAACATCTTACAAGACATCATGTCTCTGTGATTTATTTATGTATTATTTTATTTAATCAGGTTGCATCGCATATACCACAATTGAGAAATTAGCAAGTACAATGTTGTACCTGGTAGATGATTTTTTCTCGCTGAAGTTCACTACTTCACCTTTTGACTGGTGACTCTTCACAGACACAGAGCTCAACACACTTGAATCTGATCTGACACTAATGACACAGAACAGCGAGAACAAAAAGAGTGACGTAGGCTACATCACTCAAATGTATGAGGTCTTTTAAATGGTAAATAAATACAGTTAGTACAACTATAATTAGTCAATGTGAGGCTAAAACGCACATTTGCATTTAAGATTGATACACTGTTTTTAAAAAATGGACAGAGAATATTGTGTGGCGGAGATGAAGAGAAGAGAATAGGAAAGTGCTGAGTGAATGAAAAAGAAAGTGAACAGTGTTGCCAAGTCTACGGTTTTCCAGTGGAATTGGGCTGTTGCCACGGGTTGTCTTTCATGTCCGCGGGTTAAAACGACCCCAATAACATAATATGTGGCCCTTGGAATGCCAATTTTTTTAGCAGGGATGGGATTTGATTCCAAGAATCGATTCCTCATAGTTGTTTTCGATTCTTGTTTTTTTTAAGATTGGAGGAACCTAATTTCACCATAACTGAAGGATATAAAGATCTTAGAAAGTAACCATATCATAACATGAAGCTTTGTTTTTAAAAATTATGATACATTTCTGTATTTAAATTGTAATTTTGTCTGCATTGCCCATAAAATTAGTCACATAGCCCACAGCTCAGCAGTGGACATGTGTTTATTGCATGAATGAAACAAGATGAATAAGGTTCAGCTGAATGATGTTTACTTCAACCGTATGCTCTGCACAAAATTAACAAACTGGACACTGAAACAAAATAATCAGAACATTAACAACAACACTGAAATAAGAGCTTGTGGTTTATCTGTCAGTCAGACGTGCACTCTCGGCCACTTATTTGTGCTCTCTGCCCTTTCTTTCAGAACTATCACAGGCTGAAAGAAAGGTTAAAAATAGCATTTCGTTTAAGATGGAATAGGATGAAGACCCTCAATCACCTCATGATCTATTCTGTTGAGCAGCGCTCATGTGGACAATAAGCCAGTTCCACCGTAAAATAACTTCTGAATCATTTTTGAACTGGTTCATTAAAACGATCTATCCGAAAGAACCTTTTTGTGGAAATGAATCCGACTTCTAATCACTATTAGCGAGCAAGAGGCAAATTAATAAGTGCTTAATGGAAGGCTACATCCTTAAACTCAAACGTGCTCAGTACCGACTCTTTTCATCCAGTTTATTTTTGTGAATCAACGTTCAGCAACGTTTGTTGACAGCAGCCGAGATATGCAGCCTTCGTATGATGCAGCCATTTGTTTGAGAGGCACCCATATTCGAGCTATGTTAAACTGAAAACGGCTCGGAATGGAGAGTCGATTCCCCCTTACGGAATCTATTCTAAATTTTGGAATCGACTCTCGATTCCCAACCCCTCAGAATCGAGGAATTGATTCTTTTTGGAATTGATTCCCAACCCTAATATCCACTGCACAGGTTTTTTTTCTAAGACTACAGTTTAAACTATAGTAGGCTATAGTATATGAATAAAAATGTTGTATTTTTTACATTTTATATATAAGCAACACATACCTTTTGGTAGCTGAAGGCGTTTCTGAACTGAAGTTCGCTACTTCACCTTTTGAACGGTCACTCTTCACAGACACAGAGCTGAAAACAAGTGAGCCTGATCTTACGCTAATGACACAAAGAACAGAGAGAAAACATGTTAATAAAGATGGTTTCCTAGTCTAATTTAAATTAAATGCAGTATAGCATGGCTTTTGGTCCACAGAACTATGAATGGATGGACTTATGTTCGGTTGCCTGGTGTCTTTCAGTGGTGAATTTATTCCCCTTTAGTGGCTGCCTTTGGGATTGTTTTATTAGAGAGAAACTCAGTCTAGACCGGGGCCTCATGTGTAATACATTACATAGATTCCATTCTAAAAGAATGAAAAGGTTAGATTTTGTGCACAGACAAAAGTATTCCGATTTGTAAAACCATGTGTAGCCTATGCCAGAACCTATGCAAAATTACCTTTGAAATACCCAGTCAGCAGAAGATTGTGCATAAATGAATCTCCACCCCATCTTCTCCCCGAAATAACCACATATGGAGCTTACAACGCCTAGTTTAACTATGCATAACATCATCTGCATAACATTTTCAAGCCTATTCCATCCACATGACAAAATATTTAATGCAGTTACAGGTACAATGCATTAGGAAAATATGAGATATGGACTATAAACGCCTTTTTTGACATAACATTGCAATTCAGTGTCCTTGAAAATTAGTTTTACAGAACGTGTTTAGAGTTGTTCTCATTCTTTTCCACTGGCCAAATAATTATTCAAATTATTTTAAACAAATCAAATTGTGAAACAGCATACTGTACCACAGGAAAATTGTTTTGACATCATTGTCTTGTGTACGGATGTTCTAAAAAGCAGTGATTTTAAATTCTGGTCGTGTCTCCCTTATTTAACACACCTGATTCAGATTATCAGCTCGTTAGGGGAGAGATCCATGTGCTCATCACCCCACATTCACCCCTAGTCTGACACGCTACATTATGTAACAGCAATAACAACATGAACAAACACTGAACGACTGTTTTTTTTTTAACAATTACAACCTACATTAACACAGATTATTAAAAGTATTGTTCCATGTTCGTTTTCTTGTTGGTGTTTTGGTTTTTGTATACAGCGTGCAGTGTTTATGTGCATACTTCAAGTCTTCTTCTCCATTTTTAGTTTATCTCTGTGGCAAAATTACAGCACCATATACTGCACTGTAAAAAAAATCTGCAAAAATACAGTACATTATACTCTAATAATTGAAGGAAATTTTCCATATTTGGTTTTTACAGATGTTTTTCCATATTTCTGAATTACGCTTTGCATTGTGGGAACAAGAACCTCGGTGGCTTATATAGGCGCGAAAACAGTGAAGAGAAGATGCGGAGAGTTTCTTGGTCAAAGTTTCAGTTTAATTTGGGAAACCCGTTTTTACTCTTCGTGGTAAATTATATGCTGTTAAATGTCACATAAATTGTTTATGTAACGTTAACTTAGTTGCTGTCTGACTTGTTTGGCAAATGAACGTCGGAGCCGTGGCACTCAACATTCTCTGCATATCGTCACACATCTTCCTCATGGAGTTTTCTGCCAAATGAGGCAAGTTTAGACCTTTTATTGTGTTGTTTTACACACACACACGGAAGATAAAATGCAAAACAGAAATTAATTCGGTAACATTACTAGCAAGCTGTCTGTGAAGCGACTGTGTAAACAGAGGCGTCCGACATGCGGTAGCCACGCCAGAATGCTGCTTCAGGTCAGCGTGCCAGTAATGTTAGCTCCTCCAGTTATCTGTCGCACTCCAATGAACAAATGCACACGACATTATGTCGAAATGACCGTTGTGTTTCTTTCGTTTTCTTTTCTAATGACAGGACGTGATTGCTGCTGTACTGTAAATCTCAAGCACACCTGCATTCTTATCATGGGTTTGTATTCTGTTTTATTAACAGTTTTATTTAACATTAGTGTTAAGTATCAGAAAGAAAATAGTTATTGAGTCATTTATTCTGTTGACTTTCACAACAATGTGAAGTTGGTTGCTGTCTGATGCGTCGGAAGCCACGTCACAGACAACGTGCTAGTAACGTTACCAAAATGATTGGATTGATTACTTTTGCATGTTATCATCCTTGTGTGTATAAGGTGTGTTCAAACTGCTTATCATTATGTATATGGTCATTTTGTAATGTCTTTTGTGTTTAAGGTGATGGACAGTTTAAGATTGCTGTCGTTCAAGAAGTTAATGACCACTGTTGCGGTTGTGAGCTACAAATACCCAGAAGATACATTGGAATTCATACAGAAGTAAGCAACATGTTAGTTATGAAATGTGTATCTGTTTATTTAATTGAAATGAAGTATATTGTAAGACATAGATGATCTGACAAGCTCATAAGACAGATACAAATGGAGACTATTGGAAATATAAGTTAAGCAATTTATAAACAAATGTTTTAATTGGCAAGTATTAGGGTTAGCAGTTCATTTAATGAACTTAAAATACTGTATGATTGATTTTCCATCTCCAACCTGCATATTAGTCTGTAGTTCAGTTTAATTAATTTTTTTGTCATATCCATTTCTTTTAGAATTTTCCTGTGAAGAAAACCTGAACGAGGTTTGAGATGAAGGCAACCAAGTGGCTATGCATTCCTCCAAGACTCTTGCATGAACAATTTCGAAAACCCATGTAATATTTGAGCTTTTTTTAATAAAAAAAAAAAAAAAAAAAAAAAAAAATGGCACTTGTATTAAACATGCAGATAAATGGGAAATAATACATCCCCTATAATGAATTGCATCACTTTAATGATATTTTAGTTGAACTTCAAAATTCTGTTGTCAAGCCACTGGAGTCACATACTTTATTGATGTCTTTATACCATTCTGGACTTTGAAAATGGTAGTTCCGTAGACTATCAATAGAGGAACAGAAAGTACCCAGAGCTAAACTGTCTTTTACAATACAGGCATTTTTCAGTGTTTGAAACATTGTTAAATTAATTGATTGAGTATTTGATATTGTTTAGTCCTAACCCATTTAAGGCAAACAAAAGCCATTGAATGCACTTTTAAGAATGTTTACATGAAGTAAAAATAAACCACGTTCAATTTGTATATTGTGCTGGATTTATTTGCTTTATATCTATAGATATAGGTATAAATACACCATTAAAACAGAAAAAGTCCTGTTTTTTTTTTACTGGTGGCAGACTCTAAATTAACAGACTGTAAATTTACAGTACAAAGTCCAGGTAATGAGCTGCCAGTACTTTTTCAGTTTTTTACAGAATGTTTTTTACAGTGTGGTCTGGCATGTGTATTAGATAGTTTTGAATCGGTTTCGTGTGTATGAAGATATTTCTTGAGATGAGGTAAAAAAAGACTGGATAGGGAGAGCTCTGCCTTTGTGCAGATGTGGGCTAAGTGTGTCAGATAAGGGAGTTACTGGTCTAGAGCATCCATACGGTGCACGCATAATTACGACTAGTTTATTTTTTGTAAATGTCTGTGAAAAATTGTGTACGCCCATTTTGTGTGTATGCAACATTTATCATGTCCCAAAAGTCTCTAAGCCTGCTCCTGGAGGGCCACTGACCTCTGGAGTTCAGCTCAAACCCCAAACAAACACATCTGAACCTGCATAATTACAGGCAGGTGTAATTTGAGTAGGGTTGGAACTTACGTTTGTAGAATGTAGCTCTCCAAGAGCAGGCAAATCTGGAGATCCCTGGCCTAGACCATGCATCAAACCTGAAGGGTCACTGCCCTACAGAATTTAGCTTCAACCTGCTCCGACACCCCTGCCTAAAAACTTTAGAGGTGTGCTCGACTTAAATCAGTGCTGCACTGACTGATCGCTATATGACATCAAAGTATACATTGGTATGCACAGCACCATTTCAAGTCAAATACATCTTTTGATTAGCCGAATGAGGGGTATTTCATTACGGTAAATTGCTTAATGCAACATTGTAATGTAGAACACATAAAATACCTTTTGGTAGATGATGGTGTTTCCTCACTGAAGTTTGCTACTTCACCTTTTGACTGGTCACTTTTCACAGACACAGAGCTGAATACAGGTGAGCTTGACCTTTCACTATTGACAGAAAAAAAAAAAAAAAAAACAGAGAGGGGGAAAAAAACTGCTATACCTTACCTAAATAAAAGAGGTTTTATCTTTGAAATGTCAATTAAATACAGTTTTACTAAAACTATAATTAGTCCCACAAGCCCCCCATAAAGTTTTACTGTGCCTCAATAAACTTTTCCTGCTAAATTATTTTGATTAGGTAGATTATTACCTAAAGCTGGAAATAGGTTTTCCTATTCACTGAACATTAGCATGTGCATCATTATTTAAAACAAGAAGTCTCATTTTAACATATTCTGCTCAATCTCTTTTGTATGCCGTTGCCCGACTGCCTGCTGTACTCCTCCTACCTTCATATTTACAACTGTATTCCTAAACTTGCAGTCAGATGACAGTTCATAATATGATACTGTAGCTGAGAAAGCGGTAACTCCCGAGCTTTACACTTATCACTGGTAATATATGGTATTTGAATTTGTATGTAGTTGAATGATAATATCCCTTTTCAGAACCCATTTATTTATATCAGTCTTACTTGGGTCTGTGGGTTTTTTTTTGTTTTTGTTTTTTTTTTGTTTGTTGGTTTTTTGATAAAATAGGGAAAATGTCTTTTTTCCTTAATGGATTAAACACTTATGAACAGAGTAAGCAGACGCAAACTAATTTTTATTACACATTATTCATTATAAACACCACAGATATGTTCAGTGCTGCACACTCAGGAGCCTCTCATTATTAACAAACAAAAGAGTGTAACATGATGTAAATAAGAAATTCAATGTGCAGCTTTACTGATTATAATGGAACTTTCTGAATTCACGATTAAATTAAATGAGTGATGGTTTTTAGTAATTAGAATCTTTGTGCACTTTCTTGGCTACAGTCTATTCATAATTTGAATAAGTTTTGTTTTTCATGATGCTAAAAGGACCAGTGACTGCTCACACGCAGCAAAGTTTTGGGAGTATAGTATTTATAAGCAGACGTCACTATCACTGCAATGATAACCATAACAATGGAGCGGGAAAAATATTTCAAAATAGATGAAAGCCTACGTTAAGACTAGAGCACCTACACTGATTTTAATTCTCTGGAGCTGGGCCTGCTTGTATTGGCTCTTAGTTCTCATTCGTGACTTAAGCTTAAATGGTCAAACACACAGAAAATAATGCCAAATGGCGCTCTTGGCAAATATTCATCTAGTAACAGTTGACTATGTCCTAAGATATTGTAAACAACAGCTTAATATACAGGTGCATCTCAATAAATTAGAATGTTGTGGAAAAGTTCATATCAGTAATTCAACACAAATTGTGAAACTTGTGTATTAAATAAATTCAGTGCATCACAGACTGTGATGATTTTGGCTCACATTTAACAAAAACCCACCAATTCATCAAATCATAACAAATTAGAATATGGTGACATGCCAATCAGCTAATCAACTCAAAACATTCCTGAGCCTTCAAAATGGTCTCTCAGTTTGGTTCACTAGACTACACAATCATGGGGAAGACTGTTGATCTGACATTTGTCCAGAAGACAATCACTGACACCCTTCATAAGAGGGTAAGCCACAAACATTCATTGCCAGAAGCTGGCTGTTCACAGAGTGTTGTATCCAAACATGTTAACAAAGTTGAGTGGAAGAAAACGATGCACAACCAACCGAGAGGACTGAACCCCCTAAGAGGCTTGTCAAGCAAAATTGATTCAAGAATTTGGGTGAACTTCACAAGGAATGGACTGAGGCTGGGGTCAAGGCATTAAGAGCCACCACACACAGACGTGTCAAGAAATTTGGCTACAGTTGTCGTATTCCTCTTGTTAAGCCACTGCTGAACCACAGACAACATCAGAGGCATCTTACCTGGGCTAAGGAGAAGAAGAAATGGACTGTTGCCCAGTGGTCCAAAATCCTCTTTTCAGATGAGAGCAAGTTTTATATTTCATTTGGAAACCAAGATCCTAGAGTCTGGAGGAAGGGTGGAGAAGCTCATAGGCCAAGTTGCTAAGTTTCCACATTCTGTGATGATTTGGGGTGCAATGTCATCTGCTGGTGTTGGTCCGCTGTGTTTTTTGAAAAGCAAAGCCACTGCATCCGTTTACCAAGAAATTTTAGAGCACTTCATGCTTCCTGTGCTGACCAGCTTTTTAAAGATGCTGATTTCATTTTCCAGCAGGATTTGGCACCTGCCCACACTGCCAAAAGCACCAAAAGTTGGTTAAATGACCATGGTGTTGGTGTGCTTGACTGGCCAGCAAACTCACCAGACCTGAACCCCAGAGAGTCTATGGGGTATTGTCAAGAGGAAAATGAGAAACAAGAGACCAAAAAATGCAGATGAGCTGAAGGCCACGGTCAAAGAAACCTGGGTTCCACACCACCTCAGAAGTGCCACAGACTGATCACCTCCATGCCACGCCGAATTGAGGCAGTAAGGGGCCCCTACATATACAGTAAATGATCTAATTTGTTGAGATAGTGAATTGGTGGGTTTTTGTTATATGTGAGCCAAGATCATCACAATTAAAAGAACCAAGGACTTAAACTACTTCAGTCTGTGTGCATTGAATTTATTTAATACACAAGTTTCACAATTTAAGTTGAATTACTGAAATAAATGAACTTTTCCAAGACATTCTAATTTATTGATAAGCACCTGTACATATTCTTGCCTTTGTCGTTAAAGGTGTTATGAAATGGGAAATCAAAATGTTCTTAATATTTACACATTTAAAAGGTTACTCTGCAATAAAAACATGCAATAAAAACATGCAAGTTCAGAACTCAGACATATCTCCCCATTTTAAAATATGAATTGTTGTTTTCCACCCTTCTGAAATACAAGGATTTGAATTAATTTCCCCTGTACATGCCCATAACGTGTCATTGTCGTTGTATGTAATCAATGACATGCATTTGGGAACAACTCACATTTGTCCATTACATCACAATTATTAGTCATAATGCTATTAGCTAAAAAAAAAATACTTTAACCTAGAGGAAAATAATATAAAAAAATTATATTATAGTATTTCACTTTGCCTGTCATATCATTTACTACACTGACTCAAATATCTACACACTCTGAACACACTGAAGTTACTTTTTTCTTTTAAACCATTATCATGAGCGCTTTGTGTTTGACTGTAATGCCACGCCAGCAGAGGGAGCCCTCAACCTTAGACTGACTGTTACCGCTCCCTCTGCTGCTTCTACAGTGACTTCCTGTTTGGCAGCTATAAAAGGCAGGCCATGCCAAACAACACCCGCAAAGTATTGTTTTGCTGTGCGGACTCTACTAAGCGTTTCTCCTATTTCATTGCCCTGTTTTGTTATATTCCTCGGTTTTGTTTCTCGTCATTGTTTTGCTTTGTTTTTGCCATTGTTTAGTTCTGTTTCATTGCCATAGCTTTTGCCTCATTTCATAGCCCTGTTTATTTTGCTTCCTTGGACTGCTCACTCGGACTTTGACCCTCTGCCTGGTTATTTTTGGATTTTGCTTTTGTCATTGCCTACGTGTTACTGTTCGTTGGGAGATCAACCCTGCCTGCCTTGACCACGTTGTATTCATTAAAGCTCGCATCTGGATCTATTACGCTTCCCACGAGTCCTAATTACATTGACATTGTTTTCATGCCATAAAGACCATAAATAACATAAACCTCTTTAAACTGTAAACAAAGCTCTGGATGGATGTTTTGCACAGCTTTTACTATACTAGTGTTCAGTAGTGTTTAAAATGATTATCTGAAAACAGACCCAGTCTTACCTCTGTTTCTGTGAGAGACTCATCTTAGACGGAGAGTCCTTTCCTGGCTCCTCTTCATATACTGCAGCTAATCTGCCAGTGCAAACATTAGCACTGGTGTCAGTGAACACAGTCAGCTTCTCCTGTGACTGAGATGTAAATAACATGATATGTCAGAAGGATAAATGATAACAAGAAAGAATGCTGAGTTAACAAACAAGCAATATAAAAATAAAACGGGTTACAAACAAATATTGTAACCAAACAGCATTTGTGTAAGAAAAACTGTCCTATGCACATTTACGAGAGAGACAAATTAGAAGTACAAAATGAGGATTTGTAGAGGAAAATGTCAGAGGATTTTAATATAAGCCAAGAGTGGATTGGTTTTCCTTTGTTGTAAACAAAACTTGGTTTTCAGAAGACTAGCATATTCAGAGCAAAATCTTGACCACCATTCACTGCCATTACAATTATATATTATATATATATATCAGTCTGTGGCACTGCTCAGGTGTTATTAGAGCCCAGGTTGCTCTGATAGTGGCCTTCAGCTCTTCTGCATTGTTGGGTCTGGTATATCGCATCTTCCTCTTCACAATACCCCATAGATTTTCTATGGGGTTAAGGTCAGGCGAGTTTGCTGGCCAATTAAGAACAGGGATACCATGGTCCTTAAACCAGGTACTGGTAGCTTTGGCACTGTGTGCAGGTGCCAAGTCCTGTTGGAAAATGAAATCTGCATCTCCATAAAGTTGGTCAGCAGCAGGAAGTAGGGCTGTCAATAATTAATCGTGATTAATCACATACAAAATAAAAGTTTGAGTTTGCCTAATATATGTGTGTGTACTGTGTATAATTATTATGTATATATAAACACAAACACATGTATATATTTAAGAAATATTTACAAGCATATGTATTTATTATAATTTTTATATATATATATATATAATCATTGTGTATATTAATAAGATATTTCTCATATATATACACATTAATTCGTGTGTATTTATATATACATAATAATTACACACACATATATTAGGCAAACTTAAACTTTTATTTTGTATGCGATTAATCGTTAATCGTTGATATTCTAATTTTCTGAGATACTGAATTTGGGGTTTTCATTAGTTGTCAGTTATAATCCTCAAAATTAAAATAAACACACACTTGAAATATATCAGTCTGTGTGGAATGAATGTATACATTATACAAGTTTCACTTCTTGAATTGAATTAGTGAAATTTTGAACTTTTTGAAGATATTCTAATTATATGACCAGCACCTGTATATATACACACACACGCACACAGGTGCATCTCAAAAAATTAGTATATCATGAAAAAGTTAATTTTTTATTGTAACAATTTAAGAACTAAAACTTTCATATATTCTGGATTCATTGCATGTAAAGTGAAATATTTCTAATGTTTTTTTGTTTGTTTGTTTTAATTTTGATGATTAGAGTTTACATCTCCTGAAAGTCAAAAATTCAGTATTTCAATCCAGTATTTCAATATTTCCTAAGATCAATCAAAAAACGGATTTCCAAAACAGAAAAGTTCAAGTTTTTTAAAGTATGTTCATTTATGCACTCAATACTTGGTCGGCAGCACATATTACAGCAAATGACTTACTCCTAGCACAGATTAGCACCCAGTGAAGTGTGGCACTTCCTGATTTTGCGGAGTTAGATGTGTTCCTGGGTCAACATATTTTGTTGACCCTGGAACAACATTTTAATCCAAAAATTTAATCTTGACCACATCCCTACACCTAAACCTAACCTTACCCATGAGTAATGAGGAAATGATAGATGAATGACACTGATGTACAAGCACAAGCACCAAACACTGATTGTAAGCCTAAACTTCACAAAAACTATAAAGTGATTTTTAAAAATCTGAATGGTTAATCACAATGTTGTTTCAGGGTCAACAAAGATGTTGATCCAGGAACATGTAGTACTTGGTAAAATCAGGTTCTGCGAGGTGTGGCATGGAAGTGGGGTGTCAGCTTGCGGCACTATTGAGGCATTATTGAGGCACTATTGAGCCTTCAGATCATCTGTATATTGTTGGATCAACTGTCTTTCATCTTTTTCTTGAAAATATCCCAAAGTATTATCCCAGTAATATCACGGTCAGCAAACCACTTGGAAGTGGTTTTTGCACTGTGAGCAGGTGCTAAAGTCCTGCTGGAAAAGGGAATCAGTATCTCCATGAAGCTTGTCAGCAGATGGAAGCATAAAGTGCTCCAAAATCTCCTGGTAGACGGCTGCATTGACTTTGCACTTGATAAAACACAATGGACCAACACCAGCAGATGTCACGGCACCCTAAATCATCACTGACTTCAGAAACTTCACACTGGACTTCAAGCAGCTTGGATTCTGTGCCTCTCCAGTCTTCCTTCAGACTCTGGGACCATGATTTTAACATGAAATGCAAAATTTACTTTTATCTGACAAGAGGACCACTAAACAACAGTCCAGTTCTTTTTCTCCTTAGCCCCTATAAGATGCTTCTGACGTTGTTTCTGTTTCAGAAGTGTCTTGGTAGCCCTTTTCCTGAAGATGTCTGAGTGTGGTGACTCTTGATGCGCTAACTCCAGCTTCATTCTACTTCTTATGAAGCTCTCCCAAGTGTTTGAATTGGCTTTACTTGACAGTATTCTCAAGCTTGCTGTCATCCCTGTTGCTTGTGCACCTTTGCCTACCCAATTTCTTCCTTCCAGTCAACTTTGCTTTGATACAGCACTCTGTAAACAGCCAACTAGGGCTGCAACGATTAATCGCACGATGTCGTGAGGCGCGTTTAGTCAATGAAGCCGGTACTTTGATTAGTAGTAAAGCTCCATCACGTGCGTTCAGCTGGAGCGGCAAGTAATACACAGAGCCGTAAAGCACTGACAAGCTACGCCAAAATCGCGCTCAAAATCGAATTCGATTTTGCGCGCGATTTTGGCGTAGCTTGTCAGTGCTTTACGGCTCTGTGTATTACTTGCTCTGTGTACTGAACGCACGTGATGGAGCTTTACTACTAATCAACGTACCGGCTTCATTGACTAAACGCGCCTCACGACATCGTGCGATTAATCGTTGCAGCCCTACAGCCAACCCATTCAGTAATGACCTTCTGTGACTTATTCTCTTTGTGGAGGGTGTCAGTGATCGTCTTCTGGACTACTGCCAAGTCAGCAGTCTTCCCCATTAGCGTGGTTTCAAAGAACAAGAGATACCCAGAATTTATACTGTAGGGATGGTCATTTGCTGGTCGTCATGAGCTGTACACTCTAATCATCAAAATTAAAACAAAATATAGCTGCAAGCAGCAATTACCGGGGTTTGAGCATATAAGGCCTTTGAGGTGCTATGGCTTTAGAGTGTAGTCCAAACCAAAATATACAGTACTGTGCAAATGTTTTACTAGTATTTTCACCAGCTAAAAAATGGTTTAAAGTAATTTATTTCTATCTTTTGCTGTAGTGTGTCAGTAAAAAATATCGGTTTACATTTGCAAACATTCTGTTTGCCATTAATTGTAATAATCTAGTGAGATTTTTGTTTGCACAAGGAGTCTGACAACAGCCAGTGCTCCACACTGATCTAATCTCACCATCATCCAGTCTGTCTCTGGAATGACATGAAGACACAGAACAAATTGAAACAGAGTAAATCCAGAAGAACTGTGGCAACGTCTCCAAGATGCTTCTGAAAAATGTTGTGCAAGTGCACCTAGGGCAAAAGCTGCTGTAAACGCAAAGAATGGTCGCACCAAGTGTTGATTTCATTTAGTTAATAAAAGGTAATGGATAAAGCAAATCTATTTATGACAGCATCCTCATTTTACAGCATTTTTACACAAGTGCCTAAAACTTTTAACAGTGCTGCAGCTTTGCAGGTAGGTGTTACGTTCATGTCTGTGTATGTCTTTGGTTTCTCCCATTGTCTCCCCCCGTCGATCTGTCTGCTTTGGTTTTACCCTTGTTAGCGTCATTCCCTTCACCTGTTTGCAACAATTAGTTCACCTTTATAAGCCTGTTTGTTTCTTGAGTTCCCTGTTGGTCTTTAACGTTTGTTTGTTTCTACGTGTGTGGATATTCCTGCTTGTGCTACCTGAAGTTTATATTAAATATTGTTGCCTGTTATCTCGTCTCTCATCTCGTTCCGTCCAGCACGCAGCAACCACGTAACAGTAGGTTTCTTGAAGCATCCTGGAGACTTTGTCACAGTTCTTCTGGATTTAGTCTGTCTGAGTTTGTTCTGTGTCTTCATGTCATTCCAGATAGACTGGATAATGATGAGATCAGATCTCTGTGCAGAGCACTCGCTGTTGTCAGACTACTTGTGCAAACAAAAATCTCACTGGATTATTACAATTAATGGCAAAATTAATGTTTGGAAATGTAATCTGATATTTCCTACTAACACACTACAGCAAAAGACCGACTTTACCTGACTTTAAACCATTTTTTAGCTGATGAAAATACTAGTGGCCTAAGACTTTTGCACAGTAATGTATGTCTAACATTTTCTTTTTTTTTTCTTTTAGTTTTGTTTTGTTTTAGGTTTTATAGACTTTTGAGCAAAGCAGATCATGATCATCTTATTAAGTGGCCCTGTTATCGCTGTCCAAATGCAAATGTTCAACATTTTTTTGATAACTGTTTATCTAGGGAGTCCAGAGATTTGCACTGCAGTGGTTTTATTGATTTTGAGTTAAACACCTAGAACTAGTTCACAAAAGTAGGTTTTTTTAAATAGTATTAAATATTTTAAAAACTGCTGGATTGACATTAATGGTCCAAGAGTCGAAGTTGTTCGAATGAGGAGATCTATCATATGATATGAAGATATAGTGTTTGTGTGAATATATGAGCATTTTTTTTAGCAATTTGAGACCATTTCCCATTGAAATCCTGTGTTTTTGGAGCATTTTTAACTGTTATAGTGCCACCTATGGTCCAATTTCTATTAAACTTTGCATGCTTGTTAAGAGTCATCTGACACATGTTCTCATCAATTTTCGTAAAGTTTTGAGTTTTTGTTTAGGTTTTATAGGCTTTTAGGTATCTGTGGCCACGCCCCTTTTCTAAATGACCCCGTTTCCAAAAGTAGGTTTTAACATATTTGTGAATATTTAATGAACGATTTGATTGACAGCAATGGCTCTTGAGGCAAAGTTCCTTAGCATGAGGAGATCTATCAAATGATATGCATATTGTGTGGATGTGTGAAACACCACATGATTACAGAGGCAAAAAACTTGTTAGAGCCAACGAGTGGCCGATTTCTTTAAAAGTTCTTACAGACCTTTAAGGCCATGAGTCGAACATGCCCAGTGAGTTTTGTTCCGATTGGCTTCGTTAACTGTTCTCCCCAAATTGAGGTCTACCATCTGGCCAAGTTTGAAGTCTCTACGCCTTACGGTTTGGTCTGCATGATCAGTTTTATGGCAAAAAAAAAAAATCCTTACAATTACAATAGGGTTTCAGCACTATGTGCTCGAACCTCTAAAAAACTTTTGAAAAGGTGTACTTTACATGTAATGAATCTAGAATATATGAAAGTTTATTTTTTTTTATTTTCAGATTTTTTTTTTATTTCCTTATATTATATTTTATATATATATATATATATATATATATATATATATATATATATATATATATATATATATATATATATATCACACACACACACACACACACACACACACACACACTACCGTTCAAAAGTTTGGGGTCAGTACATTTTTATTGTTTTTTTTTTTTTTTTTTTTTTAAAGAAATTAATACTTTTATTCACCAAGGATGTATCAAGTTAATAATTAAAAGTTTATTAAAAGTTAATAATAAATAATGTACATTGTTATAAAATATTTATATTTTGAATAAACACTGTACTTTTTGAACTTGTTATTCATGAAAGAATCCTGAAAAAAAAAAAAAAAAAAAAAATTACCGGTTCCAAAAAATATTTGGCAGCACAACTGTTGATATTATCCAACATTGATCATTCTAATAATAAATCCGCATATTAGAATGATTTCTGAAGGATCATGTGACACTTAAGACTGGAGTAACAGCTGATAAAAATTTGGCTTTTCATCACAGGAATAAATTCTATTTTAAAGTATGTTAAAATAAAAAACATTATTTTATACTGTAAAAACATTTTGCAATATTCCAGTTTTTTTTTTTTTTTTTCTATATTTGTAATCAAATAAATGCAGCCTTGATGAGCATAAGAGAGTACTTTAAAGACTATTACAAGTCTTACTGAACCAAACTTTTGAATGGTACTGTGTGTATATATATATATATATATATATATATATATATATATATATATATATATATATATATACACACACACACACAGTAGTCAACATTTGAAGTGGATCAGAAACTTTCAAAGTTGTCCTAAAACCACAACAATACCCGCTATATATATATATATATATATATATATATATATATATATATATATATATATATATATATATATATATATATATATATATATATATATATATATATAGAAAGTATTCAGACCCCCTTCAATTTTTCACTCTTTGTTATATTGCAGCCATTTGCTAAAATCATTTAAGTTCATTTTTTTCCTCATTAATGTACACACAGCACCCCATATTGACAGAAAAACACAGAATTGTTGACATTTTTGCAGATTTATTACAAAAGAATAACTGAAATATCACATGGTCCTAAGTATTCAGACCCTTTGCTGTGACACTCATATATTTAACTCAGGTGCTGTCCATTTCTTCTGATCATCCTTGAGATGGTTCTACACCTTCATTTGAGTCCAGCTGTGTTTGATTATACTGATTGGACTTGATTAGGAAAGCCACACACCTGTCTATATAAGACCTTACAGCTCACAGTGCATGTCAGAGCAAATGAGAATCATGAGGTCAAAGGAACTGCCTGAAGAGCTCAGAGACAGAATTGTGGCAAGGCACAGATCTGGCAAAGGTTACAAAAAAAAATGTCTGCTACACTTAAGGTTCCTAAGAGCACAGTGGCCTCCATAATCCTTAAATGGAAGATGTTTGGGACGACCAGAACCCTTCCTAGAGCTGGCCGTACAGCCAAACTGAGCTATCGGGGGAGAAGAGCCTTGGTGAGAGAGGTAAAGAAGAACCCAAAGATCACTGTGGCTGAGCTCCAGAGATGCAGTTGGGAGATGGGAGAAAGTTGTAGGAAGTCAACCATCACTGCAGCCCTCCACCAGTCGGGGCTTTATGGCAGAGTGGCCTGACGGAAGCCTCTCCTCAGTGCAAGACACATGAAAGCCCGCATGGAGTTCCTGAAGGACTCCAAGATGGTGAGAAATAAGATTCTCTATGTATGTGTGGAGAAAACCAGGCACTGCTCATCACCTGTCCAGTAGGGATGGGACGATACACCTACCTCCCGATTCGATACGATTCCGATACTTGGGTGCCGATATGATATGTATTGCGTTTTTTTTTTTTTTAAGAATTCCGATTCAAGTATTGCGATTCGATATTGTAATGTGTTGCGCTTTTTTTTTTTTTTTTTTTCTCTTTAGACCATATGGAAAAATGTGAATAGTACACAATATATACACAATAAAAAAAAACTTTTTAGCATTTTTCCTGTTTTATTTCAGTTTATAACAAACTAAATATTTCAGCATAAACAAACAGCCACTAAATGTCCAACAGAACAATACTTCTTGAAATAAAATTCCTTTTAATAAAGTGCTCAAACTAGAAACATTAATAAAATAAAATGAAGAGTCCATAATAGCTTTCTTAGACATAAACTTTAACTTGTAAGCCATTCTTTTAAACTCTGGACTTCAATAAATAAAATATATAATAGAAATAATAACAAAAATGCTTCTTTCTGTAAGCTCGGCTGGCAACTTCTACATTGCTGTTCTTGTTTAATCAAACCTATTGCTTAAAGCCACTCGTCGAGATCTTCCTAGTGAATTTATTACTTCCGATTTGATGTTGTTGTATAGGGTAGGCACGACAGTTTCTGAGAAAAACTTTCTTGACGGTATGACGTAACGCGGCTCCAAAGTGTGAATCATGTTTCTAAATCCATCATTCTCTACAACGGCATACGGTCGAATGTCTTTGCATATAAACATAGCAATTGACTCAGTGATCCGCCTTGCCTTTTCTGAAACGCTGGGTAACTTATACAATGTCTCATTTAGAGTTTGTTGGCTTGCAGACGCTTCTGCTTTCTCAGGTTGCTTGGCGTTTAACTCTGGATGATGTCGAGCAAGATGCGCACTCATGTTAGTTGTATTACCACAGTAGGTTACCAGTATTCGACAGAGTTTGCACACTGCTTTAGACATGTCTAGCTGTTCATTCCCTGGTAATTTGTGAAATCCAAAGTGTTTCCACACTTTGTATACCTCTTGCTGTCTTTCCTTCCGCCATTTTCAATTTTTCGTGTTTGCTAGTAAGAGATGTGACATCATGTAACCGATACAACACATCGCCCTCTGCTGAAATACAAGACGTAACTTTCATCCGCCTCGTTTATAAGTAAGTGCTAAAATAAAGCAATGTATTTAATATGAATTAATATCGATTCTGGTGTAAAAAAATAGATTTTAAAATCGTAAATAAAAAAAACAAAAAAAAAAAAAATCGCGATAGTTAGGTGAATCGATTATTTTTTTTTTTTTTTTGTCCCATCCCTACTGTCCAGTACAGTCCCAACAGTGAAGCATGGTGGTGGCAGCATCATGCTGTGGGAGTGTTTTTCAGCTGCAGGGACAGGGTTGCAATCGAGGGAAAGATGAAAGCGGCCAAGTACAGGGATATCCTGGACAAAAACCTTCTCCAGAGTGCTCAGGACCTCAGACTGGGCAGAAGGTTTACCTTCCAACAAGACAATGACCCTAAGCACACAGCTAAAATAACGAAGAAGTGGCTTCACAACAACTCTGTGACTGTTCTTGAATGTACCAGCCAGAGCCCTGACTTAAACCCAATTGAGCATCTCTGGAGAGACCTAAAAATGGCTGTCCACCAACGTTTACCATCCAACCTGATAGAACTGGAGAGGATCTGCAAGGAGGAATGGCAGAGGATCCCCAAATCCAGGTGTGAAAAACTTGTTGCATCTTTCCCAAAAAGACTCATGGCTGTATTAGATCAAAAGGGTGCTTCTACTAAATACTGAGCAAAGCGTCTGAATACTTAGGACCATGTGATATTTCAGTTTTTCTTTTTTAATAAATCTGCAAAAATGTCAACAATTCTGTGTTTTTCTGTCAATATGGGGTGCTGTGTGTACATTAATGAGGAAAAAAATGAACTTAAATGATTTTAGCAAATGGCTGCAATATAACAGAGAGTGAAACATTTAAGGGGGTCTGAATACTTTCCGTACCCACTGTATATATAGTATATTTTTGTGTGTGTGTATATGTATATATATAATTGTTTTTTTTTTTACTAGATACACTATATGTGAAACTGGACTACAAGACCAGTCTTAAGTCGCTGTGGTATATTTACAGCTGTAGCAGTAGCCAAAAATACATTGTATGGGTCAAATTATCAATTTTTCTTTTATGACAAAAATCATCAGGAAATTAAGTAAAGATCATGTTCCATGAAGATATTTTGTAAATTTCCTACCATAAATATATCAAAACTTAATTTTTGATTAGTAATATGCATTATTAAGAACTTCATTTGGACAACTTTAAAGGTGATTTTTTCAATATTTTGATTTGTTTGCAACCTCAGGTTCCAGATTTTCAAATAGCTGCATATCTGCCAAATATTGTCCTATCCTAACAAACGTACATACGTACATCAATGAAAAGCTTATTTATTCAGCTTTCAGATTATGTTTAAATCTTGATTTCGAAATTTTTCCTTATGACTGGTTTTGTGGTCCAGGGTCACATATATAGTTCATAAAAGGGAAATTAAATTATCAAGAGGTATTAGAAATTAATTTATATTTATATATATTTTGTTTTGTTTTGTTTTTTAAGGAAACATTGTTGGAGTTATCATTCATTTGCTTGTTAAAAATTATCACAAAAAAAAAAAAAAAATGCATTTTCTTACCTGGAAGATCCACGAGAAATTGCTGTGCTTTGGGGGAATCTGGTCATCTATTGTCTCATATTGAAACCTGTTAACAAATTAATATAAAACCACATTTCCATGCAAAAGATCACAGAAATCTCCTGTAAACATTTTTTGCAAAGAGAAAAAATATAGTTAGCTGTGAATACTTGAAAAGGTTCATGACCCATGGTTTCGTAACCAGTACTAGTTTACAGGATGTGTACTATTGTTTAAAGAAAACACGCATTTGCATGCACATTTGAGATTTCTCCTAAGTTGCTCAATGATCTGGCTACTACAGAACTTTCACTTTTTCTTTTGTTTCCACTTTAAGGTCGACTTGGCCTTTTGTTTTGTATTATTGTCATGTTGGAAAGTCCAAGTGCGTCCAATGTACAGCTTCAAGGTTAATAAAAGCTAACTGTAAACTATCATATTTTCTAATAACATGCTGCATTTATCTTGCCTTGTCAATTCTGCTGTAACCCCCTATTATTAATTTTTACTTATTCTTATAATTTTTACACTTTACTCACTCTAAATCCTTTGGGAAACTCCCCCCAAAAAGAACGAGAAAACAGTCCAGGGTTGAAATAAGAGATGCGTCACAGCAGGAAAGATGGCAGAAGAGGGGTATTTACATATCTTTCCCTTTTGATCCCGTAGAAACACACGAAAACACCCCGATGAAGTTCTACAACTTTTCTGGGTCCTGGAGTCCCGAGAAAATAATAAACATTTTAGCCCTCTCTTCTGAAGCGGCTACCATAAACAGGACTCACTCGTTTTCCGTCTTCCCGGACACAGCAAATCTTGGTTATGCTGAATACTGTTCAGGGCACGGTCTCTGCCACTATAACACTTTTAACAGCATGCACGTCGGTGGTTTTCTGCCTTATTTAAACCCAAAGCTCGCGAACTAGAAATCCCTGCGAAGCAACTCCACTCACCCTCGAGTCCCGCCTCCCCCGTTTTTTATTGGCTGCTCGTCGACGCTCCAAGCTCGAGGGAACATCTTATTGGTTGGCATTTTAAACACTCTACCTAGTAATCAAGCTACATTGTATGTACAAAAATGAAATACATTCAAATATACACGTCTCAAATAAAATAAAATACATAAAAAAATACCAATATCCATGGGGTTACATAAAAACATTTCATTTCATTTTACATGAAAACAAAAACAAATCACATGAATGTAAAAAAACATCAGCTTCGAACAAACAACACAAAGCATCGTTACAGCACCAAATACTTTCAAAGATATCAAGATCATCCAAATATAATAATTAAAATCAGTCAATATCCTTGCTTGTACCATATTTGAAAATAAAACAACTACATTCTGTTCAAAGTTATGTTCAACTTTCTTCTTCCTGCTCATATAAACAGCCAGCTTAGCCTGACCTATTACAAAATTCAACAACTGACAAATAAATCTTCTCTTTCTTCTGTATCTAAAACCAAGAATAAACACTTCCAAAGAAAAAGTTTCACTACAACTTGAGAAAATATTTTAGCAGCAAAAACAAAGGTTCCAATCTAACACAGTTCACAAAAGCATGAAAAATGGTCTCCCTCTCATTACAAAAAGGGCATACATCACCAATCTCTGGATTTAAAATGGAAATGAAAGAATTGACTGCAACAGCACCATGAAGGATCCTCCACTGCAAGTCACCTGCTCTTTTGATCAATGGTGGTTTATATAATGCCCTCCACTCAGGCTTTTTAACTGCATCTAAATTGAAAAAGTCACGCCATGGGGTGTCAACCTTTCCTATCTAGCATTTTTTTTTTTTTTTTTGTTAAAACTGATCACACAATACTTATACAGTGATTTCCCAGTACAAGATAGAAACTCTACAAATACAGATTCAGCAGTCTCTAAAAAAAATCCAGAAAAACCTTCTACATTTACAGAAAGAAACACATGAGGGAAAGGGTCTGTTGGATTGGGCTTACTAAGGCCATCACGAAAGCTAGACAGCAATGACCATTCCGTTGGTTTGAGGGCAGCCTGCCACTTCAACAATAATTGTGCAACTAGACGAGTAGATCTGAACCCCAACCGTTAAGCAATTGCTTCATCATTTTTAAAATCAAGTCTATATAAACATATATGTTTTAATAGAGGTTTTGATATAGGTTTTTAATGTATGTGACATATATAAAATTGGCCGTTTTCCTATATTATATGTACATGTTTATATAGGTTATTTCTGTGTGGGTAAATTCCATAACATGCCAATTACATGTGATACCAATTTCACGTGTTCGCACATAAGTTTTTTGCATTTTTTTTTTTTTTAGTTAGTTCTTAGTTATTGCCTTGATAATAGAAAATATGAGCTAGGCATCATGTATGACAGTTGCCAAAGTGAGATATGAGCTAAAATGACCAGATCCTGCCATGAGCTATATAGGAGACATATCTTGTATGTACATATAGGGCTTTTTTGTGGATATAAAGAAGCAATACAGGAGACCTATATGACCTGTATATGCACATATATGCACCTCAATTTTGCCTATATGTGGCATATATACGCATACATGCAGCATATATATTATCATATATATGCATATATGAAACCTATATGCAGTATATATGTGCATATATCCTCATATAGGTTCTTTCCATGTGGGTAAGTCCTGGGAAAAGTCCACTGGCAGATAAATCCAGATGTGCTCCACAAAATAAAGCTCCTCCAAGAGCCAAAACTAAGACTGTGGGTTCTGTTTGTTTAAAAACAAAGAGATTCCAAACCTTGAATATGTTCCTGTAAAAAACTGGCAATCCAGAAGTGTTCAGTTTTGAAGAGTCCAACAGAAAAAGAGTTTTGTCCAGCCCCAGATTCTCAAGCTTGTGTAAAATCACATATGCAACAGCACACCATTTAAAATCAAGTGAACCAACTAGTAGTCTTTGAATACGCTACAACCGAAAGGCTGCTATCCTGCTTTGCAAATGTATTAAGCCTTGTCCACCCTCTTCTTTGAGGAAGAATAACACACTTTGCAGGACCCAATGCAGTTTATCCCAGAAGAAATCTACCAAAGTAGCCTGAATTTTAGATAACAAGTAAGAGGGAGGAGCAACACAAGCAAACTTGTGCCATAAAGAAGATGTGACTAAATTATTAACTATTAAAACGTGCCCTCTATACAACATCTTTGGACACAGACATTTTCATTTTTCCAAGCGACCTTTAATTTTCTCAAGGACCCCTTCCTAATTTTTTTGCACCGTTAAATCATCACCCAAAAACACACCTAAATATTTAAAACCTGGTGTTCTCTAAACTAAGCCCTCTGGAAGGTCCGGTTTGCCTACCGTCCATTTACCCAATAATAATGCTTCGCTTTTCCTCCAGTTTACGCTTGCAGAAGATAAACCTTTAAAGACAGAAAGGAGTTTTACTAAAACCTGTATATCACTTTGCCTACTAATCATAACTACCACATCATCAGCATATTCTGACAATATGAGATTGTCTTTGCAATTTGGCAAATGAATACTGTGTAACTTAGCACTTATTTGATTTAAAAGAAGTTGAATTATTAAAGAATAGAGCATGCCAGATAGTGAACACCCCTGCCTAACACCTCAATAAACTCTAAAAGGAGCACATAAACCACCATTGATCTTAAGAATACTATAGAGAACTTTGATATAGTCAATAAACTTTTCACAAAAACTGAAAGACTCTAAAACCTTCCAAAGATAACAGTGTTCCACACGGTCAAAAGCTTTCTCCTGATCCAATGAAATAATACCGCAATCCAGATTAGCCATGTTGGAGACCTCAAAAATATCACGAACTAAAGAAACATTGTCAAATCTCGACCTACCGGGAACACAGTAGGTCTGATCAGGATGGATGACACAATTCATGACCCCCGCTAACCGATTAGCCAAAGCTTTGGAGAGCAGCTTGTAGTCAGTACAGAGCAGTGATACAGGTCACCAACACTTTATGTCAGTAAGATCACCTTTCTTGGGCAAGAGGGTTAAAACTGCTCTGCGGCAGCTCAGAGGCAGCTGGCCTTCAGCCAAGCTTTTATTCAATACCTCTAGCAGATCCTCCTTCAATTCAGCCCAGAGTGACTTATACAAATCAACTGGCCGGCCAATCTTTTCTCGGGGCCTTACCAGACTCCATTTCTTGGAGGGCCTTATACAACTCCTCTTCACTCAAAGCACCTGAGATTTCAGCATTTGCCTTCTCTGGTACCTGAGGAAGATCTCAAAAAAAAAAAAAAAAAAATCACTTCCACTCTCATATCCTGCTCCAAGTTCATTTTTATACAAATTCTCATAGAAAAAAGCTGCTTTCTTATGGATTTCTGCAGGATCTGTCAAGAATCTACCAGATTCAGAGCGCAAGGCATGAATGGCCCTGCTCTGGCCATTCTTCCTCTCCAAGCTGAAGAAAAATCTGGAAGGAGCATCCATCTGGTTCACACTTTGGAAGCGTGAGCCCCCTGCGTTTTAAAACCCAGCAGATCAGCCAACTGTGTCTTCTTATTTATCAAAGAGTCAAAACAGCTCTGGACACCAGTTGACTCAGCCAATTCTTGAAGTTTTAGAATATCGGCCACCAAGGTGTTCATAACTAAAGTAGTCTCTTTAGTGACATTTTGAGTATATTGTATACAAAATTGCTTCATCTGAACTTTCCCAAAATCCCACCATTGTCGTAAAGAAATAAAAGATCCCTTCGTGGTTTTAAATTCACCCCAAAACACTTTAAACATGTCTTTAAAATACTTGTCATTTAATAAGTTTACATTTAGTTGCCAATATGCACTCATTGGTTTGACAGAATTTACGAACACAAAACAATGTACCACACTGTGATCAGAAAAACTCAATGGGGTGATTAAACATCTTCTAACAATATTGCAATGGTGCTTATAAACATAAAACCGATCCAACCTAGCCAGGGAGATAACAAAGTCACGAACATGAGTCCAGGTATACTGCTTTTGTGTACCATTCAATTGTCTCCAAATGTCACATAATTCATGTGCCTTAACAAGTTGAATTAAACGATTATGAGAGGGCAAATGGGGTTCTATATGATTTCTATCCAAATTTGACACTGTACAATTAAAATCTCCACCCAACAGGAGGTAATCATCCGGATGACATTTTTGCATAACGGAACAAAGTGCATTTAAAAACACCATTCTTTCCACTGCTGAACCTGGGACATACACACACATAAAAACAAAAATAGATTTTTCAAAAGTGGCTCTTACTTGTAAAAACAACTTCTTCAACCTGATAGGTATGTGGAGTAAAACTTTTAGCGAAAAGAATGGCAAACCCTCCACTAAGTGAGGTGTTGTGACTTAAAACTGAAATCACTATGGGTTTCTTGCAACATAGCAACATCAACTTTTTTTTTGTTTGATCACCTCAAACACTTCAGCTCTTTTTCTAAATTCCCTCAAACCATTTACATTCACTGTTGCAATATTCACCTCACACATGATTGGAAAAAAGGAAAGAAAAAAAAAAAAACAAACATAGCAAAACTGCACACACACTCACTGCATTCATAATCATTGTATTAACTTTTCTCAGTGTCTTCATTAGCATCACCAGACAAGAGATTTCTCACTATCTTTTTTAGTCGATATATCTCTTTATTTGTAAACAAAGCTTCTGCCATAAAAAGCCTAGTTTTGTCAACAAACTGATTCGTGTCGGGAAAATATTCACTTACACGCACCCCTCTTTTGTTCTTAGTAGCCCTTAGAAAGAGTTTAATATCCTCAACTTCATAACTGCGAGTAGAAAAGTCACTCTGAGACAAACTAACGCTAGAATCAGAGGACTCACTGCCGCTTTCCATTCCATCGTCACAATAGACATCTTCCACGTCTGCTTTCTTTGATTTAACAGCTTGAAAATCACCAGCCTTCTTTCTCTTTGTTGGAACTTTAAATTGGCTCTGTTCTGTCTCTGTTTTAAAACCATCCCAACGCAAATCGGACTACAAAACATTAGCCGCGCCATCACCTTTTTGCATGTCTGTCTCTACAGTGGATTTAGAAATTGAAGAACCAGCATCGGCTGAACTACATTTTTCAACCACGGTCTCGGATTGGTTATCTGAGCTGTCACACTCTCACTTGTGAGCAGACTCACGTCAACTCTCTCCTTCATTTTATTTGACTCTGTCACAGAAGGGGCAGTGTTCGATGGACCGGCCTCAGCCGACTCATCAACACTGCCCGCACTGACATTAGCCACTGAGCCATTTTCACTAGTTTTATTAGGGCATGTGCGAATTAAGTGACCCACGTCCCCGCAATTAAAGCATTTCAACTTTTCCATTGTGGCGTAAATAACATAATCACAATCATCAATTTTAAGATGCAGTGATAAGTCGAGTTTTTCATGTTCTTTTAAGATCATGAAAAGAAATCGCCGGAATGATACCACATGCTTAAAAGGGGGGACTTACAGCCAATTGGTATCACCTTGATAGGTGATACTAGTTTACCATATCGTGACATGATTCTCACTAAAGTTTCATCGCTTGCGAAAGGCAGAACATTAGACAACAAAACTTTCTTAGATGGCATGGAAAGCGGGAGTACCGGAGTAAAAAGGTTATCAATAACTATACCAGCCTCAACTAACTCATTCGCTTTCTCAACCGAGCTAAGAAAAACAACCGTGGCACTGTTCATCCTGGAAGCTGACATGATGTGTTCATGCCCCACAACCTCACCTATAGCTAGGCAACAGTCTTCCACACTCACCGCAGATGCCACTTTCACACCATGAAACCGCGTGAGAGTACTCAAACCCCGTGACGGTGGGGCCGTCATGCTGTCTGCACAGCGATCAGCAGCACGCGGCCCAACACGTCAACTGAGCAAAAAACACAAGCCCAAGCACAGTGAAGCAAGAAAAAGAAAAGAGAAAGGGTTCACTCACAGTCGCCACCCGCACTCTCAGCACTCCACCTGCTCGCGCTCACACTCGCACCGGAAGTGAGAGAGAGACAGAGAGCGAGAGCGAGAGCGAGCATACACCTTAAGGCTGTTCAACCCCAAGCTCTAATCAGGAACTTTCCCAAATCATATATATATATATATATATATATATATATATATATATATATATATTTGTTTTCCATTTACATTTATGTTTGTATACTTTTCAGGCATTTGATGATAATTTAGCTCCTGGAAGCACATTGATCTATTTAGCTATTGATCAACAACTCAGCATGCACATTACACATACAGCTTGTAGAAGGAGTGATTTTGTTCGAAAAAAAAATCAGAAATCAGAAATCAAATTAAACAAACATGTGCTATCCTTGGATGTAGTTAGTGAGTGTTTTGACTAAGCTTTACAGTTTTTAATATTTAGCCAGGCCAAATTGATGTCTGTGCCAGTCCACCTTTGCACCACAAACAGGTTTTTTCTTTCAATGTCACATTTGTCAGCCTTCACCAAAACTAAAGTAGACAACTCCCAGAAGACCTACAGGCTTTTAGGTCTTGACCAGTGAATTTTAATAGGAGCTGCAAAGTATCAGTATAGTAACTGTACCATATATATCTAAGCTCTTAATTTTATTGCTGTTCTTTATTATAAACAACCGACAATTTGCTGCATCTAAGAGTTAAATGGCTCAAAGTTCACCAGGAAATTACTGAATAATCAAGGTTAAAAGTTCAAATTACACGAAATACACTTCCACACAAGTGAAATAAAACTGTTATAGTCTATGTACTAACCATTTTTTATTTAAGACAGCAAATGTATATATGCTGTCAATATGGAAAACAATTGTCTATAGCTGCATTCACACCATAGAGGACGCAAGCAGTGTTATCTGTTTCATACCCTGCAATTTGATCAGTGTTTTTAAATGCAGTGTTGTTACTAAATGTATAGTTATGTAATGATATGATTTAAAATAGCTAAATGTAATAATAAGACACAACAAAAATAACAAAATTCCACAAAAATGTAAGTCACAAGCCATGTACAGTTTCCTTGAAAAATAATGTATTATTAGAAAAAAAGATAGCAGAATGTCATGCAAAGTGCTGAATTAAATACTAGCATGGAGTGTGTCACGGCGTGGTGTGCGGGGAATGAGGAGTACTGACGAGGAGGTCCAGGACATGCACATTTATTAAATAATACACAATATGAATCCCATAAGATACATGGGATCCCATAACAAATACACCTGGGAGGGAGGGTGGGCACCCTGGAGGCTTGTGCAGGGCAGACACAGGAGGGAGAGGAGGGAGAGGATCAAGGATCTCAGGGAGCCATGGCGGAGCATACAGTCCGGTATGCCATGGCGGGTCAGGGAGCTCGGGGAGCCACGGCGGAACATAAAGTAAGGGGTGCCATGGCCGATCAGGGAGTTCGGGGAGCCAAGGCGGAGTATACAGTTCAGGTGGCCATGGTGGATCCGGGAGCTCGGGAAGCCACGGCCGAGTACACAGGCCAGATGGCCATGGCGGGTCAGGGAGTTCAGGAAGCCATGGCCAAGTATACAGCCCAGATGGCCAAGGAGGATCAGGGGGTAGCTTAAACTTACCCGTATTTTTAGCCCAGGAGAGTACAAGAAGGCCGGGCTTAGGAGGCGTTGACACAGGAGGGTGCTCGGGAGGCGCCGGTTCTTCTGTCACGGCGTGGTGTGCGGGGAATGAGGAGTACTGACGAGGAGGTCCAGGACATGCACATTTATTAAATAATCCACAATATGAAACAGGAACGAACAGGGACAGCAAGGAATCCACACGCACGCAAAAGAAAGAGAATGGAATGACAATACTAAATGACATATAATGACTTTAAGAACCGATGACCAAATAGTGAACACAACCAAACTTAAATACACAGACTAATCAGGGGGAGACAGGTGAAAACGATAAAGCAGTGATGTAATGATTAGAGACAGAACAGGAAAGACCAAATAAGGGCATACAAGGGAAAAAAAAACACAAAACAGTCCACAGGGGTGTGACAGGGTGAGTTCAAATTTAAAGTGATGAAAAAAGTGAAATGAGAGCTGAAATAAAGAACTGAAAAATACCAACCAATCACAAAAAAAAAGTCTGAGCTTGCTAACATGAATCACATGATATGGCTTCCCAGATTTACTGTGGAATAAAAACTGTCAAAAAATATGTTTTTTTTTTTTCTCTATTTCGAGATAAAATCATTGATTCCACTGAATGCTCTTGAGGCTCTAGCAGGTCAGTTTCTGAGTCAGAGTGAAACCTGCTGTGATCTGAGTTTAATTCAGACCATTTTAGTGACAGAATGACACATATAAATGTTGCTTATGTCGGGTGGACAAACGTCTTACTCCTGTTAACTATTCCATGTGTGCGGTTGACTGATGGGAAATGTGTAATGACATTTCCATTTTACGCGTAAGATTCATATATATATATACTATATTGCCAAAAGTATTCGCTCACCTGCCTTGACTCTTGAACTTAAGTGACATCCCATTCCTAATCCATAGGGTTCAATATGACGTCAGTCCACCCTTCACAGCTATAACAGCTTCAACTCTTCTGGGAAGGCTGTCCACAAGGTTTAGGAGTGTGTTTATGGGAATCTTTGACCATTCTTCCAGAAGCGCATTTGTAAGGTCACACACTGATGTTGGACGAGAAGGCCTGGCTCTCAGTCTCTGCTCTTATTCATCCCAGAGGTGTTCTATCGGGTTGAGGTCAAGACTCTGTGCAGGCCAGTCAAGTTCATCCACACCAGACTCTGTCATTCATGTCTTTATGGACCTTGCTTTCTGCACTGGTGCACAGTCATGTTGGAAGAGGAAGGGGCCAGCTCCAAACTGTTCCCACAAAGTTGGGAGCATGGAATTGTCCAAAATGTCTTGGTATGCTGAAGCATTCAGAGTTCCTTTCGCTGGAGCTAAGGGGCCGAGCCCAGCTCCTGAAAAACAACCCCACACCATAATCCCCCCTACGCCATACCCAGACTCATCCATCAGATTGCCAGATGGAGAAGCACAATTCATCACTCCAGAGAACGTGTCTCCACTGCTCTAGAGTCCAGTGGCGGCGTGCTTTACACCACTGCATCTGACGCTTTGCATTGCACTTGGTGATGTATGGTTTGGATGCAGCTGCTCTGCCATGGAAACCCATTCCATGAAGCTCTCTGCACACTGTTCTTAAGCTAATCTGAAGGCCACATAAAGTTTGGAGGTCTGTAGCGATTGACTCTGCAGAAAGTTGGCGACCTCTTCGCACTATGCGCCTCAGCCCTTACGTGAGTTGCTGTCGTTCCCAAA
This sequence comes from Cirrhinus mrigala, assembly GCA_036247105.1. Lineage (NCBI taxonomy): Eukaryota > Metazoa > Chordata > Actinopteri > Cypriniformes > Cyprinidae > Cirrhinus > Cirrhinus mrigala. The sequence continues at coordinate 31,369,363 of CM070028.1, forward strand.
CGCTTCCACGTTCTTATAATACAGCTGACAGTTGACTGTGTAATATTTAGGAGCAAGGAAATTTCACAACTGGACTTGTTGCACAGGTGGCATCCTATCACAGTTCCACGCTGGAATTCACTGAGCTCCTGAGAGCGACCCATTCTTTCACAAATGTTTGTAAAAACAGTCTGCATGCCTAGGTGCTTGATTTTATACACGTGTGGCCATGGAAGTGATTGGAACACCTGATTCTGATTATTTGGATGGGTGAGCGAATACTTTTGGCAATATAGTGTATATATATATATGTATATATATATATATATATATATATATATGAGATCGAGTGGAGATTTAATGACATTCGCATAGCTAACGTATTTATGGGCAACCCCACCTATAATGATTATGCGAGATTTAAAGACAGACTGAAGCTGGACAGAAACGGATCTCTCACCATAATAACAGACACCGGAGTATATAAATTAAGTACTATTATTAGTAATAAGGAGTCAATCAATATATTCCGTGTCCTCTTTATATGTAAACAGTACTATATCATTCTCATAATGAGCTCAGGATGTTTTTAGGAAGAATTTACAGATACATTTCAGACTGTTAGAAGATTTTGTGAACAAACGTAACTCATTATATAAATCAGGCAAAGGCATCACTGTGTACACTGACTGGACGTGAAAATGCGACTGTTTCAAAATTAGTAAGTAGAAGTAAACATGCTTCCTATGTAGACAGCATTACATGTTTGATTCTGTTAGCTTTTGTTGCATCGTAATGCTCGCGTCCGGAGTAGACACGGTGTGAGGGAGACTTACAAAATGTTCAGTGCTGTTGAGGTCATAGTAAACACTCACGTGTTATTTAAAACATTAAGAATAAAGTATTCATCTTATACCTCTTTTGTAGTAGTTTAATTGTATGTATAAATAATTGTATTATTTAAAACATTAAGAATAAGGTATTCATCTTATACCTCTTTTGTAGTGAGTTTGCGGATATGCTCGACCCTAGCAGCTTTTAAAGCCTGCCTGTATCTGGACATACCGTTTTTCCATACAATTCTAAAAAGTTCGTTTTTCTCCATTTGCACTCAAGATTGCGAGTTTCTTTCTTGAGGGAATGGGTATTACTGTTGTACCATGGCGCAATACGTTTTTCTCTAACTTTTTTCAATTTGATGGGGGCAACAGCTTCTAACGTATCGGAGAAGATGGCGCCCATATTGCTGTTCATTTTGTCTAGATCCTGTGTATTAAGGGGTACACAGAGCAGTTGAGATAAATCAGGCAGGTTATTTGTAAATCTATCTTTGGTGGCTGGAACAATAGTTCTGCCAAGACGATAACGCGGAGCCATATAGTTAATAGCAGTAATACGCAGCATGCACGATGCAAGGAAATGGTCAGAAAAATCATCACTTTGAGGTACGAAATCTAGATCAGTAAGATCAATTCCATGCGATATAATTAAATCTAGCGTATGATTAAAACAATGAGTGGGCCCGGTGACATTTTGCTTGACTCCAAAAGAGTTTATTAGGTCAGTAAAAACAAGTCCTAACGCATCATTTGTATTATCAACGTGAATGTTAAAATCTCAAACAATTAGCACTTTATCAAAATTAACCAATAGTTCTGAAAGGAATTCTGCAAATTCTTTTAGGAAATGTATATGGTCCTGGCGGTCTATACACAGTAGCTAAAACGAGAGATAAGAGAGATTTCTTTTGCATATCTGGCAGAGTAACATTAAGCAAAAGTATTTCAAATGAATTAAACCTGTATCCTGTTTTCTGAGTAACACTGAGAATATCACTATATATTGTTGCAACACCACCACCACGACCACTCTGACGGGGCTCATGCTTATAATAGTAGTTTGGTGGAGTAGACCCATTTAGACCAATATAATCATTAGGTTTTAGCCAGGTTTCGGTTAAGCATCAAAACTATTATCTGTGATCATTTCATTCACAATAACTGCTTTGGGTGCAAGTGATCTAATGTTTACGAGCCCAAGCTTTAAAAATGGTTTCTGTTCATGTATTTTGCTTTTTTCTGGTTTAATTACGATCAGATTTTTTCTAGATCCTGCATTAAATTTATGTTTTGACCTCACTATTCGAGGAACAGACACAGTCTTTATAGATTGGACAGTGCAAGTACTGTCATTTAAGCGTAAAAATCACACAATGGTGAATACCCTTCTTTAAACTTACTAATAAAGTCATTACATGAATAATATCAATATTAATAATATTAATTATTTTAAAGTAAATTTCTTTAACTTTATAAGGAATTACATATTTATTTATATCTGACCAGAGTTTATGAACAAAAAGAAAGTGCTAATTATGTATGCACTTTATGGCAGTATAAGAAAAATAAAGTTTTTTTTTTTCTCTCTCTCGCTTTCTTTCTTTCTTTCTTTCTGTATATAAAAATATAAAAGTTAATGCTTTTTTATCTCTGATGAAAAGTCCACCGATAGTAAGATCAGGAAGAGAAGTAATTACAGTATTATTATTGTTTATATATATATATATATATATATATATATATATATATATATATATATATATATATTTCTTATTATTTTTAATGAGGTGAAGTAGTTTGGAGACAATAAAATGAAATGAGTTTTAGATATTCTTTTACAGACACATTTAACCCACAAATATTACCAGATTCATTGTAATTATACAGATCACCTGACTATAAACGTATTTTGCTCCATACAATGTGTCTGTTGTCTTTTATTAGCCTAAAGTAAAATAAAATGACATGCAGAGGACTTAAAGCGAACATCCCATAAATGTCCTGAACATTCGGTAAACGCAGACATCCATGCAATGTCAAGGGGACCCTAAAAGCTGATGCCTGGGGGACAAATACAGAGGCCATTTAGGAACATTCTGGGGACCTTTTTTGTTAGCTGGGGCATTAGCACCACCTGCCGTTACTTCCTATTGTCCCCTTTCTGCAGGATGCCTGCACCTGCTGTGGAATCTCCTGGATTTACTTCATTCTTTTAATTTGTCAATTTTGACAGTTTAGTTGAACAATGACAGAAAATCTAAATAAAACAAAATCCCAGCCAAACACATAGATCTGAAAGGTAGACTCGATTATACAATCCTGTTTATTTGAAGGACTGCTATTACAGCAACATGAATTCAGATTGAATGATTTCATTCTGTTAGCCTATAGTTATGACGGACAATGCACATTTAATTGACAGAATTTGTACAGAACTCAGTAAATTATAATGAACTTTTTCAGTTTTGGTTCTAAAAACTACTAGATAATTTCTTTGTCCTTATTTTTAACTGCTGATCTGTGTCCTTTCCACAGTCCATTTCCACAATTTAGAGGTTCTGATCTGTTTATTAAAAAAAAAAAAAACTGAGGTTGTAACTCAACACATCTGATTTAAAAAGTTTTGTTTTGTTTGTTTTTCTTTTCATTAATAAAAGTAACAATAAAAGTATAATTTTTTGATATAAACAATATAAAACAAAATTTTGTGTTTAAAATTTTACATCTAAGAACATACTAGACTGAAGAATGATTTGAGAGTTGGTCTTTATGTGCTGTTTTACTCAATGTTTCATAATATGTAATATTATGTGATAAATACTTTACTGTCAAGTTTAATTTATTCTCCAATATTTACAGCCCATCTACCACCTGCTGTCTCCACCAACATCAGGATCATTAGTGTCAATTTGTGTATATACAGTATGCAATTAACAATAAAATAAGCAATGTAAGTAAAAAGAAAATAAGTAAAAAGAAGCTGTTCAACCAATTGGAGATACTGAGAAATGTCTCTAAATATGTTGTGTAGTGTTACACAGCAGAAAGTCATACATTTTGAATGACATGAAGGACAGTAAATGGCAATTCCCATTTTTTAGGGGTGAACTTTCCCTTTAAATATACATAATATACTATATCATTTTTACAGGTTTTTTTTTTTTTTTTTTTCTTCTTCTGTCTTTATGGTATATCAGCCAGATCAGCATGGTTTCTTCTCAAACAACAATCTCAAGATTGCTGATACAGTTTTGTTTCACCTCTACAACTTAAACATGTTTAATTTATTTAGCACCTTTCCCAAGCTCAAGGATGCTTTATAATGACAAGAGCAAATAAACAATCAATTCATACAAAACATATCTTAGGTGTAGAATAGACACTTGCCCAAGTCCAAGACATGTGATATTGCAAAAGTAGTGCAAACATTCAAATACAAACACAGAACCATAACAGTTTAAAAAGAAACACATTATGACCACTAGTGTTGGTTGAACTGAGAGGTTTTGAGTTTAGACTTAAATTCATGCAGAGTGGTTATTGTACTAAGAGACAGGAGCAATGAATTCCAAAGTTAAGGAGCCATAACAGAGAACGTGCTGCCTCCGATAGATAATAGGCGAAATCTTGGAACACAAAGAAGTTCACCTCAAGATGATCGAAGTGGTCAAGAGGGAATATAAGGAGAAAGTAAATCAGAGAGATAAGTAGGAGCAAGACCATAGAGTGACTTAAAGGTAAGCAGAAGAATTTTGTAAATAATATGAGAGGACACAGGTAGCCAGCCTGTGACCTATGAGCAGACCGTGTAGTGTAAGTTAGCATTCTTGCAGCAGAATTTTGTATATATTTGAAATGGGAGAGAGAGCAGCAGATGCTTACAACAGGAAACTCTTCCAACAAAACAAAACAAAAATATTCTTAACTGTATACCATAAAAAAACAAGCAAATTTTTAAAAAGTACTGGTAATTTTCTACAAGGAGATTAACCAGTCATTTTACAGATGTTTCTCTTAACTGTAAAACAATGCAGTGTGGTGCCAAATTTCTAAAACAGGTGCTAATTAAACTAATGCTTTTAACGGGTATAAATGAAGTTTAGTTGATCCGGACTGATATAGTAGAGGCTCTAACCACAGAACAAAGAGAATATACTAGATACTTGTGCGTTAACAAATGTTAAGAAGTGTAACAACAATAAACAGAGCTTCTTCGCCTCCTTAAATAGAAATAAACAAGCAGGAAAAGAAAAGTGATTCAAATAAAATAGCACCCAACCCCTACAGCCTCTGTGGAAGTAAGAGGTATACACACTATTTACAGTATTAAACTATCACTCACTGTTCTCTAATAATGTTTTTACTAATACACAACACAAACTAACAGTCAATTATCACTGTAAATTGCTTTTCCAAGCACTACAACCGACATCATCCATTCTTTTGGCTTTTTAAATGATGCTCTTCCCATCATCAGCCCACTGGTGCATGAGGCCTGGGAATAGGACAAGGAGGAAACAAGGAGAGAAGAAACATGGGAAATACATCAGAAAACTTACAGTACACAACACTTACATCTTCCGACTTAATCACACTCAGGCTAAATCTTATTTATGCCGAAACCCACATAAATTCAATAGACTCTTGATAAGGGATCCACCAATATGATTTCCAATATGTTTTGCATTTTTTTTTTATGAGAGACCAACGTATCAGTCTTTGGTTTGTGTTGGATATACGTGTAAGAAATGTCAAAGGGTTGAGTATATATGGTGATAGGTAAGGAACTGCCACCTACGTAAACTTGCCACTGTTAAGGCAAAAGCCAAAAACCAGAACAACTCTCTTTTGATGCATAGTGTGGGATATTATTGTTTTAACAGTTAAGTTTGAATTCAATAAAGATGCCTACAAAATCTTGAGCTAAGCTTTACCAAACCATTTTAACCAGGTAATCAACCCGTTTTCACATTTCCTCTCTTTTCCGAGAGTTAACATGATATTGATGTTGTGTTATGGGGGTTGAGTTAATGATTTCACTATGATTTCATGACATAGTCCTACTCAAAGTAATGTACTATCTAAAAAAAGGAGTGAAAATCCACGGATTAAAGAGAGATGACACCACAACATTGATTTTGAGGAAGATATGATAACTAGGCATTAAGATCTTTTTAAGATTTCCACGTTCAAAAGTCTAGGAGACACAATAACATACTTGTGAAGATCTACGTTTTCATCTTCAGATTCACTGCTAAGTTGCCAGCGGGAATGACCCTGGGCTGGGTAAGTGTACTTTTAGTTTGTTTAGGTTGTAGTGTTTCGGTAAGTGTCTTTTCAGGTTGCATATGGTTTTCGCATGTTAATGTGGCAAATGCTGCTTTAGAAGCTGCATCATTCAATTGTTTTACCACTCTACAAGGTCTAGCTTGAAGAACAGATCCTGAGATGGGCAGAAGAACTAACGCTACATGTGTTCATGCAGTGAATGCATTCAAATGGTTTATGCCTACAAGAGGAATCAAATGCAACAGAGCCAAAGGAATGAACTGATATGGAATATCAGCGTGCTGGCATACGTGGAACAAGTGGCAGCAAGCAGAATAATCTCAGACTTAGTATCTATGATCAATATCCTTGTGGTACCACAATCTTGGTAACCTGACCATTTACACATCAAGACATCATTGTCACAGTAATACAGTGGCATGCAAATATTTCAGAACCCCTTGCAGAATCTGTGAAAATGTAAATTATTGTAACAAAATAAGAGATCACACAAAATGCATGTTATATTTTATTTAGTACTGTCCTAAGTAAGATATTTGACATTAGATGTTTACATATACAAGACAAAATGTTTACAAGACAAAAATAAATAAAGAAATTAATTAATTAATTAATTAATTAATTAATTAATTAAAATAAAATAAAATAAAATAGCCCACCGCAAAAGTTTAGGAATCCTTGCTTCCTTAATATCATCTCTTTTCTGGATGATCTACGACTGTTTTTGTTTTGTTTTGTGATGGCTGTTCATGAGTCCCTTTATTGCTCTGAACAGTTAAACTGAGCACTGTTCTTCAGAAAAATCCTCCAGGTCCTGCAGATTCTTCAGTTTTTTTTTAAGCATCTATTGCAAATTTGAACCCTTCCCAGCAGTGACTATGATTTTGAAACCCATCTTTTCACACTGAGGACAACTAAGGGACTCAGACACAACTATTAAAAAAGTTTCAAACATTCACTGATGCTCCAAAAGGAAACACAACGCATAAGAGCCAGGGGGTGAAAACTTTTTGAATTTGAAGATCAAGCTAAATTGTAATTAATTTGTCTTCCGGGAAACATGTAAGTATATTCTGTTGTTTCTGAAGGGATCTGAAGAAGAAGAAAGATATTAAAAGATATTTATTGTAGAAAGACATTTCAACAAAATAAGAAAAATGTGGACATCTCAATCCTGTTCAAAAGTTTTCACCCCCTAGCTCAATCCATTACGTTTCCTTCTGGAGCGTCAGTGAATGTTTGAACCTTTATTAATAGTTGTGTTTGAGTCCCTCAGTGTTGTCAGTGTGAAAAGATGGATTTCAAAATCATACAGTCACTGCTGGAAAGGGTTCAAATATGAAAAGCTGAAAAAAAAAAAAAAAAAATCTGGGCAACACTTTACTTGAAGTGATGTGCATAAGACTGACCGAAACCCCTTCGTAATCATGACATGACACGTCATGGATATGAAGGAGATTTTATGCACGTTTATGACACATCATTAAGTGTCATTTGCTCAGTTATGTCATTTTAAATTCAAAGATGACATTGTTTGAGATGTCTTCGTTATCACAACTTGACATTAACAAGACAATTTTGTACTATACGACAGCTATATATGTTGGAAATATGTGACCCTGGACCACAGAACAAGTCTTAAGTAGCACGGGTATATATTTAACAATAGCCAACAATACATTGTATTGGTCAAAATTATCGATTTTTCTTTTATGCCAAAATTCATTAGGAAATTAAGTAAAGGTCATGTTCCATGAAAACATTTAGGAAATTTCCTACCATTAATATATCCAAAAGTTATTTTTGATTAGTGATATGCATTGCTAAGAGCTTCATTTGGACAAATTTAAAGGTGATTGTCTCATTTTTTTTTAATTTTTTTTGCACTATTATGGTGGTGTCTTGGGTAGATTTTTCTATGATGTAAAAAAGCATGTCATGAAAATATAAATGTATGGCATGCTGTAATTAACTGTTTTTGCAGTGATATGGACCAAACTCTGCGTGACTCAACCCACCATTGTACTGTTTTCATTTTAATTTGTGGGTGAATCGCTCTCCAAATGCAATAAAATATAAATTTATTTATTTATTACTACTACTACTATTATTATTATTATTATTAGATGATTGAATTTATTTCTCTAACACCAGTTAATCTTTTTGTACAACATTTGATATGGTCTATTATCTGACCTTCTTTTGGAGGAAACTAAAAACACACACACAAACACAATATGAAATGAAAAATATTCATGACGCTGCTATAAAATTATTTGACAGAGTATTAGCACTTAATGACATTTTAATGATAAATTCAATTTGTACAACTGAAAAAAAGTGGTCATAAAAATATTAATGACACAATTATAATGGTCCCATGACCACATGACAGTTTAATGTAATGTTAACCCATAAAGCGAAGTAGTTTATTAGGTTTGATAATAAATCTGCTATGTCATGTTTATGACAAATTTATGACAGGTTATGTTGTCTTGGTAGTGTCAAGTTATCATGACAAAGACACTGACAGGTTAAAATGTATTGGTTTATGTCAAGTTGTCATAACAAAGGCATCTCAAACAATGTCATCTTTACATTAAAAATTACATAACTGAGCAAATGACACTTAATGACATGTGTCATAAACATGCATAAATCCTCCTTCATATTCATGACATGTCACAATTATAAAGGTGTCATGTCAGTCTTATGCACACCCCTTCAAGTAAAGTGTTACCAAAAACTGAAGAATCTGCAGGACCTGGAGGATTTTTAGGAAGAACTGGGCTCAGTGTTTAATTGTTAAGAGCAAACAAAGGACTCATGAACAGCCATCGTAGTTCATCCAGGTAACTACACACAGTATTAAGAATTAATAAATAAATAAATAAATAAATAAATAAATAAATAAATAAAATAACATGATTTTATATGGTCTCTATTATTTTGTTAAAATTAATCACAGATTTTGCAAGGGGTTCCCAAACTTTCACATGCCACTGTACATCTGTAATATTGACTGAGGCTTTTAGCATACACAACATACATAAAATGCGAACTTAAGCCCAAAGTATACTTGACTTTTTAAGTACGCAAATTTCGTTATCGGAACAGTATATATATATATAAACACTCATTCTAGATTCATTTATTAATCTTCACAGACACAGTAGCGAGACTGTAGTGAGAATCCTCACCTGTTCATTACTGGTCCTTGTTACTGGTACTGATCTACATCCAACTGGGAATCAAGCAATCTCTCCGTAGTCTGTCAGATGAAACCAGAAAGGAAAAAAAAATGTCAGCGTTCAAGTTCAAGTTATATTAAAATCCTGTTAATTAATTAGTGATTTTTAAAACAACCTTTGAGTGAAATTTTCACTAGTTAAAGCTGTTGTCTTCTAGTTTAAACATGTTTGTAGTGGTCAAAGTAAAAATATATTCAAGTAAGTGTAAATATGTGATGTGGTGCTTGTCAAATTCAAACCATTTTTCTACAGTCTTATATAGTCCAAGACTATATGTAAATGAAGCTTTCTTTAATACCACAGAATAACATTTACTCACCTCAGTTTACAGTTTGAGTCTCACAGTACATCAATGAGCTGCCACTTTGAGTCTTGTATATTATTGTTTTTCAGATAAAGCTCTTTTAAAAACTGTAGTGCTTTGGTGTTTGTCAAAGACTGAGTTAAATAAGAAACATCTGTGATGGCACAATCATTTAGACTAGAAAGAGACAAACAGAATAAGAGGGGGAAAATCATTTTACAAACAAATCATTCAGATTAAGAATCTTCAAGACAGTGTAAAAAGTGTACGTAAATGTTACTGACCTCAATCTCTCCAGTTTACAGTGTGAATCCTTTAGTACGTCACATAAGCGATTCACTCCTTTGTTTCCTATTTTATTCATACTCAGGTCCAGCTCTTTCAGGTGTGATGGGTTTGATTTCAGAGCTGAAGTCAGGATGAGACACTGTTCTTTTGTAATACTGCATCCACGCAGACTGAAGACAGAAAGTGAAAAGACAACGAGGTTACCCTAGACTACAGTATCTTCAGTTGGACAAAATTGTACGTTTTTCATTGTGTTTTGTTTTTAATAATGGATTACTCTAGAAACATCTAGAAACATGGTTTCAAAGTGATACATATATAAATCTATTATCTAATAGTATTCATAGATCTTTTTTTTTCAGATGTGAGGTGCTATAAAGTATGTGCCTTGAGTCTCTTAATCAAATTGCAACTACTGGATGGTATAATGATACTAACTATAGTTTCTCCAGTTTGCATAGTGGGTTCATCAGTAAATCACAGATGTTTTCAACTCCATAGCCTCCTAATGTATTAATACTCAGGTCCAGCTCTCTCAGTTGTGATGAGTTTGATTTCAAAGCTGACGTCAGAGCAAAACAACCTTCTTCTGTTACATCACAGCATCTCAACCTACAATGAGTGAAGAGAGAAAATACTCATTCTGTACCATTCAAATACCAAAACACACTTCTCTTTCTTGTATGTAAACGTTCCTCACCTCAGTTTCTCCAGTTTACATTGTGAATCCTTCAGTATTCCACATAATTGATTTACTCCTGTGTTGTACATTTTATTCTCACTGATGTCCAGTTCTCTCAGGTGTGATAAGTTGAATTTCAGAGCTGAAGTCAGGATGAGACACTGATCTTCTGTAAAACTGCATCTACTCAGACTTAAGACAGAAAGAGTGACAATCAGATCCATGATGACTTTGAAGAGCTTGAAGACCTACAGTCACACTAGTTCTGTGTTCTTGAAACTGTTGTTTCTTTTATTTTAAACAATTTCTTTCTTTTTTTTTTTTATTATTACAGCTATGTATGCACAGCATATCAGTATATTGTATCAAATAATTCAGATACAGTTATTTACTACTGTATTTAGCAGTACTGGGTAAATTGCTTTCAAGTTGTAAAAGAAAGAAGAATAGGGCAAATCAATACATTATGAACAATTTACTGGCAGTGTGTGAAGAGTATGTGATCATGTAGTTTATAAAAAAGTAATATAAAAATTATATAATCTATAAACTGTAATCTGATAAGCTTTTTAAATGCAATGTAATCTAATTACAATAACTTATTTTTTGGAATCCGATATGTAATTCAGATTAAATGTAATCAGGTACTATCCAGCACTGCTAGTTAGACTTTAACAATTGTGTGTTAGTACAGTTAGCACAGTATAATCATACTAACTGTAGTTTTTCCAGCTTGCATTGTGGGTTCATCAGTAGATCACAGAGGTTTTCAAATCCAGAGTCTCCCACTTCATTCAAACTTAGGTCCAGCTCTCTCAAATGGGATGGGTTTGATTTCAGAGCTGAAGTCAGATCAAAACAATCTTCGTCTATCATATCACAGTATCTTAACCTACAATGAGAGAAAAGAAAATATCAAAAAAAAGTGAAGACCTTTAAGTTGCTTTTTAATCTTTCTCACCATCACATAATACTAAAGTGTACATAAATGTATTAATAAAATCACAAATATAATGTGAATTTAGCCTTTCACAAGATGCTGAATACAAGGTGTCTTGGTTTAAACTGTTAAAGTGATTTAAGCATTTTGATTCTTGTATGGGAATGTTACTGACCTTAGTATTTCCAGTTTATAGTGTGAATCCCTCAGTAGCTCACATAAGTGATTTACTCCTGTGCTTTTTATTTGATTCTCAGTCAGGTCCAGCTCTCTCAGGTGTGATGGGTTTGATTTCAGAGCTGAAATCAGCATAAGAAACTGTTCTTCTGTAATTCTGCATCTCCACAGACTAATTACATAAAGAAAAAAGAAAGAAAAATGATTCAAATTCATAATGTACATCTTAGTGAAGAGCTACTGTCATTTAGTTTGTACTTCTCATAGTCTGTGTTAGGTTTAAATGTTTCACACTAGTTCAGTATGCTTGAAGCTGTTGTTTCTTTCTTTCTTTTTTTTTTTTTTTAATATTACGTTTTATTTTAAGTGCTGTACAGTACAATGATACTAACTCTAGTTTTTCCAGTTTGCATTGTGGGTTCATCAGTAGATCACTGAGGGGTTCAAAACCAGAGTCTCCTATTTCATTCATACTCAGGTCCAGCTCTCTCAGTTGTGATGGTTTTGATTTCAGAGCTGAAATCAGAACAGTACAACCTTCATCTGTTATGTAACAGAATCTTAACCTACATTGGGAGAAAGAGAGAGAATTAAAGAAAAAAAAAAACTGACAAAGTGAAGAAAAATCATCATCTGTAATTCAGAAGATCACAAAATACTATGGATACATACCACAAATAATATGAATTTAGGCTCTTCACAAGATACTGAGTATGAAGTGTTTTGGTTTTTAGATTGATTTTGATCATTTTGATTCTTGTATGTGAATGTTACTGACCTCAATCTCTCCAGTTTACAGTGTGAATCATTCAGTAGGTTACATAAGTGATTCACTCCTGTGTCTTCCAGTTCATTCCCACTGAGGTCCAGCTCTCTCAGGTGTGATGGGTTTGATTTCAGAGCTGAAGTCAGGACGAAACACTGTTCTTCTGTAATACTGCAAATACACAGACTGAATACAAAAGAGAGAGACAAATAGGTGTCAGATCTATGATGATCATTTGGATTTCAAGTGTATTTTAAATATCATTAAATACCTTTCTATTCAAAATTAAATCTGTTCACATCAACATCAAGACTGGCTCTTCTATGTCAATGTCACCCTTGGTTTGTTCAAATGAGTTTAGGTCTGTTGTTCACTTTCTACTCAGTAACACAGGTTTCGTTTGATGAGCAATGAGCAATGTTTACAACATCTATTAACAACATTAATCAATGTATTAATTTATTAACAAGCATTTTTTTAGAAATATTAATGAAAGCTACAAAAATATACAGCCTATTGTTAGTTTGTTAGCTAATACATTAACTATTGTTAATGAATGAGACCTTATTGTAAAATGCCATCATCTTCTCAATACTGTCATAACAAACCAACATTCAAACATACCACAAACTAAATTAAAGGTTAAAAAGAAAGATTGCTCGAAAGATTGTGTGTAAGTCTCAAACAAGATTCTGCTTTCCACTGGAAATGTATTCACATATAAGATAAAATCCATAAGCAGAAGACATTCCAACAAGTTTCTGAAAAGGTAGATTTAAGGAAAAAACAATCCATACGGATCACAATGCTCTCGCCACACTTTTATACGCTGAACCAAAATTATTTTTATCAGTTAGGAAAGAAATCTGTGTGGGCTTTTTTCCCCCAATTCATCACATATTTGAGTTTTTTAAGATCAAACAAAACAAAACAAAACAAAACAATGTTCTCCTGAAATAATTATTGACTCATGATCAGTGCTGGATAGATTACTTACAAATTGTAAACAATTATTAAGTAATCATGTAATTATTTATTTATTTTTTTTAAACTGATTACAAGTATACACTTTTTTGTAAACTGATTGCATAGTCAATGGTTCTCACATCACATCATACTCACATTAGTGTGTTGAGTTTACAGTGTTTATCCTGCAGTAGAGCAGCAATCTGATTCACTCATGTGTCTCCTAGTTTATGTCCACTCAGATTCAGCTCTCTCAGGAATAATGGGTGTTTACCCACAACACTAGTCACATACTGACAGGCTTCATCTGCATCAGGACCCAAAAATCTGAAGAAGGGAAAATGAAGCAGGATTCAGTTCAATGTCCTCTGCACTACAAGACGTGTTGTTGTCTGTAACTCTGTACTTTTGCAATTGGCTTGTTTTTATGCTATTAAGTTTCTTACTGTCTCTGATGAAATTAACTAATCTAGTAACTTATCTCATGCAACTTCAATATTATCATAATTTGAAAGATGCAAAACAAGAGCATAGGTGAGGATAGTTGTGGCCTAATTGTTAGAGTCAGACTTAAAGGTCACAGGTTTGACAATACTGGACAGTGAGTCAATACTGAGAGTAAATGAACAGCATTCTCTTCCACACTGCTGCCAACTGCTCCGGGTGAGAAATAAATGGATACAATTCAATTATACTGTAATGCTGATTACAGTATAACTGCATTATATGTATTATTTCTTATTTTTAGGCTTTTAGGAAATATAAAACAACATTTCATTGAAATGATTTTGAAACAATTTGCACATAAACTATAAATTGTATATACTTAAATTATACAGATTCATCTTTATTTAAGCTACAGAAGTTAATCAGTGGCTAGAGCAGTCGAGTGATGATTCTCTCTTTCTTTTGTTCTTTGATTTACATCAGCTTCAGCAGGTTAGGTTTCACTTTAAAATCAGCGCGGTCTCTTTAAAACCTGATGCACATGGCGGGGATCTGGTGGATATCTGCTTTTCTCCAAACTCTTTATGGTAATTTAAGATTTTATATAAGTCATTTAAAATACGCTTAAAACGTTACTCGCCAAAACTGCGCATTTTGACATAATTGTGTTTTTATCCGTTGAAGTGCTACTGGTGCGCTGTCTGAAGTGACTCAGTGTATGTGTACAGCCGAATGCGCAACCTTCAAACTATACTTCACTGCACTGTTTAGGCACCGTAACCCCAGGTATGTGTCGCCACATTCTCAAGTTGTGAATAATAAAGAAGGGAAGAGTTATAAGCAGCAATGAGTAGTGAACATTGTAATCTTTATGGAGATGCTGATTTTCTTTTCCAGCAGGACTTTAGCACCTGTCCACAGTGCAAAAACTTCCAAATGGTTTGCTGACCATGATATTACTGTGCTTGATTGGCCAGCCAACATGTCTGACCTTAACCCCATTGAGAATCTATGGGATATTTTCAAGAATAAGACGAGAAACAGTTATGTAATGAATCTAGAATATATGAAAGTTTCAGTTTTTGAAATAAGTTACAAACAAAAAAATGAACTTTTTCACACACACACACACACACACAGAACTGTGCAAAAGTCTTAGACCACTAGTATTTCATCAGCTAAAATACGGTTTAAAGTCAGTTAAAGTCAGTCTTTTGCTGCAGTGTGTCAGTAGGAAATCAGATTACATTTCCAAACATTCATTTTGCCATTAATCGTAATAATCCAGTGAGATTTTTGTTTGCACAAGTAGTCTGACAACAGCGAGTCCTCTGCACAGAGATCTGATCTCATCATCATCCAGTCTGTCTGGAATGACATGAAGAAACAGAACAAACTCAGACAGACTAAATCCAGAAGAACTGTGACAAAGTCTCCAGGATGCTTCAAGAAACCTAGGCACTTGTGTAAAAATGCTGTAAAATGAGAATGCTATCATAAATAGATTTTTTTCATCAATTACCTTCTATTAACTAAACAAAATCTACATTTGGTGTGACCATTCTTTGCGTTTACATCAGCTTTTGCCCTAGGTGCACTTGCGCAAAATTTGTCAGGTAGCTTTGCAGGTAGGTCTCTTGAAGCATCTTGGAGATGTTGCCACAGTTCTTCTGGATTTACTCTGTTTCAGTTTGTTCTGTGTCTTCATGTCATTCCAGGAAGACTGGATGAAGATGAGATTAGATCAGTGTGGAGCACTGGCTGTTGTCAGACTCCTTGTGCAAACAAAAATCTGACTAGATTATTACAATTAAGGGCAAACAGAATGTTTGGAAATGTAAACCGATATTTTTTTTTTTTTTACTGACACACTACAGCAAAAGATAGAAATATATTTAAACCATTTTTTAGCTGGTGAAAGTACTTGTGGCCTAAAACTTTTGCACAGTACTGTGTGTGTGTGTGTACATTATATACATATACACATATATATATATATATATATATATATATATATATAATAGGTAGATAGTTACAACAATGACATTATATGATTGATTGGGGATGGAGTTAGGGTGACCAGCTTTGTTGTACTGCACAGCATTTTCACAACTTGTCCCGCATGTCGCATACTGATAAAATGTTCTGCATTTTCAGTCTGTTGGTTTTTAATTGTCATATTAAGAAAATGTATACGTTCCTTTGCTTTTTCAAGAATGCTTTTATTTATTCTTTTTGGGGCGTAGCCTAGTCTCCACGCAAAGGATGTGTGGACCTCATCAAGTGATCTAGCACCACCAACGAAATGGTTGAGCGCACATGGAAAAACACGATATTCTCAGAATAAAAAATGATGCAGCTTTCAGACACGACTTTCTTCTTATTTTAATAGTTTATTTGAAGTGGTTTGAGGTGTTATTATTGCCAGGTGGTCACCCTAGATGGAGCTAAACTGTGCAGGACAGTGGATCTTAAGGGGTGGAATTGCCCACCTGAGAATAAAGATGAGACAGTTCAGCAATGTAAAAATACAAGACATGTCTATGCCTCAATTTTAAGACACTTAGATATTTTATACATGCATCATATTTTGAATATTATATATTTGTTTGCATCAAACAAATAGTATAATTATTGATGACTTTGTCTGTTTTTTATACCCTAATAGGGCAAAGCATCCTGGCAGATAAAACTCATAAAATCAAAAATATAATAAATTCCTATTTTACATATTCAAAGTAATTCCAAAGTCCAGATGATATAAAAAGTGACATGAAATAATTTTTTTGCTGATCATTATCCACTCTTGTCTGTTTTAGGGTTAATGTATAATGAGAGTTCAATTGACAACATAATGTTTTTAATTAATTTATTTAAAATTATTTATTTATTTATTTTCACTCACTTACTTTGGTTACATATTCTTGTTGTTTTCATTCTTTGTTGCAACTCATAACTTATAGCATTACACACCTTTGTGATGTGCTGCAACCTTTATAGGTCTGAGGCAAAACAAGCATATCTACAGACATAAGGATGAAGAAATATGTTCAATTCAGTAATCACTCGATTTTTCCTCCACTAATAGAGAACATGATCTAGGTTTAGAGAATTAACCTTTCTACAAATAATATGCCTGCATATTTGTATCATTTAATCATGTTTCCTCACCTCAGTGTCTTCAGTTGACAGTTTGGATCCTGTAGTAAATCACTGAGCTGCTCCACTCCTGATTGTCCATGATCATTTCCTGTGAGATCCAGCTCTATCAGGTGTGAAGGGTTTGATCTCAGAGCTAAAGCCAGAGCTTTATAACTTTCCTCAGTGATATGGCAATTTGAGAGTCTAGAACAGGAACGAAAATGTAACATTAAGCTGATTAATCTAGTTATTCTAGAAATGACCCAAGAGTTTATGATTAGTGCTTTTTTTTTTTTCTTATTTAGATAAATATAACATAAAAACCAAAGTAAAAATGAATTTGATGGGAAACAAAAAGTCTAGAGATCTTTCACCATTGGTTAATGTTGGGTCATTGGTGAGCACCTGTTAACCTAGTTTTTGGGCAGCTTTTAGGCTGATTAACCATGTAGAATCATGGCGTTGCAGTCGGTGAGAGAGATACTTTGATTAACTATTCAGCTCAGCGAATCAGTGAGAAAAGCAAGCAAACCAATTATGTCAAGAAGGCACACAGAAAGCTCTTCTCATTTTTCATATTTAAAGAAACTCTATTACTAATCCATCTGTGGTGAGTGAGACTGGTGCAAAATGGGAAAGTGCTGCTCTGACAGTTTTGAGAAAGGCCAATGAAAATTGGGTGTGCAGATTTGCATAGCTGGCCACGCCCCGGGCGGCCGGGTATAAAGGACAGCGTGTGCATCTGCTCACTCGTTCTGTTCTTCGGAGCCGAATGCAGCGTCTCTGTGTGAGAAGCAGCAACATTCACCTCTCTCGTCGTTGGATCTACGGCACAGACAGCGGTCTGTCCCTCTCTGACACGGCTCGTGTTGTGAGAGTTCCCCTGGGTGCGTCGACGGCGATCTTCAGGAGAAGATTTTCCTCTAATTGAGCAAATTTTCTCTAAAAGAGCTCCACGGGCGGATTGTGTGTTTCACTATGCCTTTCCGTCCGTGTCCAACTGGTTGCGGTTTCTACCTTTCCCCTAACGATCGGCACGATCGCTGTGTTCAGTGCTTGGGGCGTGAGCATGCTGAAGCAGCGTTCGTTAATGGGGACTGTCAGTACTGCGAGGACATGCCCTTGGGCACGCTCCGCTCTCGGGCCGCGTTCTTTTCGAAGAAGCCGCGGCGCCATTCAACTGCTTCCCGCTCCGGTCCTTCTACTTCCGGGTATGAGGCCGCAGCGATGTGCGTTGAACAAGAGCGGCAGGGGGACGACGTTTTGCCGGGTACGTCCTCGCAAACCGTTCACCCTGTGTGCCCGCCGATCGAGTCTCAGGACGATTTTGAAAGCTCGTCTCAGTATGGGCTGGATCTTTTGTTCGGGGCTCCTGCTGAGGGAAAGGTGGAGTCTGTAGCATCGGAGGGAGAGCCGTCAGAGGCTGACGTCACGGCTGAACTTGCCGCTTCGGCGGGAGAGTCTCAGTCTGTGGCGGACGCCGAAATGGCCGCCGCACTAAAACGGGCAGCCAAGGAGATTGGGGTTGTGTGGGTTCCCCCGCCCAGCCCTGAGCCTTCAAGGCTGGATGACTGGTTCCTGGGTGGGCGTGACTCAAGGCCACGTTCCTCCCCGGTCCCGTTTTTCCCGGAAGTGCATGAGGAGTTGACGAAGTCGTGGAAAGCCCCTCTGTCGGCTCGTTCACTGCACGCTAACTTCCCGTCCCTCACCACCCTCGATGGCGGTCCAGCGAGGGGGTATACGGAGGTCCCCCAGGTGGAGAGAGCGATTGTGATGCACTTGTGCCCGCAAAACGCCGCCTCCTGGAGGGGCCCCCCGAGACTCCCGTCCAGGGCTTGTAAGTTTTCGTCTACGCTTGTAGCGAAGGCTTATGCGGCCTCTGGGCAAGCTGCCTCCGCCTTACACGCTATGGCGATATTGCAGGTCTATCAGGCTAAGGTTCTCAAAGATCTGCACGAGGGTGTTCCTGACCCAGAGCTGTTACACGAGCTGCGCTCTGCGACTGACTACGCTCTACTAGCCACGAAGGTTACAGCGCAGGCTCTGGGGAGGGCGATGTCCACCATGGTGGTCCAGGAGCGCCACCTATGGCTAAACCTGGCCGAGATGCGAGATGCCGAGAAAGCACGCTTTCTTGACGCTCCCATTTCCCAGGCTGGTCTCTTCGGCGAGGCCGTGGAAGAATTTGCCCAGCAGTTCTCCACGGCGAAACAGCAGACGGAGGCCATCAAACACATCCTGCCTCGGCGTGCAGCGAGCGCGGGCTCAGCTCAGCCGACGCAGCAACCTCCGTCTGCTCCCCGCCGGGGAAGGCCCCCTACGAGGATGACTCAGGCCCCGCAACCTGCCGGTCCTGCAGCCAGACCCTCCCTTCGGTCCAGTTCTCGTAGGAAGGTGGCACCGCCAGCCCGTCCTCAGGTCACTAAGAACCCACGTCAGGCTTCAAAGCGTTCCTGAGACGGGCAGCCCAGGGAAGGAGGATCATCTGACCTGTCCGGATCCGCACTCGACGAGGGGACGAGCGCTGGATTCGGCTTCTATCCGCCTGTCTGCCGCATGGCAGACGGCTACCACATGGTCAATAAAAGAGCAATTTCCTTCTTCTCTGGGGGCAACTTACAGCACCTCCGACCCTCTACTCGACGGTCGGATGCTGTTTCCATTATCAGAAGCATACGGCCGCACGACACCTGTACCCCCGTATGCTCTGAAACAACGAGCTCGTTCAGATGATCTCCCCTCTCGGGCGGATCATCTGCACAGCTCTCACGAGTTGGTCTCCCTGGGCAAAACAGCCAGTGTGGTTCGGGGCTTCTCACCCCCGGCCACGCGCTGTTTTCTCAGCGAAGGTATTCCCACCTATGGTACACCGAATCTAGTTCCTCTGAGACCCCTAGCGGAGAATTTTTCGGATTGGCTAAATCTCCCCAATCCTTCCCGCTGGCTCCTCAGGACTATTTGGCTCGGCTACGCCATCCAGTTTGCGCGGCGTCCACCCAAGTTCCGTGGTGTTTTCACTACGTCGGTTCAGGGCCCCAACACCACGGTTCTTCGAGCAGAAATCGTAGTCCTTCTGGCGAAGGGTGCGATAGAAGCTGTCCCCTCAGCCGAGATGAAGAAAGGGTTCTACAGCCCCTACTTCATTGTACCCAAGAAAGGTGGCGGTCTCAGACCAATCTTGGATCTGAGGGTCTTGAATCGGGCCCTGCTCAAGCTCCCGTTCAAGATGTTAACCCTCAAGCACATCCTCACGTGTGTCAGACTTCAAGATTGGTTTGTGGCCATAGACCTGAAGGACGCGTACTTTCATGTCTCAATCCTCCCAAGACACAGACCGTTTCTGCGGTTTGCCTTCGAAGGACGGGCATATCAGTACAAGGTTCTCCACTTCGGCCTCTCCCTGTCGCCCCGGGTCTTTACGAAGGTAGCGGAGGCCGCCCTTGCCCCCCTCAGGGTAATGGGCATACGCATTCTCAATTATCTCGACGACTGGCTAATTCTAGCTCACTCGTGGGATTTGGTTTGCGCACACAGGGACATGGTTCTCAACCATCTGGCTCGGTTGGGGCTTCGGGTCAACTGGGAAAAGAGCAAACTCTCCCCGGCACAGAGGATCTCTTTTCTCGGTGTAGAGCTGGACTCGGTCAGTATGTCTGCACGTCTCTCCCCGGAGCGTGCACAGTCAGTTCTGAGGTGTGCGGCAACACTCAGATACAGGTCAGTGGTCCCCCTAAAACAGGTTCAGAGGCTCCTAGGGCACATGGCATCCTCAGCCGCGGTCACGCCGCTGGGTCTGATGCACATGAGACCGCTGCAGCACTGGCTTCATACTCGAGTCCCCAGGTGGGCGTGGCATCGAGGTACATTTCGGGTGAACATCACACCATCGTGTCGCCAGACACTCAGCCCTTGGACAGACATTATGTTCCTACGGTCAGGAGTTCCCCTGGAACAGGTGTCCAAACGCATCATTGTCACCACAGGCTGGGGTGCCACCTGCAACGGGCAGGCAGCTTCCAGGGTCTGGACAGGCCCCCGACTGTTTTGGCACATAAATTGTCTGGAGTTGTTGGCAGTGCTCCTGGCCCTGAGGAGGTTCCATCCTATGATTCGGGGCAAGCACGTGTTGGTCAGGACCGACAACACTGCGACTGTGGCCTACATCAACCACCAGGGCGGTGTACGCTCCTTTCGCATGTCACAACTAGCCCGCCACCTGCTGCTCTGGAGTCAACACAGACTCAAGTCTCTATGAGCCACTCACATTCCGGGCGAAGCCAATTGTGTGGCCGATTCCCTGTCGCGACAGGTTTCGCTCGGAGGCGAGTGGAGACTCCACCCTCAGTCGGTCCAACTCATTTGGGATCGATTCGGCCAGGCACAAGTGGACCTCTTTGCCTCACCGGAATCCACCCACTGCCAGCTGTGGTACGGTCTGACCGAGGCCCCCCTCGGGATAGACGCACTGGCAGACAGTTGGCCAAGGGACCGACTCAAGTATGCTTTTCCCCCGGTGAGCCTCATCGCACAAACCTTGTGCAAATCAGGGAGGACGAGGAACAGATTCTCTTGGTGGCCCCCTTCTGGCCCAACAGAACCTGGTTCTCGGATCTGGTGCTCTGGCATCAGCTCCTCCCTGGCGCATTCCTCTGAGGAAGGACCTCCTTTCTCAGGGGAAGGGCACAATTTGGCACCCGCGTCCCGATCTTTGGAACCTCCACCTTTGGTCCCTGGACGCGACCAGGAGGACTTCAGAGACCTTTCACCTTCAGTGGTAAACACACTTCTACAGGCAAGAGCCCCCTCCACCAGACGGCTGTATGACCTGAGATGGCGCATCTTTGTGAACTGGTGTTCTTCTCACGGGAAGGACCCACGGAGCTGTGGCATCAAATCAGTGTTATCCTTCCTTCAAGAAGGCCTGGACAGGCACCTATCTGCCTCAACACTCAAGGTTCATGTCGCAGCTATATCGGCTAACCATGACTTGGTGGGGGGCAGGTCGGTGGGGAAACACGATTTGATAATAAGGTTTCTTAGAGGAGCCCGGAGGCTGAACCCTCCTCGGCCGCATCTCATCCCCTCTTGGGATCTTGCTGTGGTTCTCCAAGGTCTACAGCAAGATCCTTTCGAGCCCCTTCAGTCAGTCAAACTCGATGCTCTCTCCTTCAAGACGGCTCTTTTGACTGCGCTCACTTCCATCAAAAGAGTGGGAGACCTCCAAGCCCTCTCCGTGAACAGTTCGTGCCTGGAATTCGGACCAGCATATTCTCACGTTGTCCTGAGACCCCGGCCTGGATATGTGCCCAAGGTCCCTACCACTCCTTTCAGAGATCAGGTTGTGACCTTGCAAGCTTTCTCTTCCCAGGAAGATGACCCCAACCTGATCATGTTATGCCCAGTCCGTGCCCTGCGCATCTACATGGAACGAACGCAGCCCTTCAGACGTTCGGAACAGCTCTTTGTCTGTTACGGAGGACAGCAGAAGGGGAAGGCTGTCTCCAAACAGAGGATCTCCCATTGGCTGGTAAATGCGATCCGTACGGCCTACCTGGTCAGAGGCCTACCCTGCCCTCTGGAGGTAAGAGCCCACTCAACCAGGGGCATCGCCGCCTCGGCAGCCCTGGCGAATGGGGCCTCATTAACAGACATCTGTAGAGCTGCGGGTTGGGCTACACCTAACACTTTTGCCAGATTTTATAATTTGCGCACAGAACCAGTGTCAGCTAGAGTCTTGGTTGTTAACTCTTGACTCAGCACACTGGTTGGTGTAGAGCTTGCACAAAGCGCTTCCCCTAATGGTGATTACGCTTCTGAGTTTCAGTAGGTTTCCTGATGCGAACCCTGGACGCCTTCTCCATCTTGGCACTTCTGCGCATGGCGGAGTTGTGGTGGAGAAACTCGCTATGGAATCCCTTCACAAGGTATGAATACCCTTTTTGATTGGTTTATGTCCCATATGTAGTGGCCCCTTATGCGGCCCCATATGTGTATTTCCACCTATTACTCTTATGATGCGGTGTTTCCCCTGAGAACAGGTTCTCGAGGATCTGAGTTTGGCTGTCTTCCCGGGTGTGAGACCCACCTCAGGTCCCATGTCTAACGATGTTACTCTGAACCCCCCCTGTTGGGCAGGTCGTGAACTTCATAATGTCTTTTCTTTGGGAGTAGGCATTTTCCCAACGATCTCAAGGCACTCAGCCGCCCTTGAGGAAGGCCCGGCTGCAGGACTCTGCTGTAACAGGTCAGTCCTTGGACGTTGGATGGTCACAGAGGAGGTGAGCTGCACTTACGTTACACGTTGCCTTGTTACTTCTGCACTTGTCCCTCGTGACGCGGTCAGACATGTGGCGTGTTTTTACGGGGACCCCTAGTGTCGTACACTACTCGACACAACTCGGAGTGTACGACAGATAGGGAACGTCTCGGTCGTTCCCTGATGGAGGGAACGGAGACGTTGTGTCTCCCATGCCACATCTCTGGTCCGCCTCTGAGGGAGCTGAGACGCTTGGCTCCTCAGAATCAGAACGAGTGAGCAGATGCACACGCTGCCCTTTATACCCGGCTGCCCGGGGCGTGGCCAGCTATGCAAATCTGCACACCCAATTTTCATTGGCCTTTCTCAAAACTGTCAGAGGTGTTTGGGCTCTCAAGAGCGACCCCTAGTGTCGTACACTACTCGACACAACGTCTCCGTTCCCTCCATCAGGGAACGAGGGTTACCATACGTAACCGAGACGTTTCTCCAGTTTACAGTTCTCTTTCAATCCATCAGAGCAGCCTCACTCCTGAATCCTGCAGATTATTATTGCTCAGGTCAAGCTCCTTCAGATTGCTGGAGTCCGAACTGAGAACTGAAGTAAGGGCTGAACAGCTTTCCTCTGTTAGATCACACTTACTGAGCCTGGAAATAATAATAACCCCTGATAAACTTGGGCTGATAAACCCATTATTCTTATGCTAGTTTCTGTTAGTTGTAGTTAACATCTTTACTAAAGCTTGACTTGTCCAGTCAGTGAGAATCATTCAAATTTATTTTTAGGCTAACAGTTAAAAACTTAGTTTTCTAGTGTATGCATTTTCCAAAAAGACATATTCTTTCAGCTACTTGTAATAACAACTAAACCTCGCCTGTCAAAAAGATGATAAATTCTAAATTACATACTGCCCATATTTTTGAATAAAAGAAACTGCAGTAGAGACTACATTAGTTTGTTAATGTACAGTTACAAACAAAAACAGTATATTGTATCAATAAGCTACATAAAGAGTTTCTAAACAAATTACGCCTTTAGTTTTGGTTGACATTTTGTCACACAACTTACCTAAGTATCTCCAATTTACACTGTATATTCTTCAGTCCAGTACAGAGTAGTTTCATCCCTGAATCCTGCAGATTATTATTGTTCAGATTTAGCTCTTTCAGATTGGTATCTGATCCAAGAACTGTAGCCAGAGCTGAACAGCTTCTGTCTGTTAAGTCACAATCATTTAACGTACAAGAACAATATATCACATTACAGAAGATGGAACAAAGGAAAACATTTAACAAAAAAATCATTATTTTTACAGGAACAGCAAATATACAATTTGCTGTTCCTGGGTGAGCTATGTTACTCTTCACCTAGCATTTTCTGTATACGAGTATTTTTTATTCAGTGAAAAATGTACTAGATAAAACAAATAAGCATGCTTGAATGTGGAGGTTAATGATTTGAGCACTAAGGTTTGGTTAAAAGTACATGTCCTTTACAGTAAAATTTGAACTTAAAAAAAAATTGAACTTTATACTGGAGTGGAAATAACTGTGATGTGTTGAAATAACTATGATAACTAGTGATATGTCTTGTTAAAATTAGGGGGTATATGATTAACATTCACTGTAGTTTAATGTAGATGAACTTTTTAGATGAGACAAAAAAAAAAAAAAAAAAATATTAAGCAACTTACAGAGCTCTTTTAGAGGTTTTGATGACTGCTGACAATCTAATGAGACACTCATCTGATTTCTTGAATTTCTGAAGCTCAAACTCCTCCAGCTCCTCCTCTGATGTCAACAACACAAAGACCAAAGCAGACCACTGGGCAGGTGAAAGGTCAGTAGATGAGAGACTTCCTTTGCTGAGGTGGGTCTGAATCTCTTTCACAAGAGTTTGATCATTCAGTTCATTCAAACAGTAGAACAGATTGATTGATCTCTCTGTAGACAGATTAACTTCTAATTTTTGCTTGATGTAATGAACTATTTCCTTTTTGCTCTGGTCATTGTCATCTTGCTGCGTCAACATACCTCGAAAAAGCTGCCGATTGGACTGGAGTGACAAACCAAGAAGGAAGCGAAGGAAAAGGTCCAAGTGTCCATTATCACTTTCGAGCGCCTTATCCACTGCAGTCTTGAGCAAATCAATCAAGGTTTTATTTTTGGTTTCCTGTTCTGTGGAGTCTTGATCAAACATATGTTTTTTGTTGATGTCTAGAAACAGATGTGCATAAAGGGCTGCAATGAACTCTTGAATGCTCAAGTGAACAAAGCAGTACATTGTCCCAAGAACAATCCCTTTTTCCTCCTTAAATATCTGGGTACACATGCCAGAATACACTGATGCCTTATAGGCGTCAATACCACAGGCTTCCAGATCTGCATCATAGAAGATCACATTGTTTTTTTCCAGCTGTTGAAATGCCAGTTTTCCCAGGGAAAGAGTAGCGTCTTTATCCCAAGAAACATCCACTGTGTATTTTCCATCATACTTTCGTCTGCTCTGCAGGATCTGAAAGTGAAGAAAGTGCGTGTACATTTGTGTCAGAGTCTTGGGATTGTCTTCAGTATTTGATTCCTGTACTGTATTGGAGGTATCATCAGCCTGATTGTTTTTCACATCATTATTTATCTTCTGCTCCAAAATGTTCTGGAGAACAGTAGCTGAAATCCAGCAGAAGACTGGGATGTGGCACATGATAAAGAGACTCTTTGACTGTTTAATGTGTGCAATGATCTCTTTGGCCTGATTCTCATTTGTGAATCTTTTTTTGAAGTACTCTTCCTTTTGTACATCATTGAATCCTCGTATCTCTGTCAGACGATCAATACAGTCAGGAGGAATCTTACTGGCAGCTGCTGGTCTGGTGGTGATCCAGATGAGAGCAGAAGGAAGCAGATTTCCCTTAATGAGGTTTGTCAGGAGAACATCCAGAGAGGCTGGTGATGATACATCACACCACGTCTCATTACCGTCAAAGTTTAGAGGAAGACGAAATTCATCTAATCCATCAAGGATAAACAGGACTTTGAACTGATTCCTTCTTGTAAGGTTCAGTCCTTTTGTCTCTGGGAAAAACTGAGTTATAAGGTCCATCAAACTTTGCGTTTCTTTCTCCTTTAAGTTCATCTCTCTGAATGGAAGAGGAAATATGAAGCCAATGTCTTGATTTTCTTTTCCTTCAGCCCAATCAAGAACAAACTTTTGCACAGAGACAGATTTTCCGATGCCAGCAACTCCTTTTGTCAGAACAGTTCTGATCTTCTTGTCTTGTTCAGGTGCCTCAAACAAATTTTTGCATTCAACCTGAATTTCCTGTGATTCATGACGCCTGGAAGTGACTTCAATCTGTCTGACTTCATGTTCAGTATTGACCCGTTCACTACCACCATGAGTAATATAGAGGTCTGTGTAGATGTTATTCAGAAGTGTTGAGTCACCTTGTTTTGCAATTCCTTCAAACACACACTGATACTTCTTCTTCAGGTTAGACTTTAGTTGATGAATGAAGAACAGCTCATCTAAACAGAAAAAAAAATCATAATTTTAGGTTTAATTTTGTCTCCTAAATTCATAATCTGACAGATGGTCATCAGTCTCTTGCCTTCTAGACTACTGGCAGCTCCATCTTGCTTCATCTCTCTCAGGAAGTGTAGTGTGAGATCAAGAGCTGCTTCTTTGATACTGCATTTATTCTCATTAAAGTCGTTCACAAAGTATTGTGTGTTCTCTTTTTGTAATATTTTCTGAAACTTTTTGAGCTCCTCCTTCAGAAATATGATTATTTTGCTCTCAAGATCCTTTAAACAATGCAAGAGAAAAAAAAAAAAAAAAAAAAAAAAAAAAAAAAAAAACAGAACAATTTTAACAGAATTATAAATCCACATTCTTTCAAAGCTACTCAGTGTTAATCAATAGTGTAATATACACTGATCAGGCATAACATTATGACTATCTTCCTAATGTTGGTTCCCCTTATGCTGCTAAAACAGCCCTGACCTGTCAAGGCATGGACTCCACTAGACTGGTGAAGGTGTGCTCTGGTATCTGGCACCAGATGATAAAAGCAGATCCTTTAAGTTCCGTAAGTTAGAAGGTGGAGCCTTGTGCTCCTCAAACCTTTCTTGAACCATTTTTGCTTTGTGGCAGAGCACATCATGATGCTGAAAAAGGCTACAGCCACCAGGGATTGTACATGATCTGCAACAGTTCTTACTGTAGGTAGGTAGTGCATGTCAACGTAACATCCACATGGATGGCAAGACCCAAGGTTTCCCAGCAGAACATTGTATCTGCTGGCTTGCCTTCTCACAGTGAGCAAATAATTACCCTGTCACAGGTTCCTTCTTTGATCCAGTTTTAATAGATACTGTCCACTGCAGACTGGGAACACCCCACAAGAGCTGCAGTTTTGGAGATGCTCCGACCCAGTCGTGCAGCCATCATAATTTGGCTTGTCACACTTGCTCAAACCCTTACACTAGCCCATTTTTCCTGCTTCTAACACATCAATTTTGAGAAAAGAAAGGTTCAATTGC
Source organism: Cirrhinus mrigala (assembly GCA_036247105.1). Lineage (NCBI taxonomy): Eukaryota > Metazoa > Chordata > Actinopteri > Cypriniformes > Cyprinidae > Cirrhinus > Cirrhinus mrigala. Next base: position 31,397,230 of record CM070028.1, read on the forward strand.
CTAATATATTCCACCCACTAATAGGTCCCGTGATGAAGAGATAAACTCTCTCTCTCTCTCTCTCACACACACATTTACACATAAACAGGTTAATTGGCTGTTATTTTAAAATAAATAAACATTTCCCTTTTTTATTTATAGGTTTGTAAAAGATAAACTATCTATGATTATCACATTTTTTAAATCAGTTTTCTTACATGGAAGACCCCTAGGAGATTGTCTTTGTCTTTGTGTTTACACCTGTAAACAAAAACAAAACTAAATAAGGCATTTTCAAGTATATATATAAAAAAAAAGAAACTGAAATTTCTTATAAAGATTTTTAGCAAAGAGAAAAATATATATTTGATTTCTAACATTTTATGATAAGCATTCAATAAAATGAAAGAAAAGAAAAAAGAAAAGACATGAAAAACCTTTTAATTGGTGTTTCCTCACTTAAGTTTGGCACATCACCTTTTGACCAGTCACTCTTCACATACACAGAGCTGAACATATGTGAGTCTGATCTTTTCCTAATGATGAAAAAAAGACTAGTCTCATTTCAAAATAATTTAGTTTTGTAAATGGTAATTAAATACAGTACAGTTGTGCATTTGTCAATCTATCTATTTTCCATATTGAACTCATCCCTTAGTGTCTACCTGTGCAAATGTAAAACTGTTACAGAGTTCAACAAATACATCAAACATCATGTTTTATGATTTATGTATATATATATATATATATATATATATATATATATATATATATATATATATATATATATATATATACACTACCATTCAAAAGTTTGGGGTCAGTAAGACTTGTAATAGTCTTTAAAGTAGTCTCTTATGCTCATCAAGGCTGCATTTATTTGATTAAAAAAACAGTAATACTGCAAAATGTTTTTACAATATAAAATAATGTTTTTTTTTATTTTTTTTTATTTTAATATACTTTAAAATAGAATTTATTCCTGTGATGAAAAGCTGAATTTTTATCAGCTGTTACTCCAGTCTTGAGTGTCACATGATCCTTCAGAAATCATTCTAATATGCAGATTTATTACTAGAATGATCAATGTTGGATAATATCAACAGTTGTGCTGCCAAATATTTTTTGGAACCTGTAATTTTTTTTTTTCAGGATTCTTTCATGAATAACAAGTTTAAAAAGTACAGTGTTTATTCAAAATATAAATATTTTATAACAATGTAAATTATTTATTATTAACTTTTAATAAACTTTTAATTATTAACTTAATACACCCTTGGTGAATAAAAGTATTAATTTCTTCTTGCCTCAGCCCAATCAGAAGTACCGGTACTTACATAGAAACTTACACATCTGAGCCTGATAAAAATGCATTTTTTAAAGAAAGACGTCAGATGGATTTAGCTGGTTTTGCATCTGAACTCTTCATATATTAGTCAAGTTCTTTCATAGACCATTGTAAAGAAATTAGCTAACACAATGCTATAATGTAAGTAATAATTACCTTTTAACAGAAGCTTTTTTCTCATGGAAGTTTGGCATGCCACCTTTTGAATGGTGACTCTTCACAGACACAGAACTGGACACATGTGAGAATGATCTAACACTAATGACGCACAGAGAAGAGAGAAACTACTTGTATTTAATATTGACAAGCATGCTTTCTAGTCATTCAAAGAAACAAACACATAACAGTTTAAAAGGTAACATAATTCTTTTTTTTTTTACTGTCTCAAATTCGCTTACCAATTCTTTCAAGATGTCAACAAAGAAAAATCATCTATACAACAAATACAGCAAACATTTGGAGAGCCGTTGCCCTACTCCTTGTGTGCAAATTAAAAAATAAATAAATAAAAATAATAATAATAATAATAAAGAAGAAGAAGAAGAAAAAAGTAAAATAAATAAATAAATAAATAAATCAGAATATTAATATTTTAATTTAAAAAGAAACTTACCTCTGTTTCTGTAAGTAATTCATCTCAAGAAAAAGTCCTTTCCTCGCTCCTCGGATACAGCAGCTAAACAGACTGGTTTGTGAAAACAATCAATCGTTAAGTATGACCTAAAGATGACAATATGTTACTGAGATAAGATGCCAATAAGATTTTTTTTTTCGTATATTGGGCTATTGTATACTTTTTGTTCTTAAGAATAAATAAACATGGTGTAACAGCAGTATAATAGACTGTTTGCAACTTAAAGCACGCTTACATATACAGTATGAAAGTCCTTTTCATTTTTACACAAATAACTGTAATCGAGATAAAATTAACTTGCAGTCGTGTGCACTAAATTAAAAAAAAAAAAAAAAAAAAAAGAAGTAGAAGTAATTCCCTGTACTTTACGGTTGTTTGTGGCGTAGTCCGATTCCCACGCAAATTTCAGTCTCTGGTAAAACACCCCGTGTCGTTAAACTGCTATGTGTTTGTAGATTTGGGTGACGGCTAACAGACTGGCCATCCTAATGTCCTCATTTGCTAAAGTACTTCTCTTAAAGTTTGTCTTGTCCACTGACGTATTGAGCGCGCGTTGTTGAGTCGTATTCTTCTTCTTTGAGGTTTAACGGCGATCCAAATCCAAGTTATCCAAGCCATCCAAGTTTTGCATTACCGCCACCTTCTGGATTACTTCCCTGCAATTTTACTCCAGTTTATTTCCTCCGGTCCTCACCAAACCCGTTCGAATCAAGAAATTACAAATATTTCTGTCTTCCATTCACACCAGTTTGCAGTATGTGCGTTGAGTGTCGGGAGCTCCCGCTGATATATTTGAACTCCTTCTGTTGATTGTATAAGTTTGAGAGCTGCTTAATGTTTTAGTCATTAGTTTGACTTGATGCCATGTGAAACGGACGCCTGTGTGAATATCAACTAACTAGAACATGTAGGTGTAAAAAGAATGTTGAGATGTCTCATATAATTAAATTTACTTATATGTCCGCTAATGTTAAACTTGGTAGAGTCTGAGCTAAATGTATTAAGAAATCCAATGAGCAATGTTCTATGCTTTTGTACAGTCCGCTGTTACTTTCGTTTTCATTCCTAATGGATTTTACTGGCGAGTAGCAAACAGCTGAACAGGTTCATGCTGCCACCTGCTGGACTGCATTATTATGGATAATTACTAAAGTTCACTCTCTTTCTTTAATTTCATGCATTCTTGTAAACTCAATTATAGGAGGCCTATGATGATGAACTTAATTTATCCAATCACTTTTGAACGTCTTTTTTTATTAAAAAAAAAGTATATAAACTGTATATAATGTTTTATAAAATATATAATTTTGCTTATGCATCATGTACAAAATATACAAATGTAGGTTGGGAGTAAAAGGGAGTCCAAGACAAATAAGAACGACAGAGGATAAAAACACAAAACCTTTAGAAAACTAGTTTAAAACAAATGTTCATTCAGGAAATGTGAGCGATATTGAGGTTGAATCTGACTCAAATCAGTTTTCTGCACTTGATGGTTTCAGCATCCCATCAAGTCTTGACAGTTATGGGAATCACTGCTGTTAGTTTTTGTTTAAACTGTTGAAGTGATTTGCATTTTTTAAAATATGTTACTGACCTCGGTCTCTCCAATTTACAGTGTGAATAAGTCAAATAAGTGATTCACTCCTGTGTTTTATTTGATTTCCACTGCTGTTGCTCTTACACCCTGAACAAAAAGCTTGTCTCAGTGCCTATGCACAACAGACCAACAAGCAGAAAACAGAGATAATAACACAGAATACTCAAAATCCCTCACCAATTCAAGTGCAAGGAGTAGACCTATGTGCAAATGAGGAGTTTGTAGACCTGGGTACCATCATAAAACATGACGGAGGTGCAGACAACGACATTAAGAGGCATATTAGCAAGGCCAGCAACACCTTAATAACATTGAACAATATGTGGAGGTCCTCACAGTAAAGTGACAAAACTAAAATGTCACTGTAGTAGAGTTGTGTCCTTTCCACCTTAGTTTACAATCTAACTATCAACTTTCCACATGACAAACCTCCAGAGAATCCTGTAAATCTTATGGTCCAAAACCATCTCTAACCAACGACTACTTATGTGGTGCAATCAAGAAAGCAAGGACACCATCATCATAAGAAGGTGATGGAGATGGATTGGGTACATCATGCAAGATAAGAAAAAAATGAAAATAAATTTCTTCTGCGCATTAGATGGAAACGAAAGAGAGAAAGACCAAAGAACACCTTCCAACAAACAACTGGAGCCAAAATGAAAAACATAAATCACACCTGATAATATTACATTATCACTAAGATTAAATAATTTGGGAGCCTCCTATATTTTTGCAGTAAGTTACTGGCAGCAAGGTTGCCAGCAAGTTACTGTATTTTGTTTTACAGCAATGTACTGTAATGCAGCTTTACAGCATGTAGAACAATGTACTGTATAACTACAAAAAAAAAAGTGTTGTGCTGTATTTTTACAGTACTTTGTAATTTTGTTTCTACTGTAATTTGCTATTGTGTAATTATTATTGTGTATTGTGTAGTTGGAATAGTACATAGAAATAGTTAGTAAAATTGTGATAATACTATAATTCAAAAACAATATTACAAATCAAGAGACAATCCAAACATATTTACAAAAGTATTTTTATTAAAACATTTCAAAACATTTTAGTATTGTGTTTGCTACCCAGAGTTCAGTGCATCAACAATTTACAGCCATGAAAGCATTTTTTAAGTGTGCAAGAATATGAATGAAACAAACACATGCATCTTGAGGGCTGAATTGGGAATCATTGTCCTAAGAGAGAACTTAATTTATCTTAAAACTATTTAAAAATTAAACTTAATCTTAAAATTAGCAAAAACAACCAGTGTCTCATAACCATCACCCCTAAATGCAGGGCATGTGGATGGTGGCAAACAGGCCACTGACCCTCTCTGTGAAGTTTTCCATTTAAACATCATTTTGGACTGAATGAAGCTGTTAACATGCAGGGTTGATGGCCATCACTCTGCACCACTGTCCTCATCTTCTGCTCACTCCCTGACAGCACATTTATTTCCATCAGTGGTGAAACTGAAACACAGTCATGAAACACTCACAAAGACAAAACCTGTTATCACAGCACCAGTAAAAATGAACAGACAGTATGGAGGAAATAGTGAATGTAAATTCTGTAGCATAGATAAAAAAATAAAAAAAATAAAAAAAATAAATAAACAGTTTTTTTTTTTAATAAGAGGGATTATCATACAAAATGCATGTTATTGTTAATTTAGTACTGACCTGAATAAGATATTTCACATGAAAGATGTTTACATAGTCCACAAGAGGGAATAATAGTTGAAAATGACCTGTTCAAAAGTTTATATACGCTTGATTCTTAATTGTTATTTTAATTCTTAATTCTGTGTTCTTACCTGAATAATCCATATATATATATATATATATATATATATATATATATATATTTTTTTTTTTTTTTTTTTTTTTTTTTTTTTTTTGTTTAATGATAGTTGTTCATGAGTCCCTTGTTTGTCCTGAACAGTTAAACTGCCTGCTGTTCTTCAGAAAAAACATTCAGGTCCCACAAATTCTTTGGTTATCCAGCATTTTTGTGTATTTGAACCCTTTCTGACAATGACTATGATTTTGAGATCCATCTTTTTACACTGAGGACAATTGAGGGACTCATATGCAACTATTACAGAAGGTTCAAATGCTCACTGATAAATAAATAAGAAAAATGTACACATCTTCCTCATTCTCGTCAAAAGTTTTCACCCCCCGGCCTTTAATGCATTGTGTTTCCTTCTGGAGCATCAGTGAGCATTTGAACCTTCTGTAATAGTTGCATATGAGTCCCTTAGCTGTCCTCAGTGTCAAGAAAAGTGGATCTCAAAATCAAACAGTCATTGTTGGAAAGGGTTCAAATACACAAAAATGCTTGAAAAACCAAAGAGTCTGTGAGACCTGAAAGATTTCAGTGGGAATTTTAACTGTTCAGGACAAACAAGGGACTCATGAACAACTTTCACTAAACAAAAACAGCTGTGGATCATTCAGGAAACAGCACATTATTAAGAATCAAGTGTATGAAATCTTTTGAATGTGGTTGTATTTTATCAATTCAACTATTATTTTCTCTTGTGGACTATATGTAAACATCTTTTATTTGAAATATCTTATTCAGGTTAGTACTAAATAAAAAATAACATGCATTTTGTGTGATAAGCCCTATTATTTAGATAAAATAGTTAACATTTCGCAAATTCTGCAATATGTAACTTTTGACTTCGACTGTAAATAAAAATGATATGAAATTAATTTAAATAATACTTACAATATTTTCCTTGTGACAGCATTGCCCTTTTCCAGGGTGCAAAGACAAGTGGACCACATTGTAGAACTGCAAGAAATCAAATTAATTTGTCACATAGTCACATAGACTGTTGCCACATGTGTATTTCATACACTCCAACAATACATCAGAGTTAATGTAAAAAAAAAAAAAAAAAAAAAAACATATTATGCTTGACATTACTGACGATTTTGGCATGTGTTTTACTTGTCTTTGTTGACTAATAGATCCTTAGTAACTGATAAAAGTAATTGTCCACTAATCATATTCTTATTATCATAATTATTTGTATCAATCCCCATGCTACAGAAAATGTTTTCTTGAACATGGCAGGTATGTTTTCATGTTTAGTCACTAGAGGGCGCAAGGAGCTTTATCTGTTTCATACCCTGCAGCGCAGTTACTAAATGTAGTTACAAATGATTTAAAGTAACCAAATATAATAATAAGAAACAACAAAAATAACAAAATTCCACAAAAATGTAAGTCACAAGCCATGTACAGTTTCCTTGAAAAATAATAATTCTTAGAAAAAATAGTGCAGAATGTCATGCAAAGTGATGAACTAAATACTAGCATAGAGTCAATATACACTTAGGATTTTAAAATCCCTCCAAATACACACTTACATTAAATTGTACACAGAACATATGGGTCAGTTTATGTCTGCTCAGCAAGAAAACTCTACAGGATGTGGTCTACTTGAACTCAAAGCAACAACAACAAAAAATAAAATAAAATAAAGTTCACTCAGTGTGAAATGAGAAATGAAAATAACAACACAAAAGTCTTTTTGTGAGTCCTGATATGTATTTACATACTAATGTACTATTGATAAAGAGTTTGGCTGGATAGGTTTGGAAATAACGGAAAGGTTTTGTTAATGTTGTTGTTCCCCAGACATGGTCTTTAACCGCAGTGAACAGAAGATGCTCAAAATAAACCACAAGAACTGAGACAATCTGCAAACATTAGCTTGAGATCAGAGAACAGATATCCATTTAAGATGACTTCCATTCAGTGAATACAGAATTTTAATGTTAAAACACTGTCCTGTTTGTTTGGACTATTTAAATTCAAAGTGATGAAAGAAGTGAAATGAGAACTGAAACAAAGAACTGAAATATACTGACAATCACAAAAAAAAAAAAAAAAAAAAAAAAAAATGCTTAATGCATTTAAAGGTATTTTTGGTAACATGAATCACATGATATGGCTTCCCTCAAAACAGCTTTACTGTGGAATAAAAACTGTATATTTTTTTTTTCTTTCCCTCTCTCTCTCTCTCTATTTCAAGATAAAAAACATTGATTCCACTGAATGCTCTTGAGGCTCTAGCAGCTCAGTTTCTGAGTCAAAGTGAAACCTGCAGTGGTCTGAGATTAATTCAGTTTAGTGGCAGAATGACCCAAATGCATGTGGCTTCTGTCCAGTGGACAAACGTCTTGCTCGCGTTTACTATTGCATGTGTGCGGTTGACTGATGGGTAATGTGTAATGACATTATTTTCCTTTAAGTCAGATTTCCACTTTACACATAAGATTTATATATATATATATATATATATATATATATATATATATATATATATATATATATATATATATATGCAAAGAATATTGTTTTAGCATTATGAATGGTAATCAATTAAAAAATGCTAATTGCATGGTAACATCATTTAATGTATGGAGTGTTTGTTTTTCATGCTTAGATTAAATTAGATTAAATTTAATTTAATTTAATAATTACATTACTGACAAACTGCAAACATACTAAATGCACACATTACATGTAAACTAAATAATGAGAACTTATTTATTTTTTATTTTTTTTATTTATTTATTTTTTAATTTAATAACACAGAAGTTTAGATTTTAAAAGTATCTAAATAGTCACAATCATGGAATTAAATTGGCAATTTAGAATTCCAGTTAGAATTTATACAATAATGTCAAACCTTAATAACAATGAGACAGAAAAATGGCAAATCTACAAGCAGCCCAAATCCGCAGGAAAACCGCAAACTTGGCAATACTGCCCAACAAACTGGGTTTCCGAAAGCACAACCGGACCAGCCTCTCTAAAATTCCTATTGGTTGAACAGATGCATAAGTCACCACGTGTTGCCTCCTGGAGTTCCCGTCCACAAGCGTGCACACACCGCTTAGAGTTCTGAAACGATTATGTTAGGCTGAGAACTTAACAGCGTTACAAAAAATAAACATATGAATGACCTTAAAATAATGCCACACGGGTTTCAATTTTCAGAGGCTTTACGAAAATGACTTGCACATTTGTTTTCTTCATTTTGTTGTGTTTGGTTGGTAAGTTATAAATCTATATGACAATAGTTTTATCATAAAGTAAGAATATTAACATTAACGTTTAAACATTTAAGCTGTTTAATTTTGTTTTGCAGGTGTGTTTAATGTTGAATCGCATGAAGTGTCAGTGATGATAGGAGATTCTGTCACTCTGGATTATAATGCTTCTGAAATGGAGCGTAAGAATGAGATCGAGTGGAGATTTGACGACATTCGCATAGCTAACGTACTTATGGGCAACCCCACCTATGATAATAATGCGAGATTCAAAGACAGACTGAAGATGGACAGAAACGGATCTCTCACCATCAAAGACACCATAATAACAGACACCGGAGTATATAAATTAACTACTATTATTAGTAATAAGGAGTCAATCAATATATTCCGTGTTACTGTTTATGGTGAGTACATGTTCTCTTTATATGTAAACAGTACATCATTCTCATAATAATGAGCTCAGGATGTTTTTAATATTAGAATTTACAGATACATTTAGGACTCTGGTCGAACTTTACAGTTAGAACAGTTAGAAGATTTTGTGAACAAACGTAACTCATTATATAAATCAGGCAAAGGCATCACTGTACACTGACTGGACGTGAAAATGCGACCGTTTCAAAATTAGTAAGTAGAAGTAAACATGCTTCCTATGTAGACAGCATTACATGTTTGGTTCTGTTTGCTTTTGTTGCACTGTGATGCTCGCGTCCGGTGTAGACACGGTGTGAGGGAGACTTACAAAATGTTCAGTGCTGTTGAGGTCATAGTAAACGCTCACGTGTTATTTAAAACATTAAGAATAAAGTATTCATCTTATACCTCTTTTGTACTCATTTAATTGTATTTCGTTTCAGCTCCACTAACCATTCCGGTCGTTACCAGTGACATTTCGCAGTGTTCATTAGGCTCAAAGTGTTCACTGCTGTGTTCAGTGGTGAATGTGAGACATGTGACTCTCTCCTGGTACAAAGGAAACAGTTTATTGTCCAACATCAGTGTGTCTGAGCTCAGCATCAGTCTCTCTCTACCTCTGGAGGTGGAATATCAGGATAAAAACACCTATAGCTGTGTGATCAACAATCCCATCAGCAACCAGACTAAACATGTCTGCATTACCGATCTCTGTCGTTTGTGTTCAGGTAGGCCTATGTTAGCAATGACATTTAACATTTATTTATTGAACCAGTCTCAGTCAAGTACATTAGTGTATATTTACTGAGTTGGAAAATGTTGTTTCCTGTGTTTAAGTTGCCTCTTCAGATGAAGTCCGTTATGGTGGAGGGACTGAAGCTGTGATCCGGTTGGTTGTCACTGCTCTGGTGGGTCTAGCTGCTGTGGCTGCTTTCATTGTGCTGGTTTATGACATCAGATCCAGAAGAGTTGAACAGGAGACACACCAATGATGGATCAGATATTCTAAAACAATAATGAAGCTTTTTTTACAGACTATGATGAGGTGTTTTTAATAGTTGTCAGTATAGCAAATATAATTATTTTTTTTCATGTTCATTAAAGGAGAACTCCACTTCCAGAACAACAATTTACAAATAATGTACTCACCCCCTTGTCATCCAAGATGTTCATGTCTTTCTTTCTTCAGTCGTAAAGAAATTATGGTTTTTGAGGAAAACATTTCAGGATTTTTTTTCATATAATGGACTTGAATTGTGCCCCCGATTTTGAACTTCCAAAGTGTAGTTTAAATCTTCAAAAAGCTCTAAATGATCCCACTCGAGGAAGCAGGGTCTTATCTAGCGAAACGATCTGCCATTTTTTTTAGAAAAATAAAAAATTGTATACTTTTAAGCACAAAAGCTTGTGTAGTACAGGCTCTGGAATGCACGTTCTTGAATGATTCGTTCATTTTGAATGGATCTTTAATGTGACTCGGGAAGAACGAGTCATCTCTGGGAGTGATTCATTCAGTCGCATATGCGCAACATCCTATTAGGTTCTGTACTGGAATTAGTTTACCTGTTTCGAGTCTTTGGTTTTTTTGGGCAGTCACATGATGAACGAAGGACTCAAACCCAAAAAACTTGTCAGATAAGAGGTGAGGTGAGCGAATCATAGACTAAAGACCCAGGTAAACAATGAATTAATCTTTTCTGTTTCTTATAGCATTACAGTTTTGCCTTGTTTGTAGTGTGATCAACGTTTGTTTAAGCAGTAGATGTGTTAGGGAAGTAACATGTAACATTTTAATTATATTTTGCTAAAATGAATGAAATGAAAAAAAGATTTGTTCATTTTGCTGAACAAGACTCAAAGGTCTGAGTCGGTAAAATGATCCGAATTTCCCATCACTACTACGAATCACGTCTAAGTTCATCGTCTGTGTACTCTGGCTCAAAAAGGTAGAGAATGGCGGAAAAACATCTTGTTTTCTCCTACAACTTCAGAATCGTCCGACATTGTTGTAGCTTTTTGTTTGTAAACAGCATTTGACTTACTTGCACTTTGTTAGTTTTTGCGTGTTCGCTTTGTAACACTGGGTCTGTAGTTCCGCGTGACCTTTCGATGTGATTCAATAGTACATAGTGTCGTCAACACACATCTCAGAGCCTGTGGTACATGAGCTTTTGTGCTTAAAAAGTATACAAATTTTTATTTTTCGAAAAACAAATGACCAATCGTTTGGCTAGGTAAGACCCTTCTTCCTTGGCTGGGATCGTTTAGAGCCTTTCGAAGCTGCATTTAAACTACATTTTGGAAGTTCAAAATCGGGGGCACGATTAAAGTCCAATATATGAAGAAAAATCCTGAAATGCTTTCCTCAAAAACCATAATTTCTTTACGACTGAAAACCGAAAGACATGAACATCTTGGATGTAAAGGGGGTGAGTAAATTATTTGTAAATTGTTGTTCTGGAAGTGGAGTTCTACTTTAATGAAAAGCAATACCCAGTGATAATGCTATATTACCTTGTGTTATAGTGTTATATTATCTTGACAGTAAATGACAGGAAAAAAAAAAAAGTCCATAAACCGTGTGTTTTTGATTCTTATCTCTTTCTTTCAAATTTTCAAATTTTGTAGGTTTTTTTTTTTTTTTTATCACAAGGAGTTGCTTTTTTAAATCTTGTTGTACAATTGTGCAATGACAATAATGTATTCAGTTCAGTTCTTTGTTTATTTTCTTGTTTGTCCAGCTGTCCACACTGATACTGTAACAACATTAGATTTAACATACAACCCAAATGTACAAAACTGATAAGAAAAAACTAAGAAGAAACATAGTTATTTAAAAAAACAAACAAAGAAACAAAAACATAAAATTTAAAATGTTATGCAGGGAATTATGGTAATGTCAATTTACGGTTATTCGCCATAAATTATATGTTCTTTTCCACTTTCAAAAACGGTACGCTATCATAAAATTACATGCATTGTCCAATATGGATTTTCACTGTATATAGTAGGGGAACTTACCATTAACAGTTTAACAGTTTTTTTCCTGTAGCATTTTTACAGTCTTTTACTGCTAAATTCGTGGTCATTTTTACAGTGCATGTTTAGTAAGTCTGCATATCTAAGGAAGTATTTGTATTATTATTAATATCCAAGTATCTTTATTTGCATGGTAAAATAAAAATAATAATAATTAAAAAAAAATTCTACAGCACTGGTAACATTAAATTCATTTTATTATTCCCAAAAATGTTTCTTAGCATTTTATGCATGTTATGATTCCTGTCTTATTTTCCCATGTCTTGTGTTTAAGGACTCTTATTTTGAAGTGTATTCTTGTTCATATCTTTACAGTAATCGTAACAGTTGCACACGTGTTGTTGTTTTTGCCCTGAAGATAACCCTCCGTAAGGTATAATAGATGCACATTGTCGTAATAGTTTCTTCCTTTACTGCATGTGAGCATCTAACATATACTACAATTTTATGATTCAAAGTGAATTGTTCAGAACTGACAAAGATTTAGTTTGAATTGAATCATGAACTATAACAAGATGTTGCTGCCCAGCCAAGTTTTTAAAACACAGCTCAGTCACACAATTCTTAACTGGGCTTGTTTAAATATTTAAATGTTAATATATTCATAATACTGTATTTCTGCATGTATATAAATTAGGCTTAAATAGGTAAAAATTCTGCATGTCTATTAAAGAATAATCATTTAAATGATCAGCACATTTTTATTTATTCAAATGCAAACCAAAGTAGTGTATATGTACAGTATGTGTTTCAATTACACAGATTACTTACTCAACACAACCAATCTGACACTGGATCACACTGGACAGAATAACACAGAAGAGAGGTATAATATATACTTGGAACATATACAGCAGATAGCATTTGAAGATCATCTTCTAATTACTAGGCTTGGTTATTCCAGTAATTCAAAAGAAGATGAAATTTAACTCTACAGCATACAATTATATTCCAGATAATTCAGAATCTATTCAGTGAGAAAGCAGCCCAACAAATCAAACATGTAGTGTTTCTTTATAAAGTCACATCACCAACTACTGGCCTGGCGTGCATAATGCAGAAAAAAAACATTTGTCTTAGTAGTGCACTGTTGTCATGTAAACATAACCTAATTCTGAACAGATGTCAGAAAAATTGGACACACGTCATATCTGTTGAAATACTCTGAGAAAATGTTTCCCAGGTCAGTACAGCACATACAACCATAGCGGGCATTTCATGACGTCAACATGCTGGATGTAGTCATGCATACATGTGTAGGAGTATTTACTGAACATGCAGTAATATAAGTTATACATTAAAATCAGTACCTGTATGCTATTTTTGACAATACATGATTTGAGAATGATCTTGTTCATGCTCTTCCTTTAATGCTACCGATGCTTTACCTTGCTGACTTTGTGTACAAAAGAGTTAACGTTATCATTTTAACACTTTTCAAATACTTTTGTTTTTTGGTGTTTGTTTTCCAGTTTTAAAATAATTTTAAATCCCACATTTTCTGTGTACTTTTTTATGGAGCCCCTAAAAGGATATGGTGGAAATCTATGCTTTTGTGTTCTCTCTCAAAAGTTTTGCATTCCCTACAAGAAACTTTGCGTTCACTCACAAAACTTTTGCATTCACCCAGGAAGCTTTGGCAAACATTTTGTGAGCAAACGCAAAGTTTCTTTGGGGAATGTAATAGTTTTGTGAGCAAACACTAAGTTTCTGGGGAACACACATTTTGTCAGCAAAAGCAAAGTTTCTCTAGGGAATGCAAAAAATTTGTTTCTCGGGGGAAGCACAAACATTCTTGCAAGCAAACAAAAGGTTTCTCGGGGAACACATTTGATGAGCAAATGCAAAATCTAGTCTAGGGAATAAACATTTTGTAAGTTAAGGCAAACATTTTGTGAGCAAGTGCAAAGTTTCTCTAAGGAATGCAAACATTTTGTAAGCAAACGTAAACATTTTTGTAAGCAAATGCAAAGTTTCTCAGAGGAACACAAAGATTTTATGAGTAAACAAAGTTTCTCTGGGGAACAAATATTTTGTGAGCAAAAGCAAACTTTTTCTGGGGAGCGCAAACATTTTGTAAGCAAACAAAGTTTCTTGATTGACATTTTTCCTCTCATCTCCCCCCTTTTTTTCTCCTTCATTTCCCTTTAGGGGCTTTGTAATTTTGGAACCCCACTATACACATTTAAAAAAAGTACAAAATAATGAAAAATCTATATAAAAAAACAAAGTCAAAAAATTCAAAAGTTTTTGAATATTCTTTACACATAAGGAATGATTCTGAATGACAAACTTCAACTTAATAATAAACAAAAGCACCGTTCTCTATGTATGCCAACAAAATTGAAAGTTTTAACTCCTTTTCACAGTGCAAAATAGTTGATTTTCAAACACCATTAATGTGTACCGACTATGAACTACTGCGGGCATCTCTGTTTAATTGCTGCATTGTATCAGTGTCTGTATCTGTTTCTCCATCTATAATAAAACAAAGAAAAGAATCATTAGTTAATAGGAGACAAAGTTAAAAGGAGACAAAGAAACAGTGCTGATGTAATGTTAATGCTACAGCTACAGCTACACAAATTTGAAGGAAATGACTTTTTTTTTTTTTTAAGTCAACCAATAAGGTGAGGAAATTTTTTTTTTTGTTTGTTTGTTTTTTTAACATGTTCTTACAGGTGAATTCAAATGGAAAAATCAATATACATGACATTTGAAAGGAGATGTGTGCAGTGTTTTGATGTTAAAATGTTTATCCTACTTTAATATGCAGACATGACTATAATTAATAAGCTGTTTATATGTTCATTTCTGAAACACTGGCTCTTTGAAAATCGAAACATTGATCTGTTTGTTTGAGCGTTTAATGCTGAGTCAAAAACAGATGGACTCCAATTTAAAAACTGTTTATTAATTTACCAAGAAATCTCTAGCTTTTCCTTATTAGCCAAACATTTTCTGTCTTTTGAATGTGTCATTACAACACCAATGGAGGGTTTTTATGATTTCCTTAATTAAACAGTCTACAGTCAAAAGAAACCTTTCATGCTTGAATTACACTTATTTTACTTACTCTTCTTGCAGGACCAACATACTTTAACCCTACCCATCTTGATCCCAATGGAGATTGCGATAATGATCGCGATTAGGATCACAACAATGCATGCCAACACTGGACCAGTTGTCTGCCAATGTGAACTCTGGGGGAGATCTGTAATAGATCAACAGAGACATTAATTATTTGCCCCTGCTATTCTGACTTTACTGAAAACATATGTTGTCATTTCAAAGAACCCTAATGTCACCATTGTTGATGACTGCTGATTTGATAACACACATCCTTTGAAACTCAAGGTTGTTCATCCTCCAGGGGGTGATTGACGCGCAAAGGAATCCTTCATTGTGTCGCAATAATGACATTTTTTGTAAAGCTTGAAAGAATAGTTCACCCAAAAATGAAAATTATGTAATAATTTTCTCAACCCCTTGGCATTCCAAACCTGAACTTAATTTCTTTCTTCTGTCAAACAAAATGAAGGTACTGAGAAGAATGTTGGTACGCAAACTGTTTTGGCTACCATTGATTTCCAATCAAATGTTCCTTTTTAATGTTCCACAGAATAAGGAAAACAATGCTATTTGAGATTACATTAGGGTGCGTTAATAATGACAAAGATATTGGGTAAGCTATCCTGGAAGCTAGCAACTGTCATTTACACTTGAATAATAGGCTAATGCTGAGAAATGATGGCAGTTATATTTAAATATAAATATACAACCTAATCTCATGACGAAAATGTACTTGTGGGAAATGTTTCACAAGACGCAAAATATGCACAGGAGTATAACACATGGAGTATTTTAGCACTGTGCACCTGATGTGATCTTCAGTGGAGGGTAAAACTGGTTCACATTATCACTAGATCCCACACACTCCACACAGAACACAAGTCTGTGCTGATGAGAGAAAGGGTTTACACGGTTATTCACTTGACAGCAAATAATTTGTTATTTAAAAAAAGAAAACAGTTTTAGAATTATTGCATTTTTGTGCTTTTCAACATATCACTTATTAATCATTTATAAACACATAGTCATGTTTTGTAAATGATTAGTACATCATTAAACAATTACTTGTAAATTAACTTGTAATTGACTTGTAAATGTATTAACAAAACATACACAAATTGTTAGCATATTCCTTATTAATCATTTGTGAATGTTTTGTAGATGAATATTTCATCATTAACTAATCACTTATAAATGACTTACAACTGAACATTATTATAAAGTGTTACCGAAAGTTTTGTGCTGGCTGAGCAAGCTTGTCTCATTTAGAAACATATGGAGCTGTAATCATAACTGTGTATGAAAACGATTACAAGTGCTCGCTGTTTAGGGCATCTAGTGTTAATTTCTGTTGGAAACGGCAGTGGTATGTACTTATTGGTACATATTTTGCGTCTTCCGTAAAAGTTCCCACAGTTACGTTTTCGTCGTGAGATCAGGTTGCAACTATAATGGCCATTTTTGTCTATGTCGATAAAAAACAAGGTGTGAATCTGAGCATTTAAACTTCTCTAAATGATCATAAAATATGATAATCTGATCATTTTAGAGCACAATAGATTTATATAAACAATACATTATAGAAAAGTTTGAGCCACTCACCACTAACTGCAATATGGAATTTCCTGTGTAAGATCGTGCTGCTGTTGTTGATCTCCAAATCATAGACTCCAGCATGTTCAGTTTGGATGTTTCTGATGGTGAGGTCTCCAGTGTGATCATTCAATTTGATCATGTTTTTCCATCTAGCATCAGTAGTGCCATTTAGTCCATTAACTTGCAAGAGACCATCGACGGTTCCGTGGTTTGTAAGTTTACATTTACTGAATGATTTTACTATCAAAGTTTCAATTAAATTAGTCTTACAATATGTCATTTGAAAGTTTAAAGGCTCAAGATTCTTAATATGCAGTCGGGATATTATAACAAAAACACCTTTTTCAGTTGTATGTAAAGTTTGCATAAATACATGCAACATTGAAATGGGGAGTTCTGAACTGTTTTTGTCCAGTGACGATGACAGATAAATTCAATCATGCAAACATCGGTGTAGTGTTTTTGATAAATATCTGGAACACAAAATGAGTCCGACTTTTTAGTTTAAAATATGGAAATTTAGGACAATTATTGAATTTGCTGTTTATGTAATATTTCTCCAGGTAGAATTACATTTCTTGTTTTCTGTACATTCAATTTTGCACTCTGCTACTTAAGTAATAATACCTTATCTTAACCTGTTTGTTAGAGTCTTACGAACAGAATAACCCTGCCCTCAGCGTTTTTTTTTTTTTTTTTTTTTTCCTGCAGCACTGATTGGTCAGTGATTCAAAGCATTCTAACAGTGTAACCTCCAAAAATGCCAAACCCAATCTTCACTGTGCACAGTCAGTCAGTGTAATGCTAGTTAATTTTTTGACGGGTGTAAAATAAGCCAACGACTGATTACAGAGAATTACATTGATTGTTTAGATTCCTCAGTCATGCGTAGATTTTTAAGCATAGAATTTATATTTGGGACTCCTGTATGTATATATTGTATATAATGTATATATTCCTACTGAAGTTACCTTGTGTAGTTTCACTGGTACACAAAACAAACTACAAAAACAGTAAGCACTCCCCTCACCTTCCATTGGTTGGTCGAACATTTAGTCCTGCCCTAATCTCACTTCATTGGTTGAGTCTATGTTGCAATGTTGCATTGTCAAGCTGATTGTGCTCAAACAGGTTTTGAGAACAGCGCAGTATCACTTTTTTCCCCTTTTTTCAGTAAAATCTATGAATGTCTCTCTTAGATATGACTCTGTTATTAAACTGGAAGATAAAAAGACATTTTAACACTGAAAACACATCACTTTTAGTCATGTGAAACAAATTTTGCAACCCACTATATTGCAACCAATTTGTATCAATTTTGGTTAATTATTAGGTGAAATAGGATATTCAATGGAACACGACTTAATTTTATACATCAGAATTGATTAGATGATAAAAAGTGGGTGTTCCATATGAGAATTGGAGGCATACCTGAATGTGAGTTACAGCTTTTTTTAAGTACTTGTATTAAGTGCCCTTTTAAAAATTTGCATTCTTCACAAAGAAAAGCTTAGGGGAACCTAATTTTCAATGGCTCCATCTTCTAATTTAATTTATAAGTTGGTCAGAATTGTGACTTTGACTTCATCGCTTTTTAAGTTTCTCTGACCCATTTTCATATATTTACTTTTAAACATCTTTAATGTAAATAAATTAATTATTACTTGTCAAAATATTTAAGCTTCCCTTAATTTTTATCTACACTGCAATAATAAGTCTGAATACAGGAGTAATAAACTATTAACTAGTATCTTTCTAAAGAGCCCTCAGTTATGCCTGTAGTCCAGAGGGTTCATGAATTGTGACTGTTTTAGTTTGAGTAGGTCAAGTTTGGGTTTGAACTCAACTAGTGGGGGTGACTGTTAACAGGTTAAGCTAGCAATAAGGGTGCCTTGGCCTCCAAACTTCCACAGTATCTGATCATCTCCCTGTGTTTCAGTAACACCAGTCTGTAGAATGACAGAATCTCCCTCCATCAGTGACACTGACGCCACTTCATCTGTCATGGCAACAAACACATAAGCAGTTTTTGGATTGAGATTAAACTGAAAATGCTATTAGTAATTTCCACACTTGTACATATACTTGTTAATAAGTGGTGCACATTACCATACTGTGTGGCTGGATTGCATTGAGTCTATTAACTCTCCTGTCCTACTTACTTATACCTACCTGTCTGACTGTTATAGTTAATTTTAAAGTTCTACCCCAGTTCTATTACAATTTTTCTATTACAAGTTTTGCTTAGAATAAACACAATGTACACTGAATGTCTTTGCTGTCTGCTGCTTTTATTTTTAACTATTTATTTTACAGAAGAAAAATCCAAATCAGTTTATAAAGGTGAGACCTGGGCTGCATTTCCCAAAAGTATCATAACCTTAAAGGGGTCATTGGATGCCCATTTTCCACAAGTTGATATGATTCTTTAGGGTCTTAATGAAAAGTCTATAATATAGTTTGGTTAAAAATTCTCAATGGTTGAGTAAAACAACACTCTATTTACCTTTCCAAAATCAACTTTGCAAAAATCATCTCATTCTGGTCGAGGCTGCTTTAAATGCAAATGAGCTCTTCTCACCCCGCCCCTCTCTACTCTCTGTGGAGTGACGAGCCTGTTTACTTTAGCCGTGTTTAGCCGCGTTTAGCCGCTAAATATGCTAACTATCACATTATTAGGAAAGGCGATCGCAAAGATTTATAAAACAAAACCCTTATACACACTTCTGCTGTAAGTGAAGCTGAATTACAAATAATTCCCACGGACATAGATCTACTGCATTTTCAGCTGCTCAGATGTCGGGAGTAAATGATGACACCTCAATCACTCAATCTGAGATATTCTTGTCTAACTTACATCTCTGCTCCGGCATCGAAACAAAGAGGGCAGACCGGTACAACTGATCTTAGGTAAGACACTCATGTCAATCAACTATCAACGTGGGAGTGGCCTCTGTCGGTGTGACGCCACAACGACAGACATCTGAGAATGGCTCGATTTGAAAAAGGGAATATTATTATTACAGATTAATTAAAAACCACTGCATGGATTTTTATCATTATAGGGCAGATTTGTACATACACTGCCAACACACATTAATGTTCAAACAACATGTAAAAGTGAACTTAGCATCCTATGACCCCTTTAAGTAGATGTAAAACCATTGCCACCAATGGTCTCTACAATCAACTTAGCTTGCGATGCTTTTGAGAAACGCAGCGCAGATCATTTCACAGCACCTTAATTGTTGTCAGACAATTACAACAGTAAGCGATTTCTGAGAAACAGTAAATATAGGAATTGAATGAAATAATTAACACATTGTTGTACCCCAAAATGAACAAACGTATAACGTGAATGTTTCTCTAACATAGCTAAAGTGAAGTTTCAGATGAACAAAAGACAAGGAAGAACAAAAAAGAAAAAAGAAAAAAAAACAGTACATGAGAGTATACAAGCAAGAGTTTGCACACAAGCTCCAGACAAGTAAAGACACTTAACTGTCCATATTGATAACTTTACAACAACAACATATCTTAGTTCTGTGAAGCATAGCAAATCAGTGTTACTCGCATATGAAGCAGACACAATGTAACCTCTACATCTGTATTCAGGCCTTCCAGCTTCTCCAACACTGGCTTTTCCAATATTAATGCACTTCTAACGCTCTTGCCTGATCATAAGTCTTTTTCCAGTGATATTCTTCTGACTTTTTCTCTTTTGTAATGTCTCTCAGCCAGTTCTCTATCTACAGTCTTTCTTAAAATATGTAGGGCTGTCCGCATCTAAAGATTCTCCTAGTTCACTCTTATCCTAGTCGTTCATTTAAACCATAATTTATTTGGTCAGGGGATAAGTATCAAACCCTAAATTAAGGCTGTCAAAATGGCCGAAAAGCTAAATTTGAATATTGTACTTAAATTTTATTGAATATCGAATTACATTCAAATTTAAAAGGCATAATTTCACTTAGGGGGAAAAAAGCTTTTGGCTTTTCTGCCAAAAGAATTCAGTGGGTTCAACTGAATAGGCTAAAAAAAAAACATTAAAATGTAATGACACCTAGGGGATCAAAACACAAACAAAATAAGTAACCTATAATGTAAACAGCCTTAGAAATGAACATGAGTTTGCCCAAGTTGTCTGGTAGAAGTGAGCTGTGTCTTGCTCACGATTTAAACAGCTACTCCGAATTGGCTACAGTGTTGTGGTGTTCAGTCTGATCCACTTTCAACAGCGTTTCTCAGAAATTGCATGCTGCCCCTTTAAGTAGATAATTATCAGTTTACAATTATTTTAAGACTTGAGTTACTCACCACGGACAGTAACACTGAATTTCTTCGATGTCTCAGTTGTGCTCTTGATCTTTAGCTGATACTGTCCAGTGTG
This sequence comes from Cirrhinus mrigala, assembly GCA_036247105.1. NCBI lineage: Eukaryota > Metazoa > Chordata > Actinopteri > Cypriniformes > Cyprinidae > Cirrhinus > Cirrhinus mrigala. The sequence continues at coordinate 31,418,386 of CM070028.1, forward strand.
TTCAGTTCTGATGTTTCTTATGGTGAGATCTCCAGTTTGTTTGTCCAGCTCCAGTCTGTCTCTGAATCTCTCTTCCTCGGATGTATTGTACATTTTAGCTTCTTTATTCATTTTAGCTATGATAATATCTCTAAATAGCCAAAGTACTGTATCATGGCTTTTTATTTCAGTAACATTAGTGGTTAAAGTGACAGAATCTCCCTCCATCACTATTATTGTGTCCACTCCATCTGCTACAGCAACAAACACATCTGTAGAACAAACAGGAGCATTATTGTAAAGAGAAATCGCAGTTAATGTTAATATTTGTGCCATTTAAAATAAACAATGACAACATTTTTATTTTTAAGCTAATTATATTTTAAGAATAATATGTATTTATAGATAAATTACAATTTATCTGTAGGCCTATATATCTTGTGTACTTGGAATGAACTTTTATAAACAGTAAAAATGAAAGGGAAGCGAAAACATACTCATGTCAGAATACTGTTCTATGTTTGCCCTGTTGGAGTCTTCGTTGGTTTTGACATGACCAGATGGAGAAACTGGGAAAAAAAAAAAAAAAAAAAAAAAGAGTATAAAAATTAACTACACAAGAATTGATGACTATAAACATAAGTATTTTACAGTCTCAGATGTCACCTTTTGCACTTTTAACGTTAATGCAATAATGCATTATTAGATGCCATATACAAACTTTGATGTAATGTTTATTTTAACGAAATTTCTGTTCTTGCACCAGCTCAAACAACAGTGCTGTCCATTTAAACAAACAAACAAACAAACACATATTTGAATTTTACAGTGGTGACTCAACAGCACAGTTTGAAGAAGCGAAACATGTCATATTAGGCAAAAATCAGCGTCATAGACGCTATGCACACCACATACGAATACTAGGCCTAGCTACAGTGAGCTTAAACCACATTAAAAACAAAAACATATGCTCAAACTTGAATACAGGCTGTCATATTTATCTCATACAAATAATAAAAAAGAGTAAACTGTGCACATTAGTTTTAAGTACAGTACAAAAAGTGCTACTGACAAAACCTGGGAGTAAACCAGAATTACATTTATTCATTAAACAGACGTATTCACGCATGACATGCAGAATATTACAGGCCGTCAGCGCCCTCTAATGTATATGATCACCAAACACACATGCACAACCACTTTACCCCCAAAACACGCTCGCATTTGTGCTGTGTGATTTACCACAACGTCTATTTGTTGAAAAGTAATACAGGTTCGTATGTTAAAAAAAAAACAAAACACTGGAGATGTTAAAATCAGAATATAACAGCAAATGCTCATTTCCTGTATCCGCCTTATACTGAAACCGAAAGTGTTGAATATTAATACATATAGCCTAATACAAAAATAAATGTGACTTACCGTCCACTAGTAATAAAACCCAAAAAATGAAGGAAAGGATCCTCATACTTATTTGTCGCTTCTGACCGCATCTAATCTGAATGATAGCAGTGATTCAGAGCACTGATAATGGACTCGTGTCAAACCGACCAAGTCACGTGATTTCTGCGAACGAAAGATGCGTTACGTCATACCAATTCGTTTGAAAGTAGACCTGGACTGGGTCAAAAGGTCAAACATATTCATACACAGAGAGATTGTTCATGGTATAAAATAGGTTTTTATTCAATGTTTGTAATTTCAGTTTAATTACTTTTAGAATTTAGTGAGTGGGGCTAGTTAATGAAATGACCTGGTAAGAAAATTATTTATTTATTTATTTATTTCATTTTTAGTCACCAGCAACAGTCATGGTTTCTATTTCAGCCAAGTCACGCATTATAACACCAAGTAATGTTAATAAATGAGACCTTATTCTAAAGTGCTAATGTCTTCTACTTAATATTGTGAGAAATTACTAAAGTCTCACAGACCATTCAAACATTCTGTAAACTAAATCACTGCAAGTGAAAGACAGAGACAGTTTGCTTTTAGAAAGGTTGTGTGCCAACAAGATTCTGCTTTGCACTGGAAATGCATTTAGATACGAAGAGTTCAGATGCAAAAGCCTCTAAATCCATCTGACGTATTTCTTTAAAATGAGCATTTCTTTCTGGCTACTTTGTGTAGGTTTCTATGTAAGTACTGTTACTTCTGATTGGACTGAGGCTGGAATTTAGCGAGTTTGAAGTAAAAGTATTTGATGGACGTATAATATGTGTCAGGAGCATTCACTCAGTATCATTATTTCATTTTTGACCGAGATGGCTTATAGCTGGTTTTGCGTCTGAACTCTTATTTGCTCTTTGTTCATGTAGTGATCAATTCTTTGTCAATACTGTACAAGTCATGCCAATAAATCTCACTTGAATTGAAAAACTGAATTAAATTGAGAGAGATAAAATACTTTGCAACAAAAGATGCTTCAATTTGCTATGATTATTTTGACTTGTTTTAAGTTACCATATTATTTAAATTCTCTATCCACACTAAATGTGCAACCTGAAAACAAAATGTAAAACATTTTAATTTTGGGGCTGTACAGGACTTAACTTATACTTCAGACATATTTAACTGGGCTACATATTCCTGTATATTAAATATTTTTAAAGTTTTAAGCTGTTTTAACCTTTAACAATCTAAAACATTTATAAGGAGTTGCAATTTGTTTTGCAAAGCATTTCACATTAAAATGGTGAGAGAAAACACTTGTTTTTTCTTTATAGGACAAACCTGAAATTTATCAGCAGTTGATAAGAATTGTTGTAAAATGATTATCTGAAAATAGACTCAGTCTTACCTGTTTCTGTGAGAGACTCATCTTTGATTAAGAGTCTTTTCTTTGCTCCTCTGACATACTGCAGCTAAACAGCTTAAAACTTACATCTTTATGTCACCAAAGACGATCAGATGATCGTCATGACCTGCATATGACAATATGCCATAAAACAATCAATATAAAAACAAAATATGCTACAAATGTAATCGGTGTCTGTGAATAATTTCTTCAGAGATTTCAGATCACTCATAACACACATTTCTATTTACATGCACATTATTATGCAGCAACTTTTGGAACGTTAAAAAGTTTAAAAGAACATTATTTTTTGCTCAAGTTTATCAACCTCTCTAACCGGAAAGATTTGACGACAAAGATTTAACACTATTCTTTATGCTACATTTGACAGACATATTGTTTTAACATGCATTGTCTTCAAACAGTTTGTTTTAGTAGTATCTTTCTGCTTCTCAGACATTTTGTTACTTATGTGACAGGTATAACTTGTAGTTGTAAATTATAACTTAAGTCATGCTTACGTTTAATCCGTAATCATTCCCCCAAATAACTGTAATCGTGAAAGTATTCAAACTTACTTGCAGTAGTTCAGACGGTCCTGTGCAGCAGAAACATAATCTAAACATTTTTGAAACACTTTGGGTTTGTGGTCGCTGTTAAACACACCTGTGTGATCCTTCACGAGTATTATTTGTCACATGATACGATTCCATATTGGATAAAATGAAAGTCATCATCAAATAGTGTGATCATTTCTCTTCAGAAGACCCAGATGAAAAGCTCAGTTCATACAGATTACTTTTACAATCTTTTTACAAACTTTTTTTAAGCATTAAAGTTCTGATTGCATGGACTTGCAGTGAAGGGACAAAAGTGTCTCAGATTTCAATAAAAGCATCTTTATTTATGCTTCAAAGTTGAAAAAAAGTCCAATGTGTTTGAAATGACATGAGGATGAGCAATTTATAAACAGAATTTTCATTTTTGGGTGAAATATCCCTTTAAGCATTTTGAATACCTCATGTTCAGTATTGACCTGTTCACTACAACCCTGAGTGATATAGAGATCTGTGTAGATGTTATTCAGAAGTATGGAGCCACCATGCTTTGCAATTCCTTCAAACACACACTGATACTTCTTCTTGAGATTGCATTTTTGCTGATGAATTAAGAACAGATCAGATCTAAACACCACAATAAAAATAAAGATATTTTTATTCTAATTTTCTTTCCTACATTTCTAAGTGACAATATGACAGATGTTCATTGGTCTCTAACCTTCTAAAGTATCAGCAGCTTCATCTTGCTTCATCTCACTAAGGAAGTAGAGCGCGATATCAAGAGCTGCTTCGCTGATACTGCATCTATTCTCATTGAAGTCCTTCACAAAGTATTGTATGTGCTCCTTCTGTAATATTTTCTTAAACTTTTCAAGTTCAATCTTCAGAAACTTGATTACTTTGTTCTCAACATCCTAAAAACAAAGCAGAAAAAGAGACAGAACAACAAAAGGCGACCAAGTCTTAGACAAACACACACACACACACACACACAAACATTATATGTTATGCTATAAATATTAAAAATTTATGAAAACATGTCTTTCCTACATGGAAGATCCATAGATTTTCTTTGAAACTGTAATTTTTCCTGTGAGTCTAGATGCCTAAATCTAATGTCTCACACTGAATGCTAATTAATAAAAAGAAAAGATCAGAAAAGGAAAATAAAAGAGAAACTGCTTTTTTAGGCAAAATAATAAAGAAATCTCTTGCAACTGTAAGCTTGTTTAAACAAACAAACAAATGCATTAAGTTCACACTGTTGAAGGGAGTTCATTTTGTTGAGCTTTATATGATGAGAACATTCAATTTTGACTTAATTTAGGTTATCATCATATTTTGAGCAGCTAAACCATACATGCTTGACACAGAAGTACAAACAACGTTGGTTTCCACACATCAAATCCACACATCTGAATCTCCATTTACCATATTTAATATGCTCTATGTATGTGTGTTGATTAACATTCATATGTAAATAAAATTCAACTCAATCTGTTCATCATATAAAGCTATTGTGTCTCTTCAGAGACTTGGATTAAACTGTCCAGTTCATATGGATTACTTTTAAGATGTATTTACAGTATGTACTTTTTAAAACTGAAACATTTTGGTTACATGGACTTTCAGTGGATGGACAAAAACATGAGAATATTAATATCTTCATTTGCATTCTGAAGATGAACAACAGTCTTATGGTTTTAGAATGACAGAGTAAATGATAACAATTTTCATTTTTGGGTGAACTAATTTCAGTCTTTCACTAATGACACAAAGTCAGTATAGTCATACATTTGTCCTTCTCATGTCCAAAGATAATGCATTTATGTTTGCTTGCCTGGTGTCTTTCCACCGTAAGTTTACACACCCTAGTAGCTAGCTACCTAGAAAGAAGCTCTAGAGTTCATTACAGAGCAGCAGCTTACCAGCCATCTTTCTATGATTTATTGTTTTATTTAACACAATTATTTCAACACAATGCTGTAATGTAAAACACATGAAATACCTTTTGGTAGACAATGTTTTTTTTTCTCACTGAAGTTTGGCGGTTCATTTTTTGAACGGTTACTCTTCATAGACACAGAGCTGGACACATGTGAGCCTGATTGCACACTAATGACACAAAGGGCAAAGCTCTTTACTACAGGAGATACTTAACTCTCATTTGAAGACATGTGGTATTGCAAATTAAATTGTGTCCAAATCCAAAGACAGTAACAAGGCAAGTAACATGCTAGTTTCTCACCCTGTAAGTTTTTTTCACTTAATCATAAGTACGGGTGAGACTCTTCAAAGAACACTTTGGCACTTACACAAATTTCTCTATGTTTTTTTCTACCACAATATAAATGGCCCCTTCTGTCATATGTGCAAGCAGAACAAGGCAAAAAGGCACACCAACTGCTCCCTGCATTTCTCTGTGTGACTCTAGACCAGTTTCCCACCTACATCTTTCCTGAGTGTTTTTTTTATCTTCCATAAACTCTTCTAAACTGAATTCATCTATGAACTCACACAAACTAGACTAGTTTTTCTTCAACATCACATACTTAAATCCCACATGAAGAGATTTAGAATTGCAACTGGTTTATAGAGCTCAATACAAAATATGTCTTGATCTGAGAATTCACTGTACTTAAGAACTGTACAATTTCCACTTCACCACAAAACTTGAAACACTCCAGATGTGTATCAGAAAATAATTAACTAAAATATTAAAAACAATGTAACTATTTTGTCAGTAATATTGAATACAATTGTGAAGGAGTGGGAGGAAAAAAGGGGGAATATATATATATATATATATATATATATATATATATATATATATATATATATATATATATATATATATAAAAGCAGTGTATTGGTCTGTTATTAGTGTTGATAGTGTTGCCATAGTAGATCATATTTCCAGGACTGAGGACGTGAACAGCTCCGAGTATAACATCACATGTGTGATCATCTCGAAATTACGGTAATTACGATATGGCCTGAACGCAGCATAAGCCAGCCAATGACACGGTGAAAGCGTCAAATCTGAAAGGAAAACAATAGCCTAATGTAAACAAGACAACTGACCGCCCCTTGTTTCTCCTGACACTTGTATAAAGTTGAGCTTCTTCGCGGTTTACTGTTTGCTTTTTTGCTTATTTTCTTTTAAACTACAGTAGTCCAATTTATAGAAAAAAGCTACCCGTACAAACCACAAATGATTTAAAAAAATGATCCAAAAGGCAAATAATTTAAAATAAAACCACAAATTGAAGTAGGCCCAAAATTTTTATGCTTAGTTGTCTATTAACAATTTAGTATTATTATTTTTTTTATAACAGACTTGTCACAACCAACCAATAACTAATTTTCACCAGCAGAGGTCAGTGTCACCCCAGTTCTGAGCGTCATCAGACAGCTATTTAATCATGCATTGCATATCTTCGTATTTGCAAAGCAACAGCTTCTGTTTAGATAAAGAAATGTATTTATTGAGTCTTGTGCAACATTTCTCCAACACTGGTTAGATTAAAGGTTAGAAAAACTGTTAGATTAAAATTGCTATGCACCTTAACTGAAACTTTAGCCAACACATTGAACTGCCAAGTTCAAATGTGATCAGTAGCGATCACAATATAATTCATTTATAATTCTGACAACTGGTTCTGTAATACTGGATATCAAGGATAAAACAGTCAATAATTGAGACAGACAATATCATTCAATCTCAGTTATGTTTGATGTAAAATATATTTTTTAGGCATTTAGACAACAAATACTTGTTACAAGCAGATTCAGAAAAGAAAAATCACAATAAAAGTTGATAAAATAAGTAACAAGCTTCACAGCTGTCAATGTCTCTTTATAGTCTAGAAACATTTGTTCTTGTATAAAAAATAAAATAAAAAACGCTTGTAAAAAAACCCTCCCTTCATAAAACAGAGTAAATAAGCATAATGGTTTAACTAAGCCAAATGATATATGAAAATGTAACTTCTTAGATATTGCTCTTTTGGAAGAAACTCCATATTAGTTTTTTCAATCACCTGAAACCGCTGCTTTTGAAGGTAAACTTTTACTGTGTGACAATTTTGGATGATTTTATGGACAGATTTTGGACAGATTTATGTGATAGAGAGCTTTTATTGCTCAGTTGATTCATGTTTGGTGAGAACTCAGCAATGCACTTGAAATTGCTTAATCCGAGCATAAACTTTGATTTCAGACACGTGTTTTTAGTATGACAGAGTAAAGATCTTGGAGGGCAGTAATGTGGCTTTTGCCACATTGATCACATCAAAACAAGGTTTTTCTCCAGTGTGGATCCTCTCATGTCTTTTCAGATGTCCTGACTGATTGAGTCTCTTTTTGCAGTGTGAACGCTTGAAGGTTTTTCTCCAGTGTGAATTCTTTGGTGTTTTGTCAACAAGTTAGCTATAGTAAAGGTCTTCCAACAATCAAACCACATTTGATCCTTTACACCAGTGTCTTTTCTGATGTAATTTAAAAGCAGATGTCTGTGAAAAATTGTCCACACAAAGAACACATGTGAGGATTCTCCACTGTATAAAGTTTCAGGTGGTTCTTCAGACAATTAATATACAGCAGCATTTGTCCATATAATATAGTTGAATTTTCTAATAAATGTCAATAAAGGAGTTAGCTCATTTCTCTTTTGTATGTGAAGCCAGCAAAGATTACAGCTTTTTAAATCTTGATTTTAATCAGCAGATACCATAAAACAGACACAAATACAACTGTGCTAAACGATTGTGGTGCTTCTTGGCTTCAGATATTACAAAAATTACAAGACTGTTTTCAATGAAAGTAGAACCAGCTAGCAATAATAATAATAAAAAAAGAAAACAATCAAAACTTCATAATAAAATAAGAAATTAATTTAATAAATCAAACAAAAATCAGATGAAAGACCAGAGTGAGAACGCAGATGAATTTTGAGACACTCTTTGTGAAACTCTGTCCACAATAATTACATTCAGCTGTAGTCCAAACCAAAGAACATCTTACATTCATCTCATATTTTTGTAGAAAACGTTTTTTAAAATATTTCTTGAAACTGGTCTTAAAGATGTATTTTGTTTATTGTAACAATACTAATGATGTTTTAATGAGGCTGACTGAGACAGATATGGAGAGTGTTTATTACTCAATAAGTTATTGTATCATATTTGTGACCCTGGACCACAAAACCAGTCATAAAGGTCAATTTTTCGAAATTGAGCTTAATACATCATATAACATCTAAATAAATACGCTTTCCATTGATGTATGATTTGTTAGGATAGGACAATATTTGGCCGAGATACAACTATATATAACCTGAATATATGGAATCTGAGGGTGCAAAAAAATCTAAATATTGAGAAAATCACCTTTAAAGTTGTCCAAATGAAGCTCTTACTAATGCATATTACGAATCAAAAATTAAGTTTTGATATATTTACAGTAAGAATTTTACAATTGATCTTTACTTAATTTGCTACTGATGTTTGGCATAAAAGAAAAATCAACAATTTTGACTCATATAATGTATTTTTGGCTATTGCTACAAATATACCCCATCAACTTAAGACGTAAGTTTTGTGATGTAGGGTCACATTTGGTGAGGTCGCAGCAACCCTGATCATAAACTATTTTAATTTCCGACAGCTGTTTTTAGTATGACGGCGTAGCGATCCTAACTGAGAGAAACTGTTTCCACACTGATCACATTCAAAAGGCTTCTCTCCACTTTGGACTTTCTCATGTGTTTTTTCTCCAGTGTGAAATCTTTGGTGCCTTCTCAGTGTGTCAGCTGCAGTAAAGGTCTTCCCACATTCAAAGCACATGTGATCCTTCACACCACTGTGTCTTTTCTGGTGAGTTTTTAAATTACTCCGCTGACTAAAACTCTTTCCACATGAAGGACACATGTAAGGCTTCTCCTTTGTATGAACATTCATGTGGATCTTTAGGGATGCTGCCGTAGAAAATGCTTTACTACACTGATCACAGTTAAACGGTCTTTCTCCAGAGTGAAAACGCAGATGTATTTTAAGAGTGTATGCATGTGGGAAACTCTTCCCGCACTGATCGCATTTGTACGGTTTCTCTCCAGTGTGGATTTTCATGTGTGACTTAAGGCTTCCTTTTATTGCAAAACTGTTCCCACACTGATCACACGTGTGCGGCTTCTCTCCAGTGTGGATCATCTCATGATTCTTCAGAGCTCCAGCCTGAGTGAATCTCTTGTCACAGTGTGAACACTTGTAAGGTTTTTCTCCAGTGTGAATTCTCTGATGCCGATTCAATATACCTGCTGTTGTATAAGTATTCCCACAATCAAAGCACATATGATCCTTTGCACCGCTGTGACTTCTCTGGTGTATTTTTAAATAATCCTTTCGTGAAAAACTCTTTCCACAAAAACAAACGCAAGGTTTCTGCTTTGTATGAACATTCAGATGCCTTTTTAGGCTGGTTGAACGAATAAATGTTTTGCCACACTGATCACAGTTAAATGGTCTTTCTCCAGAATGAGAACGCAGATGGAATTTAAAAGTTTTCATGTGTGCAAATCTTTTCCCGCACTGATCACATGCGTGCGGCTTCTCTCCAGTGTGGATTTTCAGGTGGTCATTAAAGCTTCCACTTTGTGTAAAACTTTTCCCACACTGATCACATTTATAAGGCTTCTCTCCAGTGTGGGTCCTCATGTGTACTTTCAGAATTCCAGCCCAATTGAATCTCATGTCACAGCGTGAACACTTGTAGGGTTTTTCTCCAGTGTGAATTATTTGGTGCGCTTTCAATGTGTCAGATCTAGTAAAGGTCTTCCCACAATCAAAGCACACGTGATCCTTCACATTGTTGTGTCTTTTCTGATGTAATTTTAAATTATACATCCGAGTAAAACTCTTTCCACACAGAGAACACACATGAAGCTTCTTCTTAGTATGGACTTTCAGGTGCCTCTTCAGGTTTTCTGCCCTAGGAATTTTTTTGTCGCATTGATCAGAGTTAAACAGTCTTTCTCCAGAATGAGAACGCAGATGTAATTTAGAAGTGTTTGCTTGTGCAAAACTCATCCCGCACTGATTAAATGTGTGTGTTTTTTCTCCAGTGGTGATAGATTTTTTGGCTCTTCTGTTTGGTGAGCAACTCAAAGATTTCTCAGGTTTTGACATGATGATATTTCTCTTTCATCTAATTCGGTTATTCACTTGCTTCTTCTCCATCAGGTCTAAAATTAAAGATAAAAAGGTTTCATTTTAAGAGGAATAAAATTGAATTACAATTTCTTTCTTTTTATGTTGTAAGTTCAATAAAAACACTTTAATGCAGTACTTAACATAGATGTTTATTATTCAAAATGTTAATTAATCAAGGATAACCAATGTAAACATTGTATCAAGTTATTATACTATTATCAAGTTAACATATGTATCAAGTTATTATACTATTATAATATAATGTAATTGGCTGTGTGTACAGAGGCCTGCATAAGAAATGTGCAGACATTCAGTTAATGGTGAAGCTTCACATCCTGTTTTGAAACAGGACAAAGTATATGCCTCTTCCCTTTACTTAGTCCTCAAACTTCCTGAAAACGGACTGGAGACACAGCTAAATGCCAGAAAAACAGCAGAAATTACACTATATCCAAAGAAAACACTAAAGAAATGGCCTCTAAAATGTTACTTAAATTGTGTATTTAATATTGTATAAAAAGCACAGGCCTTACCGCAGAAGATTCAAGGCTGAGTGAGTGAATGAGGGCGCTGCATGTGCTGACCACTTCTTCTTTTTCTTCTTCTTCTCTATTCATTCGCGGTTGCAGGCCAGCTTTAGGTGCATTACCGCCACCAACAGAAAGCAAAAGAATATGGGTGCTTGACTGTTTGTCAAACGAAAGGCATCTTAGTCTGGATACTTTCTTCTTACCCTGGTGAAAAAACAGCGTAAAGTGGTCCAGCATAAACCAGCACAGGACCATCTTAAACCAGCACCAAAACATACCTAACCAGCATCGCAGCATCAAAACATGTCTACCAGCATATGCTGTTTTTTTTCACCAGGGTAGTCAGTCCTCATAGGGCTTCAAGACTAAAGTTCTGCTCAGCATAAAACGCTAGAGTGAGACAGTTTAGTAATGTTTCCTTCCCCACGATCATGGCACGAAAATACTATTTAAATTACATATACCTTGGTGACGAAAATGGCATATGCTGGTAGGTATGTTTTGATGCTGGGATACTGGTTAGGTATGTTTTGATGCTTGTTTAAGCTGGTCCTTTGCTGGTTTCTGCTGGTCCTGAACCAGCAACATGACCAGCTAAAGACCAGCATATATCAGCAAAGGACCACCATAAACCAGCTAAGAACCAGCTTAACCAGCTTTCAGCTTTTTAATTTTTTTGTGAATTGAAATCTGAGCTAAGGATTGTGGATGATTGAAAGACAAGAAAGATACACCTGATGCATCATTTAAACAACAAAAATTAGACGTCCTTCCCTGCTGGGGAAAAAAAAAAAACAATAGAACATCAGAAAATTCCAATGATTTCCACTACAAACACCATTACAAACATTACAAACCATCAACTTTTATTCATTAAAACCATTTAAAAATGGTTTTCTGTAATGTGTTTTGGGACATATTACATTGGGATTTATCGGTTTTAATCAGCGATCAATTGAAGGTGATTACCAGTAGAGACCAACAGGGTCCATAACAGCTTCCATTAAAGCCAATACAAGTCCCATTATAACCAGTAAAACCATTACAAATTTTGTGATGGTGTTTGTTTTTTTTTCAAGCAAGGTTGACATCTGCAGCCTTCCATTTGAGAAGCACCCAACATCCTCACAAAATTCCATGACGTGTACTTGTATTTGGATTCATTCATATTGGGTTAACTGCCTAAATGGACAATGCTGGACGGGTTCCTTCTGTTGACAATCTCTAGTTTGTTGTATCTACACAACTGTCCCTTTATTTGAATCTAGGCAGAGTGCCACAGTGGCAGCATCTCTTATCCTTTTATTAAGGATGAAGTAAAAGAGGATTGGAATTTCCTGTGTGTTGGGCTCCATTCTCATACTGGTTGACTTGTACAGCTTCTTTTTTCCAGAATGAGAATGCAGATGTGACTTAAGACCATTTCTATATGTAAGAACTCTTCCCACACAGATCAAGTGTGTTGCTTCTCCCCTGTGTGGATCTATTCATGTTTTCTCAGTTGTCCTGACAGACCGAATCTTGTTACATAGTCTAACACTTATAAGGGTTTTCTCCAGAGTGGATTATCTGGTGCTGTTTGTCAGCAGTAGTAAAAGTGAGCGGACAAGTTTTAACGAGAGATGTAGTTAGCAGGTTTCTAATTCCAGCTTAACATTTATTTTACATTGGTTTTGCAAATGAAATGAATGTCATACAACATTGTAAACCATATGAAATGAACTATAAAATGAACTGTAAAAATCCTAAACTGTAAAAACAATGATTTACAATGATTCAAATAACAAGTTTTGCCAACATCTCTGATGTAGATGGAGCTCACTGAACAGCAGAAATATAGTGTTTAACTCTGTAAACATAGCATTGCAGTGCGTTTACAAACTACTTTATTAGGCCTTATTCTTTAGAGCTTAAATGGGTAGTCCACTTCTAGAACAAAAATGTACAGATAATGTACTCACCCTCTTGTCATCCAAGATGTTCATGTTCTTCAGTTGTAAAGAAATTATGTTTTTTGAGGAAAACATTTCAGGAATTATCTCCATATGGTGGACTTAAATGGTGCCCGTGAGTTTGTACTTCCAAAATAAAGTTTAAATCCAGCTTCAGAGGGCTCTAAATGATCCGCTAAATATTCCTGTATATTAAATATATTTTAAGTTTTAAGCTGTTTTAACCTATTACAATCTAAAACATTTATAAGCAGTTGCAATTTGTTTTGCAAAGCATTTCACATGAAATTGTTTTTTTCTTTATAGGACAAACCTGAAATGTATCAGCAGTTGATAAAAATTGTTGTAAAATGATTCTCTGAAAATAGACTCAGTCTTACCTGTTTCTGTGAGAGACTCATCTTTGATTAAGAGTCTTTTCTTTGCTCCTCTGACATACTGCAGCTAAACAGCATAAAACTTATATCTTTATGTCACCAAAGACAATCAGATGATCGTCATGACCTGCATATGACAATATGCCGTAAAACAATCAATATAAAAACAAAATATGCTACAAATGTAATCGGTGTCGGTGAATAATTTCTTCAGATATTTCAGATCACTCGCAACACACGCCTCTATTTACATACACATTATTATGCAGCAACTTTTAAAACATTAAAAAGTTTAAAAGAACATTATTTTTTTGCTCAAGTTAATCAACCTCTCTAACCGGAAAGATTTGACGACAAAGTTTGACCACAGAATACATTCAAACTCGCGTCATCAAAAAATGATGTTTTAAAGGGGTCATCAGTTGCAAAGTTCATTTTTTCATGTTGTTTGAACATTAATGTGTGTTGGCAGTGTATGTACAAATCTACCCTATAATGATAAAAATCCATGCAGTGGTTTTTAATTAATCTGTAAAAATAATATCCCCTTTTTCAAATCGAGCCATTCTCAGATGCCTGTCTGTGTGGCGTCACACCGACAGAAGCCGCTCCCACAATAGTTGATTGACATTTGCGTCTTACCTCAGATCAGCTGTAAGAGTCTGACCTCCATTGTTTTGATGCTGGAGCAGGGATGTAAGTTAGACAAGAATATGTATGTAATATGTATGTATGTAATATGTAATGTATGTAATAATAAACATAGTGGTCATCATTTACTCCCGACATCTGAGCCACTGAAGATGCAGTGGATTACCTTTGTTTGTGAAGGGAATGTGGCTCCCTACATCTACATGTATCCATCAACGTTCACGTGAATCATTTGTGATCCAGCTTCACTTACATCAGAAATGAGCATAAGGGTTTTTTTTATGAATCTTTGCGATTGCCTTTCCTAATAATGTGCTACTTGGCAAGTTTAGTGGCTAAATTCGGCTAAATGCAGCTAAAGTAAACAATCTCTCAGAGCAGCTCCTCACTCCACAGAGAGAAGAGAGGGGCGTGGCAAGCAGAGCTCATTTGCATTTAAAGGAACAATCCATCAAAATCGGATGATTTTTGCAGAACTCATTCTGACAAGGTAAAAAAGGGTGTTGTTTTACACAACCATTGAGAATTTTTTACCAAAGTATATTACAGACTTTTTATTAAGACCCTAAAGAATCACATCAACTTGTGGAAAATGGGCATCTGATGACCCCTTTAAAATGGAAATAAAATAACCCTTTTAACACTATTCTTTATGCTAAATTTGACAGACATATTGTTCTAACATGCGTTGTCTTTAAACAGTTTTGGTAGTATCTTTCTGCTTCTCGGACATTTTGTTACTTCTGTGACAGGTATAACTAGTAGTTGTAAATTATAACTTAAATCATGCTTACATTTAATCCGTAATCATTCCCCCAAATAACTGTAATCGTGAAAGTATTCAAACTTACTTGCAGTAGTTCAGACGGTCCTGTGCAGCAGAAACATAATCTAAAAGTTTTTGAAACACTTTGGGTTTGTGGTCGCTGTTAAACACACCTGCGTGATCCTTCATGAGTATTATGTCACATGATACGATTCCATATTGGATAAATAAAAGTTTGGTTTGTCAACAACAGGTTTAGTGCATCACCACCACCAACTGGACAGGAATGTGAAGCACAAACACACCTGCAGATCACAAACTAAAATAGTGCACTATAGTCACCTGTCATTCCTTTCTATTCTCCCTGTCCTTCAGAACACCTGCAGACACTGCAGAATCTTCTCGATTCACCTCGTTCTTGTAAATATGTGAACTTTGAAGGTTTAGTTGAATGATAACAGACAAATCAAATAAAATAATCCCAGCCAAATATATAAATCTGAAAGGTAATATTTATTATATAAAAGAATTACAGTCCTATTTTTATTTTACAACATTTAATTAGGCTACATTCCTTTCATTACAGTAATAGCCTGTGAATTCAGATTGAATAATTTCATTCAGTTGGCCTGTAGGTTATGATAAATAATTAAGATATATGAAATGTATAATTCACTGAATTAGTTCAGAACTCAAACAAATTATAATGAACTTTCAGTTTCTGCCCACCAATAGAAAATACCTGGTAATTTTCCTTATTTTCTGAATTTACCATCTCTCTTCAGTTTTATGGGCTCCTGTGCGTTTTTCAATCTGTCATTTAAAGTTTAAGTAGTTTTGAAGCTAATGTCTCTTAAAAGAGAAAAAAACTGAGACTAACTCTGAAACTAATGTGGTTTTGAAAAAGACAAAACAGTATTTCACCTCTTATTTAGGGCTGAAATGAACATTTTTATAATTGTACAACCAAAAAATTAGTTATCATTTATGCATTTATGCATAAATCCTACATTTAAGGAAATATTAGATAAACTAATGAATTTAGATTCTTCTTCATAATTTGCTGGCTTTCTGTACTCTTATTCAACATTTAACGTTTTTTTTTTGTTTTTTGTTTTTTAATGTAATTTAAGTTTATAATGACAAATTCCACATCTTATTTACTGGCAATGTAATTTATTCTCTAATATTTTCAGCTCATCTACACATTCTTACCTTCATCACTGTCCTCACAATCCTGCATCAGCATCATCAGTCAAAATGTGTATGTATAGTATGTGCTATAAAAGAGTGTATTTTTCAGTCAAACTACAGAAAACTGCAGTGGCAGATAAATCAAAGGGTCCACATGCTTCATGTATTGCTGGTCATAATGATTTCAAAAGAATCCAGAAAAAATACAAATTTACATTTATTTGCCAGCAACGTTATAAAAGTAAACAGAGCAAAATTAAGAACATACATAGCAAATAGGGTGCATAACTGACGAGCATTAAACAAAATATATAAAAGATGAAAAGTAATCATTCAGAAAGTCAACATATGAAATTATGAATTAGGAACTGTGTGAGAAGTTTGTGGCAAATTTCTCTACTTTGTCTTGGACACAGCTTTGGGTTCTTCTAAAATGTATAGGTTAAAACAAAGAAAGACCTCAGCTTATAGAAGAGGTTAAGTTGTATCTGTAGGAATAAACAGGTTAATAAAAAAAAAAAAAAAAAAAAAAAAACCTTACACTAATTCAAAGTGGCCACAGCTTTATATATATATTTTTGTCTACATTGACACTTCACACACTCCATCCCAGTAGGTGGTGTTATTATTTTATTTAGGAGTTCAGTTTTTTTTTTTAGGAAACTCAGCCTTACTTTTCTGAACTGAGGGCAAAAGGCTTCTGTTTATCCACAGAAATGGTCACATCGATGTGAAACTTTCCATACCACTGAGTGGATCGAGTGGGTTCTGTCACCTGCTGTTCACTACATGATTAAGGCTTTATCCAGCATCTTTTTCTACCTCTGCTCCACCTGTAAACAATAAAAGTTCATTTGTGTGAATACTTAACCAACATTTATCATTCAGTATCACATATTTTCTTATTTGAAAGTCTGAGTGCATTACTAATACTTTTAGATAGTATAATGCCTTTACATTTGTATTTGACGCATCTTTAGATTTTGAAGAGTGTTTAAATTTATGAATTGCTGTTTTGCAGCATCTCACCAAAAATCCTTGTTCTGACACATTACCGTTCTCAATGATTTAAAACTCATACATTGATTTTAGTTTTGTGATGATATTCTCAGTTGAGAACAGAGGTCATACTGAAAATATGTTGAACATTTTAGATTCTGGTTACAGACGTCACATCACATATATTAATTTCTCCTTTTAGACACTACTATGGTAAAGCTCTTCTAAGGATCTCACCTGATGCTGACTGGTCCTGTACTGTCAATTTAACAGGTTCCTGAGCTTTAGAAAAGGATGTAATCCATCCACCAAAGCTACTAATGAGGTTCACACCAGTTCTCCAGCTAAACCAATGCTCTCTCTCGAGGCTGTAAGGAGAAATTAGAAGTGATTAGTAATACTAGATTTATAATAGTAGAACAAATTAGTAATTACTTTTTTTAGTTTATCTGTTGGTGTTAGCATGACTGTGACCATAAGATGTTTACTTACCTCAGTTTACAGTTTGAGTCTTGTAGCGAATCACTGAGCTGCTTCTTTGAGTTTCCAATGTTATTGTTACTCAGATCAAGCTCTTTTAGAAACTGCAGGACTTTTGTCTTACTCAAAGACTGAGCCAAACTAGCAACATCTGTAATGGCACAGTCATTTAAGCTGGAAAGAGACAAACATAATAACAGAGAAAGAGAGAAAATTCAAAGTCACTTCAAAATTTCAAAATTCAAAATTCGATTGAAGCAATTGCTAAACATTTTGATTCTTGTATGGGAGTGTTTCTCACCTCAATCTCTCCAGTTTACAGTGTGAATCCTTCAGTACGTCACATAAGCGATTCATTCCTGTGTTCTTCAGTTCATTCCCACTCAAATCCAGCTCTCTCAGGTGTGATGGGTTTGATTTCAGAGCTGAAGTCAGGATGAGACACTGTTTCTTTGTAATACTGCAGCCACACAGACTGAAAACAGAAAGAGAAAGAATGATTCAGATGATTCAGATTCTTAATCTGATTAAATCAATTTTGTACATGAACCACTAATCTACTTTGTCATTTTAGAGTTAGTTTACCATCACTAAACACTTTTTGCTGATTAATAGTATATTCACTAAGAAAGTACCCCAAGTACTGCAAAAACCATGCAACTATGTCAAAGCAATCTACTGTCATTCATATCATGCTGCACAGCAAATATTTGTCAGATTTCAGCATATGAAATTTTATAGCTCCTATATTTTATAGAAATTTTATAACAGTATAATGTTACTAACACTAATATTTCCAGGTTGCATTCTGGGTTCATCAGTAGATCACTAAGGTTTTTCACTCCAGAGTCTCCTAGTTGATTCCCGCTCAGCTCTAGCTCTTGCAGGCGTGATGGGTTTGATTTCAGAGCTGAAGTCACAGCAGAACAACCTTCGTCTGTCATATCACAGCCTCTAAACCTACATAAAGAAAAAATGTGAGGAACGTTCTGTAAAGTTACAGCATCTTCATGGCCAACAAACACAGAATGAGATTCTTTATTTCACCAGATCATAAAACACATTACCAACTGCATTTTTAAACTGCATTTTGAACGTTCAAACTCATAGACACCATAGAAGTCCACCATATGGAGATAATTCCTGAAATGTTTTCCTCAAAAAACAATTTCTTTACAACTGAAGTAAGAAAAACATGAACATCTTGGATGACAAGGGTGAGTAAATTATTTGTAAATTTTTGCTCTGGAAGTGAACTTCTCCTTTAAATATGTGACTTTGCATTCACACATGCTGTGTGAGCAGTGTGTTTTCATCTCAAACCACTAAAATTAGCTCAAGATTTTAGACTGTTGATTTCAAGCATTTTGATTCGCTTGTGAATGTTACTGACCTCAATCTCTCCACTTTACAGTCTGAATTTTTCAGCATGTCACATAAGGGATTCACTCCTGTGTTTTTCATTTTATTCCCACCAAGGTCCAGCTCTCTCAGGTGTGATAGGTTGGATTTCAGAGCTGAAGTCAGGATGAGACACTGTTTCTCTGTAATACTGCATTCACACAGACTGAAGACAAAATGAAGAAAAAGACAATGAATTATCAGTGTATCTTAATATAGTGAATAGCAATAAAGTGCAGAAAAGGTGCATCTTATAAAAAACAAGAACTAAACAGTTAACTTTAAATCACACTGTATCTCTTCTACAGTATTGTTACTAACTCTAGTTTCTCCATCATGCATTGTGGGTTCATCAGTAGATCACTGAGGTTTTCAACTCCTGAGTCTCCTAATTTATTCCCACTGAGGTTTAGCTCTTTCAGGTATGATGGGTTTGATTTCAAAGCTGAAGTCAGAGCAGAACAACACTCATGTGTCATATCACAGTATCTTAACCTACATTGGGAGAAATGAAACAAACACTTCATTGTTTCACTCAAATTAAAAAAAAAAAAAAAAAACTTTTTTAATGTAACAAAATGTTCCTCACCTCAATCTCTCCAGTTTACAGTGTGAGTCCTTCAGTGCGTCACTTAAGTGCTTTACTCTTGTATTTTTTAGTTCATTCCCACTCAGGTCCAGCTCTGTCAGGTGTGATGGGTTTAAACGCAGAGCTGAACTCAGAAGGTAACAGTGTTTTTCTTTAATACTGCATCCACACAGCCTGAAAAGAAAAGACTATTGACTCATATCTATGATGATACATATGGCATAATGCACATCCAGCCAGCTGGTATTGCAAAATAAGCCCCAACATGGTGACCAGGACCCCAATACATTAAATATTTTTAAACTACTTATTTTATGTAATTTTTTGAACAGCAGATGTGAATCTCATAACATTTCTGTAGACTAGCATGTATAATTAGTACACTGCACCAAAGTCTTTAAATTAAACAATTACTCTCAAGTTAAAGACACTTAATAAAAAGTGTGAAAAATGAGGAAATGCTAGAAAGTGTAAATTATGTAACTTTAGGCCCTGTTGTCTTAAAATAAACTAAACTGTAAACTGCTGTGCAGTATAATGATACTAACGCTAGCTTCTCCAGTCTGCATTGTGGGTTCATCAGTAGATCACAGATGTTTTTCAGTCCAGAGTCTCCTAGTTGATTTCCGCTCAGGTCCAGCTCTCTCAGGTGTGGTGGGTTTGATTTCAGAGCTGAAGTCACAGCAGAACAACCTTCATCTGTCATATTGCAGTATCTTAACCTATTTTAGAGGAAATACGAAAAAACTCTTTCTGTAATGTTATAGGATCTTCACAAGAAAGACACAAACAAGATTATTTTAATCTCTATCTTCATTTCATTTTTTTTCAATTCTGGTCAATGATGTTAAATACTCACATAAGTGTACTGAATTTACAGTGTTTATCCTGCAGTAGAGAAGCCATCTGATTCACTCGTTTGTCTCCTAGTTCACATTCACTCAGATTCAGCTCTCTCAGAAGTAATGGGTTTTTACCCACAATTCCAGTTATATACTTACAGGCTTCATCTGCAGCAGGACCCAAAAACCTGCAGAAGAGAAGATGAAACAGGATTCAATTCCATTCTAAAATAAACTTGGTGCAACAAACCACAGCAGCAAATTCTGATTGGAAAATTAAATGTAAAATGGTTTATCTTAAAGTGCCCCTATTATGCCTTTTCAAATATGTCCTTTCATGCATTGTGTCATGTAGCTGTATGTGAACATAAACTATCTGCAAAGTTGTGAAGCCGACAGTGCACGATAAATCAAGTTATTGTGCATCAAAAAAAAAAAAAAAAGAGTCGGCTCACATTTGCCTAAACGAGTCGTCAGGAATTCAAATCTTTTTCTGTTACGGCCACACGCCACAAAGTAACACATTTACATAATGTCCTCCCATGTTCTACGTCGCGAACAACTTGTCCACAAACAGTAAAATCTCCATGTGGTTTACGTCACATGGAAATTTACACGTACATTATACAGAAGACGCTGTATCATACGCTGTGAGTAAAACTGTTTTATATTCACTTCCAAAAGATGATGAATCTACAAAGATTGTATTTTCTGGCGATCGTTCAAAATACGTAGTTGTGTATGTTATGTTGTGTAACAACCCTGCACATGTCTTGCTAACCGGCTAAATCACGCTTTTGTAGTTCTGTTGTTCAGCTGTGGAGCCACTGTAGTCTGACAATTTGTGATTGATGCAGCTTGTCTGTCTGTCTGTCTCATTAGTTGAAGTAATGATAAAGGATGGCGCATGAAACGGCTTTCACACCGAATGCGGAAAGCACTGTGCTATGAAACCCATTCGCTTCAATGTCTTCCGCCCTGTGAGGATGGCTTGTTTCTGCCTCGACCAAAGCGAATGCGCAGCGGAGCGCACACGCCGCGGACAAAGTTCAAATAAGTTGTTCAAATAAACTTTTGCCGCTGCGCTCTGAAGGGCTGCACTGAACCCAGCGGCCAGCGCAGCTTTCCGCGTTCGGTGTGAAAGCCACCTTAATGAATTATATCATGTTGAAGTTTACAACATAGAGGTGTGCCCGGTTCGCTTAAATAAGCAAATTGCAAGCACTTTCCAAGGTACACCGTGTTAGCTTGTCGATCAGCCACTTCAGTCGTTTCATCATCAGAGACTGGCTGGAATTGGTATGGCAAAATCGATGCCATCTTTTTTATGTATTGACAAGTATCCAAGGCTGTCAGTCAGTTAGGGCAATGGGCGTTTCGTTCTCCGACATGCTGTACACCGTAGACCAATCATAAAGGACTGCACCATCTGACCAATCACAGCAGTGAGGGCTCACGGAAAGGAGGGGTTTAGAGAGACTGATTCTTCGAACTGCTTTGCACGAGTCGTTTAGGAATCATTTAGAAATGGAGTAAAATTAAATCTATTTTTGGAGAAAACTGAAGTGTTTTTTGACCTTGCATACATGTAAACGTGTTTTGGGAGTTTATTAAAACAATATTATCAACCTTTAAAATGGCATAATAGGGGCACTTTAAACTCCCTTTGATGTAACATTTTATTAGTGAAATAATATTTCTGCATATCACATATTACAGTATGTATTATTTGATCATGTCTCACCTCAGTGTCCTCAGTTGAACATTCGGATCCTGTAGTAAATCATTGAGCTCATTCACTCCTGATTGTCCAGGATCATTTCCTGTGAGATCCAGCTCTATCAGGTGTGAAGGGTTTGATCTCAGAGCTGAAGCTAGAGCTTTATAACCTTCTTCAGTGATACTGCAGTCTGAAAGTCTGAAGAGAAATGAAAACATAACATTCAGCTGACCAGTTATTCTAGAAATATATTCAAATACAGGTATGATATACAGAGCTGAGCTTCTGTATATTATATCAGATGTGCTCTATGTATGTGACTAAATTAAATCTGTTCATCAAATAGTGTGATGATTTATCTTCAGAAGACCCAGATGAAAAGTTTAGTTCATACAGATTACTTTTACAATCTTACAAACTTTTTTAAGCATTAAAGTTGTGGTTGCATGGACTTGCAGTGAAGGGACAAAAGTGTCTCAGATTTCAATAAAAACAACTTTATTTATGTTTCAAAGTTGAATGAAAGTCCAATCTGTTCAAATGACATGAAGATGAGTAATTTATAAACAGAATTTTCAATTTCGGGTGAACTGTCCCTTTAAGCATTTTGAATACTACCCAAATTTTGTAACATATTATTGTAGATAAAATAGAAAATTCATAATTTGACTATTTAATGTACAATGCATTCCTATATTTACATATTTTAGAAATCATCTTTAAAATGAACAAACAAAAAGTCATCACACCATTTTGCTTGAGGTCTTATTTACTTTTTTGTTTGTTATCACACAACTTACTTCAGTATCTCCAACTCACACTTCATATTCTCCAGTCCAGTACAGAGTAGCTTCACTCCTGAATCCTGCAGATTATTATTGTTCATGTTCAGCTCTTTCAAATTTGTATCTGATCCAAGAACGGTAGCCAGAGTTGAACAGCTTCTGTCTGTTATGTTACAATCATTTAATCTAAAAAGGAAATAAATCACTAAACAGAATTAGACTGAATACATACATTTACTTTCCTTTTCATGAGGTAGAGAATCTGGGAAATAATAACTTGAGCACTGAGGTTATAGCATAGGTTAAAGAAAACTGCATTATCGGAGTGGAAATAACTAATCACCAAAGTGTTGTATAATAATGTGATGCTTTTTCCTCTGTTAACTAAAGTGCATATTCAACCATATCAAAGTTACACACATGGTACATGATTAAGAATCACTATTGATCAATGTGGACAA
Source organism: Cirrhinus mrigala (assembly GCA_036247105.1). NCBI lineage: Eukaryota > Metazoa > Chordata > Actinopteri > Cypriniformes > Cyprinidae > Cirrhinus > Cirrhinus mrigala. The sequence goes on from CM070028.1 coordinate 31,441,677, forward strand.
ATATGTTTTTTTTTTCTCCAGATGAGTGCAATAAAACATGATTTCATTAAATAACTTACAGAGCTCTTTTGGAGGTTTTGATGACTGCTGATAATCTAATGAGACACTCATCCGATTTCTTGAATTTCTCAAGCTCAAACTTCTCTAGATCCTTCTCTGATGTCAACAACACAAAGGCCAAAGCAGACCACTGGGCAGGTGAAAGATCAGCGGATGAGAGACTTCCTTTGTTAAGATGGGTTTGAATTTCTTTCACCAGAGTTTGATCATTTAGCTCATTCAAACAGTAGAACAGATTAATGGATCTCTCTGGAGACAGATTATTTCCTAATTTCTGCTTGATGTACTCAACTATTTCCTTTTTGCTTTTGGCATTGTCATCTTGCCGTGTCAACAGACCTTGTAATAGTCGTCGATTGGACTGGAGTGACAAACCAAGGAGGAACCGAAGGAAAAGGTCCAGGTGTCCAATGTCACTCTCAAGTGCCTTGTCTACTGCAGTCTTGAGCAAATTGATCATGGTTTCATTTCCGTTTTCCTGTTCTGTAGATTCATGAACAAACACACTTTTCTTGTTGAGGTCTAGAAACAGATGTGCATAAAGGGCTGCAATAAACTCTTGAAAGCTCAAGTGAACAAAGCAGTACATGGTACCAAGCATGATCCCTGTTTCCTCCTTAAAGATCTGGGTGCACATGCCTGAGTACACTGATGCCTCATAGACATCAATACCACAGGCTTTCAGGTCTGATTCATAGAACATCACATTGTTTCTTTCTAGCTCTTGAAATGCCAGTTTCCCCAATGAAAGGACGGCATCTTTATCCCAGGAAACATCTGGTGTGTATTTTCCATCATACTTTCGCCTACTCTGCTGAATCTGAAAGCGGAGAAAGTGTGTGTACATTTGTGTCAGAGTCTTGGGAGGATCTTCAGTATTTGATTCTTGCAATGATTTTGAGGCATCATCAGCTTGATTGTTTTTCAGACAATTATTTATTTTTTCCTCTAAAATGTTCTGGAGAACAGTGGCTGAAATCCAGCAGAAGACTGGGATGTGGCACATGATAAAGAGACTCTTTGATTGTTTAACATGATCAATGATTTCTTTGGCCAGATTCTCATCCGTGAATCTTTTTTTGAAGTACTCATCCTTTTGTGCATCATTGAATCCTCGTACCTCTGTCAGCCGGTCAATACAGTCAGGAGGAATCTTACAGGCAGCTGCTGGTCTGGTGGTGATCCAGATGAGAGCAGAAGGAAGCAGATTTCCCTTAATGAGGTTTGTTAGGAGAACATCTAGAGAGGCTGGTGATGATACATCAGACCACATCTCATTACCCTCAAAGTTCAGTGGAAGACGACATTCATCCAAACCATCAAGGATGAACAAGACTTTGAATTTATTCTTTCTTGTAAGGTTCAGTCCTTTTGTCTCTGGGAAAAACTCATTTAGGAGACCCATCAAACTTAGTTTTTCTTTCTCCTTTAAGTTCATCTCCCGGAAAGGAAGAGGAAATATGAAACTGATATCTTGGTTTTCTTTTCCTTCAGCCCAATCCAGAACAAACTTTTGCACAGAGATGGTTTTTCCAATGCCAGCAACTCCTTTTGTCAGTACAGTTTTGATCTCCTGGTCTAGTTCAGATGATTCAAACATCTTTGTGCACTCAATTTGTATCTCTTGTGATTCATGATGCCTGGAAAATGACTCTATCTGTCTTATCTCATGTTCAGTATTGACCTGTTCACTAGCACCCTGAGTGATATAGAGATCTGTGTGAATGTTATTCAGAAGTATGGAGTCCCCGTGCTTTGCAAATCCTTCAAACACACACTGATACTTCTTCTTGAGATTGCATTTTAGCTGATGAATGAAGAACAGCTCATCTAAACACCAGAATAAAAATACAGATATTTTTATTCTAATTTTCTTTCCTACATTTATAAGTGACAATATGACAAGATGTTTATGAGTCTCTAACCTTCTAAAGTATCAGCAGCTTCATCTTGCTTCATCTCTCTAAGAAAGTACAGCGTGATATCAAGAGCTGCTTCGCTGATACTGCATCTATTCTCATTGAAGTCCTTCACAAAGTATTGTGTGTTCTCCTTTTGTAATATTTTCTTAAACGTTTCAAGTTCATTCTTCAGAAACTTGATTACTTTGCTCTCAAGATCCTAGAAACAAAGCAGAAAAAGAGACAGAACAACAAAAGGCAACCAAGTCTTAGACACACACACACACACACACACACACACACACACATTATATGTTATGCTATAAATATTAAACATTTATGAAAACATGTCTTTCCTACCTGGAAGATCCACAGATTTTCTTTTAAACTGTAATTTTTCCTGTGAGTCTGGATGCCTAAACCTAATTTCTTAGACTGAATGCTAGTTAATGAAAAGAAAAGAAAAGAAAAGAAAAGAAAAGAAAAGAAAAGAAGAGGAAAGGAGAAAGAAAATAAAAAAGAAACAGCATTTTAGGCAAAATAATAGAGAAATCTCTTGTAACTGTAAACTTGTTTAAGCAAACAAACAAAAGCATTAGCTGTTTAAGTTCACATTGTTGAAGGGATTTCATTTAGTTGAGCTTTATATGATGAACACATTGAATTTGGACTTAATTTAGGTTTTTATTACATTTTGAGCAGCTAAACCCTACACGCTTGACACAGAAGAACCACATCAAACCAACACGTCTGAATATCCATTTATCATATTTAATGTGCTCTATGTATGTGTGTTGATTAGTGTTTATATGTGAATAAAATTCAATTAAATCTGTTCATCATATAAAGCTATTGTGTCTCTTCAGAAGACTTGGATTAAACTGTCCAGTTCATATGGATTACTTTTAAGATGTATTTACAGTATGTACTTTTTAAAACGGAAATATTTTGGTTACATGGACTTTCAGTGGATGGACAAAAACAAGAGACTATTATTATCTTCATCTGCATTCTGAAGTCTTATGGTTTTTGGAATGACAGAGTAAATGATAACAATTTTCATTTTTGGGTGAACTAATTTCAGTCTTTCACTAATGACACAAAGTCAGTATAGTCATACATTTGTCCATCTCGTGTCTAAAGACGATGCATTTATGTTTGCTTGCCTGGTGTCTTTCCACCATAAGTTTACACACCCTAGTAGCTACCTAGAAAGAAGCTCTAGAGTATTTAATCTAACGCAATGTGGTAATGTAAAACACATGAAATACCTTTTGGTAGATGATGTTTTTTTCTCACTGAGTATTGGTGGTTGTTCTTTTGAACGGTCACTCTTCATAGACACAGAGCTGGGCACACATGAGCCTGATTGCACACTAATGACACAAAGGGCAAAACACTTTACTACATGAGATACTTAACTCTCATTTGAAGAGACGTGGTATTGCAAATTAAACTGTGGCCAAATCCAAAGACAGTAACAAGGCAAGTAACATGCTAGTTTCTCACCCTGTAAGATTTTTCCATTTAATCATAAGCACGGGTGAGACTCTTCAAAGAACACTTTGGCACTTGCACAAAACTCTCTACGTTTTTTTCTACCACAATATAAATGGCCCCTTCTGTCATATGTGCAAGTAGAACAAGGCAAAAAGGCACACCGACTACTTCCTGCATTCCTCTGTTTGACTCTAGACCAGTTTCCCACCTACATCATTCCTGAGTGTTTTTTTTTTTTTTTTTTATATATCTTCCATAAACTCTTCTAAACTGAATTCATCTACGAACTCACACAAACTAGACTAGTTTTTCATCAACATCACATACTTAAGTCCCACATGAAGAGATTTAGAATTGCAACTGGTTTATAAAATATATCTTGATCTGAGAATTCACTGTACCTAATAACTGTACAATTTCCACTTCACCACAAAACTTGAAACACTCCAGATGTGTATCAGAAAAGAATTAACTAAAATATATATATATATAAAAAAAAAAAAAAACATCTACATCAAAACATCTGCAGCCATGGAAAAAAAGCAGTGCATTAGTCTGTTATTAACTGTGACATTGTATATAACCTTACCTCTGTTTCTCTGAGAGACTCATCTCACAGGGAGAGTCTTTTCCTCGCTCCTCTGACATACTGCAAAATATTCAATTTAGTCAAAGCTGATCTTTGTTACATGCTTCTTTGACAGGAACTAAATACATGCAAGAACATTCATTACATTCTGAGGTTCATCTGTCTGTCTAAATCTAAAGGTCTGATTTAAAAATACTTTGGAGTTGACATAAACCAACAAACAGCATAAAATGAAAGAGAGAAAACGGAGGAGGAGAAACATTCATAAATGTATTATTCGTTTGCAGTAACGCTTTCAATAAACTTACTGTTTTAATATCCGTGGCCTTCAAAAGTTAACTAATCCTTATCAGGTTCTTAACCATCCGGAAAAAACAGGCCTATTTAAATCACACTTAGCCTAATATATCACGTTGAACCTATTCGGTAAAATAATGCTAATTGAGGAGGTATCAAAACTTACGTGCAGTCTTGTGCCGTAAGACGAGAATTTATAAGTGTTTGGATTTTAATGTTTTTTCTGTCTTTTACGCTTGTTGCTCGTCACGTGGCACGATTCCAAAACAAATTCCAGTCTCTGGTAAAAGATTTGAACTGTTTCTGTGTTTCTAGACAGTGTGAGCAATTAACAGCAACGGCGTCCGATCTTACGTCTTAATTTTTCATAGTAGGCCTTTTCTGTTTACTTTGTCGCGGTGCCATACATACACTAAAGTTTCGATGTTTAACGGTGCGCATTCACTGCAGTGACAGAGCCCTCCTCAGTGCTGCTCAGAACGCCAAAACTCATCCGCTTTGGGGTGTGTCTCTGGTCAGTGTGTATAATTTATGCATGGTTTCATTTGGCCAATGTAATCATACACATTACAGTTGGAAAAATGTATGATTAATTTTCGACCAAAGCTTTCTGTAACACACTTTTTAAGCCAGCCAGTGACACAGTGAAAGCGTCCAATCTGAAAGGAAAACAATAGCCTAATGTAAACAAGACGACTGACCGCGCGTTGTTTCTCCTGACATTTGTATAAAGTTGAGCTTCTTCGCGGTTTATTATTTGCTTTTTTTTTCTTTTCTTTCAAACTACAGTTGTCCAGTTTATAGAAAAAAAGGCTACCCGTACAAACCACGAATGATTTAAAAAAGGACAGATCCAAAAGGCAAAGAATTTCAAATAAAAGCACAAATTGAAGTAGGCCTAAAATGTTTATGTTTAGTTGTCTATTAACTTTTTTAAACTATTTTTTTTTTTTTTTTTTTTTTCAGATTTGTCACAACCAACCAATAACTCATTTTCACCAGCAGAGGTCAGTGTCACCCCAGTTCTGAGCATCATCAGACTGATATTGAATCATTTTATTTGCAAAGCAACAGCTTCTGTTTAGATAAAGAAATGTATTTATTGAGCCTTGTGCAACATTTCTCCAACACTTAAGGTTAGATTAAAGGTTAGAAAAACTCTGTTAGATTAAAATTGCTATGCACCTTAACTGAAACTTTAGCCAACACATTGAACTGGCCAGTCCAAATGTGATCAGTAGAGATCACAAGACATTTGATTTTTAATTCTGACAACTGGTTATGTGATACTGGATATCAAAGATAAAACAGTCAATAATATCATGCAGTCTCAGTTATGTTTGATGTAAAATATATTTTTTAGGCATTTAGACAACAAAGAATATAAAAGTATACTTGTTACAAGCAGATTCAGAAAAAAAAAAAAACAATAAAAGTTGTTGATAAAATAAGCAAGTTTCACAGCTGTCAATGTCTCTTTATAGTTTAGAAAAAAAATGTACTTGTACAAAAAATATATATATAAAACACTTGTGCTTCCCTTCATAAAAGAGAGTAAATGAGCATAATGATTTAACTAAGCTAAATGATATATGAAAATTTAACTTCTTAGATATTGCTCTTTTGGGAGGAACTCCATATTAGTTTTTTCAATCACTTGAAACCGCTGATTTTGAAGATAAATTGTGTGACAACTTTGGATGATCTTTTGTTATGCAGCTGCTTAGACAGATTTATGTGATAGAGAGCTTTTATTGCTCAGTTGTTTTTTTTTTTTTTTTGTTTGGTGAGGACGCAGCAATGTACTTGAAATTGCTTGATCCGAGCATAAACTTTGATTTCAGACACATGTTTTTAGTATGACGGGGGAAAGAACTTGGAGGGCAGTAATGTGGCTTTTCTCACATTGATCACATCAAAACAAGGTTTTTTCTCTAGTGTGGATCCTCTCATGTCTTTTCAGATGTCCTGACTGATTGAGTCTCTTTTCACAGTGTGAACACTTGTAAGGTTTTTCTCCAGTGTGAATTCTTTGGTGTTTTGTCAACATGTTAGTAGTAAAGGTCTTCCAACAATCAAACCACATTTGATCCTTTACACCAGTGTCTTTTCTGGTGTAATTTAAAAGCAGCTGTCTGTGAAAAACTGTCCACACAAAGAACACATGTGAGGATTCTCCACTGTATGAAGTTTCAGGTGGTTCTTCAGACAATTAATATACAGCAGCATTTGTCCATATAATATAGCTGAATTTTCTAATAAATATCAATAAAGGAGTTAGCTCATTTCTCTTTTGTATGTAAAACCAGCAAAGATTACGCCTTTTTAAACCTTGATTTCAATCAGGAGACACCAGAAAATAGACACTAATACAACTGTACTAAACAATTGTGGTGCTTCTTGGCTTTCAGATATTACAAAAATTACAAGACTGTTTTCAATGAAAGTAAAACCCGCTAGCAATAATAATAATACAAAAAGAAAACAATCAAAACTTCATAATAAAATAAGAAATTAATTTAATAAATCAAACAAAAGACCAGAGTAAGAACGCAGATGAATTTTGAGGCACTCTTTGTGAAACTCTGTCCACAATAATTACATTCAGCTGTAGTCCAAACCGAAGAACATCTTACTTTCAACTAATATTTCTATAGAAAATGTCTTTTGAAACATTACTTGAAGTTGGTCTTAAAGATGTATTTTGTTTACTGTAACAATTTATACTAATGATGTTTTAATGAGGCTGGCTGGAATCTGAGGGTGCAAAAAAAAAAATCAAAATATTGAGAAAAGTTGTCCAAATGAAGCTCTTACTACATATTACTAATCAAAAATAAGTTTTGATTTATTTACAGTAGGAATTTTACAAAATACCTTCATGAAACATGATCTTTACTTAATTTGCTAATGATATTTGGCAAAAAAGAAAAATCAATAATTTTGACCCATACAATGTATTTTTGGCTATTGCTACAAATATAACCCAGTGACTTAAGACTGGTTTTGTGGTCCAGGGTCACATTTGGTGAGGTGGGAGCAACACTGATCATGAACTATGTTAATTTCCGACAGCTGTTTTTAGTATGACGGCGTAGCGATCCTAACTGAGAGAAACTGTTTCCACACTGATCACATTTAAAAGGCTTCTCTCCACTTTGGACTTTCTCATGTGTTTTTTCTCCAGTGTGAAATCTTTGGTGCCTTTTCAGTGTGTCAGCTGCAGTAAAGGTCTTCCCACATTCAAAGCACATGTGATCCCTTACACCACTGTGTCTTTTCTGGTGAGTTTTTAAATTACTCCGCTGACTAAAACTCTTTCCACATGAAGGACACATGTAAGGCTTCTCCTTTGTATGAACATTCATGTGGATCTTTAGGGATGCTGCCGTAGAAAATGTTTTACTACACTGATCACAGTTAAACGGTCTTTCTCCAGAGTGAAAACGGAGATGTATTTTAAGAGTGTATGCATGTGGGAAACTCTTCCCGCACTGATCGCATGTGTACGGTTTCTCTCCAGTGTGGATTTTCATGTGTGACTTAAGGCTTCCTTTTATTGCAAAACTGTTCCCACACTGATCACACGTGTGCGGCTTCTCTCCACTGTGGATCATCTCATGATTCTTCAGAGCTCCAGCCTGAGTGAATCTCTTGTCACAGTGTGAACACTTGTAAGGTTTTTCTCCAGTGTGAATTCTCTGGTGCCGATTCAATACAGCTGCTGTTGTATAAGTATTCCCACAATCAAAGCACATATGATCCTTTGCACCGCTGTGACTTTCCACAAAAACAAACGTAAGGTTTCTGCTTCGTATGAACATTCAGATGCCTTTTTAGGCTGGTTGAACGAATAAATGTTTTGCCACACTGATCACAGTTAAATGGTCTTTCTCCAGAATGAGAATGCAGATGGAATTTAAGAGTTTTCATCTGTGCAAATCTTTTCCCGCACTGATCACATGCGTGCGGCTTCTCTCCAGTGTGGATTTTCAGGTGCTCATTAAAGCTTCCACTTTGTGTAAAACTTTTCCCACACTGATCACATTTATAAGGCTTCTCTCCAGTGTGGGTCCTCATGTGTATTTTCAGAATTCCAGCCCGATTGAATCTCATGTCACAGCATGAACACTTGTAGGGTTTTTCTCCAGTGTGAATTATTTGGTGCACTTTCAGTGTGTCAGATCTAGTAAAGGTCTTCCCACAATCAAAGCACACGTGATCCTTCACACTGTTGTGTCTTTTCTGATGTAATTTTAAAGTATACATCCGAGTAAAACTCTTTCCACACAGAGAACACACATGAAGCTTCTTCTTAGTATGGACTTTCAGGTGCCTCTTCAGGTTTTCTGCCCTAGGAATTTTTTTGTCGCATTGATCAGAGTTAAACGGTCTTTCTCCAGAATGAGAACGCAGATGTAATTTAGAAGTGTTTGCTTGTGCAAAACTCATCCCGCACCGATTGAATGTGTGTGTTTTTTCTCCAGTGGTGATAGATTGTTTGGCTCTTCTGTTTGGTGAGCAACTCAAAGATTTCTCAGGTTTTGACATGATGATATTTCTCTTTCATCTAATTCGGTTATTCACTCGCTTCTTCTCCATCAGGTCTAAAATTAAAGATAAAAAGGTTTCATTTTAAGAGAAATAAAATTGAATTACAATTTTTTTTCTTTTTATGTTCTAAGTTCAATAAAAAACACTTTAATGCAGTACTTAACGTAGAAGTTCATTATTCAAAATGTTAATTAATCAAGGATAACCAATGTAAACATAGCCATTTATGTATCAAGTTATTATACTATTATAATATAATGTAATTGCCTGTGTGTACAGAGGCCTGCATAAGAAATGTGCAGACATTCAGTTAATAGTGAAGCTTCACATCCTGTTTAGAAACTGGACAAAATATATGCCTCTTCCCTTTACTTAGTCCTCAAACTTCCTGAAAACAGACTGGAGACACAGCTAAATAAGGTAAACAATAATTACTATGAATGAAATGTATTGAACATGCCTTCAGGGAAAACTGTAGAGTCTCTGCAAAGTCTCTGATAATAAAATCAAATCAAAACCACAAGACTTCAAGAGTGACTTCTCACAAAAGCGGCAGACGTCACCACACTAACTACCATTTCTGTCCTTTAGTGTGACATAATGTCTTATGGTGTGACACAATGAAGAACACAGATTTGTTTTTATCTCAAAATATCTTTAAAAAACAGTTGAGTATCGCATTTGGGGAAATATAATGATCACTCATTTTAAAATGGTATCATTTTAAGCAGTTTTTAAAGTTTGACAGCAAAGTTTGAAAATGTCCAACAAGTCATTGAGGGGAAAAACGTTATTCATAATTTAATATTAAATTAAGCAGATGCCAGAAAAACAGCAGAAATGACGCTATATCCAAAGAAAACAGTAAAGAAATGGCCTCTAAAATGTTACTTAAATTGTGTTTTTAATATCGTACAAAAAGCACAGGCCTTACCGCAGAAGATTCAAGGCTGAGTGAGTGAATGAGGGCGCTGCGTGTGCTGACCACTTCTTCTTCTTCTTCTTCTTCTTCTTCTTCTCTGTTCATTAGTGGTTGCAGGCCAGCTTTAGGTGCATTACCGCCACCAACATTGAACATTGTTTTTGCCGTGAGATTAGCGCGCGTTTGAGAATGCAACGGTCACATTAGCATAATTTCCAACATTTTAATGGGCAGATGTTTACAATAGTTCACTAGATTAGTAATGAGACGCGTTTGTAAACCTGTTTGCACTGAAGCTGGAGTTTTCCGCCAAAATAAAAGCTCTACTGCAGTTTCCGTCAAAATAAAAGCTCATAGGTTTATTTCTTGGAAGCAAAAACTAAAATTAACAGACACGCGCACAGAAAATACTGTACAAGCAGAGCAAGCGCGTTGTTTCGATGGCATTTTCCCCTCTATTTCACAAGCGCCACCTGCTGTCAGAGAGTGAAATTCAGTCTGTTGTTTTTGTTTTATGCAGGTTTTAGCATAGTTTCACAAAGCTTTAAAGTCAGACCATTCTGTTTTTGATTCAAATGTTGAAATGATACAGACAAATTTAAATTAAAAAATGCTCATGCTACATGTGTTTCATCTTTGTTTGTATTGTGATTAAAATTCAGTGGTTGGTTCTTTGGTTCATTATTAAATATGTTTAGTTTTTGTAGTAGTACAACTGCAAAAACAGATTAATGGCCAGGAAAAAAAAATATTTAGGGCTGATAAATTTTCTCAAATCACCAGCCATTGGCAGATGTGGCAAAACTAGTTTTAGGTCCTGCTTGCAAGTGTAGAAATTAGGACAAAAGTATTGTAATTTTCCTACAGAAGAATAAGGTAAAATAATATACCTGAAAAATAAAAATTTTATTTCATTTATTTTACTTACTAATTACTAATAAGTGTTTATTTACTAATTTATTTTACAGTGCAATTATTTTACAATATATGGCTATTCCTGTCATAGGAATAATAATATAAAATTATTATTATTATAATATTCTAATTTGTTTGAATTCCAAATTGAGTGTGAGTGTACTTTAGACTGAGACACTATATCACAACTGACTGAGTTCCCTGTAAACTTTAAGAACAAGTCAATTCACCGGATTTCTTTCTTTGTTTAGTTTGTACACTGACCTGTTTTGGAGCTCTTAATTTTTAACTCTCAGAGTGCACTAGAGAGATGAATTTAAATTTAAAATGTACAAAATTTTCTCCTGGATGGGGGCGGTGGGGTATTGACATCTGCCTTCCATTTGAGAAGCACCCAACATCCTCACAAATTCCATGACGTGTACTTGTATTTGGATCCATTCATATTGGGTTAACTGCCTAAATGGACAATGCTGGACGGGTTCCTTCTGTTGACAATCTCTAGTTTGTTGTATCTACACAACTGTCCCTTTATTTGAATCTAGGCAGAGTGCCACAGTGGCAGCATCTCCGTCTTTTATGGCTGAAGTAAAAGAGGATTGGAATTTCCTGTGTGTTGGGCTCCATTCTCATACTGGTTGACTTGTACAGCTTCTTTTTTCCAGAATGAGAATGCAGATGTGACTTAAGACCATTTTTATATGTAAAAACTCTTCCCACACAGATCAAGTGTGCTGTTTCTCCCCTGTGTGGATCTATTCATGTTTTCTCAGTTGTCCTGACAGACTGAATCTCGTTACATAGTCTAACACTTATAAGGGTTTTCTCCAGAGTGGATTATCTGGTGCTGTTTGTCAGCAGTAGTAAAAGTGAGCGGACAAGTTGTAATGAGAGATGTAGTTAGCAGGTTTCTAATTCCAGATAAACATTTATTTTACATTGGTTTTGCAAATGAAATGAATACCATACTGGGGGGAAACACTGTAAACCATATGAAATTAACTATAAAATGAATTGTAAAAATCCTAAAATGTAAAAACAATGATTTACAATGATTCAAATAACAAGTTTTGCCAACATCTCTGATGTAGATGGAGCTCACTGAACAGCAGAAATATAGTGTTTAACCTGGTTAACTCTGTAAACATAGCATTGCAGTGCTTTTACACACTACTTTATTAGGCCTTATTCTTTAGAGCTTAAATGAGTAGTCCACTTCTAGAACAAAAATGTACAGATAATGCACTCACCCCCTTGTCATCCAAGATGTTCATGTCTTTCTTTCTTCAGTCGTAAAGACTGAGGAAAACATTTCAGATTTCAGGAATTATCTCAATATGGTGGACCTAAATGGTGAGTTTGAACTTCCAAAATAAAGTTTAAATCCAGCTTCAGAGGGCTCTAAATGATCCCAGCCAAGGAAGAACGGTCTTATCCAGAGAAACAACTGGTAATTTTCTAAAAACAATTAAAAAAATATATACTTTTTAACCTCAAATGCTTGTCTTGTCTAGCTCTGTGATGCACATCCATACGTTGTACAGTTCTGTTCAAGACAGGATATGTCTTGACCCAGTGTTTACAAAGTGAACATGTGAAGAACGCCAAACGCCCTTTACAAAAAAAAAAAAAAAAACGTGATGCAGGATGATTTAGAAGTGGGAGGAGAAAGGACATGGGAGTTTTTCGACATACCCTAACTGTCTTGAATGGGGCTGCACATGGGAGTACACATAAAGAGTTCAGATGCAAAAGCCTCTAAATCCATCTGACGTATTTCTTTAAAATTTCTTTCTGGCAACTTTGTATCGGTTTCTATGTAAGTACTGGTACTTCTGATTGGGCTGAGGCTTGAATTTAGGGAGTTTGAAGTACAAGTATTTGATGGATGTATAATATGTGTCAGGAGCATTCACTCAGTATAATTATCTCATTTTTGACCAAGATGGCTTTTAGCTGGTTTTGCATCTGAACTCTTCACATGTGCATAGCAGAGCTGGACAAGATGAGCATTTCAGGTTAAAGAGCATATAAATTGTACATGTTTTTAGAAATAACTAATTGTTTCACTAGATAAGACCCTTCTTTCTCATCCTGGATCATTTAGAGCTCTTTTAAGCTGCATTTAAACTGCATTTTGGAAATTCAAACTCAGGGGCACCATACAAGTCCACATAAGGAGAAAAATCCTGAAATGTTTTCCTCAAAAAACATAACTTCGTTATGACTGAAGAAAGAAAGACATGAACATCTTGGATGACAAGAGGGTGAGTAAATTATATGTAAACGTTTGTTCTAGAAGTTAACTAATCCTATAATCTTTGTCGTTTAGATTCAATACTGAGGCAAACATTTGAGCTAGTTAAATCGCACCATGCCTCTAATGGGTTCACTGTGAAGGGCTGCCTGTACGCAATCACAATCTACTTCCAGTTCCAGTTAATTTATAAATCACATAATAATACAACAGTGTTGACCATAGTTGTTAGTTTATTGTACAAACAGTAAGACATTCAAAATATAATATACACAACTAACCATAATTAAAGGATACTAAAGACATCAGACTCAGACTTTTAAAAGTCATAAAACTTTTAAAACGTCTTCATAATTTTAAAAACAATACCTGTGACACGCGACACTCACGTATGATCAAACGCTTAGTTTTTGAATGCCCTGTCTATAATATGCTATATTGTGGATCATGATCCATTTGATCCACTTTTCTGGGTTTCTTGAAGTAGCACTTTCATGACTTTGACAGTGCATAAAGGTCAATTTTTGTAATAGCACCATGACAGTAATAAACAGACATGTAGATCTTTACAGCTTAATAAAATATCTTTAAAAACAGAGACATTTCTGTGGATTCAATTTGTGGATTGAAAGTCTATTTCATACAAATGGAGCCTTCACTATCATCTTTCATTTTATATTTGGATTGTATATATTTTAGGCCCTTTGCTCTATTTCTCTTTGCTGAGTAATACCGCATTATTTAATTTGCAATTTGTTCTACCTGGATGCATTAGTAATTACATAAAGCTACTAGCTACTACAATAAATTTTACATTTGTTAAATGCTGTAGGTTTAGCTGTTGGTTCGGAATAGTTTATATTTATGAACTGATGTTTGCCATCATATCACCATTTTATCACTATTTTAAAAAATACAAATACTTATTTTCATTTTTGTGATCCCTCATCCGATGGTGTCTGGTCCAGGCCTGTTGATTTCACAATGTAAACCATCCACCAACATGATTTAGACCAGCTCTGAACAGGCGCTGTTCAATGTCTATGCTGTTGAGGAAGAATCAAAAGAGAATTTTATATAAGTCAAATATTACTATTTCAATTACTTTTAATAACAAGAAGTGTAACAAAACACTAATAATAAAATTCTGTAATTTTGTTAGTTATCATGTTAGTGTGACATGACAAAAAGAAGTTTACTCACCTCAAGTTACAGTTGGAGTCTTTGAGCACTTTACTGAGCTGCTTCTTTGAGTTTCCTATTTTATTCTTATTCAGATCAAGTTCTTTTAAAAAATGCAATGCTTTCGCCTTAGCCAAAGGCTGAGCCAAACAAGCAACATCTGTAATGCCACAGTCATTCAGGCTAGAAAAAGACAAAGGAAGAGACTTTAACCCAGAGTTTAAAATGAACTGCAATCATATTTACCTTTATTTAACTAAATGTAACAAGTTTAATCAATAATTTCAAAAATCGGAATCTAATCTGTTGAGTGCTTCCAGATTTCACTACAATAATAAGCTGTTCATGTAACTAAGTATTTTGATGATTGTAGATCAAGTTTGTCTAATCCTACACCTGGTGGAAGATTTGGCTTCAACTATAATTAATAACACCTGGAACAATTTACCAGACATCTTCAAGATTACAATAAACTTCCATACAGGTGTGTTGGAGCAGGTTACAGCTGCTGCTACAACTCTGCAGGACGTTGGCCTAAAGGAGCAACAAAAGCTTCTCACCTCAATCTCTCCAGTTTACAGTCTAAATTCTTTAGTATGTCACATATATGCTTCACTCCTTTGTTTTTCACTTTATTCCCACTGAGATCCAGCTCTCTCAGGTGTGATAGGTTTGATTTCAGAGCTGAAGTCAGAGCAGAACAACCTTCGTCTGTCATATCACAGTATCTTAACCTAAAATTAGGGAAATAAGACAAACATAACTTTTATTCCATAATAGTATATCATCTTAATGGCAAACAGATTTCAGGTTAAACCTGTTGACATAATTTTTAAGCATTTTGATTATATGTGAGTGTTATTGACCTCAGTCTCTCCAGTTTACAGTGTGAATCCTTCAGTATGTCACATAAGTGATTCATTCCTGAGTTTTTCATTTGATTTCCACTGAGGTCCAGCTCTTTCAGGTGTGATGGGTTTGAACACAGACCCAGAATCAGGATGAGACACTGTTTCTCTGTAATACTGCATTTACCCAGCCTGAAGACAGAAAGAAAAAAAGACAGTGAATCAGATCTATGTTCAGTTCATGCATGAGTAAATGTCATAAATTCACTAATGCAACAGTGGCTAATACATATGCAACAGTAAATACATAGTTTAATACATAAACCAATAAAGGGTAAGATAGATTTGAGGTAGTTACATAAGACTTAGACAAAAACTTATACAAAAAAGAACAATACATTCATGTAGAGTAATACAGTGCCCTCCACTAATATTGGCACCTTGATAAATATGAGCAAAGGTGGCTGTGAAAATAAATTTGCATTGTTTATCCTTTTAATGTTTCATTCAAAAAAATCACAAAATTCTAACCTATCATTGAAGTAAAACAATGGAAAGCAGTGGGAAAATCTCATTATGAAATAAATGTTTTTCTAGATTTTTTATCTGTTGGTATTTGCTAGAATCCATGGTGCCATGTATCTGAACAAGATGTCCAGGACCTCTGGCAGGAAAATAAGCCCACAACATTAAAGATCCAGCAGTATATTTAACTGTGGGCATGGGGTACTTTCTGTACCAAAACCATTAGGTGGGTTTGCTGCCAGAAAGCTCTTTTTTTTTAGTTTCATCTGACCACAAAAGCCATTCCCATTTGAAATTTAAGTCATGTCTGATAACTAAATACGCTGGAGTTTGTTTTTGGATGAGCAAGGAGGATTTTTCTTAAAACCCTCCAGTAACAACATGTGGTGATGTAGGGGCTGTTTGAATTTTTTTTTAGCCTTTTGACCCCAAGACTGCAATGCAATTCTCCTGCTACTTTGAGAGTCTTTGGACACTTAAACTCTCCTCCTCACCATGCATTAGGACGATATAGACACACATCTTTTTCCAGTTAGATTTGTAACATCTTTAGTTAATTGAAATTCTTAATTATTGCCCTGATGGTGGAAATGGGACTTCTCAATGCTTTGGCTTATTTCTTACAGCCACTTTCTATTTTGTGAAGCTCAACAATCTTGTTCTGCACATCAGAACTATATTATTTGGTTTTATTCCTTGTGATAGATGATTAAGAAAATTTGGCCTTTGTGCTCCTCATATTTATAATCCTGTGAAACAAGTAGTCATGGCTGGACAATATCATACTCCTAGCCATTCTAGTGTGCTAAATAAATGCAAAAAATCATAACGTAAGTTTCCTCCCAATTTTAATTGTTTGGCTTCAAGGAAAGGTTAGCATTTTGTGATTTGTTTAAATGTAAGATCAAAAAGCTAAACAAAGCAGATTTATTTTCATAGCTGTCATTGCTCATATTTACCAAGTGTGCCAATATTAGTGGAGGGCACTATATATAGGATCAGAACATTATAAATTTCATCATGCTGTAACTGCTATATTGTTACTAAATGTTACTAACTCTAGTTTCTCCAGCTTGCATTGTAGGTTCCTGAGTAAATCACAGAGGTGTTTCACTCCAGAGTCTCCTAGTTGATTTCCACTCAGGTTCAGCTCTCTCAGGTGTGATGGGTTTGATTTCAGAGCTGAAGCCAGAGCAGAACAACCTTCATCTGTTATTTCACAGTATCCTAACCTACATTGGGAGAAATATGAACAAACAATTTTCATTCTGTTTCAAACAAATAACAAAACAATTTTTTTTTTCATATAGGTAAATGTTCCTCACCTCAGTATTTTTAGTTTACAGTGTGAATCCTTCAGTACGTCACATAAGTGATTCACTCCTGTATTTTTTAGTTCATTTTCACTGAGGTCCAGCTCTCGCAGATGTGAAAGGTTTGAACGCAGAGCCGAACTTAGACTGAGACACTGTTTCTCTGTAATACTGCATCCACACAGACTGAACATAAAAAGAAAAAGTGTAATGACTCAGATCTATAATGACTATGTTATTGAAGAGCTACAGAGTTTTAGTCTTATTCACAGTCTAATTGATGTGTAAGAATTCTAGGTTTAATAATAAAGTGTGTGCATTGAGCTAAACAGTAAACTGTTACTAACACTAGTATTTCCAGTTTGAATTCTGGGTTTCTCAGCAGAACACCAAGGTTTTCTACTTCTAGTTGATTTCCGCTCAGGTCCAGTTCTCTCAGGTGTGATGGGTTTAATTGCAGAGCTGAAGTCACAGCAGAACAACCTTCATCTGTCATTTCACAGCATCTTAACCTACATCGAGAAAGAGAGCAGAAAATAACATAACTTCATAACAAAAAATAGACAAAGGAAGAGAGATTATTTTTTATTTTGCATTAAAAAAAAGCACAAATAATGCTAAGACCTTTTCACAAATATGTGAACTTGTGTTTAGGTGAATGTTCCTTACCTTAATCTCTCCAGTTTACACTGTGAATTCTTCAGTAAATCACATAAGATCTTCGCTCCTCTGTTTTGTAGTTTATTCTCACTGAGGTTCAGCTCTCTCAGGTGTGATGGGTTTAAACACAGAGCTGAAGTCAGGATGAGACACTGTTCCTCTTTAATACTGCATCCACACAGACTGAAGACAGAAAGAGAAAATGTTTGACATCGCTCCTTTTCACAGAGCTCTAGGCAGAAATCTGTTTACATTTAATGCATAATTTATTGTGGCACTAATTCAGGCAAAAGAAGAAATATTATTATCAACTACTGTATTAATGCTATTAAAAGCAATGTAACATTTTAGAGCATGTAAAATACTCACATCAGTATGTTGAGTTTACAGTGTTTATCCTGCAGTAGAGCAGCAAGCCTCTTCATGTTTATGTCTCCTAGATCACATCCACTCATATTCAGCTCTCTCAGGAGTAACGGGTTTTTACCCACAATTCCAGTCACATACTGACAAGCTTCATCTGCAGCAGGACCCAAAAACCTGCAGAAGAGAAGATGAAACAGGATTAAATTCAGTTTGCAACTAATACACTTAAAATAGAGAAAATATTGCTTAAAACATAAACTAAAATAACTCACCTCAGTATCTTCAGTTGACAGTTTGGATCTTTGAGTAGATCATTGAGTTCCTTCACTCCGGATTGTCCAGGATCATTTCCTGTGAGATCCAGCTCTATCAGGTGTGAAGGGTTTGATCTCAGCGCTGAAGCCAGAGCTTTATAACCTTCTTCTGTGATATTGCAGTTTGAAAGTCTACAGAAAACAATAAAGATATAGTTAAACAACATCGTCAGGGTTACTTTCACAGTTGTAACAGTTGAAAACATTCATTCAAAATATAGAAAAAGTAATCAAAAAGTAACCAAATGTAATCAGTTATATTAATAAAGTAATTAAAATAGTTTTAATTAGTTTGGCTAGCTCAGCCAGCATGGAATTAGACTTAGGATGTGGAATCCTTGGGTAATCCTTGGGTAAAACATCCCAGTATGGCTGCTAAAATATGCCATTATAAACAAAATACTCACATTAGTGTGTTGAGTTTACAGTGTTTATCCTGCAGTAGAGCAGCGAGCCGATTAACATTCGACTCTCCTAGTTTACATCCACTCAGATTCAGCTCTCTCAGGAGTAATGGGTTTTTACCCACAATTCCAGTCACATACTGACAGGCTTCATCAGCAGCAGGACCCAAAAACCTGCAGACAGGACAAGTACAAGGACATTACCAGCCATATAATGACTTTTGTGAAAGTATCTGAAAGGAAATAAATAAATAAATAAATAAATAAACAAACAAACTTAAAATGACAAAAGACAATAAAACAGTAAAAACAAAATACAAGCTTTGACAAAAGCAAACGTTTTAATGATAAAAAAAATCATATTTTAAATGATAAACCTCACACTGTTGTCTTAAAACCATTTCTTAAGAATTAGAAAAGTAATGAGTAATAATCATAAATGATTTTAAAATGAGTTTTTGTCTCAAATGCATGTTAATGCAGTTGAAGTCAGCTGAGCCGCTACCGCAGCTGATGTCACGCACAATGCACTCTTTCAGTCAGAATGTGTCCATGTCTTGTGACCGAGAGTGTGACAGAGAAAACTGGAGTGAAAATCATGTAATTTAATGTGAAAATGCATGCAATTGCTATGTTGCTGTGAATTTATATTTTTCTTTGTTTTTCTATTCTTACCATTAATTAAGTAATTGAAAATCAATTACTAATATTTTTTGAAACCTCACATTACTACTAGTTTTAGTTCTATTAGTTCTATTGCACTTCATTATATCGAGAACACTCACCTCAGTGTCTTCAGTTGACAGTTTGGATCCTGTAATAAATCACTGAGCTCCTTCACTCCTGATTGTCCAGGATCATTTCCTGTAAGATCCAGCTCCATCAGGTGTGAAGGGTTTGATCTCAGACCTGAAGCCAGAGCTTTATAACCTTCTTCAGTAATACTGCAGTTAGAGAGCCTACAGAAAAAAATAAGTAATTAAATTAACACTGTGGATTAAACTAATAACTGCACAATAGTCTGAGTCATATTATAAATTAATTATAATGAAGAAATATACTAGAGTATTTTTGAGCTGAATGAATTTCTAATTTTCCAGTGATTGCAGCTGATGGGGAAATAAAGTATACCCACTTGAGTATCTTCAGCTCACACACAGGGTTCTTCAGTCCCTCACAGATCTCTTTAACTCCTGAGTTCAGCAGATGGCTGTTGTTCAGGTCCATCTCTTTCAGGATGGTTTTGGAGGAAACAACAGTAGCTAGAACTGAACAGCTCTTCTCTGTCAGCTCACAATTATTTAGCCTAAACACACAAATAAAACATAGTTAATTATTCAGAACATATTTAGCACTCATCCAATAGCTCCACAGCTTTTCATATCCGGTTATGAGACTGACAGTCTTTTACACTGAATAAACAGAAAATATAATGTATCAAATCATGTTTACTCACTTAATTCTCTTGATTTTGCTATGAGAGTCCATCAAAAGAGCAGAGAGTTTCTCCCCATCCAGATCTCCTAATTTATCTTCACTCAGATCCAGTTCTTTCAGTAATAATGGACTTGTACCAACAACTTCAGTGAGATGATCACATGCTTCCGTTGCAGCAGCACTTTTCAGAAACCTAAAGGAAGGATTTTTTTTAAATTTATTTTATTATTTGTTGTTGTTTATAGTTAATATTATTTATTTATTTATTTTGTATAGTGCATTTCTATAGTAGAATGTACCTTTTTCAAAATTATTTAAGTAATTATATTTTATATAATTCATAATTTATATTTTATATTAAACTTGGGTAATACTTTATTTTGATAGTTCACCTTAGACATTTTACTAACAGTAAGCAACTTTGCATCTGGATGTCAACTAGTCATTAGAGTGTAAGTAGACCATCTGCTTAATATCTTCTAACACTCTTCTAAAATTTGCAAGTATATATCAACTTATTCTACTAACCTTAAATCTAACCTAACAGTCTGCTCTGAGAGTTAGTAGACATGTAGTTACAAATGAATGAAAATTAGTTGACATGTAGTTGCAAAGTTACTTATAGTTAGTAGGATGTCTAAAGTGGACTATCAATATAAAATGTAACCTAAAGTTGTGTTAGAAATAAAATTCAGTGGTGTGATTATATTGAAATTCTTAGTATTTAGCCTTTACCTAGTCTTTCAGTAAGTTTTAAAAAAAGTGAGGTTTTAATCACCTGATAGTCTTCAATTGACAATGTTCATTCTGTAGTAAATCATTGAGCTGCTTCACTCCTGATTGTCCAGGATCATTTCCTGTGAGATCCAGCTCTATCAGGTGTGAAGGGTTTGATCTCAGAGCTGAAGCCAGAGTATTGTAACCTTCTTCAGTGATACTGCAGTTAGAGAGTCTACAGAAAGGTGAAGATGAAACAAAGGTTAAAAATGTAATAAACCAGTAATGCTGAAGAAGAAAAATCTTTCCCATTTCTTTAGTCTTCTAGTACTAAAAATGGTTAATATAAATCACTCACCTGAGTTTTTCCAGTGTGCAGTTTGTATTTTCTAATTCGAGTTTCTTCACTCCTGAATCCTGTAGATTATTGTTGCTCATGTCAAGCTCTTTCAGACTGGGGCTTGATCTCAGGACTGTAGCAAGAGCTGAACAGCTTTCCTCTGTTAGACCACAATCACAGAGCCTAAAGTGGTGAACATGAGAGGGAAATTTACAAACACAAAGTACCTAATGACAGTTTTAAGTGAACACTGAGAATTACTTTGTGTTAGTCGTCTGATTTCTTTTAGATACTTCAAAAGTATAATAATAAGAGAAAACAATACCCACTGAAGTGTGTTTAATTTGCAGTGTTTATCCTGTAGAAGAGCAGCGAGCTGCTTCACTTGTTTGTCTCCTAGTTCATGTTCACTCAGATTCAGCTCTCTCAGGAGTAATGGGTTTTTACCCACAACTCCAGTCACATACTGACAGGCTTCATCTGCAGCAGGACCCAAAAACCTGCAGTCAGAAGAAGTACATTGACATTTCCTGCTATATTAGGATTTGTTTTCAAATGCTTGTGATAGAGCCTTCAATAATTTAAAAGCTTTAAAAAATGAGTTGTTCACAGTTGAATAATCTTTCAGCTAAATTTTCACAAGTATTGAACTTATTACTATTACTATTATTTTAATAACACGCACCTCAGTGTCTTCAGTTGACAGTTTGGATCCTGTAGTAAATCACTGAGCACCTTCACTCCTGATTGTCCAGGGTCATTTCCTGTGAGATCCAGCTCTATCAGATGTGAAGGGTTTGACCTCAGAGCTGAAGCCAGAGCTTTATAACCTTCTTCAGTGATACTGCAGTTTGAAAGTCTACAGAAAAGATGTGTGTAATAATAATAATAATAATAATAATAATAATGTTTTTATTCTTTCTTTTCTATTATGTCTACTGAGGTCATTTTAAATTTGAATCAAAGAGAATGTTTTTGAATTATTATTATTATTATTTATTTAATTTACACACCCAAGTTTCTCCAGTGTGCAGTTTCTTTTTTCTATTCCATCCTGGAGTTTCTGCACTCCTGAATCCTGTAGATTATTGTTGCTCATGTCAAGCTCTTTCAGACTGGGGTTTGATATCAGGACTGTAGCGAGAGCTGAACAGCTTTCCTCTGTTAGACCACAATTGCACAGCCTAAAATGATGAACATGAGATAATTTACAAACACAAAGAACTTGATGCCACCCATTTAGTGATCTCTAAGGAGTATTGTGTGGATAATAATTATATCTTTAAGATACTTTAAATGTACCACAATAAATTAACAAAATACTCACTGAAGTGTTTTAAGTTTGCAGTGTTTATCCTGCAGTACAGCTGCGATCTGATTCACCATTGTGTCTCCTAGTTCACATTCACTCAGATTCAGCTCCTTCATGAGTAAAAGGTTTTTACCCACAATTCCATTCACATACTGACAGGCTTTATCCGCAGCAGGACTTAAAAGTCTGTAGAAGAGAAGATGAAGCAAGATTCAATTCATTTTAAAACTTTGTGAAAAACAACATCTAATTCTGAAACCAATTGATGGATTTACTTCAGAAAACTGTATTAATAATAATAATAATAATAATATATATATACAACATATATAAATCACTTGCATATCAATTACTTTGCATTATTACATCATGTCTCACCTCAGTGTCTTCAGCTGACAGTTTGGATCCTGTAGTAAATCATTGAGCTGCTTAACTCCTGATTGTCCAGGATCATTTCCTGTGAGATCCAGCTCTATCAGGAGTGAAGGGTTTGATCTCAGAGCTAAAGCCAGAGCTTTATATCCTTGCTCTGTTACATTACATTCAGCGAGTCTAGAACAGGTGTGAAAATTTAACATTCAGTTCTTCCATCCATCTCAGTTATTTTATAACAATCAAGTATATTTATAATGCAATGCTAATCAGCATAGCCTTCACCACTGTATAGAACATTATAAAATAATATGTTTTCTATCTCATTCTCTGATATGAAACCACCTGACTAATGTTTTGAAGCCATTCTGGACTGAAATTATGTTATTAAAATGTTCTTTGTTAGACAACAGATATCTAAACAACCTCACACGCATTGCAAAACTGTATTGCACACATGCTACTGTAGTGAATTTATTTACCACACAAACTGATTTTTTCTTAGCATGTATTAATTAACTCACCTGAGTTTCTCTAGTTTATGGTTCTCTTTGAGTCCAACAGAGAGCAACTTCACTCCTGAATCTTGCAGATCATTGTTGCTCAGGTCAAGAACTTTCAGACTGCTGGAGTCTGAACTGAGAACTGAAGCCAGAGCTGAACAGCTTTTCCCTGTTAGATCACACTTACTGAGCCTGAAAATACACAGCTAGTCAATGTGTCTACATTTTAAAATGTAGAGAATGTACAATACATGCTCCTTTTTTGTCTGTTGTCTCACAACTTACCTCAGTACCTCTAATTTACATTTTATACTTTTCAGTCCAATGCAGAGTTGCTTCACTCCTGAATCCTGAATATTATTATTGCTCATGTTTAGCTCTTTCAGATTGGAGTCTGATATAAGAGCTGTAGCCAGAGCTGAACAGCTTCTGTCTGTTAAGTCACAATCATTTAACCTACAACAGGAAAAATACCAACATACAAACTGAAATTGAATACATACAATATATTTGCTAAAAACAAATATTAATTATTCATCTTTGTGTGGTTACATCATGTCCATAAACAGAAAGAAGACCTGGCTACTATATTGAGTGTGTGGAGCATTTGTTGTTTGTTCTTTCTAGACTATATCAGAAATTAAACTTGTCTTCTCGATTGATTAAGATAAGTATCAAGCTTTCTATTTTTGTTTTTGTCAAGTTTTGCTATGGTCAGTGAGGTAAATTGCACTTACTTTCTGTTAACTATTAAGAAAGAGCATTTCTGCTCTGTGATTCTTGTGATCTGATCTGACTGAGAAAATATTAGAACTACATGCCAGTATGTGGTTTATTTGAAAACATTTATGCTTTATTTGGTCTGATGAAATGTGAGAGATATGCTAATTGTTCAGAGGACTTCTTTCCCTGGATATATGCCAATAGGACATTAGGGGATGTACAATGACAGATCCACTCCGTTTTGGTGATCACAGATTTAGCTGAAAAGAGGTGCTGTAATGAAGCACAGCCCATGTAAAAAGACTATAGATGACAATGTACTTTTCAAATAAGTGCAAAAAATGACTTACAAAGCTCTTTTGGAGGTTTTGACAACTTCCAATAGTCTAAAAAAACACTCGTCTGATTTCTTGAATTTCTGTAGATCAAACACCTCCAGCTCTTCCTCTGATGTCAACAACACAAAGGCCACAGCAGACCACTGGGCAGGAGAAAGTTTAGCAGATGAGAGACTTCCTTTGTTAAGTTGGCTTTGAATCTCTTTTACCAGAGTGTGATCGTTCAGTTCATTTAGACAATGGAACAGATTGATGGATCTCTCTGGAGACAGATTACTGTCTAATTTCTGCTTGATATACTGAACTATTTCCTTGTAGCTCTGGCCACTGCTGTCTTGCTGAGTAAACAGACCTCTTAAAAGTGGACGGTTGGACTCAAGTGACAGACCGAGGAGGAATCGAAGAAAAAGGTCCAGATGTCCATTGTCACTCTCAAGTGCCTTGTCCACTGCAGTCTTGAGCAAATCAGTCAAGGTTTCACTTTTGTTGTCGTGTTCTGTAGACTCTTGATCAAACACACTTTTGTTGTTGAGGTCTAGAAACAGATGTGCATATAGAGCTGCAATAAACTCTTGAATGCTCAAGTGAACAAAGCAGTACATGGTACCAAAAATGATCCCTGTTTCCTCCTTAAAGATCTGGGTACACATGCCTGAGTACACTGATGCTTTAGAGACATCAATACCACAGGCTTCCAGGTCTGTATCATAGAAGATCAGGTTGTTTCTTTCCAGCTGTTGAAATGCCAGTTTTCCCAGTGAAAGAATGGTACCTTGATCCCAGGAAACATCATACTTTCGTCTGCTCTGCTGGATCTGAAAGCGGAGAAAGTGTGTGTACATTTGTGTCAGAGTCTTGGGAGTGTCTTCAGTATTTGATTCTTGTGGTCTTTTGGAGGCATCAACAATCTTAGCATTTTTTAGATCATTATGTTCTTTAATGTTCAAAATGTTTTGTAGAACAGTGGCTGTAATCCAGCAGAAGACTGGGATGTAGCACATTATAAAGAGACTCTTAGATTGTTTAACAAGATCAACAATTTTGTTGGCCTGATTCTCATCTGTGAATCTTTTTCTGAAGTACTCCTCCTTTTGTGCATCACTGAATCCTCGTATCTCTGTCAGCCGGTCGATACAGTCAGGAGGAATCTTACTGGCAGCTGCTGGTCTAGTAGTGATCCAGATGAGAGCTGAAGGAAGCAGATTTCCCTTGATAAGGTTTGTTAGGAGAACATCCAGAGAGGCTGGTGAAGATACATCACGCCATGTTTCATTACCTTCAAAGTTTAGAGGAAGTCGGCATTCATCCAATCCATCTAGGATGAAAAGAACTTTGAACTGATTCCTTCTTGTAAGGTTCAGTCCTTTGGTCTCTGGGAAAAACTGACTTATAAGGCTCATCAAGCTTTGCTTTTCTTCCTCCTTTAAGTTCATCTCCCGGAAAGGAAGAGGAAATACAAAGCTGATGTCCTGATTTTCTTTTTCTTCAGCCCAATCCAGAACAAACTTTTGCACAGAAACTGATTTTCCGATGCCAGCAACTCCTTTTGTCAGTACAGTTCTGATGTCTTTGTCTTGGTCAGGTGCTTCGAACAAATTTGTGCATTCAACCTGTATCTCTTGTGAGTCAGCACGCCTGAAAGCAACTTCTATCTGTCTTACTTCATGTTCAGTATTGACCTGTTCACTACCACCCAGAGTGATGTAGAGATCTGTGTAGATGTTATTCAGAAGTGTAGAGTCACCATGCTTTGCAATTCCTTCAAACACACATTGATACTTCCTCTTCAGGTTTGTTTTCAGCTGTCGCTGATGAATGAGGATGAGCTCATCTAAATACACAAAAAGACATCTCTAAATACACATCTCTTAGAATGTCTACATGACAATATGCCAGATTGCCATTTTATGAGCATCTTACCCTCTAGAGTATCTGCAAGTTTATCTTGCTTCATATCTCTTAGAAAGTAGAGTGTAATATGAAGAGCTGATTCTTTGATACTGCACATGCCCTCATTAAAGTCTTGCACAAAGTATTGTGTGTTCTCTTTTTGTAGTATTTTCTTCAACTTTTCCAGCTCATTTTTAAGAAATACAATTACTTTGTTCTCAAGATCCTAAAATAGTGCAAAAAAGGAGTAGAACAAATTAAACATATGATTAAAACATACACATTTTTCATCTAGAACAAACTGCAGTTAAGCAACAGTACATACATCAATGAAGTTGTGCTAGTTATACATTTGACTACAAATTTAACAGAACATAAAAGACAAAACGACTTCAATTTTATTAATAAATAGTCTATTTTTATTTGATAAATGTGTGAGATTAAAAATACAACATAACCTATAATAGGAGATTACACTGCTATACCATTATAATTTTTGTGTGACTTTTGGTAAAGTGTTCTAAAACGAAGGCTGTTTAAAAGCCAGTGAAGGCCTTCCTACCTGGAAGATCCAGAGACGATTTTCACTGAACTCTTTACGGAGGCGGTACGTCTGGAATTCTGAGTCTAATTTCTCATATTGAACCCTGTTAGCAAAATAAATTCGTCCAGAGTTCACAGTAAATTCAAATTTAATTTTGTTTTGTTTGTTTGTTTCTAGACAATATATTAATATATTCAATACATCCTTCAGAAAAAGGTATGTTGTGAACAAATAAATGTTATGCTGAAAAGCAGACTGAAATGTAATACAAGACCATTCCTGAGATCAGTATTTTCTTTTTTCTTTTTTTTTTTTTTTTTTTTTTTTGTTATGTTTTTGAAGTAGCAAATGCCAAGTTAAATGTAGTTAAATATAACAGTACAAGGTAAACTGTGGTGTCTTGTGTTCACACCTGTTGAGAAGAAAAGTTGCCAGTTCCACATCACTCCTCAGTCCCTTCTGTGATTTCAATGTTTGCCACCGTGTAAATTCTGCACCAATATTTACTGTGGTCTTCTGTCCTTGGTAACTAAATCACAAAAAAAAAAAAAAAAACAGTTGTCTTAATGTTGATGAAAAAATGTTGATGTGGAATGTAGTTGTGAAATGTAATCACATAATTATTTTCTAACACAATCTATGTGTGATCAGCAACAAGAGACATGGAAAATACCTTTTGGTTGATGATGGTGTTTCCTCACTGAAGTTAATTGGTTGAAATATTGACCTGTCACTCTTCACAGACACAGAGGTGAACACACGTGAGCCTGATCTTACTCTAATGACACAAAGAGAAGAGAGAAATATTTTTAAAAACAGTTAAAAGTTCTTAAGTCTCAAATGAATAAGCTCAGACAGAGATCATAAAAGGTTTATGAAGCTCTCTATTTCAGCACCAGTGAGTTATCACAACAGTTCTGAAAAAAATAAAAAAATTAATAAAATAAAATAAAGAAGAGGGCATATGGTAAGCTACAAAATGAGGCAGGCAGAAACACAATCACTGCATAGGAAGAATGAAAGCCAAGTACCACTCTCAGTTTTGTTTTACTTGGTAATTTTTACCACAGTTTACACAATTTTATCATTCAAAACAGATGAAATACCTTTTGGTAGGTGATGATGGTGTTTTTTCACTTAAGTTCTGTGGTTTGTCTTTTGAACAGTCACTTTTCAGAGACAGAGAGCTAAACACATGTGAGCCTGATCTTACACTAATGACACAAAGAAGAGAGAGAGAGAGAGAGAGAGAGAGAGAGAGAGAGAGAGAGAAACACTTTATTACAAGACATACTGTATTTTATTCTTGTTTGAAGAGATTTAGTGTCATTAAATGCACTATAGCTGTGCATTTGTTCTTCTCATGTATGTATATTCAGTTGCCTGACGCATTAACATGGTGAATTTATGTCCCCCAGTGGCTACCTGTGTAACTGTATTATTGGAAAGAAGGTCCAGATGCTCTAGATTTCATTCTGTGATTTGTTGTTTTATTCAGTTAAGTTCTGTCACACACTAATTTAATGCTATAATGTAAAACAAACTAAATACCTTTTGGTAGGTGATGATGGTGTTTTCTCACTGAAGTAAGGTGGAGCTTCATGTGAAAGGTCACTTTTCACAGACACAGAGCTGAAGACATGTGAGCCTGATCTTACACTAATGACACAAAAAGCAGAGAAAAATCTCAATATGAAGACTTTTAGAGCTGCACTTAGCACTTCCTACAGTTTAACACAAGCCTGCAACAATGGAATCACGAGTAAACTAACAGCCAAGTAAAACACTGGTTCCTCATTCTTCAAAATTTACACTTTGCTGTAAAACACCTGTGATTCTAAAATACAGTTCAGATGTGTATTAAATGAGAAAGTACCAACTAAAATACCATAAATAAACTAACAAAGCAACTAGTTTTATCAGCAAAACTGACTTGACCTGTGGACAATGAATGAAACTGAAAATGTTTTATTTATTTATTTATTTATTTATTTTATTTCAATACTTAAAATGTCAAATATATTGTCTAGTTTTTCTAGCATTGTTTTTTTTTTTTTTTTAATGTTAATATTTAATCATTCATCTGTTAACTAAAATAATTCACTCATAGTCCCAAAACATCAACAGTCATGGTAGAATTATGGGGTATTTAAATTATTATAACATAGTATGTTTATGGTGACACACCTATAAAGCTCTATTTGTCATGCATATTTTTATTTCTTCAAAATTACAGTTTCATTTTTGATTCATAAGTACGTACAAAGTGCTTTTATACTTGCAAATACAAAATACAGCAAGTATTAAACACTGTTGACAATGTTTTGTTTCTTCACAAGAAAGTAGTGTTTAAAATTATTAATTGAAGACAGCGACAGTCTTACCTCTCTTGGTCTGGGAGACTCATCTTAGAGGATTTTTCCTCACTCTTTTGACAGACTGCAGCAAAATTGCCAGTGCAAACAGTAAAGCATTGATTTGTCAAGACAATCCGCCATTCAGAATGATCTATAGATGACAGAACATGTTACTACAAATAGCATGGCAGCCATTAAAGTAAAAAAAAAAAGAAAAAAATAATGTCACACAATCACAAAACAACAGCAAGAAAAAAGTAATGTCACATAATCACAAAACAACAGCATTATCTACATGCAGTGGCAGTGTTGTCTGAAACCATTCAGAGTTATAACCTCTGGAATAAGAACAAGAATTCTATGTTTGTCTGTAACATTTTCAGTTTCATTTTTATGAAGCATTGGGAAAAAACAATATTGTATGTGTTTAACTTAATGAATTTGAATCACTAAGTCACTAAGTCAATCAACATGTAAAAGTGAACTTTGCATCCGATGACCCCTTTAAGTGAACTTGTCAAAACTGTGTCCAAAGTGTCAATATTTTGTGTTAGCACCATTGTTATCTAGCACTGCCTTAATCATTCTGGGCATGGGATTCACCAGAGCTGCACATGTTTTTGCTGGGATCCTCTTCAAATCCTGTATAATGACATCATGGAGCTGCTGGATGTTAGACACATGGTGCTTCTCCACCTCCCGCTTGAGGATGGCCCATAGGTGCTCAATAGAGTCCAGGTCAGATCACCTTCACCTGCACCTTCCACAGCAAGGCAACTGTCATCTTGGTGGTGTGTTTGGGGTCATTTTCATGCTGTTCGGCCCAGTTTTTAAGGGACGGCATCATGTTCTGTTTTAGAAATGTACAGTACATAATGGAATCCATGTTTCCCTCAATAAACCACAGCTCCCCAGTACCAGCAGCACTCATTCAGCCCCAGGCCATGATGCTACCACCACCATGCTTGACTGTAGGAGAGACACAATTTTCTTGGTACTCCTCACCAGGGCACCATCTGAGCCAAACAAGTTTATCTTAGTCTCATCAGATCATAGGACATGATTCCAGTAGTTCATGCTTGGACAGGTTGTCTTCAGCAAACTGTTTGCGGGCTTTCTTGTAAGCCAGCTTCAGAAGAGGCTTCCTTCTCAGATGACGCCAATGCAAAAAGATTTGTTGTTATGCAGCGTATGGTCTGAGCACTGACAGGCTGACCTTCTAGTTCTGCAACCTCTAAAGCAATGCTGGCAGCACTCACGCATCTGTTTTTTTTTTTTTTGTTTTTTGTTTTTTTTTTTAAAGGCAGGTTCTACACCTGATGCACAGAACAAGTACTCAGCTTAATTAATCGACCCTTGCAAGGCCTATTCCAAATGGAATCCATCTTGGAAAACCTCTGTATGACCCTGGCAAAAATACTGTAACTCAGTTTCAGGTTGTTACTGAACCTCTTATAGCCTAGGCCATCTTTGTGGAGAGCAACAATTCTAATTCTCAAATCTTCAGAGAGTTATTTGCCATGAGGTGCCTTGTTGAACATCCAGTGGTCAGTATGAGAGAATTGTACTCAAAGCACCAAATGTTGATGGCTCTAATACAAGATACACAACTTTGTATGGTCCTGTCAAGCAGACAAAGACGTGAACATGATAAATAGGACACGTGGCTTTGCATGGTTAAATGATATAGTGCTGTTATCGCTTAAGGTGTATTCACTTTTGTTGCCAGCTATTTTGACAATAATGGCTGTATGTTGGGTTATTTTCAGGGGACAGTAAATATACACTGCTATACAAGCTGCAAAGTTTCATTTCTATAGTATTTTTCCTTAAGAAGATATACTAAAAAAGTTGCTGAAATGTGAGGGGTGTACTCACTTTTGTGAGATACTGTTTATGTAAGACTGTCTGACAACAAAAAGCAACATCCCAATTTGTCGTTGAAGTCAAGCCACTGAAATTGCACAATATAATAAAAGTTCATTAAAATTATTTCTTTAGCATTGAGTCTTATGTGTTTGTAGGTAAGATGCACAAACATTTTAAACATTTATGTCCCATGTTTAATAATGTGCACACATATTAGATTGAATAATGTCTTTGATACTCATGCAACGCTGCAATTTTCCTGTCTCTTTTAAACCCTGATAGCTCTGTTGCCTTGGAATCAGTATTTGGGATGCACTGCCCTATAGCCCAAATGCTAAGCTATTCCCATGGCTATGGCATCACATTCTTTCCAAACCGCCACCACAAATACCAGAATATGATTATGGGGGTCACTGTAGACAAGTTCCTGAGACAAGTCTTCAACAATGATGATAATGTAATAACATGGTAAGTGGCCAGCCAATGGTAACTTCATTAAAAGTAACACACAGAAACAACAACATTTACCCTGTTTGCAATGCAAGTCAATGCTTACACATTTTTGCCCTGTTTAACCATATGACTGTCCAGTGCCTGACAACTCGACACTTGGTAAGTAGGCTATTTGCAGTCCCGTGTGTGTTTCTTTGTGAGACACAAATAAAAAAAGACTGCACTCTGGAAACAATAACATCAAGCATAATTCAGTACTTTAATAAGACCTGTTATCATTTGTTCAAACTATTATATTTGGTTGATATTATTTTCCGAGCTTCCAAGTTTCCTAAATAAAAATTCTAGCTGCATAATTATAGTCTAAAACATGATAGTCTACAATTATGTAAATTCAGATTTAATTAAAATCCCCAATTACTGTAATTAAAAATTAAAACTTACTTGCAACGTACCAATCTTGTTAAAAAAAGACAGAGAGTGATCCAGACTTCTGTGAAGCACATGCAATTTCTGACAGCTCTTGAGACAAGCTCTGTATTATAAACAGGGTTGACTGGGCGTTTCGACGTCCCCCATGTAGCATATTATGTGTAAAAAAAAAAAAAAATAATAATAATAGTAAGCTTACAAAGTGCCTGTGTGGGACATGGAAACAGCCCAATTTAGAAATACAATTGATCAATTCATTAAAGTTACTTTTTTTTCTTTCTCTCTCTTTTATTCTCAGCAGTGAGAAGGTTATGTTCATCTTAAACACTTTGGTTTGCTGTTGTTTGGGGTTAAAGTAAGTGGTTTTCTGCATCCTGTTGCACTATCACTTTATTTCTTTATACTTTTGAATATATTTTATGTCTATTTTTATAGTTAATTTCATACTTTTTTTTTTCCTTTTATAATTTTATGTACTTGTATGAAAATCAGTATTGTATGAACTATTCTACATAAACTTCCTTAGCCTATTTTTTTTTTTTTTTTTTTTCCATTACAATTCTTGTTACACTGAATTAAATAGGATTAGGATTTAAAAAGAATTTAATCCTCATTTTGAAAAGAATGCCCGACAAAACAGCAATGAATTTACAGTTAAATAATATTTAAAAAAGAAGTAAAATAACATTTTGTAACATAAAATTTTGTACACTGTAGATAAAAGTGAATACATTTAAGTTCCGTTGTAACGATTCTTATGTGTTTTAAATAACATGTCATCTAAACATTTTAACATTTATTGTAAAAACGTTTGTTTTAATGGAAAATAAAATTTAAACAATTAGATTTAACACATTCTCAGCTAATTTGCTTTCTTTATTGTCATAAGAGACTGTATTTATAGAAAATACTGGGCAGGAGACCAAAGCCTTTGAAATAATAGCACAAACCTGAACAAAAATCAAGACACAACAAAACCAAAAAATTCCCCAAACAGCATCTCAACACACTGATAACAGTCTGTTAGCATGTATAGAAGAGAAAATCACTAACCTCAACTGAACCAGTTATTGATGGTAATAGATACATCAAAACTGTTCCTGCTTGTTTTTCAGGCGTTTCTTGTTAAATTAAGTCAGTGTCAGTGACTGAGGGAGACTCTGTCACTTTACTCACTGAAGTTAGTAACCGATACTTTGGATGTTTGGACTTCTCATAACTCAAATAAACATGGGGGAGAAAGTCATCATCAAAAACATCAGAACTACAGACTTTGGACTTTCTGAAGTAACAGCAACAGAACAGAGACACCATTTAACAAATTCAGTATCACTGTCTATGCTATGTCATAATTTAGAATTTTGTAAAATGACAGATATGATACAGATTCATCTATGCACATTTGTTTGTTTGTGCAAAGACACACAAATACAACATGACAAATGGATCTGGTTTAGTTAAAAGCGTACTGAAGCTCCTAAATCAACATACTGCGTGTTTGAGTCAAACAAGTGTGTATTTTAAGTGCGAATGCATCACAGCGGTGTGACAAAGACTGTCCCAAACTGAAGTGCGTGGACTCCGAAGTGCGAATTTGAAGGGCAATTGCGTCACAGCGTCACAATGTATAGCTGTCCCAATTCAGAATGCACCCTCCGAAGTGCACATTCCAAGGCCAAATGCGTCATCGTGGCATGACGAAGGCTGCCGTAATTCGAAAGCGACTTCAAATGCGGTCTCTGATTCCCAGGAAAATGAAGTGTACATCTGATGGACACTTCGCACCCTTCCATATCCCAGAATCACTTGTGCCCAGATGAAGATGGAATTTATATTCAAAGAACGCGAAGGGTGAGATTTTCTGTTAGGGAACTCACATTGAAATGTAAGTAGCACTTTAGTATTTTGTATGCATGTCCTGCTGTGTCATGTTTTCTGATGTTAAGATTGCAAACCTTTCTTTATATCATAAGTGTTCCCATTTTCTCTTGTTGTAGGACTATTTTAGAGAAAGTGAGCCTGCTGAGGAAAGACTTTAAAAATACAAAGTAAGCAAGTTAATAGAGTATCTTAGTTTTATTTTATTTTTTTCACTGAAATTCATTGTGCTGTTGTTGTTAACAGGCATGGTTTATTTGCTCAGATTTAGGGTTGCAAGTGTCAATATCTTTTTTTGTCACTTTGTCAATGAAACAACCCAATTTCTGTAGTTTATTTTTGAGATGTAAGTTAAGAATGAAATGAATAAGTTTTGTACATTTTGTATTTTTGTATTGTATATTTACATGTGTTAATAAAAGAGAACTAATTATGTACAATTTGTAAATTACAATGTGTAAATTTCTGTAATGCAGCTTATCATTTTTTCACAACACTCTTCTATATGTTTATTTTAGTTTTTGTCCTGTAAATTTTTTTTTTTCACATTAAAACAAAATTGTTCTATACGTTACTGAAAATACTTTTTACAACTATTTACAACATAGCTTAGGTTTAACATTAGAAAAACAGCATCAATTTTAAGTCCAGCCCTGCGTCCATATGTGTTCTGGGGTCTTCGGGGAGGTGAATCTCTTGGTGGCGAATGGCCACCAACTCCTCAGCAATTCGGTGGACAACATATGTCAAACACTCTGTTGCCACTGAACATTGAGATGAACAATGCATAATTAGTTTTTATTTATTCACAGTTTTATTTTTATGGTTACTTAACTGCCTAAAATCAGGGTTTCTAAATATGTTCACCATCAAGACAATAAACTATTATAAAATCGCACCTTGGTAACATATCAGTCAGTATTTGAACTGCTATATATTTCTGTGTGCATGGTTTTGTATTTTTTTTTCATATGTATCTTGACATAATTCAAGTCTGTTCAAACGTAATGAATGCATTTAAAATTGTAATCCAGCAAGGATGCAGCAAAACATCCCCACCATCTCCTTCAGTAAAACATACAATATAAAAACAAATATGGCCAATGCTGGGTCCATAACTTAAACGTCTAAATATGTCAGAATGACAGCGCCATTGCAACAGGAGCGGTAATCGCAATTAGGAAATCCTGCGAAGGTGGAGCATCTCATGCACTTCAGAGGCGTGGCCTTCGAAGTCCATGCACTTCGAAGTGCGTGCACTCCACTTTGGGACACAGCTATGGTGTCAAAAATTATAAAAAGCAGAAAAATAAACATGTACATCAGACTATTCGTTCAGGAAATGGGAGAGCTGTTGACTGAATCAAACTCCCAATCTCATCCCTACTTTCCTGTCTGCATTAATTTTCTTATAAAAATAAAGACAAGGCACAAAAATAAAGTCACATACTTTATCACTATTTTACTATTTACTATATTACTATTAAAGCATTCAGTTCTTTATTCCTGATAATTCACCTGATCTTCTCCCTTCTCTAGTTCACATGTAAATAAAACAAAATGATCATTAATATGAATACTAAACCAACATTTAGTTTCACCCATGTGTACATGTATTTCTATTCTTGAATTATTAGTTTTTTCAACTGTATGCATTAGTAACCATTTTAAACAGTAATACGAGTTGGTATAATGAACTTTACATTTGTTAAAACAATGCTATTTGAAGCTGTTAAAATAAATGTGTGTGTAAATACTGAATTTGTAACTGCTGTTGGTTTTGAGGTGTTTTCATTTATGAATTTAGTGACATCTCACCAAAAAGACATTGATCATGCTGGACGGCTGTGAGCTGAAGCTGGAATCTGCAATGATTTTTTTTTTTTCTACCTATAGTCAACCTAAAATTAGGTTATCAGTCTATTTCTGTTCTATCAGCTGATTTTCTATTGCAATAAAGACATTTGCTAACACTAAACCCAATCATAAACTGTAACCTCAACTGGTTCAATTGATTTAGAGATTTGAAAAGTTCTCCCATCACCACTTCAGAAAATATCCCAGGATTTATTGGTGAATTACAGGTGATCTAAAGATACTGGCAGGTGAAAACAGGAACTATTGACACTGCTGCCTTAAAAAAATCCTTTGGTTTCTTCTTTGGATGAACTTTCAGCTGGCTTCAGGAATTCTGCTAATTCATGTGGATATATGAACATGACCATGTTAGCTCAAATCAACTGATAGAACAAAAAGAGCATTTTTTTTGAAGACAAATTGAGAGA
Source organism: Cirrhinus mrigala (assembly GCA_036247105.1). NCBI lineage: Eukaryota > Metazoa > Chordata > Actinopteri > Cypriniformes > Cyprinidae > Cirrhinus > Cirrhinus mrigala. Next base: position 31,477,734 of record CM070028.1, read on the forward strand.
CAGACTGTCAGTAAATCTAACTGGATATCTGACAATCACAAACACCAGAACCACAGACTTTGGAAGAAACCAACGCAGAGCACAGAGTCAACATCTCGGCAACATTTAAAGGGGTCATCGGATGCAAAGTTCACTTTTTCATGTTGTTTGAACATTAATGTGTTGGCAGTGTATGCACAAATCTACCCTACAATGATACAAATCCATGTATTGGTTTTTAATTCATCCGTAAAAATAATATCCCCTTTTTCAAACTGAGCCATTCTCAGACACTGACAGAGGCCGCTCCCACGATAGTTGACATCAGTGTCTTACCTCAGATCAGCTGTCACAGTCCGACTTCCATTGTTTCGATGCTGGAGAAGGGATGTAAGTTAGACAAGAATATCTCCGATTGAGCGATTGAGGTGTTGTGTTGCTGACATCTGAGCCACTGAAGATGCAGTGGATTACATTTGTTTGTGAAGAGAATGCACCTCCCGATCTACATATATCCTATAGATCTATGCAAATCATTTGTGATCCAGCTTCACTTACAGCAGAAGTGAGTATAAGGTTTTTTTTTTTTTTTTTATGAATCTTTGCAATAGCCTTTCCTAATAACGTGCTAGTTAGCAAGTTTCGTGGCTAAACGCAGCTAAACACGGCTAAACGCAGCTAAAGTAAACAGGCTCATCACTCCACAGAGAGAAGAGAGGGACGGGGCGAGCAGAGCTCATTTGCATTTAAAGGAACAACCCCTTAGAATGGGATGATATTTGCAGAGCTCATTTTGACAAGGTAAAAAGGGTGTTGTTTTACACAACCGTTGAGTATTTTTAACCAACGTATATTATAGACTTTTCATTAAGACCCTAAAAAATCATATCAACTTGTGGAAAATGGACATCCGATGACCCCTTTAACCTATTGCATATTACCACACTAATTAAAAACAGGTAGGGTGTCAGCCGACTCCCGGCTCGTGGACCTTTCCTGATCCCACCCCCTTCTCTCTCTCCCACTTCGGTTCCTGTCAAAGCTACACTGTCCTATCTAAATAAAGGCTTAAAAAGGCAAAAATATAATTCTTTAAAAAACAACAACAACAAAACAGGTAGGCTGGATAGCAAGAAAACAGCATTTAAAAAACAGATTTAAACCAACTGCTGTATCAGACTCTGGACTTTTTAAAGTAAGCAACATCTGCTTGAGTCGATGGCAGTATAATGCCATCATTTTGCAGTCACTATCATTTACTATAAGCAACCTAAAATTTATGACAGCAAACAAAGTGATTTTACAATGTTACTTTTGATCATTAATCTGTTGAGCTCAGTTTGATCGACACTTCTTCATTATCACCCATTTAATAAAAAATTTGAGATTATAGATAAGCACTATAAACACTTTGCCTTTATAGTTGTACAGCTGTAAACTCAAAGTTTCTACCTAAACCAAAAAAAAAAAAAAACTATACAAATATTTATATCCAGTGCAAATCATACAGCAGTAAATCTTATTCTAACTTAAAATCAATATAGCATTTCCACAAGAAGTACATTCACTGACAGATCCGGAGCAGGTTTTTCTGATTTACAGCATAATTTGAGATTTCCTTAAAGTTTCTTTCTGCTCTACATTTGGTGATTGTTTCTGTTTTCTTACTGATGAATCCAAAGAGGCTGAAGACTCGAAACCATTACCTTCAACACCATTGCTGATCCAGAAGACTTCAGCTTGAGATTCTTGTTGCCTTTGTTCTTCCTGTTCACAAACACTAACACTTTTTTCCTGTGATTTTAATTACAATTTCTAGGTAATTCATTTCATGTTGAGTGTTTAACAGATTTACTTCGGTCAAAATATGTTTAGTATCTTGTCATCCACTTATGCGTCCATCTCATACTATACATCACATGACTTTTCAAACCCTCAGTAAGTCACAAATCACATTGACTGTTGATATCATAAATAAATACAAGCATGAGTGACACTCACTTTGTTAAAGAGATTTTATGTGACTTAATGAGGAAAAATCCCATGCTTACACTAAATTGATGATCTAATTTGATACTATACTTCAATTTTACAATATATACTTAAAGAGTTCCAAAGATAAGTGTAAAAATGTCTCAAATGGACAGTTCACACACATACACAAATAAATAAATAAATAAAACATGTCATTTATTTATAGTTTCAAACCTAGTTTCTCCCACATAAAAAGCAACATATACAGTTTTAAGTAACATGGACATTTTACACTGCAGAAATGCTTTATATATTTTGATACATTTGAGTGCTGTACTTCACAATTTCAATTCTCAGCAACATTAATCATTCAGTCTCATGCCGGTTTCACACTGCACGCGTAAGCAGGACGTAAGCAGTGCGTATTTTTTTCAGCACCCATGTTAACGAATGAGAGCATTCACACCGCCTGCAGTGGCGGCGCGGCAGCGCGTAGCAGGAGCAGAGCAGGAGCGTCAGTGCAGCGATCATTTCGGCCCCGAGTCCATTTTTGCTGCGCTGCTTACGCTCGCTTTCAGTGGCAATGTATTGATTATGGCCAAAATACACAGGAAAAAGTAGCAGTTTTACCCCAAAAAGTACATTGATGATATCTACCGTGTTGTAAACACAGTATTATGTAATTAACAAGATAAAAAATATATATAAATAAATAACTTCCAAAACAAATTTAATTAATTTATACTGTTTTTTTTCTGACGTTACTGATTAATTGTAATTATTATATTAGCATATATATATATATATATATATATATATATATAGCCTAGATTTATTATTACAACTACATGTTGCCATAAGAACGTACAGGTGTCATGCTGACATCATGATGACACTTGTAAACAAACGCACGTGTCACAGGCGGGTAGTTTTCAGAGTGCAACTGCCAAGAAGACCATCATGGACGACACTCGTCTTAATGTAGAAGTTGAGAAAAATACAGTAATTTATGCTCCTCAAAATGCTGTTATAAAGACTTGCAGGCGAAGGAAAAAACATGTGAGGAAGTTGCAGTATCTCTTGGTGTAGTAAGTAGTAGCTAAGTAAATTTTTGTTTACGCTGGCCCACGAGCGAACAAATAAATATGATAATAGATAGGTAAACACAATATAGCACGTAATATTGACATCTATGATGTACGTGACTGTACTTTACATTTCTGTCTTACTTTTCGAGAAATTGATCATTTAAAATACGTTTCTATGAAGAACTTTGATATGTAGACAGTTATGGATTATCCTTAAGTTGTTTGTGATGGGTAATGTATGCACATTTAATGTTTCTAATATATGTAAACAAAAAAAAAAAATATATTATTTGCTTACTTTTTTTTTTTTTTTTTTTTTGACTACAGGTAATGTGTAATACATATATTTGTATGTATTATAGCGAAGTCTGTACAAAAGATGCGGTTCAAGTGCGCGCTGCAAATGCTGCCGGTGTGAAAGCAAAATGGCTGCACGCTGCTTCTGCTCTGGCGTCATATGTTTCTAACTGTAACGGTGGTGGCCCTGCTTTCCTAGGATTACCAGAAAAATTCTCTATTCATTTTTTTATGTTATATGTGGGTGATGTTCGTTACATAACATGCAATCCAGGAGTAATGATACCACAACTAAGTGTCCAACATGCATATTCAAGAAGTGTACATTTAATTTTCCTATCTATGAGTTTCATTCACCATACACCAAAAACATACAATTATCCCTTGATTACCAATCCCCACACAAAAGAGGGATAATAACAGTGAAAATCACAACAAACCCTTCACAAATTTGATTAAAACAGATCCTCAGTCACCACGAGTCTCAAAAGTCTAAGCACACTTAACATCTTTAAACCAGTCCAAAGAGGGAGAAAACCAAAACAAACAAACAACAACAAAAAAAAAAAACATTCATACTCAAAGAAAACAATACTTGGAAAAACAAAAACTGGTTATGCAAATGTAAATGTGCGTGCGGTGTGTTGTGTAAAGCATACTTGTTTGTGTTTTGGTGTGTGCATGGGACTTATACCGCATTTATGGACTTTGTCGTTCTCTGAGAATTCTTGGATTTCAGGTGAGTACCTTTCGCAATGGAACCCAAACAATCACAGTGGCATCACCTTCACGGAAGCATAGACTCACGCCGGCAACTGGACCCGGAAAACAGCAGTTAACATCCACTCACACTCTGGCTTCGCCGTCGTCAGCTCCAAGTAAGCAAACCACTCATTCCGTTCAACTTCTCATAACAAGCCTCGCACTCACATCAGGTGCGCTGCACCACACTCGGCCCGTTTCTGCTGCCACCAAAATGTCGTCACATTTCTTTCACCTTTTCCTCCCCTCTTTCACTCTTCTCAACTTTTCTCCATAAAAGTGGTGATTCTCTCTCTTAAAATCAAACACACATAAAAGTCATTTGCAGCAGATCGTTCCGTTTGTGAAGCTTGTGACTCGTGACCCGCAACTGAGGACTGGTGACTTCTTCGTCCCTCTTTTAAACAGCTGAAAATGATTGGATGTCAAGTTAATTAGTGGTGACGCACTACCTTTCGCCACATAATAGACATGATAATACACATGCTGCCTTATTTCATTGTAAAGTCTGAGCCTCTTCACCTGTATGGATCACATTTACACATCTATTACATATTTATTTATCCTCACCTGTTGTTTACTGCTCCTCTCATCATCATTTCAAATTATGATATACAGCATCCATCATCTGTTGGGGACTGACCTCTATCAGGGATTGTTGACAATTGATCTTTTTCTAAACTGTAAGGTGGAACAGAAGAGAAAAATAAATTGAGTGGAACAAATTGGAAAAACTAATTTCAATTAAATTTTTAAAGCTTGATTTACATGATCTATTTATAAAACAGTATTTGTGTTTCCAATAAAATACATTTAGAACTGTTTGCGTGTTTCCAATTGAGTAACTAAAAAAAGAGAAAGACATGTTAAAGAGTTTATGACATATATAATAAATCCTGGTCCTTGTGACCCCCCGCTCTGCACATTTTGTATGTTTCTCTTATCACTTCAGAAGTTTGTCCCATTCAACTGTAAGTGGCCTGCAACGTGGACTTCACAGGATATTCCACCATGATCCCAGTTCACATGTCGGCACATACACTTGCCTAGAGAACATGTTCTTTCATCAATAACACTATTCTGTTAAACCGGAGTAATGGATAACTTCTAATTAAGATCTAACATGATAAAACATTACTCATCTCAGTTGCGAACATAATGTTATTTTTCTCCAAGCATCTAGGCTACTTTTAAAAAGACACTAAGCCACGTGGCTTAAAGGGACATGAAACCCCAGAACATTTTTTGTTGAGATGTTAACAGATGTTAACTGCATTTCAGTGAAAACACTAATAGCACTCACAAATGTGTTTTTTTTTTTTTTTTTTTCTGGGTGGATTCATGACACTTTAAATACAAAAGATCTCTGGTTGAATTGGTCACATTTACCATTTATTGAAAATCATACAAGATCATTTTTACAGGACTATTTTTTTTACTGTTCAATGAAAACTGTTGTCCGCTAAATGTCATTTTTGGTGAAACTGTTCCTTTAAAAACATACAGTGAATAGCACTGAGAGAGAGGGGTTAATAAACCACACAACATTTTGGGTGAAGTGTTGCTTATCAAAGTAAAAACACACAAGAGACAGAGACACTGATAATGTGATGTGGGTGGCTATGATCTGAAGCTGGAATCTCCACTGATTTTTCCAGCGTTTCCCTACAGTCTGACCAAGATTATTTTCAAACTGAAATTATTCGCTATTGCTTATGATTAATAAAGCAGGTATTGTTGTCTGAAGTTGTGACAGTCTGCTTTTGTTCTCCTTCCTCCTTAGTGTTAAACATTTTAATCTCAAATTTACATTTGATTCTGACACGAACCCATTAGTGCTTCCACAAATGTTATATTTGTTTACATATCAGAGGTAATTGAAGATCTCTTTAATATCACAAAGTGATGTTTACTCACCTGAGGATACATTTTGAGTCTCGTAGCACATCAATAAGCTGCTGCTTTGAGTCTCCAATTATATTGTTTCTCAGATCAAGCTCTTTTAAAAACTGCAGTGCTTTTGTGTTTGTTAAAGGAGAAACATCGGTAATGCTACAGCACATTAGACTAGAAAGAGACAAATACATGTAGAGAGATCACTTTAAACACAAATCATTAAGGTGAAGATTTTTACACAGATTTATTGTGAACTCATGGACTCACCACTCATGGCTATGTTCACACCAGTGGGTTTTTGTTTTAAAACACATAACTTTAGCTGCAGTTCCACCTGGCGTCCACATGACTCTGGAGTTTTCTACCCTCGAAAATGGAGAGTTTTGGAAACAATGCAGACCCCGTTTTAATTTGAAAACTCTGGGGTCATGTTTCAGTGTAGAAGAACCAAAACGGACATTTTTAAAGGCATGGCTGCCCGCATTAGCTTCCTGATTGGGTCTTCTGTATCATTGCTTATGCTCCCCTGATTCATCAAGTCCCTATCATATTACCATTATGCTCCATTACCATTAACACTGAACATGGAACTGTATGCTTAAATAATAAAATAAAACAATGAAGCTCTTTCTCATTTTGATTCTGATTCTGATGCTTGGCATCATTGTGAATGAAAGGGATTTACTTCAGAAAATTTTTGTTAACGTTTTTCTCAAGTTATTTCTGTATGATGCCTAATAAAAGTAATATTTATAAGTACAGTGCTGCTTATATAGGTAATCAAGGTAATCACTGTATGTCTGCTTGTCAAAAAGCACCACCTCCTGACAGAGAGTAATTTGCCATTTTCATTCAGCACTTCTGCTTTTGTTGACATCAGTGTTGTATAATATAACCATTAGATGGAAAATAAGAAAAATTCAGGATGTTTGATTCATAATTTCAGTATTTCAAATGGATGTTACAAATTAATTTACAATGGAAACATATCTCATTTGTAGCAGCATTTTTGATCTAGTGTGGACGTAGTGTTGCTTTCGTCAACGAAAATTATGACTAAATATTGTCGTCAACAAACCTTTATCACGTGATGAAAACGAGACGAGACGCAACGAAAATGCTGGTGGTGTGACGATGACTATAATTAAATGTATAACGCAATATCGTTGACGAATAAAAACGAGACTAAATGTGGTTTACAAAATAAAAACTATGCTAAAATGTCTCTTCATTTTCGTTGACGAAAACGAGACGAAACGAAAGGTTATAACGTTATTTCGTTTTGTTTAGTCGCGTTATTATTTCTGAAGTGGGCTGCATCAAGTGGCACTGAGCAGACACAGGCGATGTCACTTTCTCAAGCCCCACTCGTGGACCGGGGGGATTATAGGCCTGAAATTACAATAATTAAGACTATTAGACAGTTATATACCGTTATCAGCACATGTTGAAGTAGATTCGTGTCTGAGAGAATATGCGCCATATTGCAGCGTTAGAAAACTCTGTCGGTTATTTTTTATTTTCACTTTCTATATAGTGAATTGTAAAGTTAAAACTGAAGTTAAGACGGCTAACGGCATAACTATTGCACAAAGTTTGATATCCATTGGGTCGCCTTCATGGTTTAAAACAGAAATACGTAGAATATAGCGGCGTAACCGCAAACCCCCCTGCATTTGCATCTTGTGTAAGAGGAATCAGCTTAGTCTGCCGCGCTGTCTGAAACGCGTCTTTAAGTTTGTGCGCGCTTCGGGTGTATGTGAGAACAGTGCGCAAGTAACGAATCGAGTTCTGTTTCATTTCTTCTTCTTGTGGTTTTAAATAGCTTGAACGTGTAAATTGGCAAATTTTAAAAAATTGTAAAATCACATGACGAACGGAGGGGTTTTGACCTGGTCCGTACGTATCACACTGCGATCTGTTTAAGCCCTAATAGGGTATATGAATTAGAGCCAATGCTTCAGGGAAACTGCTTTGCCGGTCCAATGGCAGACTCCAGGTTTTGTGTTCACCATTTCACACGCACCAATCACGTGCACATATTTGTATCTTGACTATACTACAAGGTACTTGTACTATATTGACTGGGTTAAATAGAATTGCATTACTAAAAAGAGACTAAAATACAATTTTCATTGACTAAAACTACACTAAAATGTCATCAGTTTTCGTTGACTAAAACTAGACGAAAATAGTCATGGATAATTATGACTAAAATAAGACTAAAATGCTCAGACTTTTAGTTGGAAACTAAAACGTGACTAAAACTAATAAAAACTAAAATGACAGCTTCACACAAAGACTAGACTAAAACTAAAATTAAAACAGGCTGCCAAAAACAACACTATGTGGATGGGGATCTTTTTTGAAATGTAGTGGAAATGCCAGTATGGACGAGGATCATTTTTATTTTAAAACACTGTTTAAAATTAAAATGCACTAGTGTAAACACAGCCTGAGTATAAAGTGTTTTGGCTCAAACTGTTGGAGTGATTATAAACATTTTGATTATTGTATGTAAATGTTACTGACCTCAATCTCTCCAGTTTAAAGTGTGAATCATTCAGTACATCACATAAATGATTCACTCCTGTGTTTTTTAATTCATTCTCACTCAGGTCTAGTTTTCTCAGGTGTGATGGGTTTGATTTCAGAGCTGAAGTCAGGATGAGACACTGTTTCTCTGTAATACTGCATCTAAACAGACTGAAGACAGAAAGAGAAAGAACAATGATTCAGATCTATAATGATCACCTTATCGAGGAGCTACAGCAGACATTTAGTTTCCAATATTCTTCTTTTATACAGTCACACTAGTTCTGTATGCAGGAAGATACGGTTTCTTCTTTTACTTTTTAAGTATTTAATGTCTCTATTCTTTATTCTTTTTTGAAAAGGCAGACTTCTGAATGTAAACAAGCAGTACACTTTTACCAAATGTTGGCAATTTTAGTGATTAGGGAAAAAACAGAAAGTGCACTTCCATAAACAGTGTAACTTAAGACCTATCGTCTAAAAATAAACTACTGCTGTACAGTAATATGATACTAACTGTAGTGTCTCCAGCTTGCATTGTGGGTTCATCAGTAGATCACTGAGGTTTTTCACTCCAGAGTTTCCTAGTTTATTCATGCTCAGGTCCAGCTCTCTCAGGTGTGATGGGTTTGATTTCAGAGCTGAAGTCACAGCAGAACAACCTTCATCTGTCATATCACAGCATCTTAATCTGCATTTGGAGAGGAAAAAAAAAAAAAACTTAATTCTGAAGTCAGGATGAGACACTCTTTCTCTGTAATTCTGCACTTTCTCACACTGAAGATAAAGAGAAAGACAATGATTCAAATCTATGATAATCGACTAATGCAGGGGTGTCAAACTCAGTTCCATGCAGTTTTCAAATACTTGGTTGGACTTGATTAACTGGATCAGGTGTGTTTAATTAGGGTTGAAGCTAAACGCTGCAGGGCTGCGACCCTTCAGGATGAGACACCCCTGAACTAATCTGTTTTGCATCATCCAGCACTTTTGCTGACAAATAAACAGGGTTATCTGGGTGCAGGAAACATGGAAAAAGACTACACATTGTTCCTTTAAATATACTACCAACAAAACAAGGGTTATAAAGGTTAAAAATTAGCAAACTTACCTTTTAAAATGTGATCTATTTAAGTTTATTAACATTAATTTCACAACACCAGTTTCTTCTGTGTCAATGTCACTCCTATTTTACTCACTAGTGCAAATGTGTTTATGTCAGTTGTTTTCAGAAACACTGGATTTGCTAACACTTTACAATAAGATTTAATTTGTTAACATTAACTACATTAGTAGTTAATATTATTGCAACTGTGCAAAAGTCTTAAGCACATTAGTATTGTCAATGAACATATATTTATTTATTTAAATAGATAAATAAATAACCACAGCATGCCTGGACACCTGCTTAAGGTGCACTCCTGCCTGAAGGAATGCAGGGTCTGACCATGGGCTGAAGGTTTGGCGTCAAGCCGGTGTGATTTGTACACAATGAGTGCCACGTTGCCATGCCCATCTCGGAATTCAGCCGTGGGGCCAGTGCTGAAACGGTCTTCTATGAAGCAGTGGTGTGGCTGCCACTGCAGCTGCCATATGCCCCAGGAGCTTCTGAAACAGTTTCACTGGGAACACTGTGCTGCCTCTGCATTAATTCAAGCAGTTTAACATCAGCTAAGCACATTCCTCTGTGAGGCGTGGTGCTCCATCCCCAGCTCTATCCCGAGAACAGGAGAGAGTTTGCTCTTTTCCCAGTTTACCCAATGACCCAAATGGCTGACAGCACCACAACACTGTGTTCACACAACTGATCCCATGACTGAGCCAGCTGTCAAAGTAGTTGAGAATGTGAATGCCGTGTTCTCTCATGGGAACAAGGGCTGCCTCCACGACTTTCATGAAGATGTGTGGAGACATGGACATCTCGAAGGACAGGACATTTTAATGATATGTTCGACCCTTGAATGCAGGAATGGACTATGTTGAGGGAGAATCGAATGGATGCATTTGAAAATGGGCTCGGTTTAAAACTTTCAGGTCCAAGATTGGCTGTAACTTCCATGACCTGGTAAGCTCGTCATACACCTCCGGGAAGACTGGCACCTAAAGGCTCAAAGACTTAGGACACGGTGGAGGTTTCCACTCGAGCCCAACCCTCTTGGCAGCTTTGGCAAGCATAGCTGTCATCTCTGGGTTGGATTCAGACATTTCCACCATCCCAGGAGATGGCAGTGCAGGCTCACCTTCCAATGCAGCGATTGACATCAGGTCATTGGGAGAACCCTGAAGAATATGGCTGGTACACTCCAAGAAGGTCCAGCACGTTCCACGGGCATGTCCACAGGTGGGTAGTGAGGGTCCCTGGGAGGTTGGTTCCTTGGAGGGGAAGACTTCACAGTCACCCTCAGGAACTCCACCCTTTTTGAGGTATTAGAGCCTGGTCCACAGATCCGAGATGGTCATCTTCCAGCTATGGGAACACGACTTATCCACGAACGCCACCTCAGCGTGCTTAATCCCTAGACACGTGAGATAGTCACTATGACCATCTGTCGGTGCCAGGTAACAACTGCATTCAGAAACGCTCAAGTGGAATTACATCTTTAAAAAAAACGCAATGTTGTCTCCACAAAGACACAATGTTGTATTTACAAAGACGCAACATCATCTCCACAAAGACGCAACGTCTTCTTTAAAAAGACACAACGTCACACCTGTGCAATGCTCTTTTAGGAAGTGGCTCTTTTAAGAAATGCTGAAGCGCACAGGGGAGATCGCCACCCAAACACAAAAGGGGCAGTGCACCCTATAGTGTGGACCCACTTAACGAGGAAATGCAACCACCACTAAAGCGTCATACCACCAGCATGCAAGGAGCTTCCTGCAACAACTCATTCTTTCAAAAAGCAGCTCGGAGGAGAATAAAGATAAACAACGGCTCTAATCTAAAGTGAAAAGCTGAGTATGCGATGCACCCGATGTGACGTTGAAAGTAACAGACTGAAAGGGAACTGAAATGTTCTTGCGATTGCTGTAGTGTTGATTGTAGCTGATGGTAAAATGTACTAACTTCAGTATCTTCAGCTCACACACAGGATTCTTCAGTCCTGCACAGATCTCTTTGACTCCTGAGTCCAGCAGACGGCTGTTGTTCAGGTTCATCTCTTTCAGGATGGTTTTGGAGGAGAGAACAGTAGCTAGAACTGCACAGCTTTTCTCTGTCAGCTCACAATTATTCATTCTAAACACAGAATTAGAATTTATTTATTATTCAACACATATTCAACACACATCAGATCAAAAGCTCTTCATATCTAATCACACATGTGACTCAGCCTTTTGCAATGAATAAATAGAAGACATAATGTATAAAATCATGTTCACTCACTTCATTTTCTCCAGTTTGGTATGAGAGTCCATCAAAAGAGCAGAGAGCTTCTCTCCATCCAGGTCTCCTAATTTATCTTTACTCAGATTCAGTTCTTTCAGTAATAATGGACTTTTACCCAAAACTTTAGTGAGATACACACATGCTTCCTCTGCTGCAGGACTTTTCAAAAACCTACAGGAAGTAGAAGCAAAATTCAGATTAGATAACTTTGATATAATTCAATTTAGGGATGCACTTATTTTATGCACTTTTATTAAATATAAAACTATTTTATAAGACTTTTTAATTTAACTCCATTTTAATGATACTGAATGTTAAAAATAAAAGCAAATTAAATAACCACACTTTTACTGAAAGTAAAACAACAAAACTGGACAGGAAAGATATTAATATTAAATATCAAAATTATTATTAACAATATATTTCATTTATTTATTCAATATAAATATCTGTATAAATATTTGAAAGATTAATTTCCTGATGGCCTTGAGTGGAGAGTTTAGATCCTGTAGTAAATGCATGAGCTGCTTCACTCCTGATTGTCCAGGATCATTTCCTGTGAGATCCAGCTCTATCATGTGTGAAGGGTTTGATCTCAGAGCCAAAGCCAGAGCTTTATAACCTTCTTCTGTGATACTGCAGTCTGATAATCTATAAACAAAAACAGTTGTGTACTCTTTGTTGAGACACAGATTATCACACTAGTACTGAGCTTTATAAATATCTGGTTACAAACTATTGTGTTCTTCACTAAAACAAAACAAAACAAAAAAAAAAAAAAAAAAAAAAAAAAAGAACATTAAAATGTTGCACAATATAGCAGTGTGCAAAAATGTATGCTTGTCTAACATGTTTCAATTGCAATACTGGCAAAAAAAACAAAATCTCAAACGGACTAAAAAAAAATATATGCATTAGCCAATACCTTAATAATATCATCTTCTTAAATAAAGTTAATATTTTAATTTTTTAATAATTTATTCACCCTCACATTATTTCAAACTACTATAAACTATTTCATTCAGTCAAACACAAAAGGCAGAATATTAGCCTTAGTCACAGGTTATCTAATCAAAGATATTTCATTCTACACCGAGTCGTTGATACATGAAAATACTCACTTCAGTTTCTTCAATCTGCATTTTGTATGTTTTAACAGAAGACAGATCTTCTCTATTCCAGGGTTTCGTAGTTTATTTCCACTCAGATCCAGCTCTTTCAGGTTTGAAGGATTTAAATTAAATGCTGAAGTCAGAGCAGCACAACCTTCTGCTGTAATACTGTTATTATTCAGCCTGCAGAGAAAGAAAAATACAGGGAACATTTTCTTTCCGTTTATTTCAGTCACTTCACACAACTACATTAACAGAAGGATAAATCTATATGATGGTTTAACTAATGATAATTTTCAAAAGCTTCATTCTTTGATAAGACTTTGACACTAATAAATACTGAAAATGAAAAAGTTATATATGTTAAATGTAAGTACTTATATATGTTGTAAAGTATTAAAATGTCAATACTCACATCAGTGTGTTGAGTTTACAGTGTTTATCCTGCAGTAGAGCAGTGATCTGATTCACTTGTGTGTCTCCTAGTTCAAGTCCACTCAGATTCAGTTCTCTCAGGAGTAATGGGTTTTTACCCACAATTCCAGTCACATACTGACAGGCTTCATCTGCAGCAGGACCCAAAAACCTGCAGAAGAAAAAAGAAGCAAGAATCAACTGTAATCAATCAACCCTGTTGTCAGAATAGGCTGGGCATAAAATTCACTTTAAAGTCGTGCACGAAACTAACACCTGTTGCACCATTTACTGCATGAAATAAACATGAATGAAAATAAGTAGGTATGTTGAAAGGTACAATTCAACTTTATCATGTCTTATGTAATCTCTCAATCAGTATTTCAACTGCAAAAAGATGTCAATAAAACAGCCTGCAAACAATGTCAAGTAATGTTACATTTACCTCAGAAAAGCCATTAATTGTCCATAAACATATTGGTCAGCTAGAAACACTAGCTCTATAGAGGATTGATAAATACATGATACATGATATGTGCACTATATTACATATATTTTTTCCCCCTTAACCTGCTGTCTACATTTTTTTAAAGTGTGTTTAAATAAATGTGACATGAATACATCTGTCAAACAAGTTAATTTCAGACCTCAAATGTTTTTTTTTTTTTGTTTTTTTTTGATTATTAAATCAATTTTATTAAATAAATTATTATTACATAGAATTTATTTTCAGTTTCAGGCTAAAAACACTGACTTGTTAAGAAATATTACTCTTGTAGGTTTCACTTGTTATGATGTCATGAGCAGTTCAGCTCTTTATTATTGGTACATTTAAGTTTGTAGCTGGAGCAATGTGAATGGAGTCTCAACTATCACTGCGGTAGAATGGCGGCGTAGATGTGCATAGTCTACACTGTTGCAGCAACAGTTTTTTTTAAAACATCTAGCTGGTGTAATTGGTCCCTGATTCGGAGTGTAAAATAGTTTATCTTGAATTTACTTTGATGCAACAGACCATATTGCTAAAAGAATGTCTCTATAAATAATCTACCTGCATATCATTTTTGTTAATTATTTCATAATGTCTCACCTCAGTGTCTTCAGTTGACAGTTTGGACCCTGTAGTAAATCACTGAGTTCCTTCACTCCTGATTGTCCAGGATCATTTCCTGTGAGATCCAGCTCTGTCAGGCGTAAAGGGTTTGATCTCAGTGCTGAAGCCAGAGCTTTATAACTTTCTTCAGTGATACTGCAATTTGAAAGTCTAGTTTGAAAAGACATTAAAAAAAAGTGAAATCTGTTTTCTTCTTCTGAGAGAACAAAAATAAACCATCATCTCACAAAAGCCTGTCTACTAGGGATACACGATATTATCGGACTGATATTGGAATCGGCCGATAATGACTTCAAATGTAAATATCGCCATCGGCCCGATATAAAAAATTATGCCGATATGTCTTGCCGATAAGATGAATATCTTAACCCACATGTGCTAAAGGTGCGCTAGGGATTAGATCATGTCAGCAGTGTGGCTCATTCTTGAAGCAAAGTTTTGACTGAATGAGGAGTACATTCACTGTTTTGGATTGCTGCATTTAAACTGAGAATGCATGATGCCTAGAAATAGCAGTAGCAGTGGCTATAGGAGAAAGCGCGCCCTTGTTCCATTTGGGATCATTTACTGTTGCCTGTTTCATATCCAGTCACTAGATAGCTAAATGCACATTTAAATGGTTTTATGGTGCTCTTTGTTGTATTTTGAAACACAATGGCTATGTTTGCACATGTCATGATCTGCATTTAAAATAAAAAGTAATTACAGCGCGCGGTCAGTAAATTCTCTTTTTCTGGACGCGCAACGGCAAAACGCACTGTTGCTCATATGAAACATTTTTCATGAATATTATGACACAAGTGAGGTACAAAGCATTCTTCATAAGTTTAATAATTGGTTAGCAGGCAAATGTTAGTAGCGACCATGCTTTTGGATTCTTGCCATTCGAGCCCATACATTTAAAGCCATAAGCAGCTATGTGTCCTGTTTTCCCGGTTGGTCACGAATTGCCACAAACTTAATAATATTTATAGTTTCTTTTCACAAATCATCACCGTCTCACCCTTTAACTTCGCAGGTTTATCTTGTCATTTACTTTTAATTCATGTTGTCGTATCTTGTATGGTGGTAAACTGCGGGTGGGGAATAAAAGATTTTGTGGCAATAAATTAAGAATTCGTTAATACGAATTTTTTAATCCGTTCCCTTATTTTACAAATTAATAAATTGTAGGAACGAATTAACAAGTTGTAGGAAATAATTATGTCCTGTTCGTGTCCCGCAGCCCTGTTTCAAAGCACAGTGCACGGTATAATACAATTATTAGAAATTATAATTAAACATGACTTAGTGACTACATTTCTATTACTTTATTTCCATGTTGAATGCCTTTATATTGCAAGGCTCTAGACTGATCACAACTGTTACATTTTGGAATTTATTTTTTTTTAAATGTGCAAGTTAAAATTTGACGTGGTCGCATTTGAGTGCCTGATCTGCAGTGCTGAAGCGTCTGCTCGATACAACGGGAGTTACAGAGTTACAAAGCAGTGGTGTATTCAAGATTTCACTGACCACGCGAAGAGTAGTTTTCGTTGTGAGCTCTTATTTCCTAGAGTAGTTTTCGTTGTGAGCTCTTCGGGTGTAGAGCCTGGTTTGTATTTGTAGTGTCAGCACGAGCCAGGTGGTGACGGCAAAAATGACGCGACTATTCTGGAAACGGTGGTGGATGGAGGATTTGGTATTCGAGTAGCGTAAAAGACTGCTTGTTAAACCAGAGAAGGTAAACATGTTGCTATTCTTGTGTAAAAAAGTGTACTGTTTTGCCAGTAGGTCACGAATTGCGATATAACTTAATAATATTTTTATTTTCCCAAATCCTCACCGTCTCACCCTTTAATTTCTTAGGTTTATTTTCTTGTCATTCACTTTTAATCCATGTTTTCGTATCTCTTACTATGATAAATTGCGGGTGGGAAATAAAATATTTCGTTAATACTACATATTAATTTGTTCCCTCATTTTACAAATTAATAAATTAATAAATCGTAGGAATGAATTAAGAAGTTGTAGCAATGAATTATGTCCTGTTCATGTCCCGCAAAACACCCTCACAGTCACCCAGTTTAGTTCTACTTTTCTGTTTTCGTTTTGAAATGTTGTATTCAGATTGCGAATTCGAAGGTCAGCTTAAAACATAGCAAAAGTGAACTTAATTCACAAAATTCAGATCATAAATAATGCTAGCCTACTGATGAAAAAGAAGGGATTGAATGTAAACCACTAATTTTCCTAACAAATACGTTATTGTTAAAAACTATCTTTCCAAACAAAATGATATATATCGGTATCGGTATCGACCAAAATGAGATGAAAAAATATCGGCATATCGGATATCGGCAAAAATCCAATATCGTGCATCTCTACTGTCTACAGTAACGTGAACTCTGAACAAAAGAGCTCATGTATATCTCTCACTTGGGATTAACTCAAATGTTTACATATTTGCAATTTAACATTTAATTGCTAAACTATTTATGTTACAAGGCTTTGCACTTTATATCCCAGAAAAAGTGCAAAAATACACCTTGGCAGTGGTCACACTGACCATCATAGTCGAGTTGAGTTGACAGCATTTTAGTTTGATGAAGTTGCTTTGGAATAAAAGTTGCAGCACATTTCAGATGACATAACATGGGACTTACACTGCAGAAAATAATTCAGTGTTCAGTAATCATTTTTATTTTTATTAATGTTAACAAAGTTTTCATTAAAGTTTCAGTTAAACGCTGTTGTTAAAAAAGGTAGTGTGTTGTTACATTTTTTGTTTTCAACTCTGGAAGTGAGCAGATTTAAAAAATGTATAAAATATGTAATATGTATGTAATAGATATGTAATATTAATACTGTGGTGGTTAGGCTTGTCACAATAAGTATTTTTTGGATGCTGTATTGTCTGAGCAATAATTGTGATGTAACGATAAGATGCGAGTCGTTTACAAATCTGTTGTCAACAAAAGCTTTAATGTCTCTCTGTGGTTTTACATCAAAATATAAGCTTTATGGTTTATAACATTTGAAAGCACCAGTCATGAGCATTAGTACTGTAATTCCACTGTTGTTCTGTAAATACATTTTTTAATATTAAACACTTTTTTTTTTTTTACTTTTTAGTTTGCAGTATAATAGCATTATTACTATAGGACAGCCCTCAGGTGGCCATTCTCTCTTGCTTTGTGGAGCTGGTGCACAGCACACTGATAGCAATATTATAGACCTATAACCTAAGCACAGTTTCCCCAGCCCTTAATATTGTTGAACAGACAATGCATTGTAGTTTTGAAAGTTCATTTAAATTAAATATTACAAAATCTCTAGCTGGAATTATGTAGTCATCAAGAAAACACCTACTAAAACATCTATCACTCTTGAGTAAAATATTTTCTTCACCTGTTGCTGTCTGCTCTGTGTGTGGAGGAGATGCCTGATCACCACCTCCGACACAGACAGCAGACAAGAGGACTGAAGAGGCACAACTGGTTAAAATTTTGGTGATATTCTTTTGTACACAAACAAACATCATATAAACACAATGCGTATTACAGAGTTCTGCAAAAAAAATGGCGGCCATGTCCATATATTTTATGACAAATCAGTAATTTACACAGTCTAGTGGTGAATATGCACTCACTTCAGTATCTCCAGCTCACACACAGGATTCTTCAGTCCCTCACAGATCTCTTTGACTCCTGAGTCCAGTAGACGACTGTTGTTCAGGTTCAGCTCTTTCAGTTTGGTTTTGGATGAGAGAACAGTAGCTAGAACTGCACAGCTTTTCTTTGTCAGCTCACAATTATTCAGCCTGAACACAAACACAGCATTATTTATCATTCAGCAATATTTAACACACATCAGATCAACAGCATTTCATATCGGTTTACATATGTGGCTTTTACACTGAATAAAGAGAAGATATAGTGTGTAAAACATGTTCACTCACTTAATTTTCTCCAATTTGCTATGAGACTCCATCAAAAGAGCAGAGAGTTTTTCCAAATCAAGGTCCCCTAATTTATCTTCACTCAGATCCAGTTCTTTCAGTACTAATGGACTTTTACCCAGAACTTCAGTGAGATACTCACACGCTTCCTGTGCAGCAGAACTTTTTAAAAGCCTACAGGAAGTAGAAGACAAATTTAGATTAAATAACTTTGCTATATTTTTTGTTGTTTTTTAAACCCACAACTCATATGCTGTTAACTAAACAATAAATCAGATCAATTTTAATAAATATCTGAAGGATTCCTTTCCTGATGGTCTTCAGTTTACAGCGTCTATGCTGTAGTAAATCATTGAGCTCCTCCATTCCTGATTGTCCAGGATCATTTCCTGTGAGATCCAGCTCTATCAGGTTTGAAAGGTTTGATTTTAGAGCTGAAGCCAGAGCTGTATAACCTTCTTCAGTGATACTGCAGTCTGAAAGTCTACAAAAAATAAAATTAATATTGTGGTTTAAATGATTTCATTACTGCACTGAATCAGAAACTAAATCAGAACGTTCAGAAGGACATTAAAATGTTTATCATATGAAGATGAATAGCAATTATGAGTATGTATCATCAGATAAAAACAGCACACATACCAACATGGCATTGTACCTCAGTAAGAAGCAGATGTAAATTGACATTAAATTAAAGTGCACTATAAAGAAAATGTAAAATGTCCCTGGAAAAAAAAAAAAATATTGCTTCTTATCTGAAAAGTTAATCCAACACTACTAGTTGGCTATAAATAGAAACATACTCTTTATCTTTGGCTCAGTTATTAGGACGTTTTATTTTATTTTATTTTATTTTATTTTGGGTTTTGATATCTTCTCTGAACTGGGAGACCATGTCCTGTATTATATCATATTAAAATTACAATACAAACTCTGAAAATGAGAATCAATTTCAAGACAGTGTAAACAGACCATACCTCAGTTTCTCCAATCTGAATTGACGATTTTTCAACAAATGACAGATCTTCTTAATTCCAGAGTTTCCTAGTTTATTTCCACTCAGATCCAACTCTATCAGGTTTAAAGGATTTAAATTAATCGCTGAAGCCAGAGCAGCACAACCTTCTGCTGTAATACTGTTATTATTCAGTCTGCAGAGAAAGAAAAAGACAGGAAACATTCTTCAGTTTACTTTAAAACCTTCTTTAATATACAATGACAGCCTTAATACAAACCTGGAGGTATTGATATAGATTTTTACAGAGGTCCATGTACATTTTGATAGTTTGAATTTACTCACTTTTTCAAATAAAAACAATGAATAAATAAAATAAATAAAATAAATAAAAATTGGTCAAACAAAGATCAACCAGTGCCATCATAAATTTCATGCAAAATAAAGAAGGTCCATCACTGCTATAGGCTAGTTAAACAGATTTTTTAAGCGTTTATTTACACATTTATATTAATATTTCATCATATTGTACTGAATAACATTAATTTGTTTTAATGGACTGTCAAAATAATCTTTTTTTTTCTTCTTTTTTTTTGGAGAAACTTAAGTGTGCATGGTGCTTGTACACTGGCTGAGAATTGATTCTTATTTTCAGAGACTGACAACTATTATTAGTAGTAGTATTATTAGTAGTACACTAGTCGTAGCAGTGTAATAAGTTAACACATTGTTAAAACAAATTGAACATGCAACATGCTTGGCCTAGTCATACGTTTAGGAGTAATGTAGCCTATTTAAAGGGGTCATTGGATGCCCATTTTCCACAAGTTGATATGATTCTTTGGGGTCTTAATGAAAAGTCTCTAATATACTTTGATTAAAAATTCTCAATGGTTTTGTAAAACAACACCCTTTTTACCTCACCAAAATCAGCTCTGCAAAAATAATCTCATTCTAAGGGGTTGTTCCTTTAAATGCAAATGAGCTCTGCTCACCCCGTCCCTCTCTTCTCTCTGTGGAAAGACGGTCTTGTTTACATTCGCCGTATTTAGCCGCGTTTAGCCACTAACCTTCCTAACTACCACGTTATAAGGAAAGGTGATTGCAAAGATTCATAAAAAATCCTTATACTCACTTCTGCTGTAAGTGAAGCTGGATCATGAATGATTCGCGTGAACATAGATGGATATATGTAGATCGGGAGGCGCATTCCCTTCACAAACAAATGTAATCTACTGCATCTTCAGCGGCTCAGATGTCGCGAGTAAATGACGACCATTATGTTCATTATTACATCCAGCAACACAACACCTCAATTACTCAATTGGAGTATTCTTGTCTAACTTACATCCCTGCTCCAGTGTCAAAACATGGAAAGTTACTGGACTTTGACAGCTGGTCTAAGGTAAGAGCCCATGTCAATCAACTATCATGGGAGCGGCCTCTGTCGGTGTGTGCATCTGAGAACGGGTCGATTTGAAAAAGGGGATGTTATTTTTACAGATTAATTAAAAACCACTGCATGGATTTTTATCATTTTATGGTAGATTTGTACATACACTGCCAACACACAATGTTCAAACAACATGTAAAAGTGAACTTAGCATCCGATGACCCCTTTAAGGCAATATAATACAGGGAGTGTTCTCCCAGTTGAGGGAGGATATAAAAACCCTGAAAAAACACACTGAACAACAGAGCGAGGATTGAAGGATGTGTTTCTATTTATTGCCCACTAGCAGTGTTGGAAGCTGACTTTTCCAATAAGGGGCAATATTTTTCATTTTTATTAGATATATTCTGTAATACATATATATATATATAAGTAGCCTATGGTTTGTGTCAAGGCATTCCTTAGTCTGGTTGTTCAATAAGAGATTTTTGATGTGCAATAACCCTGAAAAAATAAATTAAAGCAGCAGAAGACTACTATTCTGTTACACAGAGTGAACTGATGAAGGCAAGGGTTGATCTTTAAATGTAAGCTTCATTTCATTTCTACCACTGAATCTAATGACAAAAATAAACACAAATTATTGTTTTGTTTTGTTTTGTTTTAAGAAAAAAGAAAAAAAGGGGGAGAACAAATGAAAGTGCCATTTTTAAATAGCAAAACTATAGCAAAACTTACATGGACTTGTATGTAACATGTAAGATACTCACATCAGTGTATTGAGTTTACAGTGTTTATCCTGTAGTAGAGCAGCGATCTGATTCACTCGTGTGTCTCCTAGTTCATGCTCACTCAGATTCACCTCTCTCAGAAGTAATGGGTTTTTACCCACAATTTCAGTCACATACTGACAGGCTTCATCTGCAGCAGGACCCAAAAACCTGCAGAAGAGATAAAGCAGGATTCAAATCAGTTCTTATCTACAGTTTGATGCAGGAGACTGTAATAATAGTTGTACTCTGCACACTCAATATATAGAGAGAGTCACACACTCCAAATATAAAAAAAAAAATATGGCATGAATGACATTATCCAGCTGTTGTATGAAAAAAAAAAATGGTTTGGATGCTAATATAGTTTACCGTTCTTAGTGTGAACGGGCCTTTACAGTCCCCCAACAGCCCCCACACTGTAACATTTTCATAAATAATTGTCCAGCATACTATTCATTTTATATTATTTCATCGTGTCTTACCTCAGTGTCTTCAGTTGACAGTTTGGATCCTGTAGCAAATCATTGAGCTCCTTCACTCCTGATTGTCCAGGGTCATTTCCTGTGAGATCCAGCTCTTTCAGGTGTGAAGGGTTTGATTTCAGAGCTGAAGCCAGAGCTTTATAACCTTCTTCAGTAATACTGCAGTCAGAGAGTCTAGAACCAGAATGACAATGTAACATTCCTCTGATTAATCAGTTATTTTACAAATTACCTGAACAGTTTAAATTTCTAAAGTGAATTATAGTGTATTCCTTGTGCAAATTAAGTTAGCTGCAAAGCAAAAACTGCTTTTATGTGTTAGATAGACATCAACTGACCTGAGTCTTTACAGCTTACAGTCACTTTCAAGGATTTAATTATCTAAAACTATAAAGTCAATTATCTAAATGATCCACAACATACAAGCAACTCTACCTCAGAATGGTGGGGTAACTAGAAAACAATAATTTTGGAATGGCATAAGACCAAACCCCATAAAATGCTTTGATAAGGCATGACATGTACATTTAATTCTGGATGGCCTCCATGTCACTGCACTGAAGCAGTTCTGCTAAGAAATGTGGGACAAAATGGGACACAATTCCTCTACAGTGTTATAAAACACAGAAACAATTACAGGAAGTGTTTAATTGGGACAGTAGTACTTCAGTTTCGTACTTAATGAAAAGTACAAGTTAGTGTTCAGTGCCATGCTCAAGGGTCTCACCCTTATTTGTTGTATTAAAAGTGGAAGAAAGCACTGGTCATTCACTCCCCCCACCTACCACCCATCCCTGCCGGTATTAAGCTTTTTATTATAATAATTTGTGTAAATATATTTCTGTTCATTAAAAATGCATGACTTCAATATCGAAGTTTACTGAAAAACAGTGATCTTAATAAATATGTATTGCTGTTTGTGGACAATTAGAAGCTTAGAGCAATTTGGTTCTATGGTTCTCTGATGATCAATAATATTTGTAAGAGCTTTAACCAATCGTGTTCAATTCAAGCAGCAGTCCAAAACAGTTAATCTAATCACCAAACAGACAATCGTTAACTTTTACAACGAACAAAATGGCATTGATGAGTTTGAAGTTCAGTGTTTGAAACAGAGCTAACAAAAAGAAACAGGGTGATCTATATTAAAGCTCTCTATGGCATTCAGACATTATTAGAGCCACAGAAAGCCACAGACACTTTCCTTGATTTGAACACTACATAAAAAGATTTATCTGATATGAAAATACCATAAGTTGAATCAGTTAGAAAAGATACAGAATACAGGGTAAGAACATTCTGAAAGTCTGTATCAAGTTTAGTCTTGTATGAGTTCATGTTTAGAATTTAGTCCCATAATGAGAAGTTTAAATAGCAGATAAGTGTCAAGTCAACATAATACCACCTAATTTAAAAAAAAAAAAAAAAAAAATACTACCTAACACTAACTTTCACTAAGCATCAGTTTTGGTTGGAAAAATATCCACAACTGCCACAGCTTGCCAAATTTACAGAAAATCTCAGACAGCTGACACAATTCATAACACTTTGGAACAAATGTGTCTATTTACAAAATATGTGTGTGTGTGTATATATATATATATATACATTTATATATATATAGTTGTATCTTATTTCTGTATTTCTATTGATGGGTAATACTCTTGGTATGGTCATTAGTGGGTCAATCTTTTTTCTTTATTGTTCCGACAGTGCATATTCAATGAATAGTACAAAACATACAGTTTAGTCATCACTGTTACAATTACTAAATTATATTTAAAAATTGATATGAATATTTCTTACAGTATTTAAATGATCAAACAGATTATGTTAAACTAAATGATTTCCATTGCTAAAGGACTGTGAAAGCTTTGGGTGTGCTGATGGAAGCCATCTAACATTCCTGCATCTTTGCTTTGAGAATAGTACTGAATATGATCCAGATTTAGTATTTGATAAATTGTGATAAATGTGATTTTCTCAGTTTTTTGCTCAAAATGTTTTTTAATGAATCCTACATACACTCAAGTGTTGATAAAAAAAAAAAAAAAAAATACAAGCTAGAATAAAACTTTTTTGTTTGTTTAAAAGTAGATTTTCTGTTCTTTATTTTGAAATTTTGCATGTTCAGATACAACAAAATATTCCGGGGGCCAATAAATTTGAGTAAAAATCATAAAAAAATCTGGTGGTGGCTGGCAACTTTTTTCAAAAATGCTGGCAGGAAATAAGCTAAGTGATCAAACAGAATTCCTTTATTTTGTTCACCTGATTTATTTAAGATTCTTTAAAAATTTAATAGTAGATGAAAACAAAACTTACATCAGCGTGTTGAGTTTGCAGTGTTTATCCTGCAGTAGAGCAGTGATCTGATTCACTCGTGTGTCTCCTAGCTCATGTTTACTCAGATTCAGCTCTCTCAGGAGTAATGGGTTTTTATCCACAACTTCAGTCACATACTGACAGGCTTCATCTGCAGCAGGACCCAAAAACCTGCAGACAGAGGAAGCACACTGACATTACTTGCCTTATTATAATTTGTTTTCTCAAGCTTGTAAAAGAGCCTTTACTCGTTTTTAAAGCCTTTTGTCCTTTTGACAGCTAAAACTGTTTTAAAAATATTATACTTTATTATTTTAAAAAAACAAAAAACAAACAAACAAACAAACAAACAAAAACATACCTCAGTGTTCTCAGTGAGAACCACTGGCTTTGTTGCAAATCAGTGAGCTGCTTCACTCCTGATTGTCCAGGATCATTTCCTGTGAGATCCAGCTCTATCAGGTGTGAAGTGTTTGATCTCAAAGCTGAAGCCAGAGCTTTATAACCTTCTTCAGTGATACGGCAATTTGAAAGTCTAGTTTGAAAAGAGATTAAAAAAAAATAATAATAAATCTGTCTACAGTAATATGTGAACTGCCTGTCTACAGTAATATGTGAACTCTGAACAGAAGAGCTCACGTACATCTCTCATTTAGCAACTGGCATGGACCCAGATGTTTCCATATTCACAATGTAACATTTAATTGTAAAACTATTTATGTAAACAAGGCTTTGCACTAATTATATAGCTGTCTGAAAGTCTACATTATAATAACATTTTATTTATTAAAATACAATTTTTGATTTTGTATTTTTTTTTCTGAAGAAAGATAAACTGATGAAACTCAAAATATTACATTTCATAGTATATTTTCACTTGTATATTTACTGAGTAATCCACTATTTTGTAGAGGGGGGTCCAAAATGAAAATTTCCACCTTAGATTCAGGGCCAAATTATAGGAGGTTAAAAATGATATGATTATGAACATAATGAACATAACCTCAGAGTGATGGCGGCATCATAATGCTATTTTACACAGAGGTTGGTAGGTCTATTAGTTAAATATGTTGACTTTAGCAGTCTTTGTTGTTTGGTCTGCCAGTGGTGACCATTCAAAAATGGGAAAAAAAAGACTTTAAGTTTTTTTTTTGTTTGTTTGTTTCTCCAAAGATTGCATGCCTGTACCTCAAGAAGTATTAAATATATATATTAAAGCCCTTTTAGATATTGATAATTTGAACCAGGGACCTCTGGTTGAGTTGACACAGAATGAACCATATTTAACAAAATCTACTTTTACATGGTGTATAAATAGTATACATAAATAGTAGTTTTTTAGTATTGTGTATAAACAACGACTCTACAATGACAAAAATCCACCCACTTTGGATTATGTAATCCATTATGTAATCCAACAAAAAGCAAAATAAGTTTTATTAGACCTGTTGTTTTGATTCTCTGAGCAGTATTCTTTTGTTTAGAACCCGGTCCCCACCCACTGACAATGACTGACAGTCCTGGGCCTCAAGTTAATGGGCCTCAAAATCATGTTGTTACAGTGCTTAGCTAACATTGTAACTGTATTTGTGGCTACAGCTACATTAATCCGGATACATTTGAAAACAGAGTTTTCATTTTAAAATACTCCCCACCATATTAGCACATTTTTTTCCTTTAGCCTTTCCTCTTGTAATCAGAGAAGAAAACCTCAAAAGAGAATTTTATTATCAAAACCAAACAGTTGTTCACTAAACTCACCTGAGTTTCTCCAGTTTGCAGTTTGTATTTTCTAATCCGTTTTGAAGTTTCTTCACTCCAGAATCCTGCAGATTATTGTTGCTCATGTCAAGCTCTTTCAGACTGGGGTTTGATGTCAGGACTGTAGCGAGAGCTGAACAGCTTTCCTCTGTTAGACCACAATCACACAGCCTAAAATGTTAAACAGGAGAGAGAGAGTATTTACAAACACAAAGTACTTGATGCAAGCATTAAACAATTACTAAAGGTTAATGTATGTGACCAGTGTAAGACTAACCAAATATCAAATGCACAATAATAAGTTAAAATAACACTCATTTTCAATTAAATTAAATTACATCAATTAAATTAAATTACAAATAAATCAAATCAATTCATTTAGAAAATTGTAAATTAAGCTCATGTTTGTAGAAAATGTTCATGTAGAAAATAGTAAGTAGAAAACATATTTACCATTAGATTTTTTTCATAAAACAGTAACTGAGTATAATACATTCTGTATATACACTCTTTGTAAAGGATATATAAAGCAATCACACTTTTTGTTTGTTGTCTCACAACTTACCTGAGTATTTCTAATTTACACTTTATATTCCCCAGTCCAGTGCAGAGCTGCTTCACTCCTAAATCCTGTAGATTATTATTGTTCAAGTTCAGCTCTTTCAGATTGGAGTCTGATCCAAAAAATGCAGCCAGAGCTGAACAGCTTTTATCTGTTAAGTCACAATCATTTAACCTATATAAAAAAAGTACTTTAATCTCACTGAACTGCATACTTTCAAGAAAAAAAGAGAACATGTCATGCTTTTAAAATATATTTAAGAGATAATTTCAGTTAAAATAAATAAAAATGTCCAGATAATTTACTCACCCCCATGTCATCCAAGATGATCATGTCTTCTTTTTTTTTCTTCAGTCGCCAAGAACTTATGTTTTTTGAGGAAAATATTCCAGGATTTTTCTCTATACAATGGACTTCAATGGTGGCCAATGGTTTGAAGGTTTAAAAAAAAGCAGAGGAATAAGGGTCTTATCTAGCAAAACAATCGTCCTCATCCAACTTCAAAATCATCCTACACGTTTTACCATTTTTAAAAGGGCACTTGACCACCTTTGCACATTCACTTTGTAAAACCTGGGTTGGTACTTCGCCAACTGCGTCAGACAATTTTGAAATTTTGGGAGTTTTTCAACCTACCCTAACTGTTTTAAAAAAAGGTAGGGCAGGGGAAAAAACTCCACTTCATGTTCTCTGACTTCAAATTTGTCTGACCTTATGCTTTGTAAACACAGGGTCAGTACTGCCCTGCAAAGGCAAAAAACCTTAACTTCAATTTTGGTCAAAAATGAGTTATTGATATTTTTGGGACATTCAAGACATCCTTTATCATGTGTATAAGAGTCAATTTAGTTGTTTTTCTTAGAAAATAATGAATTGTCTTAACTGTAACTTCAAAAACCCCTGGAGAAACCAAGGCAGAGCACCTTATATCACCAGTTACCCCTCTTTGACTTTGTTTGGAACGCTCAAATTGAGTTAGGGCGTTCTGCCTTTGTTTAGCCATGCGTCAGTATAAAGTTACAATACTGAATCTGAGTTATATGGTGTTCTTCCTTCGTTTTACTGTCCATTAAAGTCTGCCACATTTTAATTACAGTGTAACTTGTATACTTTCATACATATGATCTGTCACTGAAGCATTAGACAAACAAATTGCATAGATAGCGATCGGCTAGACAGCTCCATATAATAACGCACTGTACAAAGATATTTTGGCAACAGTATGTCGTAGGGTATCAGAGCGAATCAGACAAATGGAAGATTCGATCAGAACATTTGGTTGAAACCAAAGAGCCAAATTCCACAAAGAGGCCCAGGACCACGTCATAAATCTGTCCAGGATACCCTGGCGCCAGCCAGCCTGAAGTAAGCCTAACCAACCAACTTTCACAGCTTTGAACAATTTGCAACATTAAAACAAAAGAACACAATTATTGATAATCCCAACTCAGAAAGGAGATTTTCAATATTGGGGCAAGAAACCCAAGATTAATGGTCAAAGATACAGCACATCAGGATCATTACATGAGGAAACTTTGTTGGGTGGTGCTCCCCCACCCAAGACAAGAACCAGACCTAAATTCCTTTGTTCCTCGGAACATGCCCTTAGTTCACCGAATGACAGAGAGACTGTCCCTTTTACCTAAATATGCACCAAAATGATGCTTAAAAGGACTTATGAATGAACATCAGACCATTGCATAACTCCCTACTATGTATGTTACCCACACATTTGTCTATTATGTTCTAATCACTTGTTGTGTATGTCCTTTAAAATAACTACTGAATAGCTTAAGGGTTTATATTCATGTTTGGTATGTATGAATTTGAAAATTCATGCTTTGAACGTTTCTACCGATCAATTCTTTGTCAAATGGATTGTATTCATGTTATAGGAATCATGGCCAAATTATACTCTGCAAGAGCAGGAAAATTCTGACCATGTGACTTATAAGATAGCATGCTGATTTATGTTTTGGGAGGAGAAACATAGCAATATCCCGAGTTAAGACAACATCTAATTTGTCAACATCTAAAGCCACTCCTCTAAAACGGAAACATGAGGAGATCATCACATTTCTTTCTTTTACTTTAATTTTTTCTTTCCGTTGAGAGTTTCATGTTCTAAGTTAAGTTTTGCTGCTAAGACATGTCTCAGACTTCGTGCCCGCCTCAAAACTTCAACCATCTTACACAACTCCATCCTCCAGCCAATGCCCAAGACATCACTTCCAACGACTACAAACTTCCAACCAATCAGCAACCTTGGGGAACCCCTTTCTGCAACAAGGAAACCCCTTAACACAAAGGCAACTCAAGTGCAACCTCCAGATTCTAGCTGGACTGATGCATTTAATATAAAGTTTAATAGCCTCATTGAGAAACTCAACGCGAGGGTTAATTAAATGATTGATGGTTGTTCAGGTCTAAGCAATTGCATAAACTTATGCTATAAACTTGGGATTTCACATTTTCAGTCTTCTAAACTCATTCTTTCCTCATCTCTCTCTCTTTCTGCAACTTGTATGAATGTGTGAATGCACGTCTGTGTGTTAGATTAGTTTATATGTCTTAGGTTTATCCAATAAATTCTTATTCATATTGAAAAGAGAAGTATCTTGTGTTTTGTGCTTATAAATTAATGTCTTAAACTGCCGACCTTGTTACCATGCTAATAAATAGTGTTTTCACTATATTTTGGATATTAGTATCCATTGCAGAGTTGATGTTATACGGCTCGCTCAATGATTTGCTGCCCGATTCATTGATCCGCTGTAAAACGGAGATTCTGTTCAATCTTAGATGATTCCCTTTGAGCTAAATTGACTTCTGTAGATCCCCTACAATGTAAATGTGAATAATCTTTAAAGATTTATTTATTTTTTTTACTTTTTATTTGCAGATTATTCAGCAGGCTGTCACTGCTAGTTGGACGCGTGTGGAATCGAATGCCGTAGCATGTAGCATGATCAATTATAAAATCAGTAGGCTACTAACAGTTTGCAATTAAATCCATATCCTACCTTTTACTGTAACCCGATAAAATCAATTCACAAGCATTCTGGCCATTCCTGAACTTGCCATTTTTTTTATTTCAAACATTTGGCCACCATTGAAGTCCACTATATGGAGAAAAATATATGAAAGAGATAAGATAAAAGACTCTTTGATTTTTTAACATGATCAGTTATTTTGTTGGCCAGATTCTCATCCGTGAATCTTTTTTTGAAGTACTCTTCCTTTTGTGCATCATTGAATCCTCTTATCTCTGTCAGCCGGTCAATTCAGTCAGGAGGAATCTTACTGGCAGCTGCTGGTCTGGTGGTGATCCAGATGAGAGCAGAAGGAAGCAGATTTCCCTTGATGAGGTTTGTTAGGAGAACATCCAGAGAGGTTGGTGACATTACATCAGACCATGTCTCATTCAGTGTAAAATTCAGAGGAAGGCGACATTCATCCAATCCATCAAGGATGAACAGGACTTATTTCTTCTTGTAAGGTTCAGTCCTTTTGTCTCTGGGAAAAACTGAGTTAAAAGGTCCATGAAACTTTGTTTTTCGGTCTCCTTTAAGTTCATCTCCCGGAAAGGAAGAGGAAATATAAAGCTGATATCCTGATTTTCTTTTCCTTCAGCCCAATCCAGAACAAACTTTTGCACAGAGATGGTTTTTCCTATGCCAGCAACTCCTTTTGTCAGTACAGTTCTGATCTCTTTGTCTTGTTCAGGTACTTCAAACAAATTTTTGCATTCAACCTGTACCTCTTGTGATTCAGAACGTCTGGAAGTTACTTCAATCTGTCTTACCTCATGTTCAGTATTGACCTGTTCACTACAACCCTGAGTGATATAAAGATCTGTGTAGATGTTATTCAGAAGTGTAGAGTCACCCTGCTTTGCAATTCCTTCAAACACACATTGATACTTCTTCTTTAGGCTACATTTTAGCTGATGAATAAAGAACAGCTCATCTAAACAACAGAATAAAAAAAACAGATATTTTTATTAGAATTTCCTGACCTATAAGTTAGTGATGTATAAGTGACAATCTGACAGATGGTCATCAGTCTCTCACCTTCTAGAGTATCAGCAGCTTCATCTTGCTTCATCTCTCTCAGGAAGTAGAGTATAAGATCAAGAGCTGCTTCTTTGATACGGCATCTGTTCTCATTAAAGTCCTTGACTAAGCAGTGTGTGTTCTCTTGTTGTAATATTTTCTTACATTTTTCCATTTCATTCCTCAAAAATCTGATTACTTTGCTCTCGAGATCCTACAAACAAAGTAAAATAAACAATAACAAAAAACAATTAAAAAGTTATAGAAATATAAAAAAGTAAGAACAATTTAAACCAAATAGTACATCCATTTTGGTCAAAACTAACAATGAAACACATATACATATACCTATATATATATATATATATATATATATATATATATATATATAGCTGCTTTAAAGGGGTCATGAGCTGAGAAATCAAATTTCCCTTGAACACTGACCTGTTAGACATATAACAGGTCAGTGTACTATAAAAACATTATTTCAGTTTCAAAAGTGAAAACTTTAACGTTAGTTTAAAAAGAGCTTTTATTGATACCAAGCTCAGAAAATGGTTTGTTTTGGAATGTGCCACTTTATGACGTAATAGCGTGGCTAAACAGTATGATTGCAGGAGAAGATCAATGCCTGCTTCTACGTCACTGCCTCTTTAGCCCTGTCCAATGATACGTGCTTGTAGTAGGAGGAGAGGAAATACTAGAGCATTGTAAACACAGGATTACTCCATCAACAGAACCATATAGATGTCTGTACAAGATTACAAGACACTGTGTAGTGTAAGTTGTGAAAAACAGTCTTTGAGTTGCCTTTCTTGTGATCCTAACACTGTATTTAGATCGTAGATTTCTCTTTCAGGTAAGAATCTTGGGAATCTTTCTTTCAGTGTTTTTCAGTAGCAGTAAGGTCTTTTTAATGTTCAAAGATGAAAATGGTTTGTTTTTCACAAATGTATCTTTAAAATATAGTACCCTAAACAACAGATGTTCCTTTTTTGAATTAGTTTATATATTAGACATCAAATTTTATGTGTTCAGCAAAATCGGAAATTACCAAGGGGTTATAGCAAAAATGCCACCAAAATGAATGAAAAATTCCTCATAATTTTACACACTGTTTTGTACAGCACTGAGCCTTAAAACCAGTCTAACACATTCTGTTGAACTTAGGAATGCATTGTCCAATCAGAGGTGCTTAGTCAGCTATGTTGAGCATGAAAGCTCGCAAATGCCCTCATTATAAATAACACACAGTGCAGAAACATTTTGTTTTTGCATAGAGTGCACTAGACTAGACTAATGCCATGGATCAACATGTTTTTCTGTGAAGCCAGAATGTGATGTGCCCAAAACACAAACAAAAAAAACAAAAACATTAATCTATATTAATACTCATTATTACAATAAAAACAGCAATAATCTATAATAATACATTTTGTCATAATATTGCAGCCTTATGAGCTTCATTTAGTATTATTATTTTTTTTTTACACATAATTCAAATAGCTAACAATTTAAACAGTCTATTGTTACTGACAACTGTTTAAAATACTGATTAAAGTTATTGGGTAAATTTAAGTATAATATTGGTGATTATAATAAAGTGATTAGAAAAATTGCCCTCATAGATGTAAAAAATGCCCCTGGAAATCTTGCCCACTAACGGAAAAGTAAATTTCTGACCCTGGTATTCAGTAACATATTTAATTTCTGTGTTCAGTAACATATTAATAAACATGAAAATGTATTTTCCTACCTGGAAGACACATAGGAGACTGTCTTTGAAATTCTTCCTGTTCCTGTGATAAATAAATAAAATAAATAAATAAAGCAGGCAAAAAATTACAGAAATCATTTGTAAAAAAAAAAAAAAAAAAAAATAGCACAGAGATTACCATGTACTTTGATAAATACTTGAAACAAAAAGGTTCACAAAAAGTATTCACTGATTCTTTCAACTTTCTAACACAGTCTATGTGTGACCAAAAATAAGATAACATATGAAATACCTTTTGGCAGGTGACATTTTTTCCTCACTGAAGTTCGGCATGTCACCCTTTGAACGGTCACTCTTCACAGACACAGAGCTGGACACATGTGAGCCTAATCTCACACTAAAAAGTAAATAAATAAATAAATATACAGATGATACTCATTTGAAAAGTTTTAATGTTGCAAATGGTAATCAAATGCAATCCTTCATCACTATAGATGTATGGATAGACATATTGTTTGGTTGAATGATCTATTTTCCATAGTGAATTAATATATATATATATATATATAAAAAAAAGCTAAAGACCACGTTCAATCGACTACTTGCACAACTACTTGCACATTCTACTTTTACAATGTGGGAGTTTCCGGTCAGCGATACAGACAATTTCTCATGACAACACAGATTATTACTAAGTTTTAAGGTTGGCATTTTTAAAATAATTAATCATATTCTCTGGGTTAACGCCAGGGCCAGCCCAGTACATCTGGGCCTTGAAATGAATAATGAACTATTGACATCGCAAACCAGCAACTGTATACAATCTAACACATTTTATACACAGATATGCCAGTGCAAGATGCTTTCAGTTAAAGCATAATAATGCATTTTAGACTGAGATTATAGCTTAAGCCTTGTCTGTAAAACTGGGCAATTTAAAAAGATAAAATATTTTATTATAGTATACAATGTTTAATAATCTTTAATTAAAATTTTCAATAAAGACCAGATTAGGTCTTTAACGTCAATGTAACATTACCACTAAAAAATATATGTTCTTGTTGTGTTCTGAGTACTGCTGTTCTGTTAAATTTAAAGGACTTGTTCTGAAATAAGGGGAAGTGAAATGGCATGTTTTTTTTTTTTTCAGTTTGTTTGAATGACTGTATTATTATTATTATTATTATTTTTTATTTTTTATTTTTTTTTGTAGGTATTCTCTTTGTTGATAACCAAACAGCGCAAAACCTGGATGGGAACTTGGCTAGTGACAGCAGCGCGCTTTGTAACGTAATGACTCTGATCACTTGTGGGGGCCCCCTAGTGGGGCCCTAAGCAGCCGTTTAGTTTGCTTATAGGGAGGGCCAGCTCTGGTTAACATGCATTATCTTAAATCTGCTAAAATGTTCCTATAAATAAATTTCCTCTGTATTTCCTCCACTAATACCATTATGAATAATAAATAATTAAATAACTAAACACATATTTCCCCACTAACCTGCCACAGTCCAGCACTTGTCTTTTTTATAAACTGATCATATGAATTTACAATTTCCAAACAATTTGACTTACGAAAATTAACCATGGTTTTACTATATTAAAAGTGTAACTTCTTTACAACTACAAATACCGTAGTTAAATTTGGTTTGGTGTACATAGCAAAATCCAGGTTAATTTGTCTTTACTATAATTCAACTACAACTGCAATTTTTTGGTTTTATTTGTAGTAAAACCATGGGTAATTTTCATAATAATAATAGTTGTATTTAGGGATGCACAATATTACCGGACTGATATCGGCATTGGCCCAATATGAAAAATGATCCCCATATGTCCTGCTGATACGTTAACTCACATGTGCTCAGGCTGTGCTAGCGATTAGATTACGTCAGCAGTGTGGCTTATTCTTGAATCAAAGTTTTGCCTGAATGGTGATTAGGTTCACTGTTTTGGATCGCTTTATTTAATGATGCATTCGGTGTGTGAAAGAGTAAACAGTAATAGCACGTGCAGTGGCAAAAGATGCCGTTAAAGAGAGTGCGACGTTGTTCCCTTTGTGATCATTTACTGGTGACTGACTGTGTTTTTTTAAATGGTTTCATGGTGCTCATTGTATTTTGAAACACAATGGAAGTGTTTGCAATTGACATGATCAGCATTTAAAATAAAATTAGCACAAAAGTAATTACGGCACAGTAATTAATTACCTCTTTCACCAGTATTGTGTATTCTTAAATATATTTTATGCTATTTTACTCAATATGGTATTATTTCACTTAAACATATGATGTATGGTCATAACAGTAATCAACAGACTGATCAATATGCTGATTGTTCAACACAATACTGGATGTCTCAACACAGATTGAGAGTCTCATGTGTATGCTGTTGGGCAGCACCGGTGATTTCCACTGGACCATACCAGTGAACTTAAGCGAACCAATGAACTTTGGGTGATTTCCAACATATGACAGATACATGTAAACAGGTTTGATATATGTCCCATGTGACCACCTCCAACCAATGGGAGAAGGCGGAATAAAAGTTATTTTTAAAAAAGGGCTGATCTAGCCGAATTCCACCATTAAAAAATGGGCCAGGTGGGATAGTAATTAGTTGTGGCAAACCAGACAGGCATAACCAATAAAAAAACGGAATCACCAATTTTGGTTAGCATGGATAGGTATAAGAATGGACACCTGGACAGATAGAGACTAGATGCGGTAACCGTTGTCTCTGCTTTGTTGCTTTGTTCAATATAGTCTTATTTTGACATCTGGAACTCTGCTTCTCGAGCTTCATTGACGTCACTGAGAAAGTTCACTGCGCTACGACAAAACACTGTTGCTTATATGAAACATTTTTACGTGAATATTACATCTTTTGCTTTAGTCTTAAAAAGTGAAAGATCTATAGATGTAAGCAAAACAGACAATTATCTTTTCTTGTAAAATGTGACAAGATTGCAAATTCGAAAGTGTAATCATCGGAAACTCGGCTTATAACCTAGCAAAAGCGAACTCCTTTCACAAAATTCAAATCACAAATAATATTAGCCTACTGATGAGAAAGATGGGGTTGAATGTTAATCACTCATTATTGTTTATTCAATTCTAACAAATAAGTTCTTGCTAAAAACTAACTTTCCAAACAAAGGCAGATACTGTATATCAGTATCGGTCCAAATGAGATGACAATGAGATGAAAAATACTGGCAAAAATCCAATATTGTGCATTCCTAGTTGTATTATTTATATTATATAATTGTGTCATGGGGCTCAATGCAAGTAGTCTATAAAGGTTATCAGACACTGTGTTCAGTGATTAATAGTTTTACTCAGTCAGGTTATATCACATGTACCACAGTGGAGAAATAATGCAATGTTATAATGTACAACACATGAAATACCTTTTGTTGGGTGGTGTTTTATTCTCACTGAAGTTCAGCATGTCACCTTTTGACCGGTCACTCTTTACAGACACAGAGCTGAATACAGATGAGAAAAAAAAAAAAAAAAAAAAAAAAAAAAAAAAAAATCACTACAGCAGATGCTTCAGTCTCGTTTGAAATGTGTTAAATGTTGCAAATGATAATTAAATGTAGTATAGCTGAGCATCTGTCCTTCGTGACTATGGACTGATAGGTGCAACTGAATTACGAAAAAGCAGCTCCAGAACAAGTTCAAAAATGATTATTAGACATTAAGGGGCTCTCCATACTCAAATTAATGCTTTCTTGTTTTTTGTTCTCGTCAGCCGTCTTAAAGGCCATCTCAATTTCCTAACTGCACCGCAAGGAACGAAGAAGCCTTCAGAGGATTAGAGCGAGAATACACAGGTGTACCTGTACACAAGCATTTCTTGCTCTGATGCACATATACATCGATGAGAAAAAGTTAGGACACCCTATTGAATTCCATGGTTTTCTGTATTAGGACATAATAAAAATCATCTGGTCCTTGGCAGGTCTTAAAATTCAAAAATCATTATCCAGTTGCATGACCTAAACATGCTGCCATGTTTTTTTGTTTTGTTTTGTTTTTAGATAAAAGAGGCTTTTCTCTGGCAAGCCTTCCAAAAATGTCTGACTTGTCCCATATTTGTCTAATTACACTGTCATGAACTTAATAATTTAGTAGAGTGTAGACTGTAGAGTTCTTGAGTTGGCTGCCATTTCTCTGAGCATTATACAGTCTACTCTGAATTTGCTGGGACGTCCACTCCTGGGAGGACTGGTGTCTGTTTTGAATGTCTTCCACTTGTGAATAATCTTCCTCACTATAGAATGATGGACTATGGAAATTGCTGCATTACTTTTCCCAGTTTGATGATAGCAACAACTGCTTCTCTAAGATCATTGGTGATGTCTTCCCTACTTGGAGCTGTGTTAATCCCAACCTGAAAGCTCCAGATCAGCAAACTGCCAAAAGGCATTTGATTAGCAGTGCCTGACTGCTACTTACTCTCTTCCTATGCTAACAGCAGGCTTTTCTATTTTGGCTTTATTTTTGTTAAATAAATAATGACACAATACAATATCTCACCCCTTCACATCTGTCATAATAATTTTAATTATTATTATTTATTTTTTTACCACTGCATATTAAATATTTTATGAATTTCGTAAATTAGCAAACTTCAACAACATAAGGGCTGATCCTTTGATGCTTTGAAGTAATATTTGCGTGATTAAGGATATTCCAATATTTAAATGTTTTCCTTCAATTCCTCCATCTCATTTTGCTTCCTTGCATCCTCCCCTTGAGGGTGTAGCTCAGATGCAAGGAAAGGAAGTGAGGATGCACAAATAAAAAATAATAAGTATCCATTGTGTTCATTTACTTATTGTTTTATTTAGTCAAGTTTTATCACATTTACCACAGTGGAAAAATAATGACACAAGAAATACCTTTTGATTGATGATGGGTTTTTTTCACTGAAGTTTGCCATGTCACCTTTTGACTGGTCACTTTTCACAGACACAGAGCTGGATACAGGTGAGTCTGATCTTTCACTAATGCCATAAAGAAAGAGAGAGAGAGAGAGAGAGAGAGAGAGAGAGAGAGAGAGAGAGAGAGAGAGAGAGAGAGAGAGAAAGAGAATTTGAATTTTCAAGCATCTTTATTTAACAAAAGGATTACTCACATAAAACAGTTTTCACAAAATTCATTTTATAAAAAAAAGGTGCAAACTGAAGTTCATTTTCAATAACAGAACACAAAGCTCCTCTATGACACCATATTCTTTTAAAAATATTTAAAGAGTCCATAGCTTTGTAAAAATGAAATCAATTAATCAATTAAAAGCCTTGATTTTGTCATAGCTGTAAACATCTTTTCAACTTTATATTCAATCTTCTGCTCAATTTTATCTCTCCTACTAATGTAAATGGCGATTTTGGCTTTACCCAAAATAAAGTTTAAAAACTGATATTCACCTTTACATTTCTGAACATAAAATAAAACCAAAATAAAAGTATGCACAGAAAAAGTCTCATTAAAATGTAGATGTAGAATCAGTTCTTTGCATATGAAAGAGGTCCCATACTTTAAAAAGATTCTTGTAAAAATCCAGGTCTGATATAAGAGAACCGGTCTTTTTGACCGTTTTTTTTCTAGACTAAAGAAGAATTTTGAAGGCACATCCATCTGGTCTTTGTCTTTAAACCGAGATCGGACTAACGCCCCCTGTGCTTCAATATGTGTTTGACTTCCACTTGAATCTGCCACTTCTTGAAATCTCAAAATTTCATCTTCTAAAACATTTATAGATTTAATTTTATCCTTTGTGACACTGTGAGTGTACTGTTAACATAGTTACTTGATCTGAGTTTTACCAAACCCCCATCATGTTTGTAAAGACTGAAAACTAGCTTTATCATTTCTAAAATTCATTACCAATATCATCAATATCAGACTCCTTTTCACTTTCTGTTTTTGTAGTTTGTTTTGATTCTGAAACTTTGTCATTCTTTTTTCTCTTTAAAGGTGTTTTAAAAACAGCCAGAACTATATCAATCATTAAATTCTCACTTAAATTGACACCCTCGCTTTGTCTGGCTATGCATTGACATGTGAAAGATCCATTCTCTCATCAGCCTTGGACTCACTCCTAACCACGAAAGGAATAACTAAATCATTCTCTCCATTATTTTCAACTATGGCCTGATTCACCTCTTCTGCCTGTGCATGAGGCAGTATATCAGTCAAGCCACTGGTGGATGGCCTGAGTTCAAACTGAACTGGTTCAGGAACATTATCTGTTGTTCCTTCATCCCTGACTTGCACACCATTTTCACTTGAGACATCTTGTACACTGTAAAAAATCCAACTTGTGAAAAGTTTGAATAACTTAAATATATTAGTTAACTGGACATTAAAACTAAAATAATAAGTGGACTTAATTTGTGGTTTCAAAAACTGTCAGATCAACTTAATTTGAACTGTTGACTGGATATGCACATGCAAGTTTACAAGCACACATGTTGGTTTGGTGGTTGGGGCATGCATGCTGTAACATGCAGACGCTGGAGCACATGGGATAATAGCGCCATTTTGATCGTCAGTCAGTCAAGGTGCAGCACAAGATCACGACAAACTTCATCAACCTTTTAAACTTCATCGTTCAAAGTAAGTATCTTTATTCATTTTGTTATAGAGTTGTTATCCAGCTCTTATTGAGTCAGTTCTGTGCTCTTCTATAACTGTCTGGTTTGGGGCAGCCAGCAAATCAGATATAAGAAGACTGCAACGGACTGTTAGGACAGCAGAAAGGATCATTGGTGTGCACCTGCCCAACCTTCAGGACTTGTACAACTCCAGAGTGAAGAAACGGGCAGGAAACATCATCCAAGACCCTTCTCACCCTGGACACAACCTGTTTGCACTTCTCCCCTCAGGCAGACGCTACAGATCCCTGAGCACTAAAACATCTAGACATAAAAACAGCTTTTTCCCAAATAGCATCTCCAGCTTAAACAGATAAAACATGAATCATTATCTGGGTTCTACAATTAATTTCTGTATTTCTTTCTCCATTTCTAATTAGTGTCTCTTTCTGTAGTATTATTATGTAAATACACATGCACATCTCTTATTTATACAGCTGTATATAGAGTAAATAATGCACAAATCTGTACATAAATCTTCTGTTCCAGATTCATACATATTGAATATCGGAGGAGGTAATTGTTCTAAAAGACATTTCAGACCTACAATCTGCTGTTGCTTACCTGTTCGCCCTTATCTTCGCCTTGGATTTTCAATACCCAAAAGAACTCAAATATACTTTTGAGGTAATTGAGAAGGTGTTTATGAAAATGGGCACTCACTGCTCTGCAAAGGTACAGTCCCTGAAAACTAAACTCATGCTGTGAACGTTAAAGTCTTGGTGTGAGCATCTTTTAAATTAATTTCATCTTTTCAGAATCTTTATTAAATGTGCCATTTTATTTGTATTTTGTTTTATTTGTATTTCATTTGTATTTGTACTTTATTTTTATTTTTTTATTGTTTGTTTGAAAATTTTAATGCTGATTGTAGTGTATTTTGTAAGGAATATGTTGACATTGTTGATTGGTGGGCAGGACATCCAGTGCTGAACTGGTCTAAAGATGCAGTTCTATAAACTGCTTATTTCACATGGTTATTGGTTTTAAGGTTTTAAACATTCTAAGGAATAGTCAAAGCCTTTTCATGTTAAAAGGTTAAAAGTGAATCTTCATTTACGCATCTTCAGCTTGTATTTTATTTTATTTATTTTTTTATGT
Organism: Cirrhinus mrigala; assembly: GCA_036247105.1. Lineage (NCBI taxonomy): Eukaryota > Metazoa > Chordata > Actinopteri > Cypriniformes > Cyprinidae > Cirrhinus > Cirrhinus mrigala. Next base: position 31,518,024 of record CM070028.1, read on the forward strand.
TAGGAAGCATGCATATTACCTTGTATGTATTTCTTTCTACATTTAAGACAATAAAAACAAATTAAGAATGCAGTTATAGTTTTATTTTATAACACTGTGTAAATGCTAACTAGAACAAATCATCTTTGTCCATAACACTTACAGAAAACAGTTCACAGACCAAGCATTACAAGTCTTGTTAACTAACAAAACTGTTTTAGCTGAACAAAAAATGTCATGTGTCATGTGACTTTACTCAGTGACTTGGGTTGAGTGAACAACTTGGTCCAAAGTTGAGTAAACTCAAAAAAGCTGTGCAGCAAGTTGCCTTGAAATTTTAAGTTGAGTCAACTTTTCATTTTTTACAGTGTATGTTTGTATTATTTTTATCTGGACAAAAATGCACTAGATGCCCTGTTTTACCACAGCCAAAGCACTTAATCACATCAGTACTTACAAAGACAGTGTAATCAAAATCATCAACTCTGAATTTCAGATTCAGGTTAAGCTCATCTCTATTATCTTTCAGAATCATATAAATGAATCTTCTGAAAGATACTACATGCTTAATGAAGTCTAACTTACTTCCAAGAGCGATTTTTTTCATAGGACTGACTACCTTTCCAAAACATGACAGTTCTTTGATCAACATTTCATCCTTAATCAACGGTGGAACATTAGACAAAGTGACTTTCTTAGCAAGGGTAGAAAGGGGAAGCACTGGGGTAAACAAACCACTAACTACAACTCCTTTCTCCATTACTTCCTTTGCTTTCTCAACTGAACTCAAAAACAAAACAATAGCGCTATTCATTCTCCAACGGACAGGATGCACTCCTCCACATTCACTGCGGATACCACTATCACGCTGTGGAGCCATGTGAGAGAATCCAAACTAGTGCTTGTGTTTTGGGCTGCCATGCTTCCCAGTCATACACTGGTTGCCGACGCCCAAAAACTCTCAAAGAAAACTTATTTCACCAGTCAAAACACCACAGATATCAAAGCCAAAAAAAAATTAAAAGAGATAGAAAAGAAAGAAAAGAGAAAGCAACTGTTAATGCCACAGCAGGTTAACTGTTAATAAACACAGCTCGCACTCACCACACGCTCAGCTCACACTCGCTCAACAGATGCTAACGCATGCGCAAAGAGAGAGAGAGAGAGAGAGAGAGAGCGAGAGAGAGAGAATTTGAATTTTACCAAAACCTTCATTACAAAAAACTCTCCTATTCACAATACATTGATACAACAAAATAAAAGAAACTCGCAAAGAACACAAAGCCTTATTACAACACCAAATACATTCAAATGTGACAAAATCTTCAACAGACTTATAATAAAGAAAATCAACCATAACTCTTGATTTCATCAAGTTAGAAAACACAGCTACTATATTCTGATTTACATTTTTTTCTATTTTCTTTTTCCTACTTTCCTCCAGTTTTGCTTGGCCTAGAACAAAATTTTTTTTTTCTCTCACATATTTGAACCCCAAAATAAATATCTCCAGAGTCAAAACTAAAAGTCAAAAACTCCTAAAACACTGCTTACAACTAGAAATAAAGTTTGCAATCTACACTAATTGGTAAAAGTATGAAAGATTGTTTCTCTATTAGAACAAAAAGGACATACAGAGTTTAAAACCGAAATACAAGATTATCTGCGATAGCAGCATGAAGAACTCTCCATTGTTAATCTCCTGCTTTCTTGGTCAATGGTGGTTTATATAAGGATCTCCACTTTCCACAGTTTTGTACTTTCATCCAGTTTGAAAATAAATCACGTTTTTTCATCAACTTTTCAACTTTTTCAACAAATCAACTTTTCCATTTAAAACTTTTTTGCTAAAACCAAAACACAAAACCTGTACAAAGATTTACCAGTACTTAAAAAAAAAAGTATTTACACAGAGATGCAACACCTTCAATAAAAGGAGAAATAATTCTTTAAACATTTAAAGACAAAAACAAGCAAGGAAAGGAGTCTTTCGGATTAGCAAAACAGGAACCTTCATAGTACTCTGCTAACAAGTCTATTTCAGTTGGTTTAGGAGCATTTTACCATTTCATCAGCAACTGGGTAGCCAAACAAATAGACCTGATTCCCAAGCGTTGAGCCAATGCAACTTCGTTCTTGAAATCTGGCCCTACAATATTCTGCAGCTGCCTCAAAGTAATAATGTTGTTAAGAGTTAGCAACTTACTAAGTCCTGAAAAAAAAAAGTAAACATCCGTTAAGTCCAACCAAGAACCACAGATTAAAGGCTCCTCTAGCAACCAATGAAGAGAATGTGAGTTTTCCGGTCATTGGACAACAAAGAGGCTCCAGACCTTAAAAATGTTCTTATAAAAAAATTGGCAACATAGAGGTATCCAGTTTTAGGGGTTTCAACAAGAAAAGTGCTTTGTCCAGCCCCAACTGTGCAGAACTTCGGAAAACCAGGGATGAAACAGCACGCCAGCTAAAATTTGAAGGTCCATCCAACAGTCTTTGCACAAACTGCAGGCGAAAGGTTACAATCCTGCTTTGAAGATGTATGAGTCCTTTACCACCTTCCTCCTTAGGCAAAAACAATATATTTTGTGAGACCCAATGGAATCTACCCCCAAAAAAAGTTCTCCAGAACAGCCTGAATTTTTGAAAGCAACTGCAAAGGAGGATTTACACAGGCAAACTTATGCCATAAGGAAGATGAAACCAAATTGTTAACAATTAAAATGCGCCCTCTGTATGACAATTTCAGAGACAAAAAACATTTTTCTAGATGACCTTTGACTTTTTCAAATAAACCTTCCTGTACAGACAATAGTACAGTTTTTCTGTACTATTGCCTCATCACCTAAAAAGACCCCCAGATATTTAAAACCTTTCCCCAATGTAAACCAGCAGGAAGCCTTGGTTTTCCACATTTCCAACTTTCTAATAACAGTGCTTCACTTTTATTCCAATTTACATTAGCAGAAGATAAAACCTTAAATTTTCCAAGAAATTCAGATAAGACCTGTACATCACATTGCTTACTAATCATAACTACTGTATAATCAGCATATGCTGACAATAAAAGATTACCATTACAATTTGGCAAAGATATACCATGAAGTTTCATTCTTATTTGCTGTAATAACGGCTCTATGGCCAAATAATAGAGCATACCAGAGAGTGAACACCCCTGTCTAATACCTCTACAAGGAGCAAATAAACCACCGTTCACCTTGAGAATTCTCTGAACTTCACTATAGAGAACTTTCACCTGATCTTTTACAAAAACCAAAGGATTCCAAACCTTTCCATAAATAAACATGCTCAACGCTATTAAAGGCTTTCTCTTGATCCAATGATATTAAACCATAGTCTAAATTTAACATCTAGAGACATCAAGAAGATCTCTAATCAGGGAAACATTATTAAAAATTGACCTACCAGGAACACAGTATGTCTGGTCAGGATGTATAACTTGATCCATAACCCCTGCCAGCCGATTAGCTAAAACTTTAGAGAGCAGCTTGTAGTCACTACACAGGAGGGAGACTGGCCGCCAGCACTTGATATCCGTCAGGTCACCCTTTTTGGGTAGGAGAGTCAAGACTGCTCTGCGGGAACTCAACAGCAGCAGCCCTCCGGCTAAACTGTCATTCAGTACCTCTAGCAAGTCTTGTCCAAGCTCTGACCAAAAAGACTTAAAAGTCGACAGGCAGACCATCGATCCCTGGTGCTTTACCCAGCTCCATACCTTGGAGGGCTTTACACAGTTCCCCCATGGTCAAGGCAGCTGAACTTTTTGTATTGACTTCCTCTGACACTTGAGGAAGATTATCAAAAAAGTCACTGTCATCTGGATCCAGTTCATTTTTATATAAAGACTCATAAACAAATGTCTTTGAGGTAAGTTAATAAAGCTCCAGATTCCATCAGTAAGGCATGAATGACTCCATTCTGTCCATTTTTCCTTTCCAAAGTGACAAAAAAAAAAAAACCCTTGACGGTATAGTCATCTCATTTACACTTAAAAAACATGACCAAAACACCCTGTGTTTTAATCCCAAATAGGTCAGATAACTGAGCCCTCTTATTTTTTTTTGAAAGAGACTCCGCATTACTCAAGTGAACCAATTCTTGCAACTTTAAAAGATCAGTCTCTAAGGTGTTTAAAATCAAGGTTACCTCTCTAGTGACGTTCTGAGAGTATTGTTGACAAAACTGATTTATCGTGTTTCCCAAAATCCCACCTTTGCTGCAGTGTTCTAAAGGAGTTTTTTTGTAGTTTTAAAGACATCCCAAAATGTGTTAAAGCTTTCTTTAAAACACTTATCACCCAATAAAGCAATATTTATATGATAGTAAGCACTTCTTGGTTTAATAGAGTTTAAAAAGATACAGCACTGCACCATACTATGATCTGAAAGACATGATGGGGTAATAAAACAACTCTTAACAATACTACCATGATGTTTAAAAACATAAAACCTATCTAGTCTTGCCAATGAAATCATGTTATCACGAACAAGTGTATTATTTTTGTTCTACATTAAGCCGTCTCCAAATATCGACTAGTTTGTGTGTTTTTGTAAGCTGAACAAGACGTTGACGTGAAGGTAAATGGGGTTCAGTGTGATTTCTATCTAAGTTAGACTAAGTATTTAAAAATAACATTCTTTGAACAGCTGAGGTTGGTATGTACACACAAATAAAAACAAATACAACATTTTCAAAAGAAGCTCTTACTTTCAAAAGTCTGCCTTTGATTACCTCTTCGGGGTAACTTTTTTAATAACCTCTTTGTTTGTAAAGGAGCCCTCCATCATGAAACGCTTAGTTCCCTTTCGAGGAACTCGAACTGCGTCCTCTAGGGGGCGCTAGGGGGGAACGCCGTCAGCGTGACCCGTGTCTGAAGTATATATACAAAACAACAACAAAGTTGGCCGGCGACAGCCTATGACGTCACTGCCGGCGCGACTCGTCGCTGCCGGCGCGTCACTACCGGTGCGACCACAGTATAAAAGGACACCGGTAGAGCAGGACGGCCTCTTCTTCGTCTTCATTGACTCTTTGTCTGGAGTGTGTAGCAAAACGGTAAGAGACCCCTTTTCTTTGGAAAAATATGGCTAGCACTAGTAAGGCGTTTAGAAAGTGCGTGGATCCGTGTCCTCGTTATTTGACACCCGATGACACGCACGATCTTTGCGTCTTTTGTTTGGGCGAGGAGCATGCACGCGACGTCCTCGAGGGGGCAGTCTGCGTGCACTGTGAGCTTTTTCCCATGAGAAAGCTCCGTTCTCGTCTGTCTCTCTTCTCGAGGGAAGAGGGACAGCCACCTGTTCCCCGTGGCTCAGGACCCTCCGCTGCTGAGGCACGGAGAAAAATGAGCTCGTGGGGATCCCAGGTGGACCTCGCTGACGAGCTAAAAAAGGGACTTTCCCTTTCACGCGCGTCAGTCGCGGGCGAGGACGAGCTGCTGGCTGACGATGATGTTGTTTCTCTTACATCATCCGATCCAGCAGCTAGTGCTCTGTTGGGTCCTTCCCAAGAAGAGCAGGAGATGTTGGAAGATGAGGAAGCTGAGGCTGAACCCTTTCTAATCTCCTGCCCTGCATACGAGGAGCTGTTGGAGGTTATGGATCGCGCCACGGTAAGGCTTGACTTGCCGTGGAAGCGAGCCAGAGAGGTGGCGCCTCGGGGTCGTCTCGATGAGCGCTATCTTTCTGATCATAACCTCCCGGCCCAGGTGAGTCTTCCATTCCTTCCCGATCTGCATACAGAGATCGAGAAGGTATGGAAGAGGCCGTTTTCCTCACGTATCCATAATTTTCCGCACTCTAATTATGCGAATATTGAGGGGATGCGTGAGCACGGCTATCAGAGGATGCCACCTGTAGAAGAGACGCTGGCCAGCTATCTCTCTGTAGGTAAGGCATCTTCCCTGAAGACTCCCTCCCTGCCATCCATTCCCCTTCAAGTAACATCTCGTTTGAATGGCAGGGCGTATGCAGCAGCAGGTCAGGCTGTGGGTGCGTTGCACACTATGGCGGTGCTTCAAGCCTACCAGGCTGACTTGCTGAAAGATCTGGATAAGGGTCAGGGTCTTTCCCCGGACGAGGTTGCTGAGCTGCGCCGCACCACGGATCTCGCTCTCCGTGCCACCAAGCAGGCCGCCACTGCCATGGGCAGGTCTATGGGGGCCATGGTGGTTACGGAGAGACATCTGTGGGTGAACTTGGCTGACCTCGGGAAGAAAGAGAGGGGCTTTCTTCTCGACGCACCAGTCTCGCCTTCCGAACTTTTTGGTACCTCCGTTGAGACGGTGGTTGAGAAGTTCAGGGAGGCGAGGGCGCGCTCAGCGGCCTTCAAAACCTTCATTCCACGAAGGTCCAGATCTGAGCCCGAACAGTATGGGGGTCCTGGCCCGTCTCGTTCTGAGGGACGAAGACAGGCCCAGAAGACTAGTGTGGCCACTCGCGCCCCTCCCCCACCTGCGGGTGGTTCCGGGAGGAAGCGTGGGTCTAGAGGAGGTAGACAGGACCTGAGGGAAGTGATCCAGACGAGACAGCGTGCTCGCCGGGGTCAGAGTAGAAGATAGCTTCTGCTTATCTTCCTTTGGGGGCTCCTGTCTCCCTCCTCTTAATTCCCCCTTCATATTAGTCTCTCCACCTGACTGAGGTTTGGTGGTACTTTTCCTGCGCACCCCTGCCGGACCTATGATGTTTTAGGTTGCCTTTTTTGTTAAAAAGCAACCTTTACTGATGGTCTGGCTCGGCCTTTCGGCCTCAACGGGAACCATGGATGGGTGAGTTCGATCCATTTTTCATGTCTAACTATGAATCATATTTCTAGCTCAGTGGTCGCTTCCCTTTTTAGGGTTTCTAATAAGCGATCTCTTTGAGGTAACCAGGTCATAGTAATGGTCTAGATGGTTTCTCAGAAGGATTTTCTGAGTCTTCTGGAGTTATGCGCAGGAACCATGGTGGGGTGAGTACGACTCATGTTTAATGTGTCTACCATGCTGTATACAATTGGGTCCTGTTTTTGTGCCTTCCTTGGTAGGTCCTCTTCGAGCACCCCCCTCTGATCTTCAATCATGGTTATGGGCTGCTTGCCTGGGTCTGCCTCCCGTTTTCGAATAGGAAGCTTTCAGGTTCCCTTTACAGCACTGAGAAGAACTAGGACTTCGGTCCTACGTCTGGGTAAGCTCTTCAGAATCTCTTTTCACAGGGAGCTCCTGGACATTTTGGATAGACACATTGACCACCGGGTTGAGACCCTCTGTCTTCATCCTGCCCTGAGGGGCTTCGGTTGCGGGGTTTCCGCCCTTCACACAGACCTCCTACCTATGCCATCTGGTGATCTAGCGGTCGCCCCTCCGAGGAGTGGGCTTGGTCACGCTATTTCACTGTTTCTCAAGTCAGAGCTGTTTCTGTGGAAACCCTCTGAGTGCTCCGAGGAGCCTTCAGCTAAGCATTCTTGGCCCTTGGTCCCAAGGCTCTGCGGGTCTTGGTAGAGCAGGGCCCGTGCTTTCCATCGAGGAGGTAAGCATAGGTCTGTGTGGGGTGAGAAGGGCTTATGCCCCTTGAGAGGTTACCCACAGAACAGCCTGAGGGCTGGGGATGTGACTGCTTTCTGTGCAGTCTTGTAGAGGTGGCTCCCCGTCATTTCTGATCCCCGTATCTCTTCCTGGGAGTGTGCGACGATGCTCCCCTTTCTGCGGAAAGGGTTTTTGCTAGAGTTCGTCTTCCTTGGAGAGATCAGGTGTCCCTCCCGTGTCTCGGGAGTGGAACCCGGTCTCGATACACTACCTTTCCTTGGTACGTATATCAGCTTCAGGGCAGTATTATTAGACAGTTAGCTGCGGCTACTGCATAGGGTGCTCCCCTCCCATCGAGGGTTTACCTGAGCACTGCCCCATTGGGCAACTGAGGTTCGCCCTTACTGCCTTCCCCAGGCCAAAGAGAACTTTCGCGGGTCAGATCTCATCCAAGGCTTCTGTACAGGGCACGGTGATGCTCCCCTTTCTACGGAAAGGGTCTCTGAGCTCGTCCCCCTGGGGGGATCAGTGGCTCCTCCTGTCCATGGGAGTAGAAGCCTGTCGCGATACACTGCCTTATCCTGTGTGGCTAAGTGTATCGGCTCTTGGCAGTTTTAGTGGATAGATAGCCGCGGCCTCTATCTGCTTGGCATCTTTGTGCTCCCCTCTCCTTGAGGGTTTTGCTTTGAGCTTTGCCTAATTGGGCGGCTAGATGCGCCCCTACTGCCTTCCCCTTAGAGCCTTGTTAAGCCGGCAGTGCTCCCCTCACCCTGAGGGTCTTCTTATTCCACCGTTTCTCAACGGTACGTCTAAAAATAGGCCCACATGTTTGTGGGCGCTTTCTCAAATCCATGTATATGGTAAGTGCACACGTTAACCTTTGGGCACTTTTCTAAAATCCACGCTGTGGTATGGAAGGCACCGGTGTTCTGCGTCCATTCTAAAATCCTTTATGGTAGGGATTCACGCGCTATTGCCCGTACCCTTTCTCGAGGTGGTCTAAAACCCGGTCGTCTCGGGTCCATCTCCAGAGCTTCTGCCAGGCTAAAAGAACGGTTTTTACGCGCCCTAGTTCCGGTGCGCATTTTATGCTCGCTCAACCGGGTTGAGCAGGGAGTTACCACTTGCGTTCTGTGTACGACTTCTGAGGGAGTCGTGCAGGGCTGCAGTAGCCCCTGTGTGACAGGCCAACCTGGGTATCCTAGGCTTCTGGCCATATCCCCTTAAAGGAATACTTTGTTTCCAAGCTTGGGCTCTACCCCGGGCCGATATCTGCCCTACAGGTAAGTTGGGTATGCTGCCTAAGCTCTGGCCGTAGGGGATATGTCACTGACAGCCATCACTTTATCCTAGGGGCGACTCCCTTAAGGCCTAGGGAGTTGGTACTTAGTGCTTGTCTCTCCGGAAGTCAGGCACTCCCCTCAGCATGGCAGCGTGGGTATAACCGTTCCCCCTAGCGCCCCCTAGAGGACGCAGTTCGAGTTCCTCGAAAGGGAACGTCTCAGGTTACGTATGTAACCTTGGTTCCCTGAGAAGGGAACGAGACACTGCGTCCTCTAGGCTCGGGGCCATGCTTCAGGATGTGAGCTTCAGACGAAGAAGCGGCCGTCCTGCTCTACCGGTGTCCTTTTATACTGTGGTCGCACCGGTAGTGACGCGCCGGCAGCGACGAGTCGCGCCGGCAGTGACGTCATAGGCTGTCGCCGGCCAACTTTGTTGTTGTTTTGTATATATACTTCAGACACGGGTCACGCTGACGGCGTTCCCCCCTAGCGCCCCCTAGAGGACGCAGTGTCTCGTTCCCTTCTCAGGGAACCAAGGTTACATACGTAACCTGAGACGTTTTCTCAACAAACTGCTTAATGTCAGGAAAATATTCATTGATGCACACTCCCCTCTTATTTTTAGTAGCTCTGAGGAACCGTTTAATGTCATCTACCTCATAATGACGTCCAGAGAAATCATTCTGAGAAAGACACTTGAATCAGAAGATTCACTGTCACTTTCTGTTTCATCCTTATCACTCAATTCACTTGTGTCTGCTTTCTTTGCATGTCTAACAATCAGTCCTTTACTAGACTTCTTCCTCTTTAAAGGGACTTTAAAATCTGTCTGCTCTGTTTCCATTCGAGTGTCATCACATATATTCCTCACAGTAGAATGCAGGTCATTACTGAAGCAAAAGCATTGTTTAAATCTGTCTCAATAACGGCTACCTCTGCCTGAGCATTGGACACTTCTAAACCAGAAACTGTGTTTTCAAGCACTGATTCATTATTTGATAAGTTATCGCGATCAAAGGTAAATCATCATCAATTTTGCCCTTCATTGCTCATAACCCTGATACACCCGGAACCTCATCTGACAGTCTTGCTTCATCGGGTTCGTTTACTAACACATCACTACTACCAGCGCCTACATCACCATCAGTTGACAGGTTGTTCGAGTTTTTGGCGGGACAAACACGGATTAAATAGCCGGATTGCCCACAATTGAAACATTTAGTTTTGTCAGTTGTTGCGTAAATAATGTAACCATACACATCAACCTGAAAGTGCAAGGACACATCTAAATCAGCATCGTCGTTCATAATCACATAAACGCAACGCCTAAATGAAACAACATGTTTTAGTAAGGGCGATTCACTACTGATAAGGATCTTTTCAATAGGAGAGACTAGTTTGCCGTAACGAGACAAAGCTTTAGCTAATATCTCATCACTTAAGAACGGTGGTACATTGGACAATGTGACTTTCTTTAATGGTGTAGAAAGTGGAAGCACAGGGGTAAAAAGATCATCAACTATTCCTGCCTCAACTAGTTCATTAGCCTTTTCAACAGTGCTGAGAAAAATAAAAGTGGCATTATTCATCCTAGAGGCAGACAGTATATTTTCATGCCCAACAACATCACCCACTGCCAGGCAACATTACTCTAGTTAGTTAACTCAAACACTGCGAGCATGGGGCCACCATTCTCCCGGTGAAACAGGTAGCATGTGGCCCAAAACAACTACAACGTAAAACGGTAAACCAAGCTCAATAAAGTTTACCAGACATTGTGTTCGATAATTTACAGAAGTATTAAGCCAGGTTCTCTTACAAAACCACAGCAGAGAAGCAATGCAATGCTATAATGTACAGCACATGAAATACCTTTTTGTGGCGGATGGTGTTTTCTTACTGAAGTTTGGCATGTCACCTTTTGAACGGTCACTTTTCACAGACACGGAGCTGGACACATGTGAGCCTGATGTTATACTGAAGAAACAAAGAACAGGGTGGTGGGGGGCTTGACTACATGAGATTAATTAGTGTCTGATATCTGAATACGGTCTCTCTATTCATCCAGAGAACTGTGTACACACAGTTTACAGTTTAAAAGTGAATGATCATTCCACTGGCTCAAATTTGTTTAGCAATATCTTTAATGTACCTAAGATGTACCTGTGAGATTAAATATATGTTCATGATTTTTAAAAATACTTGACTAACTGAGCATCTGCTGTGTACAAAATGTTTGGCAAAAGTCTGTAAGATGTCAGTTTTATATACATTCTAAATCATAAATATCTTTAAAGACATCTAATCTAAGTGTCTATTTGAAATCTAATAGGAAACATCCCATAGATGCATTGCAGATAAGCAAACTATGCCTTGCAGATGTAAATGCAGATGTCAAATAGACGTCTCCGAGATGTATGTGTGCTATCAGGGTAATTATATAAAAACAGACTCAGTCTTACCTCTGTTGCTCTGAGAGGCTACTCTCAGCATCATTTCTCTGCTCCTCTGACATACTGCAGCTGAACAGACAGCTCAACAGCTCAGAACTGATTTGTTAAACTGATTGTGCTCAGTATGACCTGGAAATAATGATTGTTATTGAGATGGAACGGCATTTATTCCAAAGAATAATAAAGACTGTTGAGTTAAAAAAAAAAAAAAAAAAAAAAAAAAAAAAAAAAAAAAACATAACTAGTTTGAAATTCTGAAAATGGACATTATTTACACTGCGATTAAAAAGAACCTAGTCCGATACATTTTGTAATGCAGTTTAATATCATTTTAAAGTCATTTTTCAGTTTCATTTATCAGCCAAAAATTAAACTGAAACTGGCGAAAAAACGTAAGAAATTATTGGGATTGGATTTTCAAAATTTCCTTTCCAATGAACTTCATGTTCTGGGATATTCTTCGTCTAACTGGGTATAGCCCAAGCAAATCTACTGCGGTCAAGCCAGAAAATACACAGTCACGCCAGTTGCACTTTTCTTTTGCTTGCTTATCTAGTCACGCACATACTGTATGTTGGGAGCGGTCAAAATGGATGTAAAGACGTTGTCCGAACGGCGTTTCCTTAATGCTTTAGCTGATATTTTCAATAGATTGCCACTCACGAATATTACTGTAAAAAAAGCAATTTAACCCTTAAAACACCATAAAGCGACATCAGAATAGGTATTTATTGCTACTTTCCAATGTTTCTGAATACATAATTTTTTGTCCATCATTTGTATTGTATGTCTTAATGTTCATGTATTAATGTTCATATATATATATATATATATATATATATATATATATATATATATATATATATATGAAGAGTTCAGATGCAATGACCGATGATAATGATGATAATGACCGTGTTTTTTCAAAACGCGGTTGGCTTGACCGCAGTGAAAATCTTCCGGAATCAAAATATAGGCCTTCTGTAACTTTGCACATTTAAATCGCGCTTATACAGAATGGCAACCTTATTTTGTTCCACCAAATAACCACTGATCTATAATACTGTAATCGATAAAGTATAAAACTTACTTCCAGTCTTGTGCACTAATTAGATAACTGAGATGCATTTGAAGCACTGTTGTTGTTTGTCGCGTAACGTTTGTACAATTCCAAAGAAAAGTCCAGTCCGTAGTAAAACATTTAATGCTATTATTACATGGTGTGTTTGATTTTAAAAGCGATTAACAGCGTTGATCTGGCACATTTTTGTCATTCGGCGTCCTCTTTTTGCCATAGTAGTTCTGTAAAGTGATGTGACGTTCCGCACCGAGGCTTCGAAGCTTGTACCAGAAAAACAAAACATCTAGTTAAGCACTACATGAGCTTGTTTCGGTTTGCCATAACCACGTGATCTGTGACGTCCGAAGCTTCGTTTGCACATAGCCACGCGACTGCCACGTGAACGCTCATTCGAGATTGATTTTTTTTTTATATACAAAACAGCAGAACAAGTGAAATAACAACGAACACAAATAACAGCCAAGCAAGCTAAATTACACCCTAAAAAGGCAACATAAAAGAATAATAGATAAACAACACAAGAAAAAATAAAATACAGTTTATATATATATATATATATATATATATATATATATATATATATATATATATATATATATATATACAAATTTTACAAATCACAAATTTCAGCAGTCACAATTTGCAAAAACTATTCCAAAATACTTTTGTGTATTTACGTTACGTTAAGAAAACTTTCCTGGCTAACTGTAGTTTGTTATAGAAATGGAGACGTCTGTATGCTGGAGAACCTATGTTAGCGAATGCATTTTCCTGCTCATCTGAACGCACAAATGTTGCAAGTCAGAACCAATCAATCACAGAGAGCATTCTCTCACTTCAGACAGGGCTGCGTTTCCCAAAAATATCATAAGAAAGCATTGATGCTTTTGGGAACGGCAGCCCAGAACAATGCTTATCAGAGGACAGAAAAAAAGCATGTTTGAATTATTTAACAATAAACAAATTGAAATTGTTGTCTTCATTATTTGTGTGATTACATTTATTTAAATTAACGTTTAAAGTTCATTGATCATGTTTTTTTTTTTTTTTTTTTTTTTTTTGTAGTAATGTTAATATAAATCATACACTGTCAGAATTGTATGTGTGCAACGGTCACTGGCAGCCCCTTATTTTCAACTATATGTTCTTTACCACTACAGTAAACATATGCATACTATCCATGCTATCTGCCCTAAATAGTATTAAAAATTACTACTAACACATACAATTTAGGATGGATAGTATGCACATTAGGACGCAGTTTAGTTCTTTGTGTTGTTGTTGTTCTTCTTCTTCTACAACGGATCGCATAAGCCACTTACCACCACCATCTCTCAAATGGACTATTGACACTATCTACAATCTCCTGATTAATCTACCAACCCACATTCAGTCACTCTCCAGATAGCAAGAACATTTGGGACAAATGTGGCTGATTGCTGTCACATTTGGCCTAGGTATGGCATGGCTGAGCACATATGGCCAAAATTTCACCATATATATTTTGCCACAGCTTTAGAATTGGAGGGAATTTTCTATTAAATTACTATTTGTATTGAGGTATATGGCCCAGATGACAGCACACAACTGAGAGTCGTATGTGGCTTGGCTATGGCACACCGTGGAATATGTTAACTTATGGTTATCATTTGGCTTTTACTTGGAAATACACATATAACCTGCCATAGTCATGTGTGGCAGGTTTGTGGCAGTCCACATCTTAGCCCATTCAACATTGCAGTTGTTTTTTTGTTTTTTTTTCTCGGTCTTCCCTTATTCCTATTGGTGGATTACTGAAAATATATCTGTTATTTCCAGCTCTTCTCACGCTTTACAACCGCCCTTAAAAAGAAGCAGCAGCTCTTTAGAACATTTTGCAGAGACACCCTATTATTGAGGTAAGTGCAGTTTTGGTGTTTTAAATGTTTTCTAAGGGTGTGATGGTATACTTATTCATACAGAAAATTTTTGTTTAGTTCAGTATGTGTACTGAACAGTTGTTTGCAGATATGGTGCAAAAATCTATAGCCTGAGCAAAAGCGACCGACTGTAGAACGGGAGCGGGTGTGAGACACTGAGAAACACCTCGGGGTGTCAGAATTTAATTAACATACAGATGGCAGCTGTTACGAAAGAAGCAACTTCATTTACGTTAAGGGTAGTAACTGTGTAAAAGGTTTAAGATTAGGTTTAATATTAGGATGTTCTGGGTTCATTCTGACTCCGTTGCATCCAAGGTACAACATGTACTTTGCCACTGCTATGCTGCTATCTTCATCAAGATCTTCTACATCCTCATCACTTTTTCTTACAGTGGCATGGCAGACCGCTTTAGGTACAAAGGGCAGCACGGGTAGCGAAGGAATGCGATCATCCCGGTCTCTTTTCTACCAGTTATAACACGAAATAAACATGAATGACATCTCGAGTATCAGTTTTGCCATCGAGGAAAAATGTCAACAAAACAGCTTGTAAACAAAATGTCACGAAGCAGCATTACTCTTACCTCAGGCAAGTCATTCAGTGTTCACAACCTGTCACTTTGCTAAAAAAATTCTAAAGAACACCATTTAGCAAAATATTTGCACTATTTTAGCCTATATTCATTAAATATTTACTTACCCTATGTCACGGTTGTGTACGTCGTGCGTGTGCGTGGAAGGAGCAGGAGGAGAGTGGAGATCCAACAAATGCAGCTTTATTAAATAATCCAAATTAACACAAACTCAGGGAAACACAGGGAACCAGCAACCACGACGAACGGAAGAACACTGAAGACAATATAATCACCGACAAGGGGAGTGAGGCACAAGGAACATTATATACACAGAGACAGGGGAGTGGCTACAAACGAGATAACGAGGGGAAGTCCAAATATGGTTAAGACTGAACCAAACGAATACAAAACCAAAGGGGGGAAACAAGGACTAAACCAAATGAGCTAGAAACACAGGGGGAAAAAACACAAGGAAAACAGAACAGACACGACTATAAACCTGACATTAACGCCCCCCTCCAAAAAGGCGCGTCTCGCGCCGTATACAAACTAAAGAGGGAGGGAGGGCGGGCGCCCTGGAGGCCGGTAGGCAGGGACACAGGAGACACAGGATGCAGGGACGGCCTCCAGGGCAGATCAGGGAGCTCAGGGGGTCATGGCGGATCATACAGTTCAGGAGGCCATGGCCGGGCAGATAGTCCAGGAGGCCATGGTGGATCTGGGGGCTCAGGGAGCCATGGCCGAGTACACAGTCCATTTGGCCATGGCGGGTCTGGGGTTTCAGGGAGCCATGGCCGAGCACACAGTCCATTGGGCCATGGCGGATCGGAGAGTTCAGGGAGCCATGGCCGGGTAAACAGTCCAGGAGGCCATGGCGGGTCTGGGGATTCAGGGAGCCATGGCCGGTTAAACAGTCCAGGTGGCCATGGCGGGTCTGGGGATTCAGGGAGCCATGGCCGGGTAAACAGTCCAGGAGGCCATGGCTGAACAGGGGAGTAGCCCCCCCGCCCCAAAATTTTCTTGGGGGAATTTACGTTTCTGCCAGCTCTAGGGAGCGTTGGATGAGGTGCTGGCTCAGGAGGGCGTGCTGAAGGAGGAGCCGACTCAGGAGGGTGAGCTGGACAGAGCTCCGGCTCTGGCGGGCGAGCTGGAGGAGGCGCCGACTCAGGAGGGCGCGCTGGAGGGCGCGCTGGAGCTCTTCAGGGCTGTGCAGGCAACCACGTCAAGGACGGGAACCTGGAGAGAGAAGGGATAGAGGAGGTGGACAGAGGAAGGGGAGAAGCAGAGAGTTCAAAAATTAACGCCGCCTCCTTTTGAGGCTCTACAGCCTGGGCTGACACCTCAGGAGGCATTGGCGCGGCTTCTCCGGCAGGCGAGGTTTCTGGAGCGGCCTTGACAGCCGACGTGGGCTCTGCCTCTGGAGGGTGCGCTGGAGGCAGCTCAGGCTCTGGGGTGCGCGCTGGAGGCAGTTCGGGCTCGGAGGTGCGCTCCGCCGTAACTTGACTTGACTCAGCCGCTTGACTTGACTCAGCCGCTTGACTTGACTCAGCCGCTTGACTTGACTCAGTTACAGCAGCTGGCATCTTAATTGACTCTGGAATGACAACAGCAGCTTGACTTGACACCGGAACCGCAGCTGCCACTTGACTTGTCTCAGTATACTCAGCTGCAGCATGACTTGACTCAGGAAACACAGCAGCAACTTGACTTGACATGGGAACTTGACTTGGCTCATGAAACACAGCTGCCACTTGACTGGACTCTGAAACTTGACTTGCCTCGGGAAACGCAGCTGCAACTTGACTAGACTCATAAGCTGCAGATTCTGGAGTGGCGGCGGCCATCATGCGTGCAGACTCTGGCGTGGCGGCGGCCATCTTGCGTGCAGACTCTGGCGTGGCGGCGGCCATCTTGCGTGCAGACTCTGGCGTGGCGGCGGCCATCTTGCGTGCAGACTACGGCGTGGCGGCGGCCATCTTGCGTGCAGACTACGGCGTGGCGGCGGCCATCTTGCGTGCAGACTACGGCGTGGCGGCAGCCTGAAGTGCTGGGCTGAGGACCATCATGGAGCTATGGCCGACTTGGGGACATGCAGGAGACAAGGAGGGTGTGAGGTCGCTGGAGTGATATGCGGAGGGCTCTGGCTGTTGGTGAGGTGGGGCGACTGCATGTTTACAGATGGGAGGAGGATTACCATCCTCCACCATGACTTGGAACGAGGAACCACATAAATCAAGAACAAAATGTATAAAGTCTGCTACAGGATGGTAGCAATCATTAGGACTAATCAATTGAAACAAACTATCATCTTTGAGTCCCATCTGGAAACATGCGTTAACCATCTTGTCGCTCCATCTCACGAGATGGTAAACACTCAAAAACTCCTCCACATATTCCTCCAGCGAACGCTCACCTTGTTGCAGGTTTAGGAGGAGGTCCTCAGCCCAGGTCATCCTTGGTTTTTTGGGTCGGTGATTCTGTCACGGTTGTGTACGTCGTGCGTGTGCGTGGAAGGAGCAGGAGGAGGAGGAGGAGAGTGGAGATCCAACAAATGCGGCTTTATTAAATAATCCAAATGAACACAAACTCAGGGAAACTCAGGGAAACTCAGAGAACCAGCAACCACGACGAACAGAAGAACACTGAAGACAATATAATCACCGACAAGGGGAGTGAGGCACAAGGAACATTATATACACAGAGACAGGGGAGTGGCTACAAACGAGATAACGAGGGGAAGTCCAAATATGGTTAAGACTGAACCAAACTAATACAAAACCAAAGGTGGGAAACAAGGACTAAACCAAATGAGCTAGAAACACAGGGGGAAAAAACACAAGGAAAACAGAACAGACACGACTATAAACCTGACACCCTATTTGTGATGTCTTAATTAGTGTATGTTTTAAATCTGTAATACAAACAAAACAAACAAACAAAAAACATTTCTATAATTAGACTCAGACATTCTGTAACAACTGTCGTGCAATTTACATCTTTGCATACATTTTTGTTTTAGTTTGTTTATTTATTGAGTGTTGATTATTGTATTTAATACAATTAAATGTAATAGTTTGGGCTTTGTTGTTAATTGTAGCCTTTAATATTTTTGTAATGTTCCAGTAATAGGGCTCCCTATTTTATAGCATTAGCTGAGATTGAATTTTAATTATAATATAATGCATTTAAAGTCAGAACCACAAATTGCTCAGTAAACAACTGTTTAATAAAAAACAAAAAAATTCTGTTGGTGCCGATAGCCTTGTGGGCAGCATGCTGACATACAACACTGTTGCACTCCGGGTGTCCCGTGTTCGAATACTGAATCAAGGACCTTTCCTGATCCTGCCCCCATCTCTTTCTTCCACTTTGCTTTCTGTCACTTCTAACTTGTCCTGTCATAATACAAGCAAAATGGTCAAAAAAAAAAAAAAAAAAAAAAAAAACACACTGAGGTATTTTTTGTGTACCATTACACCCCAAATGTTTTCAATAATATTATGTGTGTTAAGTATTATGTCTAAAGATAGCCTGTTATTAGAGTAACTAAACTTTACTATGACATGTCTTGGGTGGCAGAAAAAAAGATTGTGTCCAGTGCTGATTTGCAGTCATTAATAATATGTGCTTGTCAAATAATCTAATGTATGATACTAATTATGATATACTAATGTTCTTTTTTTCTCTCCTTTTTCCTGACAGGCTGTAAGTGAGAGGCTGGTGAGACTTACTGAAAATATTAATTATTGTAAATTTATTCACTTATTTGACATTTACAAAATAGCACACTTCTGTTTTGTTATTGTATTGTACTTCTGTTATTAAAATTCTATTATAAACATACAAAATGAATGTGAATCAATGTTTGTGTTTAAGACATGTTTAGGATTTACTGTGTAATGAGTATTTTGAAAAAAAAAAAAGGTGGTGTAAATATGATTAAATAATGTCTTTTTGATGTATCAGCCGCATCTGGGTCACGTAAGGGTCATCAGCCCTTTACAGAACTCAGCCACATAATAATACCATATGAGGTTCATATATCAGCCACATCTGTTTTCATGATTTGGCTTATTTTGGGTTAGGTTATGGCACTGTTTTGGTTCAGTTCTGGCTAAAAAGATGTGGACCAATTTTGGGCCGGGGAACACTAATCTGGGCCACACTTTAGCTGTTGATATGGACCAGGTCCAGGCCAAAGAAAATTTGCTGACTGTACCTGTCTTCATCCGGCGCTGCGTGTTCAGCCTCTTAGCAGGATATAGATTACACTATATATATTGTAACGTGTTCAGAATGTTGTTGTGTTGTGGATAACAATAGCTGTGTCCCAAAGTGGAGTGCACGCACTTCGAAGTGCATGGATTTCGAAGGTCACGCCTCCGAAGTGCACGAAGGACCCTCCGAAGTGCATAAGATGCTCCACCTTCGCAGGATTTCCTAATTGCGCCACCAGGTGTTCCCGATTACCGCTCCTGTCGCATAGCAACGGTGCGAGAGGGGCGCTACCATCCTGACAGGTTTAGACGTTTAAGTTATGGAGCCAGCATTGGTCATATTTGTTTTTATATTTTATGTTGTACTGGAGGAGATAGTGGGGATGTTCCTCAGGCTTGGCCAAGAGCATGACCGGGTAAATTATATTGTTTTGCTGCATCCTTGCCGGATATTTTTAAATGAACCAACTTGAAAAATGTAATGATACATATGAAAAAATATATATATATATATACAAAACCATGCACACACACACACACACACACACATACAAAAGAAACTTCAACATAGTAAATGCAAAAACCACAACTTTACAATAAAACAATCAAAATATTAATTAGAGCTGAAAGACCTGTTCATTCTACATACCAATTATGCACACATATTTATAATTGTCCATGCTTTGAAACACCACAATTAAATGACTGAAGTACAAGGAATTATGGGTATTGGGTATTCAATTGGGTATTGACCAGTCACAATGCTTCTCCAGTGAGCATGTTAAATAATAGATACAACAATGTGAAGTTTAAAATTCTTAGCCATTATTGTCCCCAGAAAATCCACTAAATGCTCGATGACATACAGGGCTAGCACAAAATGGTTACGGTCAATGCTGCATCTGTGCATAAAACAATGTAAATATTAAAATTCAGTATTTACAAAGAAACGATTTCATATTAATTCATATTAAATTCTAAAGTATAAGTATATGCAATTAAGACTATATTAAGAAAATATGCAATTAAGATTATATTTCTACTACAAATTTGTTCCACGCTGTTGAGTGGAAAGGGTGTTTTAAGTGTTATCATCCTACAGTCCACTATATGATTGATGAAGGCTCCTGGACGTGTCTGTTCTCAGATTAACCTGTATATAAAACAAAATTTGAACTCAACCAACAGCTATAATTCAATATCACATATGCATAGTTTCATTAAAGCAAATTTGTATCATTTGAAGGTTTAAACCTTCTCCAACCTGTATGTATAAGTAATCATTTTACAAAGTAATAAATAAAAGCTTGTAAAATAACCTCTACATTAGTTAAAGGATTAGTTCACTTCCAGAATAAAAATGTCCAGTTAATGTGTTCACCCCATGTCACCCAAGACGTTCATGTCTTTTGTTCTTCACTTGAGAAAAAAAAATAGGGTTTTTGAGGAAAATATTTCAGGATTTTTCTCTCTCTAATGGACTATAATGGTGGCCAGTGTTTAAAGATCCAAAGTGCAGTTTCAATGCATCTTTAAAGGGCTCTACATGATTCCAGCCGAATTTCCTATTCAAACTTCCTATTCAAAGATAGTGTTGTTCTCACTTAAAACGCATAGAAATAATGATTATATCATGTACATTTGCAGATTATGCTGTTCAGACATCACATCACACATTAATTTATCCCCATAAACACAGTACTATAGTGAGGTTCTTTTGAGGATATCCTACCTGAAGTTGACAGGTTCTGTTTGTACAGCTTCTTGAGCCTAATACCCAAACCATCCACCAAATCGTTTTAGACCAGTTTTGATCCAGCTTTCGCTGTCTAGTCTGTAAGTAGGAATCAGATGAAAAAAAAAAAAAATCAGTGATGGCTTTAACAAGTTAAAACAAGTTAAACAAGTTAAAGTAGTTAAATTAGCTACCATATTTCAGCTACTATATTTCAACAAAATAACAGATTTACATTAACATTGCTGTAATCAGAAAAGTGATTGTTTTCAAATAGCATGTTTGTGTCTTTGTGTTAGTGTGACTGCAAAAGGATCTATAAATCCAGTCATTGTAAGGATGCGGATGTGTGTAGAGTTTACATTTATTTCTTAAAATGAGGAATAAAACCGATCTTTTACCCCAGGGTTTACATATAGGGTAAATGTGAAGGATCAAGTACATGTCATGATTTTCTTCTGTTAATGCATTTTATAAAGCTATTGTTGTTCTATATAGTTGTAGCTGTTGCATGGTTTCTTTCCTGACTTTCTATGTGTTAAAAATGTTTTGTTATTTGAGCGATCCCCACTCACCCCCACCCATTTGTGAAAATTTCCTTTCACAAATATTTGAAAGACTTCCCATGTGTCAGTAATAAAGGAAGATATCTTTAATACCACAAAGTGATGTTTACTCACCTCAATTTACAGCCTGATTCTTGTAGCAACGCAGTGAGCTGCTTCAAGTTTTTTATATTATTGTTACTCAGATCAAGCTCTTTTAAAAAACGCAATGCTTTCCTCTCATCCAAAGACTGAGCCAAACAAGCAACATCTGTAATGCTGCAGTCATTTAGACTAGAAGGAGTCAGACAAACAGAGGAAGAGAAGTCTTAAAACAAAAATAACAACAACAACATAATTTTCTACAAATACACTGTGAACTCAGGCTCTTAACGGAATATTGAGTATAAAATAGCTTAGTTTAAATAAATTGTTATTAATTTTGATGCTTCTCACCTCAATCTCGTCAGTTTACACTGTGAATCCTTCAGTATGTCACATAAGTGTTTCACTCCTTTGTTTTCTATTTTATTCCCACTCAGCTCCAGTTCTCTCAGGTGTGATGGGTTTGATTTCAGAGCTGAAGTCAGCTTGAGACACTGTTTCTCTGTAATACTGCATCCACATAGACTGAAGACAGAAAGAAAAAAAAAAGACACTTAGATATTTGAGTACATGTGTCATATATCACTAATCCCACACTTGGGCATTATAGCGTATTTAATAGTAACTTAATTTTATCCATCAGTTATTGATTGGATTGTGAAATGTGAGCACTGTATACTGGAATTAAAGCAGTTATGAATGTGATGGGAACGGTCAGCACTGGAGGTCATAACATCACTGATCTCCACTGTGCAGATGATATCGATAAGCAGGCGAGAGAAGAACAAGAACTGAAGGATCTGGTGGAATGCCTGGATAAGACGTCTTTCAAATATGGGATGGATATTAGTGGTGATAAGACAAAACTAATGACAAATTGCCCCTAAGGTATTCCAACACAAATGACCGTCTGGAACCAGTGTCTCTGTTCCTTTGTGCTATTTTATCCGATAAGGGATCCAGACCAGATATTATGGCCAGCACAGCCCAGACTACAACAGCACTTGCCATACTAAAGCCAATATGGAGGGACAAGAACATCACCCTTAAATAAAATCTCAGATTTGTGCATGTTCTACTTGTTTCCATGTTCTTGTATGTCTGTGAATCATGGACACTGATGGATGAACCTAAGAAAATTCAGTCTGTGGAAATGCAATACTTTTAAAAGATTCTGGGCAAAAGACCATGTTACTAACAAGAAAGTAAGAAATGCCATTAGGCAGCATATAATGTTACTAACGCTAGTTTTCCAAGCTTGCATTGTGGGTTCATCAGTAGATCACTAAGGTTTTCCACTCCAAAGTCTGTTAGTTGATTTCCACTGAGGTTTAGTTCTCTCAGGTGTGATGGGTTTGATTTCAGAGCTGAAGTCAGGTTGAGACACTGTTGCTCTGTAATACTGCATCCACATAGACTGAATACAGAAAGAGAAAGGACAATGGCTTAGATCAAAGATTATGAAGTTTTTGAACACTTAGAGTAGCCATTTAGTTCCCCACAGTTAGTAGGGTTACTAACTTCAGTATCTCCAGCTTGAACTGTGAGTGGCTCAGTACAACACTAAGGTTTTCAACTCCAGAGTCTCCTAATGTATTTCCACTCAGGTCCAGCTCTCTCAGGTGTGATGGGTTTGATTCCAGAGCTGAAGCCAAAGCAGAACAACCATAACTGGTCATTTCACAGCCTCTGAACCTACATTGAGAGAAAGAGATCAGAAATAAGATAACTATATTCTGTAAAGCCACATCATCTTCATTAACAGAAGAATTTTTCACAAATATAATTCATAACTCAGGCCCTTTCCAAGATATTGTGCATTAAATATCTTGATTTAAACTGTTTAAATTATTAAGCATATTTGTACAGGAGACAAATGTTACATTACACTCACCAGTTTACATTAATAAACATATTAACATACAGAAATATACATAAGTAAAAATACACACCCCAATTTTTCCAGTCCGCAATGCATATTTTTCAACAGAGTACAGATTTTCTTAATTCCAGAGTTTCCTAGTTTATTTCCACTCAGATCCAGCTCTTTCAGGTTTGAAGGATTTGAATTAAATGCTGATGTCAGAGCAGCACAACCTTCTGCTGTAATATTGTTATTATTCAGGCTGCATAGAAAAAGAGTTTCCATTCCATTCCATTAGTTTGTTCTCATACCTTCTTTAACAATTATAAAGTATTAAATCATGTAAAATACTCACATCAGTGTGTTGAGTTGACAGTGTTTATCCTTCAGTAAAGCAGCGAGCTTTACTTTTTTTAAGTCTAGTTTACATCCACTCAGATTTAGTTCTCTTAGGAATAATGGGTTTTTACCCACAATTCTAGTCACATTTTGACAGGCTTCATCTGCATCAGGACTCAAAAACCTGCAGAAGAGAAGATGAAGCAAGATTCGGTTCAGTTTTAAAATATTGTTGATGAAATGAAAAATATCAGCTGATTCTGATGGGGAAAAGTGTAATTTGGTTTATCTTAAATTTACTTCGAAGCAGGAGATTGTATTATTGTAGAGAAATATATGATCTCTGTTTTAATTTAAATTATATTAAGATATATCATTTCCTAATTGCATGTCAATTTACATGCTGAATTACTTCACGTTGTTAAAATTGGTAAGCATTGAATATGCATAGACCAACTGACCAACAGCAAACTCTGGTTACTGTTACAGTCCCCCAACTCATGTAACATTTGTATAAAAATTATTCTGCATATAATTTATTTTGTGCTATTTCCTCACGTCTCACCTCAGGGTCTTCAGCTGACATGTTGGATCCTGTTGTAAATCATTGAGCTCCTTCACTCCTGATTGTCCAGGATCATTTCCTTCAAGATCCAGCTCTGTCAGGTGTGAGGGGTTTGATCTCAGAGCTGAAGCCAGAGCTTTATAACCTTCTTCTGTAATACTGCATAGAGAAAGTCTACAGAAGAGAGAATAAAAAATGTAACATTTATTGTGGCAGATTTAGCAGCTCCATAAACATATCTGAATTCTTACTTTACACTAGGGCTACAACTAAAAATTAAATCACTAAATTATAAATGGCAATAAAAGAAAAACAAAAGCATTAAAGCATTATGCACTACAGAAAACTAACACATTAAATGGCACACATATCTGACAGGACAAGCTTCTATAAACAATATGCTTATGAGTGACAGTGGCTTGACTGGAAAACTGTTCAGATGATCTCTCCTTACAATATCACATCTTTTCTAGTGTGGATCTGAGCTTCTGTCAGCAATCTTCAATAAAGTCTAACCCTTTAACTGATGACAAGTCTAAAATCACAGCTAAAGTTCTGTGGTATTTGAAAACTGTGTTATTCAATGATTAGACTGATATATCACTTTTACAAACAGTGAAAAGTATTCAAAATTAATTTATGTCTGGTAAATGCACCATTATCAGTGGTGCCTTTCAAAATAAGCTGTACTTTTTGTTTCTGATAATGAAAGATGGGCCTCATCAGACAAACATAACATATTAACCCTTTCACAGGTGAGTTTAAAATATTCTAGCTGAGCCCCCCGGGTGAGTTTTTTTAGGCTACCGTTATTTTAGAACGTATCGCCTTATTGTTTCTATGGCGACGCGTCATGCTTGTCACATGACACAACACAGCCATAATAGAGCTGTAAGACACATGAATCGTTTTTATTTCATTTTTCTTTTTTTATTTTTAATATTTACAAATGTGCTCGCTAGATTTTGGAATATATGTTATTCCGATTCTGAAATATGCACAGGTAAATGTATTTAGAAGTTTAAACACTTTTATAATGACCGCGTTAGGTGATCTATACCGGGTGACGGGTGCCGCCATGTTAATTACACTGAATCCGAGCTTTACAGCCCGCAAATTCATCCTGTCCTCCCAAAAGACATTAAAGTAAGTCTCCGGTGAATTGGGAGAAAAGCAGATTAAACTTTATAGTTACCTACACATTGTGTATATGATAATAATAAAACACGCCGTCAGATTATATTTGTAGGATCATTATTGCCGCTTCTATAGACATCTGTGTGTATTTTTACAAACTATAAAAGTATGGTTTTGCTAGTACTTATGTGTATTTAAATGTCTGGAAGCTAAAATAAGCATTATATGGTAGAAAACACTGAATAGTTGTGATAATATGACAAGAGATCAGCGCGTCTGATCTGGTTTAGTGCCAGCCAAAGCGGGAACACAGATTTGAATTCAACAGCTGATCACGTGATTCTAATCACACGGGTGTGATCTTACGCTTCAGGGACCAGCTAAGAATGATCACACCGGTGTGATTGTACGCATCAAAGGGTTAAGCAAAGAAAAGAAAAGCTCTATTTTGTCTAGTTTCACACAACTTGCCTCAGTATCTCCAATTTACACTTTATATTCTTCAGTCCGGTGCAAAGATGAATCACTCCTGAATCCTGCAGATTATTATTATTCATGTTAAGCTCTTTCAGACTGTTATGTGATCCAAGAACTGTAGCCAGAGCTGAACAGCTTTTGTCTGTTAAGTTACAATCATTTAATCTACAAAGGAAATAAATCACAGAGTTAGACTGAATACATAATAAATTTTCTAAATACAAATGTAAAATTTATTTTCCACCTACTATATTTATATGAAAAGTAAATATTACATGAGAAGAATGAGTTACACTGACATTACTCTTCAAAAAACAAGCATTTACAACTTTAATGATAATCTACATTATACATAAAAAATGGAATTTATTCTTTCCTCTTCTAATCAGACACAGCACAACTCCTCATCTAACAAGAGCATGACTTTTCCTTCTCTGTAGTGTCATTACTAAATTTAGTAAATTAAATTATTAAATCAAAATGAATCAATGGTTCATTGAACTCACCTGAGTTTCTCCAGCGTGCAGTTTGTATTCTCTAATCCATTCTGGAGCTTCTTCACTCCTGTATCCTGCAGATTATTTTTGCTAATGTCAAGCAATTTCAGACTTGGGTTTGATTTCAGGACTGTAGCGAGAACTGAACAGCTCTCCTCTGTTAGACCACAGTCACGCAGCCTAAAATGTTAAACAGTAGAGTGAGAATGTACAAACATAAAGTACTTGATGCCAACAGTAATGATAAGAATTATTGCTTTTCCTTTTTCCTTTCTTACTTTAAATGTGCAATACCAAATAAAATCAAACTCACATCAGTGTGTTGAATGTACAGTGTTTATCCTGTAGGAGTGCAGTAAGTCGCTTCATATTTGAGTCTCCTAGTTTACGTTCACTTAGATTCAGTTCTCTCAGGAGTAATGGATTTTCACCCACAATTCTAGTCACATACTGACAGGCTTCATCTGCAGCAGGACTCAAAAACCTGCAGACAAAAGTACATTGACATTACCTGGCAGTTCATTTAACTAATTATTTTTTACAATCTTTTGTAAAATAATTCATTAAATTTAGTATATTATATTAATTATATTAAACTCACCTCAGTGTTTTCAGTGAACTGTGCCATCTTTTAAGTAAATCACTGAGCTGCTTCACTCCTGATTGTCCAGGATCATTTCCTGTGAGATCCAGCTCTATCAGGTATGAGTTTGATTTCAGAGCTAAAGCCAGAGCTTTATAACCTTCTTCAGTGATACTGCAGTTAGAGAGTCTACAGAAAATAAGAACTGAATTAAAACTAACATTGCAGTTCATAATACTTAATTACTAAAATAGTCTGAATCATGTTTTTTTTAGTTTGTTTGTTTGTTTGTTTTATAAATGTGACATGATTAATTATTATTAACTAATGGTCAGAAGGATTGTGAATGTGTAATATGAATTTTCTTTAAATTGCATACTAAATTTTGGCAAAATTATACATATAATTGCTTTACACAAAGATATGTAGGTTTATCTTTATTTCAATATTTTAAGATGAATGTATACTTTGGCAGTCTGCATTCCACAACCCTCTAATGCCTGGTACAGTATTTAAAAAAAAAAAAAAAAAAAAAAAAACAATTGTACTGTGCAGGAGTCAAACTTGTCCATTTGTGCTCATTAGCATTTGAGTATACTTTGAAATCTATGCAGACACAGCTGTGCGCAAGTGTAACGGAGGCCAGCAGGTAAGTGCTGCACAGGTAAACCTCACTCCATTGATCTCAAGAGATGCAACTGATGCTAGTGGTTGCAGCCTTTAGCCTCCTTGTTAGTGCATCTGCCTCCCATGCTGGAGACCCTCTCTGAGCAGTGTGCGAGTAGGACCCAGGTGGAGGGGAGACAGAGTGGAGTGCAACAAATTAAGTATGTTTATCTGGGATTTTAGACTTTGCAACTACATGTCAGCTAACTCTCATTAGAACATTAGTAGACTGTTAGTGCATTGTTGACATGCACTTCCAAAAGTACCTGTAGAATGTCTGTTGGGGGAGTATCAAAATAAAGTGTTAGCAGATATCAAGCAGACGCTCTACTGATCCTCTAATGAAAGGTAGTTGCCGTGTAGTTAACGTTTGAATGTCCGTTAAATTAATGGCAGAAACGTAAAAAAAAAAAAGAAAAAGAAAAGAAAAAAAAGTAGTAACTTTTATTCTCTGCTAGAGGGCATTAGAGGGAGTAACAACTGAAGAAGAAACAAGCAGCTATTCTGCAAAGGAGAACGAATCAAAGTACTGTTGATTCAGAGCATAGACATTTTAAATGAGAGTAACAGAAGAGCGGAAAATAGAGTTGTAAGTTCTTTCCAGAGAAAGTCAGAGATGGAGACATTTTCCATACTTTTATTTTGAGGAACTCTGGTAAGTGATTTGCTCCTCTGTTATGGCGTTGTGTTTTCATATGTTCAATTAAATATTTATAAAACAAATATGACTATAGAAATATAACTAACTGTTGATGAATAAATATTGAAATACATGTCATGATGAAGAGATAAAGGATATTAAAACCAAACTTAAAAACCAAAAGTTGTGTTAAAAACAGGAGCATTATATGTTAGTTAATGTGCAGCAGTTTATGCAAACTGAGCATTGATTGTCTGACATTGTTAATCAACTCCGGAGGCATACTGTTAAATGAATCTGTGTGTGTGATTATTTGATGACATGCATGCATGACATTTGTTTAATTTTGTAGTTCTTACATTTTGAGTCATACAATAATTGTATGTCCAATGTTGTTCTGTTAATTGTTAATCAAGTGGGTATACTCTCCCAACATTTCATAACATAACATGACATGGCTGTTATGCCAACATAGCCTAACAAATTTAGATGTTCAGTAAAGTGATATGCTACTGTGCCCATTCAACTTGATCTGTTCATTTAAAGCCCCATATTAGAGTGTTCTTCCCGGCTATGTGTATAATGTCTAATAGTGTTACCAATGTATAATATTCTTTTCATTACAGTAATGGCTTGTAGATGTTGATGAAAAGTACTTACTTCAGTATTTTCAGCTTAGAATTCTTCAGTCCCTCACAGATCTTTTTGACTCCTGAGTCCAGCAGACGGCTGTTGTTCAGGTCCATCTCTTCCAGGATGGTTTTGGAGGAGAGAACAGTAGATAGAACTGAACAGCTTTTCTCTGTCAGCCTACAATTATGCAGTCTAAACACAAAAACAGCTTTATTTATTATTCAGCACATATTCAACACACATCAGATCAACAGGTTCTAATATTTGCAGACCTGTGTGATTGACAATGGCTACAACTTAACCCCCCCCCAAAAAAAAACAAAAAAACAAAACAGATCACTACATCAACACCAACAAGGGTGTTACTAGATCCCTTTGCCCTTATGCTACTCTTAGATTAGAAAATAAACAATCAGATCTAACCATAAGTTTGAAGTATTGCAAGGATATGTGTTAGGTCCTATGCAGTTTCCCTGTGCACATAATTCCCATATTTCATTCAGTGTACTTCACATATCCAGTCTCACTTTTTCCACAGACAAATTTTAGCAATGCTATGCCAAATGTGACCACATCTTAACAAAAAAAAACTATAATGTATAAAATACATTCACTCACTTTAGTTTCTTCACTTTGCAATGAGAGTCCAACAGAAGAGCAGATAGCTTCTCCCAATCCAGTTTTTCTATTTCAACTCTGCTCAGATCCAGTTCTTTCAGTAGTAATGGATTTGTACCTAGAACTTTAGTGAGATACTTACATGCTTCATCTGCAGCCGGATTTTTGAAAAATCTACAGGACGTAGAAGGGAATTTTAGATTAGATCATCTTATGATATTTTAATGTTTGCAACTCTCATCAACCTTGCATGTCCAGTGTTGCATTAAAGTGTATTTAGTAACAAGCAAAATTTTCAAAATTAAAAATGTAGTAATTTTGTTTTTTACATTATTTTTGTCATAAAACTTGAAAATCAACTGAGTAAAAGTTTTGCATTTATCTAAATTGCAATTCAGTAAATTCTTCTTCCTATCATTCTAATTCTACACTGTAGATACAGCTTGTCATATCTACATTGTTGCACAACCTAAACCCCATGTTTGTGGTTTATTTGAAATATTTAAAATCTTTTATCACCTGATGTTCTTTAATTTACAAAATCCACCCTGTATAAAATTAATGAACTGCTCCATTCCTGATTGTCCAGGATCATTTCCTGTGAGATCCAGCTCTGTCAGGTGTGAGTTTGATTCCAGAGCTGAAGTCAAGGTTTTATAGACTTCTTCAGTGATACTGCAGTCTGAAAGTCTGTGTAAGAAAAAAAAAATCTTATGTGAAAAAGTGCTGCATGATATAGTCTAAATAAAAAATTACACATTATAAAAATAAAATAAAAAGCTAATAAGAGGGAAAAACACTTATTTATTCATGCATATCATCACGCAGAAATGTAGATAAATGAAAATACATACTTCAGTTTCTCCAATTTGCATTGTTGATTTTCCAACAGGTGAAAGATCTTAATTGCTGAGTTTCCTAGTTTATTTCCACTCAGATCCAACTCTGTCAGGTTTGAAGGATTTGAATTAAATGCTGAAGTCAGAGCATCACAACCTTCTTCTGTAATACCATTATTGTTCAGCCTATAGAGATAGAAAACAACCACAGGAAATGCTCTAAACCTCATTTAATGAACAAGTCTTAACAACTTCTGCTCGTATCATTGTAATTTGTCATTAGTAATTGCAGTACAAGTGTTAATCTTATCCAGTTATTGAAAATTCAATATAAAACAAATGTGATATTTTAAAGATATTTTAATGCAAGGTACAAATATAAAAACCATGCAAAATACTCACTGAATAGTATTCAGTTTACAGTGTTTATCCTGCAGTAGAGCAGCAAGTTGCTTCACTTCTTTTAAGTCTAGTTTATGCCCACTAAGTTTCATCTCTTTGAGGAGTAACAGGTTTTTACCCACAATTTTAGTAACATACTGACAGGCTTCATCTGCAGCAGGACTCAAAAATCTGGAAAGAAGAAGATAATACAGAAAATTTTATTTAGTTAACAAAGTTGGTGTAATGAAAATTAGCATCTGATTCTGATGAAAAACAGTGTGGAATGGTTTATCTTGAATTTACCTTGATGTAACGTAATTTTTATAATTCATAATGTCTCACCTCAGTGTCTTCAGTTGACAGTTTGGATCTTGTAGTAAATCAGTGAGCTGCTTCACTCCTGATTGTCCAGGATCATTTCCTGTGAGATCCAGCTCTATCAGGTGTGCAGGGTTTGATCTCAGAGCTAAAGCCAGAGCTTTATAACCATCTTCTGTAATATTGCAGTTAGAAAGTCTACAGAAGAGAGGTAAAACAAGATGATTGTATATATAGAAAAATGGCCCAAATACAACTACAAATACAAGCCTCTATATATATTTCTGCAAACCTGGAAAAAAACAAACAAACAAAAAAAAAAAAAAAAAAAAAACTATGGCCCGGTTTCACAGACAGGGCTTAGGCTAAGCCAGGATTAGGCCATAGTTCTTTTAGGACATTTAAGTAATTTTTATAAGCATTCTTAATTAAAAACATTACTGGTGTGTATCTTGAGACAAAACAAAGGCACTGCTATATTTTAGAATCAGTCAGTACAAGTTTCTTTCAGTTGAAACAGCTCAGATTTACATTTTAGTCTAGGACTAGGCTTAAGCCTTGTTTGTGAAACCGGGGGTATATGTACTAATCACTGCAGTTGAAATGAATGTTAGAAACTTTTGTTAAACTTTTATTCCTATTCAAACATACTTTAATTTACACACAGAGTTTTGATAAATAAAGCCTAATTTTCAGTTGGATACTACTGTAGAATTTTATATTATGGTTTTAACACCAGAACCGCCAGAGGTCGCTTTATACCTAAAACCGCCATGCGGGTAAATTTTACCCATGCTTTTTTTTTTTTTTTCAGGAAACGGCCAGACTAAAATAAATAGCAACACAGTAGCGAACAATAAACTATAGAAATTGCAAAACAAAAATTAAATAAATAATCCAAAGTTTTAACAATATGTGTAACGTTAGGCTAAAACATCTAAATATGAGATCGCTGTCAGATGAGCCGTCAGATGCTGAGCCGACCCAGGACGCATAACAGTCTCTTCAATAATTATGGTATTTAGTTCTTCTAATATGTTTTCGGCATCAATAAACTGCCTTCTTTTACTCATATTGACTTTATTTATGAAACTGATAACCACTAATTTAGTGAGTAAAAGGCGCTGGCTAGCAATGTACAAAGTAAAAACATAACCGGCAAGATTATGACAGTGCGAAAATACACGTATTATATAGTGGGTAAATTTGACCCGCGCTGGTGCTTTTAGGTATAAATGCTCAGTTTTTCGATCTGGCATTATCTAAATACTTTTTAACACCAGGGGATTTTAAATTACACAATTTTAGTAAAAGTCAATGACTGGGAGACTTGAGTGTTGTATTGAAAATCTGTTATGTACATTTAAATAACAGGTACGGGTAAAATTTACCGGTTATGGCGGTTCTAGTGTTAAAACAATTTTAACATCCTATGTGATTTGAAAATTGATACTTTTGAACACTGTCGCCACATATACAGCTTCATATGCATGAGTTTTATAATGTAGACAGTTTGCTCAGTAGCTCACATGATACAGCATTGCACTTGGGTGATGAAGAGCTCCTGTTTGAACATTGTGAAACAATGGTTCAACAAAACAGCTCAAATCTGAATGAAGAAGTTAAAATAACACGGCTACATCACAAAATACATTTTTTAAATCAGTTTGCTAACACTTTCAGTTAGGTTTAGGGTTGGGTTTGGAGTAGGGGATACGTCCAATAAGATTCTCATAAGCATTAACCTTAGCAACATGCCCTGGATATTTAAATTATGAACAGCTGCAATATGTATCAAGCAGCGTAATAAAAATGCAGCAATACATGCCTGTGCCAACATAATACAAATGTGCCAAGGTCATGTATTGAACGTGTGTTTTAGCGCCACTATCTGAACATTTCACTTTGAAACTGCCACAAAACATGCAGTAAGGTACGTAATTAGGGTGTTGCAGAAGTGTATTTAGAGGTATGTATATCCAATGAGCCTGGGTTGCCCAAATACCATTAACATGTTAGTATCAACTTACATGAGTTTCTTCAGTATACGGTTCTCTTTCAGTCCATCAGAGAGCAGCTTCATTCCTGAACATTGCATATTCTGGTTATTGCTGAGGTCAAGATCCCTTAGACTGCAGGAGTCTGAACTGAGAACTGAAGCCAGAGCTGAATAGATGTCCTCTGTTAGATTACAACTACTAAGCCTGAAAAGTAAAATAATTAATCAATGAAGACACATAATGGAATTTTTTCACATCATCAAATTGTAATATTACTGTGATTGCTGTGGTGTTCAGTGTAGCTGATGGTGTAATTTGCTCACTTTAGTATCTTCAGCTCACACACAGGATTCTTCAGTCCCTCACAGATCTCTTTGATTCCTGAGTCCAGCAGACGGCTGTTGTTCAGGTTCAGCTCTTTTAGGATGGTTTTGGAGGAAAGAACAGTAGCTAAAACTGAACAGCTTTTTTCTGTCAGCTCACAATTATTCAGCCTAAAGTCAAAAACAGCAGTATTTATTATTTAGCACATATTCAACACACATCAGCTCAACAGGTCTTCATATCTGATCACACATGTGACTGATAGACCTTTATAATGAATAAACAGAAGTTATAATGTATAAATCATGTTCACTCACTTCATTGTCTCCACTTTGCTATGAGAGTCCATCAAAAGAGCAGAGAGCTTCTCTCCAGCCAGATCTCCTAATTTATCTCCACTCAGATCCAGTTCTTTCAGTAGTAATGGACTTTTACCTAGAACTGTAGTGAGATGCTCACATGCATCCTGTGCGGCAGCACTTTTCAAAAATCTAAACAAAGCAGATTATCATTTTATATCACATAATCTTTAAATTGTATGCCTTTTAAAGCCCTGTTCCTCTTTAAAGAGCCCAGCTAATATACATACAGAGTAAAAATAGATGGGTTATTTTTTTAACCCAATAGATGGGTTACACATATTGGGTCACTATGTTGGGTTATTTTCTAAAACGTTGGGGTATTTTTTTAAACATCGTTGGGTTGTTTTTAATAATAACCCAGCGTTGGGTTTAATTTGTTCCCGCGGCGACAGTTCAAATTTTAACGGACGACAGTGACTGACGACAGAAGAAGCTGCTGCTGCTGCATCAGTATGAGGTGAGTAACAGGGTTTTGCTAACTCTTATAACATTATACTTATAAGAAGAACGTGAAATGCACTTCAAAATTGAACTTTTGTTGTTGTATGTTTGTTTTTTAACGAAGTTGTAGTTTCCTTTAGTCAGTGTTTTGTAGCGTTACTGCGGACAGTGAGCTGGACTGTAAATGAATAACTTAACGTTAACGTTAACTTAGCTGTCCCAGTTAGGTCGCTAGCAGTAATAAAGTAAATAAAAATTAGCAGAAAGTTGTAAAACTGTTTAGAGATGTATTACAGTAACCTAAAGTTAATAATGTATGCTGAAATGTATATAGGAGTACTTATGTTACTGAAATCACTGTCTACAGGTTTAGTATTATTTTACAGCTGATGAAGGGTTCTAGACGTACGGTTTCTGACTACAGTTTGTTTGGTCGCACTAATGATTATCACATTCAACTTTATATGGGAAATGGGTAATGCTAAATGAGACGTTGGTGTTCATTTGAACCGCTCCACACGGATCATTCAACTTCGGTCCAGCATGTAACGTTAGCTCAGCGGCAGCTCAGAGAGATGCGCTCAAATTCGGCGAATTCTCTGTTTGGAAAAGTCTAAAAATAATCAGATTTTCCCAAAAGAAAGACGTGATGGGAGAAACGAAGCTTTGCAAAGTTTCGAATCAATTAAACGAATCACTTCGCAAAATGATTCACTGCTTCCAATCGTTCGTGACACAACGGCGACACCTGCTGCTCAAAACAGGGCAAGCGTCAGTTGTTTGGAAAGCGAGCACTAATTGTAATAACACTAAATGTGTTTTTATGGTTTATTTACATTGAATATTGTTATGCATATATTAGAATTGCCTCTACTTACAGCCATTTCTCTTATAAAGCTATGACAGATTTGTATGTTTTTTTAAATATGTACTAAAAGTGTTTATACTTATTTTTAGACATTGGGTTCTTCAGTGAAGGGAAAACTACAACAGTGGAATCTCATACATTAAACATCCACATGCCAATTAACTGAAATATTTCAAGGTAAGTAAACTATATTAGTGATCCATAATTACCAGTCAAAAGTTTTTAGACAGCAAGATTTTTAATGTTTTTAAAGAATTCCCTTCTCTCTAAGCCTACATTTATTTGATCCAAAATACAGCATTTAAAATAACTGCTTTCTATTTGAATATATTTTAAAATGTAATTGTCCAGTCTTTTCAAAGCTTTTAAAATAGAAAGCAGTTATTTAAAATAGTAAAAATATTTCACAATTTTACTGCTTTTTTTGTATTTGTATTTTGGATCAAATAAATGCAGGCTTAGTGAGTAGAAAAGAATTCTTTAAAAAACATTAAAAATCTTACTGTTCAAAAACTTCTGATTAGTAGTGTACGTTTTCCAACAATTATGAAAAAATGTTTCTAGTTTATCTGTAAAATGTTTCTTCTTCTGCTTCATCTTATCACAGAGGAAGGAGTCAATGAAGGAAGTTTTATGCTGCCGGATGACACCAGCATTGCTGCACTAATTCCAAGAACTCCTCCCAAGATTTTAGCATTTTCAACGGTGAAGCAGTGGAACAGAAGACCTTACTACAAGCAGTGGATCTGTGTTTCAAACATTTCTACATGTATGACATCAACTACCCAAAGCCCCCTGCACCCATTTGCAGCACGCAGTCTTTAATGTTCCAGGAGTTCTTTCAACACATTACCTCTTCCTTAGAAACTTTGTATTTATTGATCAGTAAAAACGTTTTATGTTGCTGATTATCAGCAAGTCCAGCAGCCAGCAGATTTACTTTGTTTTATTATTATTATTATTATTATTACTTGTGTTTATGATTTTTTTATTTTTGTTTTATTGATAAAGGTTTGTATGTTATGTTTGTTTTATTTGTGCACATTTGTGTATGTGTTGATATAAATAAATATGAATTGATACACATTTATGACCCTGGACAACAAAACCAGTCATAAGTATCATGGGTACATTTGCAGAAATACCAAAATTGCATTGTATGGGTTAAAATTATCAAATTTTCTTTCATGCCAAAAATCATTAGAATATTAAGTAAAGATCATGTTCCATGAAGATATTTTGTAAATCTCCTACCATAAGTATATCGAAACTGAATTTCTTATTAGTAATATGTATTGCTAATAACTTCATTTGGACAACTTTAAAGGCAATTTTCTCAATATTTAGATTTTTTTGCACCCTCAGATTCCAGATTTTCAAATAGTTGTTCTATCCTATCAAACCACATATTAATAGAAAGCTTATTTATTGAGCTTTCAGATGATGTTTACATTTAAATACAAAAAACTTGACCCTTATGACTGGTTTTGTGGACCAGAGTCACATTTGTTGGTTTTGAATTCAGTGTACATCTTGAAAATATGTAAGTTGTATGTGCATATTTGTGTGTTTTGAATGTATTATATTTTCACATTCTTGTATACTTATTTTGTAAACATTTGCAGTATGACTGTTTTACATTTAAAAATATATTTGTAAAAAAATTATTTGCATATTTAAAAAAACAAAATATTTATTTGAAAACAAAGTAGTGTTATAGTGTATTTTTATTAAAAAATAAATAAATAAATAAATAAAAACTGATATAAATGAATCTAAATAATTAACTCAACTGTTGGGTTACTTTTAACCCAACTGGATTTTAACCCAATTCACTGGGTTAAAATAACCCATAGATGGGAAGGTGCTAATACCAACCCACAGTTGGGTTACTAGTTGGGTTATTTTTAACCCAACATTTTTTAGTGAGTACACAAGGCACTCAATCAGGATAATACTTTTACCACTGCCTACCCCGTGGCAACAACATTAAATATCATAAAGTCTAGTTTACTAATTCTAATTTATATAATACTGCATTGGTTTCAACAAGAACTTTTAGAACTTAGGAGATTTATCCTAAGATTATCATTTGCTGTGTGGGTCAAAACATATGTTGCGGTCAGATTGTAGGACAAATTGCCAAAACTCTTTAAAGGTCAAATAATTTTGACTGCCAATTTTCTTTTATTTACATCTTTTTTGAAAATGCATATATATATATATATATATATATGCTTCAGATTCTATAGGGCATTTGATAGGTCAGAAGGTTTGAGAAGCTGAAGTGCAGAGTGATGTCTTTACAATCATTGATCCATATTGGCAGAAACGAGAGACTGTAAGTTTTGAACACTTTTATCTTCTAAATGTGATTTTTTTTTTTTTTTATTGCTTTGGAGCACACTAGCTTAAAGCTAACATATTCATACTTAAACCCCCCAAAAATAATTAATAATTGTTAAATTATTAATTAAATTTTTATAAAGATTTCATGGGGACTTTAATGCACTGCATGTATTCACTTGCATTTCCAGGCAAGCAATGCTATCCACTCTAAACCTGATTTATCATGACTAAACACAACTGAATGG
This sequence comes from Cirrhinus mrigala, assembly GCA_036247105.1. Lineage (NCBI taxonomy): Eukaryota > Metazoa > Chordata > Actinopteri > Cypriniformes > Cyprinidae > Cirrhinus > Cirrhinus mrigala. The sequence goes on from CM070028.1 coordinate 31,555,584, forward strand.
GATGCTCTGCATTAGGGCTGTCACTAACAATTATCTTGGTAAACAATTAATCGGTTAATTATTATGATGATTAATCGAGTAATCTGATAATTGTAATTTATTATTATTATTTATTTTTATTTTTTTTTTTTGTAATAAAAGACCTAAGCGAAAAATAGCCTTTAAAAGTACTTGAAATGCATACGAGAAAAATAAAACAATAATGATCAGTTCAAATAAAGTATCAAAAGCAAGTAATCATATGGTTTTCTTGAACAAAAGTGTTAATATACATGATGTACTATAAACAATAAAGCTAACATAAAATATGCATTATAACAACTGGCTGCAGAGGGTGCTAACAGCCTGACGACTGTTTTACACTTTACTGTACAATCTAATCCTTGTTCAATATTGATTAAACATCATTTAACTCAAACGTCTGCTTAAACTTTATTATTTGGCTATTTCTTTGCAACAAATGTTATCGGCACTGTCATTTTTTTTTAATATGTGGACATTAAAAATTATCAAAAGGTGAGCTCAGAATTAGGGTTTAATCTTTCATTTTTGTTTCTTAAGTTTCTAAATGATTTACCAATCTGATGAAATGCCACATGTTGCATTCCAAGATAAATGTTACAATAAACCCAAACTCCCAATAATACGCAGAGATTGAGTTTTAGATGAAACACTGAAATCTTTCACATGACTGGTGTGTCTGCCCTGCACTGGTTCACAGTGAATACACCTATGGATGTTGTTAGGCATGAGCTGTTATTCCTTAAATATTATAAATTCACTGTAAAACATGGCTTCACAGGGCTTATTGCTTTTATAAAACAGTTATTCCATATATGTAGTAAGGTTTCACAAAATAAAACAGAGCAAATGAAGTGTAATCATATTAATAAAAATAATATTATTTCGCCAAACAATGTAGCTCCTCAGAAACAGATGTGGTTGCAACAAAGTGCTTGCCGAGCAAGACGCAGACATAGGGTGCATATTAATCAGCTCCCTAGCTCCTGAGCTCGTGAATTAGTATAACGTGTACACAAATCTGGGCACTGGTAAGTTCTCTGGCTAACTGCACGTTGAGACTGTGATCACTCGGATTCCGATGACATGACTACGTACAACGCAAAGGACAACATTGTAGAACATCATTGCTGGAATTAATAAACAACAGGCAGGACCAATCTCATTTTGATATTAAATTTATTCTTTTAACCCATTGCTCTGCTACATGTTCTTACAATATTTTAGCCAAATAATAATTATAAATGTTAATTAGATGTGTTTATTATTTTTCAGGGAGCGAACGTTCCAGTGTACTGGAAGGATTTCATGATTGAGACAGCCCTTAAAATGGCTGATTCCTGGATCAGTGCCCTGACTACTGAACAAGGGAGCTAACTGAGAGCCACCCATAAACAAAGGTGCATGTTTGTAGAGTAATTCGTAACAGCTTTGAGCGCAGCTCTACCAATCAGAATCAAGGACTGGAATGACCACTATATAATGTCCATACAAAATACTAATCTTTATCATTTTAAAACACTCACCTCAGTATTACTTTGCAGTCTGGTGTTTGTGGTACATCAAGGAGCTGCTTCACTCCTGATTGTCCAGGATCATTTCCTGTGAGATCCAGCTCTATCAGGTGTGAAGGGTTTGATCTCAGAGCTGAAGCCAGATTTTTATATCCTTCTTCAGTGATACTGCAGTCTGAAAGTCTTTGAACAAAAATAAGATGTTTATTGTTTGTTTGACAAATAGTAGTGGACTTAAAATGCATAAAATGTATACAATATTTAAAATAAGTGAGGTGTGAGGTCAAACTGTTCAAATAGTGAAAATGAAATGAAAGGAGTAAAACTGAAATATAAGTCACTGTAGTTTTAATTTTCATTTATTTTGGTAAAAGGAACATTAACAAATGTGTTAACATTTACAAAATGCTGATAAAAATACACACTTGAGTTTCTCCAATCTGCATTTTGTATTTTTTAACAGAGGACAAATCTTCATTATTCCAAAGTTTTCTAGTTTATTTTCACTCAAATCCAATTCTATCAGATTTGAAGGGTTTGAATTAAATGCTGAGATCAGTGCATCACAACCTTCTGCTGTAATACTGTTATTATTCATCCTGCAGAGAAAGAAAACAAAGACAGGAAACATTATTCTGATTGTTTTAGCCACAACAATTAAAGTAACAAAAAGATAAATCTATATAATGGTTTAACTAATAGTCCTCGAAAACCTTAAAGAACAGCAATAACAGTATTTGATTAGACTCTGAAAATGATTAGCTGCACTGCAGAATATATAGTCAAGTAAATACTCACATCAGTATGTTGAGTTTACAGTGTTTATCCTGCAGTAGAGCAGTAAGCTGCTTCACATTTGAGTCTTCTAGTTTACGTCCACTCAGGTTCAGTTCTCTCAGGAGTAACGGGTTTTTACCCACAACTCTATTCACATACTGACATGCTTCATCTGCAGCAGGACCCAAAAACCTGCAGAATAGAAGATGAATTTACTTTGATGAAAATGAATTACAAGCATCTGATTCAAGTTGGGAAAAAAGTGTCAAAATATTTTTCTTTAATTTATTTTGAAAAGACATTATTTAAATAATATTTCTATAAATAATTCACCTGCATTTATTTATTTATTTAGAATTATTTAATTACATCTCACCTCAGTGTCTTTAGTTTACAGTTTGGATCCTGTAGTAAATCATTGAGCTCCTTCACTCCTGATTGTCCAGGATCATTTCCTGTGAGATCCAGCTCTATCAGGTGTGATGGGTTTGATTTTAGAGCTGAAGCCAGAGCTTTATAACCTTCTTCTGTGATACTGCAATCTGAAAGTCTAAATAATAAAACTGTAATCAATTACTTATTTAATAAAAACAATATTACATTAACAGCATTAGGACATTTATAGCCATATTTTAAGGATTTTTATATGCCAATTAACTGATTGATGTTTACATTGACTAAATTCCAACCTGAGTATTTGCAGTGAACACTGTGAATTTTCCAGTAGAGTGGAGATGTGTGTTACTCCAGAGTCTCTTATTTTATTCTCACTCAGATCCAGCTCTCTGATGTTTGAAGGGTTTGAATTAAAAGCTGACACCAGAGCAGCACAACCTTCTTCAGTAACACAAATGTGATTAAACCTGTAGAAACAAAGTGAAAACAAAGAGAACAATGTGATAATGTCTAAATCTTAGCTGCGCATATGCAACCCAGGGGCGATTCTAGGATTTTCATTTTAGGGGGGCTCAGCCCCCAATGAGGATATAATAATAAAATAATAAATATATATACAAAAAAATAAATAAATAAATGTTTGACTAATAGCAGTGGTATATTACACTTATTGCAGTATTCCACTATACTGTATAGTTAGGTAAAACATTTGAGTACTGAATAAGCCTACAGGTCTTGATTTCACACAGACACCTGTTTTGCTAAAATTTTCTGTTTGCATTTCTACAACTCTCTTTCCTTAGCTCAAGTATGCAAACCTCTTTGCCACATGCACTGGAGTACGTATTATATTGAAAATTAAATTTTCAAATAAAAATGGCAACATTGATCATTTTATAAAGCATGCATTTATATGTGCTTCATTTTCGCTCGAGGAAACAGCTGTGGTGTGATGAGTAGATGGGGAATCGATTGTGCCCCTGTGATATTTTGTAAACTGTATTTAAACTGCACACATGCAGATATTATAATGCTATCGATAAACACACACCTCTGTTTCTCGCTCTGCGCCACCGTGGTCTGTGGATTGAAGAAACGCATTGAAAGACCGGGAGGAGCCAATTAAAGTTTGCCACAATTTTCACATTAAATTTTAGGGGGGGCTGAGTAGTCAATTACTCAGGGCTATAGCCCCCCTAAAAATGGCCTAGCGACGCCTATGATGCAACCCCACTTGATCCTAACTGCCTTGCTCTGAATGGGGAGGCAGGCAGACTAACAAGGTGGCTAAAGACCTAAGTATCCAGTGTCATGTCACTAGTGTGCCTCTTGAGGTCGGGGAGTGGGGTTTACCTTCACAGCCCTCTACCAGCTGGACTTCTTTACACTCACCTCCCTACACCTCACTCCCATCTGGGTCACAGCACCAGTGCAACCCTAGCTGGTCCTAACTGCCCTGCTCAGCGGGGCCAAGGAGGCTAAAGATCAAAGTCTCTACTGCTTTTATACATGAATGAGAGATTTGAATAAATGTATATACTTTTTAATTCAGTATTGTGCCTTTGTATTACACATGTAGATTTACTTACTTCAGCTTTACCAGTCTGCACTCTACATTTGCAAACAGAGATGAAATTATCTTCATTCCTGAGTCTTTGAGAAGACTCCGACTTAGATCCAGCTCTTTCAGATTAGAAGGATTTAAATTTAAAGCTGCAGCTAAAGCACAACAATCTCCTTCTGTTATATCGGTGTCATTCAGACTATATAAAGAGAAAAGTTTCAGTGTTATGTAAGTAAAGATGTTTGATACCACTTCACTTTTTCTTTTATTACACATACTACTGTAAGTGACATTTGATGATAGTACAAAAGCATCATACGGTAATTAATTCAGCACTCTTTCCACATGATAAAACAGGTTTAAAGGCACTTAAACTTGTCATCTTAACAATACAACTTACATCATCGTGTTGAGTTTACAGTGTTTATCCTGCAGTACAGGAACAAGTTTCTTCAATCCTGAGTATCCCAGCTGACATTCCTTCAGATTCAGCTCTCTTACGAGTAAAAGGTTTTTACCTAGAACACCAGTTAGTTTCTGACAGACGTCCTCTGCTTCAGGACTCAAAAACCTGCAAAAGGGAAATTTAATCAAAATCTCAACTAAGCTTGATGTAGCATTTGATTCTAATAATAATAAAAAAAAATCTTAAATTTACAGTCACCTTATTGTTAGTTTACAGTCTGGTTCCTGTAGTACATCAAGGAGATGCTCTACTCCTGATTGTCCAGGATCATTTCCTGTGAGATCCAGTTCTATCAGATGTGAAGGGTTTGTTCTCAGAGCAGAAGCCAGAGCTTTATAACCTTCTTCAGCGACACTACAGTGAGAGAGTCTACAGAGGAGATTTAAATAAAAAATGGATCAATGAATATCGATACAAACAAGATGCCCAATGTTGGACACAGTATAGTTAGAGTCTTTATATGTCAACTCACCTGAGCTTCTGTAGTTTACAGTTCTTTTTCAGTCCATCAGAGATCAGCGTCACTCCTGAATCCTGCAGATTATTGCTGCTCAGGTCAAGATACTTTAGATTGCTGAAGTCTGAACTGAGAATTGAAGCCAGATCTGAACAGCTTCCCTCTGTTAGACTGCACTTACTGAGACTGAAATAAAAATAAACATCATTAACAAAGACACATGATGGCACATCAACATGTCCTAAATCAAAGGCTATCTAAATCAAACCTTTTGTCTTGTCATACAACTTACCTCAGTATCTCCAATTTACATTTTACACTCTTCAGTCCACTGCAGAGCAACTTCACTCCTGAATCTTCTAGATTATTATTGCTCATATTCATCTCTTCCAGACTGTTATCTGATTCAAGAGCTTTAGCCAGACTTGAACAGCTTTTGTCTGTTAAGTTACAATCGTTTAACCTACAAGAAATCATTTAGAACACCAAGTAAAATAAAAACAATGAATTTGCTAAATAAAGATATTTTTAAAAATAATAATAATAATTTATTCACTTTAGATAAGTGATAAATATACTCTAGCATGGTGGGCTAAATAAAAACAAGTTGAATAAAATAACTCTAAAATGGTGGGACATTGTAAAAAGCTAAATGTTAAGACCGCTTAAAGCTAAATGCATTACAACAGTGATATAAACATGCTGCATGTCACTATAATTAGTAGAATTTAATTTAATTATGTGTTTTTTAATTATCTTAATAATGGTTATAATTAACCACTACAAATTTGTAATTAATATGGATAAATAACATTCATATACTTATATCTGGCATATGATTAATAATTACTCATTGAGGTTTTTGATTAATCTTTTTTTCTTTTGAATCTTTTCTCTTTTCTTTTAAATCATTGGTCTTCAACCTGTCACCTGGAGGCCCACAGTCCTCCAGAGCTTAACTCCAGCCCTAATTAACACACCTGACTAAGGAAATCAAGCTGTTCAGGATCACTTGAAAATCAAGCTGAAGGACGTTTGAAAGAAACTTTGCAGGGCACTGGTCCTCAGAAGGTGGGTTGAAGACCTCTGCTTTAAATGACTTACACAGCTATTTTGGAAATTTTCACAACTTCCAATAGCCTAAAGAGGCACTCGTCTGATTTCTTGAATTTCTGCAGCTCAAACTCCTTCATCTCTTCCTCTGATGTCAACAAAACAAAGGCCACAGCAGACCACTGGGCAGGTGAAAGGTCAGCAGATGAGAGACTTCCTTCTCTAAGTTGAGTTTGAATCTCTTTCACCAGAGTTTGGTCGTTCAGTTCATTCAGACAGTAGAACAGATTGATGGATCTCTCTGGAGACAGATTATCTTCTAATTTTTGCTTGATGTACTGAACTATCTCCTTGTAGTTCTCACCATTGTCATCTTGCTCTGTTAACAGACCTCGTAAGAGTGGACGATTGGTCTGGAGTGACAGACCGAGAAGGAAGCGAAGGAAAAGGTCCAGGTGTCCAGTGTCACTCTTGAGTGCCTTGTCCACTGCAGTCTTAAGCAAATCAATCATGGTTTCATTTTTGTTTTCCTGTTCCGTAGACTCATGATTAACAAACACACTTTTTTTTTCGTGGTCTAGAAATAGATGTGCATAAAGGGCTGCAATAAACTCTTGAATGCTCAAGTGAACAAAGCAGAAAGTGGTACCAAGAATAACTCCTTTTTCTTCCTTAAAAATCTGGGTACACATGCCTGAATACACTGATGCTTTATCGACATCTATACCACAGGATTCCAGATCTTTATCATAAAAGAGCAGGTTGTTTCTCTGCAACTGATGAAATGCCAGTTTTCCCAGTGAAAGCATGGCATGTTTATCCCAGGAAACATCTGGTGTGTATTTTCCATCATACTTACGACGGCTCTGCAGGATCTGAAAGCGGAGAAAGTGTGTGTACATTTGTGTCAGAGTCTTGGGAGTGTCTTCAGTATTTGATCTCCGCTGTGTTTTGGAGACGTCATCAGCCTTATTGTTTTTCATATCATTATTTATTTTCTCCTCCAAAATGTTCTGAAGAACAGTGGCTGAAATCCAGCAGAAGACTGGGATGTAGCACATGATAAAAAGACTCTTTGATTGTTTAACATTATCAATAATTTCATTTGCCAGATCCGCATCTGTGAATCTTTTTCTGAAGTACTCCTCCTTTTTTTGTGCATCATTGAATCCTTGTACTTCTGTCACACGGTCAATACATTCAGGAGGAATTTTAATGGCAGCTGCTGGTCTGGTGGTGATCCAGATGAGAGCAGAAGGAAGCAGATTTCCCTTAATGAGGTTTGTTAGCAGAACGTCCAGAGAGACTGGTAACAATACATCACGGCAAATCTCATTACCCTCGAAGTCCAAAGGAAGACGGCATTCATCCAAACCATCAAGGATGAACAGGAATTTAAATTTATCATTTCTTGCAAGGTTGAGTCCTTTTATCTCTGGGAAAAACTGACTCATAAGACCTGACAAGCTTTGTTTTTCATTCTCCTTTAAGTTCATCTCTCGAAATGCAAGAGGAAATATGAAAGTAATATCTTTATTTTCTTTTCCATCAGCCCAATCCACAATAAACTTTTGCACAGAGATGGATTTTCCAATGCCAGCAACCCCTTTTGTCAGTACAGTTCTGATCTCCTTGTCTTGTTCAGGTGCTTCAAACAAATTTTTGCATTCAACTGGAATCTCTTCTGATTCATGTCTCCTGTCAGCAGCCTGAACTTGTCTTACTTCATGTTGGGTATTGACTTGTTTACTAACACCCAGAGTCATATAAAGATCTGTGTAGATGTTATTCAGAAGCTTGGAGTCACCATGCTTTGCTATTCCTTCAGATACAGATTGGTGCTTCTTCTTCAGGTTTGATTTTAGTGGTCGCTGATGAATGAGGATCAGCTCATCTAAGATACAAACAAAAACAAAAAAGATATGCATCAAAACATACACCATTTTATAAGTGACAATGAAAGATTGTTATGTGCATGAAACTCTTACCTTGTAGAGCATCTGCAGCCTCAATTTGCTTCATATCTCTCATGAAGAAGAGTGTCATATCAAGTGCTGCTTCTTTGATATCACGCATTTCCTCTATAAAGTCCTGCACAAAGTACTGTGTGTTCTCTCTTTTCAATATTTTCTTAAACTTGTCCAGCTCATTTTTAAGAAACACAATTATTTTGTTCTCAAGTTCCTGAAAACAAAGCAAGACAAAAATAAGTCCTACCTATACATTTAAAACATGTTTGAAATAAACGATTTATGTGTACTACAAACTATAGCCAAGCAATGCACACATGAAGTTTCCCAGCATTAACAGTATAGACCAGGGGTGGCGAACATCAGTCCTGAAGAGCCGCAGCCCAGCATAGTTTTGCTTCAACCCTAACGCACCTGAACAAGCTAATCAAGGTCTGAAGGCTTACAAGAAAGCTACAGGCAGGCGAGTTTTAATTAGGGTTGGAGCTGAACTCTGCAGGGCTGTGGCTCTCCAGGACCAAAGTTCACCACCCCTGGTATAGACCATCAGCGGTAAAGTGGTTGTGGATACAAACAGAGATACCAAGAACCTGACATGAATCAAATGTAATAATTAACATAATTTCTTGGTGTCGGTTAATAATGTGCTTTTGAATTTACTGTAATTAATTTGTCACATGGCTGAAACATGAGCACTTTTATCAGTCAACATGAAAAAAAATAATTTAGATTAAGTAAAGTTTAAAAAGTATTTTAAAACATACAAATTAAATACATTTAGTTCAATAACCTATTGATATATAGATTAATTATTAATTAAAGCAATTATGATTTTTCACTTGCCTTAAAGATCCATAGCAAATTTTCTCTGAAATTCTTGCGGCTGCGATGATTCTTGTAGCTTGAGTCTGATTTCTCAAACTGAACCCTGGTAGCAGAATAAAGGTGGATTTCATTAATACATAGTATTGACTCAGTTATTAGGTGCAGAGTTATATGGAGGCACTATCCTCTTGGTTGTAGTAATACACTTATTACTACATATGAATTCATTATTATTAATGCATATGAATTCCTCATGAACCTGATGACTCAAATGCATAATCTTATTGAAAGGTGCTGAATTTAACTTAAATGGTATTGTGAATCATATTTTCATTGATGTATGGATCACTGCACACAATTAATTTGTTTCAAAAAGCACATTACATTTCAAAACTATGTTACATATTTTGGCTTATTATTACCAGTTTTGGCAAAGTAGATCAATTTTTTTGTAATATACTAAATTGGAAAAGGTAAACTGTGGTATATTGTGTTCCCACCTGTTGAGAAGAAAGCATGCTAGCTCCACATCACTCTTCAATCCCTTCTGTGCTTTTAGAGCTTCCCACCGTGTAATTTCTGCACCAATATTTATTGTGGTCTTCTGTCCTTTGATACTAAATTACACACAAACAGAAGAAAATCATATAAAAATAACAGGTTCACAGCAGTCAATATCATTTGCTCAAACCACTGCCAAATCAGCTGCTTACTGCTAACTACTTTATTAGTGCAGAAAAGTGGTTGATGGAAAATACACTGTTATGCTAAAATAACAACAACAACAAACAAACAAAACAAACAAACAAACAAACAAAAAAACACAAGGAATACCTTTTGGAAGATGATGGTGTTCTCTCATTAAAGTTTGGTCCGTCACCCTTTGAATGGTCACTCTTCATAGACACCAAGCTGGATACATGCGAGTCAGATCTTTCACTAATGAGAAATAAAAAAAAAATAATAACATAGTAGGTAATTCAGTCATATTTAAAGTGGTCTTACATTGCAAACTAACTGTTCTGCATTTCCATGGTGAATGTATGAGCCCTAGTATGAGCCATGGATGCAGCAGGCGCAATGATATTATGTAGACGTCAACTCTGCCAGCTGCAACTCTGCATCTACACAAGCTTAGTGCCGGTCACTTTCAGGTGCTGCATAATATCTGTCACGAATCTGGTCGGTGTCCCGCTGTCCGCTCACCACCAGATGTCACTCTCACCCCATCATCACACTCTGACTGTTGTACTACACCCACCTACATTCCCCATCAGCCACTGCACTTCATCCGCGACCAATCAGCGGCGCTATAAAAGCCCCGGTCATTCCCCTTGCAAACCACGGAGTATTGTGAGTTATTGTTGTGTTTTATTGTCGTTAGCGTGTTCCTAGTTCCTAGTTCCTAGTTCCTTGTTCCCTCACCTGGCTTCCCCGTTTTTTGACTGTTCGCCGCCTGCCTTCTGGACTCTGCTCGTGTTATTGGATTATTCTCTACGTCTTGCCTGTGATATACCTGTCTGCTCCTGTTTTGACCCTGCCTGTACGACCATGTCTTTGTCTCGTCCTATTAATAAAAGCTCGCAAGTGGATCCGCTCGCCTCTCGCCTCTCACTCCACGTTACAGAATACTCCGTCAACACAGGATCCAGCAGCTTTCACCCCGGACATTCATTCGACATGGACACTGACAGAATTCTTTTCAGGATCAAACAAGGACCACGCACACTAGAACAGTATATCCGTGAGTTTCTGGCCATTGCCAATTATTCCACCCTCCCGGACTGTACTATCATAGAAATCTTTTGCGATGGCGTAAACCAGCCTTTAAGGGCGAGGCTGAGACGCGAGGGTCCGCGTTCATCACTCGCGGAATTTATGGACTTTGCACTATTGTGTGTGGGCTCTCCGTTTACCGCGGGTGTCGCGGATGGGGAGCGCGACGCCACGGAACCGCTGACCGCCTGGATCGCACGGGAAATGGCGGCCGTGTTGGAGCGCGCTCGAGTAATGGCGGCGACAGCGGTGCCCGTTCACAAAATGGCGGCCGCGCCGGAGCGCGTTCATACCCTGGCGGCGACAACAGAGCCCGTGCACAAGATGGCGGCGACGGTGGAGCCCGTTCACAAAATGGCGGCGAAAACGGAGCTTCGTCACGTCACAGCTGCCATACCAGAGCCATACAAAGTTACAGCTGCATTTCCTGAGTCAAGTCAAGTTTCCAAGTCCAGTCAAGTTGCAGCTGTGTTTCCCGAGTCAAGTCAAGTTCCTGAGTCAAGTCCATTTGCAGCTGCATTCCCCGAGTTAAGTCAAGTTTCCAAGTCAAGTCAAGTTGCAGCTGTGTTTCCTGAGTCAAGTCAAGCTACAACTGCTGTTCCGGTGTCAAGTCAAGCTACGGCTACTGTTCCAGTGTCAAGTCAAGTTACACCTGTTGTCCCTGTTTCAAGTCAAGTTACAGCCATCTTTCCTGAGCCACTGCACAAGATGACTGCCACGCCAGAGCCACTGCACAAGATGGCTGCCACGCCAGAGCCACTGCACAAGATGGCTGCCACGCCAGAGCCACTGCACAAGATGGCCGCCGTCTCCAAGCCACTCCACAAGATGGCTGCCGTCTCCAAGCCACTCCACAAGATGGCCGCCATTCCAGAACCTGTGGTCATGATGGCCCACGTGCTGGACTCACCCTTAATGAAGGTGTGGGCAGCTAAAATGGCGCTCCTTCATGCCGCGGCGGCTACCCCTGGGTCAAGTCAGGCTTCCAAGTCAAGTCAAGACACAGAGTCAAGTCAAGACACAGCTGTCATTCTCCACGAGTCAAGCCAAGTCACAGCTGTTCGCCACGAGTCAAGTCATGTTACGGCTGTTGTTCATGAGTCAAGTCCTGTTACAGCGGATTTCCATGAGCCAGGCCAGGTTACAGCAGATCCTCATGAGCTAAGTCAAGTTGCTGCTGTTATTCCAGAGCCAAGTCAAGCTTCAGCCGCTGTTCCAGAGTCAAGTCAAGCCAAAGCTGTAGCTTCCAAGTCCAGTCAAGCTTCCAAGTCCAGTCAAGCTTCCAAGTCCAGCAACGTCAAAGCTGTCGTTCCTGCGTCAAGTAACTTCAAGGCGGTCGTTCCTGCGTCAAGCAACGTCAAGGCCGTGGTTCCTGAGTCAAGCAACGTCACAGCCGTGGTTCCTGAGTCAAGTAAAGTCATTGATCTTCACAAGCCAGTTGAAGTCACCGCTGGTCTTCACGTGTCAGATCAAGTCACTGCTGATCTCCATGAGCCAAGTCAAGTCACCGCTGATCTCCATGAGTCAAGTCAGGTCACCGCTGATCTTCACGAATCAAGTCAAGCCACAACTGATCTTCACGAGCCAAGTCAAGTTATTGCTGACGGCCCAGAGTCAAGCCACGTCCCGCCTGACGGCCCAGAGTCAAGCCACGTCCCACCTGACGGCCCAGAGTCAAGTCACGTCCCGCCTGACGGCCCAGAGCCTCCCCATGTCTCATCAGACCTCCCAGTGCCTTGTCATGTCTTGTCTATTTGTCCAGAGCCAAGTCACGTCTCGTCTGACCTTCCAAAGCCTTGCCATGCCTCGTCTGACATCCCAAGATCACGGCCTATCAGGATGGCCGGCGTGCTGGACCCACCACTAGCATCAGTGAGGGCAGCGAACATCCCAGTGGCATCAATACCTTCTAGACCCACCTTTAAAGAGGTCCTGCCACCCGCCACTGCTCTTCCCTTAATGGCGGTTGCCATTTGGTGTGTGTGGTCTGCACACTGTGCTCCTGAGGTCACATATGTTCACAAGTCAGCTCCTGAGGTCACGTCTGTTCACGTCTATCATGTCTATCACACCCCTGTGGACTGTTTCTTTGGGTTTTCCCTTTGTATGCCCTTATTTGGTCTTTCCTGTTCCATTTTCAATTATTATGTCATTGTTTAATCGATCACACCTGTCCTTGTCTTATTAGCCCGTGTATTTAAGTTTGGTTGAGTTCCCCGTTTGGTTGTTGGTTATTGTAGGTCACTCCATGTTGTTTAACAACTTTGTAGTTGTGTTGCGTATGGATTCCCTGCTGTTCCTGTTTGTTCCTGTTCCATTTTATGGATAATATAATAAACTCTATGTTCCTGAGCTCCTCATCCCAACTCATCATTCCCGCACACAACCGCTGTGACATACCTATGGTACAGCAGCAAAGTTCCTTGATCATTACGCCACAATGAGAGTATAGTTCCTAGCCATATCAACCTAGAAAATCGCAACTTTTCAATTTCCGTCTGTCTTAGTACACAATGTAACTACAAAAGTCAAGTTTTAAATAGAAAAAACATTGTCATTATATATGGTCATTTTTAAGCGAGATGCTATCAGTCTAATCAGATTCAATGATCTATGATAAGCTATGCTAAAAGTGCTACCGTCAGACCCGGTGATCAGCTGAATGGATTCAAAAACTGTAAAATTCAACTGAGGAGTTGGAAAATTAGCCTATTTTTTTTTTTTTTTTTTTTTAAAAGTGGAGTGTTCCTTTAAAGATTAAACTTTTGCAATACATTATGTTTTGTGATTCTTTTTTGTATTCGGCCGAGTTCTATTACCAGTGTTGAGAGTAACGCATTAAGTAACGTGAGTTGCGTAATATTATTACTTTTTCCAAGTAACTAGTAAAGTAATGCATTAATTTTTAATTGACAAGAAAATATCTGAGTTACTTTTTTCAAATAAGTAATGCCAGTTACTTTTCCCCCCATTTATTGATTAAAAGCTCTCCCGTCCCCATGTTGAGAGAAACCGGTAGTAAGAAGTTAGTTCTAGAATAAATGTGAACATGCATTAATTCCTCTCACTCACAAAAAAAAACAAAAACAGATTCAGTATTCCTCAAAATGAATAATAACAGTGAAATTCCACTCAGAAAATGACACAAAAGTGCACTAATTAAATAGGTTAAATAACACAAATATCCTTTATGCATTTAATCCCATTTTATTAACCAACGTAATTGCTGCCGACCTTCAATGATACAATTCAACCGTACTAATAAGCAAAAGTTACTCAAGATAATCTAATAAAGTTACTCAAGATAATCTAATAAATAAAATTTGTTTTTTTCTTTTTTTATTGCTGAAGAGTTTTTTCTTCTGCGGTCTACTGTACAGACTTAAATGTACTTTTCTCAAAGTCTGACGCTTTTGGTGTGAAAAGGCTTTTGCCCAAAAACAGAACTTTTTATATTAAAAACAAACAAGCAAGCCCTGCCCAGATTTAAAAAGTAACGCAAAAGTAAAGTAATGCATTACTTTCCAAAAAAAGTTACTAAGTAATGTCATTAGTTACTTTTTAAGGGAGTAACTCAATATTGTAATGCATTACTTTTAAAAGTAACCTTCCCTAACACTGTCTATTATATACACCACAGTGAGGAAATTAGTTAACATTGCTATAATGCAAATGACACAAAATACCTTTTGTTAGATGTTTTGATGATATTGTAGTATAGTAATCAGCAAATCTTACAGAAATAAATCGAACATGTCAATTTAACCCTTTACAGTATGTTACGCATGATGATTAGATTGGCTTAATTTAGTACTAATTAAACAATGGATCACTGTAAGATGGTTTGAGAAAGAGACAAAATACCTTTTGTTACATGGTGTTTTTTCACCGAAGTTTGGTCCATCGCCTTTTGAATGGGCACTCTTCACAGACACAGAACTGGACACATGTGAGCCTGAATTTGCTCTAATGATACAAAGAGTAGAAAGACAAAAAAAAATAAAAAATAATAAAATTACAGGAGATTCTTCAGTCTAACTTGAAAAGGTTTAATGCTGCAAATGGTATTTAGATAAAGGATACATTCATGTTTGATTGCAAGATCTATTTTCCATGGTGAATTAATGCCTCCTTGTGGTGGCCTGTGTAACTATTACTGGAATGAAGCTCCAGGTTGAGTTCAAGAAAGAGTAAAGCAGACACTGCATTCTCTAAATTCTTGTATTTAGTCAAGTTTCATCACATACATCATAGTGAGGAGATTAGTTAACATCACTGTAATGTAAAACACATGAAATACCTTTTGGAAGGTGATGATTTTTTCTCACTAAAGTTTGGTCCATCTCCTTTTGAATGGTCACTCTTCACAGACACAGAGCTGGACACATGTGAGCCTGATCTTACACTAATGACACAAAGAAAGGGAAATAAAAACAGAACAGGAGATATACAGAATATATGCAATCACTGAGTCTGCTTTATCACAGTCATTAAACTGTTAGTTGCTAGTTCCCCTCTTCAGGCCAGAGGAGTGTGGTTTAGTGAGGCTTTTACTAGCTGACCTCCATTACACTTACCCCCCAAAACCTCACTCACATTCTGAATTGGAAAAAGTCTCATGAGATTTATATGCATTTTATTTGGAGTCAAGCAGCAACGAAAAGATTCCACATTGCTGTATCACTCACTTTAATTATGAGGTTGGGGTTGAGGTCTTGGCCTGTTTATTAGTATTTAATACAATTATGAAATTATTATTGTTTAATAATAATTAAACACTGGGTCACTGTAAACACGTTGAGAAACACATGAAATACCTTTTGTTACATGGAGTTTCCCCACTGAAGTTTGGTCCGTCACCTTTTGAATGGTCACTCTTCACAGACACAGAGCTGGACACATGAGAGCCTGATCTTACACTAATGACAGACACACACACACACACACATTTTTGTTTTTGTACAATGTGGGGACTTTCCATAGACTTAGAGTTAGGGTTAGATTATAGTTTTTATACTGACCAAACAATATTGTATATCCCCTAACCCAACCCTAACCCTAAACCTACCCCTTACAGAAAACATGTTTGCATTGTTACATTTTCAGATAAACATCATTTACTATTTTTAATCTGATCCCCACCATGTCAAAAATTTCAGGTTTTACTATTCTTGTGGGGACATTTGGTCCCCACAATGTTGCAAGAACAAGTAAACACACACACACACACACACACACACACAAATCACTAGAGGAATTACTTCTCATTTAAAGAGAAGTTGCGAAAGCTAATTAAATGCAGCATGGCTGCACATTTGTTGTATTATTCATTCAAGTTCATTCATCACATACAACACTGAAAAAAATGTATGGTTTCAGTTTACTTTGTCTTTATAGGAA
Source organism: Cirrhinus mrigala (assembly GCA_036247105.1). Classification (NCBI taxonomy): domain Eukaryota; kingdom Metazoa; phylum Chordata; class Actinopteri; order Cypriniformes; family Cyprinidae; genus Cirrhinus; species Cirrhinus mrigala. The sequence continues at coordinate 31,571,803 of CM070028.1, forward strand.
AATAGTTTCAGACTTTGCCACACAATACAGAACAGACAGCATATAAATACACACACACACAAAAAAAAAAAACACTAATTTAAAAACCATATACAAAATTTAAAGAATGTAACAAAGCACACTGAATACCTTTTGGTTTGTGATGGTGTTTCCTCACTAAATGATACACGTGAGCCTGATCTTTTACTAACAAAACAAAGAGCAAAAATGAAAGAAAATTATTACAGTCTTAGTTAATAATTAGAAGCAATTCACTGTTCCAATTCAGTTTATGATAAATACTTACTGAAATACTTTCTAATACTAGTCTGTGTGTGACCAACAATAAGAAACATTAAATACCTTTTATTAGATGCTTTCCTCTCACTGAAGTTTGGTCCATCACCTTTTGAATGGTCACTCTTCACAGACACAGAGCTGACCACATCAGAGCCTGATTTGTCACTAAAATAATAATAATAATAATAATAATAATAATAATAATAATAATAATTTGAAGGGATTTCAAAGCTCTCTCCACATCTATAACCATTCATTGTTATTCTTCACTCAACTGTAGGAGAAGAAATTTGCCAATTAGCTATTGAACACCACTCAAAGACACCCAAGGTGAGTGGCTTTTCCCATTAACTATAGAAACACCACAACTATCAGCAGTGACGCATCTTATCAGCTTATTCTTCCACCATATAAATTATCATTACTAGCTAACTATATCCTGCCCCCCTTCATGGACTTTGGACTTTAGCAAAGCTAATTTCCTACTTCTATAAACACTTACACATGCTGAGTGTTAGTTATTTATTGATTTAGTATAATTGAGTTAGCCCTTCTCTCTTTCTCACCCTATCAACAAACTAACTTTCTTCTGATGCTTCAAAAATTAATGATCTCAGTCAATTTCAGTCAAATAAATTGTAACGAACAGAACACCTGGACAAATATTTGACAAACCAACTGTGACTCATTGTGACTCATTGCGTAAATAACTGATGCAAATCACAGGAATACCTTTTGGTTTGTGATGGTGTTTCCTCACTGAAGTTTTGTCCATCGCCTTTTGAATGTTCACTCTTCATAGACAAATAGCTTAATACAGGTGAACTTGGTCTTTCAGTGACAAGAACAGTGAGAAAATATTATTAAAGGAGGTTCTTCAGTCTTATTTGAAGAGCATTTGTCCTTCTCATGACTATGTGAAGATGAAATAGTGAAGAAATTTAAATACAAATCACATGGAAAACTTCTTTTGGTTTTTTATGATGTTTCCTCACTGAAGGACACATGTAGGCCTGATTTTCACTAACAACACAAAGGATTTTCCTCATTTTCATTTTAAGAGGTTTACTTCAGATGGTAATTACAGTGAGTACAATTTAATACACTATATTTGTGCATTATCCTTTTTCTCCTGTCAGAAGTTGGTGATATCACATTGTTATAAAGTAATTGCTTTAAAAAACAAACTCTGAATTGTCATGATAATAGTCACCGAAATACTTTCTAACACAGTCTGTGTGTTTCTGACAATAGAAAATGCATAATATACCTTTTGGTAGGAATTTCCTCATTGAAAAGTGGTACATCACCTTTCGACTGATCACTCTTTAAAGACTCAGAGCTGGAAATCTCAGAGTCTGATCTTTCCCTAATGACACAATGAGGAAAGAGTGAGAAAACAAATATATAATTTATGACAAGAGGTACTTGGAATCTTGCCATGACAGTATGACACGTACTTTATAGTCCTTTCGCTTTAGGTTTTGTTGATAAGGAGATGTCTCTTCTTGAAACCTTTTTTTACATTACCACTATTAAACTGTCCTTGACACTTTTATCCAAATCAACAAACATTTCAATAAAGACATGTTCTATCAATTGTAATGAAAATATGATCTACTCTTTTGAGTTACAGCAACACAAACAGGAACGAAAAAAATCCCCAATGTTTAAATACCTCAGCTAACAGACAACACTTTCAGCATTGCTGTGACATTACAAATACATTTTTTGGCAGAAAAAACTAAAGTTGTATTTCAGATGCAAACAATCCCTTCGGACTTCAGAATTTGTGGACTCATATAAAGTAAGACATAATATGCCATTTTTCATCTGTCTTACTGAATGATAAACATTTGACTTTATGGTAACAGAGCTGCAATACCGAAACTAAAATGATTCTTTAAAAACACACTCAGTCTTACCTCTGTTCCTCTGAGACACTCATCTCAGACAGAGAGTGCTTTTCTTGCTTATCTGACATACTGCAGCTAAACTGCCACTGAAAAACAGCACTGGGCTCTTTTTGTTGAAGACATTCAGCTGCTCAGCACAACCTGGATATGACAGTAGGGGGTGAATAATAATGGATGTTGGCAACAAAGAAACTGTATTATAATAACACAGGCTCTTTAACTAATATTAACCTTAATATTACAGTCCATTTAGTCAGGTCCACACAGTGTCAGGTCAAGGTGCATTTCAGATCATATTTATACCGCATTTGATCATTACGTCATGCTCACAATTTATTATATTAATTTACTGCTCCCACAATAATTGAATATAAATGTAAGCTACTGAGCTAAGTAAATTGAAATATTCTATTTTTTATTATAGCTGATTTATTTCATTCTCTTTTCACACAAATTTAAAGATATTAATGCATCATTCGTCGTGTGCTTGGGTACTTACCCGCCTAACTGTGAAGGTTTCTTGATTCAATTTCGCATCATCACAAAACTCTAAGGGGGGATTAAAAAAAAAAAATTTAATACATTACAAAAAAATCTTTAACTGTTTGTTCACATATCAATAACTCTAATCAAGAACGTTTTAAATTTTACTTGCAGTAGCTACGACATTCTTCTGTACCCAGAACGCTGTGCGGAATGCTTTCTTTTTCTCCCCTTTTCTCCCTGACTCTTGTCACATGGTTCGATTCATGCCAATGAGATCAGGTGTATCTGCATTTACGATCTTTCCTGCTTGTAGACCTGTTAATGGTTAAGTGTTAACTGGCCGTTCTGGCATTCTCATTTTGCCTTTAAATGCAGCACATTTAAGTCTTGAATTAATTTGCGTTGAATTAATTTGCTTTTAATATTGCAGGTTTAAAATATTTTCAAGTATTTGACATAGAGACATCCATAAGATATTTGCTAAAGAGCAGAGCAATTCATGTGGAAAACATCTATATACAATATCTAATAAACATCTTTATTAAAAGCAGTTTATCATACATTCTAAATCATAAATATCTTAAATACATTTTATAAATGTCTAACATTTAAGAGGATCCAAGCTAAGCATGGATAAGCAATGCTCTAAAAATACTTTCTAAAAATTTGGTACAAGCTCTGTGAACCATATTTTAATACATTTGAGTTAAAACTTAGAACGAGTTTAGCAACTTATGATTTAATACAGAGCAAACAGTATAAACTTACAATATTAGCTTTGGTCATGAAAGTTCTTGTTAAAAGCACAACAGCAACACTTTATGGAATGGAGAACTGAAAAAAAGCAAAATAGTTACAAAAGCTGTGGAACACAAGGTTTAACAGAGGACAATAGAATAAAATAATAAAAAAAAAATAAAAAAAAAAGCTTTTAATGCAAACAGAACAGAATTCAAACTTACAATCAGCCAATAAGGAGGTTGGAATAGATCAGATGGTATGGTGTCTACCAATTGCGTGTGGGCTGTCCCACACAGCAGGAGATTCCTACGCGGATCCGCCTTCAAGTCGCCAAACCCGCGTGACTGTCACCTTCGTTTTGACTCCCCCCAGAAGACCAGCTCCGCCTCCGCGCGGCGCTGTAAATTCTACTGTCAATCAGCGGATCCTGACCGCACCCATGTCGGATGCGCGGACGCGGACGCGCCTTTACTGTACGGTTGAGTAAGCCAAGAGCCGAGACGAAATCATATCACTGGAGACTGGGACACGGTTGCGCTGAACCCTCTTGAGTAAGTTTATTGATGTATCGATATCATCATGTATATTAATGACTGTAATGACGTTGTTTGATAGTAGGACAACTTTAGCATGTTCACTCGTGGATAATGGTAGCGCTAGCTTCTAGCTAGCTGTGCATTGTTAAGTTTGCATTTTGGCAATTTTGGTCTCATAGTATCTATCTGCCATCCTCTTTATAATGAAAATTAAACTTCGGCATTTTAATCACCGTTTGAGTCGGTTCAGACAAATAATTTGTATTGGCGCCTGTTTGAACGTCAAAAAGCTAATTAGCTACCGGCTATTAACGGCGCCAAAAGTGTAAGCGCGGAAAAATAAAAAAGTCAGAAGAATATAGATCAAATAAAAGATCTATATAAAAGAAAAAAAGATACAAATAAAAAAAAAAACAGTGCTTTAAAAAAAATACTGAATACTTTTATGCAAGTCTAAAGTAGTCTAACAATACTACAGAGATTGAATGTAGTTAGATGAATGTAAAATAAAACGGTGTCTTTACTGTAATAGTTAAACATGCTTTGTTTCTGATTAAAACTACAAACGTCATTCATTCAAGAGCAGTGAGTGATTTGTACATTTTATTCATATGAGGCACAGAGACGGCAGAAGGAATATTATGTGTTGCCGCTTTAACCACACGGGTCCAATATACTGTTGCACACGGATTTTCATTCTCAACTGTTTCTAATCATTTAAGACAGAACTGACTAGCGTTTACGTGAACAATCACCAAGCGCCTCATTTTGAAATATTCTTGCATGTATTTGAGCGTTTAGGCGCCTTAAAAGATAACTTTACATGTCCGTCTCTGAGCGCATACACAGAACAGCACACGTTTCTTATGCACTTTTAAAAACACAACATCAAAGAAACATTAATAAATCAAACACGTCCTGTGTTATGGAAGTCGCGTTACATGATTTTGCTGAAATTAGACTTGTGTAAACTTATGAAGGAGTGAAATCGCACCACTGGTAAAGGGGGCGGAATGGGGCGCAATAATCGTTTCATCTCGATTACTGCATTTTCATGGTCGTTTGAAGCAGAAATCGAAATTGAAACTGAATTTCGATGAATTGCACAGCCCAAACGTACAGTATTGTGACCTGCAGCACTCACTCCACACCGTAGACACCGCAATTCTTTCGCGCGAAAGGGAAACACACTGACGTCACGTCACGTCACGTGAACCGTCGAACCGTGCGACGCATGCGTGCTCCGAACCGAGACAAGCGTTTTTTTTTCATGAACCGTGCCACCCCTAATGTAAGTACCCCATGTTTTTTTTTTTTTATTATTATTATTATTATTGAAATTCACTTTGGGAAAAATTTATGAGACTTGCATGTTAAGGACCTGAAAATAACCTAAATAAAAAACTGAATGTCTGATCATGTTTTGGTTCAAATTTGAGGATTCTCTCAGAAATTCTCTCAATAGATTGCATCTGCATTGCCATCTCAGATTTTCAATGTCAATCCATTCTTGGGGTTGAAATAGGTAGTGTACCAAAATGTTAAAACATACAAATTAATGTTCAGCATGACCAGATATTTTTGGTTTGCCATTGTTTGGCCCTGTAGCTCACAGCCTGCCATGGTTAACAGATCACAACCATTTAATACAAATTTCTCTTCCTTAGCATCTGACCATGGGGCAGGACAGCAACACCCTTCACCACCTCAACTCCCTGCACCCGCATTTAACATGCGGAGAGTTACTCAAGGTAGGAACTGATTTCTGAAATATTAGTGAATAGAAAGGCCCCATGTGTATTATCAGTCATGGTTAACAGATGACTACCATTTAAAGGGATGGTTCAGAGTAGATTTGACTTCATTTCTATGCACTCCGAAGCCCATGTAAATACCCCATCCGAAGTTTTTTTTTTTTACCTTAGTCAAACATTGAGGGAGATATCAGAGTTTTTCGAATGGCTTGCTACATATGTACATGGAACATGTGATGTATCTCGTAAATTGCACCACTAAACGTGCAAGTAATCTGACCAAACTTCTACAGTAGTGTAAATAGGGTATGTACTCACAAAACGCTGCATCGGAAAATTTGTAAGTTCACCGTGAGTGTTTTAAAAACAACTGTTACGCGATCCCTCAGTAGTCTCAAAAACTACAAATGGCGACACGTCTACGTCACTTCCCTGGTTTGGGAAAAGCACGTAAAAGTCCTCCTACTACGTCTGTGTGCATGTCAACTTGTAGAGATACATCACATGTACCATGAAAAATAAAACTTCGGATGGGGTATGAAGTCAAATCTACTCCGAACCATCCCTTTAATAAAAAAATTTCACCCTCTTGCACACCACCCACCTCACTATGGGCCAGGAACGGCAGGCCCTCCACAACTCCCTCCACCCCCCGCACCAGCCCTCAACATGCGGCGAACAGAGGAGCCCTGTTCAAGCCTGACCTACAGACCAACATGGCGAGGGGGAAGAATGACTGATACCATTCCCTGCTCTGGTGAGCAATAACTGACAAATACTGGAGGGTCATTCTGTGCCACAACAAAACTTTGTCAATAACTTTTGTCAATAACTAATGTCAGTATTTTGAATAATGAGGATAAACGCTGTAACGTGATATATTTTTTGCACTACATTTTAGCTATATTTCATGTTTGTCAACAGCGGCTGAGGTCCACATCCTTAGCCTGCTGGAAACCATTAAACAGCAGCAAGACCAGCTTGTGGCAAAGGTGAACTACCTCAGCAGCAGGCTGAACAGCACCCCGGGGCCAGATGTTGAGATGCCCAACAATATCCATTTTCCCCTGGAAAATTTGGAGGCAGTGGAGGCATTTGAAATGTTTTTAAAGGAACCGTCGAATGGCCCAGCTCGACAGAAAGTGGTGAGTTTTCTTACTTAATATGAATGGTGCCATTAGGTTTATTGATTGTCCATGATTATTGCAAATATTCTATTGAAGCAGCCCTGAACAGGCCTGTCCTGAAATGCCTTTTCCCAGTGGTAAGATTCTGTCAGTGAGCAACAATCTCCCTGGTTTGACAGGTCATGAGGGTGTGAGCCAAGTACATGTTTAGAAAAAAAAAAAAATTCTTTACACAAAAAGAAGAAACATAAGTTTTCTATCTTTTTGTACATTTCTGAACGCTTTCAACAGGAACAAAAACATTTTGAATGCAGCTTTAGATGCAACTTAAGCTTAATGTTTACCTTGCTTTTTATTTAAAAAAGATGTCTTTGCCTTTTAGATTTCTTCTTTAGCCACCATTGGAGGCCAGGATGTGAAGAGAGTGACCTGGAACATCTTGGGCAGGCTCTTCACAGATGAGGTGTCTCATCAGATCAACTGGAAGGGTGTTAATAACAAAAAGCCCTTCAGTAGGATGGCAACGAAGACCTTGCTTTTCAGTAAGTATATAATTCAAAGTAATATTAAATACGTTCAAAGTCAATAGTTTGTAAATGTTGGGGCAGCCTTAAAAATTGTAGCAACCATCATACCAATATGACTGTGTAGCCTTTTTTAGACTGGCTACTATACCATATACCACATACTATACCGACTTTTTGTCGTTTAATGTCTTGTTTTTTTTTTTAATTTTCAATCAGGTAGGCCTATATGCCTGATGTTATGTTTAACACAGTGCATCAGTGAAAATCTGACAAGGTCACTTAATTAGTAGGGAAAATAGGCTACTAAAAAATTCCTGTTCACTATCAGGCAGTGCAATAATGATAATAATAAAAAAGCCTACCTTTCTGACATGCAGTAAATCTTCAAAATTGCTGTGGGATCCCCACTGCTGTGAGACTGCCTCGTTTTGATTCCTTCAGTTTGTTGCTGGCACTGAAAATGGCGTTGACCATGGGTGCGCTTCTAGAAAGTGGAGATACCAACTTCCGGCACAATCTTAGGTGAAACAGTGGCGTACCTGCACTTGTTTGTAAGAGTGCAACTATGGTCAAAGTTTGGGGATTGGAATCACAGTGGATTGTCATGTCAAGAGAAACGCACCCTAGGTGTGGGTAACAGGCCATCATGTTATTAAAGTAAATGCACTCAAACGTATTGGCTGCCTGGTGGTTGCGATAGCTTCGCTCGTGTACATTTGTCTAAATAAATAAATAAATTATAATAATAATAATACACACTGATGGAATGCAGTTTTGTGTGGGTTGTAAATTACCATGTGAGATGTATTTTAATTTAGTGTTGCTTTCGGAATGGTTAACCTAAAACTGAGGTCTCTGATGCAACATGTAGCTTGATTAAGCCGCTTTGGATAAAAGCATCTGCTAATACCTTGATGTAATGTTAACCAGGGCTGTAGTGGAGACTAAACGCAAGTAAATGGAGTTTACCCACCGCTCAAATGTCAGAAATATAGTTTATCCACCTGTTAAGAGTTTATGTAATGTAATGTAAAGAGTTTACCTCCAAATAGAATGTATGCATTACCCTAACAAACTTAAAACATTACAAAACCACACTGATTTATCCACATACAATATGTGCACTGATCAAGGAACCATTTAATACCACTGATATTATTTGAACATTTTGGATGTCTTTTTTAAATATCCAATAGTGAAAGGTGCAGTACACCTTACCCTGATCACAAATTCGTAGTTTACCCACCACAACCCTGTTTATAACTTTGTAAGTCATGTCATGAAACAAGTCATGTAAGTCATGTCTTACTTTGTAAGTTTCATGTTTCTCCTTAATGCCTATCTCATATATTGTATTGTGTAAGCATACTTGGCTTTGGATGTTATACACTCCAAAAAATGATTCGGTCTAAATTAATTTACTAATCACTTTGTGCGCAAGTTTTCATCTGCAGCAATACAAAGACCACAGACCTCAAAAATCAGTATATGAATCTCAACAATGGTGAGTCAAACAGCTTCATATTGCAATGCATGCTGGGTACCAGCATAGTTCATGACTCGCCCATGTATCCCAGCATGCACTGAGCATGAAGCATTTTTTTTGACTGTCACCATTGTTGATGGTAAGGTACTGATTCATACACTGAAACTTAATGTCTATGGTGTTTGCAATGCTGCAGATGAAAACTTTTTTGTGCACAAAATGATTTGTAAATTATTCAAATTATCATTTTTTACAGTACTACAAGATCTGAAGTTATTAACAAATCTAAAGCAATACAATATCAATATATAAAGATATTGGACTTGAAATGAAGTCGGTGGATAATTTTTTTTCACAACTCTTCTTCACTTGGCTTTGCTGGTTAAGCTTAATGTGTTCTACATAAAAACACCAAAATGTCAAGGGTCAAGAGCCCAACAACAGGAAACACTGGTCTCTTTGATGGTGATTTCAAACAAAACAATAAAACATCTAAACCTCTGTTAATTCACAATAAGAGCTTCTCTAGAAGTCTGATGTGAAGCTGATAAAGCTGTTTTAAGAGTTGTTTAATCAGATCTTAAATGATTTAATGTCTTTATTTCAGTTGATTTCTTCGGCTGTGGCTGAAGTTGTAGTTCTCGTGTTTCTCTTTCCTTCGGTGATTCTGCTTGATGATAACATCAGCTGTTCATCATTTATGATCAATCATCACATAATCTCATTAACTCTTTGCTGGGAATTATTACATAAATCTTACCTGTTTCATTCATGGTTGACTGATGTATACGAATCACATTAAGTTTATTGAAATGTTTTATGTTAAAACTAAGTAATCTAAACGGATGGAAAATTGTTAAGCAATTGAATTAAATAATGCAAATTTAGACTCACTTTTTTGAGTGTACATATCATAACATAAACACATCTGTCTGTTTGATTACAGGTGCTGTGAGGAAAAACACGCTGACACAGTCAGCCACGGAGGCGGAGGTCACCAAGCACGCAATCAGGTGGTTCAACCTGGCGACGGATCGGGCAACGAGGAGACGTGTCCTGCCTCCATCCACACAAATGGAGTAATAGGAGAAATAAGCAATAAAAAACCTTTTTATTGAACTTCTTTTTGTTCACCAGTTATTCATTTTCTGATATTTTAGCTGTGCATACAGCATTTCATTGAAGTTGTAGCCTAATAGATCAAATATTTTATGTTTGCATACATGTGACACCTATAAGGTTGCTCAATAAAGTGTTAACAACATTTCATCAGTTGTGTGTACATCATTCAGTAGGCTACTTAAAAACAGAATAGGCTATAACCTATAACTGTCCATAAATTTAAATATCAATGTTATGTTTCCATTGAGTAGTGATTAGTGATTGCTTTTGTACAATAAATTGATGTCTTGACTTGAACATTTTTTTAGGCCTATTTTCAATAGTTAGGTTAAAAATACAAGCTTAGGCCTGTATTGCTGTAGTAGCCTAGGGCTATTGATGGTTTTAGTTATATCCTATTTTATCCTAAAGCAAGAACAAAAGGGATTTTGAAAATTAGATAAACCGGTCCAAAACGGATCCGGGCCAGATGAGCCAGGATTTTTATGAGTCCGTTGCGAGTCTGCGGCGGATGTATGTATGAATTTGCGGGCCCAAAACGGACCCGCCGCGGAGGTAAGGTTTTAATCGCGGATGCAGCGCGGAGCCACGGCGGATCCGCGACCCGCCTTCGTTGCGGATCCGTCACTGCGCGCAAGTGGACGCCGATACGGGGCCGTTTCGCGGGTACGTTTCGGAAGCCGCGATACCTCCGCGGCAGATCCGCCGCGGAGTCCTTTTGCTGTGTGGGGTATTCCATTGGATCACCCATCCAGATGCAAAACTTTTCAGATTACTATGGAAATATGAATAACAGTGCTCTATATAGGACAAACTACATCTAATATATAAAGAACTACACGTAAATATCTTTAACATTTTTACAGTGATTTACAGTGATTTTTACAGTGATTATACTCATAATTTTTAATTTGACCACCATCACTAAAAATAGGCTATTTCATTCAGTAGAAGCAGAAATAGAAAGGGATTAAGAGTTCAGTGATTCTCAAAAGTTTATTTTTTAATTATTATTATACAATATTGTATTATAAAATTTGTTTGGGTGAACCAGGAAGCTTGAAATCTGCTTTTTTTTTTTTTTTTTTTTTTCATTGCAGTTTTTCTCAATTGCTTAAGCACATTTCTTGAAATTATGCTTCTTTTTTTGGGAAAGCTCTAAACACAAATCCGTAACTTCTAACTCAGTTCCCCGAATGAAGCTCTCCACTCAAAACAACTTAATCTCGCTGAGAAAAACAAACAAACAAACTTTGCTCTCAGACATGACATACAAACCCTCAAAAACACACACACACTACAACACAGTTTTACACACTGATGAGATCAATTCAAAACAATACTACGAAAACTGATAATAACTTGCAATAAGAAAAAAAAAATCACATAACACAAAAATGTATGTCTAAACATTTGCAAGTGTTTTAATCCTTAATTTATTGTACTGTGGAGTACAGCGTAAAACAGCAAACAAAAACAAAAATAATTACTCTGCCCCAGCCTCCTGTCTTTGGTCTGGGACAGGCCAAAGAACCTCCTCAACATCACAGGCTGAATTGGCCTTGGACAGGCAGCAGGGGTAAAATCCTCTAGCATGCCTGATATAAACCTTGCCCTTGCCCTTCCTATTTCTCTTCCATGTTGTTGTCATTGTCCTCCTCCTTCTTCTCCTCCTCTTCCTCTTTCACCTCCTATTCTTCCTCTGCGAAATTACACATTACTGTATGCAGGATATTGATTGAAAAAGACCGGATAGGATTCAAAGTTACACTTTTACTAGTGATCTGACAAAAAAAAATCAAGATAAAAAAAAAAAAAATGAAAATACATTACAAAGTCATTATGAAATAGAAAAGAAAAATACATTTCAGAGAACTGCTTTATCATTGGTTGATCTTTTGTCTCTACATTAGTAGATTAAATTAACATTTTTTTTTACAATATACGTAGTAGTATCTTGATGTACATATGGCAGAGATGGTATGGTGTGGTAAAGATCAATAAATGACGTAATCAGACAAAGAACACTATAAATCAGTAGCAGAATTCTGTAGTGCTGTGTGTTGTTTCAGGGTTGGCATCATCTGAAGTCCTCTGAGGGGTTGGCATCATCTCTTCTTAAGTGTTCTGGATCCAGACTGGAGCTTGTGAATTGCTAGTTACCATGGGATGTCAATCCCATGGCAGAAACCGAGAACAAATAGGAACATAATTAGCATAGCTGCTGTTCAAACTAACAACAACATTTGTTAAACCAGAGCTAAAAGATTAATAATGAACATTTGATCAGATATAACTACAGGAAAAGTTTATGAGATGCATTATTTTGAATGCTTGGCTAAAAAGATGTGTCTTTAATCAAGATTTAAACAGAAAGAGTGTGCCTGAACTCCGAACGTTATCAGGAAGGCAGTTCCAGAGTTTGGGAGCCAAATGTGAAAAAGCTCTACCTCCTTTAGTGCACTTTGCTATCCTAGGAACTACCAACAGTCCAGAGTTTTGTGACCTTACAGAGCGTGATGGATTGTAGCGTGGTAGAAGACTAGTTAGGTACGCAGGAGCTAAACCGTTAAGTGCCTTATAGATAAGAAGTACTATTTTATAGCCGATGTGGAACTTAATAGGTAGCCAGTGCAGAGACTTTAAAATTGGGGTAATATGATCATATTTTCTTGACCTGGTAAGGACTCTAGCAGCTGCATTTTGGACTATCTGTAGCTTGTTTATTGAAGATGCAGGACAACCACCTAGTAGTGCATTACAATAATCGAGTCTAGAGGTCATGAATGCGTGAACTATCTTTTCTGCATCAGAAACAGGTAATATGTTCGCAGCTTGGCAATGTTTCTAAGATGGGAGAATGCTTTTTTTTAACATGAAAAATATGATTTTCAAAAGACAAGTTGCTGTCTAATATAACACCCAGGCTTTTGACTGGAAGTAACAGTACATCCATCTAGTTGTAGATTGTAAGTCAAAAGATTCTGTGTACTGTTTTTTGGTACAATAAGTAATATCTCTGTCTTATCTGAATTTAATGGCAGAAAATCATTGGTCATCCAATCTTCTACAATCTTTTTAGCTTCGAAAATTTAGACATTTCATCTGGTCTTGTTGAGATATATAGTTGAGTATCATCAGCATAACAATGGAAACTAATCCCGTGTTTTCTAATAATATTACCAAGGGGCAGCATGTATATTGAAAATAGTAGAGGACCTAGGACAGATCCTTGTGGCACTCCATACTTTACTGGTGATAACTGAGATGACTCCCTATTTAAATAAACAAAGTGGTAGCGATCAGACAGGTAGGATCTAAACCATCTTAAAGCCTGCCCTTGGATACCCGCATAATTTTGTAGTTGATCTGTTAGTATGTCATGATCTATAGTGTCGAACGCAGCACTAAGATCAAGTAAAACTAGCACTGAGGTGCAGCCTTGGTCTGACGCAAGAAGCAAGTCATTACTGATTTTAACAAGTGCAGTTTCTGTGCTGTGATGGGGCCTGAAACCTGACTGAAATTCTTCATAGATATCATTTTTTTGCAAGAATGAGCACAGCTAAGCAGATACAACTTTCTTTAAAATTTGAGACATAAATGGAAGATTAGAAATGGGTCTATAATTTGCCAGTTCACTAGGGTCTAGTTGTGGTTTCTTAATAAAAGGCTTAATAACCACCAGCTTGAATGGTTTAGGGACGTGACCTAAAGATAATGATGAGTTGATAATGTTGAGAAGCGGTTCTTCTGCCACAGGTAACAATTCTATATACATGTAATACATTTTGGGCAACATGACTATAGGAACTGAACCGCAGACAAATCAGTTGCATAATCAGTTGCATGAACGTACCAAAGCAAATGCAACTTGTTAAAAAAAAATGGAAACATTTTATGATGTGCACAAGTGAGAATTTCATTTTTAATCTGAGAAATGCACCAAACTGTAAGATGATTTTGGCCCTTTTATCTCCATCAAAGGTTCTGATTGGTGTGGGATAAATTTGGATTCCAAGTGTTTCCATTTGGTTAATTGTGTGCTAGTTGAGCTCAAACTTTGCAGACTTGAGTGAACAATATTGAATGCTAGTGCTTTCTAAATGACCACATGGTGTAAGCACCTAGAAATGTAGGGATTTGTGTGTAGAGTTTTGCAGTAACAGTTCACCAAATCTGACTCATGTGTTAAAGCAGGAGTATAGTATTTATAGTTCAGGGAAATGGGTGTGCTTTTTGAAAAATGGCATTATGGTTTTGAAATGTTAGATCAAAATACTGGTTATAGTGTTTTAGCAATCAAGAAAAACTGTAAGACACTATAGGGCAATGATGCTCTTTTGACAGCCCTGCTGAAAAAACTAACAAACAAACAAAGAACAATAGACACTATCACAACATTTATAACCATCACAACATTTATTATCTGTCTATCTATCTATCTATATATATATATATATATATATATATAATTATTCCTCTTTTTCTGGTATATTCAAACTTAGGTATGATTTCTTTCTTAGGTGTGATTACTATATACTGTATATATATATATATATATATATATATATATATATATATATATATATATATATATATATATATATATATATGAAGAGTTCAGATGCAAAACCAGCTAAAAGCCATCTCGGTCAAAAATGAGACAATGATACTGAGTGAATGCTCCTGACACATAGTATACACCTATCAAATACTTTTACTCACTAAATTCAAGCCTCAGCCCAATCAGAAGTACCAGTACTTACATAGAAACCTATACAAAATAGCCAGAAAGAAATGCTAATTTTAAAGAAATACAACAGATGTATACAACGAAATACAACAAACACATATTCACACTCTTCTATACCTCTTAGATTGACAGATGCACCCTTGCCTTCTGTGCACTTCCAACTGGCTTATATTTTGTATATTTAAATATTTCGAAACAAGTGTGAAGAATTTTGAGTTACTGTGTGTTAACGATGACACCCGTGTTGGAGTTTTGCTTAACTTTGGCTTTCTTAGGGTTTTGCATCACAAGTTCATCACAGAGCAAACTGTGTCTTAGTGAGTGAGAATGTGTTTAGAGTTTTGCAAAAAGAGTGAATGAGATCTGCAAACTAAAATTGTTTAAGGTTTTGCAGAAAGAGTGATTTATTTGACAAATTGGTTTATTGGCTATTCAGAATTTGGTTTAGAGTTTTAGCAACTGTGAAAAACTGTACAATTATAGATATTTAAAACAGATGAGTACATTTTTTTTTTAGGTTAGGATTCTTAAAAAGATAAGCATTTATCTGAAATAAAAAGCTTTTGTAACATTATACACTATACCATTCAAAAGCTTGGAGTCAGTATTTATTTATTTATTTTTCCAGGGAAATAAATTATAGAAATTAATACTTTCATTTAGCAAAGATGCTTTAAATTGATCAAAAGTGATGATAAAGACATTTATGATGTTACAAAAGATTTCTATTTCAGATAAATTCTGTTCTTCTGAACCTGACAAAATTCTACTCAGCTGTTTTCAAAATAATAATAATAATAATAATAATAATAATAATAATAATAATAATAATAATAATAATAATTTTGACCAACACATCAAAATATTAGAATGATTTCTGAAGGATCATGTGACTGGAGTAATAATGCTGAATCACAGGAATGAATTACATTTAAACTATACTCAAATATAAAACAGTTCTGTTAAATGGCAAAAATAATTACACATTTTACTGTTTTGTTGTACTTTGAATCAAATAAATGTAGGCTTAGTGAGCATCAGAGAATTATTTAAAAAAAAAAAAAAACATTAAAAATCTTGACAGTGTATTTATTTTCTTTTGTACTGTGTAATACTGTATTCACAACCACAAATGCTTACTGTAAAAAGAAAAGTTTGGTTTCAATCTTGCTTTCCATGAATTTTGACAAATACTGTGAATTTTGCCAATTACTTTTAATCTTGTACAGAAATGTACATATGAACTCATGAAAGAAGAGCTTTAGGTTTTGAATAACTGTGTGTATATGATATGTCCAAAAATATAGTATTAAGGCAAAAGTGTTTGCAATGTATGACAAATGTTTGCTTTTGAGATGTGTTTGTGATATTTTGAATGCAGTGCCTCATTTTGCAAGAGATGTAAGGCATTTTGCATTTTGTGTGTGCAATTCTTGGATTTGTCTGTAAAGTTTTGAAAAATGGAGGCAAAGTTTGAAAATGTGTACAAGCAGTTGAAAAAAACTGTAAAACTTACCAGAAATAGACTGTCAAACTGCTCTACAGGGTGTAGCTTCTGTGAAATAAGAAGTGAGAAGAAAAGAGAGAGAGAAAGAGAGAAAATGTCAAACATTCAAAACTGCAGAAAATATTGTACCATGCATTGCCATGCATGTCATGATGGACTAGGCTATATATATCAATGCCCCATGCATGGTTCCATCATTGTAATTTTAAAAAATATTAAAAAATAATTATGACATGGTTGTGTCCGCTGGAAATTACAGTCATATATATTTCTGTAGGAAGTTGTCACACATTGGCCCTTAAAGTGACAAATGTTTAGCCAGTGTGAAATGACAAACCTTGGAAACTATCAAGAATAAATGAAATAGTGCTACGCACAATCACATCAACAAACGTATGAACTCTGGGTAGGTGCTGCATCAGTAAAGCTATACTTGTCATGATAAGCAAATTATCACATAGATTTCTTAATGTTAGTTTTCATAGTCTGCATCATGTGACTAGCTAGAGTGTGAAGCATGTTCACATTCGGTCGTACTCACAAACTGTATCACACACACAAGTTTATTCTCGCAGGCTGACGAGTTTCTTTGTAAACCTCAGATTATTTACAGATGTGATTTTTGTGATTTTATCTGAAGCTATTGGAGATAATGTCACAAACACTTATTTTGTTTGCTTTGACTTTGTGTTCTCTGCCCGGTGAGTTACAAATATGTTTTTTGTCTTCGCTTCTTGAGTCATAATGTACTATTACAATTGTTCAGAGGATTTAAATGAGCTGCTATTAATCTTGTTCTCCAGGTGTGTTTGTTGTTGGCACAAATGAAGTGATAGTTTCAGTGAAGGAGGGAGAGTCTATATTAGAACATAGTGAAGTTTATGAAATACAGACATATGATGAATTAGAGTGGAGGTTTTAAACCATGCATATAGGTAGATATGAAGAGTTCAGATGCAAAACCAGCTAAAAGTCATCTCAGTCAAAAATGAGATAATGATACTGAGTGAATGCTTCTGACACATAGTATACGTCCATCAGATACTTTTACTTCAAAGTCCCTAAATTCCTCTTTTACTTCCAGCCTCAGCCCAATCAGAAGTACCAGTACTTGCATAGAAACCTATACAAAGTAGCCAGAAAGAAATGCTCATTTTAAAGAAATACAACAGATGGATTTAGAGGCTTTTGCATCTGAACTCTTCATATATTCTTTATATTCTTGTCAAAAGTATCAGGGTACAAATAAACAGAAAAGGTAACATCTTATCAGAAACCGAACTGAACATCTCAACATCACTAAACTCTTGACTTTCTCTCTCTATCGCAGTTGCTGCAGGACATACTACTTCACAACCTCCTTTACCTTCTCCATTACTCAGTGAATCTGTGATAGTGCTGATCTTGGCTGCTGGTAGTTCTTTGTTGTATATGTTTGTAATTTGGATGTATTGTGTGTGCTTGAAACGCAAAAAGGCAGGTAGGTGTACTTAAAGCTTAAACATCTGCAAAAACAACATGTCTTTTTGAGAATCAACAATATTCTAGAGAAGATGAATATTAATAATGTTTTAAACATTTCAGTTCAGACCCATGGATGTGAGACTCATCAATTACTCCACAAAGTAAGTGTAAGTGCTAATCACAATTAAATACCAGCTATATCATGCTTTCTGTGGTAATTGTTATTATCTGATGTTGAACATGTTTCATGGTTTCCACAGTTCACTTGTTGTTACAATGACACTGCCACTGTTATTAAAGTTTGCTGTTGTTAAACATTTAATCCATTTGCATTCTAAAACTTCATAATAAAAGTCCCAAAAGCATAAAAGACACAGAGAGTCCTCCATTACAATACAGACAAAAGATCATCATTCAGTGCAGGGATGAGGAACGTTGATTGATGGCCAGTGTCCCTGCACAGTTTAGCTCCAACCCAAATCAAACACACCTGAACAAGCTAATCATAGTCTTTAGGATACAGATTGGTGTGTGCAGGTTGGTTTCTTTAAAAAATGCATATGTATTTCACATGTGTTTCTATGTAAGTACCGGTACTTCTGACTGGGCTGAGGCTGGTATTTTAGCAAGTTTGAAGTAAAAGTATTTGATGGTGTCACAAGCGCGGTCTCTGTGGCTCCCCCCGTCTCGCACCAGCGGGAACCTTCACCGGAGTATTAGCACTACATTACCCATAATCCCGTGCCTGGGGCTCTCGCTTCCGGTTCCGGGTCGCCCGGGTCACTTCCCCCCCGGCGGCCATTTCAGCGTTCCTCGCCGGCTCGCTCACCGCGAAGTTTTGTCGGTTATGTCGTCAATCCTGAGCGTTTCTTTATCGGACTGCCTACCCGTTGCCAACTGGACTGTTTTGCTGTGTGTGAACCTTTGCTGCCCGCCCTTTGTCGACCTTTGCTATTCCCTCGGACTATTGTTATCGTCTCGCCGCCGGCCCCGACCTTTTGCACGGACTATTACTACCCCTTTGGATTTGCCTTCACCACACCTGTCTGCCAGTTCTGACCAACGCCTGTTAAAGTTGTCCGATTTAATAAAGCTGTTGCAGATGGATCCACCGTCTCACGATTCATCCTTAACCTCATCACAGATGGATGTATAATATGTATCAAGAGCATTCATTCAGTATCATTATCTCATTTTTAACTGAAATGGCTTTTAGCTGGTTTTGCATCTGAACTCTTTATATATATATATATATATATATATATATATATTATTTTATTATATTTTATTTTATTTATTTATTTATTTTTTCGGGTAGTGGTGGGTTGGAGCTAAACTCTGCAGGGACACCAGCCCTCCAGGATCAAAGTTCCCCACCCCTAATTTTCAATTTGCACATTTGTTTCCTAATGATTCTCAGGTGCAATGCCATGTAAATCCTCATGGTGAATCTGCAGCAAATTTCATTGATTAATTTTGAGCCCCTGCAGGTTTTGCCTCTGTAACATTAGGTTTGTTTTTCTTTTGTGTTTCTTACAGGAATCTGAAATGACAGAGGTGGTTTACACATGTTTTACCACAGAACAATGATCTGTGAATCTGTTTCCTCACCAGATTGACCACAGTAACTGTATCTGTGCTTTATAATGTATTACTGTTTCAAATTATATAAACTTTACATTTGTTTAAGTGAACTACTTTGAGGTTTCCTTCAGACTGACATTGATATCCACATTTGATCAAAACAAAATATTTGATCTGGTTATTAAAACAAGAGAAACTCCTTCAACATGAAATGTGTCAGCATGCTTTTTAGTTTCAGTGGACTGGTGATTTTGGTTTCATGCAAATTCTCTCAGAATCAGTGTTGGGAAGGTTACTTTGGAAATGTAATAGGTTAGAGATTACAAGTTACTTGATTTAAAATGTAATAAGTAGTGTAACTTTCCAATTACTTTATTAAAGTAATGTAACTTATTACTTTTAATTACTTTTTATTACTTTTCTACATTTCTAATATTTTCAACTGTTAATCATTCTGAAACATTTAAACCAGGCAGAGTTAACCTTACAGTAGCAACTCAACACTGATTACTGTCAGACTATCAAAATCCTTTATCACTTGAATTAAGATTATAATAAGCAACACACATCTTTATTTTGCAATAACAACTGGCTGAATGTACATTATCTTACTTATTACACAGCTGCTTGATAGATTATTTAGATGTTTCATGTCAAAATACTTAGACACGAAACACTGATCTGAGTTGAAATATTTGAATGCAAAGCTTTCATGAAGAAATCAGTTGCTAGCAAATGGCAAGTTCAAACTAGACATTTTAGGGATACAGTGCAGTCATACCAGTTTTCTTATACAACATTTCACCACATAAATAATTAAGTAGTAGTACTAGTTTGTTAGTCATCTTATAATCCATCACAATGTACAAAAAATGTCAGCAACAAGAGAGCAAGTCCATGATACCAGGATGAATTAAGAAATTGTACACATACTATTGAATTAAGCTTTAATATTTTATTAGGTAACCAAACGTAAAACTTCTGCCAAGAAAAAATATCAAGCATGTAGCACTGACTTAAGTTGCCCCGAAAGAGTCCGAGCTGTGTAATAATTTAATTTAAAGCACAGCCACCAGAAATTCAGACTTTTTTTTTACTTATATTTTTGGGCTTTTTATGCCTTTTATTGTGATAGGACAGTAGAGAGATGACAGGAAAGAGCTGGGAGGAGAGAGGGGAGCGGGATCGGCAAAGAACCTCAAGACAGGAATCAAACTCCGGTCACCGTGAACGCAGTTGCATTATATGTCATAACATAAATAACATCATAACAAGAAACAGTTTAATAGCTATGATACTGGATTTGAAATCAAATGTTTGCATAGTTATGACAGAAAACACTAGCATCTAACAATGCCTTGGAAAAAACAATCTTAAAAAATAAAGTTTATGCATAAACCCAAATAGGAAATAAAACAGTCATCAAATAAGCATGTGTCCTATTCTGTGTCCTAAACTCCTGAAACATTGGTGTCTCATTTTAGAGCAGTTAATGCAATTTAAAAGAAGTATATTTAAATCTGTAAGTGGGGGTGGGTGTGTGAAAAAATTCAGATGTAACCCCCTTTGTAATCACTGGCATTTTTCAAAAGTAACTAATTTAATTACATATTTTTTCTCAGTAACTGTAACTAATTACAATTACATTTATTTTGTAATTAAATTACGTAATTCTGTTACATGTAACTAGTTACTCCCCAACACTGCTCAGAATCATATAGTAAAATCTTCAACTCTGTTAACAAACAAGCATGTGACCTGAACACAAATACAACAAATTTCATCTTTATTTGCAAACCCTTTAAGCACTGTCCCATCCACCCAAATGAGAACTGCATGGAAAAGAGCACAGGGCGTCCAGACGTACATTGAAAAGATGCACTTTATCTTGTGTTTCAAAACGATGGTCAAAGGTGCGACAATCAACATTTTATTATTATTATTGTTAATATTATTATTATTATTATTATTATTATTATTATTATTATCACAAGGCTGAATTTATACTGAAATCTATATTATATTGACAATAATCTGGGGCTTCACCCACCGAAGCTATAGAGGGTTTGCACTTACATCACATTTTGGTCAGTTACCTGGGTGCGTGGCCATATTGGCAATACTCTAATGTAAACAAGAGCATTGATTACACGGTTAATGCACTACTGAATACTTTGTTCTGCTAATTTTTGTTGTTTAAACTACGGGAAAAAGTGGAAGCTTCTAAGTCATATAAATAAGGACTTAGTAAGCAGGAAAGGGCACAATATTTTAACAAACTAAAGTTAATAGGTTGTAAAGCTATGTACAGGCAGTTTTAATTAAGGTATTAGCCTAATAGTTTACCTACCTGATGGAAAATGATGAGAACAAACACGAATGTTGTCAAGATTCTTGCCCTGGAAATCCTGGCCCAGCTTAGCCAAACGCCTTTTGTTCCTTTTTTTTTTTTTTTTGAGTTTTGAGTTTTGAGTTTTGAGTTTTGGCAGTCTATAGTAAGTACTCCAAATGTTTTTCCTGGTCCGACCAATTAGTACAGCCCAAACATGACAATAATTGACCATTTTCAGCAAAATCACAATCAGCAAAATATGCAAGTTTTGCTTGGTTCTGTGGCATTGTTCACATTCAGTGCCACCACTGGCAGATTGATGACCCGTCCTAAAAACACTCTATTCTGAGATGTGTCTTAGTTTTGTTTTTTTTTTTTCCTCTTGTTTAATAGCGCTCCATGATCGTTTATGATGGCCTAAATATTGGAATGTGTATAATGTGTTTCCTCCCCCCATCAGATAATTGTTTAGACATAACAGGCACATTAACACATTAAACCTTATTTGAACTTTTTAGGCTTGGCCCACCAAGCCCTGTCCCCTGATTGGGAGTGGCAGAACAAAACCTCCGAAGCGCTGCCCAGAAGTCCATAAACACTATTTTTATTTTTTTTTTTATTTATTTATTTTTTTAATACATCATATGGTTTGTGGCCAACAATTAGAAAACAACATACCCAAAATACCTTTTGGAAGATGATGGTGTTTTCTCACTAAAGTTTGGTCCATCAGCTTTTGAATGGTCAGTCTTCATAGACACAGAGCTGAATACAGGTGAACCTGATTTTTCACTGACAAGAACAGAGAGAAAATATTATTAAAGGAGATTCTTCAGTCTCATTTGAAGTGGATTGTCCTTCTCATGACTATGGAAAGATGCATACACAATAGCGAAGAAATTTAAATAATTGATGCAAATCACATGGAATACCTTTTGGTTTGTGATGGTGTTTCCTCACTGAAGTTTGGTCCATCACCTTTTGAATGTATTAAGGTAGTAAATACATTCAAAAGGCAGCCTTAAGGTAGTCTTTTTTATGCCACATGACATTTGAATGTTCCTCCAAAACACTTTTTTCCCACTGTCACCCCAACATGGAGGACATCTGTTGAAGTGCTCCAGAAATTGCTCTGTAAACCTAATTTCTGAACATCTCTTCTCAAAGGAGATTTTTTTTTTTTTGTCATTATTTTTGGTTAGTAAATTACATATTTCTAAAAACTTTCTTCAATATTATCTAAAAAAGTTTTTCTGTAAAATGAGAAAAAAATCAATGTTGCCATAAGGCAACACTGTACCACTACGGAAAAATAGGTATGTTGCCATATGGCAACGCTGTACCACAGTGGAACTGAAGTAATGTATTTCCCCATTGAGATTTTTTATAGATAGTAACATCAATAATTTGATTGCAATTATTTATTGATTTGAAGTGTTTATTGTAATATATGTGTGTGTATGTATAAATAAGAAAATGTAGTATTTTCAGAAAATGATTACAACAATATTTCACGGAAAGGGAAATAAGAAGAGTGCAGAGTTGCCTCTTCCATGTAATGACAGTGAGGATGAGTTAGCCTTCAGTGACCGTAACAATGAGTGTGTTTTTGCATGTGTATATGTGAAAGCATGTGTGTGTGGAAGATTTTGATGGAAATTAAGACTGGATGCATCAATTTCTAAAAGAAATGTGCATTTGAATTGAAAAGAAAATCATAATTTAATAAAAAAAATAAAAATAAAAATTCCATTGTGGTACATTGTTGCCATATGGCAACATTTTCCTAAACATCCTGCACAAAACTTCACTATTGTATAATTGAAGCTATTTCATGTTATAAAAATGTATGTGAAAAAATATCTCATGGTTAGAACATAATGCGTAGCATAGAGCAGTGGTTTTGAAACCGGTCCTACGAGCACCCCCAGCATTTTGTATGTCTCTCATATTTGACACACCCATAGGTCTTGGGTCTCTACTAATGAGCTGATGAGTTGAAACAGGTGTGATAGCTGAGGGAGACACAGAACACATGCAGTGTTCAGGGTGCTTGTAGGACTGGTTTGAAAACCACTGCCATAGAGGGTTAAGTACTTTATCAAAGTGGAAACCCGGTGGTTTTCAAGTTGTTTGTACAAGTTCAAGAACTTAATGATTGTTCGTTTTTGATCTCTTAAAAACAACTGTGCAATCCTGTGGTCATCCAATCAGTGCAGAAAAACACAGCTAACAATTTTTGGTTCTCAGAACATTCCCAAAACATTCCCAAAAACATAAACCAATGGGAAACATAGGAGAACGTTAGGGGAATGTTCGGTGTTTGTTGGGTACTGGCTTCAGGGCAGATGAATAGAGGGATTTTGGTAGTAAGACATAAATGTCAAAATAACTGTAACTTACTCTTTCAGTAGGCCTTTTATAAACCATCCCACTACTACTATATTGTCATTTAATGCCAGATATAACAAAAATTTAATGTCATATAAATGTGCTTTAAATAATAATAATCACTAGATTTAATTGCCGTTTAATTGCTGCACAATTAGGCTACAGTCTGGGTCATAAAATCACCAAACACAGAAAGATGAAGTTTAAATAAATAAATAAAATACATTTAGAACATTAATGTCAAAGGTCTTCACCTACTAAAAGTGATTGTTGTTTTTACAAAACAAATAGCACCAGGCTGAAGAAATCCAAATTCACATGAAAAAAATATAGTTTACAACAAACCCATCTGTGGAACTGCAGAAGCAGCGAGGTCAACTTCCATTTCAGCATCAAAAGCACAGATGTAACATTTAGGCCTACCTAAATGTTACCTTAACGCCACTTGTTGGGTTGCACTTGAATGATATCATACTTATAACATTGTTAATTATTGCATTTAACGTTGTTAAACATTTTCAAATACACAGAAACATCTCTAAGGTATTTGCTAAAGAGCAGAGCAATTAATGTGGAAAGCATCTATATACAACCTCCAATAAACATCTTTATTAAAAGCAGTTTATCATATATCCTAAATCATAAATATCTTAAATACATTTTATAAATGTCTAACATTTAAGAAGATCCAAGCTATTGTGGATAAGCAATGCTCTAAAAATGCTTCTTTCAGATGAAAACACACACTTAAATTAATATATAAAAATGTTTCTAAATTTGGTAAAAGTTCTGTGAACCCTGTTTTAATACATTTGAGTTAAAACTTTGAACAAGTTTTAGCAACTTAAGATTTAAAACACAGCAAACAGTATGAACTTACAATATTAACTTTGGTCATGAAAGTTCTTGTTAAAAGCACAACAGCAACACTTTGTGGAATGGAGAACTGAAAAAAGCAAAATAGTTAGAAAAGCTGTGGAACACAAGGTTTAACAGAGGACAAAAGAATAAAAAAAAAGCAGAAAAGGTTGTTTAAATACAACCAGAACAGAATTCAAACTTACAATCAGCCAATAAGGAGGTTGAAATAGATCAGATGGTATGGTGTCTACCAATTGCCTGTGGGCTGCATTCCATTGGATCACCCATCCAGATGCAAAACTTTTCAGATTACTATGGAAATATGAATAACAGTGCTCTATATAGGACAAACTACACCTAAATACAAACTACACGTAAATATCTTAAACATTTTCACAGTGATTATACTCATATTTTTTTTTTTTTAATTTGACCATCATCATTAAAAATATTTCATTCAGTAAAAGCAGAAATAGAGAGGGATTAAGAGTTCAGTGATTCGCAAAACTTTTTTAAATTATTATACAATATCGTATTATAAAATTATGTTTGGGTAAACCAGGATGCTTGAAATCTGCTTTTTTCTTCATTAATACAATGTTGCAAAAGAAAAGGTTTTTAATTCTTGGTCACCAGGAGGCACTCCATGAGCGTCATCTGTTCTAGAAGACCAGTGTATAATTTAAAGCAGAAGAATGAGACACTCTGACCCTGTTGTGTTCAATGTATTTTAGTTTGTAAAACCTTTTTTCAAACGTTCTGAACATGAAACTATGTTCTGATCGTGGCTGCTGTTGTTAAGTCAACGTCAGTCCTTCACTGATGAATCAGACATTCTCACATTAAGACACTAGGGTAGCGATGATGTTTCTTTGATAACCATGCTGAAACAAACAAACAAACTAAAATAATAATAATAAAAAAAAAAATCACAACATCTGTAATGGTTTTACTGGTTATAATGGGACTTGTATTGGTTTTAATGGAAACTGTAATTGACCCTGTTGGTCTCTACTGGTAATTGGTCACCTTCTATTGGTGGCTTGGTAACACCAATAAATCCTAATGGAATGTCACAAAACACACTACAGAAAACCATTTTTTAATGGTTTTAATGGTTAAAAGTTGATCGGTTTTAATGTTTATAATGGTATTTGTAGTGGACACCATTAGAATACTACTACAGTATTGTTATATTTTTTTTTTTTTTGTAGTGAGGGAATGACTTTTAAAAACAATTATTCTGAGGATGTTTCTGGTGGAAACAGCACACATTTAAGCTATAAATTATTAGCAAAAAAAAAAAAAACACAAGTTGCTTATGTGATTTCCAGAAAGAAAAAAAAAAAAAAAAAAATGTAAATCTGTGAGTAGCACAGTTCTGGAAGTTTGATGTGGCTCTGAAGGTCAGTGAATAGACTGTGGGCATCTGAGACTGAGATTAAGGTCAGACTGACAGATTGTCTTTCTGTAGCTATTACTACAGAAAGACGAATTCCTTCTCAGACTCCAACCAGCATCCATGGATAACGTTGTTCTAATTCGTCTCTGCTCTGATGTTTGTGGCTGCTGTTGTCCGTTACTGATTAATCAGTCATTCGCAGGCCACTAGGGGGCGATGGTGATGCTTTTTAAGAAGCCAGACAAGTTCTGACTTGAAACATACCAGAAATAGACAGTCAAACTGCTCTACAGGATGTTGCTTCTGTGAAATGAGAAGTGAGAAGAAAAGAGAGAGAAAGAGATAAAATGTGTAACATTCAAAACTGCAGAAAATACTGTATCATGCCATGCCATGCATGTCATGGTGGACTAGGCTATATATCAATGCCCCATGCATGGTTCCATTCCTGTCTTTTATTTATTTATTTATTTTTTGACGTGGTTGTGTCCGCCCAAAATTACAGTCTATATATATACACATATATATTTCTGTAGGAAGTTCTCACACATTGGCCCTTAAAGTGACAAATGTTTAGCCAGTGTGAAATGACAAACCTCAGAAACTGTCAAAAATAAATGAAATAGTGCTATGCATGATCACATCAACAAATGTATGAACTTTGGTTAGGTGGCACACAAACATCAGTAAAGTGACTATATTATGTCATCGTTACTACAGATATTGTTTATAAAGTAAAACTGGTAAAACTTCAGGACATTGGCATTAGCAACAACTGGAAAATTCTCAAAACACGTACCATTGAAAGATTCCATATGCATATATGAACTATGTTGGTGTGAGCTATACTTGTCATGATAAGCAAATTATTACATAGATTTCTTAAATGTTAGTTTTTATAGTCTGCATCATGTGACTGAAGAGTGTGAAGCATGTTTCCATATACGGTCGTGCTCACGAACTGTAGCACACACAAGTTTATTCTCGCAGGCTGACGAGTTTCTTTATAAACCTCAGATTATTTACAGATATTTTTTGTGATTTTATCTGAAGCTATTGGAGATAATGTCACACACACTTATTTTGTTCGCTTTGAGTTTGTGTTCTCTGGCTGGTGAGTTACAAACATGTTTTTTGTCTTCACTTCTTGAGTAATAATGTACTATTAAAATTGTTCAGAGGATTTAAATTAGCTGCTATCAATTTTGTTCTCCAGGTGTGTTTGTTGTTGACACAAATGAAGTGATAGTTTCAGTAAAGGAGGGAGAGTCTATAATTTGACATAGTGAAGATAATGAAATACAGACATACAGACATATGATGAATTAGAGTGGAGGTTTTAAAACATGCATATAGGTAGATGTATTCTTATTAAAAATATCAGGGTACAAATCAAATAGAATTGGCAAACAGGCACAGTGCAGCAAAGGTAACATCTTATCAGAAACCAAACTGGACATCTCAGCATCACTGATTGACTTTCTCTCTCTATCGCCGTTGCTGCAGGACATACTACTTCACAACCTCCTTCACCTCCATTACTCACATCCATTACTCCACCAGTACTCAGTGAATTTGTGATAGTGGTGATCTCATCTGCTGCTGGTGGTTCTCTGTTGTATATGTTTGTAATTTGGATATATTGTGTGTGCTTGAAACACAAAAAGGCAGGTAGGTGTACTTAAAGCTTAAACATCTGCAAGAACAACATGTCTTTTTGAGAATCAAAAATATTCTAGACAAGATGAATAATAATAATGTTTTGTCTGAACATCATTTCAGTTCAGACCCATGAATGTGAGACTCCTCAATCACTCCTCAAACAGATTGCACAAATGACAGTAAGTGCTAAGCACCATTAAATACCAGCTATATCATGCTTTCTGTGGTAATTGTTATTATTAGGGCCCGAGCACTGCAGTGCGAGGACCCTATTGGAATTGTTCAGTTTCTTCTTCTTCTTCTTCTTCTTCTTCTTCTTCTTCTTCTCCAAAGTAAAAAGTGAAGAGTTCAGATGCAAAACCAGCTAACAGCCATCTCGGTCAAAAATGAGATAATGATACTGAGTGAATGCTCCTGACAGATAGTATACATTCATCAAATACTTTTACTTAAAACTTGCTAAATTCCAGCCTCAGCCCAATCAGAAGTACCAGTACTTACGTAGAAACCTATACAGTAGTAGCCAGAAATAAATGCTCATTTTAAAGAAATACGTCAGATGGATTTAGAGGCTTTTGCATCTGAACAAGTATTTTTGAGGGCCTAAACATGCTCGAAAACTCACAAAACTTACATCTGATATGGGTTTCAGAAGTGGGTGTGGCAAAATGGCTCGATAGCGCCACCTATAAAATTTCAACGGAGTGCGCCTCGAGCTACATTTCACATACATGTACGAAACTCGGTGCGCAAGTAACACACCAATACCTACAAAAAAGTCTCTTGGCACAACATCCGAAACCCAACAGGAACTCCGTTATATTGAATTTACTGTACAATTTTTGTGCAGTTTTTGCCATTTTCAGGCCTCATACTTTAACGAACTCCTCCTACAGTTTTAATCCGATCATCTTCAGATTTGCTGAGTGTTATCATAAGGCTTTTGTGATGCTAAAGGGGGGCTTTCGTCGAAGGGTGTGTCCCTGGCAGCCTGACAAAGTTCGATGTTTCGCCATGAAAAAGGAAGTTGCTGTAACTCAGGCAATGTCCGATCTGCCTCAAACTTCACACGTTTATTAACAGTCCACTCCTGAACACATGTCAGTGCCCATATTCAGTTTTCTCTCAGGAGTGAATCACAAAATTTTCAATGGCCATTGTCACTCCCTTGCATTTTCCCTTTCAATCACAAAACACGTCTTAGAAAATTTAAATAAGTATACTGTTTTTTGTGAACGACTGAACAAGATGATTTTCACATCACTTTGTAGAAAAAATTGTAGCCTACCACATCCATGTCTCGAAAGTCTTGTGCACAAATGTTCTGAATGTGTTTCATGGCCTTATTTCAGTGACTTAAAAATGTTAGTTTTTTACTAACCATGCATAAACGTTGTTTTCTCAAAAACACAAACATGTACATTCATGTTGCTTACATATTATTGTAGCCCAGATTGTGCTGATTACAATGTAATTAGACTTTAATTAATATAAGCCATTAATATGTTTTTAAGATACTGAAAATAGCACAAATGTCAGGGCATGTCAAAACTTCTCCAGGGCCCCAAAACACCCTCAGACCCCAGAGGGTAAAACATGCAATGTCCGATCTGCCCCAAACTTCACGTTCTGGCCTGAACATATCTTAAGGTTAATATTCAGTTTCAATCATAGTGCCAACTGCTGGCAAAAGGATGTAACTTGTTCTACATTTAACATGTTTACATGTTTTACATTTACATTAATGACTGACACAATCTTCCTATATTTACTATATTAAAGGCATACTGCCCACCATTCACTGTTTTCCTAAAGTCACCGGTCGGCGGTGAGCCCGGGTGCGAGGGCCCTTTCATCACTGCTTGCAGATTTAATTTTTTGTTGAACATGTTTTATGGTTTCCACAGTTCACTCGTTATTACAATAACACTGTCACTGTTATTAAAGTTTGCTGTTATTAAACTGTTAATACATTTGCATTCTAAAATTTCGTAAGTCCCAAAAGCATAAAAGACACAGAGAGTCCTCCATTACAATACAGACAAAAGACCATCATTCAGTGCAGGGATGGGGAACGTTAATTGATGACCGGTGTCCCTGCACAGTTTAGCTCCAACCCTCAAACACACCTGAACAAGCTAATCAAGGACTTTAGGATACAGGTTGGTGTGTACAGGTTGGTTTCTTTAAAAAATGCATTTTTATCAGGCTCATATGTATTTCACATGTGTTTCTATGTAAGTACCAGTACTTCTGACTGGGCTGAGGCTGGTATTTTAGCAAGTTTGAAGTAAAAGTATTTGATGGATGTATAATATGTATCAAGAGTATTCATTCAGTATCATTATCTCATATCTCACAATATATATATATATATATATATATATATGTCATTTTATTTTATTTTATTTTTTTTTTTTTTTTTTTTTCGGGTGGTGGTGGGTTGAAGCTAAACTCTGCAGGGACACCGGCCCTCCAGGATCAAAGTTCCCCATCCCTGATTCAGTGCAAGAAACACTCAAAATCTGTAATTTTCAATTTACACATTTGTTTCCTAATGATTCTCAGGTACAATGCTTTGTAAATCCTCATTATGAATCTGCAGCAAATTTCATTGATTAATTTTGAGCCCCTGCAGGTTTTGCCTCTGTAACATTAGGTTTGTTTTTCTTTTGTGTTTCTTACAGGAATCTGAAATGACAGAGGTGGTTTACACATGTTTTACCACAGAACAATGATCAAAGTCTCTATGAATCTGTTTCCTCACCAGATTGACCACAGTAACTGTATCTGTGCTTTATAATGTATTACTGTTTCAAATTATATAAACTTTACATTTGTTTAAGTGAACTATTATGAGGTTTCCTTCAGACTCATATTGATATCCACATTTGATCAAAACAAAATATTAGATCTGGTTATTAAAACATGAGAAACTCCTTCAACATGGAATGTGTCAGCATGCTTTTTAGTTTCAGTGGACTGGTGATTTTGGCTTCATACAAATTCTCTCAGAATCATATAGTAAAACCTTCAACTGTGTTAACAAACAAGCATGTGACCTGAACACAAATACAACAAATTTCATCTTTTTTTGCAAACCCTTTAAGTACTGTCCCATCCATCCAAACAAGAACAGCGTGGAAAAGAGTGCAGGGCGTCCAGACGTGAATTTAAATGATGCACTTTAACTTGTGTTTCAAAACGACGGTAAAAGGTGCGATGATCAACATTTTGTTATTATTATTATTATTATTATTATTATCATCACAAGGCTGAATTTATATTGAAATCTATATTATTTTGACAATAATCAGGGGCTTCACCCACCGAAGCTATAGAGGGTTTGCACTTACATCACATTTTGGTCAGTTACCTGGGTGCGTGGCCATATTGGCAATACTCTAATGTAAACAAGAGCATTGATTGTAGGGTTAATGCACTACTGAATACTTTGTTCTGCTAATTTATGTTGTCTAAACTACGGGGAAAAGTAAATAAGGACTTAGTAAGCAGGAAAGGGCACAATGTTTTAACAAAGTAAAGTTAATAGGTTGTAAAGCTATGCACAGGCAGTTTTAATTAAGATATTAGCGTAATATTTTACCTACCTGATGTAAAATGATGAGAACAAACACAAATGTTGTTTCTTGCCCTAGAAATTGTGGTTCAGCTTGGCCAAACGCCTTTTGTTCCACTGATGACCCGTCCTAAAAACACTCTATTCTGAGATTATTGTTTAATAGCCATGATCGTTTATGATGGCCTAAATATTAGAATGTGCGCCTGAGCGTGTCCTAATTGTCTCCTCCCCCCATCAGATAATTGTTTTTACATAACATTCACATTAAAACATTAAACCTTATTTGAACTTTTTAGGCTTGCCAAGCTCCGTCCCCTGTCACCACCACTGATGATTGGGATTGGCAGAAAAAAAAACCCGAAGCGCCGCCCAGAATCGAAGTCCATAAACAATATACGGATAAATTGAAGTACTGATGAAATACCCTGATCAGCTTTATTAGCCTGAATTCAAAAGCAATGAATGTGTTTTAATCTTGCTTTTCTCTTTGCTCCTCGGCAGTAAGTAGTGAACTCTGTCACTCATGTGCAGGTATGTTGATTAACTCTTTTTGTCTCATCTCTTGGTTTTAGTGTAAAGTATGTACTTTAATGAATAAACATAAATAAAACATATATACATATATACATAAATAAAACAACAGCTGCCAGGCACACTTTATCTTTATGATCATCAGATGACAGTAAAATGAAAACTAATCGCTTCAACACACAACACATTAAAACCTTTATTAGAGCTCAGTTAATTTATAATAAAACTAATACACATTTTCCTATTTTTCCATCCTTCGACCAAACACACATAATTAAATTAATGAAATGCAAGAAATTATGGGTATTCTGCTTTTTAAAATGTTTTACTTATAATGAATTTGACTATCATCACAGTTAAAAAATAAATAAATAGTGAGAGTAGAGAGAATGAGAGTTAAGTTCTTCTCAAGATTATTTAGGCTAATACTTATACAATATGTTTTAGTTACACCAGCATGCTTGGCATAAAGGCTACATATTTTAAAATGGCGTTGTACAATAACATTGAAGATGTAAGAAGTTTCATGTTTAGTCACTAGGAGGCGCTCCAGGATCGTCATCTGCTTTTGAAGACCTCAGTAGAACCTGAGCTCTAAAGTCAAAAACGGGACAGTCTGATCCTGTTTTGTTCAAAATAAAATTTTAGTCTGTAAAATCCAGGTCTACTAGGCTACAACTATTGAAACCTGAAAAAAAAAAAATTACCAATTCTACTAACGTATTAGGGCGTTTTCCCCTCAGACCACAGGAAACGGTGTTCTGATTGGTTGTCTCTACTATGGTGAGTGTGGCTGGAATGTTGTGAGGTCAACATCAGTTGTTACTGATGAATCAGATATTCTCACTCAGCACTGAATAAATAAAGCAGCCCTTTTACTTACTGTTAATTTATTTCACATGCTGCGGTTCTGTAATGTTTTTCAGCTTGTCCACCCGCTTCTGCTGTCAATCCTCAAAATCCCTCATCAACTGAAAGTGATGCAGGTAATGACACTGATATTCAGATCAACAGCACAATTACTCTCCATCACTGCATCTTCAGGGATGCGGAGACATTCAAATAACTGCATATTTCAATTCTCAGTCAATCATCATTAAATTATATATAATTTATAATGAATCTTCTATAATTCTAGGTTACTTCGCACAGTCCATTTCAAAAACTAAAATATTAAAACATTGAACTTTTACAAACACAACATCTTTCAGTGTGTGAAACACTGGCTACTATCACATAATATTTACTAATTCATGTAAAATAACGTTGCGTTGTAGTTTATGACACATTAAAACATACATTACTGTATAAAACAAACCGTTTTCATGTTTAGTCACTAGGAGATCTGCAAGACCCAGATTTACTTTGTGAAAGAAGGCCCAATAGAACTACTGAAACCTATTTTAAAAAATTTTGAACAGTTCTGTTACAGTATTAGGGTGTTTTTCCATCAGATCACAGGAAATGGTGTTCTGATTGGTCGTCGCTGTTCTGGTGGGTGTGGCTGCAGTTGTGACGTCAACATCAGTCCGTTACTGATGAATCAAACATTCTTGCATCAGGACAGTAGAGGCGATGATGACACATAAAATAAATATTTGTGAAATAATTTTCCTTCATTTGGTATATGCCTATATCCACTCCAGAAGACGATATGAGAGCACATTCTGATGTACCCTTAAAGTAAACTTACAAGTATGCTTTAAATTCATTTTATTAAGTATACTTAGGTAAACTTAAAGTATATTTGTAGTAAGTGTGCTAATATTCATGTATTAGTAGTGTACTACTGTACCAAAATGGCCAAAGAGAAAGATCAGACTAGATCTTCACACTTTACTCAGACTACAAACAACTGTGAAAACAGTTCATGTGAGTTCAGGGCGTTTCTGCTAAAATAGACAGTTGACTTCCTGCTGAACACTTATGTTTCCTGTTTGACTAAAAGCTGAAGCCAGTTCTGCTAATTTGAATGTGAGAAAAGGGAAAAGAGATAGTAGAAACACTTCAGTCAAAATTTGTCTTTCAAATTCTAAATAACTTTGGCTACAGTGACAAGAGATAACACTATAACATTGCATTGTGATTTTAACATATTTTTCCATTTATAGCTTTCCAACTGAGAAATATGCACAAAGAGAGTCTTCAGATCCACTGTTGATGTGCTACCAATATCTTTTATCTTTACCACACATTTCACTATGCATTACATACTAACAGCTTCTCAGACTGCATCAGATTTCTGTAATTTAATATTTTTGAGCTCCTGCAGGTTTTGTTGAAGTTTTTTTTTTCTCCTTGACCTTTTGTGTTTGTGTTTCTTACAGAAATCTGAAATGATGGAGGTGATTTACAGAACAGTGATTAAACTGTGACTGACCATAGTAACTGCTATATCTGTATTTACATGTAACACTGTTATGATTTTATTATTATCATTTATATCCTTATTTTATCAGGCCTTAAGGGTCTTAAATTCTCAAGTTTAGACTGTATTATGTAATTTGTAACTGTAGCTGATTTGCAATAACTGTAATTTGTGGAAAGTGCATGATTCAGGGTTGTTTTAGCAGTAGATTTCTGACTCTTTAGCGGGGATCAAAGTTTTGTCAACATAGTTTGTGTCCATTGATGTCTTGTGAGGTCCATGGGCTGTGCGATGACATTAAAGTTCATGAAAAACAAAATATATAGAGATAACACGCCTCTGTACATTAAAGCAGTTTGATATTAATTCATTGCTCAAAATTGTTAAGAAAAACAATGTGTGGAACTTTAATAGCTTTAATAGCCTGCTGAAAGGCATAACCAGCTTGACTAGGACAGAAACAGATATCAAACGCCTTCTTTACACATAAACGTATTTTACAAATATGCAAATATAATATGAAAAGTTCAGATGCAAAAGCCTGAACTTATTTCTTTAAAATTTCTTTCTGGCTACTTTGTATAGGTTTCTATGTAAGTACTGGTGCTTCTGATTGGACTGAGGCTGGAATTTAGCGAGTTTGAAGTAAAAGTATTTGATGGACGTGTACTATGTGTCAGGAGCATTCACTCAGTATCATTACCTCATTTTTGACCGAGATGGCTTTTAGTTGGTTTTGCATCTGAACTCTTCATATAAGTATAATAAGTACAATATAATATAATATAATATAATATAATATAATATATACTAACACCCTTCAGTCCAGTCTGAATGTCACCACAGACACCATTTCATTTATTTTACTTACAATGATTTGATTATCATCCTTATTTAAAACGATATTGTAAAATAACATCACGTGATAGTTTATGACGCATTAAAACATCAATATATGTTTTGATGTTTAGTCTATAGGGGGAGCTCCAGGCGCTTTATCTGCTTTAGAAGGTAAAGAGGACTCTGTCTGAAGTTCCCCAATGCAACTACTGAAACCCATTTTAAAAGATTTTGACAGTTATGTTATAGTATTGGGGTGTTGTCCCATCAGACCACAGGAAACAGTATTCTGACTGGTTGTGGTGGGCGTGCCATATGCTGTTGTGATTTTTGCTACCCAGTTGACAAAACAGTTTATTCCAGCCTGAGGCAGTTTGCCACCAATGAATAATAATAATAATAATAATAATAATAATGAATAACACTTTTAAAAATAAAACAAAGTACAAGAGAGTTTTTGTACCATGGTAGTAACAATGGTACTTCGGTGCCACACTTTTTTTTTTTTTTTGTCAGGGTAATGGTAAAACAAGTTTTTTGAGGATGTGTTAAGGCACATTACCCCACTAAAGTAACACATATTTATTTATTGTGAAATTACACACCTCAGAATCTGGCATAGTGCCACACACAATCTAATGTGTGCACTTTCAGGTGCTTGCAGAAATATTCATAGGACTATGTGGAAATGTTATCAAAACGTTCATAGAACATATTTTTGTTAGCTGGGAAATCTATTACCAATTAAACCACAATTAATGGCAAAACAAGTTATTTTTTATTTTCTTAATATATAATTTTATTTTCGTTACAACAGAGGTTTATAAAGGCGGACCAGCTCAATGAATGAAATGCTAAGAGCATTTAGCATATATATATATATATATATATATATATATATATATATATATATATATATATATATATTTACACACACATATACAACTATTCTTTCTGGACCTTGAATCTGATTGGCTGATAAGAGTGTGATATTAGAGTTCAACAGCCATTTCACCAATTGAAATTGTATCACTCTGTTTGTACCATTTTATAAATACTACTTTTATAAATACTATGCAGTTTGTTGGTGAAGATATCATGTTTGGGTATAAAAGGAGCATTTCGGTACTTGCAAGCAAAGCTGTATCATGTCTCATCACTTTGTGCCAAATTTTATGACAAAAGTGTCAGACAAATCAAAAATCACATTTCTTAATTGAAAATCATAAAGAATTTAGGTTTTTCACCAACTACCACACATAATATTGTGAAAAGATTCAGGGAATCCAGAAAAAGTGTGTTTAGGGCAAGGAGAGACACCTCGGGTGAATACGCATGACCTTTGACCCCTCAGATGGCATTGTGTAAGAAACCATCATGCTGCTGTAGCATCTGGACCAATCAGACACACAGTTATTTGTTACATTTAACAATTTTAAAAACCAACAAGCCTGCTATATGTTGGAGTTCTGGAGACAACCCCCAAAAGCACCTAATACCTCAAAAGGGCTCAGCTGCCAGGGTGACCATCTTATAACATTGCTCAAAGGAATGCAAGCAGAGCACACTACATTTGCCCAAAGGAAAAACACAATGCCTATAGAAATAGACTTTTCCAATTCATTCACAGACAAACTTTTCTTTGACCTTCCTATCACACATAGCCCCAGGTCATTGTGTACAGTATTACTGCTTTGTATTTTGTGATTTTCATTGTATACTATTGTATACATTTGTTATGACAGATAGTAGTATATAGTTATACTAGTAGTATAACTGCCATGTCTCTTTGAATTTGTATTTTGATGATCTAAAAGATGGTGTATATTATATGTTGATACCTATGCAACATATTAGTGTTTTAAGAATCCTTATTAGTTTTTGCATCAACACTTCAATCAAATTACATAAGTAAAAAACCATGCTCACAGACAAAGAGTCATAAACTTTTCCTCCAGAAGTGAATGTCACCACTGGCTCTTTGACCTCCTGGAGGTGGATTGTTTTAACTATGTAATTTGTGTTCTGCTTTCTGAGTATGAATTATCACATGCAGTAAAAGACAACAACATTCAAGCACCATAGAAAAGTTTTGCTACAAACTCAACTGACTGGCTTCTCTCCTGTATGATTGCATAAGTCTCTTCAGATCTTATGTACATGAATTATGAGCTTGTAGAATGTTTGACCTCCTAACTAAAGCTCGTTTTCACAAAATGAACATATAAATAAAAACAGTATAAAACAGTCCTTTCTTAGTCGTTTTAAGTGCGAACAATAAGTGCATCCATAATAAAAGTAGGCTGCTCTCTCAATATTCAAAGTGCAAATAGAGACTATACATTTTTCAAACATGATACAGAGCTAAAGACAACTACACAACCTATTATAGCCTACATACTAATAGCATCCTAAATATGTTATGTAGCCTAATTTGCACGCATTGGGGAGTCGCGCTCTAAACGCGGGGTATTAAAATTGCTTTTGAAGGCGCGAAGTGGAAATTCACACCTTGTATAATATGCTATATTAACACTATATTAACACTAATTTAATGCATTAAGTCACGTTAAGCGTTTTAAAATGCCCCGGCACCTGGAGATTCCGCCGGAAGTGCCGCTGCTTCCTTTTACACTGAAATGCCTTGCGTTTTCAATGAAAAGTTCACGCACATCCACATATGAAATCACTTGCATATATGTATACACACAACTCAAACATGGGTCTTACCTGAAATTTATTTTGTATGTTTGCGTGAGTGTGTTATGGGTGTATATGCGCGCAACGAGTTTATGTGGGAGTGTTTTTAGGTGTATATGCATGGATCAAGTATCAATGGAAAAAGTTTTTATTACTATTTTAAGTTATATTTCTATTCATTTTTAGGCTGACCTCAAATGGACTTATTATTTGAAAATGTTCCCTTCATCTAAATTATATGACACTTTTTGACTGTGTGTGATTGTTCTACACCCCTAAAATAGAATGGTATCTGGCTGTAACAGAGCTAAAAAATGCTTTCACCAGGTCTCCCCTTTATAATACTATTTTCAGGCTTGATAATCATAATGTGGCATAATTTAAAAACTGATACCTCAGCTTTTGCCAAAATAGATCGCACTGGCATAGTGTTTGGGATATTCATACACAAGTTAAACACATAACCACATGATATTAGATTAAAAAAATAAAACATTTTAAAAAAGAACTGCAACACTACATTTTTTATTATTATTATTATTATTATTATTAATGCTTGAACAACATGTACAAAAGTGGCAAGGGTTTACACAAAAAATATAACAAGTACTTACATGTATTATGAACGTAATTACATAAACTACACAATAATAAAAAGAACCAACAAATAAAATATTTTAAAAAATAAATACAAGAAAAAAAAATGCATACAAAAAAAGAAAAAGAAATGACAGGCCTTGGTAAATCACAATAACTTAAATAAATCAAACAAACACAGAGTTTTTATAGCTTTTTAGTTTGTACTCCTTAATAGTACTTCTATAAATATCTAATTCTTTAAGTACCACAGAAAAAAGAGGTTTCTGATTACTAAATTTACAGCGATGAATATGAAACTTAACAAGTATAATCAAGAGATTGATATTGTAAGCCTCATTTTCCAGCTTCTTGTCATAGTTCAAAAAACCAAATATTACATGTTCGTATAGTAAAAAAAAAGTTGGACAACACTTTGTCATTTATAAATATAGAAACCTCCCACCATAGCCTCTTTGTATACTGACAATGCCAGAAAATACTTTTTTACACTGTTTCTGGGTGTGATGTACAAAATGAACAATTTACATCTATTTCTTCAATAAATCTGTTTAAAAAATGCTTAGCAATGTAAAACTTGTGCAGTATCTTAAATGAAATTTCTTTCATTTTATTTGTAATAAGATATTTATTAGGTAATACCCAGACTTTCCTCCAATCAATATTTCTGATAAACTTAGACCAATAGAAAATAACACGTGGTTTACTAACAATTTTTTTTTTTTTTTTTTTTTTTTTTTTGAAATAATGAACGTATACCCACACGGAAATAACCTATATAAACATTTATGTTTTAATATAGGTTTTGATATAGGTTTTTAATATATGTGACATATATAAAATTGGCCGTTTTCCTATATATAGGAATATAGGCCAACATTTAAATCAGCTGGTGAGAGTAACTTCACCTTCCCCTTGTACAAAGGCTCTGGCTCTGACAAAATAAGCAGTTTTTCCAGCCGCTCGAGCCTTCTGAACCTCTGGCCATAACTTCATTCTTCTCTCACAATCTCCTTTCGAGAAGTCCTCCCTAAACTGCAGACCGTTGTCACGCAGATAAGAAGAATTTCTGGCTGCTTTCCAAATGGCATCTCTGTAGGTGCGCGTAGAAAACTGGATTATGGTAGCTCTAGGCCTACTGCCACCACTGCCTGGTTGTTGTTTCCCGAGGCAATGAACAGCATTGATGACTTCTGGACATTTTTCCTTTTCGCTGAGAAGCACAGCCTGACAAATCCTGACGACTTCAAGACAGATGTTTTCATCAGCCACCTCCGGAATACCTATCAACTTCAGGTTGCGCCGTCTCATGTAGGTTTCTAGATTATCCATTCTTCTTTACATCTGGCTAATCGGTTGTTCAACTTGATCCACGCATCGCTCTAAGTACATCACCTTTGCTGCCATGGATTTCAGCTCCGATGTCACAGCATCCACTTTCCCATTCAAGTCGGAGATCTTTTGCTCAATAGTGTCCGAGCGGCAGTTAATCAGCTGCTTTATGCAGTCTAGCTGAGAAGAGACATCAACACTTGTATCGTCACTGGCCTTTTTCTCAGCAGCTGGTGACTTACATGGCGTAACAGGCAAAGCTGGAAACTCCTCTTCGGCCAGGG
The DNA here is from genome assembly GCA_036247105.1 of Cirrhinus mrigala. Classification (NCBI taxonomy): domain Eukaryota; kingdom Metazoa; phylum Chordata; class Actinopteri; order Cypriniformes; family Cyprinidae; genus Cirrhinus; species Cirrhinus mrigala. Next base: position 31,611,971 of record CM070028.1, read on the forward strand.
TAAATGATTCTTCCTCACTCATAGAGGTGACATAATCGTGCCCACTGCTAACAAGTGAGCATGTGCTAGCGCTAGCACTTTTAGCTTTTTCTGAGTCGAAAGTCTTTGCTTACGAACCATGGTGAAGCAAAATCAGTTCTGAATAATACACCAGATCGTAATAACAAAATGTAGAAGCGAAATAACTACATACAGCTTATTAGCAACGTCTGTAAAGAAACTTGGTGCAAGCGTTCAAAAATGCATCAGTTCAGGCTGCCATCTTGGTCCGCCCCCAACACTACGGTTGTCTGAACCAATGAGCTTTAAGCTGTGTCATCATCCAAGCATTTCCCATCATGCTTTTGGTCAGCGCAGTCGGTGGAGAGCTACTGCGCCCGACTCCTCAATCCGACACAGCCGCCTCGCGATCGGGAGAGTTTTTTGACACGTCAGCATGACATCAGAGCAAGGCGGACGTAACTCAGGCACATTTCTAATCGTCATGCATCTTGCGGTGATCACCGGTGATTGATTCTGTGCAGAATTTGTGTATCTCAAAAGAGTCTATTGTTAAGCGAAGTTTGATTTAAATCTTACGTGGCGCCTCATAAATGATGTCAGCGTTGTGCATGTGCTCCAGTCTTGCACAAACCAGCTTTTGTTTACAGGAGCAAATGAAGGAAAGTTTCTTTACTTTAGCAAAGGAAAACTAGTATCCATTTGGCTTATATCAAAATCCTATAACATTTTTCTTTACAAATCCTCATTTTGTATTTCTAATTCATGACCGTTGTTTTGTTTTGATCTCTCCATGGCACGTTCACCACTTCTGAGCGGCGCATGCGCAATGCCGAAGTCATGTCATCCGCCTGGAGCTGCTTCCATATACGACCAATAGGTGTAAGATAGATTAATGTGATTATTAAGTTTTAAATATGGATATTTTTTTCTTACAAAACTGCCTCGATTCGTCTTTATTCACCCCCTGGAGCCATGTGAGGCACTTTTTAATATGGATGGATGCACAAGCATCAGATGATTTGTGTAAATATTTGTGTAAATCATTTGAATATTATTATTATTATTATTATTATCATTATTATTTTGTATTTGCCTATATCCACTATACACTATGATGTGAGAGGACATAAAACATAAGGACGTAAAACATATGCATACATTGTAAATCAATGTAAATCAATTTTATCAAACACATTTATAAGTTATATTAAATACCCTCCTGAAAGAAAACAGCTTAATCCAGGCAAACGTGGCTTGCTAGTTTTAACTGGTAACCAAAATGAGTTCCACTGGTCTTGTTTATGCTTTTAGTGGCTAGAAGTGTAGGCCTATATCACTTCCAAATAAGGCCAGCATATTCAGGCTCTTCTCTACGGAAATAGACGCTGTCATACTGCTCTACAGGATGTTGCTTCTGTGTGAAACAAGCAGTGACAAAAGAGCAAGAGAATGTTTAACATGTCTGACATAGGATATTGCATTATACTTTTTTTTAAGGTATACTTAAGTAAAGTTCAAGTTTTTGTATGTATACTTGTAATAAATATGCTAATATAGTTGTGTACTAATGTACCAACATGGCTAGAGTTATCAGATCAGATTAGACCTTCACACTTCACCTTCACTCACACTTCATGTGAGCTCAGGGCGTTTCTGCTAAAACTTACAGCTGACTTCTTGCAGAACACTAAAGTTTCCTGTTTGACTAAAAGCTGAAGACAGTTCTGCTCATCTGAATGTGAGAAAAGGGAACAGAGATAGTAGAAACACACCAGTCATTTAAAATGTGTCTTTCAAATTCTAAATTATTTTGGCTACAATGACATAAAGTAATATTATAACATTGCAATTTCTTATCAATGTAATTGTTTCTCACAGTAGTGATTTTAACATGTTTTTAATTATTCATTTGAAATTATTATAGTTTTCCATCTTAAAATCTATGCACAAAGAGAGTCTCCAGATCCAGTGTACCACCTACATTTTTAACACATTTCATTGCAGCACATATCAGCAGCTTCTCAAATATAAAGGGCACCTATTATGCAAAATCCTCTTATAGAAGGTGTTTGGACAGAAATGTGTGTTAGAACTGTGTGTACACATACATCTTAGAATGATCAAAAATACATCCAGTCTTTTTATTATTATTTTTTAATCTTTATAAAATCAAACCAGACTCAAAAAACAAGCACTCTGGAGCCTGTCCACAAAATAATGCCATATTTCAGTAGCCCCGCCCACCGCTATTGACTGACAGTGTGTATTACCACATCCTCAGCCATTTTGTCTGCATGTGATCGGCTGTGTCAAAATCAGTGTCCTGTCATGAACACCCTTGCTCTGTTTCATGGTCATAAAACATTCAAGGATGTTAGTGTTTCTACTGTAAATGTCTACTGAGGCTTTTTTAGGAGTTTTACAAAAAAAAAAAAAAAAAAAAAAAAACTACAATTTGGTTTTACAAATGTTTGTAAGAGTGTATTTATATATCTTTTTGTAAAGTTCACTGATAATTTTCTATACCTGTAAACGTTTCACTACAGAACAGTGATCAAACTCTCTGTGACTGACCATAGTAACTTCATGTATTACTGTTATGATTCATTATCATTTATATGTCCTTATTGTATCAGGGCCTTAAATTCTCAACTGTACACTGTATTCTGTCATTTGTAACTGTAGCTAATTTGCAGTAACTGTAATTTGTGCCTCATGGTTGTCTTGTAAGAAGCAGATTTCTGACTCTTCAGTGAGTGAATTATATAAGTTTAGTTTTCTAAATTAAATAGTTAAATAGTTTCTAAAATAAAACTATTAAAACATCAGGATGCTGATACTTGGGCATCTACTGAAAAAAAAACATATACATGCGCTGCTGCAATATTAATTTATTGGTGTTATTTATTCATTTAACCTACCTACTTATATTTTGCTAAAATTATTTGATTTCGTAAATGTTCATGTTTATCGACTGCAATGCACATTAACCAAATATGTTCAAAATGTTTGTTGTGACCTGTTATTCCATTATAATATTTGATGCTTCCTGTGCTAAATGTCTAAATGTTGCTCTTGCATACTTAATGTCATAATAAAAGTCCTTTGAACATAAAAGACACGTAGACCCTCCATTATACACAAACACAAGACCATCATTCAATGAGAGAAACAGCCAGTAATATCTTGATGAATTTGCATCAGATATCTCTTTTATTCATTTGCAGATGCTTTTGCATCTGAAACATGCAGTTTATTTTTCTGCTTGACTATCTGTTTATTTCTTACAGAAATCTGAAATGATGGAATTGATTTACACATTTCACCAGAGAACAATGATCAAACTCTCTCTGATTCTGTTTATGATTTACTGGCATTTGTATTGGCAATTGTTTTTTTATCCTGTATTAGTGTTTCAAATCCTAAAATTTACGTTTGAAATTAATCCTTTATTTTGGTTTCTTTTTGACTGATAATGATCTTCACATATTACCTCAAAATTTGGTCTTTTCATTAAGTAATGAGAAACTTATGCAAACATGGAATGTGTAGCATGCTTTTCAGTGAGTTGAAATGATCTTGGCATGATCAATAAAATCAAATCAAGAACATCTCTGAGAGTCATATACTGAATTTTGTAAATCCATGAATATACATCTAACTTCAACACAAACATACAACAAAATTATGGGCAAAACAACCCTTTATTTTCATTAAACATATGCACAATGAAAGCTGTGATGCATTTTATGTTAGGATCATTGAAAAAAGGCAAAAGCTCAATGAATGAAATGTTCAGACAGAAAGATCATCTGTAACTTGTGTAAGAGCACAGAGTGCCACATTTAACACTGCATTATTCATGCAACTTTACAACAGTAATTTTACACATTCGCAATTGATTCATTTAAAAAAAAAAATGTGGGGTCTATATTCTTACAAGGTTTTCATTAAGTCAATCACTTAAAAATATTTAAGCATAAAAAAGCAATGTAACAGTGCAACAGCACAAAAAAAAAAAAAAAAAAAAAACAACAATAAAAGCATTAACACATTAAATATCAGAATATTTCTGCTAAATTCTGTAAAAGTGTAACAATAATCAAGCTAGTATAATATCCTTAATTACATATAACAAGTCAAATACTGTGAACAGCAAACTGTTACATCAACTTCCTAACAAATGAGGGCATGTTTCTCTAATTATGGCAAAACAAATTAAAATTCTTACTTATTAGTTTCACATCTCAAAAGCACACATGGGTTGACTTCAAACACTGTTAATGTGTATACTGTTATAGTTACTGTAAACTGCTGTTGGTATAGTTGCCAGTTTCATAGCATGCTCTCAGCTGTTTGCGCAGCATTAAAATCTGTGAGATATAAAGAAATAAGGATGTCAAGAGGATGTCAATCTTACATTGAAAAGCATTTTTTTTTTTTTTTTGAATTATGGTATAATAGTGTTTAATGTATGGAGTCAAAATAGGGCCATACATTTCTGCAAAATAAAACAATGTTTTGCAAACAAAAAATATGTTTTGCAAATAAAAATTGAGTATTGGGAAAAAAAATTGCTTTTTTGCAAGCAAAAAAAAATAATTGCAAAAGAAAAGTTAACCCCTGAGAAAAAAAAAAAAGTTTAGCAAAGTAAAACTTAAGCAGCATTGACTTTGCAACACATATTTTCTTTTGCGCCGCTCCTTTAAATCCGCGTTTCAGTCATCCGTGCCTCTGCGGCGCAAGCTTTCCTTTGCGCTTCATTTTTCTATGCGCCTCGCTTTGTGTCCCTGATTTGACGTGGGGGAGGGGTCAAGAGGTTGGGGTGTGTACAAGGGACGAAGGCGCGTCCCTCTCGTTACGTCATCTCAGGTATGTATTATTGATCGCTTTCTTCTTCTTATTATTAGACTCCTATATTATTAATAACAGATACTTCAGACCGGCCCAAATAAGACTGTCACGATTAACAGACATTATATTGTACATGATTTATGAACAGCTTGTGGGTGAAATAGGTAAAATACTGTTGCACCCGAAAGCTAGAGGTCGCTCTCGTGCAAATTATTATTAATAATAATTATTAATATACTTTATTATCATGAAAATACCTAAGGAGGTTTTAGGAATATTGATAAAATGATGTCCATATGCGTTATGTGTGTTATTGTCTTCCTCTACTGCTCTTATTTTGAGTTTTCGCACAAGAGCGACCTCTAGATTTCGGGTGCAACAGTATTTTACCTATTTCACCCACAAGCTGTTCATAAATCATGTACAATATAATGTCTGTTAATCGTGACAGCCTTATTTGAGCCGGTCTGAAGTATCTGTTATTAATAATATAGGAGTCTAATAATAATAAGAAGAAAGCGATCAATAATACATACCTGAGAGGGACGCGCCTTCATCCCTTGTACACACCCCAACCTCTTGACCCCTCCCCCACGTCAAATCAGGGACACAAAGCGAGGCGCATAGAAAAATGAAGCGCAAAGGAAAGCTTGCGCCGCAAAGGCACGGATGACTGAAACGCGGATTTAAAGGAGCGGCGCAAAGGGAAATATGTGTTGCAAAGTCAATGCTGCTGAAGTTTTACTTTGCTAAACTTTATTTCTCTCAGGGGTTAACTTTTCTTTTGCAATTACTTTTTTTACTTGCAAAAAAGCAACTTTTTTTTCTCAATACTCTATTTTTATTTGCAAAACATATTTTTTGTTTGCAAAACATTGTTTTATTTTGCAGATATATGGCCCTATTTTGACTCCATATTAATTAATTAATCAGTGAAGCCAAATTAAAATTGACATGCTGAGCGTTATCAACACAGAGTCAGGAGTCTGTATGTGATGACTACACTGTAAGTTTAACCATGAAGCTTTTGGTCAATTGTCCTCTTAAATATTGTAAGAGAATCAAAAGTGTCTCTGAATTAAATTCTCAAATGTTACAAGGTTAATATTTGAATAAAGGCCAATGTATAGAATATTTGTGATGAAGCTGGAAAAAAAAACAGATAAAAAGCAGACTCTGTCTTTATATTTGTACTGAAGTTGTTATAATTATGTCTGAATTAACAAGATGAATTAATTATAATCACACAACATATCTTCTATTGTAACTCTTTCATACATTGTTACAGACAAGACCCATTTACACAGGAAGAACCATCTGACTGACCAAAGCACCCATGAATGTTTTTTGCTTTGTGTCATTTAGGGGAAACATTATCCAAAACATTATCCAAAAGGGGTTCTCAGATACTTGTCAGGTAGTTCAGTGTCTAACAGTCTTTTGTTATTCTTTAAACAGTAAACATTAAAAACTAAAACATTGTTCAATACAGCTTTCATTACACCAATGTATTTTCTTTAAAGACTATATAATTTCACTTATGTCTCCTGACATAAGATTTGCATGAAATACTTACACCTATGCCTTGGATGTTTATAATTCTTGCAGCAAAAAAACTGCTGCAATCCAAAGCACCAGACTTACACCAGCACCACATAACTGTGATGCAGCACATAACAGAGGTGGATCTGTGAAAATAAAGAGAGACAATCATTAGTGTGAATGTAAGTGAGTGTCTTCTCTGAACAATATTGTATTTGTTTACTTACATGTCATGTGACAATTAACAGATATCAGAGAACCGTGGACATGCAAATGTGTTGTTAAATTATTGAAATATTAACTTCTCACGTGGAACTTAAAACATATATTTTAATCAAATAAGTTTAACTGACAAACACTTCTATGAATCACTGCCTCAGGCAGTTGACTTCTTGAACAATCCATTGTCAATAAAATGGCTCATTAGTTATGGCTACAAGTTTGTGAGAACTATTAACAAACCTCCAGTCTCACCACATTCATACTACAGGCCTAATAGCTGGGCTGCATTCCAGTTCAAATTTTCATGCTTTTCCCACACTAACTTCCCTCCTTCACGTTGACTCAGATGTATGTCATTAATTACATCCATGAGTTCTCAGAACCTGTGTCATAGGTTTAAATGGAACACCCTATGGCCTTGGTCACTTGGAATCCACTATGAAGCTGCTTATATTAATTTTCTACCTTATGAATTTGGTTTATGCACTGTTCTGTAAGCTTTAGGCTGATTGTGAAAACTTTAAAAAATGAAAAAAAAAAAAAAGCAAAGTATACACCATTAGAACACCACCAGGGTAAGTGGGTGAACCAAATTTGGTTAAACCAAGGGCATAGGATTTAATAGGGATGCTAAGGACATGTCTACGGTGGCCGAGAGAGCTCAACGCGCTGCACTTAAGAAAACACATGCAAACAGAAAAAAACGACAACAAATTAAAAAAAACATCTTCATCAGTTTGACAACACAGGCCCTACATATCCTCACAACGCAAACACAAATACGGAAACGCGCTGCAAATTCTCACAACACAACCAAACACACGAACGCGCTGCAAATAACACGGACCACAACGGAAATGTTTCAGGGGGAGCTCAAAAAGTGACGAACCCAGCTCGGACCTGAATTTTGACCTGATTTTAACTATTAATAAAGCCTTGCAGTTGGTTTTTTTTTTTTTTTTTCGTAAACTTTGAACGTTATATTTATTTGCATATATTTATTTATTTATATATTTATTTGCAATTAAGTTAATAACGTTTCACAGTTAAGTGTGTAATTCGTCGGATTAGTCTAATAATATCCAAAAGACCAATGAATCATATGATCAAGATGTTAAATAAAAAACTCGCCTTTTAGTTCACAGACAACACCTCTCTGACCAAAAGCCACTGAACAAATAATCAGGTCCAGATATTGAACATTTATTTTTCTATTGCCCTTATGCTATTTCATTTTGGACTGACTTTAAAATAGACATAACAAAGAAATTAAGCAAACCCCTTAATTTAGATTTTTAAACAGGTTAAAATATAATATAAACAGGTTTATATTATAAATCTCTTAATTATCTTAGCAAAGTTTTATATTTTATATATTAAGTCAAAAGTAAGTCAGAAGAAACCATTATATATTACATTTTGTAACACTTGTTTTGTTTCGATGATAAAACTGAATAAAAACCAAAATAATAATAATAATAATCAGGTCCCAGCTGGGTTCGTCACTTTTTGAGGTCCCCCTGAAACATTTCCGTTGTGGTCCGTGCTATTTGCAGCGCGTTAGTGTTTGCTGCGCGTTTCTGTGTTTGGTTGTATTGTGAGAATTTGCAGCGCATTTCCGTATTTGTGTTTGCGTTGCGAGGATTTGCAACGCCTGTGTTGTCAAACTGATGAAGATGTTTCTTTTTATTTGTTGTCGTTTTTTTTCTGTTTGCATGTGTTTTCTTAAGTTGCAGCGCGTTGAGCTCTCTCGGCCACCGTACATGTCCCTACCAATATCCAGCAACTAGAAAATTGTCCCTAGCATTAATTTTGATCAAACAATTAAATACATATAGGCCTGTATGTTGTTGTAATTTCAGATGCATCTGAAGTATGGCATACCACTGATATTACCTAAGAATTTAAAGTAAATACATTAGAAGACTGCATGCTTTCAAGAACACATATTTATACATGGGCGGAGTAAGGCCCAGACAGAATGCATTTTTTGCAGTGAGAGGTGGCTTTTTTTATTGTTTTATATTGGCAGTAAGCATTGTGCCCCAGGCACATTTTTGTAGGAGCACTCTGAGCGCCTGAAGTTGAAAAAAAAAAAAAAAAAAAAAAAATTAAAAATCACCTCTGAGCAGAAAAGCGTCAGAATGGAACATCAGAATGCATTTTTTGCAGTAAGAGGTGACTTTTTTATTGTTTTATATTGGCAGTGAGCATTTTGCTTGCTGTTTATGTGCCCCTGGTGCATTTTTGTAGGAGCACCCTGAGCACCTTTTTTTTTTGCTGTTTTTTTGTATTGTCCAATTAAATTAATGGAGAGGCCACCTGTTGTGGTGACAGAAGTCTACAGTTGCTTGAAATGTCTGGGACTGAATTGATGGAGGACAAACTTGTAGTGGCTTTTGTAGGTCACCCTCGATCAAGGTCGAGCAAGCACCCTTTGCTTGTTCATTTCAAGATTGTTCATTTTTTAAGTTTCTGCTAATATAACAGTTTACTTAACAGTGACATTAAAAAAAATCAATTCAATTTAAAATAAATTTTATATTTTAATAATGCTAAATATAAAAAAGTCCCCCCAAAAAGGCTGCGCTCATGTTCGAACCTGAAAAATGCATTCTGTCTGATCAGGGCCTAACAACATAATGTGGGTTGCACACCAGATGAGAAGCGCAGCACAACACTGCATATAGGACAGCTCACAGGTATTGTACAGGAGTTTCAATGATCATGGGAACAGTGAGGAATTAGCCAAGAACTACACAGGAGGATCTTGTCAATGATCTCAAGGTATCTGGGACCATAGCCACCAAGAAAACAATTGGTAACACACTACGCCATGAATGACTGAAATCCTGCAGTGCTCACAAGGTCCCCCTGCTCAAGAAAGCACATGTACAGGCCTGTCTGAAGTTTGCAAATGAACATCTTAATGATTCAGAGAAGAACTGGGTGAAAGTGTTATGGTCAGATGAGACCAAAATCAAGCTCCTTGGCATCAACTCAACTCGCCATCTTTGGAGGCGGAGGAATGCTGCCTATGACCCCAAAACACACAGCATTCTAAAAGTCGGCATCAGCACATCAGCAATACATCATCCCTCAGTGCCTGTCAGTGATGCTATCCCCTTCGGCCAAAAAGCCTGAGCTGCATGCCCTAAAGAAACCTACCTGCTAGGGCCCAAGTAATAAGAAAATCGCCCCCTGTGCACAGCTTGAAGGCTTGGAATCATGTAAAAATTCAAAGGCATATGGCCAGGTGGTTGGGTATTATATACCTGCCAGAGCCCCGCCTGTCACCTAATATCTAACATATCTACCACTAAGCCCCAGGGAGGCCAAAGGAAAGGCCAACGACCTGTCTGCCAAGGGCAGAATCTATGGCTTAACACACACAGTCATGGCCAAAAATACTGGCACCCTTGCGATTCTGTCAGAAAATGCAACACTTCAATGAGGCCTTCAAAGAAAAGAACACAGTCCCTACAGTCAAACATGGTGGAGGTTGCTTTGGGTTGCGTTGGGGTTGCTTTGCTGCTTCTGGCACTGGATGCTTTGATGCTTTGTGAATGGTATCATGAAATCTGATGATTACCAAAGACTTTTGGGGCACAACATCAGCATCAACATCTCCAGCAGAGGTCATGGGTCTTCCAGCAGGACAATGACCCGAAACACACTTCAAAAAGCACTCATAAATGGTTACATTCAAAGGGCTGGAGAGTTCTGAAATGGCCAGCAATGAGTCCAGATCTGAATCCCATGGAACACCTGTGGAGAGATCTCAAAACAGCAGTTGGGAGAAGGCATTCTTCAAATCTGTATGACCTGGGGCAGTTTGCAAAATAAGAGTAATGCAAAATTCCAGTAGAGAGCACTCATTCATGGTTACAGGAAGCGACTGATTTCAGTTATTTTTTCCAAAGGGGATGCTACCAAATATTAAGTCAAGGGTGCCCATTATTTTGTCCAGTGCAGTTTGGGTTCTGTGTGGAACTGTATCAGATTTGACTCTTGTTCTCTGTCCCAATGTAAAAAAAAAAAAAAAAAAAAAAATGTAATTTGAGTACCAAAACTTTGGCAACCGCAACAATTTTCAGAAAGAAGGGTTGCATTTTCTGACAAAACTGCAAGGGTGAAAATATTTTTGGGCATAACTGTATAAGGTATCCATAAAAGGGAAAATTCCTAGTGAAACAGCAATAATCACCTTCTACCATTAACAGAGATGGAGTTGACTTCTGGTTTGGTGATGTAAGAGGAAGCAGTGGAGACGAGGACCTCCAAGCCACACTCCTTTTAAACATATTAAAGTGTCTTCTTTTTTTATCTAATTGCTTTACAACATAAAATATAAGAGCTACAGTTCAGAAGCAGAGTACTGCACCAGCAACATGATCAGGTGCTACCCTAGCAGGTAAGTTAGCAGCTATGGGGGCTGACGATACTGCTAGCAACAAGGATACTCCTATAAAAGACAATATGGATAACTTCGATGAGTCATCTAGTCTCCGAACTGGCAAAACAGCGGGCCAGTTTAAAATAGGACATGGCAAGTTTAATTCAACATTCAATCAAGCCATTGCAAGTCTCCCTTGAGATGCTATGTTAGACAGTCAGCTTGATTTAACACCGACTTACGTCTACTGAAGCATTTGTTGGCATACATTCCGAAAGGCTTGTTGCCACGGAAGCAACGATTAAATCATTGAAAGCACAAAACTCATCTCCTCTTAACCACATTCACAATCTTGAGAACATATTGTTGCGGGAGAGAGGAAATAGGAGTTGCCGCTTTAAGACGGCTATTTATGGGAGTTGTAGTCCAAAAGCGAGATGCATTGTATGTAATGTAGTCCAGTGACATGTGCGGGGGTGACAAGCAATCTCACTGTGTGCTGTGAAAATGGAAAAAACAGTTCGTATTCTGTTTTGCTTTATGTTCACTCAAGTCAGTCCACCCAGAAGCTGTTTGCACTGTGAATCTGACAACACGCAAAAGAGTAAAAACGGCATGCATCGGCAACTTTTTCCATCTCATCTTTTGCACAGACATGAATTGACGAGCTGTTACGCTGCCGCCGAGAATCACTGAAGCGGAGAAAGTAACACTGGGGGCTCGTCCGGGATTTGTTCGGCGCAGGTGGTGAGTTATACGGACATTTTAGACAGTTTAAACTGAACCAGACGTTGTCAGAGAGAAAGTGGAAATGGTGGATATTCGGGAGAGAACGCGAGTGGTGAGAAAGCATTCTCATTTAAATACGAGCAGCCTGTGGAATCCTGCAATGTCGGAAAGGATAGAGAATAATGAAAAACGAACACATATATCATTTGTTGACTGGCTAAATGAAATGGATGCTCAAGTGGCAAAGACTGATAATAATACCAATCCATTTATATGCAGCTCTACCGTGTCTGCAATCAGCTTCAATGAGCAGGCCCACATGTCGCTATGAGCCACACATCTCACAGCAAACAGCCAGAGCATCCAATCCATTTATTAGTGGGGTGGAAAATGAGCATGTACACGACAGTGGAATCGATACACAGTGCTACACACAAAGTACTCCAGCAAATTTAAACTTCACACATTCCATGTGCACTGATTTAGCAGCCAAACGGATGTTTCACACCCACATTAAATCGCCAGCCCTGTAAACATGATGTCTGTGCAGCTCAGCATAGTATTCGCGAGGATGAAGTTAACGCTGTCTATTCCAGTGTTGATGAGTGTTATTTCCCAGCGTTAGGTCCAGACAACATGGAAGGAAACCACGTCGGACGTTCTGTGACCTGTCATCAGACAGTGGGGAGGAATGCAGTGATCACAGAGAAAGGATCCCCACACTGCAACCAGGTCAGTTTGATGGCTCTACTTCATGGAAAGAGTTCCTAAACCGCTTTGAGGATTGTGCCAAAGCTAACCACTGGTCTGAAAGGACAATGACTGTGCAAATGAGGTTTTGTCTAGTAGGCGCAGCAGGTGCAGTAATCCATAAGAACCCCAGGTCCAGCCGTTGGGATTATGCCCGCATAGTAGAGGAAGTGGAGGCTGCATACGGTCCTTCATCTGAACACGCTGCTGCCATTGGAATAGACCTGAGACAGAGGGTCCGCAAGGCAGGTGAGCCACTCCATGTGCTATGAGATCACATTTATGAAAAAGTCTCCATTGCTTATGCAGATCGCTCTGAGAAGGAACAAGACTCCATTAGCGTCGAGGTGTTCACTAATGCCATGGGAGATGCGGACATTGTGCAAAGATTGCTGGAAGAGCAACCACGTATCCTGGCTCGCGCCAATGAGATTGCACACAGGTATGAAACCACACGTCGAACAGCCACTAGTGTAACACAACTCATGCAATCTGCCGTAAGACCGATGGAATGAAAGACCAGAGCAGCAGCAGTACGTGAATGTCCAGACCAGAGTGGGAGTGATGAGGAAAGTTCAGTACCGTCAAACAATGAGTGGAGAAAGAAAAACTCAAAAGCAGAATTCAAACATCGCCTCCAAAAATTCAACAAGAGGAATAAGGTCAATTGGGAAGAGATTGTCTGTCACAACTGCCAAGGCATCGGTCACATGAGGCGGAACTGTTCTTCACCCAGGCTCAACCTGGAACGTGTGACTCCAGCACTTCCTCGGCAAACAGAGATCCAGCCTGCCTCCACAGTTCTCAGAGTCAAGGGGAGCGGTCCAGAAATGTGCATTCATCTGCTGTTGTATGACATGGAAGTCTGTGCCCTGTTGGACAGCGGGGCCAGGAGGAGCGTGTTACCCCGGCCCTGTTATGAGACCATCAAGGCTGATGAAAGGCCCCCACTCAAGCTATCCACTGTACAGGCCCTGCAGGGAATAAGCCCATCAAATGTTGATGTCCTCGGGGAAGTTGATGTTCCAGTGCAAGTTGGAACCCAAACAGTCAGTGTTAATTTCATTGTAGCAGATGCAGCCGAGGGCACAGAGGCCATTCTGGGGCATCCATTCTTGGAGCAAGCACGGACACGCCTTGACTTTGGCAGTCAGAAGATTGTATTGTTTGGCGAACAGATTACATACTTTAACCCAAAGAACAAACCCCGGGTGCGCGTGGTCCGCATAGCACGCACAGCTATCCTTGAGGCGGGACGTGAATACATCGTTCCAGGTAATGCACATTTTTGGGAAAAGGTACAGGGCAACATGCTGCTGAGTCCAACTAAAGGCTTCTTGGAGAAACACCAGGTGATGGTGGCACAGATTATAACTGGTGCCCAGCCAAGTCATCAAGTTCCCGTTAGACTGTATAACCTGGGTACTGTTGCTGTGAAGGTGAGGAAGGGAGTAATTGCCAGAATCCTCCAGCCTGCCGATGTGGTTCAGGCCTCCACTGCAGAGCTGCCCCCAGCAGATTGTCCCAAGTCACTTACAGCCGCTGTATGCAGAGAGTGCAAGGGATCTGAGGGAGGCAGAACAGCATGAGCTTGTGGAGCTGCTTTGTGCTTACGGTGATATTTTCTCCACTGGACCAACAGACCTTTGGCGCACGAACCTTGTTCAACATGACATTCAAACCCGGCCTGGCCCACCTGTGAAGCAACAACCCCGTAGAATAGCGTTTGAGAAACAGCAAAGTGCAGATGAACAGATCCAGTTGTCTCTTCCGCCGCCAGGTGGTCTATTTGGGCCACATAGTCTCAGAGCATGGTATAGCAACTGACCCCAAGAAAGTGTAGAAAATTCGGGAGTGGCGAGAGCCCATGAGCGTTAATGAAGTCCGGCAGTTTGTGGGTCTCGCATCCTACTACAGACGATTTGTCAAAGACTTCGCCACAGTTGCAAAGCCCCTCCACAACCTAAACTCAGCAAAAAAAGAAACGTCCCTTTTTCAGGACTGTGTATTTCAACAATAATGTTGTAAAAATCCAAATAACTTTACAGATCTTCATTGTAAAGGGTTAAAACAATGTTTTCCATGCATGTTCAATTAACCATAATCAATTAATTAACATGCACCTGTGGAATGGTCGTTAAGACCTTAACAGCTTACAGAAAGTAGGCATTTAAGGTCACAGTTCTAAAAACGCAGGACACTAAAGAGACTTGTCTACCGACTGTGAAAAACACCCAAAGAAAGATGCCCAGGGTCCCTGCTCATCAGCGTGAACGTGCATTAGGCATGCTGCAGGGAGGCATGAGGACTGCTGATGTGGCTAGGGCAATAAATTGCCATGTCCGCACTGTGAGACACCTAAGACAGCGCTACAGGGAGACAGGAAGGACAGCTGATCATCCTCGCAGTGGAAGACCACGTGTAATAAAAAACACCTGCACAGGATCGGTACATCCGAATATCACACCTGCGTGACAGGTACAGGATGGCCACAACAACTGCCCGAGTCACACCAGGAACACACAATCCCTCCATCAGTTTTTAGACTGTCCGCAATAGGCTGAGAGAGGCTGGACTGAGGGCTTGTGGGCCTGTTGTAAGGCAGGTCCTTACCAGACATCACCAGCAACAACGCCGCCTATGGGCACAAACCCACCTTCGCTGGACCAGACAGGAGTGGCAAAAAGTGCTCTTCACTGATGAGTCACGGTTTTGTCTCACCAGGGGTGATGAACGGATTCGTGTTTATCGTCGAAGGAATGAGCGTTACACCGAGGCCTGTACCCTGGAGCGGGATCGATTTGGAGGTGGGGGGTCCGTCATGGTCTGGGGCGGTATCATTGCAGGCAATCTCAATGCCTTGCGGTACAGGGAAGACATCCTCCTCCCTCATGTGGTACCCTTTATGCATGCTCATCCGGACATGATCCTCCAGCAGGACAATGCCACCAGCCATACTGCTCGTTCTGTGCGTGAGTTTCTGCATGACAGCAATGTCAGTGTTCTGCCATGGCCAGCAAAGAGCCCGGATCTCAATCCCATTGAGCATGTCTGGGACCTGTTGGATCGCAGGGTGAGGGCTAGGGCTATTCCCCAGAAATGTCCAGGAACTTGCAGGTGCCTTGGTGGAAGAGTGGAGTAACATCTCACAGCAAGAACTGACAAATCTGGTCCAGTCCATGAGGAGGAGATGCACTGCAGTACTTCAAGCAGCTGGTGGCCACACCAGATACTGACTGGTACTTTTGATTTTGAGCCTCCCTTCATTCAGGGACACATTGTGAAACATTTTTAGTTTATGTCTTATGGTGTTGACTCTTTTAGTGTTCATACAAATATTTACACATTAAGTTTACTGAAAGTAAAAACAGTTGAAAGTCAGAGGACGTTTCTTTTTTTGCTGAGTTTATTAAGAAAACATGCCAGATTCCACAGGACCTCTGAGAGCCAGCAGGCCTTTGATAAGTTAAAGGAGCTGCTCACTACCGCCCCCATCCTTGGCTACCCTATGGACAGTGGTGATCTTATTCTGGACACAGACGCCAGCAACTTTGGAATCGGGGCTGTGTTGTCTCAACTGCAGCAAGGAGAGGAACGTGTACTAGCATATGGAAGTCGGAGTCTGACACCAACTGAACAGAATTACTGCACCACACGGAGAGAACTTTTAGCGGTAGTGGAGTTCACAACACATTTCCGTCAGTACCTGCTGGGCAGATCCTTCACCATACGCACAGATCATAGTAGCCTGCAGTGGCTAATAAGGATGAGAGAACCAGAGGGACAGTTGGCCAGGTGGCTCGAGAAGCTTGGGGAGTATGACTTCAAAGTTGTTCATCGCCCTGGGCGCTGTCATGAAAATGCTGATGTGCTTTCTCGGAGGCCATGCCATTCAACTTGCTCCTGCAACCTTAATCCCATCTTGAGTAGCCCCCAGCTCTGCCACCAGGCAGTCCAGTGCGACTTCGACGACAAACTTGTAAATAACGGACCTGCAGCCATTTCCCCGGAGTCTTGTAAAGTGGGGGTAGTACAACCTGCCATCACCGCCAGTACTTCTTCATTCTCTGGGTGGACCACTGAAGAACTGTGTGCTGCCCAAGCAGCTGATCCTGATATTGCTCCCATCAAGAGGTGGATGAAGGAAAGCGAAGAACGACTCTCCTGGGAAGATGTGTCACCCTGCAGCCCAGCAACGAAAGCTTACTGGAGTCAGTGGCAAAGACTTTACCTAAAGGATGACATTCTAGTACGACGTTACTACCCGAATGAGGGCCCTGAGTTTTACCCCCATATTGTCCTGCCGCAAGTTTTCTGGAAAAGTGTCATGCACCAGATGCACGAGGGGCCAGTGGGTAGACATTTCGGAGTGGAGCGAACGCTGTCCCGGCTGCAGACCAGATATTACTGGTACAAAATGCGAGAAGATGTTTCACATTGGTGTCGCACATGCACCAGCTGTGCTGCAAAGGCTCGACCATTAAAAAGGCCTCAAGCACCCATGGGTAATGTGCGAGTGGGTGCCCCCATGGAAAGGATTGCTGTTGATCTGATGGGCCCCATGAATGAAACAGAACGCTTCAATCGTTACATTCTCGTAGTACAAGATTATTTCACCAAATGGGAATCACTGAAGCGGAGAAAGTAACAATATCTAGAAGGGCTAACCTGCCTATTATTAACATTCTGGAAGGCAGTGAGGATGGAAAAGACCCTATCGGATTTGTATCTGGGCTATATACCATGGAGAGTGTGTTTGACAGTCCTCCTAAGCTTGGGCGTGTGCATTGTACGCTTCACCCCAAACCTGGAGCAGGGCAATCTCCAAGACCATTCATTGTCTGCTTCCACCGATTTCAGGAAAAGGCACTTCACTGGGCCAGGCGACAAGCATAGGGAATGTTGGGTAGTTTGGTTTTGTGTTATGTTTATCAAAAAGATTTGTTTTATGTTATATTTTCAGAAGAACTTAATAGTGAGGAAACAAGTACAGTACTGTGCAAAAGTCTGAGGCCACTAGTATTTTCATGAGCTAAAAAATGGTTTAAAGTCAGTTAAAGTCTGTCTTTTGCTGTAGTGTGTCAGTAGGAAATATCAGATTACATTTCCAAACATTCATTTTGCCATTAATCATAATAATCCAGTGAGATTTTTGTTTGCACAAGGAGTCTGACAACAGCGAGTGCTCTGCACAGAGATCTGATCTCATCATCATCCAGTCTGTCTGGAATGACATGAAGAACTGTGACAAAGTCTCCAGGATGCTTCAAGAAACCTACCTGCAAAGCTGCAGCACTGTTAAAAGTTTTAGGCACTTGTGTAAAAATGCTGTAAAATGAGGATGCTGTCATAAATAGATTTTATTTATCAATTACCTTCTATTAACTAAATGAAATCACCATTTGGTGCGACCATTCTTTGCGTTTACAGCAGCTTTTGCCCTAGGTGCACTTGCGCAAAATTTTTCAGGTAGCTTTGCAGGTAGGTCTCTTGAAGCATCTTGGAGACGCTGCCACAGTTCTTCTGGATTTACTCTGTTTCAGTTTGTTCTGTGTTTTCATGTCATTCCAGGAAGACTGGATGATGATGAGATTAGATCAGTGTGGAGCACTGGCTGTTGTCAGACTCCTTGTGCAAACAAAAATCTCACTAGATTATTACAATTAATGGCAAACAGAATGTTTGGAAACGTAAACCGATGTTTTTCACTGACACACTACAGCAAAAGATAGAAATAACTTACTTTAAACCATTTTTTAGCTGGTGAAAATACTAGTGGCCTAAAACTTTTGCACAGTACTGTATGTTGCTGATTGCATCTTTGTTCTGTGATTGCCCATTTAAATGTATACATGCCCATGTCTGATGGGGGTGGGGGTTAATATATAACTCATGAAGAACTAAACCATTTTTTAATAATTACTGCATTCTCAACAAATAAACATTCTATATGACTCATAGATTAATCAATCAATAAATTGTTATTAGTTAAATGTGTCAATGTATTAATTCCCTAATAACTTATTGTATTAACTAATTGTGTAAATTAATGTGTTAATTACCACAATGGCTAGAAGCCAAGGATTTCATCTTCCAGTTATTTGCTTTAATTAATCATTAGCTAATGATTTGCTAATGTATCATTATGTTATGACTTTACTTGTTGAGGCACAGAACTATTAACTAATTATTAAGTAATATGTCATTGTGGTTATGGATTTAGAAGTAGTTAGTTAACCATGTACCTTAACCCTCTGGTTGTGTTCGGGTCAAATTGACCCGGAAAAGATTTTCTTTTTCCCGGAAATAATAGATAACATTATCGCACTGGACTCATGTTCACACAGGGTATAAGTACATCTCAGAATTTGTTTTAGGATTTTCATAATTTTTTGTGGCTTTTATTTCACTTAGTCACACTTGTGGTGTTCCCGGTCAAAAATGACCGGACTCCAAACAACTGCTCATAAATCTGTAAATATGCTATATTATCACTAAAGATTAGATTCATTCTTTTTGTCAACTTGTTTTCGTTCATTTAATACTGGTTTTGTGTTTCTATTTGCATCTGATTAATCGTAGGCCTCATTTTTCTGAGAGAAGGTACCTTATTTTTTGAGTGAAAAAAATAATTTTTTATGAGTAATTTTCACAATATGAAATAAAAAATTATAAAAAATTGCACGGTTTCTCACACTTATATGCTTGAATGTTTAATCAGGAAGTTTGCTTTTAAATGCTTTTATTTTGTACGAAATTGCAAAAAGTCACACTTGTGGTGTTCCCGGTCAAAAATGACCGGACTCCAAACAACTGCTTATAAATCTGTCATTATGCTATATTATCACCAAATATTGGATTCAATCTTTTCGTCAACTTGTTTTCTTTCATTTAGGACTGGTTTCATGTTTCTATTTGCATCTGATTAATCGTAGGCCTCATTTTTCTTAGAGAAGGTACCTCATTTTTTAAATGAAAAAATCATTTTTTATAAGTAATTTTCACAATATGAGAGAAAAAATTATGAAAATTTGCATGGTTTCTCACACTAATGTACTTGAATGTTTAATAAGGAAGTTTGCTTTTAAATGCTTTTATTTTGTACAAAATTGCAAAAAGTCACAATTGTGGTGTTCCCGGTCAAAAATGACCGGACTCCAAACAATTGCTTATAAATCTGTCATTATGCTATATTATCACCAAATACTGGATTCAATCTTTTCGTCAACTTGTTTTCTTTCATTTAGGACTGGTTTCGTGTTTCTATTTGCATCTGATTAATCGTAGGCCTCATTTTTCTGAAAGTAGGCACCTAATTTTTTGAGTGAAAAAAGTATTTTTTGTGAATAATTTTCACAATATGAGAGAAAAAATTGTGAAAATTTGCAATGTTTCTCACACTAGTGTGCTTCAATGTTTAATCAGGAAGTTTGCTTTTAAATGCTTTTATTTTGTACAAAATTGCACAAAGTCACACTCATCAAAAATGACCAGTCATTGAAAGTGAATGGGGAAGATCACAAAAAGCAGGATCTTTATTTTTAAATATTATGTTCTGAAAAGGGGCACAAAGTAACACTTATGCTGTTCCTGTTAAATCTGACCATCGTGACACACACAAAAAAGAACACATTAAGATTATTTGCATTATAACATTTCATGGAACAA
Source organism: Cirrhinus mrigala (assembly GCA_036247105.1). Lineage (NCBI taxonomy): Eukaryota > Metazoa > Chordata > Actinopteri > Cypriniformes > Cyprinidae > Cirrhinus > Cirrhinus mrigala. The sequence continues at coordinate 31,632,135 of CM070028.1, forward strand.
CAAACCAAAACTGTTATTTTAGTTCTATATATCCTGCACACTGACACTGTCAAACAGAGACAATATTATGAAACAACAAGCTGAAGCTCTCTCTGTGCTAAAGCATTTATTTGTAAACTTTCATCTACTCTGTGAGAACATGAAAGCCTCAAAACCTAAGCTAAAGACAAGGCAGTTTGAGCGTGTGAATGTGTGTCACAGAGAGAGTTATCATAAAAGCATATTGCATGCAGTCCAAGGTAGGATGAAATAAATATAATGCTCACAATAGTTTGTGTGAGATAGCGTGAGTATACATGAATCTATACATGCACAGGTCCAAGGCCTTTATGTTTGCAAGCACAAAATATTCCTGAACACTAGTTGTTTCTTTTACTTCCATTCTTCCCCATTCACTTTCAATGGCCAGCTATTTTGTAACTTTGTGCAGTTTTGTACAGTTGTCATATACTTCAACCCTCAATTAAAAAAAAACAAAACAAAAAAAAAACACATTATTTGATTGATTCTATTAGAAGATTAAATTGCCAATACTCCATGTCTACCTCTTCTGAAATTTATAAAGAAAGGTTGGACCTTCAAGTCAGTATTACTCCTATCAACATATAAAACTGAACAGTGTTTACTATGTTCTAGATGCTATATTTAAGTATTCCACAGATAAGATATTGAAATAATTTGGAAATTTCTCAGGTTATGAATTCAATTTTTCAAAGTGTCTGTTTTCCAATAAACAATAAGGCCCTCCATATTTCGAATAATGATATACCTTTTCATTTGTCTTTATCAGGTTTTAAATATTTAGGGATAAATATCACACAGGGATTCCCTAACCTTTACAAAGAGAACTTTGCTCCTTTAATCTACAAGTTAATAGTAGGTCTCAAAAAAAATGGAATTTATTGTTTCATTCTCTTGCAGGTAGAAGTTGTGTAAAAATTGTGTAAACATTTTACCATTTTACCAAGGTTCCTATTCTTGTTGCAATGTATCCCAATTTTTCTTTTTTTTCCCTTTTTTTTCAGAATTTAGACAGACTGATTTTATCATTTATAAGGGGTGGGAAAACACCAAGGATACGGAAGGAATCTCTCCAAAGACAAAAGGTGGACTTGCATATACTAATTTGAGGTATTAGGAAAGGAAAGGATGTGACATGGGGCCAAGTATGGTGACCCATACTAAGAATTTGTGCTCTGCATTTAACCCATCCAAGTGCACACACAGTAGAAGTACTGAGGGTGGAGAGAGCACTGATTATTCACTCCCTCCACCTTCAATCCCCGCTGGACCTGGGACTTGAACCTGCAACCTTTCAACTACAAGCCCAGCTCCCTAACCAGGGAGGAAAGGAACAGGGAAAACAGGAAAGGACAGTCAGGTATAGTGACCCATACTCGGAATTTGTGCTCTGCATTTAACCCATCCAAGTGCACACACACAGTAGTGAGTAGTGAACGACCACGCACACACACACTACAGTCTATTAGTATATTAGCACATACTAATTTCAGGTATCATTATTGGGTTGAAAATATCTCAAAAGTACTTTATTGGCTTCAGAACCTCAAATATGTCTGGTGTATTTCAGAGGCAAATTCTTGTACTTCTTCAACCATTTCTGCTTTAACTTTATCTAAATTGCCCCTTTGTATTTCATTGTACAACCCCCTGTATCCGCTTAGGTTTAATTCAGTTCACGGTCCTCCACAGACTCCACTACAGTAGGATTAAACTGTCCAAGATATACACAAATGTAGTTGACACGTGAGCGATGTCACTCTGCTAAAGCAGATTTGGCTCATTTGTTTTGGGCTTGCCCCAGACTGTTTGATTAGTGGACAACTATATTTAAAATTTTGTCTGAGGTATATTTTGAAATGGCTGTTTTTGGAGTACCTGAGAAAGGTACAGTCATATCCAAAAATGTCAAGACACTATTCAGGGCCAACACTGATGAGCCTGTCAAGAAAGTTCTGTCTTTGGCTCGCAGTTTCCGTCGCAGTACCTGATTCTTTTGTTGTTGTAGGACAGTTTCTTTGAGTGTTGCTGGTTTAAGTAGCTCGAAGTTTGTCCTGAGCTCTCGATTGAACAACAAATAAGCTGGTGACACTTTGGTAGTTGCGTGTGGAGTACTGCGATAGCACAGCAAGAAGTTATGAAGGCGTTGATGAAATGTCCCTTGTCCAGTTGAAGCTTTCAAAGCATGTTTCATGGTTTGGACGAACCTTTCTGCTAGCCCGTTCGTTGCAGGATGGTACAGTGATGACTTGATATGTTGCACCCCATTTGCTAGTATAAATGTGGCCATCTCATGCGATATAAATTGGGGTCCATTGTCTGAGACGAACTGCACTGGTGGTCCAAATCTACTGAAAATTTCTCCCAGCTTCTCAATTGTCTTGTCAGCTGAGGTAGATTTCATGATAGCCACTTCAGGCCACTTACTGAATGCATCCATGACAACCAAAAGCATTTTATCTTCGACTGGGCCTGCAAAATCAGCGTGAATGCTGTGCCACGGTTTCTCTGGATATTTCCATGGGTGCAGTGGTGCCAGTTGTGGTACATTGCGTATGCTTTGACATGACGTACATGTTCTTGCCTTTTCTTCAATTTGCCCGTCCACTCCTGGCCACCAGAAGTAACTCCTGGCAATCTCTTTCATGCGGACCATTCCACAGTGTCCCGCATGCAGCTGTTTCAGCACTGGTTTGCGCAGAGCTGGTGGAATGATCACTCTCCTTCCCCACAATAAACAGCCTGACTGCACCGAAAGTTCATGACGGCGAGTGATGTATGGTTTGAGCAATAAATCATTATTCTCACCTTTCCCTGTCATGACAAAATCCATGACCTTGGACAAGACAGGGTCATTTCGTGTGCCCTTACGCACTTGCACAGCTGTTACTGGCACCCTTTCCACCTGACTGAAGTAGAAAATTTCAGCCACTTTTGCCACTTTTACTTGGTCAGCGAGAGGCAACCTGGACAGTCTGTCCGCATTTCCGTGCAATTCTGACTTCCGGTACTTGATGTCGTAGGTATGAGCCGATAATAGCAAAGCCCATCTTTGCATCCTACTAGCAGCAAGAGAGGGAATGCCATGGTAAGGGCCAAAAATCGCAGTTAGTGGGCGATGATCGGTCAGCAGCGTGAATTTCCTTCCGAAAATATACTGGTAAAACTTGCGCACTCCAAACACAATGCTCAATGCTTCACGTTCAATCTGAGCATAGTATGTTTCGGCTTTGCTCAGACTCCTCGAAGCAAATGCGATCGGCTTCTCTTGACCATTCGGCATGATGTGGTACAAAACAGCTCCCACACCATATGGGGAAGCGTCGCAAGCCAGCTAAATAAAGCGCCCATAAAGCAGAGAAAAGAGCGCAGCTGGCTGACATTTTTGGGCGTTGGAGCATCCACTATGGCTTTAACCTTGGATGGGGACGTGTGCAGACCAGAGGCATCAATAACATGGCCCAGGTACTCGACTGCAGACTGGAAAAATTCACATTTGTCCTTTCGCACTCTTAATCCGTACTCTTTCAATCTCTTGAGAGTAGCGTCCAGGTTCTGTAAGTGTGATTCATCATCAGTGCTGGTCACAAGAACGTCATCTAAATAACACACTACTCTCGGAAGATCTGCTAGAATCTGGTCCATTGCTCGCTGAAACAGGGATGGTGCCGAAGTAATTCCGAAGGATAAACGCTTGTACTGAAATAGGCCCTTGTGTGTGTTGATGGTGAGAAGTTCTCTGGACTGTTCCTCAACATGCATTTGCAGATATGCTTGGTTGAGATCGATTTTACTGAATTTCTGCCCTCCAGTCAATCCTGCAAAAAGGTCATTAATGTGAGGCAACGGATATTGTTCAGCAGATAACACTGGATTCACAGTGACTTTAAAGTCCCCGCAAATCCTTATGCCTCCGTCTTTCTTTAAAACTGGAACGATAGGTGTTGCCCATTTGCTGACACTGACTGGTTCCAGCACACCATCCTTCACGAGTTCAGTTAAGCTTGCCTCCACTTTAGGTTTCAGTGCATATGGCAGGGGTCGGGCCTTTAAGAATTTTGGCTGGAATTCCGGCTCAACAGTCAATTTCACATTGATTCCTTCCATGCTGCCTAACTCCTTTTTGAAAACTTCACTGTGTTTTCACAGGACACCCTCTAAATCCAGCTAAAACACCAAAGCTGATTTGAATTTAGCAGTTGATCACGTGATGCGCTGAATGTACGAATCACACTGGTGTGATCGTACGCTTCAGGGACCAGCCAAGAACGATCACACCGGTACACGTTAAAGGGTTAATTAATAGTTCTAAACTATGCAAACTGCTGCTTCAGTCAATGTCCCAGTGAAAAAAAAAAACAAAAAAAACTTTAAATGGTCGCATTATGGTATGTTTTTAAACATTTCAATATTATACTAATAGCATCTCTCTCTGGCTCAGCGCCAGCCAATGCGCAAAAACGCAGTTTGAATTTGGCAAGTGCGTGACATCACCGAACGTTCTAAATCCAATATGTGGGACCGTACCGCTCAAAGGGTTAACGCCTAATTGTTTAATAAAAATAGATGTGATATTTGCATTTTTTTAAATCAGAACTCACAGGATTGCTTTGTCATGTTTATTAGTATAAAAAAGTTCCTATGTCGATTTCCTGAACCTGTTCTGCACGTTCTACAGACGTCCAGGAAAACCACTAGCCAGACAATCAAATTTTGAACTGCATATATCTATGTCTGAAGGACGTCATAGTCAGATGTCCAGATACCGGATTTGCACATCATACAGAAGTACAGGTATGGTCCTGGACCGACTGACCCAATATGGACATGATCTGCACGTCGGGCGGACATCTCATATGTTTGTTGGGAAATAGGGTGATTACAGAATCTAACAGAATCTTTTAACATTATAGAAAAAACTGAGCTACTCACCAACAGCAACACAGAATTTTCTGTGTAAGAAAATAAGACTGTTGCTTTTGATCTCCACTTCATAAACCCCAGATTGATTGCTGCAGATGTTATTGATGGTGAGGTCTCCGGTGTTATAATTCGGCTGAATATTTCTCCAGCTCCAGTTTCTCGTCTGAGTGTTTAATCTATTAACATTCTTGAAACCATCACTGGTTCCTAAGTTTGTTTGTTTGCATTAACTGCATGATCCTGCAATTAATTCTTTAAACAGTATTGACAAACGGTACGTCATTCAATAGTTAAAAGGCCCAAGCTTTGAGATTTACGATCCTAATATCAACGCGTTTACATCCTTTTAAATCGTATCAAAAGATCGTGATGAAACAGGAAACATCGAAACAGGGATTTCCGAAAAATATTTGCACTCTGACGATGACAGTTAAATTAAACCATGCAAACTTCGGAGTTTCAGATAATATCCAGAATACAAAATAAATTTGCCTTTTTAGTAAAAAAATAAATAAATAAAATAATAATAATAAAAAAAAAAAAAAAATATATATATATATATATATATATATATATATATATATATGTATAATAATTTGAGGTTAATATTGATTCATTCTTCTTCGCGTACATAATGTTTTTTTTATTTTTTCTAAAATATTTAATGTTCTTGTAAAGTTTCTACAAAATGATTCACTCTAAGGGCAGTTTAGTAAGAAAACGGCATATTGTCCTATTCATTAGAGTCTTACGAACAGAATAACGTTCTGTGTGGAGCGTTCCTTTGCCCATCAGATACAACAATAGTGGCACCGGCAGTTGTGACATAGCCTAAAAATATGCACAATCTGTAAAATTCACTGCACACAGGCAGCCATTGTGAAGTTGTGATGCAATTGTGTCACTGCAAAGACACATACAAATTATTTCCTTTAGCCTTATGGGATAGTAAAAGACTTACAGTCTTGTCAGTAGGCCATCCAGGTATTTTTTTTAAAGCTACTTTTTAATAAATACTGTGCATTTTGACATTTGACATACTAATTTGTACATGCTATATAGTAGGAAAGCAGATATATTTGATCACAAGGACTGTCTGGTCCCCCTGCTCTTGCTAAACAGACTGTCCCACCCCTAACTCGCTTCACTGGTTGAGTCATAGTTGCTATATCAGACTGATCTGGATGCTCAAAAAAAAAAAAAAAAAAAAAAGTGGTTATTTGAAAAACAGATGAGATTGCTATAGTGTGCTGCACTAATGCTATGTTATTTTCTTTATATGCACATGGTGTCATCCAACACATACTAAAAATTAAAAATTTGATACAGATGCAAAGATGTAAGTTTTTGGAAACAAAAACTTTTTTATTTTTATTATTATTTATTTATTTTATTTTTTTTATTAATGTTTGTAATTTACAGATACAACCATTATGATTGTTTGAAAAAAAAAAATGTTATATTGTGCTTCACATCAAATTAAATACGAGCTGCCATTTTGGAGTCTTCAATTGTCCTTTTTTAATATTTACATTCTTTAAGAAGAAAATGTTATAGGAACCTCATTTTTAGTGACATTACAATCAAATTCGAATTATAACTAATTCAGAATTGTGGCTTTGATTTAATTGATTTTTGAGTAACTTGGGGCAGTGTTTCATATATTTATTTTTTATGTATATTTTATTAAAATAAATTGATAATTACTTTCCAAGATATTTAAGCACCTCTCACTTTTTTTCTATAATGTTATAACCGATTCTTATACTTAAGTGACAAACTCACAATTATCATCTTTCTAAAGAGACTCTACTTATGTCTGTAGTCCAAAGGGTTCACAAACTGTGACTATTTTAGTTGGTATATGTCATATTTGAGTTTAAGCTATACTAGCGGGGGTGACTGTTAACAGGTTAAGGGGATAACTTGATCTTCAAACTTCCACACTATTTGATCTTTTCCCCATATTATGGTAACATTCGTGTGTAGAGTAACAGAATCCCCTTGATTCCCTGATACTTTTAATTCATCTGCTATAGAAACAGGCACAGAAACAGACACAGAAACCGTGTGAAAGTGTGTTAAATATACAATAAGGTCTAGAAGTCTGAAATATGACTTAAAATCTTAAAATGGCTGATGGTACCCGATTTTACAAATTTGACCAAATTTCTGTTCTAAGTTTAAAATAGTCTGTTTATTTGGCTGCCTAATTGTGAATTTATTTTAAGTAATGAAGTCATATATTTTCAAGTTTAAAAATAATAAATAGGATATAGACCTTCAAATACATAATTGCATTACATTAAATGTATAATACACATAACATTTAGAATAACAATTTATATAAACTTGCACCTTAAGTAAAATTTATCTGTGACCTGCATTCATTTTAATGTCTTTGTTACTTTGGTCATGTGTTTTTTAAGTGGGATTTCCTCCAGGGGGCGCTTAATTGCACTCAATTATATTGAGACACGTTCAAATATGAGAATGACATTAGTCTTACTCCTGACATTTTACAATAAAAGAATAAACATTCAGGCTAAATGCGTTAATCCTGCCCAACAGATAATTAAATAAAATGCCTTGTCCTGCATCTTTAGCATTAAAATTGTGGACTAGAGTGATGAGTCAAAATATGATAATTGTAGATTATCTATTATAAATGATTAGACAATCCAACACAGTTTTATAACAAAAAAGATTGATTTACTCACCACTAACAGCAATTCTGAATCTTCTTTGTAGGATCACACTGCTGGTGTTCATCTCCACTTCATAATCTCCAGAATGATTGCTTTGGATGTTACTGATGGTAAGGTATCCGGTCTCATCGTTCAGATGAATGTTATTCCAGTTCTTAATATCAGTTGTTGTATAACAGCAAGCAAAGATGACTTGATCTCCAAAGTTCAACCTTATCTGATAATTTTCCTGTATTTTAGTCACACCATTAAATAGAGGGACAGTATCTCCCTTCAACACTGACAATGATTTCAGTCCATCTGTATCAACACCAGACATATCTGGAGAACAAACAGAAGCAGTGTAAAACAGAGATTAATCTTATAGTGCTGTAGGTAGTATACAGTCTAGATCTGAGGTCACACTGAAAATCTGAGACTTAAAATCTTTAAATGTGCCCCCGCCTATTTTATATTTCTTTTTTTGTTGAGTGAAGTTGCCAATTAAATTAGGGTGGAGCCTGGCCATTGACAGCACCTGAACACACCTCTGTCTATGGTTGTTGGCAGCACTTCATGCTGGCCTGCTCAGGGAAACCTTTTACTGCTGTTTTGGTCCTTACTCCTTAGAAGTTGCAGTTTAAATTAGTTGGGTTTCATGTTCTGCACTATTTCTAGGCCACAGATTTGTTTATATATATATATATATATATATATATAAAAATCTAAATCACTCTTAGACAGTTAATACAGATTTTAATCCAATTAGTACACTGCAAGCTGTAAGGCTTGAGTTACTTACTGACGACACTGACATTAAATTCCCTTTTTATAGGAGTTGTGCTCCTGATCTGTAGTTTATAAAGTCCACCATGTTCAGTTCTGATGTTCTTGATGGTCAGAGATCCAGTCTGCTTGTCCAGATCCAGTTTGTCTTGGAATCCCAAATTATCACCCCCAGATGTAGAGATCTCTCTAGTGTCTCCTTTGATTTGAGCTATGCGAGACTCTCCAAACATCCACACAATGTCATCATTTCTCGGTACTTCAGTAACTTCAGGTTTAAATGTCACACAATCTCCCACCTGCACTGACACTGACTTCATAACATCCTTCTTAACACCAGACACACCTGGTGGGGGGGAAAAATATAAAATAATACATTATATTATATACAAATAATTATTTTGCAGTGTAGCAAATGCATTTTTTCCTGTACAGAAATGCTCTCTCTGTGACTTTCTATAAAACATTTAGTTTTAAAAGATATGGTTTACATTACTACCTCTCAACAATTCTGAACATGATATTTTTTAAATGTTCATTTTGCCAATAATCTCGTATATATAAAAATTACAAAAAATAAACCATCTGTACTATAAAACCAGTCAGCTGAATTTGATTTTCTAACACACCAGTTTTGGCAGCAGTCTGCTGTATTTAAGAGATACAGTAGTTTCATATAAGGATCAATTTTTCAAATTGTGTTTCCAATTGTGTTGTGTTTCCAAGTTTTATGGGGACATTCCATAGGCATAATGGTTTTTATACTGTAAAAAACGTATATTCTGTTCTAAAAAAAAAAAAAAAAAAAAAAAAACCCTCATTCTGCATGACTTATAAGCCTGTTTCCTCATGAGGACCTAAAAAATGTCCCCATGGTCAAAATCTACTGGTATTACTATCCTTGTGGGGACATTTGGTCCCCATAACGTGATAAATACGAGCTACACACATACACACACACACACAAACATAAATAGAAATTAATAATATTCACCTGAACAGTACAGCCAGACAGATTTTTTTTTTTTTTTTTTTTGCCTTAATATACTGGTTCGTAACATTTTGGGTATACTTGAGTAAGTCTGTAATTTTACTTGTAGGCCTACCTATAGGTAATCTACTTTGCTACTTGTAAAATCACAGTTTGTTAATGAGTACGCCTACAGTTCGAATTGATATGTAAACCGATGACCGGCATTTTGGTAGCTAATAAAGAATCTGATATCTGATACTCCTAAGTGCATGTCCAGTGTTCTGTAAAGTAACACAGTTTTTGGTTAATTTGTATTTACTATCGCTGTGCAGGCCCTTTTATTGTATATGGCAGCAGACTGTTTCAGAAATAAATTCTTTCCTATTTTGACATACATTTTTTGTCTCGTCCATTGGTATGGTGCAAAAAGCACTCCCTTTATAATGACAAAAAGCCGTTACTAATCTTACAAATAACCAATCTCACAATAGCTGCATTTCTATTACCCTTCAGATTGTGCAAATTGAAACTACAAATTGAAAATACACTTAATGGAAACACATCAATTAAAATAAATAAATAAATAAATAAAAACTCCCATATATTGCAAAAAAAGATTTCAAGAGAATACATTATGGCAAGGAAACAAAGCGTCATCACAACCTTCAATTTAGGGTTGTGCCAATAGACGATAGTATTGTGTATTGATGATATTGCCTGTTGCTGATGCCTTTGACCATTATTATTATTATTATTATTATTATTATTATCTGTCAAAAATATAGCCTAGGCGCCTATCTTTACTGATGCAGTGCAGAGAGTTGCTTCAGAAACTTTGCTGTGGCGTTGGTATGGCCGCAGTCTGCTCCAGTTGCTGTGTCGGAGCTATAAGACGCTCCACACACATGTGCAGTGTAAATAAAGGGTAAGACATTTATTTATCAAGCAGTGCAGACAGCTTTACTGATTATAACGGGAGTGTTTTTTAAAGAGCATAATATTCGTGCTAGACTGAAGTCTGTTATGATGTTCTTTGCTCATTTTTAATTTACCGAAATGTAACCGTTTGATTAACTCAACTCTGTCTCCTCAGCGCGATAACAAGCCGCTACTGGCAACTCCTAACCGCTTGAGAAACCGCTTGAGCTGTCTTAAATAACTGGGAGAGTAAGAGTGATTCTTAGCTTTAAGAAAATTGATAACTTGCTTTTACACTTAAGTTTGAAAGTAGGAGTAAATTTCATGAATTTTCAGCACTTAAGACAAAAATGGCACTTTGAGATGCTTGGTAAATACAGGCCCAGTTATTTTTCTCCTTATCCCAGGTAAGATGCTTCTGACGGTGTTTCCCATTCAAAAGTGGCTTGGTAGCCCTTTTCCTGAAGTCGTCCGAGTGTGGTGACTTTTGATGTGCTGACTCCGGCCTCAGTCCACTCCTTGTGAGGCTCTCCCAAGTGTTTAATGGGGTGCTATTATGCTTTTTCACTTTTTGAACTTTTTTAGTCAGTTTGTGGTGTGTATCTTTGGGCATAAAAAAGATCTACAAAGTTACAAATCTCAAAATCCACTCCAAAAAGAGATATTTCGTTTAAAAAAAAATCCCTTTTCAAGAACTACAACAAACGGCTCCTTTGGACTACAGAGTTTGTTTTCTGCAAACGATGTCACAACGCAGGCCATTAGAATATCATTAAATTAAATCCTGCCCATGAAAATTCTAATTGTTGGAGGGAGGGTAGGGATGAGGTGGGGGATTAGCCTAACTTTAGCAGTGCAGCACGGAGAACTGCTTCAACCAGCCACAGTGCGGCGGGTATAAACACAAGCATTGACTAGAGTGGTCACTTCAAAGCTGTAACGCACATCAGAAGTGTGGTCGAAACACATGCCAAAGCCGTGATCTACTCCAGTTGCTGCGTCGGAGCCGTAACATGCCGCTGACGTGTGCAGTGTGTGGTAAGAGATTTATTCATCATACATTGTAGATAGCTTCACATATAATGTGAGTGTTTTTTTTTTAAATGCATAAACTTGCACTAGAATAGGCTAGGCTAATCAGTGATGATGTTCTTTGATAATGTTCGGCTGCTTTTAGCTTTTTGCTGGAGCTGGTTTCGGGCATTGAAACTAAGTACGTAAATAATAAAATACATTAGGACGGTAATATCATGTATTGGCAATCTCGCAGGCTGACGATAGGACCCAACACTACTGTAGTGTATTATTTACTCACCCTCCATGCATCCTAGGTGTATATGACTTCCTTCTTTTAGACAAATGCAATTGGAGTTATATTTAAATTTATACTGGCACCCCCGAACTTTAGAACGGCATAGATGGGCGTTTCTCATCAGTCCAAAACAAGTCTAATAATATGCATCCATCCATAATAAGTGCCTCACACGGCTCCGGGGGGTTAATAAAGCCTCCTGTAGCAAATTGTGCGTTTTTATAAGAAAAATATCCATATTTAAAACGTAAGAATCACTTTAATCTAGTTTTCGCTAACAGTTGTACACGGAACTTGCTGCTTTGACAAGGAGCGTGGCAGTACTGAAATACCGTCTAAACTGTTCGCCAATCGCAACGCAAGGGGGCCAGCTAACCAATCACAACACATTCCGTTTTTCGGAAGGCGGGCCTTCATTAAACCCAGAACTAATCGAGCCATATATGCCAGGCTGGGAGAAATGTATTGTAATGTAAATTATGTTAAAAATAATGCGTTTTTCGAACCACCAAGCACAACCAAGTTCTAGTACACCCCCCTAACAAAATCAAGACTTTGTAAAAGAGCATAATTGGACCCCTTTAAATCAGCTTTGCTTGACAGTATGCTCAAGTTTGTGGTTATCCCTATTGCACTTTTTCCTACCTAATTTCTTCCTTCCAGTCAACTTTGCATTTAATATGCTTTGATGCAGCACTCTGTAAACAGCCACTCCTTTGTAGTAATGATCTTTTGTGACTTACCCTCTTTGTAGAGGGAGTTAATGATTGTTTTCTGGACCATTGCCAGTCAGCAGTTTTCCCCATTATTGTAGTTTCAAAGAACAAGAGATACCCGGAATTTATACTGTACGGATAGTCATTTAATGAAACTCAAATGTAAATATTCTAATATTTTATGATACTGGATTTTTGACTTTCATGAGCTGCAATATCGAGCTTTATGTAATATTAAAGCTTTAATATGAGCTTTAATATCGCCCACCCCTACGTTCTATATAGTATGAATGTGTGTAGTATGAATGTAATCTGAGGCCTGCTGCACAAAGCCGGTTATGTTTAGCTTGATCAATCTCACTAATTTGACCAAGGGTCAATAAGTCAAGTAAAATTGATGTGTACGCTATTCTTAAGCAGCCCTTACTGTTGATCATGGATTAAATCGATCCACTATGTGAAACAGTGAATATATTTGTGCTGTTTAATGCATTTGAGACGTTGTGTTTTCCTCAGTGCATAACTGACATGTTTTTCTTCATCTGCAAATGTTAAAGTCATGCAAATACATGTGTACTAAACGGGCGGCATGCAATAGAGAAGCGCAATAATTCTGAGTAAAATATTATCTGCTAAAATATTTGTTGTTGGACATAAAATGTGCATCATGTAAAATTTTAAACCTACAAGTGAATGTATTTTTATAACTGTAAAGGGACTATTGCAATGATCAAATGCAAATTAATAATACAGTCCTAATTACTAAGCTCGAATTAGTGCATTTTTGTGCATTTCTCTTACCAGTTAAAAAAAGAGCAATTTTAGATTGTAATGTCCTAATGTTCTACTAATAACCATGAAAGGGACAGCTGACATAAAACCTGTAACGCCAAGCCAGCAGAGGGAGCCCTCACCCCAGGACTGCCTGCATGCTCCCTCTGCTGCTTCTACTGCTACTTCCTGTTTGGCAGTATTTAAAGACTGACCATGTGCTCATAAGGTTGTGAAGTATTGATCGTTTATTCCTGCCTTACCGAGCGTTTATATTTACTCTGTTGGATTACCTGTTGTTATCTTGCTTTGTTTATGGACTATTGAGTTTACGGATTACCCCTATCGGATTGTTTGCTGTTTCTGGACTGACTTCACGGTATTCGACCCACTGCCTGCTTTATCTCTCTGCTGCTTGGATTACGTTTATGTTTTGTATGCTGTTGGACTGCTTTTCTGGTTATCGACCCTCTGCCTGTTTCCATGTTTATGTTTGCTGTCGTTTGCAATAAACTTCTGCAATTGGATTCGAACGCCGCCTCAGCATCCTTGTTACAGAATACTTCGCCTCCCACGAATCCAGCGGAAGTTACAAATACACGACCAACCATGGACCCAGCAGATCGTCTCATCAGTCTCCGACAAGGAAACCATCCAGTAGAGGATTATGTTACCGACTTCTGTGAACTGTGTTATCAGGTGAACTTTAACGATACATCTCTCAAAGATCTTTTCTGTTTTGGCTTATGTAAGGACATTTCAGATTTGATGCCACGCAATACCCCACATTGGACTCTTGAAAATTACATTGATCTTGCACTCCGGTTAAGCGGCTCACCTTTCACTGTTGGGATTGCGGACGAGGGACCCCGCAATCCTGCAGCAACCACCACACCACAGCCAGCTCAAGTCACGTCCACCAAGCCAAAGCCTGTTCACGTCATGCCTGCCACGCCACAGCCAGCTCAAGTCACGTCCACTAAGCCAAAGCCTGTTCACGTCATGCCTGCCAAGCCAAAGCCAGCTCAAGTCACGTCCACCAAGCCAAAGCCTGTTCACATCATGCCTGCCACACCACAGCCAGCTCAAGTCACGTCCACTAAGCCAAAGCCTGTTCACGTCATGCCTGCCAAGCCAAAGCCCGCTCAAGCCACATCCACCAAGCCAAAGCCTGTTCACGCCATGCCTGCCGCTCCAGGGCCTACTCACGCCACGCCTGCTGCTTCAGAGTCTGCACCCGTCATGGCCGCCCTCCCACAACCAGTCCACAAGATGGCCACCATCCCAGAGCCAGTCCACAAGATGGCCGCCATCCCCAAACCTGTTCACAAGATGGCTGCCATTCCAGAGCCAGTCCACAAGATGGCCGCCGTCCCTGAGCCAGTCCACAAGATGGCCGCCATCCCAGAGCCAGTCCACAAGATGGCTGCCATTCCAGAGCCAGTCCCCAAGATGGCCGCCTTCCCCAAGCCAGTTCACAAGATGGCCGCCATCCCAGAGCCACTCCATAAGATGGGCGCTGTCTCCAAGTCACGCCACATGATGACCCACGTGCTGGACTCACCCCTAATGGCTGTACGGACAGCTAATATGGCGCTCCCTCTTGTTGCGGCAGCTACCCCTGATTCAAGTCAAGCTGCAGAGCCAAGTCAAGCTGCAGGTGCATCTTCATGAGTCAAGTCAAATTGCTGTTGTCTTCCCTGAGCCAAGTCACACCACAATTAATCCCCATGAGCCAAGTCAAGTTGCGGCCATCGTCCATGAGCCAGGCCAAGCCGCAGTTGATATTCATGAGTCAAGTCCGGCCACGGCAGGCCTCCCCGGGTCAAGTCCGGCCACGGCAGGCCTCCCCGAGTCAAGGCAGGACACTGTTGTCCTACCAAAACCTCACCAGGTCCCCTCTAACCTTCTCAAACCACCTCCCATATCAGCTGACCTCGCAGAGCCCACGCTCCCAAGCCACGCAGAGCCCACGCTCCCAAGCCACAAGTCCATAACATCCACACCCTCAAGGTCACCAGACATCCCACTATCTACTGTGCTGCCTGTAATGGCCATAGCTATTTTCAGTGTGTGGGCTGCACACTATGTTCCAGAGGCCTCGCCTGTCCACGAGACCGCTCCAGAGGCCTCGCCTGTCTACGAGACCGCTCCAGAAGCTTCGTCTGTCCACGAGTCTGCTCCAGAAGCTTCGTCTGTCCACGAGTCTGCTCCCAAGGCCTCGTCTATCCACGAGTCTATGCCAGAAGCCTCTCTTGTCCAAGAGTTTGCGCCAATATCTCCTGAGGTGTCAGCATGCTCTGTAGAACCTTCTAAGGAGGTGGCGTCCGTTAATGAACTCACTGCCCGCCATGTCACGGCCAAGGAGGCCTATCACGAACCCTCTGCCTGTCCTGTCACGGCCATGAAGGCCATTCATAACTTCCCTGCCACACCTGCCCAAGAACCTGCGCCCACGCCCCCAGAGGTGACATGTTTTTCTTCATCTGCAAATGTTAAAGTCATGCAAATACATGTGTACTAAACGGGCGGCATGCAATAGAGAAGCGCAATAATTCTGAGTAAAATATTATCTGCTAAAATATTTGTTGTTGGACATAAAATGTGCATCATGTAAAATTTTAAACCTACAAGTGAATGTATTTTTATAACTGTAAAGGGACTATTGCAATGATCAAATGTAAATTAATAATACAGTCCTAATTACTAAGCTCGAATTAGTGCATTTTTGTGCATTTCTCTTACCAGTTAAAAAAAGAGCAATTTTAGATTGTAATGTCCTAATGTTCTACTAATAACCATGAAAGGGACAGCTGACATAAAACCTGTAACGCCAAGCCAGCAGAGGGAGCCCTCACCCCAGGACTGCCTGCATGCTCCCTCTGCTGCTTCTACTGCTACTTCCTGTTTGGCAGTATTTAAAGACTGACCATGTGCTCATAAGGTTGTGAAGTATTGATCGTTTATTCCTGCCTTACCGAGCGTTTATATTTACTCTGTTGGATTACCTGTTGTTATCTTGCTTTGTTTATGGACTATTGAGTTTACGGATTACCCCTATCGGATTGTTTGCTGTTTCTGGACTGACTTCACGGTATTCGACCCACTGCCTGCTTTATCTCTCTGCTGCTTGGATTACGTTTATGTTTTGTATGCTGTTGGACTGCTTTTCTGGTTATCGACCCTCTGCCTGTTTCCATGTTTATGTTTGCTGTCGTTTGCAATAAACTTCTGCAATTGGATTCGAACGCCGCCTCAGCATCCTTGTTACAGAATACTTCGCCTCCCACGAATCCAGCGGAAGTTACAAATACACGACCAACCATGGACCCAGCAGATCGTCTCATCAGTCTCCGACAAGGAAACCATCCAGTAGAGGATTATGTTACCGACTTCTGTGAACTGTGTTATCAGGTGAACTTTAACGATACATCTCTCAAAGATCTTTTCTGTTTTGGCTTATGTAAGGACATTTCAGATTTGATGCCACGCAATACCCCACATTGGACTCTTGAAAATTACATTGATCTTGCACTCCGGTTAAGCGGCTCACCTTTCACTGTTGGGATTGCGGACGAGGGACCCCGCAATCCTGCAGCAACCACCACACCACAGCCAGCTCAAGTCACGTCCACCAAGCCAAAGCCTGTTCACGTCATGCCTGCCAAGCCAAAGCCAGCTCAAGTCACGTCCACCAAGCCAAAGCCTGTTCACGTCATGCCTGCCACGCCACAGCCAGCTCAAGTCACGTCCACTAAGCCAAAGCCTGTTCACGTCATGCCTGCCAAGCCAAAGCCAGCTCAAGTCACGTCCACCAAGCCAAAGCCTGTTCACATCATGCCTGCCACACCACAGCCAGCTCAAGTCACGTCCACTAAGCCAAAGCCTGTTCACGTCATGCCTGCCAAGCCAAAGCCCGCTCAAGCCACATCCACCAAGCCAAAGCCTGTTCACGCCATGCCTGCCGCTCCAGGGCCTACTCACGCCACGCCTGCTGCTCCAGAGTCTGCACCCGTCATGGCCGCCCTCCCACAACCAGTCCACAAGATGGCCACCATCCCAGAGCCAGTCCACAAGATGGCCGCCATCCCCAAACCTGTTCACAAGATGGCTGCCATTCCAGAGCCAGTCCACAAGATGGCCGCCGTCCCTGAGCCAGTCCACAAGATGGCCGCCATCCCAGAGCCAGTCCACAAGATGGCTGCCATTCCAGAGCCAGTCCCCAAGATGGCCGCCTTCCCCAAGCCAGTTCACAAGATGGCCGCCATCCCAGAGCCACTCCATAAGATGGGCGCTGTCTCCAAGTCACGCCACATGATGACCCACGTGCTGGACTCACCCCTAATGGCTGTACGGACAGCTAATATGGCGCTCCCTCTTGTTGCGGCAGCTACCCCTGATTCAAGTCAAGCTGCAGAGCCAAGTCAAGCTGCAGGTGCATCTTCAGAGTCAGGTCAAGTTGCAGCTGTGTCTCCTGTGTCAAGTCAAGCTACAGCTGCTGCTCCAAAGTCCAAGGCTTCCAAGTCAAGTCCAGTTCCAGGGTCAAGTCAAGTCCAGTTCCAGAGCCCGGCCAAGCTTCAGAGCCCGGTCAAGCAACAGAGTCAAGTCAAGCAACAGAGTCAGGCAAGGACACAGCTGTTCCCCATGAATCAAGTCAAGTTACAGCTGTTCTCCATGAGTCAAGCCAAGTCACAGCTGTGCCCCACAAGTCAAGTCAAGTCACAGCTGTTCTCCACGAGTCAAGCCTAGTCACAGCTTTGCCCCACGAGTCAAGCCTAGTCACAGCTGTGCCCCACGAGTCAAGCCAAGTCACAGCTGTTCCCCACGAGTCAAGTCACGTTACAGCTGTTGTTCCTGAGCCAAGCCATGTTGTTCCTGAGCCAAGCCATGTTGTTCCTGAGTCAAACCAAGTTGCAGCAGATCTTCATGAGTCAAGTCAAATTGCTGTTGTCTTCCCTGAGCCAAGTCACACCACAATTAATCCCCATGAGCCAAGTCAAGTTGCGGCCGTCGTCCATGAGCCAGGCCAAGCCGCAGTTGATATTCATGAGTCAAGTCCGGCCACGGCAGGCCTCCCCGGGTCAAGTCCGGCCACGGCAGGCCTCCCCGAGTCAAGGCAGGACACTGTTGTCCTACCAAAACCTCACCAGGTCCCCTCTAACCTTCTCAAACCACCTCCCATATCAGCTGACCTCGCAGAGCCCACGCTCCCAAGCCACGCAGAGCCCACGCTCCCAAGCCACAAGTCCATAACATCCACACCCTCAAGGTCACCAGACATCCCACTATCTACTGTGCTGCCTGTAATGGCCATAGCTATTTTCAGTGTGTGGGCTGCACACTATGTTCCAGAGGCCTCACCTGTCCACGAGACCGCTCCAGAGGCCTCGCCTGTCTACGAGACCGCTCCAGAAGCTTCGTCTGTCCACGAGTCTGCTCCAGAAGCTTCGTCTGTCCACGAGTCTGCTCCCAAGGCCTCGTCTATCCACGAGTCTATGCCAGAAGCCTCTCTTGTCCAAGAGTTTGCGCCAATATCTCCTGAGGTGTCAGCATGCTCTGTAGAACCTTCTAAGGAGGTGGCGTCCGTTAATGAACTCACTGCCCGCCATGTCACGGCCAAGGAGGCCTATCACGAACCCTCTGCCTGTCCTGTCACGGCCATGAAGGCCATTCATAACTTCCCTGCCACACCTGCCCAAGAACCTGCGCCCACGCCCCCAGAGGTGTCAGTGCAAGCTGTAGATCCTCCCATGGGGGCGGTGTCCCACGATGAACTCTCTGCCTGCCATGTCACAATCAAGAAGGCCAAAGAAATCATTCAAGTACACACCGCTCTACTATGCATGTCATTAGTCCCACTGTGGATATCTCTGCTCCTGTTTGCTCTGCCTGTTCTGCCTGCCCTGCAATGGCTCCCTGTTATGGCTGCTCTGCCTGCCTCACCATGGCTTCCTGTTCTGCCTGCTCTGCCTGCTTTGCCATGGCTTCCTGTTCTGCCTGCTCTGCCTGCCCCACCATGGTCCCCTACTCTGCCATTGCTCCACGGCCCAGGCCCTCCAGTACTACACTGTCTGCTACTGCTCCACGGCCCAGGCCCTCCAGTACTTCACGGTCTGCTACTGCTCCACGGCCCAGGACCTCCAGTGTTCCACTGTCTGTCATTGCTCCATGGCCCAGGCACTTCAGTGTTTCATGGTCTGCTGTTGCTCCACGGCCCAGGACCTCCAGGGTTCCACTATCTGCCACAGCTCCACGGCCAAGGTCCTCCAAGGTTCCACTGTCTGCCACAGCTCTACGGCCCTGGTCCTCCAAGGTTCCACTGTCTGCCACTACTCCACAGTCCAGGTTCTCCAGTGCTTCACTGTCTGCCACTGCTCCATGGTCCAGGTCCTCCAGTGCTTCACTGTCTGTCCCTGCTCCACGATCCAGGTCCTCCAGTGCTACACTGTCTGTCCCTGCTCCACGATCCAGGCCAGGGGGGGGGGGGGATTCTGTAATGCCAAGCCAGCAGAAGGAGCCCTCACCCCAGGACTGCCTGCATGCTCCCTCTGCTGCTTCTACTGCTACTTCCTGTTTGGCAGTATTTAAAGACTGACCATGTGCTCATAAGGTTGCGAAGTATTGCCAGTTTATTCCTGCTTTACCGAGCGTTTATATTTACTCTGTTGGATTACCTGTTGCTTTCTTGCTTTGTTTATGGACTATTGAGTTTACGGATTACCCCTATCGGATTGTTTGCTGTTTCTGGACTGACTTCACGGTATTCGACCCACTGCCTGCTTTATCTCTCTGCTGCTTGGATTACGTTTGTTTTGTATGCTGTTGGACTGCTTTTCTGGTTATCGACCCTCTGCCTGTTTCCACGTTTATGTTTGCTGTCGTTTGCAATAAACTTCTGCAATTGCATTCGAACGCCGCCTCAGCATCCTTGTTACAAAACCAGAGAGAAAGGCTGCATGACTAGAAACTGGAGATCAAATGAATCTCAAACATAATTCTACTTCAGTATGTTTTATTAAAAAAATAAATAAATAAATCAATAATTTAAGCATTTAACTAACAAATTATATTTTTCCACATGTTAATGTTTTTGGTACATTTAAATGAAAATGTCTGAGAAAGTTGCAATAAAACTTTCCAGTTTTATAAACAGAAATTATTGCTTATTTTCTATTTATTATTATTATTTTTTTTATTTTATTTTATCATCATTATTTATTTATTTATTTTTTTTTGTATTTTGCATCGACTTAAGAAATTGAGTAAGTTCCGTGGCTATCCTGATCACGTGGACACAATGACCACGCTCGATGGGAAATCTGATTGCTGGCCACAAGAAAACTGAGGCTTAAATCACCTTAAAGCCGGCCTCACACTACAGGATTTTTAAAATCCTAACCGATTATGAAATCTGGTTGCAGCACACACATAAGGAGAATCTTTGCAGATTATCTTCCCTGAAATCTTAAACATGCACACACTACAAGATGTGAAAATTGAGATGCGCCTCGCCTGGCCTGTAATGTAGGCGAGAGTAGGCGGCTGCAGTGAGGGGAGGAGTGAAATAAGTGCAGTCAAGACAGACAGTTCTGACCTCTCGAAGTGGAACAGAGACCCACGAGATCAAAGGCGGATATCGCCTTACGTGCTGTGTTGCTAATAAACATGATATAATTTCAGCTCTGTTGTTTTTATATTAAAATAAATATGACACTCAAAGTGCTTGCTATTTAATTCCATACGAAAGGCGTATTTATCATTAATTTTTAATTTAATGCAAACGTGTATTTTATTTTTTTATAGAAATATGACAACAATCACATATCTCACGAAGAGATCACACTGGCATAGTGTTTGGAAATATTCATGCATCATTTAAACACATAACCACATGATATTATATTAAAAAATAAAACATTTTAGAAAAGAACGGCAACATCACGGTTGTCTGAACCAATTAACTTTAATCTGTGTCATCATCCAGGCGTTTCCCATCATGCTTTTGGTCAGCGCAGTCGGTGGAGAGCTACTGCGCTCGACTGCTCAATCCGACACAGCCGCCTGGCCGTTGCGAGAGTTTTTTGGCACACGTCAGCATGACATCAGAGCAAGGCGGACTTAACTCGGACACATTTCTAACCGTCATGCATCTTGCGGTGATCACCGGTGATCGATTCTGCGCAGAATTGGCTTATCTCAAAAAAGCCTAATGTTAGGTGTGTTCGACTTCATCTACGGCTACAGACTGCGATCAACGAGAGTAGCCAAGAGCAGTCACGGGCGGAGCCGAAAACGGAGGCATCAAGACGGACACTTTTTACTCTCGTTAGTGAAGCTCTCGCGGTGTTTGCATGCTCTATCACAGAAGAAGTGAATTAAATGCAATATTTATCAAAAGGTGTGTTCGACTTAACGCAGCGCTGCGCAGCTCGAACAAATTCTGACTTGAAGCAGTGCATGTCCGACTTTTGTCCGACTTGAGGAGGCGTCGATGCCTCGTGACTGTCACGTGTGTCATCAAAGTACCACGATAGCGATTCGAGAGCAGCCGGCTGACTCAGCTGTGCAGTTTCTTTAGAGCGGCTGCAGGAGGCTCTGATGACCACATGGCTGTTTCACGATTGGCCAGATTCACCGCATGACAACGATCACGTGTGTTTTGGGTTTATTCTAACATCCTGAAGTCCGATAATGCTGACAAATCTGTGTTTTTAGAACAGTAAAAGTGTTTTTACTGTAGTCGCAATGTTATATTGAGTCACATTTATCATAAAACACTGATAAAAGCATATATAACACCACTTTATTAGTATTTAAATAGTATATGTTTATGTTGATCATTCTTGTTCAGATGGCGCTGTATTTATCAGTATATGAAACGTGTTTCTGTTGCTCATAAAAACGCTTTTGAAAAGTCTGTGTATTTGATAAATATTGCTTTTAATTCACTTTATCTGTGATAGTGCATGCTAACACAGCGAGAGCGTCACTAACGAGAGCAGAAAGTGTCCATCTTGACAGCTCCGTTTTTAGCTCCGCCCGCGACTTCTCTCGGCTACTCTCGTTGACCGCCGTCTGTAGCCGTAGATGAAGTCGAACACACCTAAATACACCGACTTTTCAAAAGCGTTTTCATGAGCAACTGAAACAGTCACGAGGCGTCGGTGCCGCCTCAAGTCGGACAAAATTTCTAACCCGCATGCACTGCTTCAAGTCAGAATTTGATCGAGCTGCGCAGCGCTGCGTTAAGTCCAACACACCTATTAAGATTATCATGATGGAGGAAGCGCCTCACGTGATCTTACGCAACAGATCGTAATTTCAGCAACTAATGTTTACAATTTATTATTATTATTATTCATTGAATGTGTATAATAAAAAAAAAACAATAAAATACAAAATAAAATAAAAAAAAATGTTTACAAATGTTAGTTAACTGTTATATGCTTTAACTGTTTTATATCTATAGATTTTACTTTAGACAGGTCGTGATTTGAGACGGCAAAACTGATTAAACATGCCGCTGACCGCTTGCCCAGGTAGCCAGCGGAATCGGGCCGGTTGCGGCTGAGTGTCGGCTCACTCGGCTATGTGCTGGCAGCGGTTCGCCAGAAGTGAGCCAGCTCTGGCCCAGTAACGGTTGCCAGATTTGGCTGGGTATTGGATCAGTGGATCTGGCCCGATTCTGGTTGAGAAACGGCACATTTAGCCGCATTCAGCCCGAATGTGGGCCACAAGTGTTAATCCCAAAAATGTCAAAATTTAAGTTTTCACTCTGTGTGTTAATATTTGGTCCCCACAATGGACATTAAACCTGTACAGGCACACACAGTTAATTAATTAGGCTCAATTACAATTTTTTACAAAATTTTATTTGACATATTTTTTCAAAAATTTGTATTACTATTTTAAGGTATATTTCTATTCATTTTAGGCTGACCTCAAATGGACTTCGCTTATCATTTGAAAATGTTCCCTTCATCTAAATTATATGACACTTTCTGACTGTGTGTCATTGTTCTACACCCCTAAAATAAAATGGTATCTGGCTGTAACAGATCTAAAAAAATGCTTTCACCAGGTCTCCCCTTTATAATACTATTTTCAGGCTTGATAATCATAATGTGGTGTAATTTAAAAACTGATACCTCAACTTTTGCCAAAATCTAATTTCAAATATTGATAATAGTCATTTTATTTCCAAATAAAATCCAAAAAACAAAATTTAGTGAGTAGGATGAGCCAATAAGTGATCCTCTGCTGCCATCTTCAGGTTATGAAATCCGTGAGTGAAAACAACAATTTTTATTAATAAGTGTTAAGTAATAATAATAATAATAATAATAATAATAATAATAAATATAATTCAAGGTATACTGAGTTAAATTTACATGTCAGATAATAAAAAATAAATTAATAAAATAGATATAAATATAACTTTGGCTATTTTACACCTCACGTGCGAAGCCCGCGAAAGAACCAGAGGCTATATAAGCTGCGGTCCGCTCACATCACGCGCACAGCCGGACTCCCTTTGACTGAGTGGACATCGCTTGACGGAAGAGCTTTCCTCAGGTAAAGTATTTTTGTGTATGTAAGTGTAAAATTGACGGACTGTCATTTGAATGTTGCATATCTGAGCCTACTGTTCACATAGACGAGTCTTTCCGTCTTTATTTTCTATGGGCCGCTGACTGTTACCGTTAATACCGTTATCTGTATGACGTCATTTGCGCAGATCTGCTAGGATTGAGAAAACCTCACATTCATGTCGGTCAAGGTAACGTTAGTTAAACAATAAACAATATATTTATTTTACACTTATCAACAATAATACTTTCACGCTTAAATTATGTTGTCTCAGATTTGAGAGAGCGCGCGACACTGACGCACACTGAACGCGCGCGCGCTCTCTCTCTCTACGTGTGTGAGCGAGCGAGAGACAGAAAGACTCACAAGCCAATGTAGCCTATCCTTATAATAATAATAATAATAATAATTTTTGTTTTTATTAATAACAAAGAATTACAATAAAAGTAAAAGATTTAGGCCTGTGTATACAGCAGGGAAGAAAAAAAAGTCTTATTCAAGTAAATAATTACATTCACTAATGAAAATATTCATTCTTTTTTCTTTCTATTTTTTAGGTTGTCATCCGATTGTTGTCAGTGATCAGTCTAGTCATTCTGCATCTTGCCATGTTCAACACACTGGTAAGTCAATAATCATTTATTAAAAATCAGTACATTTCAGTTTGTACAGATATATGCATATGACTCATATTGACTCATATTTTTCTTTTTCTCCCCTTTGTTTTTGTGTCAGTAGCTGCTGCACCCCAAATGCTCCACAGCATTGAGCGTCTTTGGCTTTGTAAGTATATTTTTTTTCAGTTGACTGTCAAACACATTCACAATATTTGTATGCAGCAGTTTTAATTAATATATTCATTAGTGGTTAGTGAAATGTAATTATTTAATTACACAACACACTATGTGAATAGTGTAATGTGTCTTCCTGCTATACTACTATCTTTTTTTTAATTTATTTTTTATATTTTTTTGTCAGATTTGTCAAGATCATCTGAAAAGAGTGCATCTGTGCCATGTAAGTAATTGAATGTTATTTTGCTATAGAGCAGATGTGTAAATGTATGTTTTCTTTTAGGAAATTAAAATCAGATAGGCCATAATATCTTAAGATTAATTTTGTTGTTCTGATTGAGTCAGGGTGTTGTGAGTGGTCGAGTATAGGGCCAAAATTAATATTATTAATTTTACTGACATTTTACATGTAACATTTTGAATACTCTATTACTCATATAGCTGTAAACTGCACCATTTCACAGGCTGTGATATTCGCCAAAGAGTGCATTGCCAAGTAGTGCAGGGTGCCCAAACTTTTATAAGACTTTTTCTCTTTTTTTTTTTTTTTTTGCCATTTTTAAACTGTAAAATTGTATTAGTTTAAAATCAAATCTACAACATAATAAAGTCTGCAAAAAGTGAAAAAGTGGTCTAAATACTATCTTCTTCCTAGCTGGTCTTTATGCTAAGCTTCATGTTTAAACAGGCAAACTTGTGCCACATACACAAGACTGAGTTTTCTTTTATATATATATGTATATATATATATATATATATATATATATATATATATATATTTTTTTTTTTTTTTTTTTTTTTTTTTTTTTTTTTTTTTTTTTTTTGCAACCACTGCAGTTTGCTGGATGGAGAACCTGAGAAGTTTATAAACAGATGGCATGGTGGAAGAAGCGAGCAGGCCCTACAACAACAACAAATCTTCCTGAGGTATGCTACAAATGTTGTTAACATTTACCATTGAGATCACATGAGATCTGACTAACATATTGTTTCAATATGTGTCCCCTCTTTATGTCTCTCTTTCATTTATTCTGTCCCTCTTTTAGGATAAACTTGAGGTCCTGAGTTTTTATTGTGCTTTTGTGCATTTGTTGATGTCACTTTTTCAGTAATAAATTCAAATAAAATTTTCTTATACAGTATTTATATGGTGTCATTCTTACTTGGGATAGGGGTGAGGGGGAGGTACATGTGTGTGTGATATTTGTGGAAATAACATTGTTTAAAAAAAACTGGAGGAAGTCTTTAATAATGTTTTTGTAGTTTTTAGTGAACCAATTAATTAGGCTATGTAGGCTACTTTAGCAAAGCTAATATTGCTTCGGTAAATGTTGTTGTTCTTATTAATTAAATAAATATAGGTCTGTATTTCATACATATTTCCATTTGGAATCCAGACTCGGGCCAGTACCGGCTAATTGTATAATCTATGCTGGCGTGATTGTGGCCCGATGCCGGCAGTGTCGGTTCAGTTTCGGCAGCCGGACTCGGGCCAGCGTACTTGGGCCGATTCTGGCGCGTCATTCACTCCCGTAATTCACACGAGTCCGGCAACCGCATCTGGCCCGAGTCATTTCTTCCGGCTTGCCGGATTCGGGCCGTTATTGGGCCAGATCATTTTGGCTACCTGGGTGGTCGTTAATTTAAATAAACAAAATCTTATATTTAACGAACAAAAAAAATGCTCCAAACGTTTTTCTAAATTAACTTAATGAAAAACCGAAACGAAATATAATCACTTGCCATTACATACAAAACTGAACTATTTTAATTGCTAAAACAGTAGTATAAGCTGTTTTGGGAGAAGGGAAAAAAGATGGGCTCGGGCCGCGTGGAGCATTGCTTTCCTTGCTCCATGTGGTTGTGGTATGTTTTCAACATATTATACAGACAGTGTTACTACAAAAAAATAAGAAGCAGTTTCCTCCATCTCCGCTATCCAATGGACCGTACAGCAGCTGTTTTGCGGTCGCGCATTGGCTGTTGGTAAAGTACTGACCTAATCATAGCCGTGATCATCCCGATTTAAAATCCTGGATATCAAACATGTTTGATATGATCGGGGCAGCCCGATTCTCGGGAGGGCAAAATCGGGCTAAAAATCCTGTAGTGTGAGGCCGGCTTTAGGGGCCGTTCACATATCGCGTCTTTTGCGCGCTGAAGTTCGTTATTTCAAATGTAAACGCGCGGCAGCCGCGCTCATGACGCAAGCGACGCGGTCGCGACCGCGCTCGTTTTTTTTCAGGCGCGTACGCACCGCATCGAGTTGAAAACATCTCAACTTTTCAGAATGCTGCAAGCGCACCGTGGGTCATGTGACAAGATTTAACCAATTAGCTTCATCCTTTCCGTAACAACGTTGAAAGCTCAGCCAAGATGGAGAAACAGCTGATCATAGCCATACATTTTTTAAATAAATTTAGTAGCAGAACTACAGCAAGTGATTTTTAGTGCTGGAAATCCGTTTGTCCTTCGATGAAACTGTCTTCATTGAGAGTGCAGGTCATGGTTGCTTAGCAACGGCAGATGCCACGGGAAAGGAGGAAAAATCGACGTGCCTAGCATTTTCCAGGCGTTGTTAGGCGCGATATGTGAACGGCCCCTTAGATAATTTTTCTTTGTTGAATGTGGTGTTTGCGTAAACCCTCCGACAGATTCTAATAATCACGCAATCGACAACATGTCAAGCTTTCTATAGATGTCCCAGTTAGCAAATTTCCTTTGGCCCGGATCTGGCCGTAATCTACAGATAAATAATCTACAGATAAAGTGTGGTCCAGATTAGTATTTGTTTGGCCACAACTGAACCAAACCAGAGCCATAACTCTGCCGTTCATGAGTACCTGATGCAATGTTGAGAAAATACTTTGCAAACTGAAATAATTTTTGTATTTCAACTTAAATGCTGTATGCCCAGGAGGCAAGTATAGCCTAGTAAATGGTGTTTGTGTGAATGTCCACAAAACTTGAAGACTTTATATTAGCAGTAGGAAAGACAATTTTAAAGATGAAAAACAATTCATAAGATAATCATGAATACTTTGTTGCCATTGTGTGAATAATATGTAATAAGTAAAAAGTATAGTTTGAAAATGTATTTGAAAATGTAACAGTTTGATTATATAATACAGATTACATATATTTAGTTACCCCACACTGTTGAGCATTTTGATTTGTAGTGTAATCCTGCAGGTCTACCTTTCAGTTTGTACTACTGATAATAATTATTAAATCTCTCTTCACTGTAGGTGCTGTCAGGCAGAATCCCCTGACTGGAATGGCTTCAGATAAAGACAGAAATTAACTGTATAAAGTGGCTGCATCTGTCTGGAGAACAAGATGTTGGGAGGAAAGAGAAAATGAATGAACAACAGTGCATTGCTGACCCCCGTTAGACAGTTTGCAGCATTACTAACACCAACACACTTTCAAGCAACTCTTTTCTTCTCAACACTCAAGTTTAATGTTATTTGTTCTTAAAAAATGTTAAATGTACACTACCGTTCAAAAGTTTGGGGTCAGTAATAGTCTTTAATGTAGTCTCTTATGCTCAATAAGACTGCATTTATTTGATTAAAAATACAGAAAAAAAAAAAAAAAACAGTAATATTGCAAAATGTTTTTACAATATAAAATAATGTTTTTTATTTTAACATACTTTAAAATAGAATTTATTCCTGTGATGAAAAGCTGAATTTTTATCAGCTGTTACTCCAGTCTTAAGTGTCACATGATCCTTCAGAAATCATTCTAATATGTGGATTTATTATTAGAATGATCAATGTTGGATAATATCAACAGCTGTGCTGCCAAATATTTTTTGGAACCTGTGATTTTTTTTTTTTTTTTTTTTTTTCAGGATTGTTTCATGAATAACAAGTTTAAAAAGTACAGTGTTTATTCAAAATATAAATATTTTATAACAATGTAAATTATTTATTATGAACTTTTAATAAACTTTTAATTATTAACTTAATACATCCTTGGTGAATAAAAGTATTAATTTCTTTAAAAAAAAAAAAAAAAAAGAAACAATAAAAATGTACTGACCCCAAATTTTGAACGGTAGTGTATATCTGTTGAATATTCTTAAAAATGGATTCCAACTCAGATTTGTCCATTTCATAATTTTCTTTTTGAATGTTGAAAGTATATCTGTTGAATATTCTTAAAAATTGGTTCCAACTTAGATTTGTCAATTTCATTATTGTTGGTTTGAATATTGTGTTTGTTTTATATTCTTAAAAAGTGATTCCAACTCAAACTGTAATGTTAAATATATGTGTTATATATTTATAAGAATATTCAAACTCAATACTGAGTAAGTGTAAAGCGCATTTAACCTGCACTGACAAACGTGAATTATTTTATTTACATTTTTGTTGTTGAATGTGTGATTTACTCTCTAGTTAATATGAATTGTACATATACAGTCAGCCTTATTAAAATGAAACATACACTCTAAAAAGTGCTGGGTTATTTCTGTAAACACATTGCTGGGTTAATTGTGCTGGGTCAAAATTCTGGGTTGTTTGAGGTACTGTAAACACACACTTGGGTTGATCATGCTGGGTCAAATGGACTTTCACCACTGAACACGCGGGTTGGGTTATTTTAACACAACCGGTTTGTTTATTTTTCCACTTCATCGAACTTTCTGGATTCTTCACTCGTCTCCTCGTCAGGCGGTCACGCAGTTCGCAGCAAGCAGGATTATATGGTAAGTTAATATGATTATATGATTATTTACCTTCATTTTTTTAATAAGCTGTGGTTTAAAGCACAGTGATTTCACTGTTTAATGCAATATTTGATATGTCGCTGTGCAAAGTTAGCGTTTTATTCTGTGAATGATTAACGAACGTTAAGTAGCAGCCTATAGTGAGGTACTTTTTTGCCTCAACAATCGCTTTATCCTTAAATAAAAGTTGTGTTTGTGTGTGTGCAAAGTTTTATTTATATACAGTAACGTTACACATGTCCCTTTTAAACAGGCATAGGTTCCCAACAAACATGAGACGTCCACCCGACGTGCAGATCATGTCTATATTGCGTCGGTCGGTCCAGGACCATATTTGTACTTCTACACGACGTGCAAATCCAGTACGGTATCTGGACGTCGGACTACGACGTCCCTTGGACGTAGATATGCAGTTCAAAATTTGAACGTCTATGAAGGGGTTTTCCTGGACGTCTGTAGAAGGTGCCGAACAGGTTCAGGAAATCGACTTAAGAACTTTTTATACAATTAAACATGACAAAGTTCTGACTTAAAAAAAATGTAAATATCATTTTTATAAAACATTTACGTGTTAAAATAATAATATTTGTAATATTTGTATAAAACATCATGACAGTAACATAATGCGGCCATTTAATTATTTTATTAATATTATTATTTTTTTTTTTGTTCTGTGTAGTATTTTTCACTGGGACATTGACAGAAGCAGCCGCTTACATCTATGTGTGATTAAGTTAAGTTAAAGTTTAAGTTAAATAGATGAAAAGAGATTTAAATATAATAGATAAATATATTTAAATATTCAATAATAATACAGAATATTAACACAATATTATTGTTTATTGTATATTTTAATAAAAATAATATGTTTAAATAAATTTACATTTAATTTAATAAATAGATCTCTATTTAAACGTGCGCTCGCGTGAGGGGTATTAACGTAGTGACGTAAACGTGATGGCGCAAGCAGCCGCCAAGACGGAAGATATTGATATTGTGTATTACCAAAGACTTAAGATATAACCACCACGATAGATCCGTCGTGTAATTTATTTAACTTTACGTTAAGGACACTTTATAAAACCTACAGAGGATGGGATCCAACTTGACCAACGAACAGCAACGCAATGCAGCAATTTGGAAATTTAAACAGTAACGGTCTCTAACGGTCATCTGAGAGACAGACGGGTGCTAAGCCGAAGGTAAGCGATATAAATGTACCTTTATTCGTCGTTTTGTCAATCTAATGTTAAATTTCACTTTAGATGTATTTTGTTCTGGGTTATGACGATTTAAAATGCAACTCTTTGTAATGTTTATATCTCATTGTTGGTTAATTTGCGCGGAAAGTGGTCAGTGAAGTTACAGTCTGAGGTAAATTTATGTTGATCCCGTTTAATTGTCTAAATTAGTCACTAAAACACGTAACTTCACAATAATGTAAGATTTTCAAAACGTTATCTTGTGTTAAGTGTGTGTTCTTGTAGTAAAATAGACTTTCACTAAATTCACTAAAGACTAAATATCAGTCTGGCAGTATTTTCTGATCATATGTTTACCAAAGAGGTCATAATGAGCATTGTGAAGCCGTATTTGTAGTTATAATAATCGTTTATATTTCAATTTTGTTTTCAGGGCAGTTCATGAAGACAAGATGAGATGTTTTGTCAACCTGGACAGAAGTTCCACCTGCCACACCAGACTCTCTGCTGTATATGGAGGCCTGTCCACTAGCACATGGGTTTTTGGAGCCAGGGACCTCTTGCAAGGAAGAAGATTTTCCAAGGACCCCCTCATAAATATAACAGTTAATGTGGCTAAAGTTAATGTGGAGAGGAGTATAATGAACATAATATGATTGTTTTATTGGTGCAAATGGTCCCTATGTTATATGAACTGTTTAATAATACAGCACAATATAGGCCTAATTTACCATATTTTCCAGACAGTTACACCAGGTCAGGAAAAAAAACACGCATAAGTTGCATTGGTGTATAAGGCACATTTTACTATTACTTTAAGAAATAATGTAAATACTGATAAATAAAAAAAATGTTAATAAACTTAACAAACATTATAAACAATGTAAACATGTAATTTACTTTTCCAAATCATTTAAATTAATTGGCATTCAGAACAGATATATATATATTAGGGGTGTGATGAGACACTTATCAAACGAGACGACATGAGACTGGGTTCACGAGAACGAGACGAGACGAGAACTTTAAACTTTTCTTAAGAAATCCTCAATGATTAAATATTTAGGGAAAATAGTCTTTTATTCAACTGAAAAAGACAAAATGCAAAAAAATGTAGGTGCATTTTGAACTTTATGAAATTAAACTTCCATTTTAATGGAATTATATGCAGTAATAAACAACATTTAAACAAGTGCTTCATGATTCTGGATAAATTGCAAATCCCAGTTATTTTTAATAAATTGGAGATCACGATTCTGGAGAAAAAAGATTAGAAAACTAAACAAAATAACGTAATTTACTGGTGGTTTTGACAAACTGTTCATTGCTTAAGTCTTTTAAAAATATATTCATTTAAACAAAATTAAAAAGTGAGTCAGTGTCTCACTTCATTAAGATTTGTTTGACTATTGAAATCTCCTGAATGAATGATTCAATGACATACTTTTTTAAACGGGCAATTGTTGCCACCTCCTGGCGGAAGAGATTAAGCGTTACTATACATGCAAGATAGTTTCGTTTTGATCGCTACTGTAGAAAACAAGTGTTTATACCCTAACTATAAACTTTAATCCCAGTACTTCCGTTACTTAAATGTCTGTTACACAGAAATAATGATTATAATGTGGTTGATTATAAGTTTGTGTTACTCTTTCTGCATTCACATTTACCCTCTGATTCATTAACATGGGCGTCGACAAAACGAGCTATTAATTACAAGCAATATTTACTTTAAATTAAGCCTATCACAAACTTATTTAATATGATACTGAAACTGCTAATTTTTTTTAGTACGTACAGAAGGTTTTAAACTTCTCGTGTCAGAATAATATGTCTCTTCCCCCCCCCCCCCCCAGTTCAGCTCCAACAGGTGAACATAATGTATGTTTTGTATGTTATTTGTTACTGTTGTTATCCACTGAAAATACGTCCACAATGACCAGATCTAAACTAAATTTTAACCTTCTAGAGACTTTCTGTGAATGTCAATATTGGACGTCCAGAAGACGTCATAAAAAGACGTTGTAAAAACTTTCATTCTGGCTCTTCAGGGGACGTCATTTCAACGTCCGACAAAGAGGTTGAAATGACGTCGTTTGGACGTACTTTTACTCATTCATTACAATGATTATGTATTTTAAGTAAATTTTTAAATAAATGTTTTCATGGTTTTTGTACACTGTGTCTGTAAGTTTATTTACAAGTACAAATAAAAATTATAATAAAATAAACATGATTTTTACTTGAATGCAGCCTAAGAGTGTATATATCATGTCCAGAAACAGTATAAATGACATCTAAATGAGACTGCAGTTGACCTTATAAGACGTTGAAAATACGTCCATAATGACCAGATCTGAACTAAATTTTAACCTTCTAGAGACGTCCTGTGAATGTCAATATTGGACGTCCAGAAGACGTCATGAAAAGACGTTGTAAAAACTTTCATTCTGGCTCTTCAGGGGACGTCATTTCAACGTCCGACAAAGACGTTGAAATGACGTCGTGTGGACGTACTTTTGCTCAGTGGGTTAGAACTACGGGGTAAGTTAAGTTACTGGCATACTCTATGGCTTCGTAATGTTTTGTCAGAATTATGTCATTTCGTACTAAAATTGATCTTTTAATGGCATATTTTTTGAAGTCAATGTCTGCGACGTGCCGAATCCAACGATAGATCCGTAATTTTTATGTTGTGCATTTTCGCGCTCTTTTTTTTCCTCAGGTAGCTGCATTAGCTACTCTATGCACCTTAGTTTAACTCTCGTGGTGTATAAGCAGTGGTGTAGTGCAGGGTATACGCAGGTATACGGTTTATACCCACTTATTTATCAGTTGGCTTTGCGTGTACCCACTTCTA
Organism: Cirrhinus mrigala; assembly: GCA_036247105.1. Lineage (NCBI taxonomy): Eukaryota > Metazoa > Chordata > Actinopteri > Cypriniformes > Cyprinidae > Cirrhinus > Cirrhinus mrigala. The sequence continues at coordinate 31,665,429 of CM070028.1, forward strand.
AATCCCCTCTGCTGCGCATCGAGTAGTGTTCTGCATTAGCCAAAAAATCGTGACAGTCCACCACATGAATAGCTAATTTAATCGCATGTAAGTAAATGCAAATATTCCCTAAAAACACCCGGTAACGACAGTGATGCGGTCAGAACAGTGGCGCGGGCTTCCTTTTAAATATATTTGATGATTGCGCCTAAATGCGCCCGCGCCCGCGCCCGCTCCCGCTCCGTCCACTCCTCCACCCAGATGCTGCCTGTTCACACGCGAGGGCATGTCAGGGGAGGCTGATAAAGAGAAAACCCGACCGATTTAATCAAAAACTGCGGAGAATCACGTCCAGACGTCAGTAAGTTTTTCTTTTCAGCGTGTATTTGCATTTGGGGCGTATACCCACTTCTCCAGGCACCACGACACCACTGTTTAAGAGGTCCTTTTACTCTTCCTCTATTTTAGTGAATGCTTGTGTTGCTTTACAAACTAGGTGACCAATATAAAAATTAAATGGGTACGCCGTCTGATTTTTTTTAACAGTGTCGATTCTGCCCTTCAGAGACGTTTACGAGATATCGCGATATTAACCCTTTCACGCGTACGATCACACCGGTGTGATCATTCTTGGCTGGTCCCTGGAGCGTACGATCACACCGGTGTGATTCGAACGTTCAGCGCGTCACGTGATCAACTGCTGAATTCAAATCTGCTTTGGCTGGCGCTGAGCCAGATCGGACGCGCTGAGCGCTTGTCATATTATCGCAACTATTCAGTGTTTTCAACCATATAATGCTTATTTTAGGTTCCAGACATTTACATACACATACGTCCTAGTAAAACGATGCATTTATAGTTAGCAAAATACACGCTGATGTCTATGGAACCGGCAATAATGATCCTTGCAAATGTAATCTGACGACATGTTTTATTGATATCATATATACATTGTGTAGGTAACTATAAAGTTTACTCTGCTCTTCTCCAAGCTCACCAGAGACTTACTTTAATGTTTTTCGGGAGGAGAGGATGAATTTGCGTTTTGTAAATCACACAGCTCGGATTCAGCGCGAACTAACATGGCGGCGCCCATCACTCGGCATAGATCAACTAACGCGGTCATTATAAAAGTGTTTAAACCTCCAAATACATTCACTTGCACATATTTCAGAATCAGAATATCAGATATTTCATAATACAGTCGGCACGTTTGTGAATATTAATAATAAAAAGGGGAAAACTATATAAAAGTGATACATGTGTCATTCAGCGCTATTGTGGCTGCGTTGTGTCACGTGACAAACACGACGCGTCGCCATGGAAACAATAAGGCTATACGTTCTAAATAACGGTCGCCTAAAAAAAAACTCACTCTGGGGGCTCAGCTAGAATATTTTAAACTCACGTGTGAAAGGGTTAAAATGCTTGAGAAACTTTCTCCCGATATCAGCATAATAGAACTGATCTGTGTTTAAATGATTGTGCAGTATGTAAACACATTAACCTGCTTTCTATACAAAAGTCATTGTAAAACATTTTTGTGAAATTCTAATTTTCTAAATCTGAAATTTCATTCTAGATATGTGAGATTCTTGCTGGTGCAGATGGACAGCTTTGAAATAGAGAAGTTGAAGGAAAGGCAGCTTGATATCCTGGTTAAAACCTTTGAAGGTAAGTTATATCATTCAGTAACATTCAATAACCATGATTTGTTTCAGAATTTGATATTTTCATTAAAATAACCATAGTTACTGGTATGGCAATAAAGTGAAACAATCAATCTAACATTTAAAAGCTTTAACTTATTTAAGCACATTTGTGTTTTTTTTTTTTTCCAAATTTTATCAGATTTCACAAGACTTCAGGAAGCTACATCCAGAGGCAGACTTTTTGTAGACTGGGCTACAATTGCAGTCCAAATTGTTGCCTATGCCCAGCAAGATGGAAAGGTGCCTTAGAAGCGGGGTGACATGACTTCAGATAAGGTATTTCTTATAATATGTCAATGTGTAGAAACAAAATTCAACTGTATTTTGACTCATCAACTGGTAAATACAATGGTACAGTAACACTTAACTAGTTGCTTATTAGTTTGTGTTTTGGCTGTTAATTAGTACTTCTAAAGCACATACTGATGCCTTATTCTGCATGAGCATATTCTACATCACTGAAATCCTACCCCATACCTAAACTTAACCTACAGTAATTGAATGGGGGTGGGGATTCATTTGCATTAATACCATTATATATATATTTTTTTTTTTATTATAATTTCATTATTTAAAGGAATGAAGAAATTTTCATATGAAATTGTTTCAATGTGTTGTTTTGATTTATTAAACTATGAGTTTCACAGTTTGCACTGTATTATTCTTATGGTTTAGATGCGAAAGGGGAGAGTGCTTTCAAAGTCCTGCCCATTCTGGAGGAAGGGTCCACAGAACCACAACCACAGAAGTCTGGAAGCCATTCATTGACATACAAACCTGTAAGTTTTGTTTTACTTTTTCTATATATATATATATATATATATATATATATATATATAATGAATTTTTGGAAATGCAAACTGATATTTCCCACTGACACACTACAGCAAAAAATAGAAATCACTGACTTAAAACAATTGTTTAGCTGGTGAAAATACTAGTGTTCCAATCATTTTGGTCACCACTGTATGAAGTGTTCAGATGTAAAAGACCAAAAACGTGCAATTTGAAATTTTCTTCTAAAATGAGAATTTTTTCAGGCCTTAGGGTCTTTTAAGACTAAGTGTTGTATAATTAACAGGTGCGGACCAGCATGGTGGATTTGTGCCTTGGGGACGAGACAACGACATCCCAGACCTTCGCCTTTGTTACGGGCTGTGCCACTGAAGCGGACTTGTTGCCTGGGAATTTCTCCAGCTTGCAGTCTATTATATTGATGGACATAAGTCTTCATGTGTGTTTTTTTTTTTTTTTTTTTAAGGCCAACAGTGTTTTCTGGCCACTTGTAACATGTTTTAAATTGTCATATGTATTGTCTGGTGGACACTTTGTTTGGCTTAGTTTTAATAGCACAATGTTTGGAACGATTCTCATGTGGTAATGAGTGTTCTGCTGCTGAAATGTTGACAAAGAATCAGAATCTACAGTGCCTAGTTTACACAGTTTTGTGTTTTAAAGTAACTGATCTACTAAAATTGTTGTTTTATGTATCTGTAATGGTTGGATAAAATGTGTGACAGCTGCACCCATTTGAAAATTGTTTTAAAAAGAAATAAAACTCATTAAATTGATGTTTACAGTTGCATTTTTTCGTGTTTTTCTAACTGTATTACAGAAAAGCAATAATAATTTTACATTCTTTTGTGATTATTTATTATTTTGGGTAAATATAAAGGTAGCAAGGCAATAAGACAACAAATAACCCAATGATTAGGTTACGTTTAACCCAGCAACACAGTTAACCTGACCCACTGGTTGGGTCAAATAAACAACCCAGCATTCTGGGTCAAATGGTTAAATCCAGCACTTGGGTCAAAACAACCCAACGCATGTTCTGTCCCATAGTTACCCAGCAGCTGGGTTAAGGTTGGGTTATTTTTTAACCCAGCACTTTTTAGAGTGTAAGGCCCATATATGGACCACATACAAATGTATTACTTGGATCATGATAGGCAGAGTTATGGCTCTGATTTGGTTCAGTTCTGGCTGAAAACATATGGGCCAATTTTGGGCCGGCGAACAAAAACTAATGTGGGCCACACTTTAGCTGTAGGTTTGGGCCAGATCCGGGCCAAAGGAAATTTGCTAACTGAGTCTATCTGTGTAAAGTAGATTAAATGTGCCCATGAACTCTCTCTTACACGCACACACAAGAACCTGCGTCCCAGTGTGCATACTATCCACCCTATCTGCCCTAAATAGTATTGACAATTTCTACTATCACATAGAATTTAGGTGTAGTATGCACACTGGGACGCAGGGAAACACTTGTGCACTCACTCATATGCAAACGCGTCACTCGTATTACATGTGCTTACAGACCGTCAGCCCCCTCTAGTGTTCAAGTAACACAAAGCATAAACAACTCAATCCCCAAAATACACTTATAATGATGCAGTTATCTGTCAATATTCACAGTGTGATTTATCACAATGTCTATTGGTAGAGAAGTAAAAGTCTGTATTTTAAGAAACATTGGACACATTAAAAATAATTAAAAAAATAGATAACAGCAAATTAGCATTTTCTGTTTCCAGTTTATATTGAAACCGAAAGTGCTGAATTATTAAAAATGAATCATACACACCGTTCAGGAGAAATAAAACCCAAAAAAGGAGACAATGGTTCTTCATGATGATGTCCCTTTTGACCGCGTCCAAACTGAATTACAGCAATGATGCAAGGTATGATAATGGTCTCTTTTCAAACCGTCAAGTCAAGTGATTTCTGCGAAAGAGAAGGTGTGTTCGACTTCATCTGCGGCTACAGAGGAGACTGCGATCAACGAGAGTAGCCGAGAGCAGTCGGGGCGGAGTTGAAAACGGAGCTGTCAAGTCGGACACTTTCTGCTCTCGTAAGTGAAGCTCTCGCGGTGTTTGCATGCACTATCACTGATGAAGTGAATTCAGTGCAATATTTATCAAATACACCGACTTTTCAAAAGCGTTTTCATGAGCAACAGAAACACGTTTTATATACTGCTTAATACAGCGCCATCTGAACAAGAATAATGATCAACATAAACATATACTATTCAAATACTAATAAAGTGGGGTTATATTTATCAGTGTTTTATGATAAATCTGACTCGATATAGCATTGCGACTACAGTAAAAACACTTTTATTGTTCTAAAAACACATATTTGTGAGCATTATCGGACTTGAAGATGTTAGAATAAACCCAAAACACACGTGATCGTTGTCATGCGGTGAATCTGGCCAATCGTGAAACAGCCATGTGGTCATCAGAGCTCCTGCAGCCACTCTGAATAAACTGCGCAGGCTGAGTCAGTCGGCTGCTCTCGAATCGCTATCGTGGTACTTTGATGGCACACGTGACAGTCACGAGGCGTCGGTGCCGCCTCAAGTCCCACAAAATGTCTAACTGTTTCTTTTTTATTTTATTATTATTCTCTCTGTATACCCTTTTTCTACTTCTGTTGTGAAATGTATATATTTGTATTAATATGTACATAATTGCAAAATAAAAGTAAAAAAAAAACATACACTGCTTCAAGTCAGAATTTGATCGAGCTGCGCAGCGCTGTGTTAAATCGAACACACCTCATGAATGATGTAACTGTAGGTGTGTTCGATGTAGCCGTAGATGAAGTCGAACACACCTATTGGCTGCAAGCCACCAACCAGATTCGTGACATAGCCCCTCCCCCCAAAGAGCAGCTTCCAGACGCTCCAAACGAACAACAGTCCAGGGGAGTGGTGGGGCGGGAGCGAGACAGGGCGAGGGCTGGAGGACCAGGTCCATGTGGAGGGCCCGGTGATTGAGGCAGGACCGGCGGAGCAGGAACCCACCAGGGCAGATGCCGGAAACGCGGGAGCCCTCCAGGGCGGAGCAGGAGGCGCGGGAGCCCCCCAGGGCAGAGCGGGAGGCAGAGCAGGAGCCCTCCAGGGCAGAGCCGGAGGTGGAGTAGGAGGCGCGGGAGCCTCCCAGGACAGAGCGGGAGGCACAGGGGCCCTCCAGGGCAGAGCAGGCACCTGCGTCAGGGACTTGGACCTGGGGAGAACAGGGATAGAGGAGACAAACAGAAGAGCAGGAGGTGCAGGAGCCCTCCAGGGCAGAGCTGGAGGCATAGGAGCCCTCCAGGGTGGAACAGGAGGCGCAGGGGCCCTCCAGGGCAGAGCAGGAACCCGCGTCATGGACTGGGACCTGGGGAGAGCAGGGACAGAGGAGGCAGAGAGAATAGAGAGAGAAGCAGAGAGACCAAAGGATAACGCCGCCTCCATATGAGGTTCTACAGCCAATGCTGACACCTCTGGAGGCATTGGGCAGCTTCTCTGACAGGGAAGGCCTCTGGAGCTGACTCATGGTCAGACGGGACCTCTGGAGCAGACTTGAGACCAGACGGGACCTCTGGAGCAGACTTGAGACCAGACGGGACCTCAGGGGCAGACTTGAGAACAGACGTGACCTCCGGGGCAGACTTGTGAACAGACGTGACCTCAGGAGCAGACTTGTGAACAGACGTGACCTCAAGAGCAGACTTGTGAACAGACGTGACCTCAGGAGCACAGTGTGTGGGCTGCACACTGTGCTCCTGAGGTCACGTCTGTTCACAAGTCTGCTCTTGAGGTCACGTCTGTTCACAAGTCTGCCGGGACATGACTTGACTCAGAAACAACACCAATAACTTGACTTGACTCAATAAGTGCTGCTGTGACTTGACTTGACCTGACACGTGAAGGCCAGCGGTGATTTGACTTGGCCTATGAAGATCAACGGTGACTTGACCTGGTTCATGGAGATAGGCAGTGGCTTGACTTGACTCGTGAGGATCAGCAGTGACTTGACTTGGCTCGAGGAGATCGGCTGTGACTTGACTTGGTTCATGGAGATCAGCAATGACTTGACTTGACTCGTGAGGATCAGCAGTGACTTGACTTGACTCATGGAGATCAGCAATGACTTGCCTTGGTTCGTAGAGACTGGCTGTGACTTTGCTTGACTCAGGAACCACTTCAGGAAGGGCGGCCATGATGGGTGCAGACTCAGGAGCAGAAAACATGACGTGAACAGGCTGTGGCTTGGCTGAGATGGCCTGAGCAGGCTGTGGCTTGGCTGATGTAGCGTTAGCTGGCACTGGCTTGGCTGACGTGGTGTTAGCAGGCGCTGGCTTGGCTGACGAGGCGTTAGCAGACTGTGGCTTGGCTGACGTGGAGTGAGCAGACTTTGATGTGGCGGTCATCTTGTGCAGTGGCTCTGGCGTGGCGGCCATCCTGTGTAGTGGCTCTGGCGTGGCGGCCATCTTGTGCAGTGGTTCTGGCGTGGCAGCCATCTTGACGGTGCTTGGCTCAGGAAAGATGGCTGTAACTTGACTTGAGACAGGAGCAACAGCCGTAATTTGACTTGACACGGAGACTTGACTCAGGGAACGCAGCTGCAACTTGACTGGACTCGGAAACGTGACTTGACTCAGGGAACGCAGCCGCAACTTGGCTTGACTCGGGAACTTGGCTTGACTCAGGAAATGCAGCTGCAACTTGGCTTGACTCGGGAACTTGGCTTGACTCAGGAAATGCAGCTGCAACTTGACTGGACTCGGAAACTTGACAACTCAGGAAACACAGCTGCAACTTGACTTGACATTTTGTAAACAGGCTCCGCCGTCGCCGCCATGGTGTGAACGCGCTCCGACGCAGCCGCCATTTTGCGAATGGGCACCGCTGTCGGCGCCATTAGAGCAGCGCTATCCGTAGCCGTTGCCATTGCTTGAGCATGCTCCAGCGTGGCCGCCATTCCACGAGTGAGCCAAGCGGCCAGCGGTTCCGTGGCGTCGCGCTCCTCATCCGCGACACCCACGGTAAAGGGCGAGCCCACACACAATAACGCACAGTCCATAAAAGCAGCCAAAGATGAACGCGGACCCTCGTGCCTCATCTTTGCTATTAAAGCTCATTAATGCCATCACAAAAAATCTCGATAATTATACAGTCCGGGAGAGTGGAATAATTGGCAATGGCAAGAAACTCACGGATGTATTGCTCGAGTGTGGGTGGTCCCTGTTTAATCCTGCAAAGGATCCTGTCTGTGTCCATATCTGCTGAGTGTCCGGGGGTGAAGCTGCTGGATCCTGTTGTGACGGAGTATTCTGTAACGGGGTGAGCGAGACGAGAGGCGAGCGGATCCATTTGCATGCTTTTATTTAAGGGACGAGACAGATACATGGTCAAAAACAGGCAGGGTCAAAACAACAGCAAACAGGTATGTCAAAGGCGAGCCGAGAGAATAATCCTTGAAAACGAGCTAGAGTCCAGTAAGCAGGCGGCGAGACAGATGAAAACGAGAAGACCAGGCGAGAGAACTAAACACTGGAAACTAGGAAACTAGGAAACACAACAACAATACTCCGTGGCTTGCATGGGGAAAGACCGGGGCTTTTATAGTGCGGCTGATTGGTCACAGGTGCTGATGCAATCAGCGCGAAGGATACTGGGAGATGTAGTCCGGGTTACAATGCAACAGTCTGTAAGATGAAAGAGCGAGAGTGACATCTGGTGGTGAGCGGACTGCAAGCCACCGACCAGATTCGTGACATATAGGCTATGTATTGTGTTTATTGTTTGTACATTATAACATTTTGCTTTATTTACCGGCGTTATTTATAAATGTAATAATTTTGTGCTTATCTGTGTTTAACCTAAACTACAAGTAATGTTAATGTAGACAAACATACCGGTAGCCTATATGATTTAATAATTTTATGCTATATTGACCTCATTACCCTCCAATGGATGTATAATGAGCAGCAATAAACTACATTTTGGTATTTTATAATGCCTAGTCATACTTTTGTGGATATTTTGGTGAAAGTAACTCAAAAGTAATTTAAAAATAGTGTAACGCATTACAATTCAGAGACAGTAATATTGTAATGTAACTAATTGCTTTTAAAAGACAGTAACTAGTAATGTATTATGCATTACATTTTGGAAGTAACTTGCCCAACACTGTACATAGGTATCAACATCTAATTTACACCATCTTTTAGATCTTCAAAATACGAATACAAAGAGACCAAACATGGCATAGGTGGGTCATACGACTAGTCATCTATCATAACACATGCATAAAACAGTAGAATGACAAATACAAATACAACAGACAAAATTAAAATACAATGCAGTAATACTGTGCACAATGACCTGGGCTATGTGTGATAGGAAGGTCAAAGAAAGGTTTGTCTGTGAATGAATAGAAAAGAGTCTATTTCTATAGGCATTGTGTCTTTCCTATAGGGAAATGTAGTGTACTCTGTTTGCATTCCTTGAATCAATAAAACCTGTGATATCAGATGGTCACCCTGGCAACTAAGCCCTTTTGGGGTGTCAGTTGCTTTGGGGGGTTGTCTCCAAAACTCCAGCATATAGCTGGGTTTTTGGTTTTAAAGATTATTTTTTAAATGTAACAAATAACTGTATGTCTGATTGGTCCAGATGCTACATATCTATTACAGTAATAATATTACTTCCCGTAGTAACTGTCAGGGTTTGTCACAGCAGTTTACTAGAGAAAAAGACCCTGATGCAGAATGATCAAGTGAGTGGGGTTTATTAACAAGACAAGGAGGTACAGACTGATGTGAGAGTCCAAACAGTAGGAAAGGGGCAGTCTGCTGGAGTACGGGGCCTGCCGAAATCAGACCTGGACCATGCTTGACTGGAGATCAAAGGGATAGAGCAACACCAGTCATTGAGAACCCTGGAGATCAGGCAGCAGTTTGAGAAACCTGGGCTTGATACTTTGAGCTGTAGTGAAACCAGTCCAGTCAGAGCCAAGCCTTGAGAACAGCAGCCAGGGGGAGAATCAGGGCACCGAACAGGAACAAACATAGAACAAAACACGACATACAAAAGACCACAAGAAAGAACAACAAGCAGCGTAAATAAGACTAACTACTCACTAAGACTAGGAGGAGGGGAATAGACTAAAAGATTCAAACTGCAGAAAGCAACGAACCAAAAGAATGAACCAAAATAGCAAACACTAAGACTATAACTGAAATAATAACTGGGCAAAGACTAAATAAAAAAAAAAAGCAAGAAAACCTAATAAACTACAAAAGAACTAAATACAAAGCTAGACTGATAGGAAGAGAATAATTTAACACTACTAATACAACTAGTTAACTAACAAGAAGTTTAGTTTTCACACAAGGAATAAACACAACGAACCAGCAACACAAGAAGGAAAGGAGCACACTATAAAGGAGCAGGAACATGAGGATCAGGTGGACACAATCACGTAAACGAGGACTAGACTAGGACTAAACAAGGGGGTGGGGTAACTGGAAACCAGGAGGCAGGGCAAGAGGAGCACATGGCCAACAAAAACAAAGACAAAGCCATGTGCTCAAACACAAGACAAACAAAGACACATTAAACAAAGACAGAATAGACAGGACTGTCAGGGCAGGATCCTGACAGTAACAAGTAGTAACTAATTACTAATAAAATGTAAGTAATAATATTACAGTTACCATAAAATTGTTTGGCTGCTTTTAGCTGGTCATCCAGGCTTGTCTTAGCTGGTCATAGCTGGTCGGCAGGCTGGTTTTAGAGATGGAGACCAGCTGGAACAACCAGCTAAAACCAGCCTGACCAGCTTAGCCAGGCTGGGAGACCAGCTTAAACCAGCTACTTCCATCTTAAACCAGTTAACCAGCCTAGGGTGGTTTTAGCTGTTTTTTTTTTTTGTTTTGTTTTTTTTTGTTTGTTTTTTTTCATCAGGGTACGGTTTATAAAGTTTTAAATATGGATATTATTCCTACACAAACGCATCAATTCAATTAGAAAGCCTTTATAAACCCCGTGGAATACTTTTTATGATGGATGAATGCACTTTATTGGGCTTCAAAATCTTGACCCTAGTTCACTACCATTCTAAAGCTGAAGAGCCAGGACATTTTTAATGTAACTTCATTTTTAGGTGAACTATCCCTGTGGGTGATCAGTTTGTATCTGCTGGGACAGATATTGTCAAAGGGCTCTTGAATGTACTCCATTCAGCTTCTTTTATGAGGTTTGGAAATAAGCTGAACAAATAAGCTTTGCACTGATGTATGGTGTCTTAGGACAGGACAATATTTGGTTGCTGAGAACTATTTAAAAATCTGGAATCTGAGGGTGCCAAAAATTTGAATACTGAGAAATTGTGTTTAAAGTTGTCTAAATGAGGTTCTTAGCAATGCATATTGCTAATCAAAAATTAAGTTTTGATATATTTATTTAAAGGGGTCATCGGATGCAAACTTCACTTTTTCATGTTGTTTGAACATTAATGTGTGTTGGCAGTGTATGTACAAATCTACCCTATAATGATAAAAATCCATGCAGTGGTTTTTAATTAATCTGTAAAAATAATATCCCCTTTTTCAAATCGAGCCGTTCTCAGATGCCTGTCGGTGTGCCGTCACACCCACAGAGGCCACTCCCACAATAGTTGATTGACATGAGCTCTTACCTCAGACCAGCTGTCACGGTCCAGTAACTTTCCCTTGTTTCGATGCCAGAGCAGGGATGTAAGTTAGACAAGAATATCTCCGATTGAGCGATTGAGGTGTTGTGTTGCTGGATGTAATAATGAACATAGTGGTCGTCTTTTACTCCCGACATCTGAGCTGCTGAAGATGCAGTGGATTACATTTGTTTGTAAATGGAATGCACCTCCTGATCTACATATATCCGTCTATGTTTGCGTGAATCATTCATGATCCAGCTTCACCTACAGTAAAAAAAAAAATCTGTTGGATTAACATAAAAAAATATGTACATCGGTTGCACGTATTTTTATTATGTTCTTTCAACATAATTTATATCCGTTTGTTACGTAACTTGTGTTCGTCAAATGAACATGATTTTTTTATGTTGTTTTATGCTTTTTATGCCATGTTACCTTGTTGATTTAACCTGATTTTTTTTTCAATTAAAGCTTTATCCACCATATGCAGTGGTGTTTCAATAAATCACATAAAACTATGATAAAATATATGATAAATCCAGATAAAATTAATTACAGAAAAAAAAAAAAACAACTTTAAACTATAAGCATTACATAAACATTAAATAAATAATAGCATTTTAGCAACCTTAATATTGCAACCTTAATATTTTTAATAGTACACAACAGTTACAGATACAGATTACAGACATAGCTTATTTGTTTGAAATGCATCTGTTAAAATATAATATAACCCCATATAAAAGCAAAATCCTAAAAATCTTAGACTTCTCCAATATTACACAATAAGAACAATAACAGCATAAATAAAGTAATTGAAAATTTTTACATTTTTATAAGAAGGACCTTGAAAGTGTGCTAATTTTAAAGATTCACCATTATACTCCTCAAAGGGATCATTCACCAAAAAATGAAAATTCTGGTATTATTTACTCACCCTCAAGTTGATCCAAACCTGTATGAATTTGTTTGTTCTGCACAATGGAAGGTATTTTGAAGGATTTTTGAGGCCACACAACTTGAAAAACTATGGAAGTCAATGGTGCCCTAAAACTGTTCAGTTATAAGCATTCTTCAAAATACCTTACTTTGTGTTCAGCAGAACAAAGAAATTCATACAGGTTTTGAACAACTTGAGGGTATGGAAATGATACCAGAATTTTCATTTTTTAGTGAATGATCCCTTTCAGTTAGATGGGCAGTTAAATTTTGCAGTAGCTAATGCCAAGTTACCAAATCACTGTAAGATTATCTGGCCCTCATTGACGATCCTGATGTCCCCTGGTCCATCATGGGCATTGTCTCAATGCATCCTGGGATGAGGTCTTCATCTGCAGCCTGGAAAATGCACAGTTAAAAAATGAGATTCAGTACTACTCTGGAAATCTCAAACTTAATTTCAATAATTTAGTAACATCAGTATTCCAAGAAATGTAAACTTGAATATAATAAGAACCAGTCGTGTTCAACAAAGACTGATTACAGATAACTGTTAGACCTCAGTTCTAGGATTGTGAATGGTAGGCCAAAAAATACAATGTCTTCCTAAAACAAACAGTGTAATTATATATCACACTTTGAATACGTACATGAATAATGGCAGAAATGTCCAAAGTGTGAATGTTTTGGATGTTTCGGTAACTCCAATCTACCTGCAACTGCTACTGTGTGCCCTTAATACACTGACACATTCAACAGACAGGGAGAGAGAAAAATAATAGATTGATATTAACATTTGCAACATTGTCAGACAAAGAGATTTTAAAAGTAGCAAAAATGTGTTATTAGAGTTTCATACATACCATTAACGTAAAAGCTTTGGACTGACAGTGAAGTGGATGTCAATAAGTGCACTCGTCTGGTGAAATATCAGATATCTGTAAAATATCAGAAGTATGCATCAGTTTTAAAACAGTTCACAATTACTATAAGTAAGAGTATTGGATTATGCTTATCAAATAACATGAAGATGTATACCATTCAAAGCAGTCATCAGAGATGTATGCATGTGAATGCAACCTCTTAAAACAAAAGTAAAAGTTTTTAATAATACTTACTACTACTAAACAGCATTCCAAAAAAAGGAGAATAAGTGGTCTTCACAGGACAGGAGAAACCAGACATCTAAAACGAAAGCATATTAAATGTTAACTTTCTTTACAACAACATGCATTGTACTGGCGTTTTGATTGTCTTATTCATTATAAGTTGTCATAAAAAGCAACAGAACTTAAATAACATCCAGTTTATCAGGAACACAGCATGTGTGTAAATCACGTGATATCCGTCTTTGAACACGTCTCGGCTGCACTTTTTTTCCCACTCGTCCCCTGACTGCAGCCGCCTAACGTTACTCTCACCTACATTTCAGCTAACGTTAGCATCTCAAAGGAGCCTATCCTCTACACTGAATGCGGCACAGCGTGACAAATCCTCGACAGTTAACAATAGAACGGATTCCCTGTTCTACTATTTCTGATGTAGTTCAAGCTCTTTGAAGCGGCCACTTCCTCGCGTAACGTTAACGTACACAGCTTGCTGCTTTTTAACGTCTGGTGTACACGGTTCAGTTTCTCATCATTCTGACTCCTTAAGCCAACATACCGACATGCAAATAAAAATATTACACGCATTTCGAACACTCAAACGGTAATATACACAACATTTTTTTAGAAGAGGCAAAAGCTAGCGTTAATGTTAGCTAACATACAAACGCATAAAGGTAACTTAAAAAAAAAAAAAAAAAACAATGTTGTTTGATATTACAAGTACATAAAACCTGAGTGAAAATATGCACATTCAAATACAGAATGGCTACTCTAAACTAAATTTTATTTTCAAGTTTTAATTCAGATTCCATCCACAGCGAGAGACAAAATGGCAATGGGTGCGAATCGGTTTCCTTTGCAAAGGGGCAGTGTTTATAAAGAAAACATAACTACTTCATTTAGCTTCAACATGATTAATTCTATAAAATTGAACATCCTTAAAGAATAAATACATGATACATGATTAAAATATGTTTAGATGAGAAGCATAAATTAATCATGTAAGAAATGCGAAATGCATATTTAAAAATTCAACAACCTCCCCATTACCTTTTTTTCAGTGTACAGCAGAAATGGGTATAAGCGTTTTTTTTACAAATCTTTGCGATCGCCTTTCCTTATAACGTGGTAGTTAGGAAGTTTAGCGGCTAAATGCAGCTAAAGTAAACAAGATCATCATTACACAGAGAGAAGAGAGGGGCGGGGTGAGCAGAGCTCATTTGCATTTAAAGGAACAACCCCTTAGAATGAGATGATTTTTGCAGAGATCATTTTGACAAGGTAAAAAGGGTGCTGTTTTACAAAACCATTGAGAATTTGTAATCAAAGTATATTACAGACTTTTCATTAAGACCCTAAAGAATCATATCAACTTGTGGAAAATGGGCATCCGATGACCCCTTTAAGACTGATTTTGTGGTCCAGGGTCACATTTAGATCAGAGAACAGATTTGCATTTAGCATGTGACAACTCTAAACATGGTTATGTGTCTGGTACATTGGACCAAGGGACTTTAAAGTGAAAAAAAAAAGTGCAGTTGAAGAACTAAAAAAAAAAAAAAAAAAAAAAAAAACACAAAACACACGATCACAAAAATGTGTGATTTTTTACCGGATGTGGGAGCTTGTATGTTTACTGTGCATGAAGGGCTTCTTTTGCTGCTAACATGAATCTCACAGTCTGACCTTTCTTCAAAACAATTTAATGTCAAATAAAAAGTTAAATGTTTAAAAATAGCATGCATGAAACATCTTGTTTCCATTGTATGCATTTGAGACTCTAGCAGCTCGGTTTCTGACTCAAAGTGAAACCTGCTGGGCGGTCTGAGTTTAATTCAGGTCAGATTAGTGGAAGAGTTACCCAAATGAATGTGGTTTCTGTTGGGTGGACAGACGTCTTGCTCTTAACAGTATGTTATTGCATGTGTACAGTTGATTGATGGGTAAATGAGCAGAGACATTGTTTTCCTGAAAAAAAAAAGCACATAGTTAAGATTCACTATTTATCCTGAGCTGTGACATCAAAATAAAAAATATTTACTGTAAATAAAATGTTTATATGTAATAATATGTATATTATATACATGCATTTATGTTTGTAAGACCTTTACAAAAACACCAGGAAATCTACTGTAAAATACTAAAATATTCACTATTACAATGTTGCGTTTGAACATTTGTTTATTTGCGTGGTTATTAATGCAGAAAAATGGTATTTGGCTGTCTGATGATGTTGTTTCGTGGGCTCTGTACCAAGTGGCATCCTAAACCTTCAGGGTCTTCCTCAGAGTACACACTTTTGTGACATAATACAGACTCTCAGGTAGAATGTTGCCTTCAAGTGGATTTGGAACTATCGTAATTACGGGTTTCAAGCACGAATGACCAAGCGAAGTCATGTTTATCGTAGGTATCGGTCTTTGTCAGTCACGTGCGTTTATTGTGTGTTACGTCACCGAGGCGCCATTTTGAAGGTATCGTCGCATTGAGCGGTGAACTGAAACTATACGGAGCCGTAAAGAAAAGACCGTTTAAATCATCATACTGGAGAAACAGAAGCAAACCAAGTAGATATGGGACCGAGATAATCTCAGCAGAAGTTTTAGGAACCGTAACGTATATAATTTGTCATTAACAATTAACACTGATCCATATTAACGTTACCTGACCGCAAAAAGTTGAGTGCTGCCGGTGTTCAGCCTCGTTGGAAATATGACGTGCTCTTGTTTACGGTATAAAAACGTATATTACTTACAAATACACGTATGTTCTGTTTTTGTCTACCATTGATTTGCACATTACCTTATACCATTAATACCATTAAACTTGACCCTGTTTGTTCAACATTTTCCGTACTTAATTTGGCTGATGAAAATGTTATTATATATACTTTATTATAAATGCAACACTGTGTTATAAAATCAGCTTAAAAATGCATAACAGAAGATGTGACAAGCATGATGAACATTAACATACTGCTAAGTGGACACAGTGCAAGTACTACAAAGAAAGTTGAATAATAATAAAATGAAAATAAATAATAAAAATAACATTATTAATAATGTGATGATGATTTAATGCTTCTGCCAAACATTTCTGATGACCCTTTCTACATGGATTGTTATAAGTGCTAGATGATCTGTCAGATAATTAATAGTTTGTAGGTAGAACACTTTCTGGCACACACTTACACTAAATGGTTTCTCTGTGAAAATCTGAAAGCAGTCAATCATTGCTATACTGTGTCCAAAGGACACCACAAACTAATGAGGGATCATTTTGTGCCTGTAACAGTTATAAAACAGTGTTTGTGCAGATTCAGTCTGAGGTGCATGAAGTTAACACAAGTATTTAAAATGAAGTGAGAATTTCCCTTATGTCTGACATGAAAAGCAGTCAGTTTTCTTCTGTGTACACACAAGTTACATTCAGTTTGTGGCATCGAGAGGTGTCTTGTGAAGTCGACCATCTCCTCCAGCCTTCAGTGTGTAGCTGACCATCTCCTCCAGCCTGGTGGGTAACCTGCTTTTCAGTCTTAAGGCATTGTTTTCGTTCTAATGTACTGATTCAAATTAGTTATCAATAATAATTATTTTACCACTAAGCTGACATGCTCTCGTGTATGAACAGGCAGCATCTGTGTGTGGACGGCACCGGCGCAACCATCAGACATATTTAAAAGGAATCCGGCGCCACGTTCCTGACCGCATCTCTGGCTTTACTGGGTGCTTTTAGGGAATATTTGCATTTATCCACACTTGTCATTACGCCGTATACCTGTACTACACCACTGAATAGCATTGATAACCCAAAACAACATGTGGATATAACTTTAGGTACTAAAGAAAACAGAACATAAGCACATACTAAAAAAAATCGCTTACTTACCTTTATGAAAATGTCGAGGGCAAATATGATGATTTTGCGTATCACCGCTGCTATGCTTTTCTATCATGTAATTTACCATCGCTGACTTTAACACAACAAAAACGTACAATTTTGAAGCAAATCAAAAGAACAATTCTGCAACTACAGAACACCTCGGCTTTGATACCTTACAAATGGCAGCGATACCCAAAATGCAATTTGATTCTCGTGAGTGTGACGTCACCGGACAAAGACCGATACCCAGATGCAGTTCAATGCAGAGGATTGCTGTGGGCACAACCGGCCGAGCCTCTCTAAAGTTCTCATTGGTTGAACCAATGTTTACGTCACTTCGTGTTGTAGTCGGGAGGTGCTCAAGTTCACAATCGCGCTCACATGCTCGCTCGGCAGTGTGCAGACAGAAAGAGTTCCTGTTCATTGTCTAAAGGTTTATTTATGTTAGACGGCTTCACAAAAACGAACATAAAAATAATGGTTTCAGTTTTCTCTGACTTGTCAAGTGATTGTCAGAGATTTTATGAAAATGATTTGTGTAATTTTTCAGCACTTTTTGTTGTCTTGTCTTTGTCTTGGTAAGTTATAAATCTGTTTTTAAGACACTAGTTGTATCACAAAGTAATAATGTACTACATACAGTATAAGTATATAATTTGCCAGATTGACTGAGTCCTTTTTTTGTTCTGCAGGTATGTTTGATGTCGAGTCACATGAAGTGTCAGTAAAGGTAGGAGATTCTATCATTCTAAACACTGATCTTACTCATAAACAGCTTGAGGAAGAGGTCGAGTGGAGGTTTGGAGGCACTCGCATAGCTAAAGCAGCTGGGGACATTCCTACATATGATAACGAGAGATTCAGAGATAGAATAAAGCTGGACAGAAATGGATCTCTCACCATCACTGACACCAGAACCACAGACTCTGGAGTCTATACATTTAGTACATTTATCAGAAATAAGGAGTCAACCAAGATCTTCAGTGTTATTGTTTATGGTGAGTAAATTACCTATATCATGTAATGCATAATGTAAATGGCACTAAATTATATTATTTTAAGATGGTTTTGTGTTTGAAATTATATTTACAGATATGTTAACAACTGAACTCCTACTTTACAGTCAAAACAGCTTACTGACTTAGAGGCATAGTTTGTTCTTGAATGTGCATTAGATGAGTCTAAAAAATAATATGTGTGTTTGTGTAAGATTTCAGTTAAAGAAACACACTTTATGATGCAGTGGTGTTCAAAATGTTGGCCTCCCCAACACTGCACATTTTATTCAATTATATTACATTTGGCAGTAAAGCTCTGAAGCTTGTGTCAAAATTTGACTTTGAAATGACGACTGAAGCCAGATCTGGCATGGTTAAAATAGATAGATCAAAGGCTTTATTTATTAATTTGTTTCAGTTATTTAAATGCAAAATACAGGCACAAATTAGTCACTTTCTTTAAAATAATAAAATGAATCAGTTGTACAAATAGATGTGAAACCAGCAGCTGTAAAGGGGCAAAGCAGTTTGTTCATTTGTTCATTATGTCAACCACCAGATGGCCACACTGCATTCTTTTTGTTATTTTATGTTTCGTAGCTCCACTGTCCATTCCTGTGGTTACCAGTGACATTTCACAGTGCTCATCAGACTCAAAATGTGTGCTGCTGTGTTCAGTGATGGATGTGACCAGGGCAAATCTCTCCTGGTACAAAGGAAATAGTTTATTGTCCAGCATCAGTGTGTCTGATCTCAGTATCAGTCTCTCTCTACCTCTGGACGTGGAATATCAGGATAAAAACACCTACAGCTGTGTGATCAACAATCCCATCAGCAACCAGACCAGACACGTCTGCATTACCGACCTCTGTCGCTTGTGTTCAGGTATGTTAGCAGTGTTGTCGTTATTTATTTATTGAACCAGTCTTAGTAAGATACATTGGTGTGATATCAGTGTATATTTACTGTGTTGGAAAACTGTGTTTATGTACTTAATTTCTCTCTTTAGACGAAGTTCATTACTGTGGAGGAACTGAAGCTGTGATAAGATTGGTTGTTACTGCGTTGGTGGGTCTGGCTGCCATAGCTGCTTTCATTGTGCTGGTTCATGACATCAAATCCAGAAGAACTGAACAGAAGAGCCATCAAGCCCTCAATGATGGATCAGATCAGATCAGTCTAAAACAAGAATAAACAGTCTAATATATATATATATATATATATATATATATATATATATATATATATATATAATGACAGTAATATGTTTTTAATGCTATGTCATTCAATATGATTTCAATATGGTTATGCAATTTTGAATGGTGTAAAGAGGAATTGCACCATTAGCCTTAAAGACACATAAGTCTCACAGCAGGAAGTGCCAAGACTGTTGGTAGTTCAGTGAAAAGCAAAAATACACAATGATTCATTTAATTTCCCAGAAGTTTTCTGAGCATTTTATGTAGGTTACTGTGAGTATCTGATATCTGATCATTTTTGTTTTTACGATTTGATGTAAATTGTTTTAGATTTGCTAAGACAGCTTTTGAAAATGAATAATAATAATAAAAAAATAAAAATAAAAAAAACACATATGAATTGTGACTTGAATCAATAATGTTCACTAATAAAAACTATTTGTTTATATTGTAAATGTTATTGTAAAAGCTTATTTACCTATGGTAAAGTTATAGCACAGCATTTGACTATGTTACTGTAATACACTGCTTGAACACTGTAACTGGACTTGTGATAAGCAATGTTCACATCAGAGCAACATTCCACACAACCCAGATTACTCTAATTATCACCTGCACTGATGTACATAAAAATATGTGCATTCTGCGTTTTTAGTAAACAACATTTAAATTGCAAATATTTCATGCTTCAGCAAGAGGGCACTTAAAACGGTAAAATGGACAGTGACAAATTAACTACACACAAAATATTTATAAATTCATCTAAACCATTATTGCAGGTTATTAATATTAACATCATATTAGCATCAGAGATTAAATGACACTGGTTTGAATGGTCTAACAAAGTGACACACACACACAGGTTGGTGCATCATTATGAGGACATTCCACAGGACTAATGTCTTTTTATGCTGAGCTAATGATATTTTATATCCCTTTGCACTAACCTAATCCCTAATCATAACCCTCATAGAAAAAATTTGCACTTCAATGTTTTTAATTTAAAAAAATAATAATAATAAAAAAAAAAAGTTTAGTATGTTTGTTTAGCTGTTTGAATTATGGGGACAGCTAAATGTTCTCATAATTTAAGGGTGTGGCCTGAAACCTGAATACACATTATATTAGGAGGTCAAACCAGTACACACATCTCTGTATAACCACAACCTTCTTCCTCCTGCTGTCTTGAGATCAGTTTAGTTTAGAAATTTTCAAGAGATCTGTAATCAGTATAACGCCAAACGTCAATTATTCAGTTCAGACTTGGTGTGTGATTATTTGAAACAATTTAGTGAGATGCTCAAATGAAAATGGTTCATACAATACTAGCGTTTTGTATGTGCTTATGGCATATGGTTGGTAAGTAGATTTTTTTTTTTTTCTATTTATTGACAAATTTAAACTAATATGTGATATATTTTAAATCAGCATTTGCCATTATTTCCAGATAAAGATGTTAAATTCAATTCACACTTTTCAACTTATATGAAATTCAGATCACACTGTGATAATACTGTGAGATGTAGTTTGAATTCAGGTTTGTGATCACCGTTTTGGCACATGATGGACAGAGTAATTTTCATCTGTAATCATCTGTAATTTTTTTCTCTTTGTTTTCCAGGTGTGTTTGGTGTTGATGAAGTGAAGCCAGTGTCTGTGATGGAAAGAGATTCTGTCATTTTAAACCCTGAGCTTACTGACATAGAGAGTGATGAAGAGATTGAGTGGAGGTTCGAAAATATTCGCATAGCTAAAGTGAACAAGGGCATTCCTACATATGATAATGGTAAGAGATTCAAAGACAGACTGAAACTGGATCAGACAGGATTGCTGGCCATCAAAAACACCAGAACCACAGACTCTGGACTTTATCAACTGAGCACCTTTATTAGGAATAAGGAGTTAATCAAGAGATTCAGTGTTACGGTAAATGGTGAGTAGGCCTATAGATTTGAGAATTACTGTCTAATTGCTCCTGTACTCTTCATATTCACATGTGATTCACAATAGTAATTAGTTACTAGTAATGCATTGCAGTAATAATATTACTTCCCGTAGTAACAAGTAGTGTAACTAATTACTAACACTAGTTACTAGTAATGCATTACAGTAATAATATTACTTCCCATAGTAACAAGTAGTAACTAATTACTAATAAAATGTAAGTAATAATAATACAGTTACCATACAAAATAATGACTAGTTACTTTTTGTCACAATCACTAATGATTTGAAATTCAAAAATTCTATTAACCCTGTTTAATTCAATTCAATTCAAATTTATTTGTATAGGGCTTTTTACGATACACTTCATTGCAAAGCAACTTTACAGCAAATTAAAGTTTAACAATAGTTGACTATATCAAGTTGATGTACATATGGCAGAGATGTATGGTAAAGATCAATTAATGACATAATCAAACAGACAAAAAAAAACACACCGTAAATTAGTAGCAAAATTCGGTAGTGCTGTATGTTGTTTCAGGATTGGCATCAAGTCCTCTGAGGGGTTGACATCATCTCTTCTTAAATGTTCTGTAT
Source organism: Cirrhinus mrigala (assembly GCA_036247105.1). Taxonomy (NCBI): domain Eukaryota; kingdom Metazoa; phylum Chordata; class Actinopteri; order Cypriniformes; family Cyprinidae; genus Cirrhinus; species Cirrhinus mrigala. The sequence continues at coordinate 31,687,264 of CM070028.1, forward strand.
CCAGACTGAAGCATGTGAGTTCCTACTTACCACAGGATGTCAATCCCATGGCAGAAACAGAGAACAAATAGGAACATAATTAGCGTAGCTGCTGTTCAAACCAAGCAAAGAAAGATTTGTTCAACCAGATTAATAATGTTGTTAAAGATTAATAATGAGCATTTGATCAGATATAACTGTAGTTTAGTTTATAAGATGCATTTTTTGAATGCTTGGCTAAAAAGATGTGTCTCTAATCTAGATTTAAACAGAGAGAGTGTGTCTGAACCTTAAACATTATCAGGAAGGCTGTTCCAGAGTTTGGGAGCCAAATGTAAAAAAGCTCTACCTCCTTTAGTGGACTTTATCCTAGGAACTACCAACAGTCCAGAGTTTTGTGACTTTAGGGAGCGTGATGGATTGTAGCATGGTAGAAGACTAGTTATGAGCTAAACCATTAAGTGCCTTATAGGTAAGAAGTAATATTTTGTAGCTGATGCAGAACCTAATAGGTAGCCAGTGCAGAGACTTTAAAATTGGGGTAATATGATCATATTTTTTTGACCTGGTAAGGACTCTAGCAGCTGCATTTTGGACAACCTGTAGCTTGTTTATTGAAGACGCAATACAACCACCTAGTAGTGCATTACTATAGTCCAGTCTAGAGGTCATGAATGCGTGAACTAGCTTTTCTGCGTCAGAAACAGGTAACATGTTTCGTAGCTTGGCAATGTTTCTAAGATGGAAGAATACTGTTTTTGTAACATGAGAAATGTTTTTCAAAAGACAAGTTGCAGTCTAATATAACACCCAGACATTTGACTGTAGTGAAAGTAACAGTACATATGTCTAGTTGTAGATTGTAAGCCAAGAGATTCTGTGTATTGTTTTTTGGTCCAATAAGTAATATCTCTGTCTTATCTGAATTTAATAGGAAAAATTAAAAATCCAATCTTTTACATTTTTACCACACTCTGTTAACTTTGATAATTAGGAAGTTTCATCTGGTCTTGTTGAGATATATATTTGAGTATCATCAGCATAACAATAGAAACTAATCCTGTGTTTTCTAATAATATTACCAAGGAGCAGCATGTATGTTGAAAATAGCAGAGGACCTAGGGTAAATCCTTGTGGCACTCCATACTTCACTGGTGATAACTGAGATGACTCCTCATTTAAATAAACAAAGTGGTAGCGATCAGACATTTAGGATCTAAACCATCTTAAAGCCTGCCCTTGGATACCTGCGTAGTTTTGTAGTCGATCTATTAGTATGTCATGATCTATAGTGTCGAACGTAGCATTAAGATCAAGTAAAACTAGCATTAAGATCAAGTAAAACTAGCAATGAGATGCAGCCTTGGTCTGACGCAAGAAGCAAGTCATTAGTGATTTGAAGTGCGATTTCTGTGCTGTGATGGGGCCTGAAACCTGACTGAAATTCTTCATAGATATCATTTTTTTGCAAGAAGGAGCACAGTTGAGCAGATACAACTTTCTCTAAAATATTAGACATAAACAGAAGATTAGAAATGGGTCTGTAATTTGTTCACTAGGGTCTAGTTGTGGTTTCTTAATAAGAGGCTTAATAACCGCCAGCTTGAATGGTTTTGGGACGTGACCTAAAGATAACTGCTACAGGTAACAGTTGTTTCAGTAATTTAGTGGGTAATTCTAATAGGCATGTTGTTGGTTTAGATACAGTGATGAGTTTATTTAGCTCTTCCTGTCCTATAGTGGTAAAGTACTGCAGTTTTTCTTTGGGTGTGACAAAAGAAGTTGACATATTGGATGCAGTAGAATCGCCATTGGTATTGTATTTATGATGTTATCTATTTTATCTGTAGAGAAATTCATAAAGTCATTACTATTACATCAAAACTATTATCTGTGATCATTTCATTCACATTAACGGCTTTGGGTGTAAGTGATCTAATGTTTAGGAGCCCAAGCTTTAAAAATGGTTTCTGTTCATTTATTTAGCATTTTTCTGGTTTAATCACGATCAAATTTTTTTTTAGATCCAGCATTAAATTTATGTTTTCACCTCACTATTTGAGGAACAGACACAGTCTTTATAGATTGGACAGAGCAAGTACTATCATTTAAGTGTTCAGAACAAAAGCCATCAGAGCAATCATTTGAGAATTTACCTACTAGTCATATGGAGCGTAGCATCCTGGATATGTTGTCTGACAGGAGTTCTGCTCTGACTCTGCTGGGGTGCAGGCCATCAGCACAAAAAAGCCTAGGACGTTCCCAGAAAAGATTCCAATTATTAACAAAGAGCAGTTTCTGTTTTTTTACACCATGTCAATAACCATTCATTTAGAGCAAGAAATCTACTGGCTCACGTCTTCCGCTACTGCTGCACCCAAGGTCTGTGGTGTCCCAGCGCCGGAGTAAAGGACACCTGGAGAGATCATGTCCTGGGTGCACAGGGCCTGTGCAGAGAAGCACACAGAGTGTTGGTATCACACTGTATACTTGGAGAGTTTGGGCCAAACGACTGCAAGGTCGTCCTGAAACCAAGACATGGTTATGTGCCTAAGGTGCTCTCGACTCCGTTTAGAGCCCAGGGGCCGGTTGCACCAGCTGGGCGTACGCCCGGTTGTAAGACTAGGCTGGACGTAAAATGCGCTTTAAGTCGTGCATAGAATTTATACCTGTTGCACCATCTCGGCGACGTAGTGCTACGTCTGAAACTAAATCTTAGTTGTTATGATGTCTTGAGCAATTCAGTTTTATATTAGTAGTTGTAGCGTGGGTGTTGTCTCAGCTATCACTGGGGGAAAATGTGTTTGCGTGGACGTGCATTGTGTACGCTGGGCGTAGTAGTGCCTGGTCGTAGTTTTAGCTGGTGCAACAGGTGTAAATATTTATCCTAAAGTTGGACGTTGCAAAACCAATCGTAGGGCTTACACCCAGCTTTTTTACGTCGAGCTGGTGCAACCGGCCCCAGGTGGTTACCTTTTTGGCGCTCCGCATTGCAGAAGGTGAGCAGGGGCCTAATCTGCTTTGTCCTGTCAGGGCATTGAGAATATATCTGGAGCGCTCTAAACTGTTTCAACAGTCAGTGCAGCTCTTTGTTTGCTTTGGAGGCTGCCAAAAAGGATTGCCAGTCTCAAAGCAACAACTTTACCTTCATAGTTGATGCTATATCCTTGGCGTTTGCCACAGTAGGTAGGCTTACAATGCCTAATAAGAGTAAGGCCCCACTCCACAAGAGGAATGACCTCCTCCTGAACGTGGTCTAGCGGGATTTCTATTGACGAGATTTGTGCGGCCACTGGCTGGTCGTTGCCGTCTACCTTTGCCAGATTTTATTTGCCATCTCTGTTATTTTTAACTTGGACTTCCCCGCCCTTTAAGTGTGGGTTCTATCTGTTTAACTATCCACTCTTTCCCCTTGGGTGAAGAGGGTTATGTCTGTTCCCTGCCAGCTGGGTCATGTTATGCTCATGTCTTCTGGAAGGCCCTTTTTAGTGCTTTGGGACTGGGCTTGCAGAGTCATTGGTTCTTCATCAGCTTCAGTGCACTGCGTGATTAGATTCGTTCCCCAAAGTGGTCTATGCATCGAGAGAAACCATTTGAAAGGGAACACTACGGTTACTGACATAACCTTGGTCCCCTGAGATTAGGGAACGAGCGTTGCGTCGCTAGCCGTGCAAGAGCTGCATGTGAATCGATGACTGTCACTTCATTTGAATGATCTAATGAATGGCGCTGCAAGCTGACTGATATAGATAATTTGATAATGAACAGTGCACTGATATGTTGTGTGAGTGCCAGCGCCATCACTTGAATTTCTTTCCCCAGCAGCAGAAACAACTTAATACTCTGTCATTTGCAGTCATACAGATAAGAGCACGACATGATTCGAAATGGGGGAAAAAAGTTTTTTTTTTTATTTAAGTAAATTCAAAATGACTGCAAAATCCAACCCTTTGAAAAATATAGAAAAAAACATGGACCATTACACAGTTGATGCATCTGAATTTATGATTCATAAAAATGTTTTTAACCACTATTTTTGACTGCCCCTCCCCTACGCCTGTGGGACGTTTGTGATTACACATATTTTAATGATAATATCTTGATCTAAACCTAAAGTAATTATGACAAACTATATATCATTTGAAAGGTTTCGGACTCTAGTTTTCATATTTGGTGACTGTTTTTCAAAAAAATGACTGAGCAATAGATAAATAGCGATAGATTCTCTGTTTGTGATATGGTGCCAAACGTACTCTTATTCTATATGTATTTTATACTTGTTTTGGAGATTGAATTCAAATCAAATAATAAAGTTACTCCCCAAACTATTTCTGAATAGGATGTCTACTTCATAAATATTTAGAAAATTATGAAAATATATGGTTCATAACACTCAAAAAATAAATGGAAATCAAGAGTCCCTCTAGTGGAAAGTTTGGTACTGCATACACAAAATCTTACTTAAACATTAATTTTTTGAGATATCAATCTAAAATTTGGCACAAAACTTGTTCAGATGACTGGCTTTGATTTATTTGAAGATTTGGAGGTAAACATGTTTTGTAAAATGTATATTTTACATAAAATATAAAAAATATATATTTTTATATTTTACATTTTTATAAATTTAAACTTCTATAACTTTTTAGAAATTAACTTTTATAACTTTTTTTGCTTCTACAATAATCTGTGATGTTTCACCTTTAAAAAGATACCAATCTTAAGTTTGTGCTCCAAAGTATTCAAGATTTATAACAATTTTAGCTGGAAAAGTCATTTTTATGTCTATTAACAAAAAGTGGGACTTACAGTTATAAAAGGCTAAACAGTTTTGTTTTCACAAACTTTGAAATTAAAAAGTTGTTAAACTCATCAAGATGCTGGCACTCGAAGGCGCTTCATGACTAGAGTTAAGGAGCTCTGACATACAGCAAAGGAATTTGTTATTTTGCGTCTGTACAGTTGTTTTTGAATGGCTTCCTATGCGGGTCAAATTGACCCGTGAACATAACAAACGTATAAAAATTTCTGTATGTACATTTCACAACACATCAGCATGTTGAAACTTTGCATGCATGTTCATGACCCTAAATGAGAAAAAGTCACAAAATTTCAAGAACAACAAAATGGGTTAAATAGTATTTCAGACAGATTGAAAAAAATAAAAGATAGCAAATTTTTACCATCTGTGGCTGACAAAATATTTTTCTGCATTGAAATATATTGGGGGAAAGAATTTGTTTAGCTTCATAGAATAGTAAAAAAAACTAAAGTAACAAAATCTAACCAATAAATGTTATTATTTTGGGTCTGTAGAATTGCCTCAGAACATTAAAATAGGCGGGTCAAATTGACCCGGGAACAGTACGAACGTAACTATTCTTTTTTAATTCATGTCACAACACATCAGCATGTTGAAACTTTGCATGCATGTTAATGACCATAAATGAGAAAAAGTGACAAAATTTCAAGAAAAACAACATGGGTTTAATAGTATTTTAGATAGATTGAAAAAGATATGGTAGCTAATTTTTTACCATCTTTGGCTGACAAAATATTGTTCTGTATTAAAATGAATGGGGGAAAACTAATATTTTTAAATTAATTTGATTAGTAAAAAACTAAAATAACAAAAAATAACCAAAAAATGTTATCATTTTGGGTCTGTAGAGTTGCCTCAGAATATTAAAATAGGCGGGTCAAATTGACCCGGGAACAGTACGAACGTAACTATTCTTTTTTAATTCATGTCAAAACACATCAGCATGTTGAAACTTTGCATGCATGTTCATGACCCTAAATGAGAAAAAGTGACAAAATTTCAAGAAAAACAACATGGGTTTAATAGTATTTTAGATAGATTGAAAAAGATATGGTAGCTAATTTTTTACCATCTTTGGCTGACAAAATATTGTTCTGTATTAAAATGAATGGGGGAAACTAATATTTATAGCTTAATTTGATAGTAAAACAATAAAATAACAAAAAATAACCAAAAAATGTTATTATTTTGGGTCTGTAGAGTTGCCTCAGAACATTAAAATAGGCGGGTCAAATTGACCCGGGAACAGTACGAACGTAACTATTTTTTTTTTATTCATGTCAAAACACATCAGCATGTTGAAACTTTGCATGCATGTTCATGACCCTAAATGAGAAAAAGTGACAAAATTTCAAGAAAAACAACGTGGGTTTAAAAGTATTTTAGATAGACTGAAAAAGATATGGTTGCTAATTTTTTACCATCTTTGGCTGACAAAATGTTGTTCTGTATTAAAATGAATGGGGGAAAACTAATATTTATAACTTAATTTGAGAGTAAAACAATAAAATAACAAAAAATAACCAAAAAATATTATTATTTTGGGTCCGTAGAGTTGCCTCAGAACATTAAAATAGGCGGGTCAAATTGACCCGGGAACAGTACGAACGTAAAAAAAAATTTTTTGGACATGTCAAAACACATCAGCGTGTTGAAACTTTGCATGCATGTTCATGACTTCAAATGAGGAAAAGTCACAAAATGTCAAGAAAAAAAACACAAGTTAACTCATATTTCCGACAGCTTGAAAATCAAAACGGGTCAAATTGACCCGGAACAGTACATGAGGGTTAACCCTCTGGTTGTGTTCGGATTCCTGTCACACTTGTAGTGTTCCTGGTCAAAAATGACCGGACTCCAAACAATTGCTTATAAATCTGTAAATATGCTATATTATCACTAAAGATTGGATTCATTCTTTTTCTCAACTTGTTTTCTTTCATATAGGACTGGTTTCGTGTTTCTATATGCATCCAATTAATCGTAGGCCTAATTTTTCTGAGAGAAGGTACCTAATTTTTTGAGTGAAAAAAAATAATTTTTATGAATAACTTTCACAATATGAGATAAAAATGTATAAAAATTTGCACGGTTTCTCACACTAATGTGCTTGAATGATTAATCAGGAAGTTTACTTTTAAATGCTTTTATTTTTTACAAAATTGCAAAAAAAGTCACACTTGTAGTGTTCCCGGTCAAAAATGACCGGACTCCAAACAATTGCTTATAAATCTGTAAATATGCTATATTATCACCAAATATTGGCTTCAATCTTTTTGTCAACTTGTTTTCTTTCATTTAGGACTGGTTTTGAGTTTCTATTTGCATCTGATTAATCATAAGCCTCATTTATCTGAAAGTAGGCAAAACTGTACAAAACTGTACAAAGTTACATAATGCCTGGCCATTGAAAGTGAATGGGGAAGAATGAAAGTAAAAGAAACAACTAGTGTTCAGGAGCATTTTGTGCTTGCAAACATAAAGGCTTTGGACCTGTGCATGTATAGATTCATGTATACTCACACTATCTCACACAAACTATTGTGAGTATTATATTTATTTCATCCTACCTTGGACCGCATGCAATATGCTTTTATGATAACTCTCTCTGTGATAAACCTCTCATACACTCACACGCTCAAACTGCATTGTCTTTAGCTTAGGTTTTGAGGCTTTCATGTTCTCACAGAGTAGATGAAAGTTTACAAATAAATGCTTTAGCACAGAGAGAGCTTCAGCTTGTTGTTTCATAATATTGTCTTAGTTTGACAGTGTCAGTGTGCAGGATATATAGAACTAAAATAACAGTTTTGGTTTGTTGTTCCATGTTATAATGCAAATAATCTTAATGTGTTCTTTTTTGTGTGTGTCACGATGGTCAGATTTAACAGGAACAGCATAAGTGTTACTTTGTGCCCCTTTTCAGAACATAAAATCATTTCAAAATAAAGATCCTGCTTTTTGTGATCTTCCCCATTCACTTTCAATGACTGGCCATTTTTGATGAGTGTGACTTTGTGCAATTTTGTACAAAATAAAAGCATTTAAAAGCAAACTTCCTAATTAAACATTCAAGCACATTAGTGTGAGAAACCGTGCAAATTTTCATAATTTTTTTCTCTCATATTGTGAAAATTACTCATAAAATTACTCATTATTTTTTCACTAAAAAAATTAGGGATCTTCTCTCAGAAAAATGAGGCCTACGATTAATTGGATGCAAATAGAAACACAAAACCAGTCCTAAATGAAAGAAAACAACTTGACAAAAAGATTGAATCCAATATTTGGTGATAATAAAGCATAATGACAGATTTATAAGCAATTGTTCGGAGTCCGGTCATTTTTGACCGGGAACACCACAAGTGTGACTTTTTGCAATTTTGTACAAAATAAAAGCATTTAAAAGCAAACTTCCTGATTAAACATTCAAGCATATTAGTGTGAGAAACCATGCAATTTTTTTTTATAATTTTTTATTTCATATTGTGAAAATTACTCAAAAAATAAGGGACCTTCTCTCAGAAAAATGAGGCCTACGATTAATCAGATGCAAATAGAAACACAAAACCAGTCTTAAATGAAAGAAAACAATGAATCTAATCTTTAGTGATAATATAGCATAATGACAGATTTATGAGCAGTTGTTTGGAGTCCGGTCATTTTTGACCGGGAACTCCACAAGTGTGACTAAGTGAAATAAAAGCCACAAAAAATTACAAAAATCCGAAAAAAAATTCAGAGATGTACTTATACCCTGTGTGAACAAAGTCAGTAAGTTTGAATCCAATGCGATAATGTTAACTATTATTTCCAGGAAAGAGAAAATCTTTTCCAGGTCAGTTTGACCCGAACACAATGCAGGTTGAAGACAGCACTGAGGACTAATTAACACTGGCTTGAACTGGACAAATTTCACCAAATGACACTGTCACACACACACACACACACACACACATGTTGGTTTTACATGTTTTATGGGGACATTCCATAGGCGTAATGGTTTTTATACTGTACAAACCGTACTTTCTATCGCCCTACACCTACCCTACACCTAAACCTAGCCCTCACAGGAGACTGTGCACACTTTTACTTTCTCAAAAAAACTCATTGTGCATGATTTATAAGCCTGTTTCCTCATGGGGACCTCACAAATGTCCCCACAAGGTCAAATTTTACTGGTATTACTATCCTTGTGGGGATATTTGGTCCCCATAACGTGATGAATACCAGATGTGTCTCTTTGGAACAGGTGTCTTTGAAGCAGGTGTGTTTGGTGTTGAATTGGAAGCATTGAAGTCTGTGATGGAGGGAGAGTCTGTCACTCTACACACTGATGTTACGAAAATACAGAGAGATTATGAGATCGAGTGGAGGTTTGGAGGTGCTCGCATCGCTAGAATAATCAGTAATATTCCTGCATATGATAATGACGAGAGATTCAGAGACAGACTGAAGCTGAGTGATCAGACTGGATCTCTGACCATCACAAACACCAGAACCACAGACTCTGGACTTTACAAACTAACTATCACAACTGAAGATAAGGAGTCAATCAAGAAATTTAATGTGACTGTTGATGGTGAGTTGAGAATTACAGTGTGATTTTGCTCCTGTCCTCTTCATAATTTAATCAGGTCTAAGGATTAAAGTTTCAGACTTCTAACCCCACGGTCACAGATTGTGGTAAGATTTCTAGGTAGGGGGAGTGAATGAACAGCTTTGTCTGCCATCCTCAATACCCATGTAATGGTGGGAACAAGGGTGAGATTAGGCAGATTCATGTGCTAGCAGAGTTTATTGACAAAAAGTGAAGGTTGCCCCATTTTATAGAACTGAATAGTTCATTATTAATATATATATATATATATATATATATATATATATATATATATATATATATATATATATATATATATATATATGAAGAGTTCAGATGCAAAAGCCTCTAAATCCATCTGACGTATTTCTTTCAAATTGTAATTTCTTTCTGGCTACTTTGTATGTAAGTACTGGTACTTCTGATTGGGCTGAGGCTGGAATTTAGTGAGTTTGAAGTAAAAGTATTTGATGGACGTATAATATGTGTCAGGAGCATTGACTTAGTATCATTATCTCATTTTTGACTGAGATGGCTTTTAGCTGGCTTTGCATCTGAAGATTTCACATATATATACATATATATATTAGGGGTGTGACGAGACACTTATCCCACGAGACGAGACACAAGACTGGGTTCACGAAAATGAGACGAGACAAGATTTTTAAACTTTTCTTAAGAAATCCTCAATGATGAAATATATAGGGAAAATAGTATTTTATTCTGTTAGTATTTAAAACTGTTAATTGCTTAAGTCTTTTAAAAACATATATTCATTTAAACAAAATCAAAACAAAGTCAGTGTCTCACTTCATTAAGCCTGTGCATACTATCCATCCTAAATTCTATGTAATAGTAGTCATTTACAATACTATTTAGGGCAGATATGGTGGATAGTATGCACATTGGGACGCAGGGTAAGACTTGTTTGACTATTGAAATCTCCTGAATGAATGATTCAATGAATACTGTTTTTTAAAACGGGCAGTCCGTTTTTCCGTGTTGATCGCTACTGTAGACAATACGTGTTCATACCCAAACTATAAACTTTTATCCCAGTACTTCTATTATTTAAATGTCTGTAACACAGAAATAATGATTATAATGTGGTTGAAAAGACTGTTTGTGTTGCTCTTTCTGCGTTCTACGTACCCCGACCCTCTGATTCAGTAGGCTCGTTTGAGATGCGCCGCCTCGCCTGAATTGTAGGCGAGAGTAGGCGGCTGCAGTGAGGGGAGGAATGAAATAAGTGCAGTCAAGACGGACAGTTCTGACCTCTCCAAGTAGAACAGATACCTACGAGATCAAAGGCGGTTATCGCGTTATCACACTCACGTGCTGTGTTGCTGATAAACATATAATTTAAGCTCTGTTTTATATGAAAATAAATATGATGAACAAGACACTCAAAGTGCCCCCGACTGCCCCGAGCGGTATTTATGCAAACGTGTATTTTTTTTTTATTTTTATAGAAATATAACAGCAATGACATATCTCACGCAGAGATCGCACTGGCATAAGGCTCGTTTGAGATGAGCAAATTCTGCGCAGAATCGATCACCGGTGGTCACCGCAAGATGCATGCCGGTTAGAAATGTGTCCGAGTTACGTTCGCCTTGCTCTGATGTCATGCGAGGCGGCTGTATGGCGCGTACTCCGTGCCAAAATCAAGTGTTCGATCGACCGACCGACCGACTAATTGAACGTCTAACCGAACGTCTAAACGAACGTCCACGTGACGACCTGACGTGACGTCAATGTCATGAAATTACTTGGTTTTTAAAATGTAATGAGCTCAACTGCTCTTTAGAGACTACACATGGACATTACAACAACCCAACCATTTTTATTAGCTGATTTTACCTATGTAAGGAACCAAACTGCTGTTTAAAGATAATAAATAGGCATGACAGGAAGATTTTGTATACCTAAAACAACACTTAAACAGTTTTCCTGAATCCCGAGCTTATGCCTGTGTGTAGGTCTATGTGTATTTTACTTTCAAATAGTGTTTTACTGTACAGACATTATTTGTATAAACATTTGTATATAACACATTTTATAGTATTTTTTTTATTTGAGTTTAAATGATAAATAAAAATAAAAATGTATCAAGTATAGCGTGTAATAATAATAAGCATGTTTTTTGTTCTGATTTTGGAGTTATATTCGATGAAATAAAGAACATCACATTCGTTTGCATTTATGAGAGAGATATCTACTGATCAAAAATGGATATTTCCTTGTGAGACCCAGACATATGTCTAAGAACACATACACATTTGTTTTTATATTAATCTCAGACCATAAATACCACACTTCCTCACAGAGTATATTGTAAAATAAGATCATGTTATGCTACACTTTTATAATCACAAAATGTTTTAGGATTGAAACTATGCAGTCTTCTATCATTGGCCTTTAAAATGTGTGTGACATAAAAGTTAAATTCGTTTTATCGAAATAACATTGGGTATAAGCTATTAGCCTTAGAAAATAAGTCAAAGCTTACTTGACGATTTCACTGTCATTTTCACAAGTATGTAAAAAAGCATAGCCTATATGAATATTCTGAAATGAAATAGCCTATCTGCTCCTTAAACTTAAATTTTAATGGGGGAAATATAATTTTCTTAGATGGCCTACATCCCGACGTCCTCTACAAAGAGCATAACAGTCTCACTTTTAGAACAATTAGACTATTTGTTAAATAATATTTATTTTTAAAATTTAAAATTAGCTTTCTTGTTTTTGTGAAGCCTGCTGTGATTTCTGTAGCTATTTGAAATATTTTAAAGGTTTGTGAAGAAATCATTGTGGAATAGCTTGTGCTTTTAAAAAAATAAATGATGTCAAAACGTGTCTGGTTTATTATAAAGAGGCCGCTGCTGCAAGACCACACTATTTTATTTTAATAATAGGCTTGCACAGCTTTTTAAATCAGCATTGTTCAAACCAAGACCAGTTATCTTAAGCACATGAAGTTACAAGAGGGTAAACACACATAACGTGTTACAACGTGTCTTCACATGTAGATATCGCGTTAGAAAGACGATGGGTTACTCACACTTCCAAATAAACGCCTATGGTACGTTTTAACAACGTCTAGGGTCGGTTGATCGGTCGGTCGGACGCTTGATTTTGGCACGGGTTACGCGCCATACGGCTGCGTCGGATTGAGCAGTCGGATATGACGCGCACTCCGTGCCTAAATCAAGCGTCCGACCGACCGACCGACCGACCGGCTAATCGAACGTCTATCTGAATGTCTTGTGCTTTGAGCTTCTTACAGGACGGGTGACCCATGTGACGACGTGACGTCAACGTCATGAAATTACTTGGTTTTTAAAATGTATTGAGCTTAACTGCTCTTTAGAGATTATAAATGAGACTATAAATGAACGTTACAACCATTACAACAACTAGATCTACGTATTTCATACCTAGAACAATACTTAGTCTTTTTTTCTGCTGTATTACACCCAATAAACGTTTAGATGTGTGATCTGTGGTAGACTTCTAAATTAAAAAAAAAAAAAAAAAAAACTTAATGGCAGAAGGGTCTGCTGTTCATTTTTCAAAGGCAATGTGCCTGTTTGTGAGTGTGAATGTTTACTAAGAGAGCAGAGGTACTGTAGCTATACAGACATATAATACAAACATAGTCTAAAATCATGTTTTTATTTATTTATTTATTTTGTTTTCAGATTATTGTAGCATTCATATGTCATTAATATACATATATACATATACCAACAATTTTTGCTTGTTTTCCTTATTATTATGTCGACATGTGCTTAGCCCTACACTGTTAGACATCTCTGTAATTTCTACAGTTATTACTGTATATCACCCAGTATAATACTGCAAATTCCCTTTACAGTAAATAATTGTAATAAACATTGCATTATGGGCATTTTCTGTGACGTCAGACCCCAAATACAGAGACTTACTGTATTTTTAAAAATTGCAGTATACTACTGTATTTGCTGTAATGGCTTCATTGGCTGGAGATCATTTTATTTTCCTCATTTATTATATTTGGATTGACACAATTTGCCCTACACCGTGTCTACAACGCAGCAACAGCTTGGGACGGACTACACCGGATGTGTTGCATCGCTTGTAATGACTGGAAAATCCATTTGTCCTTCATGTCAGACACAGTGCGAGTGCTTGAAGTACATCTGTAAGTCAGAAATAGAGCTGTAATCGGACCTTAAAAGTTAGGCCCGACAGAGCCCGAGCCCGACAGAATTCGGCCCGAGCCCGACAAGTATATTTTGATTGGCAGCTTTTTAAAAGCCTGAACCCGTTTACAGCCCGACATTATTCAAATGTGCGGAAGCACACAGCTCTTTTGCCTTTTGTCAAGAATGAGTCATTTATACATGGTTTAACATAATTTATTAATGACTAAGGTAGGCTATAGGCCACTTGGAAGTTGGAACAAAGAAATAAAACAAGTCCTTTGTAACATCGTAACATCTTAGCACTCTAGAACACTTAGCCTTTAAATAGACCAACGCGCCAATAAAAATGACTCTTTCTTAAATTTAATTAAGATGAGTTCTAAATTAAGATGGGTTTTTGGCAATAACGAAATTAAGATGAAGGTTCCGCGGGATTTGCTTCGCCACTTCTATCCACAATCCGGCCTCAACACGACAGTGAATAGCATCTGAAATGTAATAAAAGTATAATGCCAACATTAGCCTATATACTCTGTCTGCATTATGCATTTAAGACTCAATTAATATTTAGTTATAATTAAAAAAAAAAAACCTTTCCTCACCATGATTAGGCTACAAATTTTTGTGGAGGAAAATAATTGAATATGTAGCCACTGTAGTTTCAGCGCGATCCTGCGCTCACTGATGGTGCGTCCAGCAGCACTGAACACCCTTTCACTGGCCGGGATGCATAGTACTAATCTGGCTAATTTTGCCAAAACGTAATCACCAGAGGCAAGCCTCCTTTCACCTCCTCAACATTCATTTTCGCATCTTTCGCGTGCTAATCGAAACGCATCACATGACCGCTCATTTACCACGCAAGCCGGAGCGCAAGCCCGAGCCTGTGTAAAATGGTATAAATTAAGCCCGAGCCTGACCGAACCCGTCGGGTCCTGTCGGGTTTCATCGGGTTCGGGCAAAGATCTTCAGCTCTAGTCAGAAATATACCAGGGCATTACTTTACCGTAAGCATCCACTGTATATTGTATATTAATGGGTTCTATGTAGTGTACTATTGTTCCAAAATGGCCAAAAAGAAAGATCAGATTAGATCTTCACACCTCACTTAGGCTGCAAATAACTGTGAAAACAGTTCATGTGAGCTCAGGGTGTTTCTGCTAAAATAACAAGTTGGCTTCCTGTTGAACACTTAAGTTTCCTGTTTGATTAAAAGCTGAAGACAGTTCTGATAAATTGAATGTGAGAAAAGGGAGTGATAGTAGAAACACTCCGGTCATTTAACATTTTGCCTTTTAAATTCTAAAGAGTTTTGGCTACGATGTTGTAGTAAATTTCACTTAAAGTTAGCCCACCCAGGGATGCCAATTAATGTAGTGAATTTTGCTTTCGCCAACCTAGGCTGCCCTGCAAAGGCAAAAGACCTTAACTTCCATTTTGGTCAAAAATGAGTTACTGATATTTTTGGGACATTCAAGACATCCTTTATTATGTGTATAAGTATCTTGAGTCAATTTAGTTGTTTTTCTGAGAAAATAATGAATTGTCTTAACAGTAACTTCAAAAACCCCTGGAGAAACCAAGGCAGAACATCTTATATCACCAGTTACCCCTCTTTGACTTTGTTTGGAATGCTCAAATTGAGTTAGGGCATTCTGTCCATTAAAGTCTGCCGCATTTTAATTACAGTGTAACTTTCATACATCTGATCTGTTACTGAAGCATTAGACAAACGAATTGGATAGATAGCGATCGGCCAGACAGCTCCATATAGTAACGCACTGTACATAGATATTTTGGCAACAATATGTAAATGTTAATAATCTTTAAAGATTTTTTTTTTTTACTTTTTATAATGCCGATTATTCAGCAGGCTGTCACTGCTAGTTGGACATGTGTAGAATTGAATGCCGTAGCATGTAGCATGATCAATTATAAAATCAGTAGGCTAGGAACAGTTTGCAATTAAATCCATATCCTACCTTTTTTTGTATAAAATCAATTCACAAGCATTCTGGCCATTCCTGCTTGCTGGCATTCACATCAATCCACAAGTCGTTCTTTTAGGTTAGGCTATTTCATTCAAGTCAATATAAAAACTATAATGCTATGTCTAGCGTTCTCTTACGTTACTGCGCATAGCAAACTGTGGTACGAGTACCAGTAGTGGTACTCAGGCTCCCTTTAGTGGTACGCAGAGGAAGTTACCGCATTTTGCCTTGGTGTGACTTCTCACTTTTTGCAGACACATGCAAAAGCAGAGTACGCAAACTTCGAAATAGGGGTAAAAATCAAGTTTGAGCTCACAATTTTTTAATGTAGATAATTTTCATTGCTAAAACATCTAATTGCCAAATTTCCAGTGTCCTACCTATAATTAATTTGGCTGGACAAATAAAAAACTTTAATTTTAAAAGGCCTTTGCTTACTGCTAAAGCCGAACCCCGAGACCACGGCCTTGTCCACTGATGCTACCCACACAAAGCGGCGGTGTGAAAGGGGACAGAAGCGTGGCAAGCACAGAGGCATACGAGCTAGGCTAAGGGCTAACCCCACCAGACCAGCTCTTCCAACACTCATGCTCTCTAATGTTCGCTCGCTGGAAAATAAACTGGACTCATTTCAACTCAGTCGCTCTACACTGCATGAGACAAGGGATTGTTGTGTGTTTGTTTTCACTGACATGGCTAAACGACAACATTCCCGACTCCGCCATTCAGATGCATGGGCTAACCTGCTACCGAGAGGACAGAGATACAGCACTGTCTGGTAAGACTCGCGGGGGAGGACTGTGTGTTTATATCAACAAGGGATAGTGTAACAATGCTGTGGTAGTGACAAAACACTGTTCATCGCTGGTGGAGTTTATGTTTGTGTTAGAATTTAATATCTAACTTGATTAACTGCCGAGATTCGATTTTAGTTGAGCGATGGAGCACAGAGTCAGGATCCTGGACCATTGAGATAACCACACACAAAAAGGTGTAATTTACTCAAAGGCATTTATTAAAGGAAGACACCAACATTTTATATGGTAAATATGAAGAAGTGAAATCAAACATCACGCCCTTTAGGAAACAACAGTACATCATGTCCTATGAGTCTCTAGGCTAGACTTATGTCATGTCTACTTTTCAGGTTAGTATGAGAAGGGCACAGGAGGTCAGGATTGTTACAATCTCACAATGGCCACTTTAAGACAGAATGTCTTACTTAACACTCCTGTGCCTCGTATAAAACAATCGTATTAGTATTCACATTAGTAATGGTATTAATGTCACATCATCATGGAACAAAACAATCACATTCGTATTACTGTTAAATCAAGATACACATGAATATGACTAATATCATTTGCAATTGAATACATGTAATCATCTGGAATATCTTTCTGATTATAATGATATAAAATGCTGTAATCATTTCTATGATTATATCAGTAATCAAACAAAAATCAGACTCAGTTATACTTCATTTAAACTGCACTTTCCGCATTCCGATTATACTCTTTAGGCTCTAACTGATACACACGAGCATACGTATTGTAATCATCTTCATCTTGTTCAATATTAGGCCTTGGATCTGGAGCTGGTGGACGAGCTCCTTCTCGTCGCGCACTGAGCATAACTTGATAAGTCCCTCTCGTTGTAAGCGAAGTAATAGTACGCATAATAGAATTGTTGATACACTGAATTATACATGGAGCGATCAACAACACAATGAACAACAAAACAATAATCGGTATTACAGTGGTGAAAATCCAGGTTCCCCATCCACCCCAGAGGCTGTCCAGCCAGCTAAACCAGGAGTCATCTTTTCTTGGCTCCGGGATGGATTCCCTCATGTGAGTTAGGATGTCTGTGATGTTATCTGAATTGTCTGGAATATAGAAACAACAAGATACCCCCAACATTTTACAAACTCCCCCTTTCTCAGAGGTCAACAGATCAAGGACCAATCTATTTTGGATAACTGCTTCTCTCATTTTCTTTAGCTCGTCAGTGATTAGCCCTAATGCATGAGCGGTATCATTCTCCAATGACAAAACCTGCCATGCTAACCCATTGATTTTATTTAAGGCTACTGTTGTCCCTACTCCAGTAAAGAATCCCGCTAAGGACCATCCTATATTTTCCCCTGGAGTTGTCCATGGATCCACTGTCTTATACCCGTTATATCGCTTAGGCATGCTATTTACATCTCGTTTCTCTCTGCTCTGTTGTGCAGCACTGCCCATGATAGTCTCACTACCTCTTTTTACCAATACTGTGGTCCCTGTGGCGAGTAGAGCAGGATAACAACATCCACGCCAATCTCCTTCATCTAAGTGATAATAAGCCATTCCTCCACAGGTCCAAATCATCCCTGGTGCACTATCAAGATGTGAGAACGGACACCCAAAATGCTCTACTATCCCATTTTGATACTTACCAGTGCAATTACTCTTACTCTGAACTGTGTTATCCACTGTTATGGTGGTTCTGCAATCTGACATCCCCACATAATGTTTTCCCTTAGTTGCACAAATACATAAATCTGCAAGGTGTGACTGCACCTGAAATGCTGGTCCTTTAAAAGGTAGGCCTGGATATGAACAATTATAATCTTTGAGCGCAAACCTCAGTGCCCTATTCGCTCTTATGTTATCTGCCATCTGCATTATCACAGTCATCTGTTTTGGCATATCACACTTGTTTTTCTCAGGGTGTAACATTTCTGAGGTTATTTGTTGTGTTTTCCACACTGACTGTAACTGCATACAAATCCAACAATCTCCTCCTACCTCATTCTTCAAAACACTTCTTTGCAGTAGTGCCAATGCACATGCATAATTTCCTTCACACTTAGCTTTTGCTGCCCTAACTTCCTTCATACCAGCATTCATACCTGAATTCATAATAAATTCTATATCAGTTGGTGAAACATCACGTGGCGTATTAACTGGATTTGGAAAAAGTCCCTTCATTACCTCTCGTATTTTCAGGTCGGGTTCTGGATGGATTACATTAATCTGTACTTCTTGGTAAGCATCCCTATTTTCTCTAGCCCATGCACAATAATATAACCCAGCATCAGTGAACTTAACATTGTATATAGTAACGTTTAACAAGCACATATGTTGTATCTTCTTGTCCCAAACAATCTTATCTACTATGCTCAGTTGAAATCGTGGATCTGTACCCTCTCCTCCAGGACCATGATATGCTTTTACATCCGCCCAGCTACATGCTCCCTTACAAAAATACATATCATTTCCATACCGGTTTCTTATATCCCGCCGATTGTATTCTACCCCTCCTCAGCTTAATCAGTGTTTTTCCTCCTCCCTGTTAAGCATTAAGGTGAATCCCCTTTTCAGGATTCAATTTTAAATTGGAGCTTTCCTGCTCTCCTGTAGAATACTGCTTTACTCTTGAGGCGTGTATCCACTGTGGCTGGTAGTCCGTCAGAACTCCCGTCCTGGTTACTGCAATCACGGTGGCTGGTCCTAGATACTTCGGCTCTCCTATCCTCGTCGGCTTCAGACTTTTGATCAGCACACTCTGGCCTGGAACAAAAGGATGAGTAGGTTTTTCTGAGGGGAGAGGGAGACACAAAGAAACATCAGCACATATAGAGTTAAGCTTTTCTATTAGGGAAGTCACGTAGTCCTCCTGTATCACCTCCAGGTCTCCTAAGGAAGCAATGCCTGCGCGGCCTTTGACCCATGGGGTCGGGAAAGGCCTACCCATTAGTATTTCAAATGGTGACAGTTTAGTGGTGGAAGATGGAGTCATTCTTATTTCTGTTAACACTGCTGGTAGCAAATCTACCCATTTTTTTCCCGTTTCCAGGATGGCTTTTGTTAGCCGTCCCTTAATGGTTTTGTTTAAACGTTCCACGTTTGAACATGATTGCGGATGGTACGGTATGGAGAAATGCCAATCGATGGACAATGATTTGGCCAAAAACTGCGTTACCCTGGACGCAAATGGCGTCCCATTGTCACTCTCAATTGTAGTAGGTATACCAAATCTGGGAATTATCTCTTTAGTTAGAATTTTGACCACGGTCTTAGCGTCCTCTTTTGCACATGGGAACGCTTCTGGCCACTTTGAAAATCGGTCTACTATAACCAGAAGGTACTTTAAATTACCTATTGGTGGCATATGTGTAAAATCGACCTGTACATGCTGAAAAGGTGCTTCTGGGTGTAGTAATGCTTCATGTTTAATTGGCCTGTGCGGATTTACCTTAGCACACGTAAGACACGAGTCTAGAATGAGCTTGGCTGTTTTATGTACATCTGCGATGCAGTACAAACGATTTATTACTTGTACTACTTTTGCACAACTCGTATGCGACAAACCATGGTAATGCCTAATGAGGATTACCAATCCTAACTTTGGGAGTGCTATTCTTCCCTTTTCATCTCTCACAATACCATCTTTGTCTGGGGCACACCCGTGTTTACTCCAATGTTCTAAGTCAGTTTGTGTCGGTTGACTTTGCAGAATCTTAATGTCAATTTCAGGTACATTAGTTATGTGCACAGCCATAGTTACCTGACTTTTGTTACCCATATCAAATGGAGGTTTAATCTGGGCTTTTGCCGCTTGCTTTGCAGCCTCATCTGCTTTTCTATTTCCTACAGCTTGTTCATCATCCCCTGCTGCGTGACCTTTCACTTTTACAATGGCCACTTCGGCAGGTAGCTGTACTGCTTCGGTTAACTGTCCTATTAGGTTTGAATGCGCTATTGGTTTACCATCTGCTGTCTTAAAATTCCTAGCTTCCCATGTCCTGGCAAAGTGGTGCACTACCCCCCATGCATACTTTGAATCAGTATAAATTGTTACCCGTTTTCCCTCCATCAGCTTACATGCTCTTATTAACGCTACCAATTCTGCAGCTTGCGCTGAATTATAGTCTAAGGCATAAGCTTCTATTGTTTCCCCAGTTTCTGACACCACAGCATACCCACAAAGGTAGACACCATCAAAAGGTTTTGAACATGATCCATCAACATATATGTGCTCCCCCCCATCCAGGGGCGAATCCAAGAGATCGGCCCTGGAAGAACATGAGGAAGTTAATTCAATGATACAATCATGACTTTCATTACCATCTATCATGTCAGCCATTCCAAGAACCCCTAATAAAGCAGGATTAATTGATGATGTTGGCTGAATGGTGAGGTTTTTTGTGGCCAGCAGGATTGCCTCGTAGCCTGAGCGTCGTTGCGCCTGCATATTGTGTAGGATTGCTCCCACCTGATGTGAAGTATATACAATCATTGGATGCGACAGAACAATCTTCTCAGCCATCTGCACCACTATAGCAGCCGCTGACACAGCACGAAGACATGCTGGCATGCCTGCAGCTACATTATCCAATTTTTTAGACAGGTAAGCTACAGGTCTGTAGGTGGAACCATGCTGTTGCAGCAGGACACCCATGGCCACCCCCTCCGTCTCCCGGACATGCAAATGGAACTCCCTTTCAAAACTGGGGAGACCGAGGCTAGGAGCCGTGGTGATGGCCTTCTTCAATGCCGCGAAGTGCATTTCTGCCTCATCAGTCCAGTTCAACAGCGTTTTAGGTGGAGCTTTGCGGTCGATTAGACTTCTCAGATACTTGTCATGTATCGCACAGTCAGGTATCCAGGATCTACAATAGTTCACGAGTCCCAAAAAGCTTTGAAGCTGCTGCACAGTTTGTGGGGACTTCATCTTCCTGATCATCTGGACCCTGTCAGTGGAAATTGCTCGCAAACCTGGCATTATTATGTGTCCCAGGTATGTTACCTTAGGCTGGACCCACTGGAGCTTTTCTTTCGAGGCTTTAAACCCAGCTTGTGCAAGGACGTTGCAGACGATGATAGAGGCTTTCTCACAGTCCTCACGCGTTTCCGAAGAAATGATCAGGTCATCTGCGTACTGGAGGACACAGACTGTGGAAGGCAGGTCAGTCATTTTGGCCAGTGTCCTTTGAACAGCCGCCGAGAAGACTGCGGGGGAGTCCACATAGCCCTGAGCAAGGCGTGTCCACGTATATTGTGCATTTTGGAAAGTGAATGCTAGAATCGGCTGCGTCTCTGGATGCACAGGTACAGAGAAGAAAGCTGCACACAAATCAATGACCGTAAAATAATTATGCGTACATGGTATAGAATTGATAACAATTGGAACATCAGGCACAATTGGTGCTAATGGCATTATCAATTTGTTTATGGCCCTCAAATCTTGAGTCAGACGCCATGTTTTTCCATCAGCTTTTACCACCGGATTAATTGGTGTGTTGTATGGCGAATGAGTCGGCACGAGGACACCCTGCTGGACAAAATTGTCAATCAATGGTTTAATACCAAGTTCCTTGTCTTTGGACAAAGGATATTGCTTAATGTAGACTGGCTGTTTAGTTTTAAGCTTTGCTTTATACGGTTCCATGTCAATAAAACCTGTTTCATCTTTATATTGTGACCATAATGATGGATCAATCATGGTCTCTACCATTGGTGGTATGTCAGCCTTGGATTCAGCTGGTTGTGGGTCACTGGGTTCTTCCCATGTAGGCAAAGGATTCATTGAGGCCTGTAAGCTTGATAGGAAAGAAAACACAACATGATTATCAGTAAACTTAATATCCATATTCAATTTGTGCATTATATCTCTTCCCAGTAAATTTAGTGGAGCTCCTGGTATGATTGTAAATTTGTGGAAAAATGGCTTGCATCCAGGAGCTCTTACTTCCAAAGGGGGCGTTACAGGACATGCAATGTCAGTTCCTGAAATTCCCACAGAGTTAACTATTTGATTAGAAATGGGACCCTCATAATGTGCAGAGGTCATTGAGGACCATGCACCATTATTGTAAAATATGGTAATTCTTCACCATGATTTGAAAATGTAAGGGTCATCATAGATAAATCGGAACTGACATCACTCTGTAGGCATCCCTATTGTTGTTTATTATCCCATGTAGTTGGGTATTGGGCTGATGTTAAGCCTCTCTGCTGTGGCCTGTCTCTACCTTGCTGTGGCTGTGGCTGTGGCTGCCTCATTTGGAACTTCCTCTTTATCCAACCTCTTTCTCTTTGACCTTCTGACCGACAGAAGCGCTGTACGTGCCCGGGTCGGCCACATAAATAGCACACCATTCTGGTGTTTTTTGGTTGGACCAATCGTGGTTTCACTTCTACTCCCTGGCCATACCGAATCCCTTTCACTTCCTGGCCTGTAAACATCGCAGCCTCAGTTTTAGCTACAAACCCTCCAGAGGAATCTAGTTCCCTAACTCGCTTCCCTAAAGCATCTATCTCCATGTCAAACAGATTTGTAGTTGTAATTCTGATTAGTTGAGCTTGCTTGCATTGCATGTTGTTCAAGAATGTATTAATAAACAAAGCTCGCATTTCAGCACTCAGTGGGAGTTTAGACTCCTCTACCCAGGCCTTTTTAAACCGTAGGTAGAAATCAGAAGCTGATTCTTTAGGTTTCTGCTTTGTATTTGCAGCAAATGATAGATCTTGTCTGTTACCCATTCGTTTATCTAGAAAAATTCTCAGTTCTTTAAAGAACATGTCATGATTTTCAGACTTCTCCCAAAAAAACTCATGAGGGCTACCAGCTATAGCTGTGCCCGATATTTTATCATTCTCATAGGATAATGTTGGACATTCAGTAATCAACATTGATTCAGTGACATCTGCCTCTAGCGTTCTCGCCAGAACCGCCCTGTAATCTGCACCAGTAAAGTGAGCATACCTTGTATGCGTTTGCAGAATAGTCACAAATTTGCTGGGGTTCTGAGGAGAAGGCAAACTTTTGCATATTGCCTCCATATCTGCCATTTTTATAGGCTTAACTGCTATGCCGTTACCAGATCTTAGCCATACCATTGCACCGTTGGATCTCTCATTGAACACTTCCATTTCATTGTTAACTTTAGCAGATTTTGCAGTTTCTATGTTCATCTCTGTCATTTTAAATTTAGGTGCAAACGGTGCTGTAATTTTAGGCGTGCAGTAGGGTGGGGGTTTATCCCCTGCGGGGCAATTTTGTCTTGCCACATAAGCAGCCACTTGTTTTTTCTCTGGGCCCTGGTCCCAAACTTTTTTCATCTCTTTCCATATACCATAACTCTTATTCATATAGTTGTAATCCCAATTAGGATCGCCCCAGCCCTCTTTGACTAGACTTTTAGCCAACCGCATGCCCTCGTCTGTGAACGAACCCTCTCGTGGATACGGTATTTCAATTTGCGGTTTCATTTTTTCTGACCATCCTGCCATATTACTGACATATGGTTCTGTATAAATTCCCTGATTATTTCTGTACATAAAATCAACTGGCGTTTCCCCCGGTAGCGGTCTCGATACCGAACCCCCCATCTTCCACTTTTTAGGAGTTAGTATTAGCAGTTAGTAAACACAAATTCTCTGCACTTTATGGCTCAACCTCAATTGTAGTACATGTATCGTATTGTGACTTTGGGTGATGGTCCTATATTTCGGCTTACACAAGACTTTACGTCCTGATCGCCACTAAATCACCTTCTTTTGTTTGGGTGCTTCCCTATTTCTTTTGGGCTTTTGCCAAACCGTTCAGCTCCCGCCGAACCGCATTCGGGTCGCCCCTAAAGCACCTTCTTTTTGTCACAATATATCAACATGCAGTAACAATTGGAGAAAAAAATTCACAAATATGTGATTATTAATAGTTTCCTTATTTTGTTCTACCCGCGAAATAATTTACGCAGCCGTGATCCAAAAATACGGTGTGATCAGTACCGTATATCCAAATCACTCACCACGCTAATAGTTACCACGTAACTACTGTTGCCAGCCGAAGTGTTACAACAATGGAACCGAATTTCCACTAACGACTAGTGATTTCCTAATCACCCACGTTAATAATTAGCTTAAAATTACTGTTGCCAGCCGAAGTGATACAACAATGGAACCGAATTCCACTAGCGACTAGTGATTTCCTAATCACCCACGTTAATAATTAGCTTAAAATTACTGTTGCCAGCCGAAGTGATACAACAATGGAACCGAAGTTCCACTAACGACTAGTGATTACTCAAAACTAGGAACCTACAAGGGGCAAGCGCTGTATTTCCTTTAAGAAATATCAAAAAACACTTACCCCCTTTATCGTAGGCTTCCTGATCCCCGGCGCGTCTTTCCCACTCGATCTCGGGACAGTGTTCCCGGTTCGTAGGGAGATTAGGGAAATAATTTTCCCCCCCATCGCGGACGAGCCCCCAACTGTTAGAATTTAATATCTAACTTGATTAACTGCCGAGATTCGATTTTAGTTGAGCGATGGAGCACAGAGTCAGGATCCTGGACCATTGAGATAACCACACACAAAAAGGTGTAATTTACTCAAAGGCATTTATTAAAGGAAGACACCAACATTTTATATGGTAAATATGAAGAAGTGAAATCAAACATCACGCCCTTTAGGAAACAACAGTACATCATGTCCTATGAGTCTCTAGGCTAGACTTATGTCATGTCTACTTTTCAGGTTAGTATGAGAAGGGCACAGGAGGTCAGGATTGTTACAATCTCACAGTTTGTGAAGTGTCGGCCGTTCTATCTGCCGCGGGAGTTCACAGCCATTGTTATTGTCGCGGTTTACATCCCGCCGTGTACAAACGCTAAGGACGCGCTTCGCGAGCTGTACAGCGCCATCAGCGAACAACAAACAAATAACACCGACAGCTTTTTCATCATTGCCGGTGACTTTAATCACGCGAACTTAAAGTCAGTTTTGCCAAAGTTCTACCAACATGTGAACTTTGCAACAAGGGGAAACAACACACTGGACTTGGTTTACACAACAGAAAAAAATGCATACAAAGCTGAACCCCACCCCCACCTGGGGTACTCTGACCACATCTCTGTTATGCTAATCCCAGCATACAGACCACTTCTCAAACTTACCAAACCGGTTCAAAAACAGATCACAGTATGGCCAGATGTAGCCACCTCAACACTACAGGACTGCTTTCAGTGCACAGACGAACATGTTCAGAGAGGCGGCCACCTACAACAACCACACAGACCTGCACGAGTACACTGAAACTGTGACTGCTTACATCAAAAAGTGCATTGATGATGTGACAGTCACCAAGACCATCACCACACGTGCAAACCAGAAGCCGTGGATGACAGCAGAGGTTCGTGGGCTGCTAAAGACCAGAGATGATGCATTCAGATCAGGAGACAAAGCAGTCTTAAAAACAGCAAGAGCCAATCTGTCCCGTGACATCAAGCAAGCAAAACGCTTGTATGCACAAAAAATAAATAATCACTTTACTGACAGCAAAGACACACGGAGCCTGTGGCAAGCCATTCAGACCATCACTGATTACAAGCCCCTGCCACAGGCCTGTGATGACGACACAACCCTCCCAGATGCACTCTACAAGTTCTATGCACGGTTTGAAATGCAGAATGACACACCTGCACAAAAACTACCCACACCTCCCAACAACCAGGCACTCTGTCTGTCTCCAGCCGATGTAAGGAAGACTCTATCCAGGGTTAACCCACGCAAGGCTGCGGGTCCTGACAACATACCTGGCCGTGTACTGAGAGACTGTGCTGCACAGCTGATGGATGTCCTAACAGATATCTTCAACACCTCGCTGAGCCAGGCAGTCGTCCCCACGTGTCTCAAATCCACCTCCATAATTCCAGTTCCAAAGAAGTCACCAGTGTCCTGTCTGAATGACTACCGTCCCATAGCACTGACTCCAATCATGATGAAGTGCTTTGAGAGGTTAGTTATGCGCAATATCAAAACCAGCCTCCCCAACACACTCGATCCGCTCCAGTTTGCATACCGTCCAAACCGCTCCACGGACGATGCCATTTCCTCCACCCTCCACCTGGCTCTTACTCACTTAGAAAACAAAGACTCTTATGTTAGAATGCTGTTCATTGACTTCAGCTCAGCATTCAATACAATAATCCCACAACAGCTCATCAACAAACTAAACCTTCTGGGCCTTAACACCTCCCTCTGTAATTGGATCCTGGAGTTCTTAACTGGAAGACCTCAGTCATTCCGTGTTGGCCACAACACCTCGAGCACTACCACACTGAGCACAGGTGCCCCACAGGGCTGTGTTCTCAGCCCGCTGCTCTTCACACTGCTGACCCACGACTGCACTGCCAAGTTCAGCTACAACCACATCATCAAGTTTGCTGATGACACAACGGTGGTAGGTCTCATCAGCAACAACGATGAAACACACTACAGAGAGGAAGTGGCACAACTGGTTGAATGGTGTGGCGCTAACAATCTGTCCCTCAATGTGGGTAAGACAAAGGAGGTTATGATGGACTTCCGGAGGAACTCTGTTGACCACCCCCCACTGACCATCGACAGCTCAGCTGTGGAGAGAGTCAGCAGCACTAAATTCCTGGGGGTGCACATCACGGAGGATCTCACCTGGACCACCAACACCATATCACTCTCCAAGAAGGCACAACAGCGCCTACACTTTCTCCGCCGGCTGAAAAGGGCAAGTCTCCTTCCTCCCATCCTCACCACATTCTACAGGGGAACCATTGAGAGTGTGCTGACCAGCTGCATCACTGTCTGGCACAGGAACTGCAGTGCTGCTGACCGCAAGACCCTACAACGGACAGTGAACACAGCTGCAAAGATCATCAGTGCCCCTCTCCCCTCCCTTCTGGACATTTTCCTTGCACGATGCTCCGGTAAAGCCACTAGTATTGTGAAGGACCCCACCCACCCCTCCCATCATCTCTTCCAGCTCCTGCCATCAGGAAGACGCTACAGGAGCATCAGAGCCCACTCTGCAAGACTGCTCAACAGCTTTTTCCCCCAGGCTGTGAGAGCCCTCAATTCCAACCACCTCACCCCCCTCTGAAACCTTATCCACAATGTAAACTGTTGAAAAACTCAAAACACAATTTTTGCAATTCTGAGTGTGCTACACACAGGTGAGTGGGCTGGACAAACCACCTGTAGTAACGCATTCTTTCGTCTCTATATGCACCAGACACTTTCCTATAAACACTACATGTACACAGAAAACACTGTGCACCTCTGAGTGTGCTACCTACAGGTGAGTGGGCTAGACAAACCACCTGTAGAAACACTCTTTTCTCTCTATGCACCAGACACTTTCTTTTTTAACATTTATTAACGTTACAAGTACCTAATAAGGACTTACAAATGTCTACTTGTCAACGCACCACAAATGTTTTTGCACTATTTGCATCTTAACCTTTAAATACCTCTTCTGCACATTATCATGCACAGTTATTATGTAAACTACTTGTATAGTCTGTCTTAGGTTATGTGTATGTATAGTCAATTATTTATAGTATATGTATAGTTACATGTATAGGTTTAAAAAACTGTTTCTGCGTCTAGTGTATTTATGTTCATATTTATGTTTATTTGTGTAGCACCGTGGTCCTGCGAGACACGACATTTCATTCCACTGCATGTCCACACATGTAGCGGAATGACAATAAAGCTTGACTTGACTTGACTTGTCTCACCTGATGGGAGACTCAGCACTTTGTTGCTCTGTTTGTGTCCCTTAGACATGCTGGAGACTCAGAACGGTGTGTTTCTGTTATAGTCCCTTCCCTCGCGGGTAGCAGACTCAGAATATTGGTGTTTCTGCTATTATGGAGGGCAGAAACTGCATTTTGGCCAATAGGAAGGTCCTCCCCAGGCTTGGTATCAAAGGTATTCTTGCCCTCTAAGAGATATCTGGCTGTTGTTCTGGTATCTTTATCTGATGGTGTTGTACAGTTTGCTTATGTTAGTCAACCAAGATCCAATCAAAATGTAGCAAACCTTTGTCAACTATCATGGTCAGAGAGGGGCCCAAGCCATAAACCGGACCCTGGAATGTACGGTCCACTATAAAGTAACATAACATCATATCATCCCATGAATTAACTTCAGTTGTAAAGTATACTGATTTTAACAATTATTAATTATTAATTATTAATAATTATTATTATTATTATTATTATTATTATTATTATTATTATTTATTGTATGTAATTATTATAGCTTTCTATCTTGAAAACTATGCTTGAAGAGAATCTCCAGATCCAATGTGCTGCCTACATTTTTAACACATTTAACTCTGTATTACATCAACATCTTCTCAAGTGGAATGAGATTTCTATCATTTAATATTTTTGAGCTCCTGCAGTTTTTGCCTTTGTAACATGAGGTTTGTTTTCTCCTTTGGCCTTTTGTGTTTGTGTTTCTTACAGGAATCTGAAATGACGAGGTGATTTACATGTTTCACTACAGAACAATGATCAAACTCTCTGTGACTGACCATACAGCATCTGAATTTACATGTATTACTGTTGTGATTTTATTATTATCATTTATATGTCCTTATTGTATCAGGGCCTTAAATTCTCAACTTTAGACGGTATTCTGTAATTTGTAACTGTAGCTAACCTGCATTAAGTGATGTTTTATTAACAAATTTCGGGAGTAGCACGCGCAGATAATTAACACGGCCAATTCACCATCAGTAATCACACTCTCTAAGCTAAAGAGAATCCCTATAAATAACCAAGCAGTCTTACCTCCTCCATCTCTAGTCTTTTCAGCATTGGCAAGTCCAATAAGCTTCAAAGTATGTCCGAGATAGAAATCGAGTATTGTTCCTCGGATTTTCAGGATCCTGCTGCTCTTCCAGCCTCTGTCCAGGCCGCCGACCAGGCCGCCTCTCAGGCCACCAGCGCTCCGCAGGATCCTCCAATCGAGCCCGCGGCCGCATCGCGGGGCCGCAGGCCTTCCCGTGACGCCGCCGCCCGTACCTCTAGGCACCGAACCACGCCATCTCCCCCACCTTCCAGGCGTCCGCCACCTTCCCCAGCGTCCTCTTACGCTTCAGCCCTCTCCTCCGCCCCAGCCAAGGCGAAATGGACCGTGGTTGGTCTCCGCCAGGCGCTCGCCAGCTCCGGCGTCATCATCCCGCGCCGATCGACAAAGGCGGACCTTCTCACCCTCTACGCTTCTCTGCAAGCGGGGGAGAACCCGGGTTCCGCTCCTCCCTCCAGGGCCTCGGGTGGAGCATGCACGAGCCGCTGCGCTCCCTACGCACGGCCCGAGCAAACCACCACTCCGCCGAGGACGGCTTCCCGGCCGTCAGGACGCAGCAAAGGACCGTCAGCGAGTCGGGGCCGCGGTCGCCAGCTACTTTTGCCCCGCTGTTCCCCCAACCCCCTTCCCTTCCCATGGCCTGCAGCTCCGCTGTCTAGTCATAGTATGAGCATTCCCCCGCTAACAGCTCAAGCACCGGTGCCCCCCATACCCCCCCTCTTCCCTTCCCTTTCCTCTGCCCCAGGAGCTGTTCCTAGCGTGAGCCTGCCTTTTACCACGCACGCTCTAATGCCCGCCATTCCACCTCTCCTCCCTTCCCTTTCCTCAGCCCCAGGAGCCATTCCCAGCGTGAGCCTGCCCCTTACCACGCACGCTCCAACGCCCGCTATTCCCCCTCTTTTCCCTCCTTTTTCTTCCTTCCCACAAAATGCCCACAGCGCGAGCATGCCCCCGCCAGCAGTCCCGGCAGCCTCCTTTCCTCCTCAGACCCGCTCCCCCTTCTCACTAGCCTCAGCCACGCCCCTTCCAGCCCCTCCAAACGCTCTTGCACTGGAACCGCCCCCCGTACCCAACTCCATCAGGACCCAAATTCTGGCAGGTGCAGACGTAGATCTTTTTTCTCTGCTATCTCCTATTTCTCCCTCACCCGCCGATCGCCAAATCAACTGCGGCGACTTCTCAGTCACCCTAAAAAATTCAGCTCCCATCCAGTCACGAATATAGTCATTTGCCGAATTCACCATCGCTTTCACCCGTTACTCAGAAGTCATCTGTGCCGCTTTTCCCCACAGGAGACACGAGCTCAGCGACTATCTCACAATAGTCGCTGAGCTCGCACTGTCATACGGAGGTTCCCACTTTTATACCTACCATAAACTGTTCGCGGCCAAATGTGCCATCCGTGTAGCCCAGTGGAACCAGTGTCCTTATTGGGGGGCTTTGGACACCGAGCTCCATAACAGAGTGTTCCTGGGCTGCCGCAACATCTCCTGCGCAGTCCGCCATTCTTTTTCCCACCCCACCATCAGATGCCCTTTCATCAATCCATCCATTCCTCCCTGCCCCGAACCATCCCAACCCAAATCCACTAGCTATGTCCCGCGCCTCATGGATACCCCAGCCACCCCGACTCCCACATTTCGCCGCCGCCCACCTTCCACCGTCAGCCAGGTCTGCGCCAGCTTTAACAGCGGCAGGTGCACGAGACAGCGCTGCCAGTTCATGCACGTGTGCAACTTTTGCGGCGGGGCTCATGCCCGTCTGATTTGTCCAGTACAAAAAGCTGCAAATAAAAATTCAGAAAACTACTTATCGACCCCTGTGAATATTTCTCGTCTGTCTGTAGAATTGCTTCACCACCCTGACTCTCTTTTTACAGATTATGTTCTTTCAGGTCTCGCACACGGCTTCCACCCCGGTGTCGTAAGTCTCCCCTCCCAAAGTCTCATCTGCCCAAATCTCCACTCCGCTCTCACCGAACCCGAAATAGTCGACCTCCTCGTCAAAAAAGAAATAGACGCAAATTTCATGATCGGCCCCTATGCCGTCCCTCCCTTCCCCATTTTTCGGGTCAGCCCCATTGGTGTAGCCACTAGAAAATTCTCAGACAAAAAACGCCTCATAATCGATCTCTCTTCCCCACATAATTCCCCGTTCCCGAGCATTAACAGTCTCATCCGGCTTGAAGAATTCTCTCTTCACTATCACTACGTTGACCAAGCCATCACCCTGATTAAAGACGCAGGCCGTGGCGCTTGGCTGGCAAAAGTCGACATTACTTCCGCCTTTAAAGTTATGCCCATCCACCCAGATTTTTGGCACTTATTCGGCATCCGCTGGAAGAATGAATTCTACTTCGCCGTCCGCCTCACATTCGGCTGCCGAAGCAGCCCTAAAATTTTCGAGACGTTGTCAGAGGCAATTTGCTGGATCCTCTCCAACAATTACAACATTCCCTACCTGATCCACCTTCTAGACGATTTCCTAATTGTCTCGCCCCCAGACTCCGTCCCAGCCGCGCACCTCTTGACAATCCAAAAGCTTTTTTCAGAGCTCGGGATTCCCCTCGCCCAAGACAAAACCGAGGGTCCTAGCACTTCCATCGAATTTTTGGGCATCAACTTAGATTCCCAAAAATTCCTGGCCTCCCTACCCAAAGAAAAAATTGACAGGACGATTCTAATAGCCTCCACTCTGTTAACCAACACTAGCTGTTCAAAACGCGAGCTGTTATCCATTCTAGGTCATCTAAATTTCGCGATGCGCATTATCCCACAAGGCCGCCCCTTCATCTCCCACCTCCTTTCCCTCGCATCCTCCGCCCACGCTCTAGAGGACCCCATTTCCATAACTGATTCGTGCCGCAATGAGCTCAGTCTGTGGATTTCCTTCCTCAAACAGTGGAACAGCTTATCCTTCTTTTACAGCAACCTGGTTTCTTCCCCAATCGATATCCAATTATATATCGACGCCGCCCCCTCACAGACCTCCCTTCTCATTAAAGGTATCCAGAAAACCCAGCCCAACCGCCCAGACCCCAGACAACCTATCACCTTAAAAATTTTGACCAAATGCTTCTCCACCCTCCGTAAAGGGTACCATTCCATCCATACTGCTCGCACATTAGACGCCATGTTTATGCTGGCTTCTTCGGTTTCCTCAGATGCTCTGAACTCGCCATTACATCTGGCTTCAACCCAGCCATCCACCCAACTATCTCAGATCTAGCAGTGCTAGACGGGGAAACCATCTCTTACTTCATAAAGCAAAGTAAGACAGACCAAACAAAGAAAGGCCACTTCATTTATATCTTTAACCTCCAATCGCCCATCCAACCATTCCAAACCCTCCTAGCCTTCCTCCAGCTCAGAAAATCCCAATCCAAACTCCCTTCCGACCCCCTCTTTACAGATGATTTCAACCGCCCCGCCACTCGCTTCTGGTTCCAAAAGCACCTTAAGTCCGTCTTGCTTCTCTCTGGTACCCCAGCCGACAACTTTTCCAGCCATTCATTCCGAATAGGTGCAGCAACCACAGCCGCCCAAAAAGACCTCTCCCAACAGCAGATCCAAGCGCTGGGCCGCTGGTCATCGGAAGCTTTCAAAAGCTATATCCGATCAGATCGCTCCCTCATCAAGGAAGCCCACCAGACCCTAGCCGGCCGACCCATTTAATGCCAGTCCATTCTAGCCTATTTTCATCTCCAGATCCTCCACAGCAACCCCTTTTCATCTACCTCCAACAACATCATATCCCCACTTCGACCATCCCCTCAGCATCCTACTCCAGTAGGAGCCTCTTGCTGCTTCCCCACACTGCCGCAGCAGTGCCCGCTCCCGCTCCCGCATTTTTTGGGGTTAACTGGCTGCTGTCCTGCAATTTATTAGCCTTCTGGGGGAGCGCTTATTGGGTTCGGGCCAAATGCCGAGCTCGTACCCCTCTCCCTAGGCAGGGGGAGTGCCCCGGGTTCGGGAATCATTTCCGAGCTCGGAGCCCTCTCCCGGACAGCACGCCAAACACGCTTAATTTGTACTCTGTTTATTATTTGTAAGTGGGAACTCGTGAAGTGATGTTTTATTAACAAATTTCGGGAGGAGCACGCGCAGATAATTAACACGGCCAATTCACCATCAGTAATCACACTCTCTAAGCTAGAGAGAATCCCTATAAATAACCAAGCAGTCTTACCTCCTCCATCTCTAGTCTTTTCAGCATCCCTCCTCCACCCCGTCTCCTCACCTTCAGCCCGGGGGAGCGCTTATTGGGTTCGGGCCAAATGCCGAGCTCGTACCCCTCTCCCTAGGCAGGGGGAGTGCCCCGGGTTCGGGAATCATTTCCGAGCTCGGAGCCCTCTCCCGGACAGCACGCCAAACACGCTTAATTTGTACTCTGTTTATTATTTGTAAGTGGGAACTCGTGAACTGCAATTTGTGGAAAGTTTCTGATTCATGGTTGTCTTTTAGCAGTAAATTTCTAACTCTTCAGTGAGGATCAAGGCTTGTTTTGTTGACGCATTTGTTGCCACTGATGTCTGCACCCTGCTGAAAGGCCTAACCAGCCTAACTGACTAGGAGAGATATCAGAGATATAGATATATGAGATATATATATGTTACAAATATGCAGATAATAATTACAAATAAACTAATGTGTTAACCCTTTCACTGGTGAGTTTAAAATATTCTATCTGACCCCCCAGAGTGAGTTTTTTTTAGGCGACCGTTATTTTAGAACGTTCACTTTATTGTTTCCATGGCGACGCGTCATGACCGACACCGCAGCCACTATAGCGCTGTATGACAGACGTATCGCTTTTATTTCGTTTTTGCTTTTTTATTCAAAATATTCACACACTTGCTTACCATGTCTTCAACTATCTGATATTCCGATTCACGAATACGTGTAAGTGAGTGTATTTTGCCGTTTTAAAACCTTTATAAATGATCTGGATCGTGATCTATATCGTGAGATGGGCGCCGCCATGTTTGTTCGCGCTGCTGTTCAGAGTCCTGTCAGCCGGATTTACAGCACCTAAATTCACCAGTTTCTCCAAAAATACATGCAAGTAAGTAGCTGGTGAAGTGGGAAAGTAATGGAGTGAATTATATCATTACTTACATTATGTGTATCTGATATAAATCAAACACGTCGGCAAATTATACTTGAATTTATTGTTATTGCTGCTTCCATAGACATCCGTGTGTATTTTACAAACTCCAAATTTATTGTTTTACTAGTACTTATGTGTATTTAAATGCCTGAAACC
Organism: Cirrhinus mrigala; assembly: GCA_036247105.1. Lineage (NCBI taxonomy): Eukaryota > Metazoa > Chordata > Actinopteri > Cypriniformes > Cyprinidae > Cirrhinus > Cirrhinus mrigala. The sequence continues at coordinate 31,721,743 of CM070028.1, forward strand.
TAAAATAAACGTTAAGTCGTTGAAAACACTGCACAATTGTGATTATATGACAAGCGCAGCAAGCGTCTCTCTCTGGCTCAGCGCCAGCCAACGCGCGAAAACGCAGTTTGAATTTGGCAGTTGCGTGACGTCACCGAACGTTCTAAATCCCATATGTGGGACCGTACTCCCAGGGGCACAGAAAATAGAATCCCATATGTGGGTCATATTCAGCCAGTGAGTGGTATTAAAACGAGCTTGTGAATAAATTGCAAGGGAAGTCGACGAAGTCTTGCAAGGGCAAATAAAGATCTTGTTATTTGACTAAGTACAGCGTTTTCTTTAAGCAAAAAACACTATCATATTTTATGTATTTGAGGTCTAAGAGAGAGAGAGCTATCATTTGCCATCTAGTCTGCAGCCAATATACTTAAATAACCTGTGCATACAGTAGCATTTCATCTCAAACTGAGATTTTGTGTATCGCTGGTCAAAAACCCGTAACTGCATTTGAGTTTCACACAAAGCGCATGTGAGTTTGACAAAAAGAGTGTTCCTCGTCACCTAAATATATATTAAAAAAAAAATCTTATTTGATTTATGATTGCTGATACACTTAATTTATTAACATTTAACAATATTATATGGTAGCATGGTTCATGTTTACACTGTTAATATGCAGGTATTCTCTAAATCTAGTATTCTATACTATCCGCTTACATGTGTAAACATAGTAAAACATGATTTTAAGTAATGTTTTCATAAAAAAAAAAAAAAAAAATACAGAATCAGATCACTGTGAAATCTTTCAGTTTTATCACACAGAATATTCAGTGTATAGCCTATATATATATATATATATATATAATATATATATATATATATATACACATATAGGATTAGGAGGGGAGAGCTGTGGTACAACTTTTCACTGCAACTGTACTTTTTTATCCTTCAGCTGTGACGTGCAGCATGGCCTCGAGTACCATATTGCTTTATAAAACAGTTACCACACAATAAAAAAATATTAAAACCAAAAATGATGTTGTTATAATTATAATGTATATGAATTATGTATTGAAGTTTTTTTTTTTTTAGTTCCTGACAGCAACAGTAAATTACTAATAGTGAATTTGCAGCAAATTTCTGTCATTTATTAATTTTAAGATTCTGTTGGTTTTTATATTGTTTTTTCTTCATTGAACATTTGTGTCTGTCCTATAGAAATCTGAAATAACGAAGGTGATGTACATGTTTGACCATGGAACAATGACCAAACTAATTTCCTCACTAATGCATCTGGGTTTAACACTGTATTACTGTCATGGAGTGAGAGATGATGTGTGAAGCGGGCGGATCCAATTGCATACTTTTATTCAAAGGACGAGACAAAAACATGGTCAAGTCAGGCAGGGTCAAACAGCAGCAGACAGGTGTATAGACAGCAAGACAAAGAGTAATCCGTAACACAGGCAAGGGTCAATCCACGGCGAACGTTATCCGAAGGGCAAGGCAATAGAATAATCCGACAGGCGAGAGTTTCAAAAGGCAGGCGGCAAAGCAGACAAGACGATATAACAAAGCAAAGGATCAAGACTCGGATGACTAGGACAAGAACTAGACTAGATTAGGAAACTAACAGACTTAGGGCTCCGTACAGTTGCTGACACAACTAGTGCTAAGTGCAAACCAATACTCGGCAGTGCGTGACAGGAAGACCGGGGTTTAAATAGTGTCTCTGATTGGACGCAGGTGAAGGCTATAATGGCTGATGGGGAACGTAGTCCGGGGTGTAGTGTAACAGTCAGTGAGATGTAAAATGTCACAGCAACCTCTGGTGGCAGACAGACTGATGTTACGGTGTGGGTTCGTGACAATTACTTATTTTAATATGATTTTATTATTACTTTTTTTATCATTTATATTTCCTCTAAGTAATCTTTGAGTTTAATGTGAGCCTTAATGTTAATGTGTGATTCAGTTAGACTAATGGTCAAAAGGTCAAACATACACACACACAGTATATAATGTGGTATTAGGCAAACAAACATAAAGGGTGTCCAATAGGCATTGATTTACTGAAGAAGAAAAAAAAAACACAAAAAAGGGCACTTCAAAGTGTAAGAGAAAAAAGGTCATGTGCACTGCACAGGCTGAGCCCTACCTGTGCACGTGCCTGCCTCTGATATATACTCACACACATATGTGTGTGTGTGTGTGTGTGTGTGCACCTGGTATTCATCACGTTATGGGGACCAAATGTCCCCACAAGGATAGTAATACCAGTAAATTTTGACCTTGTGGGGACATTTGTGAGGTCCCCATGAGGAAACAGGCTTATAAATCATGCACAATGAGTTTTTTTGAGAAAGTAAAGGTGTGCACAGTCTCCTGTGAGGGCTAGGTTTAGGTGTAGGGTAGGTGTAGGGTGATAGAAAATACGGTTTGTACCGTATAAAAACCATTACGCCTATGGAATGTCCCCATAAAACATGTAAACCCAACATGTGTGTGTGTGTGTGTGTGTGTGTGCGACAATAAATTCCTAAGTATATTTTTCAAGAAGCTCCATAATTAGGCCAGTAGTTCAAAGCATTAGTAAAAAAAAAAACATTAAGTATAGTACAGGTGAATATAGTACAGTCTTCAATCCAACAAGAGTATTATGTCATCTAGTGATATATATATATATATATATATATACTTTACATACTTTTTTTGGACTGCTTCTCTACACCTCTACAAATACACCCACTCTCCACCTTCAGTTAACATTAAAAAAGCTACAGTTGTAAGATTTTAAGAGATGTGTTACCACACCACTACCACTTTTCCACTGTGACTAGTTCAGACTATTTCAAAGTGTACTCTGAGCTATTCAACAGAAAATGGTTCACACATTGATTTTGTTCTGTTTGTGCTTGTTGCAACTGGTTGGTAAGTTAATTGTGTTTATGTGTGTTCATTTATTGCAAATTTAGCCTAATTAGGCTCATATTCAGGCTATATTACATATGTGTGTTATTACTAAAGAAAGATGTTTAACAATTTGCAACAAAACCACACTGTGATATTACCATGATATCTTTGAATTTGGAACTGTGACTAATAAATGCAGATTGCTATTCAACACTTAAGATCCATCAATTAATTATTCCTACCTGATGAAATGTTCTTTTAACTAACATTATTAGCTAAGATACCCAGCAGGCTTTGTTTTAGCCAGTATGATTATACAATTCTGTTTCAATGCCGTTATTTCAATAGGGCACAAGTAAATTTGTCTTGTCAATTTCTATAGTCATTTTGCCAGTAATGCTTTTAATAATTTGCATTAATGTTATGGTGCTGGTATAAAGAAAGAAAGAAAGAAAGAAAGAAATATTTATTATGACCTATTTTCAACTCAAAATACTAGAAAGCTGTACATTACATTTCCGTTTAGGTAAACAACATTAAACTAATTGTTGCTTTTTGTTCTCCAGGTGTGTTTGATGTTGAGACATATGAAGTGAAGTCTGTTTCAGTGAAGACGGGAGATTCTATAATTCTACACAGTGATTTTAATGGAATACACAAATATGATGAGATCGAGTGGAGTTTTGAAAAACTACGTATAGCTAGAATAAAGAAAGCAATTGGGAATGATACTCAATATGATGATGACAAAAGATTCAAAGACAGGCTGAAGCTGGATCAGACTGGATCTCTGACCATCACAAACTCCAGAACCACAGACTCTGGACTTTATCGATTAAATATTATTTTTAAGAAAAAGGAGACAATCAAGAAATTCAATGTTACCGTTTATGGTAAGTAGATACTTAATGTAATTTGTCCTTTTCAAATTCTTATAGCAAATAATACTAAATCATCTTTATAGAGTCTTGTAGTTAATGTTTTTATGTATATAATGAGAATAGGCAATATATCAGTTTTCACTTTGTTTAGCAACAACATTATTGATGTTTGTTTGTAGTAATAAACATACTAATATTCATTATTACTTCATGTAAGTTTATAATAGGGCTACAAAATTTATCAAACTGAAATGAACTGTCTAATCAATCTATTCAGTGGCACCCACAACCGACCCCCAGGTCCTAGGCCCAAAAACTGCTTCACACCCTCCAGCTTCAGTATCTCTAATAGTGCTGATATCTGCTGAAATTAATTCCTGTATGATTATTTCAGTTCATATTTGTTTCTATTTATTTTATCACCTTTTCCAGCTGGTCTTCCTGTTCCTGTTATCTCCAGAGATTCTTCATATTGTTCATCATCATCATCATCACCATCACATCATCATTGTTCATTGGTGTGTTCAGTGTTGAATGTGAGTCATGTGACTCTCTCCTGGTACAAAGGAAACAGTTTATTGTCCAGCATCAGTGTGTCTGATCTCAGCATCAGTCTCTCTCTACCTCTGGAGGTGGAATATCAGGATAAAAACACTTACAGCTGTGTGATCAACAATCCCTTTAGCAACCAGACTCAACATCTGGACATCAGCAAACTCTGTCATGCATATTCAGGTACGGCAGCACTGATATTAGCTCATGTCGTTGTTGATATTAAAGTGAAAGTCACAACATATTGTCAAGTATGTTGACCTATACTCAGAATTGGTGCTCTGCATTTAACCCATCACAAGTGCACACACACAGCAGTGAACAAACACACACTGTGAACACACACCCGGGGAGCAATTGGGGTTCGGAGCCTTGCTCAAGGGCACCTCAGTCATGGTATTGAAGGTGGAAAGGTGGAAAGAGCACTGTTCATTCACAATCCCCACACTTCCCACCTTCAATTCATACCGGTGTGAGAATCGAACCATGATCAAAGTTTATTGACTGAGCGGGGGCCCATTCTTCATACGTTGCTCATTACATCCAAGATCAAATGACACATTATACCAAGATGATATAATCACGCTAATCATGACCTGGCTAATTCAGTTCTTCAAATGCACATTGTTGATTATCTGTTGGTTTAAAAGGGGCTGTGTAGCGATACTTGAAACCGATTGGCTGCCGGCAAGACAGCAGTGTAATGACATCATATAATTAAAAAAGACACCTGATGAAAAACTTGACAAATTTCTGGACTTTTATAAGGAAACAGCCAAGCGAACAAAACTACATAAATGTTATAATAGATCAATGAAATGTTCACTGTTTTTATTTTTTATTATTGTTTTTTTTTTTACTTGATTCCCAATTATTTATATTCCCAATTTCTAATATTTGTACAGGCTTTACATTTTTATTTCAATGTAATAATTAGCAATTCATGCAATTTTATATTTGAAACAAATTTGTTACGTGACAGCATTAATTAAAGTTTCTTAAGGGACAAGATCTCACGTTATCTGTATCTCATGTGCTCCATAAAGCCACTCCCATCCTGGCTGTTTCTATTATAGACTACACAACATTTTTATATTATTTTCAGATTAATTTTTTAATTATTGTTATTTTAAATTATTGTCCCTGGATCAATAGTACTCTTGTAATAAAGTAGTAGTGGTTGGGACAGATTTTAAGTATCAATTCTGCTTAAATGCAATCTGCTTACATACAGTCTAATTCTCTTTACATGAAATAAGTCCCCTTTGAGCAGGTTCAAGCTTAAGGACCTGTTGCTAACAGCATCTAAGAACAATCCAAGATCATGCCAAACAGTCAAATCCAGCTAACTGAGTTAGTGACGTACAAAGAACGGGTCCCAGATCTCAGTTTGGTGTTTTTATTCCTCAGACTCAGTTGGCTGCTGTAGTTCTACTGAAGCTGTGATCCGATTGGCCCTCTCTGTTCTGGTGGGCATGGCTACTGCCATTCTTCTGGTTTATGATGTCAGATCCAGAAGAGCTGAACAAGATCAAGCACATAATCACAAATCAGGTACATGACTGGTGATAATTTCTCAAAAATTGTTTTTGCATTTCTAAATATTTATGTGGTTTGTTAGTTTATGGCTTTATTTATTTATTTATTTATTTATTTTTCAGAAAAAAAATATTGAAATCTAAAGCAGAATGCTGAACTGTAAAGACTCTTCAAATGTGTTTTTGTTCTTCTAGTGTTTTTGTTATACCAATATTTTTTTGACCTTGCATTCTCTCTTTCAGTGTCAGATTTTTAAATACCCAGTTTGAGAGGTTTTATTGTTTATATTTTCCTCACATACATAAAACAGAAGAATAAAGAGACACACATATCTCTATTTACCACTGCTGTACCACTTTGTCGTCTGTATTTACTTGCCTTTATCAATAAAGTTTTCTCACTCTGAGGTTCAAGAGTCTCTCCATGTTTAATTACACTTATAGTGTATCTGAACTACAGCAAGCCCCACAGCCTTTCACATAGACATAAAAACATCTGACCTCTGAACTTACGTAAAAATCCAACACAATATAATACTGAAAAATAATATCATAAAGTTTCCTACAGACTAACAATACTCTGTATTTACAGTATTACAGTATTCTATTCTTACCGGCAATTCACTATTCACAAATGTAAACATAATTTTGACTCTAACAAGCTACAGTAGTGCAGTTGTTAGATGTCCAAAATGCCAGAGAGAAAGTCATAGAGAAAACGAGGAAGAGATGGTACAGACAAAATTTGTCTTTAAAATGTTGTATGTATATTTCATATGTATGTATACACTAACATACATTAATGCAAGTAATTTTAAATAAATGGTTTAATGACCATACGGATAGTCTTTTTTTTACTGTTCAGTGACAGTCTGCCTATCTATCTTTAGTGGCACATGGCAAGGGTGTGGTTCTTAAAATTGAGTCAAAGATTGATTAGTTTTCCCCATGAGTGAACTATCTATTAGCATTTTTTTCTTACATTTATATTAAAAAACAGATAAAGTAAAGGCAAAGGATGTTCACAGTAGAGCAGTTGTGGCCTAATGGTTAGAGAGTCAAACTTGTAACCCAAAGGTCACAGGTTTGAGTCTCTATACTAGCAGAGATTGTAGAGTGAGTGAATATACAGTGCTCTTTTTCTCCCTCTTGAAGCCAACATTGAAGTGATTAAAACTGCAATTCATTGACTGGCCGCTAGAGACTGGCTGCAAAAGGGAGTCAATCCCATAGACTCCCCATGTTAAAATGCCCAACTTTACAGCAGAAAAAATATTTACAGTTTACAGCCTGGTACAAAGGCGCCACAGTGAAAAAAAAAAAAAATGTTTATTGCAAAAGTAACATTCAAAATGTAGTTTTCTGCCTTTTAAAATTTTAACTTCTATGCCATTGGGAGGCAATGTAGATACAATTAAACAGGCACCATGACATTAAACAACTGTACAGAAGAGCACATATACTGTACATCAGTGTCCAATCCTGTTCCTGGAGGGTGTTGTGGAAACAAGCAATGGTTTTCTCAAATTTGTCAATAAAACTTAAGAAGCAGAGTTCCAGATTTCAAAATAAGACTTTATTGAACACAGCAACAAAGCCGAGATGACAGCCGCCGCATCTGAATCTTTGTCTGCCCATACTTCATATTTTTGAACAAAATATCACAAGAAGGGCCACGGTCCTGCAGAGTTTACCTCCAACTTAAAAAAAACACATCTGAACCAGCTAATGAAGGTCTTACTAGGCATATTAGAAATGTCCAGACAAGTTTGTCCAGGTACGTTGGAGCTAAACTCTATAGGACTGTTGCCTTCCAGGACAGAGTTTGGACACCCCTACTGCTATATAAAAACTACACACTAATAAAACTAATAAAACACTAGGATATTCTGCTGAGCATTTGTGGTATTCAGACAAACGTGTCATGCAACAAGCTAAAATAACACAACTGTGCACAGTGTAAAGCCATTTAAAAAGAAAAACAAATGGCAATTATTGGCAAACAGCACAAATATAGTGTAATTTCTACAAAATAATACAGTGAGGAAAAAAATAATTTGATCCCCTGCTGATTTTGTATGTTTGCCCACTGACAAAAGAAATGATCAGTCTATAATTTTAATGGTAGGTTTATTTGAACAGCGAGAGACTGAATAACAACAACAAAATCCAGAAAAATGCATTTCAAAAAGTTACAAATTTATTCACATTTTAATGAGTGAAATAACTTTTTGACATCTGACCATAACACTTTCACCCAGTTCTCCTCTGAATCCCTTGATGTTCATTGGCAAACATGGCAAACATCTGCTTTCTTGAGTAGAGAGACCTTGCGGGCACTGCAGGATTTCAATCCTTCACGGCGTAGTTTGTAACCTATTGTTTTCTTGGTGATTATGGTCTCACCTGCCTTGATACCATTGACAAGTTGGTCAAACTGTTGTGTAGTTCTGGGCTGATTCCTCACTGTTCTCATGATCAATAAAACTCCACAAAGTGAGATCTTGCATGGAGCCCCAGACCGAGGGAAACTGACAGTTATTTTGTGTTTCTTCTATTTGCAAATATTCGCACCAATTGTTGTTACCTTCTTACCAAGCTGCTTGGTGATGGTCTTGTAGTCTATTCCAGCCTTGTGTAGGTGTATAACCTTGTCCCTGACATCTTTGGACAGCTCTTTGGTCTTGGCCATGGTGGAGAGTTTTGAATCTGATTGATTAATTGCTTCTGTGGACAAGTGTCTTTTATACAGGTAACAAGCTGAGATTAGGAGCCCCCTCTTTAAGAGAGTGCCCCTAATGTCAGCTCTTTACCTGTATAAAGGACAGCTGGGAGCTAGTCAATCTTGCTGATTGATAGGGGATTAAATACTTATTTCACTGATTAAAATCTAAATCAATTTATTACTTTTTTGAAAAGCATTTTTCTTTTATTTATTTGTTTATTTATTTTTTTGTTTTGTTTTGTTGTTGTTGTTGTTGTTATTCTGTCACTCACTGTTCAAATAAACCTACCATTAAAAGTATAGACTGACTATATATATACTTTGTCAGTGGGCAAACGGATCATTTTTTTTCCCCTCACTGTAGTTCATACTCTTTACCATTGAAAACATTGTTTCTGCATAAAACAGCCACTTTTTTATGGTGATCATACAACATTTTGAGCAATGTTGCTCAATGTTGCAATTTTGCCATCAATGGGCAACCAGGTGAGACACAGAGCCCATGACCAATCTAAAATATCCAGATAGAAAAATTGTTGCCCATTCTCAGTGGTAAAGTGGCCAAGCAACATTGCTCAAAATAGTTGCCTCGTGAATCACCACCTTTAGACAGTTCCACAGGAAACTGTGGACTTCTGGAAAAAAAAAAAAAAAAAAAAAAACCTGTGAAGACAGTGTTAGTGTGTCTGTGAGAGAAAGAGTGTGAATATACAAACCTTCATTAGAAATATTACTGTAGAGTAAAATCTTCAGTATAACATTAATATGTGTAATATTGGACTGCTGTCAAAGCAGTTTTCTTTTGTTTTCTTTTCTTTTCTTTTCTTTTCTTTTCTTTTCTTTTCTTTTCTTTTCTTTTCTTTTTCTTTATTTATTTATTTATGTATTACTGAAGTCTGACATCTAAATCCAGCATGGTATCTTTGTGTTCTGTTTGAAATAGATGTTTGATGTTATTTCCTCAATGTTTTCTATATTAGTATAGCATCTCTGTTGATGTCATAGAGAGAGAGAGAGAGAGAGAGAGAGAAAGTAACAAAGAATATGTGTGGTCATTTCTTCAGTTTTCTCCGTTCCCTGTTCTTTTGTGAATTTTGGAAATGAACTGATAGATTTTGTTATTGTTGCTAATGGGCCCCTACAGGGCCTGTAACTGTGGTGAACAGAAGATACTAAAAAGAAGATACTGAAAATAAACCACAAGAAATAAGTCGGTCTGCAGACATTGCAATTAGATCAGAAAAGAGATATCATTCAGTGAGTATCTTTATCTTAATGATTTAGATAATTGGATTTCTAAGTAAAAAAGTGAGAAATGAGAAGCAAAATGAAGAACTGAAGAAAAAAAAAAAAAAGACTGTTAACTTCTTCTGAATGTCTGAGATTGTAGATTTAGTATGGAAAATGGTTTCTTTTCCTGCTAACATGATTGACATCCACTCAAAACCACTTTAATGTGACCTAAAAGACAAACACGCACACAAAAAAATCTGATGCAAGAAGCGTCTTGTTTCCACTAGTATATGCTTTTGAGACCCTAGCAGCTCCGTTTTTGAGTCAAACTGAAACCTGTGATCTAAGTTTAATTCAGGCCACTTTAGTGAGTGGACAAACGTCTCTTGCTGCTAACGATGTGTTTATTATTGTGTGTGCGGTTGATTGACGGGTAAAGGGGCAAAGCCATTATTTTCCTTTGAGACAATGATTGAAAATAGATTGAAACAAACAAGTGTTGCAACGTTCTGGACAGAAAAAAAAAAGCAGCACCACAAAAAATGAAAAGATAAATGATAGCCTAAAATGTACTAAAGACTGTTAAGTACAGACAATATATATTAGAGACACAAAATGATTCAGCACACTATTATTATAAGCATTAACCAGGATGTGAAACTTAACTAGCTACAGTACGAAACCAGCTGAGTTGTTGTTAAACTAAGCACGTTCTCTCACACCATCGCGTGCACGTTCACGGAAGTGCGCTGTCTGGAGGGCTGTTTAACACAAAACCTCAAAATATTTACAGATCGTATTAATGATATATTTCTGTATAAAACGGATGCAGGCTAAGCGATTTATCTCAAACGGTGAAATCAAATAACCCACGCGTCATTTTGTTCGGTTTGTGTTTTTCTCATCTGTTGGGTCTATTTTTATGACATCACTGAAATCAAAAGTGGTAACGCTACAGTAGCCTACGGTTCAAAACTGTATTATCATAAACTAAAGAAAAAAAAAAGTATAAATTAGCATTAATATGAAAAATAAATGAGATTTAGCAATGAACTATATTCACTAACATGAACCTAGATTCATCTATATGCTGTAAATTGTTGTACGTTATTGTGAAGTGTTACAACACTTTTTTAAATGTTTTTAGGTGTTTGTTGTTGAGACAAATGTAGTGAAGACAGTATCAGTGATAGAGGGAGATTCTGTCAGTCTAAAACAGACCTGGGCAAACTTGGTCCTGGAGGGCCGGTGTCCCTGCAGAGTTTAACTCCAACCCTGATAAAACTCACCTGTTTGTAGCTTTCTAGCAAACCTGAAGACACTTAACTTGTTCAGGTTTGTTTAATCAGGGTTGGAGCTAAACTCTGCAGGGACACCGGCCCTCCAGGACCAAGTTTGCCCAGGCCTGCTCTAAAGACTGACGTTACTGATAAACAGGGATATGACAAGATAGAGTGGAGGTTTGGAGTAGAGCGAATCACCAGAATCAAGGGAGTGAACGGTACACATTATGATGAGGTTTGGAGATTCAAAGGCTGATTGCAGCTGGATCACACTGGATCTCTCACCATTAGAAACACCACAACTGAACAGACTGTAGTTTATCTTCTAAGTATGAAGGTTGGAAATGGGGGAATGAGGATCTTTCTGTGGTCAGTGGTGAATGTGAGTGACGTGACTCTCTCCTGGTACAAAAGAAGCAGTTAGGATAAAAACATCTACAGCTGTGTGCTCAACAATCCCATCAGCAACCAGACTCAGCATCTCACCAACACTGAACTCTACTGGTTAGCTTCAGGTAGGTGATTTTAGAGTTGTTGTTGTTGTTTTTTTTTTGTTGTTGTTTTTTTTGTTTTGTTTTGTTTTTCTAAGTATAGCTGTTTATATTGACCTGATCTGAGCTGGATTTCTTTTTTTTTTTCACCCCAGACTCTGTCCACTATTGTGGCACTGGTGAAGCTGTGATCCAATTGGTCATCTCAGCTTTGATAGGCGTGGCTGCCGTGGCTGTCATTGTTGTTCTGGTTTATTATACATCAAATCCAGAACAGAAGAGGACAGACATCAACTTAAAGGGGTCATCGGATGCCCATTTTCCACAAGTTGATATCTTAATGAAAAGTCTTTAACCCTTTCACGCGTACGATCACACCAGTGTGATCATTCTTGGCTGGTCCCTGGAGCGTACGATCACACCGGTGTGATTCGAACGTTCAGCACGTCAAGTGATGAACTGCTGAATTCAAATCTGCTTTGGCGCTTTGGCTGGCGCTGAGCCAGATCGGACGCGCTGAGCGCTTGTCATATTATCGCAACTATTCCGTGTTTTTATCCATATAATGCTTATTTTAGGTTACAGACATTTACATACACATACGTCCTAGTAAAACGATGCATTTATAGTTAGCAAAATACACGCCGATGTCTATGGCAGCGGCAATAATGATCCTTACAAATGTTATCTGACGACATGTTTTATTGATATCATATACACATTGTGTAGGTAACTATAAAGTTTACTCTGCTCTTCTCCAAGCTCACCAGAGACTTACTTTAATGTTTTTCGGGAGGAGAGGATGAATTTGCGTTTTGTAAATCCCACAGCTTGATTCAGCGCGAACTAACATGGCGGCGCCCATCACTCGGCATAGCCCACTGAGCAAACGACGTCCAAACGACGTCATTTCAATGTCTTTGTCGGAATATAGACATGATCTGCACGTCGGGTGGACGTCTCATGTTTGTTGGGAGATCAACTAACACGCTCATTATAACAGTGTTTAAACCTCCAAATACATTTACTTGCCCATATTTCAGAATCGGAATATCAGATATTTCATAATACAGTCAGCACGTTTGTGAATATTAATAATAAAAAGGGAAAAACTATATAAAAGTGATACAAGTGTCATACAGCGATATTGTGGCTGCGTTGTGTCAGGTGACAAACACGACGCGTCGCCATGGAAACAATAAGGCTATAAGTTCTAAATAACGGTCGCCTAAAAAAAACTCACTCTGGGGGCTCAGCTAGAATATTTTCAACTCACGTGTGAAAGGGTTAATATACTTTGGTTAAAAATTCTCTATGGTTGTGCAAAACAACACCCTTTTACCTTGCCAAAATCAGCTCTGCAAAAATCATCCCATTCTAAGGGGTTGTTCCTTTAAATGCAAATGAGCTCTGCTTGCCACGCCCCTCTCTACTCTGTGAAAAGACAGTCTTGTTTACATTAGTCGCATGTAGCCGCATTTAGCCGATAAACTTCCTAACTACCACGTTATAAGGAAAGGCGATCACAAATATTCATAAAAAAACAGTTATACTCACTTCTGCTGTAAGCGAAGCTGGATCATGAATGATTTGTGCGAACATAGACGGATGTATGTAGATCGGGAGGCGCATTCCCTTCACTAACAAATGTAATCTTCTGCATGTTCAGCGGTTCAGATGTCGGGAGTAAATGACGACCACTATGTTCATTATTACATCAAGCAACACAACACCTCGCTCAATATAAGATATTCTTGTCTAACTTACATCCCTGCTCTGGCATCAAAATGTAAGATGTGAAATTATTTCCTCATGAATTTAAAGTCCAGGAACTCTGACAAAAACAGATGCCATGCAACAAAACAATAAAACTAATCTGGAGAAGAGATCTTCAAAGAGGGCAAACAACACCACCCCTATTGCTCATTTACAACCCCCTTCCCCCCTTTCCTCTCCCCTCCCTGCATCTCACACTTTTCCCCCCAAAAGGTTCCACTGAAAGTCAATAAGAATGTCCATATACTACATGTGTTACATTTTGTGAATATGTTGACGTTTCCCTTTCATGTTTGGTATCATTCTAAAGGTCTTAGTGCGATTGGTAAAATGGTCTCAATTTCACAGAAGTCACTTATATTATGAGGAAGACTGAACACTTTTGTAGAATTGTGTTTTGCTGCTGAGGGGTGTGTTTTCCCCTTAGGGTCGGGTGGAAATCTCCAGCTAGGTGTGACCCTGGGTCATGAGATCTCCTGACAAGCCAAAAGGTCTTTTATGTTTTTACAACTGATTGGAAGATTTGTTTGTTTTGGTCTGGGTATATAAGTGAAGTGACAAAACATTACGGGGGGATTCTGTATTCAGAAGAACCCCACACTGCGTGTGAGAGTCTCTGGAGCTTTGCCTCCAAATCTCTCACATGCTGCTGTGTATCTCTATGCGGTCAGGTATGCATCTCTCACTCTTAGATTTATCTTGGAGTAATTGATGTTATGTATTCCTTTTAATTGGAAATGAATTGGATTCTCATTGTTAAACTATGTAATTGGCGTGATACATTTTTACCTGACAAATAAAATGTTATTATTTGATTCATTTTAGACTCGTCTGAAATCATTATTTCCAGTAGATTGCGAGGAGGCTGGTGCTACCGCGAATTACGACCAGGATAGAGCAAACAGCAGGCTCAGGATTGAATGGAGCAGTAGGCACTTCATCTGAGACCCCCTGATTTCTGTCTATCACTGATGTTAGCAAGTTGTACCGGCGAAGACTAAAAGTAAACTACACTTTTTGTGAAGGCAAGCAGTAGGCGGCTGTCAAAAAGGGTATTTAGTCACCTACATACCTCTGACTCAACAATCAGACTGGCGTTTTCGTGATCGCGAGATCTGCGTATATACTCCGCGGGCGCAAGACTCGAAAGCGGCATCGGGTCCCCAATGAACGAATAACTGAAAGTATAGCGAGTCCGAAATAATCAGATATCTAAATTAATACTTAATTGATATTTGCGATCAGCCTAAATTAAACACCTAAATTTTAACGATCATATGAAATTGGAGTCAGATTAAACAAGGAGCTAGATTAAAAATGAAACTAAATCCTGATAAATTAAGCGAACTTTGCAGAAGCGCTGTGAAAAGACCGAACATGCATAAACCTTCAACCAGACAACTGGACTCTGGGCCAGTGGATGGGTCCTTACAAAAACATGGAAAGTTACTGGACTGTGACAGCTGGTCAACTATTGTGGGAGCGGCCTCTGTGGGTGTGACGGCACAATGACAGGCATCTGAGAACGGCTCGATTTGAAAAAGGGGATATTATTTTTACAGATTAATTAAAAACCACTGCATGGATTTTTATCATTATAGGGTAGATTGGTACATACACTGCCAACACACATTAATGTTCAAACAACATGTAAAAATGAACTTAGCATCCGATGACCCCTTTAAGACACCGCTCAATCAGATATTGAAAATGTTAAACTGTCTCTCTTTTTTTTTTTTTTTTTTTTTTTTTTGTTATTATTAATATTCTGGGCACTTTTATGTCTAGACGAAATTATGTTGTGATAGAATTCTTCATACTGCATAAATGCTCTAATTTATGTACTTTGTTGCAAACATAAGACTGAGTTATAAAGTTACAACGATAGACCTGCATTCAGGTTGCAGTTCAGAAAAGTATGTAAAGTATGTACTCAGCCACTTCTAATATTAACCCAATTCTTTCTTCACATATCCGTAAGTTCAGTAACTCCCAATCAGTTGGTTCGGACAAATGGTACTAAATCAAGTTGACCGGTGAAAGTAAAGTAAACAGGCAGGTTTTTCCACAGAAAGAAGAGAGGGGCGGGGTGAGCAGAGCTCATTTGCATTTAAAGCAGCCTCGACCAGAATGAAGTGATTTTTGCAGAGCTGATTTTGTCAAGGTAAAAAGGGTGTTGTTTTACACAACCATTGATCATTTTTAACCAAAGTATATTATAGACTTTTCATTAAGACCCTAAAGAATCATATCAACTTGTGGAAAATGGGCATCCGATGACCCCTTTAAGGCTTGAGATTTGAGCCATCAGGCCTTGCTGGTTTACTAGGGTCACTATTTATAGGATTTAGCTTTAGCATTTATTTTTAATGTGAACAAACAGACATGTTCACATTAAAAATAGTAACTTTAGAAATGGATGATATTCCTTATTCATGTTTTGATTAAAAAAAAAATGGTTTCCCTGTACCACAAAAATAAAAAAGTACAAAAGTCAGTTTGAATATTAAAATTTTTATTATGCCGTTTTATTACTTGTATTCAAATACAAACATGTTCAAATCGACTTGCTGGAATACTTTTTATTACTTTTTCCTAATTCTGAACAAAGAATCTTACCCTTAGTTGGCATTAGTCTACTAGAGGGCAGACCATATAAAGTTGTTGCATTGTGTTATACTTACAACATGCATGTCTGAATGCTTTATCTGAATTTCACTTTCGAAAATGACACTTGTATTTGGACTTTACAGGGTACCATACAAAGGTGGAGGATGAGAAGATGCAGTATGAGAGTGTTATTAAAAAAACTACTGTAAACCTTACACAGATTTTCAAAGATCCTTTTTTCATCTGGCTCGCTTCTATGTCTATTTAATATAATTTGTAATGGAAACAAACAAACAAAAACAAATATTCACTTATAAAATTAAAACATTAATAAAACAGAAAAATGCTAAATAAAATAATTTTCACAAGTGGACTCCCACTGGACATTAAAAATGCACACTGCGTGGTACAACATAGTACAAAAATTAGTCACAATGTACAAAATAACAATGAATGCAAATGAAAATAAAGGATAAAAATGTAATAACATTTCTGCAAAAGTCTAAGTAAAATTTATATCTACAGAGTGTGTAGAGATTCACATTAAATTGGACTAGAAAAAGATGGACCAGAAGGACTAAATTAAGATTAAGAATACACTGATAATGTGCAATACAAGGTCTATTAGCTGTATATTAAATTAAGCTTTTTTTTTTTTTTACTCTTCAGTGCACACATGGATTCCAAACAGGTGATATTATTACAGTGATTATATACTTGTAAATATTGGGCTTCTCCTTATGTTTGTGTTTAATTCCCTTGAGCTGTGGCTTGATCTGTAAGAAAACAGAAAGAATCACAGATTTCGAAGCTACACAAAAACAAAAATGGAAGTTGCCAAAACTTGAGATAATTTTTCACTAGTGATTAGACATTACTGAAAACATCATAAAAACAGGATATTCAGCTTATGAAGGGATCTGAACTACTGATACTATATTTGTTGTGGTCTACAGCATAGTTTCTGACTTTCTTACAGTGATTTCTCCTTTTATTCCAGCACCAAGCAATCAGGATCACCAGCACAACAAGAACAGCAACACATATCACTGCTATAACAGCTGAAGACAGTCCTGAATCTGTAAAGACAACAAAAAGCAACCACTAGTGTGTGTGACCTTTCTGATCAATGACATATAAATCTATGTAACAAGAAGGGTTTTGACAAATAATATTCCTTCCTCTACAAATGCCTTGGTTTTTGCAAAGCATTTATTTAGGACTGTTTAATATATAATTGCTTCAGATATGTCAGATCTTGCTTCTTCAAATACATTCTTACATATGTAAATTAAATATTCATAATCAAGAATCTTAATCTACTCACCCTTGACTATAACGCTGATGGCCCTCTGTAGGGTGTATGTGCTGCTGGTCATGTTTAGATAATAAACTCCAGAATCTGTGGTTCTGGAGTCGCTGATGATGAGAGATCCACTTTGATGCTCTCGCTGTAGTCTGCCTTCAAATTTCCCTTCAGCACTAAATAATGAAAACTGATTGGTAGTTTTGTTTAATTTAGCTATAAGATGGTTTTCAAATGTCCACAATATCAGATCATATCCCTTTATTTCAATAAGACCAGTGTGAAGAGAAACAGGTTCTCCCTCCTTCACTGATACATTCTTCATTTCATCTGTCACAACAACAAACACATAGAGAGAACAAGCAAGTTACAGAGATTAGATCTGTTAAAGAATAATTACTTTTTAATCACACATTTAAGTGTTTAGTTTCCCTGTATTCTCCATCTTGTGTCATCTTGTTGAGTCTCTCCCCGTATAGGTGTCTGGTCCTAGTGTATCATTCCTCACATCAGAAATGTGGATAGTCAAGTTCTTACTGGTAAAATTTAGAGAGCTCTGTAATTTTAATTTAACTATAAAGAAATCAATTGTAGAGCTCTGTGATTGTAATACTTGTAAAAATTAATTTGTAGAGCTCTGTATTTAAAAATAAATGCACGCCACTGGAGACATATGACTAGTAAAAATTCATTTGTTACTAGTAATAATTCAATTAGACAGCTCTCTAATCATACTTGTTATTAGTAAGAACTCAGTTGCAATTAAGACGAGTAACGCTGGGAATATTTTAACCTAAACGGCTTGCCATGCAGCCCACCCTGGTGAAAAAAACAGCATATGCTGGTAGGTATGTTTTGATGCTGGGATGCTGGTTAGGTATGTTTTGGTGCTGGTTTAAGCTGGTCCTTTGCTGGTTTATGCTGGTCTTTAGCTGGTTTATGCTGTTCCTTGATACAGCATAAACCAGCTTAGGACCAGCATAAATACACCAAATCCCCTACACCAAACCCAACCGATAATGTTAACAAATGCAAAACTGATTAAAAAACTCAACAGAAATCTCATGTATATGAAGCTGTATCTGTGATGATAACTGTCACGAATCTGGTTGGTGTCCCGTTGTCCGCTCACCACCAGATGTCACTCTCACCTCACCTACACACTCTGACTGTTGCACCACACTCTGGACTGCATCTCCCATCCTCCACCGCACTGATTGTGTCAGCCCCCGTGACCAATCAGGCGTTCGATAAAAGCGCCGATCCTCCCAGTGCACCTTACGGATTGTTAGATTGTTTTGTTGTGTTGTTAGCGTTCCCTAGTTTCCAGAGTTCCTAGTTTCCTGGTTCCCGTGTTTTGACCTCCCGCCTGGTTATCTCGTTTTCGACTGTCTAGCCGCCTGCCTTTTCGGACTCTCGCTCTTGTTTATTGGTTTATTCTCCTAGCTCAGCCCCTTACGGATTACGTTTGCCACGGATCGACCCTCGCCTGTTTCACGGACTTCTATTGTGCATCGCCTACGTTAAACCTGTCTGCTGTTGTTGTTTACCCTGCCTGTACTACCATGTCTTTGTCTCGTCCCAATAAAAGCTCGCGCATGGATCCGCTCGCCTCTCGTCTCCCTCTCCACGTTACAGAACAATCCGTCACAACAGGATCCAGCAGCTTTCACCCCGGACATTCATCAGATATGGACACGGACATAACTCTATCCAGAATCAAACAGCGATCACACACACTTGAACAATATACACGTGAGTTTATTTCCATTGCTAACCATTCCACTCTCCCGGACTGTATATTAATTGAGGTTTTCTGTGATGGCGTCAACCAGCCCCTCCGTGCACGACTGAGACGCGAGGGCCCGCGCTCGTCACTGGAGGATTTTTTAAACTTTGCATTTTTGTGTGTGGGTTCGCCGTGCACCGTGGGGGTCGCGCAGAGGGAGCGCGACAACGCGGCAATGGCGACCGCGCGTCCCATTCGCAGATGGACGGTCATGCCGGAGCACGATGCTACAAACACGTTTGCCGCCTGGATAGCTCGTGAAATGGCGGCCGTGTCGGAGCGCGCTCGAGCAATGCCGGCGATAGCGGAGCCTGTTCACAAGATGGCGGCAGCGCCGGCGCGCACTCACAAGATGGCGGCGACGGCGGAGTCCGTTCACAAGATGGCGGCGGAAACAGAGCTCCGTCACGTCACAGCTGCCATACCAGAGCTATATGGAGCTGCAGCTGCATTTCCTGAGTCAAGTAAAGTTTCCAAGTCAAGTCAAGTTGCAGCTGTGTTTCCTGAGCCAAGTCGAGTTTCCAAGCCAAGACAAGTTTCCAAGCCAAGTCAAGTTGCTGCTGCTGTTCCTGTGTCAAATCAGGCCAGAACTGTTGCCTCTGTCTCAAGTCAAATTACAGCCATCTTTCCTGAGCCACTGCACAAGATGGCTGCCACGCCAGAGCCACTGCACAAGGTGGCTGCCACGCCAGAGCCACTGCACAAGATGGCCGCCGCCTCCAAGCAACAGCACAAGATGGCCGCTGTCTCCAAGCAACTACACAAGAGGGCCGCCATCCGGACACCACCTGTGGTCAGGATGGCCCACGTGCTGGACACTCCTCTAGTGACGGTATGGGCAGCTAAAATGGCACTCCTTAATGCCACGGCGACTACCCCAGAGTCGAGTCAAGACACAGCTGTCGTTCTCCACGAGTCAAGTCACGTTACGGCTGTTCCCCACGAGTCAAGCCAAGTCACACCTGTTCTTCACGAGTCAAGTCACGCTACAGCTGTTGTTCCTGAGTCAAGCCATGTTGTTCCTGAGTCAAGTCACGTTACAGCTGTTGTTCTTGAGCCAAGCCATATTGTTCAGGAGTCAAGCCAGGTTACAGCAGATCCTCATGAGCCAAGCCATGCTGCTGCTGTTATTCCAGAGCCAAGTCAAACTTCAGTCGCTGCTCCAGAGTCAAGTCAGGCTACAGCTGTAGCCTCCAAGTCCAGTCCGGCCTCCAAGTCCAGTCCGGCCTCCAAGTCCAGTCCGGCCTCCAAGTCCAGTCCGGCCTCCAAGTCCAGTCCGGCCTCCAAGTCCAGTCCGGCCTCCAAGTCCAGTCTCGTCAAGGCTGTCGTCCCCGAGTCAAGCAACGTCAAGGCTGTCGTCCCCGAGTCAAGCAACGTCAAGGCTGTCGTCCCCGAGTCAAGCAACGTCAAGGCTGTCGTCCCCGAGTCAAGCAACGTCAAGGCTGTCGTCCCCGAGTCAAGCAACGTCAAGGCTGTCGTCTCTGAGTCAAGTAGAGTCACTAATTATCTTCACGAGCCGAGTCAGGTCATTGCTGATCTCCAAGAGTCAAGCCAGTTCACTATTGATCTTCACGAAGCAGGTCAGGTCACAGTTGGTCACCACGAACCAAGTCATATCCTGCCCGACGGCTCAGAGCCCCATCACGCCTCGTCTGACCGCTCAGAGTCAAGTCATGTCTCGTCTGATCGCCCAGAGTCAACCCACGTCCCGCCTGAGGGCCCAGAGCCTCTCCATGTTTCTTCAGACCTCCCAGTGCCTCGTCATGTCTCGTCTGACCTCCCAGAGCCGTGCCATGCCTCGTCAGATATCCCACGATCATGGCCTATCATGGTAACCAGTGTACTGGACCCACCACAACCTCCCGCTGCTGCTCTTCCTCTAATGGCGGTTGCCATCTGGTGTGTGTGGGCTGCACACTGTGCCCCTGAGGTCACATCTGTTCACAGATCAACCCCTGAGGCCACGTCTGGTTTCCAGCCTGCTCCAGAACTCCCCTCTAATCTCAAGCCTGCTGCGGAGCTTTCGCCTGGTCTCCAGCCTGACCCAGAGCTCCCGTCTGATCTCAAGCCTGCTCCAGAGTCCCTCTCTGATCTCAAGCCTGCTGCAGAGCTTTCGTCTGGTCTCCAGCCTGACCCAGAGCTCCCCTCTGATCACAAGCCTGCTTCAGAGGTCCCGTCGGGTCTCAAGTCTGCTCCCGAAGCCTTCCCCATCGGAGAAGCTGCGCCAATGCCTCCAGAGGTGTCGGCGTCGGCCGTAGAACCTCTTATGGAGGGGGCGTTAACTGCTAAACTCTCTGCTTCTCCCTTTTTTCTGTCTGCATTCTCTGTCACTGTTCTCCCCAGGTCCCCATCCAAGACGCAGCCTCCTGTTCCGCCCCGGAGGGCTGCTCCGCCTCCTGTTCCGCCCCGGAGGGCTGCGGTACCTCCTGCTCCGCCTCCTGTTCCGCCCCGGAGGGCTGCTGCGCCTTCTCCCCCTACTCTGTCTGCCTCCTCTGTCCCTGCTTTCCCCAGGTCCCAGACCGTGACGCAGATTCCTGTTTCTCCCTGGAGGGCTCCTCCGCCTCCTGCTCTGCCTCCTGTTCCGCCCTGGAGGACCGCCCCGCCTCCTGTTCCGCCTCGGAGGGCTCTGGCGTCGCCTGTCCCGCCTCCGGTTCCGCCCTGGAGGGCTCCTGCGCCTCCTGCTCTGCCTCCGGCTCCGCCCTGGGGGGCTCCTGCGCCTCCTGCTCTGCCTCCGGCTCCGCCCTGGAGGGCTCCTGCCCCTCCTGCTCTGCCTCCGGCTCCGCCCTGGAGGGCTCCTGCGCCTCCTGCTCTGCCTCCGGCTCCGCCCTGGAAGGCTCCTGCTCCACCTCCGCCCTGGAGGGCTCTTGCTCCGCCTCCGGCCCCACCCTGGAGGGTACCTGCTCTGTCGGTCCTGCCTCAATCTCTGGGCTTCCCTCATGGACCTGGTCCTCCAGCCCTCGCCCTGTCTCGCTCCCACCCCACCGCTCCCCTGGACTGTTCCCGTCGAGCGTCTGGAAGCCGCTCCTTGGGGGGGGGCTATGTCACGAATCTGGTTGGTGTCCCGTTGTCCGCTCACCACCAGATGTCACTCTCACCTCACCTACACACTCTGACTGTTGCACCACACTCTGGACTGCATCTCCCATCCTCCACCGCACTGATTGTGTCAGCCCCCGTGACCAATCAGGCGTTCGATAAAAGCGCCGATCCTCCCAGTGCACCTTACGGATTGTTAGATTGTTTTGTTGTGTTGTTAGCGTTCCCTAGTTTCCAGAGTTCCTAGTTTCCTCGTTCCCGTGTTTTGACCTCCCGCCTGGTTATCTCGTTTTCGACTGTCTAGCCGCCTGCCTTTTCGGACTCTCGCTCTTGTTTATTGGTTTATTCTCCTAGCTCAGCCCCTTACGGATTACGTTTGCCACGGATCGACCCTCGCCTGTTTCACGGACTTCTATTGTGCATCGCCTACGTTAAACCTGTCTGCTGTTGTTGTTTACCCTGCCTGTACTACCATGTCTTTGTCTCGTCCCAATAAAAGCTCGCGCATGGATCCGCTCGCCTCTCGTCTCCCTCTCCACGTTACAATAACATTCAAAAGTATCAATTTTCAAATCGTGCAGGATGTTAAAACTGTTTTAAAACCATAACATAATTATCAGCAGTAATCGTCTGAAAATTAAGCTTTATTAATCAAAACTCTGTGCATAAATCAGGTCACCGTGATTTTGCCAAGTAAGACATGTTCCTGGATCAACATTAATGTCCAAAAATATAGACTTAACCCAATCCCTACTTCTAAACCTAACCCTAACCATAATTCATTCCTAATATCAGAGGGAAATGATAGCTGATTAACAAAGTTGTAGAAGAATCTAACTGTGATCATAAGCCTAAAACTGACATTTCCTGAAAAGTTATCCCTCAATTCCGGTTGATTGAAATGTTGTTCCACCAACAAGGATGTTGATCCAGGAACATGTTGTACTTGGTGAAATCACGTTCACCGTGTAAATCATACTATGTGTGAAAAGGAATAAATGTTTTGCTGCCTCTAGCGTTCATTTTAACTGGAAACTGCAGTGATTTGTACATATAGGTATGTTTTTTTCAGGTTTGCAGAAATGTATGAAGAGTTCATATGCAAAACCAGCTAAAAGCTATCTCGGTCAAAAATGAGATAATGATACTGAATGAATGCTCCTGACACATATTATACATCCATCAAATGCTTTTTCTTCAATGTTACGACCTTGATGGAAATTTTTGTCTAGGATTTTAAAAGGAGTAACATTGAGATGACCAGAAGAAAAAGCTGAAGGTAAAGATTGGCAAGAGAAACGCAGGACAACAAATTAGCACCGCAAGAGATTTATTGCTCCCACAGCCATGAGTATTTACAACATTTAGGAAAACAAAATAAGAAACAATAATAATTTATATAACCAAGACAAACGGGAGAGGGAACTAGAAGTGGCGCTTGAAAATCAAAGAAATAAATATAACAAAAAGAAGCCCACTGTCTCCTCCCGGCCCTCTAAATAAGAAAACAAAAATATGAAAAGAAAAGTCTTCAGCGCAAATGCGCCCTGAACTTACGCTAGTTAAAAAACACAAAAATACACATTTAGCGCACTTCACTAAACTGGTGATTCTAATACAGAAATAAAACCTACGTGCAAGGTATGTACGTCACGTGACTTACTAGGCTGTTCCACGTCTCCGTTGTCTGTAAGTCAGCAATTAGATCACAAGTTTGAGTGGAGCATAAGCGGGCTAAAAGTGTCAAAGACACACAAGGTTCGTCGTGAACTCAGGTGTCACAAATGGCAATAGTTTACACAGATCATTTCAACAAATCTCACACTAGTGTCGCAAGTAGTAGCAGACAAACGGACACAACAAACAACCAGTGACACGCCAAGTCAAACAGCACAGATTTTCAAGTTTCCGCTTCCGTTTTAAAGGTGATCAACGATGAAGGACAACCCCGTCAGCCAATAGAGTTCCAAAGGTAGGCGGTACCTAGAAACGCTAAAAGTGACAGAACAAAAAGAAGAACATACACAAGAAAACAGTGTACGGTTCGTAACACTCCCCCACTTAAGAATAAACTCTTTTGAAAACACAAAAAGTTTATACTCTTGAAAGAGCATCCGCTAAGACGTTGTCAACACCCCTCTTGTGTCTTATATCCAAATTGTAACTCTGCAGAAAGAGTGACCACCGCGTCAATCTCTGATTATGATTGTACAACTTTGAAAGAAATGTCAAAGGACTGTGATCCGTAAAAACTACCAAAGGTTGCACACTAGATCCAACATAAACCTCAAAATGTTGTAATGCAAAAATTAGAGCAAGCGTCTCCTTTTCAATGACTGAATAGTTTAACTGATTCTTGTTAAACTTCCTAGAGAAATAACTTACTGGATGAGCTATACCCTGCTCGTCATCCTGTAATAAGACCGCACCAGCCCCGACATTACTTGCATCCACCTCAAGCTTAAATGGACGTTCTAAATCAGGAGCTGCAAGAACAGGTGAACTACTTAATAGTGTTTTCACACTCTCAAATGCATAATGACATTCTGCATTCCACACAAAAGCAGTAGAAGGACTTAAAAGTGAAGTTAAAGGATTAACCACAGACGAGAAGTTTCTGCAAAAGCTGCGGTAATATCCAGCCATTCCGAGAAATCTTCGGAGTTCACGTCGAGTCGTGGGAACTGGAAATTTCGATATAGCCTCAACTTTCGCTTCAACTGGTCGAACCTGACCATGCCCTACCTCCTTTCCCAAATACCTCACCTTAGCCTGACCAAACTCACACTTGGCCAAGTTAAGGGTCAAGGAAGCACTCGCAAAACGCTCAAATACAGCACGTAATGACTTCATGTGTTCATCCCAATCTCTGGAATAAACAACAACATCATCCAGATAAGCACTACAATTAGGAATGCCAGCTAAAACAGTGTTTACTAACCTCTGAAAAGTAGCAGGTGCGTTTCGGAGTCCGAACGCCATGGCCGTATATTGTGCAAAGGAATCTGGAGTGATAAAAGCAGCAATTTCAGAAGCTCTAGGTGTGAGTGGTACTTGCCAGTAGCCTTTAAGCATATCTAACTTACTCACAAATTTTGCATATCCCACATTATCTACGCAATCCTCCATCCTAGGAAGTGGATAGTTATCAGGAACCGTAAGTAACCGTAAATTTACTTTCCTAAAATCGGTGCAAAACCTAAAAGAACCATCTGGTTTTGGTACCAATATACATGGAGAACTCCATGGACTTGAGCTAGGCTTAGCAAGACCATTATTCAGCAAATAATCAACTTCTTGTCGCATAACTGACCGCTTAACTGAATTCACTCTGTATGCATGCTGTCGGATCGGACTAGCATCTTTAACATCAATATCATGCTGAATGACATTAGTTAACGTAGGAACGTCTTTGAATAGACACTCAAATTCAGAAATGAGCCTCACTAGATCACATTTCTGATCGACAGACAAATTCGTTAAGTGTGAATCAAGATCTTTCAATATTTCAGAATTACTGAAATGAGAAATATTCTGAAACATTACTCCGTCTTCGTCAGCATCAGCAATGGGCTTTTCGGTCACAACCGCAACAGAAATAACAGCAGTGTCTGGAGCTCTGTCATTCACATTAGTTTGTGATCTCGAATGATAAAGTTTCAGCATGTTTACATGACAAACGCGAGTTTTTCATTTTCGTTCAGGAGTACAGATGACATAATTCGTTTCACTTAATTTCTCTTTCACTATATAAGGACCGAAAAATGGAGTCGACAGTGAAGATCCAGGAATAGGCAAGAAAACCAGAACTGAGTCACGAGGCTTGAAAGATCGCGTAACAGCCTTTTTGTCAAATGTTCGTTTCATGCCTTTTTGCGCGATGGCAAGAGACTCTCTCGCGACTGAGCAAGCTGTATGCAAACGCTCCCGAAACTTTGTTACGTTCTCCACTACATTCGTTTTCAAAATGTCTTTTTCCAGAATTTGGTCTTTTAAAACTTTCAATGGACCACATACCTGGTGTCCGAAAACTAGTTCAGCTGGACTAAAACCCAGCGACTCTTGAACGCTTTCTCTGATAGCGAACATCAGCATGGGAAGGCCATCATCCCACTCATTACCAGTCTGCATGCAATATTTTCGCAACATCGACTTTAATGTTTGGTGAAAACGCTCCAGGGAGCCTTGGCTTTCTGGATGGAATGCGCTGGAAGTACGATGTATAATACCCAAAGGCTGCATGACTTGATTAAAAAGCTTGGACGTAAAATTTGTGCCTTGGTCGCTTTGCACTACTTTAGGCAAACCAAATGTCGAGAAAAACTTAACTAGTGCCTTAACAACAACAGGTGCAGTGATTTTTCTCAAGGGAATTGCCTCAGGAAATCGGGTGGCTAGACACATCACTGTTAGCAGAAACTGATTACCACTTTTTGACTTTTTCAAAGGTCCTACACAGTCAATGAGGACATGTTCGAATGGTTCGCCAAGAACAGGTATTGGATTTAACGGTGCTGGTGGAACAACCTGATTTGGCTTTCCCGCAATTTGGCATACATCACAAGATCGGCAATAGTGCGTTACATCAGTTTTCAGTCCAGGCCAGAAAAAGTGCTTTAAAATCCGGTTGTACGTTTTCCTTATGCCCAAATGACCCGACAGTGGATGATCATGTGCCAAGCACAACACATGTGGGCGATATGGGACAGGAACCACAATCTGATAAAAAACATCCCATTCGGCTTGGTCAGGTGATGAACACCACTTACGCATCAACACATCATTTTCTAAAATATAGGCGCTTTGTTTCGTCTTGGCCAAATCGTGCGGAATTACAGAATTAAAAAGTGTAGTCAAGGTTTCAACTTTTTTCTGTGCAGTGATCAATTCATCTCGTGTGATTTTTAAAATCAACGAATTCGTGTCATTCAAATACGAATTTTTCACCCTTTCTGGTTTCGTTTTCTCACAGTCCAAATTTTCCTCTCCGTCTACGACAGAAGAAAAGAAAGAGTCATTCAAAGCAATCTCTTTTCGCGACTGTGCGCGAGTGACAGCGCATGCAGGAAAAACATGAGGATAAGCTTCACCAACCTCATCAGATGCACATTCTGTCGGTTTGTCCAGAACTTCCAATAATGGCATTACTTTTCCTCCAGCTAAATCATTGCCTAGGATTAAATCTACCCCTTTCATAGGCAGTGAAGTACAAACTGCAACACGAACCAATCCAGAACACAAGTCACTTTTTTTACACATCCCATTTCAATTCCCTGCACTAATACGCTAGAATGACATGAAGTCTCATCAGAAAATTTCATTGCACTTTCAACAATAAAACTTTGCATAGAACCTGTGTCACGAAGCATTGTGATTTCTTTTTGATCGTCACCACGACCAGTCAAAGAAATTAACCCCTTAAGAATAAAAGGACGGAACGTTTCCTCCACATCCTCTTTGGAGTGTACAGCCACGGTCTGTTTACAAGTCTTTACAAAACCTACCGGTTTAGCTTGTGGATGCTGTTTTCGTTTAAGTCGGGGACAATCGACAACAACGTGTCCTTTCTTGTGACAGTAAAAACAGTCACGTTCCTCACCAACTCTTGGTGCATTACTTTTCGAGCGCACGAATTGTGTGTTAGATAAAATTGGAACGGCAGGTGCATTTTCCACACGTGAATGAACAAAGACATTTTTGTGGGTTAAAATGAATTCGTCAGCTAAAACAGCGGCCTGTGATAAAGAATTTACCTTTTGTTTGTTTAGGTAAACAACCACTTTTTCCGGTAAGCAATTCTTAAACTCTTCCAAAAGAACAAGCTCACGCAACGAATTAAAATCTGCCACATTGTTAGCTACACACCACTTATCAAAAAGCGTGCCCTTCTCTCTAGCAAATTCCACAAAAGTTTGATTAGAAGTTTTCCTGTGCGACCTAAACTTCTGTCTGTACGCTTCAGGAACTAGTTCATATGCACGAAGTATCGCTGATTTGACTGAATCATACTTCAAACTTTCTTCAAGTGACAAAGTGGAATACACCTCTAAAGCCTTTCCCACAAGTTTACACTGCAGTAACAGAGACCAGAATTCGAGTGGCCAATGCAAAGAAGTTGCGATTCGTTCAAACGCATTAAAATACGAATCAACTTCTGATTCTCTGAACTGTGGAACAAGAGCAATGTGCTTACTCACATCAAAATTGGGACTGGGTGAGATCGACACCGAAGAAACATTTGAAGGGGAAACTGGAACTGGCTGATTAGCCTCCGCAGCCTTCTTTGAAGCGTCCAACTCGAGCTGGCGCAACCTCACTTGCGTATCAGCCTCGATTTCAAGTTTGCGTATCTGCAAACGTAGGTCAAGTTCAGCCCGACGGGTGTGCTCTTGGGAATCATAATATAGACGTGCCATGCGAACTTTCAGCCGCGCATCGTCTCGCGAACCCACAGAAAGCGGAGAGAACGGTTCAAAAGGCGGCAGTCCAACACCAGCATCTGCAACGGCCTCCACCCCCGCATCTGCATCGGTTCTGCCACGACACACGTTCTTATCTCCCATTCCAAAAGAAGCCAACACCTCATCACCAGGACTTAGATGATCAGCCGTCTCCTCCATTTCAATATTTGGCGTGAGAAGCACATTAAGCTCAAGTAACTGGTCTATTAACTTTTGCTTAATTTCGGCTTTACGATCCTGTTTGTTAATTGTCAGTTTAAAATGATCAGCTACCAAAAACAAGTCCTGTTTCCGACAAACGTTAAGCAGCTCCAACGACGGACTCTTAACAAATTCCTCTAAACCGAACATTTTAAATTAAAGTGTCACGTGCTCAAAAGTGCTACAAAACTGCTACTACTGCGACAACTTACCTAAAGTCACACTAACCTACTGCACAGCCAACCAATTCTATTGCCACCACCATAGCTATTTCTTTGGTCATTTTGTTTTACCTCCCAAGGGTTTAACAATCCATCCGGTAATATTAAAACATCCCGGACGAGCCCCCATTAAATGTTACAACCTTGATGGAAATTTTTGTCTAGGATTTTAAAAGGAGTAACATTGAGATGACCAGAAGAAAAAGCTGAAGGTAAAGATTGGCAAGAGAAACGCAGGACAACAAATTAGCACCGCAAGAGATTTATTGCTCCCACAGCCATGAGTATTTACAACATTTAGGAAAACAAAATAAGAAACAATAATAATTTATATAACCAAGACAAACGGGAGAGGGAACTAGAAGTGGTGCTTGAAAATCAAAGAAATAAATATAACAAAAAGAAGCCCACTGTCTCCTCCCGGCCCTCTAAATAAGAAAAAAAAAATACGAAAAGAAAAGTCTTCAGCGCAAATGCGCCCTGAACTTGAAAACACAAAAAATACACATTTAGCGCACTTCACTAAACTGGTGATTCTAATACAGAAATAAAACCTACGTGCAAGGTATGTACGTCACGTGACTTACTAGGCTGTTCCACGTCTCCGTTGTCTGTAAGTCAGCAATTAGATCACAAGTTTGAGTGGAGCATAAGCGGGCTAAAAGTGTCAAAGACACACAAGGTTCGTCGTGAACTCAGGTGTCACAAATGCCAATAGTTTACACAGATCATTTCAACAAATCTCACACTAGTGTCGCAAGTAGTAGCAGACAAACGGACACAACAAACAACCAGTGACACGCCAAGTCAAACAGCACAGATCTTCCAGTTGCCGCTTCCGTTTTAAAGGTGATCAACGATGAAGGACAGCCCCGTCAGCCAATAGAGTTCCAAAGGTAGGCGGTACCTAGAAACGCTAAAAGTGACAGAACAAAAAGAAGAACATACACAAGAAAACAGTGTACGGTTCGTAACATTCAAACTTGCTAAATTCCAGCCTCAGCCCAATCAGAAGTACCGGTACTTACATAGAAACCTACATAAAGTAGTCAGAAAGAAATGCAATTTTTAAAGAAATACATCAGATGGATTTAGTGGCTTTTGAATCTGAACTCTTTGTATATAGAAGCATGTATTTCCAATGAGCCTAAGTTGCAACCAACGGAAAAGAAACAGCAACAAATAGGGCCTACCGGAGACTGCAACAACAGCAGACACCCGCATTGACACACGCTAGTGTGAGAGGGTTATGAGAGAGCCGTAACTTTAGTTTCCCAGCCTGGCTAGGCTGGTCAGGCTGGAACAACCAGCTAAAACCAGCTTGAATCTCTAAAAGCAGCTAAAA
This sequence comes from Cirrhinus mrigala, assembly GCA_036247105.1. NCBI lineage: Eukaryota > Metazoa > Chordata > Actinopteri > Cypriniformes > Cyprinidae > Cirrhinus > Cirrhinus mrigala. The sequence goes on from CM070028.1 coordinate 31,752,089, forward strand.
CCAACCAACCAGCATCAGTCAGTCTTGCGAGTAAACAAAGTAATTTACTGGCCATTGGTGATTCTGTTGCAAAGGTGTGCGTAGAGGGTTGCCTTTTTAGTAGCCTAAACGTTTAATTTTGATAGCTTTTATTTCAGTTTTTTTTTTTTTTTTTTTCTGATATTTTAATTTTAGCTTTTAATATGTATGAACTTTTTTATCAAAATCTATCAAAATGTATCAACTCACAATAGAATTTTCCCTCACAAACCTTACTATGGGAAATACTGAAATTTCAACACGATAGGCTATTTTTCTTACTAGAGACAGTAGTAGGCTATTAAAAGTGGAAATGATTGGCACCAGTGAATCAAACTGAAATCCGCCACAACAAATTAAAATAAAATGCCTTGTCACTGCCTATAACATTAAATATTTACTTAGGCTACAGTATGAATTTACTACTTTCATAGAAATGTTAGGCTACTCACCAACATTAGTACGCAATTTCCTGTGCAAGATCATACCGATGATATTGACCTCCAGTTTATAAATTCCGGACTGATCGCTTTGGATGTGCTTGATGGTGAGATCTCCGGTTTTATCATTCAGATTAACATTACTCCAACTCGAGTCAACAGCGCTATTTAACCCATTAACTTGCTCGAGACCATCGCCGGTTCAGAAGTTTGTTTGTTTACGTTTACTGCATGCTTTTACCATTAAAACCCTAATGAACACTGGCAAGCAACATGTCACTAGAAAATCTGAAGTCTCAAACTTCAGTATTTACAAGCACAATGTTACAGCCACAACCTTGTTTTAATTTGTATCAAGAGATCGCAACAATACACGTAACACTAAATCTGATAGTTCTTAAGCGTTTTTTTCTAGTGAAGATGACAGGCAAAGTAAATCATGCAAATATGTGTAGTTTTAACAGCAATAATCTAGAGCATAAAATCAGTTAAGATTTAGTTCAGAAGAGTTCATTTAAGAGCGATATCGATTAATTCTGCATCATATGTGTAACACCGTCGGAGAGAATTATAATTCCTGTCAATTTTCCACAAAATATGCACTCTAGGAGGTATTATAGAGGTAAAACACTGTATTATCAAGTTTACTAAGGTCTCACGTATAGAATAACCCAGACCTCCACGTTCTTTCTGCAGTGTTGCTTGGTCATTCATTCTGAACTTTCTCAGAGTCAGTCATTCTGGATGCTCAAACAAACAGATCAATTGCACCTCATATTTAGTGATACCTCTTCAAATTTGCATCATATTTTGTTCACACTTGTGGCTTTAATGTGTTTGCTTTTTAAGCTGTTCTTGCTCAGTTTCATATATTTTTTCCCTAAATATCTTTTATTTAAAAGTATTGGATGATTATGGTTTAGAATATTTAGTCTTCTCTTACTCCTTTTTTATATTAATATAATGAACTCTGACCACTGTACAACAAACGGACAACTGTCATCTTTCTAAAGAGATTCCAGTTATGAGTGTAATTCAAAGGGTTGAAAAACTGTAACCATTTCAGTTGGTGTATGTCAGGTTTGGGTTTGAGCTCTACTAGTGGGGGTGACTGTTAACAGGTTAACCGACTAGTGGGGATGATTCGATCTTCAAACTTCCACAGTATCTGATCATCTCTCTGTATTTTAGTAACACCAGTGTGTAAAGTGACAGAATCTCCCTCCATTACTGACAGTGACTCCACATTATCTGTCTCAACAACAAACACATGAGGAGAGCAAACAGACGCAGTTTAAAACAGAGATACCACATATAATGCTGTAAGTAATTTTCACATAACACTTAAAATATAAAGGTGCAGAGGATTCTGGGAATGAGAATGATGGCACAACCAGGGCTTCATTTTTACCACTACAGTTTTTTTTATTGCTTGAAAAATACAAAATACCATAAAGGGTTAAAACACACTGAATTACTGAATCTGTCTTATTATTAATGTTTTTGTTTTCTAAAAAGCTATTTTATTTCTTAGTTGGAACAAATGTCCCTAAGTAACCTAGTCCCATGTGGTTAAAGAAAAGCTGACATAAATACAAAAAAGAGACATGAATTCAGTACAAAAATAATTTAGTAACATTTGGAAACATCTGTTTCTGTGTAGACATTCTATGTTTTAAAAATGTGTATAAAAATAATAAACCTCACTGGATAATGTGAAGTATTTTTAAAGAAATTACTTTCATTTTGCTCTGAATTAGCACTAGCACACTACACTCATTTTGCCAGTTGCTGCTGTTTTTATCTCTTCAATAAATAAATAAATAAATAAAAACTTGTCATCATTCAACAGCATCAAAACTGTCCACAGGTGATTAATAAATGTTACTCACCATGGACATTAACTTGGAATGTTCTCAATTTTGCATCTGTGCTCTTGATGTCTACGCTATAAAGTCCAATGTGTTCAGTTGTGATGTTTGTGATGGTCAAAGATCCAGTCAGATTGTCCAGCATCAGTCTGTCTTTGAATCTCTCATTAGGACCATCTGTAGAGGGGATTCCATCTGCTTCATTCATTCTAGCTATGATTTCAGTACCAGACTTCCATATTATCTTACTGTGTTTTGGAAGTTGAGTAAAATCAGTATGTAGAGTGACAGCATCTCCCACCAACACTGACACTGACACTTCATCTGCATCAACACCAAATGAACCTGCAGTACAAACAAGCAATTTTTTTTTTTTTTTTTTTTTTTTAATTATAATAACACATTTAATTGCTTTTATTCTTATTCACATGTTCATTTTAAAATTAAGAACCTACAGGATGTAACTTTTCATGTTCAAGACAACACCTTGCAGTAACAGCGATTTTAATATATTCTCACTTTAATGAATCAACATGATACCTAAATCCCTAAATTTTGTTCTGGATCCAGTGCTCTGCTGCTACAGGAGTGGAAATTACAGTTACAAGTTACAATAGGTCACCCCCACAGTGTAATCTGTCAAAGTGATGGATTGCCTTCAGATTTTTCCGTCACAATATCTATACATATATATATATATATACATATATATATATATATATATATATATATATATATATATATATGAAGAGTTCAGATGCAAAACCAGCTAAAAGCCATCTCGGTCAACAATGAAATAATGATACTGGGTGAATGCTCCTGACACATATTATACATCCATCAAATACTTTTACTTCTAACTTGATAAATTCCAGCCTCAGCCCAATCAGAAGTACCGTTACTTACATAGAGACCTATACAAAATAGCTAGAAAGAGGTGCTCATTTTAAAGAAATACGTCACATAGATTTAGCTGGTTTTGCATCTGAACTTTATCTGTCTCTCTCTCTCTCTCTCTCTCTCTCTCTCTCTCTATATATATATATATGTGTGTGTGTGTGTACATGTGCATCTCAAAAAATTTGAATATATGAAAAAGTTCATTTATTTATTGTAACATTTGAAAAATGGAAACTTTCATAATATTCTAGATTCATTACATGTAAAATAAGTTAATTTTTATTTATTTATTTATTTATTTATTTTTTAATATTGATGATGACAGCATACAGCTCATGAAAGTCAAGTCAAGTATGTTCATTTATGCACTCAATACTTGGTTGGCAGCACAAATTACAGCAAATGACTTGCTCCTAGCACAAATTACAGCATCAGTGAAGTGTGCCATGAAAGTGATCAGCCTGTGGCACTGCTGAGGCACTATTGAGGCACTTCAGATCATCTGTATATTGTTGGGTCGACTGTTTCTCATCTTTCTCTTGAAAATATCCCATAGATTCTCTGGTGTTCAGGTCAGGCATGTTGGCGCTAGGTGCTAAAGTCCTGCCGGAAAAGGAAATCAACATCTCCATAAAGCTTGTCAGCAGATGAAAGCATAAAGTGCTGCAAAATTTCCTGGTACGCTGCTGCACTGACTTTGATAAAACCAATCAGATAAAACACAATGGACCAACACCAGCAGACGTCACGGCACCCCACATCATCACTGACTTCAGAAACTTCACACTAGACTTCATGCAGCTTGGATTCTCCAGTGCCTCTCCAGTCTTCCTTCAGACTCTGGGTCCATGATTTAAACATGAAATGCAAAATTTGCTTTTATCTGAAAAGAGGACTTTGGACCACTGAGCAACAGTCCAGTTCTTTTTCTCCTTAGCCCAGGTAAGATGCTTCTGACGTTGTTTCTGTTTCAAAAGTGGCTTGGTAGCCCTTTTCCTGAAGACGTCTGAGCATGGTGACTCTTGATGCGCTAACTTTACTTGACAGTATTCTCAAGTCTGCGGTCATCCCTGTTGCTTGTGCACCTTTGCCTACCAAATTTCTTTCTTCCAGTCAACTTTTAATTTAATATGCTTTGATAGAGCACTCTGTAAACAGCCACTCCTTTCAGTAATAACCTTCTGTCACTTACTCTTTTTGTGGAGGGTGTCAATGACTGTCTTCTGGACCATTGCCAAGTTAGCAGTCTTCCCTATTAGTGTGGTTTCAAAGACCAAGTGATACCCGGAATCTATACTGCAGGGATTGGTCATTTAATGAAACTCAAATGTAAAATTCTAATATTTTGAGATACTGGATTTTTGACTTTCATGAACTGTATGCTCTAATTATCAAAATTAAAAAAAAAAAAAAAAAAAAAAAAAAATGATGTTCTACTTTTCATGTAATGAATCTAGAATATATGAATATATTTTTTAAAAATAAGTTACAAAAAAATGAACTTTTTCACAATATTTAATTTTTTGATTTGCACCTGTATATTCTATCAATGACAGACAATTTTCAGTTAACACGACCTCTGCTTTATATATATATATATATATATATATATATATATACACACACACACACACACACACAACAATACAATATTCAGTTAGACAGCTTGAAAGCATACCATAAAAACCCAGTCAGTCAAAAGTAATATTGGATTTAGCCTATGCTAATAGATATTGAGTAACTAAACATGACTCACGTGGACACACTATAACAAATAGGCCAATGCATATATTTTATTCACTGTTTTCATGTAAAATATTTCCTGTTTATTTGAGTTTTTGAATAAACATTGGGGTTTAGGGGTGGCTATTCTGAACAAGTAGGCTAAAGCTGCAAAACAAGTAAAACCCACCCTATAGTTTGACCTAATATTACAAAGATGCAACAATGGCCATAATTATGAGCTTGGTGGTAATTTATGGCAAATAGGCCTAGGCTACTTTTATTAGCTGTATAGTCACACCCTGAATGAGAGCGACAGCCAACCAGACTAAAGTCCAATAGAGAGAGTGACTGACTGACTGAGAGAGTGACGTATTTCTGTTTTATTTTTGATTGAGAAAGTGACTTATTTCTGTACTGCTGTTCTGTTTTAAAGCAGTATGCGTTAGTGTTGCAGCCCATTTTCATGTCAGAGCCCTGACACATGAGCAAACAACTTACTCTCAAAATACCTTAACAAAGTTGCTGTCATTATTCGCAGTGTGATTTATCAAGTCTTTAAGTAGAAAAGCAATTACTCGCTTTTAACAAACTAGATAAAAAAAGAGATAACTGTTTATGATTTAAACTGAAAAAGGAAAGTGTTAAAATAATAAAAAATAAGTATTACTTACCATTCAAGAGTAATAAAACCACAAAAAACAAAGTATTAGTCTTCATATTGACTACTTCCGACCATGTATAAACTATAAAAGCATTGATACAGAGTACTGAATACCTTCCAAGTCACGTCTTTTCTTGCGAAAGCGGGCGTGTCGTGTCAAACATTTCTCAACCTCAGTAGTAAAACATGTAATTATTGCATTATTATGACTATGAAAACAAACCCAGACTAAAACGGAACTTCTTATAGATGTTTTATTTAGATGTTAAAACAACATAATCTGCACAATGAGATAAACACACTATCAAAAAAAAAAAAAAAAAAAGTATAAACTATTTGTCTTTTATGTAGTGTGAGTTATTCCTATATGAATCTCATCCCCTCAAAACATCTTTACTTTGGAATAAAACTTTTATGCTTTTAACACTCCAGCAGCTCTGTCTCTCAGTCAAAGTGAAACCTGTTGCCGTCTGGCAGTATGACCTAAATGTGGTTTCTCTTGAGTGGACAAACATCTTGCTCCATTTTTACTGTTGCATGTGTGCATTCGATTTATGAGTAATGGCCAAAGAAATTTTGACTGATTTGCACTGTACACAATAAAGATACACAACAAAAGCCTGCATTATGAAACCAAATATATAATGCATGAATGCATAAACAGTCAGATGTGGTTTTAACAAAGTAAAGTCATGCACTTAGTTTGTCCATTTAAATCTTATGAAGTATACTTGTTTCTCTACGTCAAGCTGTGTGTCAGGATAAAATAGGTAAAAAAACTATTAGATACATCTCGGGAAAAAAAAATGTTTCTGTGGAAGTAAGCTTTAAACACGGTTACTATGGTGTTACAAAAGCAAGATGTGAAACTGAGCCGCAACACTAGTTGTTGGTCTTACAGACACGTTCATGTACACAATCACACGCACTTCAGGGTTTTTTTTTTTCTGATTGGCTTGCCTCACCGCAAGTTATCTACACTCAGCATTTAAGATCATGAAAAAAATGTTAAGCGCGATTCTGTCGTGCTTCATGCTGTGTGTGTGTGGTTTTCCTTCTGTGTTTAAGACAAATTAGCCACTGTTTCAAACGTATCAAGAAAATGATGTACGTGCTTGTTTTGTTCTTTTTACGTTTTTTTCCTCTGACTGGTGAGTAATAAATGTATTTATGGATTTAATTTACAGATTAGCTAATATTTTTGTATGTGTAGGATTAAGGGTTTAAATGAGCCTATTAGGATTAAATGGTTAAATATTTAAATAATTTAAATATGTATATTTGTTTTGTCTAGGTGCTGATACAAAATATATGACTGTCTCAGCGATGGAGGGAGAATCTCTCACACTCTCCACTGGTCTTACTAAAATACAGAGCGATCATGAGTGGCGCTTTGGATTAAACAGAACTCTCATAAACAAAAAAGTGGAGGGCAACATCCTTCCGATGTTCAGAGACAGAGTGCAGTTCAATGGACAGACTGGAGATCTCACCATCACAAACATCACTAATAAACACACTGGAGTTTATGAACTAAGTGACGATTTAGGAAAGATGGACATTAAATTTAATGTCACTGTTTATGGTGAGTATTACAGATGTTATAAATATAAATATAACAACAATGATATATTTACGTTTTATTTTTACGTAACACCCCTTTTACCTACTGTCAGTTGTACTTATTTTTGGATTTTTATTTTTTACTCTCCAGCTCCTGTGCCTGTTCCTGTCATCACCAGATACTCTCCTCAGTGTTTATCATCATCATCATCATCATCATCATCTGCCTTCAAAAGTGTGCTGCTGTGTTCATTGGTCCATGTGAGTCATGTGACTCTCTACTGGTACAAAGGAAACAGTTTATTGTCCAGCATCAGTGTGTCTGAGTTCAGCATCAGTCTCTCTTTACCTCTGGAGGTGGAATATCAGGATAGAAACACCTACAGCTGTGTAGTGAAAAATCCTGTCAGCAACCAGACCACACATTTGGACATCGATCAACTCTGTCAGACATGTTCAGGTAGGACAATGCATCAGTAATGTCTGACTTACTGACACCTTAATACATTAAGAGTAAACATCTCAAAGAGTTTGTATAATGCCGTTTTTTAACAAGTACCTACTTTTTTTCTAAAGACTGTGACCACTACTGGAGTCAAACGGCTGAAGCTGTGATCCGATTGGTCATCTCTGCTGTAGTGGGCGTGGCTGCTGTTGCTGCTGTTGTTGTGCTGGTTTATGACATCAGATCCAGAAGAACTGAACTGGAGAGGAAAACTAAGTTCATCAAATAGGCTAGTAATGTACCTGGTATTGTAAAACAAGCATAAACAGTCTCTGTCCTTTTATTGCTTTTTCTTAATGTATTTTTAAGAGATTATCAATATTTATAATGATAATGGTGCATTACTTATTCTAATGTCATTTGTAATACCAGTCCATCACAACTGATACCATTTGATTTGCAGTTAAGGAAATTGGTAAGTAAAAAATCTAATGAGTAAATTAAAAGACAAGTAGTGCAAGTTGATATTAAGCTTGTACAGTAAAGAAAAGCGTCAATAAAGTGTTTTATTTGGAAGATTTTTTTTTTTTTAGATCTCTGTATTAAAGCATAGAGTGCCCTAAATAAATATTATTTTGCAATTTTTATTTATTTATTTATTTATTTTGTGAACAGAACAGTAAATGCTTGCATTTGGTAGTTCTTTAAAAAAAATTACTTTATTCCAAACAAGAATTATGGATGAAGTCAGATCAGAAGACCCTTTATTAAAGCATATGTGAATATAATCAACATTCAAATTAAATATTTAAATAAAGAGACAAAGTGTTGTGTTGAGAAGTATACAATACATTACGTTCAGTTTAAAGTAATTGTTTACTATAATACATGTAAAGTGGAACTGCACCACTAGGGACACCACTAGTGGTAAATTGTGTTGAGTAATGAGAGCAACGAGAAAAATAAACAGAAGAATCTAGAGAGAGACACCGTGTGAAGTGTGTTCTGTTAAAAGTGTGAAAACATTACACAAAGTATATTAAATAAACAAAGAGCTGCAGTGAACAAACCCATCAGCAACCATAGCATACATCTGGACATCAGTCAACTCTGTCAACCATGTTCAGGTAGTGTAAGTGATGATATTAGCCTAATACAATAATTCAATACAATAATGTCATGCTGGTCCAAAAGAGTCATGCCTTTATCTACAAAAATGTTTTTGAAGTAAAGGTTGCGTTAGACTTCATCACTGGATCGTAAAAATTCCATCATAATCTATACACCCGTCATTTTAACTATTATATTTTAATTAGAATAACACATTTAATTGCTTTTTTGTTTAGATTGTCATATTTAATTATGAACCTACAGGACTATACATGCATTTTTTGAAGAGAACATAAACTGACAGTTTCATTTTTGTTCTGGACCCAGTGCTCTGCTGATACACTGGAGCGCACTCACCACCAACTGGACAGGGGTGGCAATTACAGTTAGAAGTTACAATAGATCACCCTCAATGTAATCTGTCACAGTGACGAACGGCCTTCAGGTTTTTTCGACACTGATAACACTGTTCATTTTCGGTTAATGCAACCTCTGGTAAACATAGTAACGAAATTTGATTTAACCCTCTATGGTACCGTGTTGCCTCCAGGCAACACAGCCTATTTCTGTTTTGTTTGTTTTTTTAAATAAAATGAGCCACCCATTTAATGAATCTATGCTCTCTTAGTAAAGAAGAAGTCAAATACTAACAAATTAAATTGCAAAAAAGTGGTCACATGACCCATAGGGGTCTATTATGACTCCATATTTTGTCCAGAGAAAGGTGCAGTTTTCATCAATTTTCATTCATTTATGCATTTCATGCATTGCCAACAAAAAATCTGAAGCACCTTCACTGGTTAGTAAAGAAGTATTTTCAAAAACTTTTCATAATATATCATCAAATATATCATAGGAAATTACAAAAAACTGCATGTTGCCTCAAGGCAACATTGTACCGTAATGGAATCACATATGGCCATACCAGGCATATAGCAGAGCATACATGTATATGATATTCTTAGAAAAAAGTTAGAATTATCTAAATGTTTTTGTATTTTTGCATGATATTGTAATGCATTTATAAGAATTGTAATTCATATACAATATCTGCACATCTTCTGTTGAGAGGAAGTGCTTCTTCAGCTTTCATAAGCAGTGAGGAGTCATTAGTGAGGAAGGAGATTTTACATGCATGTGCTTGTGTGTGTATGTGCATGCTTGTAAGGAAAAGTTAGATATTAGCATAAGGTTATGATCATTCTATACATATATATATATTTTTTTTTTTACTTTGAAACAACACTAATTATAATGTTTTGGTATGATAACAGATATGATAGTTTGGTTATACTTGTGATCCACGATGGTACAGTGTTGCCTGAAAGTATGAAATCTTACTTTTTGTTAAATATGAGATGTGCAAAACATCAAAAGTGTGATAAATCTATTTGTTCAAATGTTTGATTAAAGAAATTAGTGTTTTAAATAAATTGATTCATGTTTTTCTGCATAAAAATATCAAATGTTTAATTTTGTCCTTTGTGGTACAATGTTGCCTTGAGGCAACAAACTTTAAAAATGTTTATTGATATTGTTATAGTGTCCAATTTTAAGCAGGAAAATTATCACAATTTTTTTCCTCATTGATATCATATTGGTACCGTAGAGGGTTAAGTAGTTATAGTTGTGAATTTATAGTATGCAGTGATTCATGTATGTGATATTTCTAAGCTACCTGCAAGTTAACGCAAAGCAAAAATTCTGATTACATACAGTTTGTAAAGTTCCACCATTGCACAAAAAGGATTGTTGGCTTCATTTTATTAATTATTGTCATTCTTTATCATTCCATCACTCTGCCCACAAACTTTGTCCACACCCCCAGTGCGCTTCTCTGATCGTGTTGATCTCTGCTGCTGCTGGACCTCTGTTTCTCGCGGCTGCGGTTGAGACAGTCTGAGAAACATCAGCTTAAAGCAGATTAGATCTTGACAAAAATGTTAAAACAGCCTTCAGGGTGTTTCAGTTAAAATAAATTTGACTTGCTGCTAAAGAATGTATTTGTCGTAAGACTAGTTCTTGCAAACTTGAGTACAAGTCTGTTCTTGCCTGGCATTGAGAAATAAGCCGCTGTTCTAAAATAATTACGGGTGCTTTAGAAACACAGCTTCATAAGAATTTTGCTACAAACCTGTGGTTCAAAGACCATATTAACTTCCTCAAGTCAGATGACTTTAGCAAATAATGCAGTTACGTCATATTATTTCAGACCCTAATGTTTAAAGATTCTGCTGGTTTGCCATTAGATGGCATTGATCTGGTTAAGCAATTAACTGATCTGGGGTCAGTTTTAAAATGCATGTTTAGTTTTGATGAATGTAATACATTTTAATGCTTGACATGTGGAAGAGGGGATGGCTCTTAAAACTTAGTCGAAAGATGATTGGTTGCCCCTGCGAGTAAACTGTCCAATGGATTTTATTTTATTTGTAACTTAATTGAAGAACAAACCAACTGGCAAATGCTTTTGTAAATGCTCACCACCAGATGTCGCCCGCTCATTCCATTGACATTCACATTACACAGACTGTTGTACCACAGCCCCGGACTACGTTCCCCATCATCACATGCCTCCAATCAGACGCTCTATATAAACCTCGGACTTCCTCTTGCATTTCCCAAGTATTGTATTGTGTTAAGCACTCGTCTAGTGTTAGCACAATAAAAACTGCACAACCAGAGGCTGCAGTTTCAAGACCGTAGTTCTAGGACCGCATTTCTAGGACCATTTTTTTTGTGACAGCACCATCTAGAGGAGACCTGATTCAAGCATGAAACAAAAACTATTCATTTTTTATATTTCCTTCTTATTTTTAATGTAAGAACTGGTGTGTACTAAACTTGTGTTCGAGGCAGTGTCAGCAATCTCCATTTAGCCTAATTAAGCTGTGCAAAACAGTTAATGGTTCTGCTGCATGTCATAAACTAGCACTTGTATTAAAATTATCTTACATTTATCAGTGTACTAATAAACACACCAATTTGTAATTGTTTTACTGTTTACTGCACTTTATGTGTGTCACACATTAGATGTGAATCACTGTGCTGCGGCTAATGAACTGAAGTCTCGCAAAGGTACAAGTCTTTCTTTACAAGAAAACTGAATTTAAAACCAGAATATAGAATATACTGAAAAAAAAAAAAAAAAAACTAATTTATTGACCTAACGCTTTTTGAATCTCTCAGTTTGCTGAAAATCCACGTGGGGTTCAGAGTATATATATATATATATATTTTTTTATCCACGGTAATTTCAAACTTGTCTTGTACAAATATTTTGCTTTGTTTCATAATTACAGTGTATACGTTTTCCGTTATTTACCTCAAAAGAAAGAAAGTGAAAAGTGACAACATGCCCTGTAGGTGGGGTACATTGTAATGTGAGGGGCACGTTGTAACATGACCATAAGACAGCTGTTATCTGATTGAATGGAAAAAAATATATATACACGCCAAACACTTTGTCAATCAAATAAAATGATGAACTTTTTCAAATAAAATAATGGCGTTTTATAAGAATGAAAAAAAAAATCTAATTTTTGAAGTTCACAATGAACACATCATAACCATGCGTGGGAAGGCCCTGATAGCAAAACACAGCTATACAATATAGTTCAAACAATGTGTGCAAATAGATGAACACATTCAGACATTCAAAAAACACTCCCCTCCCTCCAAACACAGCTCTCATAAAACACGAGACACATAAATGAGCCAAAATGCTTTACATTTCTTGAAATAATAATTTCTCAACATTAAACGTCGATTGTGAGTCTTTATTCACCTGTTTTTTGTGTTGTCTTTTTAAAATCCATAAAAGTAAATAGTGAAAATTACATGGCTAATGTCATAAAATAGCATAGTTTAATATAGCAGGGCAGATTGTAACGCGGTGTTTCAACTTTCCCTATCAGCGCGACTGGAATCTTCTGCTGACTTGCCAAACATTAATAAATTTACCTAAACTGATAAATAACAGATTGGCGATTAAAATCAAAGCAGATTGTCTCATTTCAAGTGAAAACTTAAATGAAAATTTTACTTAAGCCAGAAATTTACTTAAATAAATATTCAGCGATAAC